>CM077347.1:49394673-50783303 GCA_039655645.1 Ammopiptanthus mongolicus
TAGGAATTAACAGAATCTTGTCTGGTTTTGAGTCACGAAATTTCAAGGACGAATTTTTTGTTTTTTAGAGGGGTAGTAATGTAACACCCCGATTTCCACTACCTTTATAAAGCAGTAAGTTGAATAATTAAGTTTGTATTTTATTCGAGGTTTTAGAAAATGAAATAAAATAAACCGAGACCATATTCATGCTCAACGCTATCGTAGGAAGCTACGATTAAATTTTGGGCTAAAAACTCAGACGGAGCCCGATCTGCGTTTTTCACTGACAATAGTATTTTACTACTATAAAGACCTAATTTTGACTCGTGGAAGTGGCAATTAGGCTTAGAATTCCATTTTCTACAATTTTGCTAAAATTGGTTCTTGACGTTAAAAAGTGAAAATAATATAAACTATTCGGACAAAAACTCAAACCGGGAGGCGAACGGAGCTGTAAATCGATTTACCGGGACCCGCTAACGGATAAACTCAATGTTACATCATATAGGAATGCGTGCCAAGTGTCATGATGATTTTCAAAATATCTGGACACGAAATAACCAAAATGCCCTTGGTCTTTTAAAGAAATGACCATTTGGTCCTAAGGAAAAGACCATAATGCCCTTAATGAAAAAAATTGTGGACATCCTTGTCCTCCCTTCATCTCCCACGAAATAGACCAGCCAAGGCAGCCCCTCCACCATTTTTTCTCCTAAGGCCATTTCTCTTTAAGCTTTCTCTCCATTTTCAAGCTTGATCTCTAACCATTTTCGGTGAATCAAGTGAGGTTTCATGCTCATTTTCATCACTCCATGAGGTAAGATCACTTCCTTGATCCTTGAATCTCATGAATATTCTCTTAATTAATGTTTGAAAACCTTGATTCAAGTAGATTTCAAGTTCTAGGTTCAAGGAGTTGTTTGGCAGCCTCCTCTTTCTAATATGGTGAAATGCAATACCGATGGGGCAGCTCGTGGCAGCCCTGGTGCAGCTGCTTGTGGTGGTATATTTAGAGATTCTAAAGCTGCTTTGATGGGTTGTTTTGCTCCAAATTTGGGATTATGTTCTACTTTTCAAGCCGAGCTCATTGGTGTTATGGTTGCGATTGAGCAAGCCTTTTTGAGAGGATGGTTTACTATATGGATTGAGTGTGATTCTTCTCTTGTCATTGATGCTTTTTCGGATGTTAATTTGGTGCCATGGCAACTTAGAAACAGATGGATAAACTGCACGGAATTCGCTAAGAAGATGAGATTCATTTCTTCTCATATTTATAGGGAAGGAAATGCTTGTGCTGATAAGCTTGCATCTTATGGTTTTGGTCTTGTTTGGATGGATGTTCTTCCTGATAATGTCAAAGCTTATTTCTTTAGAATTAGACTTGGCTTACCTTTGTATAGATTCAAATAATTCCTTTATGGGTTTTGGTTTATGTCCCCCATGTTTCTTTTGTATTTCTTCATTTGTTTTAATAAAATAGGCAATAGGAGTACTCTTTTTCCTTAATGGTTTTTTTTCCCTAAGGAGGATTTTGCATCATGAGGTTTTAACGAGGCTCCTATTGTTTGTCAAAAAAATAAAAACAGTTCTAGGTTCAAACTTCAAAAATCTCTAGAAAATTGTAGAAAAATCCTTTTAATGTCAAGCCAATTTCTATGAGCTAGTAGCATCATTCTCGTCCACTATCCAAGAGCTTGTAACCAAAGGAGCCCTCTAGCTCATATGGGTATGAGAGGCCGAATCTCAACCTTTTGGACCATTAGAGTTTTGATTCAGAATTTGTGTATAGGAAGCCTTGATCTAGTTCTATCACACTTAGATGGACTTGAATCCAAAAGTGTGTGATCAAAAAACTTCCCTAGCCATTTTAATCATAGGATGGCTGAACCAACCACTTGGGGAAAATATGAAGTTTTGATTCAAGTTTCAAAATTGAGACTTGATTTGGTGTTAAGGTTACTTAAGGATCCTTACTCCAAGAGATAGGAATTTTTAGACATCCCTAGCTAATTTTTTAGCTATATGGCCGAACCTAGGTCAAGGGATATAGGGACAATTTGTGTTGTTGGTTATTGACGTTTTTATTGGTTGTGTACTTGTAGTTGTTGTCGGGTAATCGGACGAGAAACCGGGCGATTTCGGAGGTCGGGCGACTTTCCGCTAATCGGGAAGCTTCAAGGGGTAAGGGGAGATTAACTCCAATAAGTTTGATAGCCGCGTAAGGTTGGTTGTGATATGATTATGATGTTATTTGAATCAATGTTAATGATTTCTCTTGTGGTGTATATGTGAGAATTATTTGGTAAGTGTGTGATTGGATATGAAATATGAATTGTGGCATTGATGCCTTGGATGAGATGATGTTGAATTGAGGTTTGATGTGTGTGTGTGTGTGTCTATACATACATACATACATACATATATATATATATATATATATATATATATATATATATATATATATATATATATGAATAAATACTCAATTTGGTCCCTGAAATTGTAGGATCGTATCAACTTAGTCCCCCACATTATCAATATTCCAAAATGATCCTTGGAATTTCAAAATGTAGCAAATTCATCCTTGACATTGTTCACTTAGTTTCAAATCCATCCCTGACATTACCAACTTAATGTCATTATAGTCCATGCAAATATTAGTGGAGGGACGAATCTGATTAACATTCTGCAATTCCAAGGATCATTTTGGAATATTGATAATGTGGGGGACTAAGTTGATACGACCCTACAATTTCAGGGACCAAATTGGATATTTACTCTCTCTCTCTCTATATATATATATATATATATATCCTAGACTGGTTAAGAGCATAGCACTGGCTATAGCTCAATAATGAAGATTAAGGTACATAAAAGTCTTAATCAACGATTTGGAAATTTTTTGATTTGAGAGATGAAAAGCTTCTAAGCTAAATGTTATAATGGCAAATTTTACTAAAAAGCCACTAAGTTAAGAACCCAAGATGATTTTCGAACAAGACATACAAAATTGAGAGTTAGTGAGGAAAATAGTGAAAAGTTGCTTTATCATTATTTTCTGAACATGTTGTATGTAGAAAGAGAAAATTGAAAAGTATTTAGTTTGTCAAGAAAGAATCTTCTGAAAGTATTTTACTTTACAAACCAAAAAAGTCTCTTCATGAAAGTTTATTCCGACAACAATCTTTATAAAAATGTTTTAAAACGAGGGAACCTTTAGAAAAGGCTTTTAAAGCCAAAATCCTTTGAAAAACGAATCTTTAGAAATTGAGCCTTTGAGAATGATTTGTAAAGAAAAGTTTTTGTGGAAAATAAGTTTTAGAGCTAAAACGAGTTTGGTTTATACCAAAGAGAATCTGAGTTTTGTTTTGGAGCTTGGAACTACGAAAATGAATTTGATAAAACTGGTGATTTCCCCTTCACGCATGTGAAGCACACAAACCTAGTGACCGCGACGTCGGCCTAGTACATTGTGGATTGAGCAATCGGACTATGTGTCCTATGTTTTGAAAAAGAACGGGCTTAGTGTCCCATATGCGAGTCTAGTGTCCGCGATGTCGGCCTAGTACTTCATGAATTAAGAACTTGGACTACATGCCCTGAAATTTGAATTGAACGGACTATATGTCCTTTAAAATAAGTCATGAGCTGTGTGCCTTGACAGAAAAAGAAAGAATGAACGAAAAGAAAGAATAGAAAACCTCCTGCATACATGCATGAGTCAGTCGACGTGCCATTTGAACCGAGCTACAATCCAAGTGGTTGAGAATATGAACCAGTTAAGACCACTAGGTCTATAGGGGCATTGTGTGTTCGGAACTCCACAAGAGGCCGGAGGTATCGCCATCCCGTGCCGTGGTAAATCGGCTTCCCAACACGGATGAACTCGATCAGAGACTGGACTATTCATGATATGGTTGTGACGTGGTACCCCGGAACAATTGGAGTTCGGACCTAAATTGAGAGGCCGACTCATGAGAACAATTGTGTTATGGGAGTATTTGCGGCCTATCGTTTGAGGAAGGGAAGTTAGGAATCTCTGGAGAGCATGAATTAGAAAGTCGAATTGAAGTCTCATGCATTCTTTTGACTTATCTTGATGAATGGGTGTGATCCCACCGAGTGAAATCATATCATTATGATATTATGATTGAACATTGATATTTATCGCATGACTGTGTTGACGCATTATTTGTATATTGCTTTACTTGTGTGGCTATTATGATGAACTTCTGAACGAGTATCTCACCCTTGCCTGTACATGTTGGACACACTGTTGTGTTTTTTGAACACATGTACAGATATTTTCCAACGGTTCTCTGGGTCACTGCGGGACCCTCTAGATTAGTTCCTTGGTGTTGACGACGAAGACGGGTGGACTGTTGATGACGAGGCCCAGTATCATTGGGGCGATGTATGCTAGGTAGTATGGTTTATTGTTCTTAGAGTTTTATTAGACCAGCTCTTAGGATTTTTGACGTTTAAGTTAGGTTTTTTGACCGTGACTCAGTATGATATGTATTAAGAGATTGAAGTGATGTATGCCTTAAGGCGAAGTTGAATGATTTTTATAGATGAGGAGTTTGAATTTGTTTTTCAGCTATTTTTAAAATTTTCAATTAGTATCAGATTTCCGCAACTAGTCTAATGAGTAATTTCGAAAAAGTTATAATTAATCGAAAAATAAAATTTTGGGTACGAACTGTGACACCGAGAAAGGGTGTTACAATAGTGGTCTCAGAGCTGGTCGATGTCTTTTGGGATCTAGGTTATGGATTCATGATGTTTTTGCTGTGTTTACTCTGTGTTTTGCTTTGATAGATGACATAAGAGTAAGAACAGTCTGTGATGACTTGTTTCTTTCAGAATACAACCAATTGGATTGGTTGGATCCGATGATTGAGATGCTTAAGACTTTTAAGAGAAGAGTTATCTGAGTTATTAGGAGGTGAAATCTAAGGTTGGCTTTGAGGCAGCTCCTTAGTCAGTTCTAGCAAATAGGCTTGAATATGACCTTTACTTTGTGAGTCAAGGATGTTAGACTCTTAGTTATCAAGTGAGTGAAGACTCCTTGGTATGTGAAGGAAGTTTGATTGTTGGGAAAGTTTGTCGAAGGAATGATGTGCCTTAGGCAAGTATAAGGATACCAAAAAGTTTTTGGAGTAGATACAGAGGTACCTAGTAAGCAACCAAAGGAATGACAAGATGATGATATATACTCTAATAGAGTTGAGAGACTGGACTGGAATTCCGATAAAACAATAAAAGTGTGGTATCGCGTGAAGTTTCTTTTAATAGTATTTTAAGAAATGATTGGAGCCTCCGTTGTTTGTGGGTTTGATGAATAGGACGTTTTTCTCCTTTAGGATAGATGAAAGGCTACGCCTTATGGGTAGACTATAATCCATGTTGATGATGGTGAAGAATTCGTACAATACCTAAGTATAACTTTTCGAAGTTGCGAATGATCAGAGACTGAGTGAACCAGAATTGAAATGTGAACTTTGGCTATAGAACAAGTGTCCTTAGGACTGGTATCAGTAGGGGAAAGAATTACAATGGATCCTATATGAACGGGAGAACTATCTTGTTAATAGGACTTAAGACAGTGACAGGCAGAGATGAGTTAGACAGATGAGTTTAGACTCAGTCGCAACGACCACTATCTAAAGATATGATTGACTCCTTGTATTATACTTTCAAATTCGAGGACTTGGACTAAGTTGATATTAAGTTTGGATTTTCACTTAGATATTGGAACTCTTAAGTGAGCTTTTTGGGGTTTAGAGTGCATTAGAGCTGTCGGTGAGATTGAGACGTGTAATAACGGAATAAGAGCTAGTTTAAGTGTTTGACTTAATCATGGAAGTAATTTTTTCGTGGAGGATTGGTAGTAGAGAATGACGGACTAATAGGTCAGTGAAAGAGGGAATGGTTTTCCCGATACTCGATCGATGAGCAAAAAACGGATGATGAATTTAAGGAGTTAATTTTATTTCTCCAAAATAGTAGGACCGTGTTGAAATTGTTTCCTGGACGAAACAAGGTGTGATGTCACACAGGGGTGTGCGTTTTGTTAAGTTCTAATCAGGTTAAAGCCTGGGGAGAACTCACGTTTAGAGAAAGGTACTTGTATTCATGTTAACACATCGTTTGTCCTTTTGGGATTCTGTCAGACATTTGAATGAGGCGCCTGTCTGGGAAGATTTTCAGGATAAATTTTTTGAGGATATTCTGAGTTTGCATTGCAAAAGACATTGTGTTTTCGATTGATCTAGCTCCTAGATTCAGTCAGATTTCCATCAATTGTGTAGAATATCACCTACAAAGCTGGCTGGGTTGGACTGCATGAAATGGAATTTCGTTTGGTTCTTGTTAAATTTGTCATCATCGGCAATGTTCTCGTTTGCTCTAAGAGTCACGAGGAACATCAGAAGATTCTGCATCAAGTGTTATGGTCCCTACACGAGAAGAGTTGTCATGAAGTTACTTAAGTATGAGTTCGACTCGATGGTGGTAAAAATTCTTAAGGTATGTGATCCCGGATGACCATTTGTACTCACACTCCCATGTATTAGACATTTGAGTGGATTGGTTTAATAGTATCCTTTGGCCTGGACATTTTCATGTTATTCCATCTAAAGATTTATTACGACTATTCCTTGAGTTGTAACATAGACAAATTCTTGACACTGGAAGTTTCTTGATGAAACTTAGTCTAATCACTTTTACTTTTGGTAAATGTGATCCAGTCCGATTTTTGGCCAGACTGTTTATCTTTTGAATTCCCTGATCTATTGGAATGTCCTTATGAAATAAGGGACTTTATTAGGGTCATGGTTTTAAACATGTATTAGCGATGCATTTTTACACTCACGAACCTACTGAAGAATCTTTTTACATACTGGATATTCCTGTATTCGTTTTCGAGTGCTAAAATCCTTCTATCTGCGTTCCTATGAGGGTAAGGCCAAGAAAGTTTCTTTTTCTGAAAGATTTATTTCCTTAATCTTCAAGGACCGAGTATAGACTAAGTTCAATGGATCACCCTCAACTCAAGTGGACGAGCAAGAAGAATGTTTTGATCTTCGAAAATTTGGTTAGGAGTAAGCTAGCATAGTAATCTAACTACGAACATCCTTTCAACAAGATAGGCAAGAAGTAATGGGAGTTTTGTTGAGGTATAGTGTGGTGGATAAGATGTGGAACCTAGTAATTAAGAGAATCCTGTCTGGTTTTGAGTCACGAAATTTCGAAGACTAAATTTTTTTTTTTTTTAGAGGGATAGTAATGTAACACCCCGATTTCCACTACATTTATAAATCAGTAAGTTGAATAATTAAGTTTGTATTTTATTCGAGGTTTTAGAAAATGAAATAAAATAAACCGAGATCATATTCATGCTCAACACTTTCGTAGGAAGCTACGATTAAATTTTGGGCTAAAAACTCAGACGGTGCCCGATCTGCGTTTTTCACTGATAGTAGTATTTTACTACTGTAAAGACCTAATTTTGACTCGTGGACGAGGCAGTTAGGCATAGAATTTCATTCTCTACAATTTTGCTAAAATTGGTTCTTGACGTTAAAAACAGAAAATAATATAAACTATTCGGACGAAAACTCGAACCGAGATGCGAACGGAGCTGTAAATGGATTTATCGGGACCCACTAACGGATAAACTCAGTATCACATCATCTAGGAATGCGTGCCAAGTGTCATGATGATTTTCAAGATATCTTGATACGAAATGACCAAAATGCCCTTGGTCTTTTAAAGAAATGGCATATAGAAAAGACCATAATGCCCTTAATGAAAAAAATTGTGGACATCCTTGTCCTCCCTTCATATCCCACGAAATAGACCAGCCAAGGCAGCCCCTCCACCATTTTTTCTCCTAACACCATTTCTCTTCAAGCTTTCTCTCCTTTTTCAAGCTTGATCTCTAACCATTTTTGGTGAATCAAGTGAGGTTTCTTGCTCATTTTCATCACTCCATGAGGTAAGATCACTTCCTTGATCTTTAAACCTCATGAATATTTTCTTAATTCATGTTTGAAAACCATGATTCAAGTAGATTTCAAGTTCTAGGTTCAAACTTCCAAAATCTCTAGAAAATTGTAGAAAAATCCTTTCAATGTCAAACTAATTTCTATCTGCTAGTAGCATCATCCTCTTCCACTATCCAAGAGCTTGTAACCAAAGGAGCCCTCTAGCTCATCTGGGTATGAGAGGCCGAATCTCACCCTTTTGGACCATTGGAGTTTGGATTCAATATTTGTGTATAGGAAGCCTTGATTTTGTTCTATCACACTTCGATGGTCTTGAATCCAAAAGTGTGTGATCAAAAAAGTTCCCCAGCCATTTTAATCATAGGATGGCCGAACCAACCATTTGGAGAAAATATGAAGTTTTGATTCAAGTTTCAAAATTGAGACTTGATTTGGTGTTAAGGTTACTTAAGGATCCTTACTCCAAGAGATAGGAATTTTTACACATCCCTAGCTAATTTCTTAGCTATATGGCCGAACCTAGGTCACGGGATAAAGGGAGAATTTGTGTTGTTAGTTATTAATGTTTGGATTGGTTGTGCATTTGTAGTTGTTGTCGGGTAATCGGACGAGAAACCGAGCGACTTTCGGAACGGTCGGGCGACTTTCCGCTAACAGCGATGCTTCAAGAGATAAGGGGAGATTAACTCCAATAATTTTGATAGCCGCAAAAGGTTGGTTGTGATATGATTGTGATGATGTTATTTGAATCAATACTAATGATTTCTCTTGTGATGTATATGTGAGAATTATTTGGTAAGTGCGTGACTGGATATTGAAATATGAATTGTCCCATTGATGCCTTGGATGAGATGATGTTGAATTGAGGTGTGATGTGTGTGCGTGTATATATATATATATATATCCTGGACTGGTTAAGAGCATAACACTGGCTATAGCTTGATAATGAAGATTAAGCAAATTACAAGTCTTAATCAACAATTTGGCAATGTTTTTATTTGAGAGATGAAAAGCTTCTAAGCTTAATGTTATAATGGCCAATTTTAATAAAAAGTCACTAAGTTAAGAACCCAAGATGATTTTCAGACAAGACATAAGAAATTGAGAGTTAGTGAGGAAAATAGTGAAAAGTTGCTTTATCATTATTTTCTGAACATGTTGTACGAAGAAAGAGAAAATTGAAAAGTATTTAGTTTGTGAAGAAAGAATCTTCGGAAAGTATTTGACTTTCCAAAACGAAAAACTCTTTTCATGAAAGTTTGTTCGATAGCAATCTTTAGAATAATGTTTTAAAACGAGGGAACCTTTAAAAAAGGCTTTTAAAGCCAAAATCCTTTGAAAAACGACTCTTTAGAACTTGAGCCTTTGAGAATGATTTGTAAAGAAAAGTTTTTAAGGAAAATAAGTTTAAGAGCGAAAACGAGTTTGGTTTATACCAAATTGAATCTGAGTTTTGTTTTTGAGCTTTGAACTACGAAAATGAATTTGATGAAACTGGTGATTTCCCCTTCACGCATGTGAAGCACATGAACCTAGTGATCGAGACGTCGGGCTAGAGTTCTGTGACATGAACGGACTTTCTGTCCTATATGCGAGTCTAGTGTCCGCAACGTCGGCCTAGTATATCGTGGATTGAGCACTCGGACTATGTGTCCTGTGTTTTGAAAAAGAACGGGCTTATATTCCAATATGCGAGTCTAGTGTCCGCGATGTCGGCCTAGTACTTCGTGAATGAAGAACTTGGACTACATGTCCTGAAAATCGAATTGAAGTTTCATGCATTCTTTTGACTTATCTTGATGAATGGGTGTGATCCCACTGAGTGAAATTATATCATTATGATATTATGATTGAATATTGATATTTATTGCATGACTATGTTGATGCATTAATTATATGCTGCTTTAGTTGTGTGGCTATTATGATAAACTTGTGAATGATTATCTCACCCTTGCCTGTACATGTTGGACATTCTGTTGTGCTTTTTGAACACATGTACAGATATTTTCCAATGGTTCTCTGGGTCACTGCGGGACCCTCTAGATTAGTTCCTTGTTTTATTGTTCTTAGAGTTTTATTAGACCAGCTCTTAGGATTTTTGACGTTTAAATCAGGTCTTTTGACCGTGACTCAGTATGATATGTATGAAGAGATTGAAGTGATGTATGCCTTCTGGTGAAGTTGAATGAGTTTTATAGATGATGAGTTTGAATTTGTTTTTAAGCTGTTTTTAAAATTTTCAATTGGTATCAGATTTCCGCAACTAGTCTAATGAGTATTTTCGAAAAAGTTATAATTATCGAAAAATTAAAGTTTGGGTACAAACTGTGACACCGAGAGGGGGTGTTACAGTAGTGGTATTAGAGCTGGTTGATGTCTTTTGGGATCTAGGTTATGGATTCATGATGTTTTTACTATGTTTACTCTGTGTTTTGTTTTGATAGAGGACAGTAAGAGTAAGAATGGTCTGTGATGACTTGTTTCTTTCGAAATACAACCAATTGGATTAGTTGGACCCGATGATTGAGATGTGTTAATACTTTGAAGAGAAGAGTTATCCGAGTTATTAGGAGGTGAGATCTAAGGTTTGTTTTGAGGCAGCTCCTTAGTCAGTTCTAGCAAATAGGCTTGAATATGCCCTTTATTTTGTGAGTCAAGGATGCTGGACTCTTAGTTATCAAGTGAGTGAAGACTCCTTGGTATGTGAAGGAAGTTTGATTGTTGGGAAAGTTTGCCAAAGGAATGAGTGTGCCTTAGGCAACAGTAAGGATACCAAAAAGTAGTACATACAGAAGTAGCTAGTAAGCAACCAAAGGAATGACAAGATGACGATATGTACTCTAATAGAGTTGAGAGACTGGACTGGAATTCCGATAAAAACATAATTCAAGCAAACAATATTACCTCCCTCATAGAGATAACAACAGAGAAACACACAGAGAACACAACACAAACAAGACAGACCATAACCTACAAATCCCAAAAGACTCGGCCCGCACTGATACCAAATAATGCAACACCCCGAACGCTTATAAGGACGAAAATAATGTTAATGCGGAAAATAAGGTTTTTTTTTTCTTTTCACAAAGATGTAATGGGATTATTACTAATAAGCAATAGTAAAATGAACTTAGGTTCACTATGCACTTCTAAAAGACGTACTGAAATAAAATACAGAAAACAGAAATAGTACTGTATACAGACATAGGTTCGGTACATAACTGACAATAAGTATTAATAATTACTAGGAGTCACAGCTCCCCAAAGGTACTACAGACACTAATACAGTCTGGCCAAAAACTAACAGCAAAAGGAGTCCCCCTCCGGACTCAAAGCAAACGCTGGATAGAACCATCGTCGCATCCATCTGCTCAAGCAGAAATAGCAATACCAGCAGAAAAGATATACAAATATGGGTGAGATCCCGATCATCAACACAACAAAGTAGCAGAAGTAAAAACGGGACGACTCACCAGGTAACGACGTACCCAACATGCTTACCACGTTTCACAATATAAATCGTGTTAAACATTTGGCAGTATAATATAAGGCATTCTCAAAAATATAGAACAGCGATGTACAATAAATAAATGTACTCATCAACAGCCATGCAATGCAGTGCAATGTACATGACTCAATGTCATATGCCACAGGGTAAAACTATGACCCCTACTCCATGGATCTAACAAAACATCGGAGAGATTGAATGGGAGGACATGTTTCGTGTACTGCCAGCCATGAGCAAGATGCTACAACATTCGTAACGTGCACGTATCTGGCTTTAAGGAAACACTCTGCACCAGACATGAAAAGTACGGCATCTAGTCGAGGATATCAGTGTATTGCTCGGATTTCGCCACGACACAGAAGAGTTACCAACTGGTCACATGTCAGCCCTTCCAACCCTGATACCTCTAAGACCATTCCAATCGTCACCGTAAGATTCGCACCCGCATCAAGGTGTAAGCTCAACTCCTAGGCTCAAGGCCTTACGACTCATGCAAATGAAATGCCAATGCTTACACAAAGCAGATGCGATAAAGCAATGTCTATCCACCGAATAAAACTCAAAGTTCCACTAAGGTTCTCTACCTTAGGAACTATACGTGTTTTCGTATTTCAAAACTTTTATCCACCGGATAAATCTCGTCATCCCTCCGGGATCGAGTCATCACAAGACTGAAACAATTGAACAAATGACCTAGATCCGAATCACCGGTCCGTCATCGAACTACTGTTCCAAAACCCAAAACGTTTCGTGTTTGTTTTTATGTCTTATGAATTATGTCTCAAGTCCTAAGCATTATGAATAAGGATTGAGAATCCTCTTAGATAAGAGTGTGAGCCTTTCTAAGATATTACTCCTTGATTTTCAATTAATGAAATAAGTGTTGATTCACTTAAGTCTTATGAAGTCATTGATGAACTAAGTCCTCAATGTTATAGTACATGGTCTTGTTCCACCACATACCATACTTAATTATCTCTTGTCTTCAATTCTAAGTTAATTACTTAAACTTAGGTTTTCATGTGTAAAACTTTATGATTTGAGTTGACAAACTCTCTTGTAAAGCAAAACCTTTTATCGTGGGGCGAATATCAGTTTCGTGACGCGAGGCTGAGAGATTATTTTTACTTCTTAGACAGTCCTTCTGGTTCACGCGGCGAGAATGTTCTCGCGTTGCGAGGCCAAGAAGCTGTATCTTTACTGCTCGGGCTAGCCTTCTGTCTCGCGTGGCGAGACTAGGTTAGCCAGGTGAATGCCTTATCTTCCCTTTTCCTTAACTTCTTCATTATTTCTCTTTTTAAAGCACTTAGTTAATTAAATGACCTATGGCCAAAGTAAAAGATTTTTTTCACTTTGGTGAAACACTTAAATGTTGAAACTTTATTTGATCTTTGGATCAAAATCGTTTTTCTTTGAGGCATAAGTTATTTAAAACACATTTCTTACTTCAAAACTTTGATAGATCAAGAACAACACATGTTCTTATGTTTCTTCTCACTAAGGCCACAAGCCTCCTGAAAGGGAAAGTGAAGATTTGCTTCACCAACTAGACAAGTTATAGCTCAAAATGCTCACAAAATTATGACATCAACAATCACACATCATTGCATCATAATCAAGCATAAAAATCCATACTTGATCTAAAGATCAAAGTAGGTTTTTCAACATACATGAAAATATTTTTCACCCAATCAACATCATCATAAACATATGCTAGAGCACACTAAAGCATAAACTAATTATTACAAACTTTGTTCTCCAAGAGAACTTAGCAAATAAAGTGGCGAACCCAAACCAAAGGGTTTCACCCACACACAAACTTAACCAACCATTTTCACCTCCACCAACTTTGGTGTGATGAGGTTCACTCCCCATACCTATTAATGAAATAATCCTCCGGATGAAAGTCGATCGATCAGTTGCAAACCTCCCGATTACTCGTCCGAATACTCATCACCAACTACAAACAGCACAACCAAACAATCATTAACAACAAATAACGCAAAACTTTCCTATCCTCACCAACTTAGGGTTCGGCCTCTATATGTGAAAATTAGCTAGAGATGTTCAAAATTTCTCATCTTTTGGATGGATGATCCTTAGATACTCCTAATACTAAAACAAGTCTTATTACTCAAAACTTAGATAAAAAACTCAACCTTTTACAATCATACAAGGTTCGGCCATTTTTAAATGAAAAGGCTAGGAAACTTATTTGATTTCATGCTCTTGGATTATGAAAGAGAATGATGAAACTAGATCATAGAAATTGATTTGGTATTAAAAGGATTTTTCTACACTTTTCTATGAATTTTCAAAGTTTTGGATCAAAACTTGGATCTTCATGAATCAAGAGATGAAATAGAGAGATTAAGAGAGTTAAGATGAAGATCATACCTCCTAGAATCAAAGACTAATGAGAAAAGAAACAACTTTTCACTAAACTTCAACTTTTATGAAGATCAAAGGTGGTTTTTGTGAAGATCTTGTGAAGAACAATGAAGAACTTGGAAGAAAAAGGAAGAACAAGCGAGAGAAGAGAGAAAGAGAGAGAGTGTCCGAGAGGCCAAGTGAGAGAGTGAGAGAGATATTTATTTTCATCGTATGGCAAACTTGTCAATAACTAAAGGACAATTTGGTCATTTCCTTAAAAGATCGGGGGCATTTTGGTCATTTCACGTCCAGATATTTTTGAAATGTCATCATGATAAGGCCACGAAATTCAACTTGATGGGACACCAAAATTATCCGTTCGCAGGTCCCGTTAAATCCTTTCGCAGCTCCAAACGCCTCCCGGTTAGAGTATACGCCCGAATATAATATATTATTTTCAGTTTTGGACGTCAGGACGAATTTTAACAAATTGGTAGAGAATTAAATACTGAGACTTACTGTCTCGTCCACGAGTCAAAATTAGGTCTTGATAGTATAAAAACACCACTATCCGTGAAAAACGCAGACCGGGCTCCGTTTGAGTTTTTGCCCAAAACTTAACCATAGCTTCTTACCATAGCGTAGAGTGTGACTATGGTCTCAGAATATTTATTTCACTCTCTAGACCTTCCAATAAAATACAAATGTTTAAATACTGAATTATTATAAAACTTGAAAATCGAGGCGTTACATTCCTACCCCTCTTAAAAGAATTTCGTCCTCGAAATTTAACGTACCTCTTAAAACAAACTCGGATATTGTCATCGCATGTCTTCTTCTCTTTCCCAGGTAGCATCACCTGAAGTTTCGTTCCAGATAACTTTGACCAAAGGTATCTCCTTCCCCCGCAGTTGCTTTATCTTTCTGTCCTTGATCTTAACCAATAGTGTTTCATAGGTCAGGTTATCCTTTAGCTGTACTGAGTCAGACTGTATGACATGACTGGGATCCAGAATATATTTTCGCAATTGCGAAACATGAAAAACATTATGAAGATTGGATAAAAAAGGCAGTAAAGCTATTTGGTAAGCTACTGGACCTATCCGACGAAGAATTTGATAAAGTCCAATGAATTTTGGGTTGAGTTTTCTGGACTTAAGGACCCTGCCCACCCCAGTCATTGGAGTGACTCTCAAAAACACATGATCACCTTCCTCAAACTCAAGTGGCCTACGTCTTTTATCCGCGTAACTCTTCTGTCGGCTCTGAGTTGTCCTCATCTTTTCTTGAATTAGTTTCACCTTCTCAGTTGTTTGTTGCACTAGTTCAGGTCCTAATGAAGCACTTTCTCCATCTTGATACCAACACAAAGGTGTTCTACAACGTCATCCATATAAAGCTTCATAGGGCGCCATCCCTATGCTCGAATGATAACTATTGTTGTAGGTGAATTCTATCAACGTTAGGAAATTCTCCCAACTTCCGGCATGTTCCAACACACACGCCCTTAACAGATCCTCTAAAGACTGAATCGTCCTTTCTGATTGTCCATCAGTTTGAGGATGATAAGCCGAACTTAGTCATAACTTTATTTCTAAAACTACATGTAAACTTTGCCAAAACCGCAAAGTAAAGCGTGGGTCTCTATCTGATGTGATACTTGAAGGTACTCCATGCAGTCTCACAATCTCACTGATATAAATCTGAGTAAGTTTCTCCATGGAATACTTGAGATTGATAGGTAGAAAATGAGCTGATTTCGTAAGCCTATCAATTATTACCCAAATGGTATCGTATCCTTTAGGTATCCTTGGCAAACATGTCACAAAATCCATTACTATGCTGTCCCATTTCCACTCTGGGATATCCAACGGAAGTAACATCCCCACTGGCCTTTGATGTTCAACTTTTTCTATTTGACACACCAAGCAAGACACCACATAATCAATTCCGTCTCTTTTCATGCCTTGCCACTAAAACAACCGTTTCAGGTCTTGGTACATCTTGGTTGATCCTGGATGCATACTCAACTTGCTTCTATGAGCTTTGTCCAAAATTAATCTCCTTATTTCTGGGTTGTTTGGCACACAAACCCGTTCTCCTTGTCTTAGGATTCCATCTGCTCCTTCCTTGTATTCAGACGTCATCCCTTTCTTTAGATTCCTTCGCTCTTTCTTCAGATACTGGTCATACACTTGTTTCTCCCGAATTTGATCCATCAGATCACATGACACTGTAACCATACCCACACAAAGCTTCCCTGGCATACTGACCACTGACAGATGCATATCTCAGAACTCTTCCAACAGCTCGTGTTCCTTAACCATCATGGAAAACACATGTAACACTTTCCTATTCAGGGCATCTGCTACCACATTAGCTTTTCCCGGATGATACTGTAACTGGAAGTCATAGTCCTTCAGAAATTCCAGCCACCGTCTCTGCCTCATGTTGAGCTCTTTCTGATCGAACAGGTACTTCAAACTCTTATGGTCACTGAAGACATTGAACGTCGAACCATACAAGTAGTGCCTTCAAATCTTCAATGCAAAGACCACCACTGCCAACTCCAGATCTTGAGTAGGGTAGTTCTTCTCGTGCATTTTCAACTGTCTCGAGGCATAAGCTACCACTTTCCGATTCTGCATCAGAACACAGCCTAACCCCTGGTATGAAGCATCACAGTATACTTCAAAAGGTTTGCTTGGATCTGGTAATACCAACACTGGCGGTGTAGTCAGCCTCCTCTTCAGCTCCTGAAAACTCTGCTCACAGGTTTCAGTCCATTCAAAAGCTTTATCCTTCCTTGTCAATTGGGTAAGAGGTCCTACAATCTTAGAAAATCCCTCGATAAACCTCCGATAATAGCCAGCCAAACCCACAAAACTGCGTATCTTAGTCACTGTGGTTGGTCTTTCCCACTCAAGAACTGCTTTAACTTTCACCAGATCTATAACAATTCCTTCCTTTGAAATCACGTGACCCAAAAACTGCACTTCGTCGAGCCAAAACTCACACTTAGACAACTTCACATACAACTGTTTCTCCTTCAGAACCCGAAGAACCACACTAAGATGTTCAGCATGTTCTTCCTGGTCTCGCGAATAGATGAGTATGTCGTCTATGAAGACAACGACAAACTTATCTAGGTATGGATGAAAGATCCTATTCATATAATCCATGAATATAGATGGAGCATTCGTCACGCCAAACGGCATTACAAGGTACTCGTAGTGTCCATAGCGTGTTCGAAACGCTGTCTTTGGTACATCCTCTGCCTTCACACGAATCTGGTGATAACCCGATCGCAAATCAATATTGGAGAAAACCGTCGTTCCCCTCAACTGATCCATCAAGTCATCTATTTTCGGGATGAGATACTTGTTCTTAATAATAACCTTGTTTAACTGGCGATAATCCACGCATAGATGAGAGGTTCCATCTATCTTCTTCACTAACAGCACAGGTGCTCCCCACGGCACACACTAGGTCTAACGAACTGCTTCCCCAATAAGTCCACCAACTGTTCCTTCAAGGTTTCCAACTCTGCAGGTGCCATACGATACGGTGCCACAGACATTGGTCTTGTTCCTGGCACAATATCAATCGAAAACTCGATGTCCCGAACTGGCGTTAAACCTGGTACATCTTCAGGAAAGACTTCTGGAAACTCGTCCATGACAGGTACGCGCTCTTGACCTCCAAAGAAAATAGCAACATGTATCCTTGAGCTCCTTCTCTCAAAGAAGCGTTTACTTGGTTGGCAGTCAAAAATCCAGAATTCGCATAACTAGGAAAGACTAAGGTTTTATTTGCATAGTCTAACAGGATATGGTTAGAAGATAACCAATCCATTCCTAATATTACATCCATTTGCGAAAAAGGCAAACAGATCAAATCAATCAAAAACGTTCTATCTTTTACAAAAATTGAACAATTCAAACAAACTTTAGCAGTAGGCATAGAAATTACTAAATCAAAAGGTAAAGAAGACACAGGCAATCCCAACAGGTTCACACAGTCATATGCAATAAAGGAATGCATTGCTCCTGAATCAAACAGTACAGTTAAGGTTTTACCTCCATGACACACTGAACTTGGATTAAATCCTCATTTTGAGAAGCTTTAGCGCCGCTCACAGTATAGACTCTGCCCTTTGCCTTAGGCCTGGCTGCTTGGACATTGTTGACAGAGTGTTCAGCTTTCGGCTGCACACATTCATGTGAAATATGTCTCGGCTTCCCACACTTGAAGCATATAATTCCTTTGATTGAGCAGTCTCTTGTAACATGATTACTCTTCCCACACTTCATACACTTGCTTGGGGCATTTCCAGACTAACTGAAACCCCCACTACTTCCTCCCACAGAACGTTGCTATTGAACTTCCTGCTTCGAATACGGTTTCCATCGAGATTTGTTGTCACGACCACCGTTCCCTCTGTGGAACTTAGTCGGTCCAGAACTCTGTGCCTGCTTGTCCCTGTTAGGCTCCAAGCTCTTGATCAGACGACACTTCTCCATCAGTCTTGGAAAAATAGAAATTTCTAGAGGAACTATAGCCCTTTTTAAATCGATCCTTAGACCTCCTTCGAACTTCTCGCATTTCCATTCTTCTCTTGGGTTGTCTAGAAAATAATTTGAGAACTTTGCCAAACTCTCGAATTTGGCCCCGTACTCAACTACAGTCATTCCCCCTTGTCTCAGCTGGCGGAACTCCATTTCTTTCTCGTGTCTCACACTCGCCAGAAAATACTTTTCCAAGAACTTTCCCTTAAAGCATTCCAGTCCACAACTTGTTGATCATGAATCAGCATCTGACGGGCTCCTTCCCACCAGTATTCAGCATCCTCCACCAGCATATAAGTTGCATAAACAACCTTGTCATTCTCGGTACACCTCATTCCTCCAAAGATTTTCTCCAACGTCTGGATCCAACGCTCAGCTAGCTCAGGATTGAACTCACCCTTGAACTGTGGTGGGTTCCTACGGAGGAATTCATCTAGTCCTCTACCCCCAGCAGCTTTTTCGTCACGTTGAACCATCACAGCAGCCATTTCCCGTATGGCGTTCACAGCAGCATTCAAGTTTTGAGCAGCCATTGCTACCTTCAAAACCAGAATTGTCAAACTCAAGGGACCACAACATAATTCAAGCAAACAATATTACCTCCGTCATAGAGATAACAACAGAGAAACACACAGAGAAAACAATACAAACAAGACATACCATAACCTACAAACCCCAAAAGACTCGGCCAGATCTGATACCAAATAATACAACACCCTTTCCCGAGTGCCACATTCCCGAACGTTTATAAGGCCAAAAATAATGTTGATGCGGAAAATACGGTTTTTTTTTTCTTTTCACAAAGATGTAATGGGATTAGTAATAATAAGCAATAATAAAATGAACTTAGGTTCACCATGCACTTCTAAAAGACATACTGAAATAAAATACAGAAAACAAAAATAGTAATGTATACAGACATAGGTTCAGTATATAACTGACAATAAGTATCAATAAATAATAGGAGTCACAGCTCCCAAAAGGTACTACAGACACTGACACAGTCTGGCCAAAAACTAATAGCAAAAGGAGCCCCCCTCCAGACTCAAAGCAAACGCTGGACAGAACCGTCTTTGTATCCATCTGCACAAGCAGAAACAACAATACCAACAAAAAAGATATAAAAATACGGGTGAGATCCCGATCATCAACACAACAAAGTTGCAGAAGTAAAAACGGGACGACTCACTAGGTAACGACGTAGCCAACATGCTTACCACATTTCACAATATAAATCATGTTAAACATTTGGCAGTATAATATAAGGCATTCTCAAAAATATAGAACATCGATGTACAACAAATAAATGTACTCATCAACAGCCATGCAATGCAGTGCAATGTACATGACTCAATGACATATGCCACAGGGTAAAACTCTGATCCATACTCCATGGATCTAACAAAACATCGGAGAGAGTGAATGGGAGGACATGTTTCGTGTACTGCCAGCCATGAGGAAGATGCTACAACATTCGTAGCGTGCACGTATCTGGCTTTACGGAAACACTCTGCACCAGACATGAAACGTACGGTATCTAGTCGAGGATATCTGTGTATTGGTCGGATTCGCCATGACACAGAAGAGCTACCAACTAATCACATGTCAGCCCTTCCAACCCTGATACCTCCAAGACCATTCCAATCGTCACCGTAAGATTTGCACCCGCATCAAGGTGTAAGCTCAACTCCTATGGCAAACTTGTAAATAACCAAAGGATAATTTGTCATTTCCTTAAAAGACCGGGGCATTTTAGTCATTTCACGTCCAGATATTTTTGAAATGTCATCATGATAAGGCCACGAAATTCAACTTGATGGGACACCAAAATTACCCGTTCGCGGGTCCCGTTAAATCATTTCGCAGCTCCAAATGTCTCCCGGTTCGAGTATACGCCCGAATATAATATATTATTTTCAGTTTTGGATGTCAGGACGGATTTTAAAAAATATGTAGAGAATTAAATACTGAGACTTACTGTCTCATCCACGAGTCAAAATTAGGTCTTGATAGTATAAAAACACCACTATCCGTGAAAAAAGCAGACCGGGCTCCATTTTGAGTTTTTGCCCAAAACTTAACCATAGCTTCCTACGTTAGCGTAGAGTGTGACTATGGTCTCAGAATATTTTATTTCACTCTTTAGACCTTCCAATAAAATACAAACGTTTAAATACTGGATAATTATAAAACTTGAAAATCGGGACGTTGCAGTGAGTTAGCAACCAAAGAAATGACAAGATGATGGTATGTACTCTAATAGAGTTGAGAGACTGGACTGGAATTCCGGTAAAACGATACAAGTGTTGTATCACATGAAGTTTCTTTTGGTAGTATTTTAAGAAATGATTGGAGCCGCCGCTGTTTGTGGGTTTGATGAATAGGACGTTTTTCTCCTTTAGGATAGATGAAAGGCTACACCTTATGGGTAGACTGTAATCCATGTTGATGGTGGTGAACAATTCGTATAATACCTAAGTATAACTTTTCGAAGTTGCGAATGATCAGAGATTGAGTGAACCAGAATTGAAATGTGAACTTTGGCTATAGAACGAGTGTCCTTAGGACAGGTATCAGTAGGGGAAAGAATTACAATGGATCCTATATGAATGGGAGTATTGTCTTGTTAATGGGACCTAAGACAGTGACCGGCAGAGATGAGTTAGACAGATGAGTTTAGACTCAGTCGCAACGACCACTATCTGAGGATATGATTGACTCCTTGTTTTATACTTTCAAATTCGAGGACTTGGGCTAAGGTTGATATTAAGTTTGGATTTTCACTTAGATATTGGAACTCTTAAGTGACCTTATTGGGTTTAGAGTGCATTAGAGCTGTTGGTGAGATTGAGACATGTAATAACGGAATAAGAGCTAGTTTAAGTGTTTGACTTAATCATGGAAGTAAGTTTTTCGTGGAGGATTGGTAGTAGAGAATGACGGACTAATAGGTCAGTGAAAGAGGGAATGACTTTCCCGATAGTCGATGGATGCGCCAAAGACGGATGATAAGTTTCAGGAGTTAATTTTATTTCTCCAAAAGAGTAAGACCGTGTTGAAATTGTTTCCTTGACGAAACAAGGTGTGTTGTCACACAGGGGTGTGCATTTTGTTGAGTTCTAATCAGTTTGAAGCCTAGTGAGAACTCACGTTTAGAGAAAGGTACTTGTATTCATGTTGACACATCGTTTGTCCTTTTAGGATTGTGTCAGACATTTGAATGAGGTGGCTGTCTGGGAATATTTTCAAGATAAATTTTATGAGGATATTCCGATTTTGCATTGCATAAGACGTTGAATCTTCGATTGATCTAGCTCCTAGATTTAGTCAGATTTCCATCACTTGTGTAGAATATCACCTACAAAGCTTGCTGGGTTGGACTGCATGAAATGGAATTTTGTTTGGTTCTTGTTAAATTCATCATCATCGGCGATGTTCTCGTTTACTCTAGGAGTCACGAGGAACATGAGGAGACTCTGCGTGAAGTGTTACGGACCCTAAGCGAGAAGAGTTGTCATGAAGTTACTTAAGTACGAGTTTGACTCGATGGTGGTAAAAATTCTTAGGGTATGCGATCCCAGACGAGCATTTGTACTCACACTCCCATGTATTAGACATTTGAGTGGATTGGTTTAATAGTATCATTTGGCCCGGACGTTTTCATGTCATTCCATCGAAAGATATTTTAAGACTTTTCCTTGAGTTGTAACACAGACAAATTCTCGACACTGGAAGTTTCTTGATGAAACTTAGTCTAATCACTTTTACTTTTGGTAAATGTGATCCAGTCCGATTTTTGGCCAGACTGCTTATCTTTTGAATTCCATGATCTATTGGAAGGTCCTTATGAAAGAAGGGACTTTATTAGGGTCATGGTTGTAAACATGTATTAGCTATGCATTTTTACACTCATGAACCTACTGAAGAATCTTTTTACATACTGGATATTCCTGTATTCATTTCCGAGTGGTAAAATCCTTCTATATACGTTCCTATGAGGGTAAGGCCAAGAAAGTTTCTTTTTTTGAAAGATTTCTTTCCTTAATCTTCAAGAACCGAGAAGAGACTAAGTTCAACGGATCACCCTCAACTCAAGTGGACGAGCAAGAAAAACGTTTTTGATCTTCGAAAATTTGGTTGGGAGTAAGCTAGCGTAGTAATCTAACTATGAACATCCTTTCAGCAGGATAGGCAAGAAGTAATAGGAGTTTTGTTGAGGTATAGTGTGGTGGATAAGATGAGGAACCTAGTAATTAAGAGAATCCGGTCTGGTTTTCAGTCACGAAATTTTGAGAACGAAATTTTTTTTTTTTTAGAGGCGTAGTAATGTAACACTCCGATTTCCACTATCTTTATAAATCAGTAAGTTGAATAACTAAGTTTGTATTTTATTCGAGTTTTTAGAAAATGAAATAAAATAAACCGAGACCATATTCATGCTCAAAGCTATCATAGGAAGCTACGATTAAATTTTGGGCTAAAAACTCAAACGGAACCCGATTTGCGTTTTTCACTAACAGTAGTATTTTACAACTGTAAAGACCTAATTTTGACTTGTGGACGAGGCAGTTAGGCTTAGAATTCCATTCTCTACAATTTTTCTGAAATTGGTTCTTGAAATTAAAAAGTGAAAATAATATAAACTATTCGGGCGAAAACTTGAAGCCCCAGGCGAACGGAGCTGTAAATGGATTTACTGGGACCCGCTAACAGATAAACTCAGTGTCACATCAAATCACATCATCTAGGAATGCGTGCCAAGTGTCATGATGATTTTCAAAATACCTGGATTGGTCTTTTAAGGAAATGACCATTTGGTCCTATGGAAAAGACCATATTGCCCTTAATGAAAAAAATTGTGGACATCCTTGTCCTCCCTTCATCTCCCACGAAATAGACCAGCCAAGGCAGCCCCTCCACCATTTTTTCTCTTAACACCATTTCTCTTCAAGCTTTCTCTCCTTTTTCAAGCTTGATCTCTAACCATTTTTGGTGAATTAGTGAGGTTTCCTACTCATTTTCATCAGTCCATGAGGTAAGATCACTTCCTTGATCCTTAAACCTCATGAATATTCTCTTAATTCATGTTTGAAAACCATGATTCATGTAGATTTCAAGTTCTAGGTTCAAACTTCAAAAATATCTTGAAAATTTTAGAAAAATCCTTTTAATGTCAGAACAATTTCTATGAGCTAGTAGCATCATCCTCTTCCATTATCCAAGATATTTTAACCAAAGGAGCCCTCTAGCTCATATGGGTATGAGAGGCTGAATCTCACCCTTTTGGACCATTGGAGTTTTGATTCAATATTTGTGTATAGGAAGCCTCGATCTAGTTCTATCACACTTGGATGATCTTGAATCCAAAAGTGTGTGATCAAAAAACTTCCCTAGCCATTTTAATCATAGCATGGCCTAACCAACCATTTGGGGAAAATATGAAGTTTTGATTCAAGTTTCAAAATTGAGACTTGATTTGGTGTTAAGGTTACTTAAGGATTCTTACTCCATGAGATAGGAATTTTTTAGATATCCCTAGCTAATTTCATAGCTATATGGCCGAACCTAGGTCAAGGGATATAGGGATAATTTGTGTTGTTAGTTATTGATGTTTGGATTGTTTTTGTATTTCTAGTTGTTGTCGGGTAATCGGACGAGAAACCGGACGACTTTCAGATCGGTCGGGCGACTTTCCTCTAACCGGGAAGCTTCGAGAGGTAAGGGGAGATTAACTCCAATAAGTTTGATAGCCTCATAAGTTTGGTTGTGATATGATTGTGATGATGTTATTTAAATCAATATTAATGATTTCTCTTGTGATGTAAATATGAGAATTATTGGGTAAGTGCGTGACTGGATATTGAAATATGAATTGTGGCATTGATACCTTGGATGTGTGTGTTTGTATATATATATATCCTGGACTAGTTAAGAGCATAGCACTGGCTATAGCTCCATAATGAAGATTAAGTTACTTAAAAGTCTCAATCAACGATTTGGAAATGTTTTGATTTGAGAGATGAAATGCTTCTAAGCTAAATGTTATAATGGCCAATTTTACTAAAAAGCCACTAAGTTGAGAACACAAGATGATTTTCGAACAAGACTTAAGAAATTGAGAGTTAGTGAGGAAAATAGTGAAAAGTTGTTTTATCATTATTTTCTGAACATGTTGTACATAGAAAGAGAAAATTTAAAAGTATTTAGTTTGTCAAGAAAGAATCTTCTGAAAGTATTTGACTTTCCAAAACGAAAAAGTCTTTTCATGAATGTTTGTTCCGATAGCAATCTTTTGAAAAATGTTTTAAAGGAGGGAACCTTTAGAAAAGGCTTTTAAAGCCAAAATCCTTTGAAAAACGAATCTTTAGAACTTGAGCCTTTGAGAATGATTTGTACAGAAAAGTTTTTGTGGAAAATAAGTTTTAGAGCGAAAATAAGTTTGGTTTATACCAAATTGAATTTGAGTTTTGTTTTTGAGCTTTGAACTACGAAATGAATTTGATGAAACTGGTGATTTCCCCTTCACGCATGTGAAGCACATGAACCTAGTGATCGAGACGTCGGGCTAGAGTTCTGTGACATGAACGGACTTTGTGTCCTATATGCGAGTCTAGTGTCTGCGTCGTTGGCCTAGTACACCGTGGATTGAGCACTCAAACTACATGTCCTGTGTTTTGAAAATGAACGGACTTAGTGTCCTATATGCGAGTCTAGTGTCTGCGATGTTGGCCTAGTACTTCGTGGATGAAGAACTTGGACTACATGTCCTGAAATTTGAATTGAACGGGCTATATGTCCTTTAAAAAGAGTCATGAGCTGTGTGCCTTGACAGAAAAAGAAAGAATAAACGAAAAGAAAGAATAGAAAACCTCCTGCGTACATGCATGAGTCGCCCGACGTGCCATTTGAACTGAGCTACAATCCAAGTGGTTGAGAATATGAGCCAGTTAAGACTACTAGGTCTATAGGGCCATTCTGTGTTCGAAACTCCACAAGTGGCCGGAGGCATTGCGACCCCGTGCCGTGGTAAATCGGCTGCCCAACGCGGATGAACTCGATCAGAGACTGGACTATTCATGATATGGTTGTGACGTGGTAACTTGGAACAACTGGAGTTCGGACCTAAATTGAGAGGCTGACTCATGAGAACAATTGTGTTATGGGAGTATTCGCGGCCTATCATTCGAGGAAGGGAAGTTAGGAATCTCCGGAGAACATGAATTAGAAGTCGAATTGAAGTCTCATGCATTCTTTTGACTTATCTTGATGAATGGGTGTGATCCCACTGAGTGAAATCATATCATTATGATATTATGATTGAATATTGATGTTTATCGCATGACTATGTTGATGCACAATTTGTATGCTGCTTTACTTATGTGGCTATTATGATGAACTTGTGAACGAGTATCTCACCCTTGCATGTACATGTTGGACACCTTATTGTGTTTTTTGAACACATGTACAGATATTTTCCAACGGTCCTCCGGGTCACTGCATGGCCCTATAGCTGAGTTCCTTGGTGTTGACAATGAAGACGGGTGGACTGTTGATGACGAGGCTCAGTATCATTGGGGCGATGCATGCTAGGTAGTATGCTTTATTGTTCTTAGAGTTTTATTAGACCAGCTCTTAGGATTTTTGACGTTTAAGTCAGGTCTTTTGACCGTGACCCAGTTTGATATGTATTAAGAGATTGAAGTGATGTATGCCATGTGGCGAAGTTGAATGAGTTTTATAGATGATGAGTTTGAATTTGTTTTTCAGCTGTTTTAAAATTTTCAATTTGTAGCAGATTTTCGCAACTAGTCTAATGAGTATTTTCGAAAAAGTTATAATTAACCGAAATAGAAAATTTGGGGTACGAACTATGACATCGAGAGGGGGTGTTACAAGTCCTGTGTTTTTTAAATGAACGGACTTAGTGTCCTATATGCGTGTCTAGTGTCCGCGATGTCAGCCTAGTACTTCGTGGATTGAGAACATGGACTACATGTCCTGTATTTTGAATGAACGGGCTAAATGTCCTTTAAAAAGAGTCGTAGGCTATGTGCCTTGACAAGAATGAACGACCGAAAAAGAAAACAGAAAACCATGAGTTACATACATGAGTTGGCCGATGTGCCATTAGAAATGAGCTACAATCCCAGTGGTTGAGAATATGAGCCAGTTAAGACCACTAGGTCTATAGGGGCATCCTGTGTTCGAGATTCCACAAGACACCGGAGGCATCGCGATCCCGTGTCGTGGTAATCGGCTGCCAAACACGGATGAACTCTATCAAAGACTGGACTATTCATGATATAGTTGTGACGTGATACCCTTGAATAATTGGAGTTTGGAACTACATTGAGAGGCCGACTCATGAGAACAATTGTGTTATGGGAGTATTCGCGGCCTATCGCTCGATGAAGGGAAGTTAGGAATCTCCGGAGAACATGAACTAGAAAGTTGATTGAAGTCTCATGCATTCTTTTAACTTATCTTGATGAATGGGTGTGATCCCACAGAGTTGGATTATCTTATTGTGATATTATGTTAAATGTTGATATTCTATAGCATGAATGTATTGTATATCGATATATTGTTTGTACCTTTTTTTACTTGTGTGGCTATTATGATAAACTTGTGAACGAGTATCTCACCCTTGCCTGTACATGTTGGACACCCTGTTGTGTTTTTGGATACGTGTACAGATGTTTCTCAACAGTCCTCTAGGTCACTTCAGGACCCTATAGCTTGAGTTCCTTGATGTCGACAACGAAGATGTGTGGACTGTTGATGACGAGACCCAGTCTCATTTGTACGATGTATGTTAGGTAGTATGCTTTCTTATTCTTAGAGTTCTTTTATCAGACCAGCTCTTAGGATTTTTGATGTTTAAGTCAGGTCTTTCGATTGTGACTGATTATGTTGTGTATTAAGAGATTGAAAAGATGTACGCCTTATGGCGAAGTTGAATTACTGTTATAGATGATGAGTTTCAACTTGTTTCATTCTAGTTGTTAAAGTTTTACTTTGGTACCAAATTTCCGTAACTACTCTATTGAGTTATTTTCGAAAAAGTTTTTAATTAACCGAAAAAGAATATTTGGGATACGAAATGTGACACCGGGTTGGAGTGTTACAAGCAGCGTGAAGCGGAGATGCGTCAAATTCATCCTTATCTGTTCACAGGTATGTGAAGGAAATTTCGAGGACGAAATTTTCTATAAGGGGGTGGTAATGTAACATCCCGATTTTCTCTATCTCTAATCGAGTTGGTTAATCTCGATTAGGGCTTTGGATGATTGCGTGAATTGTTTTGTGCTAGTTTAAGACCTAGTTGGAAGCTTAGGAATAGGCTTGAACCAGGTTGGAGGTGCCTAAGGTGTTAAACGAGAAACAGTGGACGCCATAAGTTTGGAAGGCTCTTCCCAGCTGAGCAGCATGCTCAAACGTGGGAAGGGAGCACGCCCTAGCGTGCCAACGCTCAAGCATTGGCATGTTGCGCGTTCAAGTGTGTTGAGTGCATTTGCTAGCTGGTGTGCTTTCTAACGCGTGTACAATACGTCTCAGGCCAGGGTGAAGGCAGAGCGGACGAGGTTCATGCTGGATGTGCACGCTTAAGCGTGCTTAGCGGATCATGTAGGATGAGTTCCTTTCTCTTCCTTATTCTTGCAAGAAACTCTTAATAGGTTTCCAGAGAGTTGGAGAACTTTTAGAGGGAGGAACAGTGTTCTAGTGTGAGAAAGCTTGATGTTGAAGGCGATCGAGGCAGCGGAACGTGATTCTGACTACATAGTTGCAATTGCGGCGTAGTTATCTACAACTTTGAAGGATTGGTTTCTTGATTCGCCAAAGGTAAACTCGAATCCCTACCACGTGTTCTTCATGGTTCTTCGAGTTTCTACCTTCTCCTTTGATCTTTGAGCTTGCTTAGGGCTAACACTATTGCATATGTGTTGTTCTCGTGATTAGGGCAAAGTTTTTGCTCTTGATTGATCGTCGATTGGAGCTCAAGGCCGCGGCTAGGGAGAAGCTTCGAGGCTGTTCCGGAGCTATTCTTCACGCTCGTGAGTGCGTGGGAGAACGTGACAGCATTCATGTGGATTTTTCGCGCCGACTGTTTATGTGGGGAGAAAGATTAGTGCTGCCGTCAGGAAGGCAAGAGTAGTGTAGTTGTATTTTCTGCTGTGTGTGTAAGGAAACCCTAACCCTACTAGGGTTGAGCCCCGATAAAGTACCTAAACCCTTGGTTTAGCTTACTTTAGGCTATCACCATTAAGTTTGGAAACCCTAGGTTAACGAACTATTGATTGAGGATGATCTGCTTTGTTTGACTGCTGTGATGTTGATTTATGTTGTTGCTGTCTGTCTAAATGCCTATCTGCTACTTGGTGTTTGTGATATGCTGCTACCTGCTACTGTTGCTGTTATTACTATTGCTACTATGTTGTTTGTGGTAATTGTTGTATGGTGGTGGAATGTCGTAGAGTTAAGTTTGGCTGTGAGCCGTGTTGTTATCGAGTTGATACCATGGGTGGTGCCGTTGCCGTTGTGTTGATTTCTTGAGGCTGTGGCCATGATGTTTGAGCTATGGCTCGTGGACGCGTGGTGTCGAGGCTGTGGCCTTGTGGATGCAGTGGCATCGTGTTGTTCCTGATTGAGTGTTTAGGCGTGAGATCCGGTATCAAGCCCATTGAGGATGTTTGTTGCATATCATCAGCTGCTGTAACACCCTTTCTGGGGCATCACATTTACGGACATTTTATAAAAGCTACAAGGCCAAAAAATGGATTAATTAAAAATATTTAAGAAAGATGGGGGTGAATATTTCCTTTTCACAAGACATAACTGTAAAAGCTTGTACCCGTTCATGCATGTAAGGTAAATAAAACATTTCATAATATAGTTTCATAAGTTCATAAAGGATTTACATTTAAACCCAATCCGACTACATAAAGTAAACAAAAGATACAGACTCAACATAAGGAATTGGAGACGCAGCTCCTAAACATAAGGTACTTGGAGACGTAACTTCATAAAGATAAAAGAAAGGTACAGACACTATGACACCCTATACTGGCCAACAATAGACTACACGGGAAGACATCCCTCGGGCCAACTGCTGAATGCATCCTCCGACTTCTCCTTTATGGAGAGACAAGCGAAAGAAATAGGAAGGTGTGGATAGATCACCTCACTCCTAGTCTCTTCAATCATCGCCTTCCAACCAAGACCCATCAAATGAGACCTAACAGGAACCCTAGCAGGGACTACTGCTAGCATTCCCATGGAAGACATAGCAGGAGTTGCCTTAGAAGCAACTTTGCTAACAAGAAGCCTATCCCTAACAGAGGGAGAAGGCACTGAACCCATTTGTGGAAAAGTCCATCTAGCATTCCACTTACGACTACAACCCTGACAGTAGACGACATTAGAACAAGCATTGAAGCGGTTGGGAATCCTTCCTATGCGCTCCTTGCGGATGGTGAGTGTGGCTCTTCACATGTACATTACTAGAAGCCTGTCATGACTAGTTGTCTAAACGCCGTAACCACTGGGAGGCTCAACAGAGAGATGCATCCGAAGCGCCAAGTGAAGTCTGGGTAGTATGACCTTCTCGGGAGACAACCAAAGAAGCACACAACGATGCAATATAAAGTAATGAGGTGAGATTCTCATTCATCAACACAACACATGGCAGAAGTAAAAATGGTGCGACATACAAGATAACGACATACTAATCATGCATATCATACATCTCAATATCTCATATAAATCAATCAGCAGCATAAGACATCATCAACACAAGATAATAATGTATAACATAAGAATGTATCCATTAACAGTCATGCAATGCAGTGCGATGTACATGACTCAATTCCATATGCCACAAGGGTAAGACTCTGACCCCTACTCCATGGAGCTAAACATAACTGGAGTGATTGATTGGGAGAACATTGTCTGCGTTATCTCAGCCCAACATGTGCCATCTCAACAAGATTGCGAATTCGCTTTTATGGCTCACGCCAGACGTTATTTACACAAATCGTGATTTGTCCGGTGTCCAGTCAGGACGTCAGCGTTTTTCGACAAGTCACCCACGACACAGAGGAGCTACTCTCTGGCCACATGTGGTCTCCCCAACCCCAATGCCCTCAAGATCTCCATGATCGTCACCTCCAACAATCACACCTGCACAAAGGTGTAAGCTCAACTCCCAGGCACAACGCCCAACTCATGCACAGATGCATATGCATGTCAAGAAATGCCACAACACAAACACGTACTACACTATATCTGTAGCACCACGTTTATCTCTTGATAAACCACATGGCACCCCTACAGGACCCACTTTCACACGGGTTGCCATCAGTCGCCTATTCTTGGTTCCATTCCTTGCGTCCACGTACAACTGTGTCGTTCGGAAAACGATGTTCAAGTCTTATGATATATCATTCCATTTCCTAAGCGTATTATGGAAAACAAGATGCACAAGGATTCCTTTATCATGTCTTCTCACTTATCTATCAAGGGAAACATTACTTATTTTGTATAAGTAACTCTTTGTGGTTAAGTATTATGGATCCTTAGATGACCTAAATCATCAAGGGTGTGGGACATGGTTTTCCATGACCACAAGGAATAGGTACATGTCTTTTATTTAGTCTTTGTGAGTCCATTATAAAACTCATTGCATTCCTTAGGAGATATTACGTACTTGCGCTATTATAGTAAAGTCTTTAAAATGCTTTCCTTGGTAGTAAACTAGTTCATGGAATCTCCTTTATAAGTTTTGAAAACTCTATACATATACTCGTAAGGTATCCAAAACCCCAAGATACACAATACCTTGTCTTTTGCCAAACTAGCGTAAAACTTCCTTTGAAATAATACTAATTTCCTTTACTTAGCGTAAAATGGGAAAACATATCTTTCTTTAAATCACCTTTTCATTTTCAAATGAAAACTGTAACTCATTTGTTTTGTAAGATTTCAAAATTAATCATAGTAGTGTAATGACTTATTGTTTTAAAGAAAACACTTACGAGAATTCTCATTTCTCTTGAAAGTAGGTTTACTAACCAAAACCTTTGGAAACCACATGAATCATTTAGAAAACTCTTTGTTCTTGAAAATCTTTTCCTTGCAACAACATGCTAGAATAAGTGGTTGATTAACTTCAAACTTTCCTATTCTTAAAACACTTTTCATATGAACCCAAAATACTCATTTTACAACACTTGGTTCTTTGGAACCAAATCTTGATTTCTTAGGAAACCTTTTCAATTTATATTTCCTTTATACTTTATTATAAACACTTTAAACCTCTCAATATCAACATTTTAGGTTCCTAGCCCTAATTACTATGGTGTGGCCGAATGCCTCCATGTAAGTAAAGTAGGTCTTTTTAATTTCTTTTGCCTTCTTGGAAACATTTAAGTCCATTACACCATTATTTGAACATAGAAGTTTTGGCTTCCCTTTTTAACTCAACAAGGCTGAACCCCACATGGTAGCTTTCAACAAATTATATGTCATCCAACAACATTCTAGCATCATTAAAATCATCTCAACATACAGTCATTTCATTAAGTAGTAAAAGCATGAACAAACTCATCATTCAAAAACCCTATCCATAGGTCTTGATCCTAAGAATAGTTTTTCACCATGCCAAAATGATTTTCCACACTAACACTCAAACACAAATAGTCACACCAACACCATAACATACAATTCCAAAAATCAACACCAAAACCCGTATACATAAATTTCAGTGATTGACCAAACAAACTCGGATTTGAGTAAATGAGGATTCATATGAAAGCTTAGGATGTCTAGTTTTTGGATATAAATTTTTTTTTTTCACAAACAGTAACTGAGTTAGTACAATTTCATGAAATATATCACAGTAGTTAGAATCGGAGACAACATTCTATGCTTAGATTGAAACACGTTTTCAAGTGTCAAATCTTTATGAAATCACACTAAATTTGTTCTCAAAATGAAGCCCAAGATGTCTAGTTTTAGGTTGAGAGAAAATCCCAAATGACTCACACAAGGTCAAATCCGAAAATCATATTTTCACAAACTCTTTTCAACAAAAAGATGGAGGAACCCTAGGTTAGGGTTTTCCCTCACATTAAAGTTGTTTTCAACCATTCAAACACATCAATGAACACAAATCAAGCAACAAATAATTATTACAGCATTGTTCTCATAGAGAACCAAATAGATAAAGTAGGAAACCCTTGGTTTAGGGTTTTCCCCAAACCAAACCCATAAACCATTTTCACCACCACCAATGTGGTGTGATGTGGTTCACTCCTCCATTGCCTCCTGTAGATCCTTAGGATGAGCAAAACTCCAAGCTCCAAGAAGGAGTGACAAGGCCGAATCTTCATAAAAAAAGAAAAAGTAAGATCTTGAACTTGTTTCACAAAAATCATGAACTAGAAGAAGTTGTTTCATGATTCTAAGAAAAGATATGAAGAGAAAAGTAAGATTAGAGACTTACTTAGTAAAGAACACATGATGAACAAGGTTGGTGTTCTTGAGGGTCAAGAACCAAGTTCCTCCCATCAAGAAACTTTCTTCATCAAAGATGATCTAGAAATCAAGACAAGAACAACTATGGTTTTAGATTTTAGAAACAAGTTTTGGTTCATAAGCTATGAAGCCAAAACCGTATGAGCACTTAAGAGAGAGAAGAGAGAAACTCAAGTGTCCACGAAATGGAGTCGTTTGATCTTTGAAAGAGAAATGAGAAGTGTTTTGGGGTGTTTTGGATGGTGAATGGCCGAATGGCCTTATGCACATGGTCATCAAATTTGTTGATGTGTTTATGACTAGTGATGTGATGAAGTGTAAGGAAATAGATGGCTAGGATTTAAAGAGATGGACATTTGTTGAGTCCTCATGCAAAGTGTAGAGATTAACCATAAATAGGTTAATTAGCTTTCTCCATAAAAGAAAAAGATGCTAGGTTATTAACCAAGAGTTTATGAATTTAATCCATTGGTTAAAGGAATGAAAGGGTGATAGATGGTTGACAACGTCTCGTGAAGCGTGAGATGCAGTCATGAGCTACTCCCGACTCTGGGCCAGAACAGCTTCCCCGACCCTGGCATGCATCGCAAGGCAAAGTGATCCCTATTAAAATAATAATATTTTTACCGATTCCGACTCAAAACAGCATAACCGACTCAAAACAACATTTTATGATTATTAAGCTCATAATTGGAATTCAAATATGAATTTCCAATTATGAACTATTTTTATGATTATGATTAATCAAATTGTGTTTTCAGTCAAGTTATTCACACAAACAGTTAAAAAGGCGGACATATAATTTTTGGGATGTTACAGCTGCTAAGTGACGAGGCGGTATGACAAGTAGTATGGGCTGCCATCATTATAGGAGGTTAGTTGTACCTGAGTGCGGGTACGGAAAGTAGAAGAGGCGGTCAAGTGAATGGCCTTGGGGATGTTGCCGGTCTCGAGAATAGTTTATAGTGACGGATGAGGTAGCCCGATCCAGTCCGGTTTGCCCGACTAATCCCTGAGTTTTCCACGTTCCAGACTAACGTTCCGAGACGACCGAGATACCCCAGTTCCGATATGGAAGGGGATGCACTCTTATTGGTCACGGAGAGCGGTTCGGTTTCTTGGGCAAACTAACTCCGTTCCGACACAGAACCTGTTCCGATGTGGACTTGATCGGGTGTGGAACTGTTCCGGTGTGGAACCAGCATTGTGAGTTTTCAGCCGACATGCTGCATGAGATTAGTATCTCGATCTAGAGGACTGATCTGATTGTGAGACTCATGGAGATGGATGCTTGTTGCATGTGTTGTCTCGAGAGACGTTTGTTGGAGTGCAGTAACTATTATAAATGTTATATATGCTACCTGCTACATGTTGTTTTTCTGCTCTACTATTGTCGTTCCAATTTGCTCCCTATTGCTTTTTGCATATCTGTTTGGTTCTTGGTTCGCGTGAAGACGAGGAGCCAGCTGATGGATCCCAGGGTACACCCTTTCATCATGTCGATACCGAGGATGCCGGTACTGGGGTTGATCGAGATCATCTACCATGAGGAGAGAGGGTGGCGCGTGGACCCCTCTACCTACTTGACGGTCTACACTGTACTAGTGAGCATTCTCTTCAGAGGAAGGGCATCGCATGTGGAGGACATGATAGGACCGTTCAGAGATGTACAGTTTCTTCCCTTTCCCAAGATCTGGCACCCACCGAGGCAGCGAGAGCTGGATTATTGATGGGCAATGCCACAGTCATCAGCGATATCCAGTAGGCGAGGCTACGTCTACAGAGGTTAGAGGAGGCGTACCGAGCAGTACCTGAGGACCTATAAGAGGCATCGTATCGTCGTTTCTAGTTCCTCGTCCGAGTATAAGCCTACGAGGGTTTATAGGCGTACTCACGGAGAGGGACAAGATAGTTCAGGGCATCCTCATCACTGATGGTGAGCGCCTGCCAGTGCGCCTCTAGTGCTGAGTGGCGAGGTTTTGATGTATTTTTTAGCGTGGGTTGGGGGAGTGCTGGCGAGTTCTGAGAGTCCTTTCTTCTTTTGCCTGTGGATGTACTTTTCGTTTCTTTTGGTTTTGTCACGTACAGTTTGTATATATATGTACAGTGCCCTACTAATGGGGCTACTTTATGCATGTCTTCGTATATATACATACAGTTGTGTGTTTGCGTTTTACTCTGATGGTTTTCTATGCTTGCCATGATTGTTTATCGTTTTGTTTCTACGACGTTATTTGAATACCACGCTATTGCTTTAATACGGTTAGGCATAGATAATACTATAAGTTTGGGACTAATGGGATGATTATATATATGGGGTCGTCTCACCCTCCATTCTTTTTGGTTTTTGGATCATTTCCCATATAAGTAGAGGCAACTCCTTCTTATTATTTCCACCTTGCCAAAAGAAATCCCTTTGTATTTTAATTATTTGCTTCATTGCCTTTTTTTAGTATCTTAAAAAGGCTCAAATAGTATAAAGGCATACTGTTCAGCACTGACTTTATTAGCACTAGTCTTCCAGCCCTAGACAACACTTTTGATTTACACATAGAGAGCCTTTTTTGAATTCTATTGATTACTGGGATCCACATTGATACCCTATAGGCATTAGCTCCTAAAGGGATGCCTGGATAAGTAATTGGCAATTCAACTAATTGACCCCCTAGTCTTCTTGCCATTAATCTTCCCCACTCTCTATTTTTACCCAAGACCATAAGAGTTAATTTGGAGAAGTTTATTTTAAGGCTCGATAACAGCTGAAAGCAATATAAAATTCTCCTTAGATTGGTAAGAAATTTCCTCTTTGCTGGGCAGAAAAACAATATGTCATCAGCAAATTGTAAGTGAGACACATTAACTTCTTCATATCCCACTTTTACCCCCTGGAGCAGGTTCCTTTCAACAGCTCTATTCATTAACTGATTAAAGGCTTTCGTAGCTATCACAAAGAGAAAAGGAGACAAAGGATCTACCTGCCTAAGTCCTTTCTGCATCTTAAAAGGAGCAGTTGGTGAGCCATTAACCAATATTGAAATCGAGGCAGTGGATAAACATTGATTTATCCACTTTCTCCATTTATGTCTAAACCCCATAATTTCTAGCATATGGTCAATAAAACTCCATTTAATGGAGTCATAAGTTTTTGGAAGTTCAATTTTAACAATACTCTCCTTTTTATTCTTTTTTTTTCAATGCACAATCTCATTAGCTATCAAGGTCACATCCAAAATCAGTCTTGCCATCACAAAGGCTGATTGTGTTTCCCCAATCAAGGAGGGCATTACTTTCTTAATTCTCAAGGCCAAGATTTCATCCTACCATACTTATGGGTCTAAAATCTTTTAACTCTATTGCTTCTTTTGTTTTGGGTATCAAAGTAACCTATGTTGTATTGACTGTCTTAGGTAAGATCCCTTCCTCAAAAAATTCCATAATCATCTTAGTGAAATCTTCCCCCACTGTATCCCACATTTTCTTTATGAATCCTAGATTGAACCCATCATTTCCTGGGGCTTTTGTAGATTCACATACCCAAACTGCCCTCTTTATTTCTTCATCTGAGGATAGAGCTTCCAATTCATCACTTTGTGCTAGTGATAACCTCGAAAAGCCCCCTCCATTAATTTTCAAGCAAACAGATTGATCCTCAGCATATAAATTCTTGAAATATCTAACTATCTCCATTTTAATATGTCTAGGATTCTTTACTACCCTTTCCCCAACCCTTAGCTTTCTTAAGGTCTTCTTACTTTTTCTAATGGTGGTTGTTTGGTGGAAAAATTGTGTTTCTATCCTTCTCAGTCAATGATTTTATTCTAGACTATGTTTGAATCCAATACCCTTATTTTCTTTTTAGCCATGTCCATAATTGGGAGGTGAGGGCATTCCTTCTTGCGACTTCAACCTCATTTAACTCTTGTCTATCACTAATGTCATCCAATATTTTAATTTCACTTTCCAGACTTTCAATTTTCCTATCAATATCATCAAAAGAATCCTTATACCACCTCTTAATTGGGGCCTTCAATTTTTTCAGCTTGGAGTGTAGGGGTAGATTTGTAAGCCCCTTTCATTCATTCTCAACCAACTTTTTGAAGTTTGGATTTGAGAACCAAACATCTAAGGTCCTAGAAGGTCTTGGACCCCAATTATTGTTTTCACGGCTAATCAATATAGCTTATAGCATATTATATTTTTTCTCCATTTTTATCCTTATTAATTTACTTTTTTTACTGAACCTTACTAATTTACTTAAAGTCCTCCTTTATCCCCTCTTAAATAAAATAAAATATTGTAATCCTAAAATAAAATAGTATAATCCAAAAAGGATCTTAAACTTTTATTTTAATTATTATACTATTTTTACTTTTTTGTATTATTTTTTTATTATGCATGTTCGAGTTTTTATGTCATCTATATAATTTCTACATATATAATTTTTAAATCTTTGTGTCACCTATGAATCCATATACAATGTATATAATAATCTAAAATATTTAAAATAGCAAATAAACAACTAATAAATAATTTAAAATAAATTCAAGTATTAAAATTGATAATTATTTTACAAATATTATATATATATACAATTTATATAATAAAACATATAAACATGTCCTTTCACTAGTGGAAAATAGACTTTTCACGTCAGGCTTTTAACATTTGTTAAAGAAAAACAGATGTTAAAAATAGACGCGGTGGCAAACTTGTAAATAAATAGCGTATGGAGCAGACTTTTAACATCGGTTATAAGGAACCTGATGTTAAAATATACTTTTAACATCCGTTTCTGGTAAAACCGATGTTAAAAGTTTCTTCCCTCCATTCCATATTTACTGGTGCTAACTTTTTAACATCGGTTCTTTCTTAACCGATGTTAAAAGTAACTTTTTAACATCGGTTTGTTATATAACCGATGTTAAAATAAATTTTAACATCGGTTTTTTGTTTATTTTAACATCGATTTTTTCTAACAACCGATGTTAAAAGTTATTAAAATTTATAACGTTAACTTTCTCAAACCTTCTCTGTCTCGCGCCCTACATTTCAACGTTACAGTGTTCTCACTCCCGCGACCTACTTTTCTCTTCTCTTCACTGACCTCCTTCTCCTTCGTTCGTGAGCCACCGTAGAACCACCACCATAACTTCCTCTTCACAAAGGTACGTAACTCTCTCTTCCCTATTTTTATTTGCTCACACCCTCATTTGCTAAATACCATTTTTGCTAATATTTGCTCAGAACCATTTACAACTGAACCATCGCAACTGAACCACCCCAACTCCCTCTCTTCTACAACTGACCACTGCATTTGAACCGCCCTAACTCCCCTTTTGCTTGGTAATCCTTCTCTGTTAGTTACTGTTTAGCATTGTCTCTGTTTTAATGATTTGAATATTTCATGAAATAATGAAATGCATTTTGAGTTTTTTTTTATACTTAAACACTTTGATGTTACATAATATTGAGTATAGACTTTTAGGCTTTGTTTATAATCTCAATAGTCAAGGGGTTTGGGTTCTTTTAAAAAGTTAGGTCATCTGGATTGGTTTGATCAATAGTCGAGAGGTTTAGTTTCTATTATAGGACTTAAGGTTTAGGCCTATAATTTCAAATACTGCTCTTTGAGAGTCTCCCCTCTTGTGCTCATATTGTATAAATATGTGTAAATCTACAGAACATGGATATGGACCGTAGTTGGATGGTTAGTAAACGCACAAGTGATGAGTATCGGGAGGGAGTGGAAGAGTTTCTAGAATTTGCTCAAAGAAATCTTCCTGATAGTAATGGAAGATTTAATTGTCCTTGTGTTAGATGTTTGAATATGAGGAAATGTGAAGTTAAGCAAATACGTGATCATCTTATTTGTGAAGGGATTTGCAAGAGTTATACAAGATGGATATGGCATGGTGAAGACTTGTTAAACATGCCAAGTGTGTCCCAAAGTGAAGAAGTTGATGTAGATATGGAGGACGATCGACTAGAGGACATGATCCGTGATATTGGACAAGAGTCATTTCAGCGAGCATGTGTGTATGATACTTTGTGCAGTGATGCGGATACGCCTTTGTATCCGGGGTGTACTACTTATACAAGGTTGTCGGCGGTCTTAAAATTGTTCAGTGTGAAGGTGAGAAATGGGTGGAGTGATAAAAACTTCACCGAATTGCTTGAGTTGTTGAACAACATGCTTCCAGAAGGCAACACACTGCCAGATCGTAACTATGAGGCAAAGAAGATACTCTGTCCGATGGGTATGGAGTATAAGAAGATACATGCATGTCCTAATGATTGCATACTATACAGGGGTGTGTATGAAGGGATGCATGACTGCCCCAAGTGTGGGGTATCGCGGTACAAAGTGAAGGATGGTGATTCTAGTTGTGATGTGATCACAAAGGGTCCTCCTGCAAAGGTGTTGTGGTATCTTCCAATAATTCCAAGGTTCAAGCGATTGTTTGCTAATGTAAATGACGCAAAGAACATTAGATGGCATGCAGATGAGAGGAAACGTGATGGAATGCTTCGCCATCCGGCTGATTCTGTGCAATGGGAGAGAATTGATAGTTTGTTTCCGAATTTCGGAAATGAGCCAAGAAACCTTAGGCTTGGACTTGCTACGGATGGAATGAATCCGTATGGTACCTTAAGTAGTATCCATAGTTCATGGCCTGTTCTTCTCGTAATTTACAATCTACCTCCTTGATTGTGCATGAAGCGCAAATACATGATGTTATCTATGATGATTTCGGGCCCAAAACAGCCAGGAAATGACTTAGATGTTTATCTAAGTCCCTTGATTGAAGACTTGAGAAAGCTGTGGGTGGAAGGCGTTGATGTGTTTGATGGCCATTACAAAGAGACTTTCAAGATGCGTGCCATGTTATTTTGCACCATCAATGACTTTCCAGCATACGGGAACTTGTCCGGGTATAGTGTTAAGGGGCATAAAGCATGCCCAATATGTGAAGAAGGCACATGTTTCACACAATTGCAACATGGAAGGAAGACAGTTTACCTTGGGCATCGGAGATTTCTCAGACGTGATCACCCATATCGTAGACTGAAAAAAGCTTTCAATGGATTCCAAGAGAATGGAATTGCTCCGACGGCCTTTAATGGAGAGAAAGTTTATCAAAGGGTAAAGGACATTAATGTTATGTTCGGAAAGGCTCAAAAGAAGGCTATTGAGAAAAACATATGGAAGAAGAGGTCGATCTTCTTTGATCTTCCATACTGGTGCAAACTTGATGTCAGACATTGTATTGATGTCATGCATGTGGAGAAAAATGTATGTGATAGTCTAATTGGAACGCTTCTCAACATTCAGGGTAAGACAAAGGACAGTGTGAATGCTCGTCTAGATCTGGTTGCGATGGGTATACGAGAGCAGTTAGCTCCACAACCAAAGGATGGTAAGCGGACATATTTGCCTCCAGCATGTCATACCTTGTCAAAAAAAGAGAGAACAAGTTTTTGTGAGTGTCTACGGGGCGTCAAAATGCCACAGGGTTACTCTTCAAATGTCAAGAGACTTGTCTCAAATGATCTAAAATTGGTTGGCTTAAATTCTCATGATTGCCACGTCTTGATGCAACAACTACTACCAGTGGCTATTCGTGGTATTGCTCCTAAAAATGTTAGACATGTCATAACTAGGTTGTGCTCATTCTTCAATGCTATATGTAGCAAAGTCATTGACCCCCAGAAGTTGGAGAGTTGGAAGATGAGGCTGCTATAATCTTATGCCAATTGGAGATGTATTTTCCTCCTTCATTTTTCGACATCATGGTTCACTTAATTGTTCATCTAGTGAGGGAGATTAAATTATGTGGCCCCGTTTATTTAAGGTGGATGTACCCAGTTGAGCGATACATGAAGATCTTGAAAGGGTATGTGAAGAATCCACACCGTCCTGAAGCATCTATTGTTCAAAGGTACGTTGCAGAAGAAGCGATTGAGTTTTGTCAAGACTAACTTTCAAAAGTGGAGGCTATAGGGATTCCTAAGCCTCGTCATGAGGGAAGATGTGCCGGTAAGGGTACACGAGGTATAAAGGTTAATAGCAAGGCTCGGGAGGAAGTGTTTCAAGCCCATTTGCACATTTTGAATAACACTGATGAGGTTGCACCTTACTTATGTGCTCACAAACAAGAGGTCAAGGAAGAAAACCCTAGAAGGAACGAAAAATGATTGCTGAACCATCATAACAAGACCTTCGTAGCCTGGTTTAAAGAAAAAATTACAAATGATCATACTGCTTCCGATACATTACAATGGCTAGCACAGGGGCCACGTCTTGAAGTCATATGTTGGAGTGGATATGATATCAATATGTTTTCCTTCTATACAAAGTCCCAAGATGACAAGAGTACCATGCAAAACAGTGGGGTTATGATCGTATTTGAGTCGATGCACTTCTCTAGTTCAAAAGATACAAATCCCATTATGGCATCGAAATCTTACTTTGGAGTCATTGAAGAGATTTGGGAGGTCGATTACACTAAATTTCAAGTGCCTGTTTTTAAGTGTAAGTGGGCTGACAGTAACAGTGGTGTACAAACTGAAGAATTAGGATTTACATTGGTAGACCTTGACAAAGTAGGTCACACGGAAGAGCCTTTCATCATGGCTTCACAAGCAAAACAAATGTTTTATATCAATGATCCTTCTAACAAAAGGTGGTCAGTTGTTCTCCAAGGAAAAAGCATGCATAATGGTATCCATGAAAATCAAGATTCAACTCTTGATATTCCAGAAACTCCTTCTTTCTCAACACAGATGCCTATTTTCGTCGAGGAAAATGTAGTGGACGATGTACTTGCCACTCGTGATGATCATCGTGAAGGGATATTGATCTAAACTTGGCCATAGTGTAAGTTATGTTTAAATTAAAGTATTCTTTTTTTATTTATCCATGTTAAAGTAGACTTATTTTTATTTCTCCATGTTAAGTTAGACTTATTTTTATTTATCCATGTTAAAGTAAGCTTTTTTATCCATGTTATAGTAGACTTTTCTTTATGTATCCATTCTTATATACTGACCTAATTTATTACTTTTTGTCTAAATAGGCATACATGACTGATCCAGCAGGCATTCCTCCTTCTCCTTCGCATAGCGGGTCAGGTGGTGCACGCCCCAAAAAAAGGGGTAGAGCAGCCACAAAGTTACGATCGTTGGCCCTGAGTCGTTGCGGTGATCAGAGGCTTCCGGTTGAGTTTGATACATATGGGGGGGCCATAGGGCCGAATGCTGACAAATTCACCGGTGTTGTGGCCCTGGAAGCTCGAAACAGGGTTAGCATTCTGATTGAGGAATGGGTTCAGGTACCGAGTATGGTGAAGGATCAAATTTGGTCTTCAATCTTGGTATTTTACTTTTATCCTCTCTATTTGTATCTAAATTGTATTTACTTATATTATTATCATACTCTAATATATTTCCTCCATTTTGTTTTGTACTATAGTTGACCTTTGATGTCCCGAATACTCCTGAATGTAAGAAGAAATGGCTTTCTTTTGCCGCGAAGCGGTGGACGGGGTTCAAGACCTATTTGGGAAAGAGATATATTTTTGAGAAGAAAGACGACAAATCTCCACTTGACACATACTCTTTCATTGATAAGGAGACGTGGGATAGGTTTGTTGTGAGCCGACAAGACCCTGCCTTTCTGGTTAGTTTCCCGTTATATTTTTTATAATAGGCCTATCTAATTTATTTATTTAATTGAATTGAGTACGTGTTATTTGTAACAGGAGAAAAGGAAAAAGGCCAAGGAAATCCAGAAAAACAATGTACACCCACACCATATGTCTCGTGGTGGCTATCGTATGGTTCGGCAGAAAATTATGAATGAGAAGATGAAAAAGAAGCAAGAAGAGGCCAAAAAGAAGCAAGAAGAAGGTGGAGCTGATGAAGAAGCCGAAGCCGATGGAGAAATAGTTGTTAATCCTCCATCTCCACCCGAACGCCATGAAACATGGATGGAAGCCCGAAAGACAAAATCGGGAGCTTTTAAAGCCGAGCCCACACGCATTGTCGCTGAAAAGATTGGAAGTAATTAATAGATTACTTCTACTTGTAATTAATACAGTTAAGTAAACACTATCTTACACATATTTTGTGAATTTCCCCCTTGTACACATCGCTGGTGGAACAAAGCTCGCAAGGATCATTCGTTCAACATGGACGTAGGGATATCCTGAGCACTGCCCTAGGTAAAGATGACCACCCTGGCTTTGTAAAGGGTGTTGGAGGGCTAGTGGGCATTCGGCAATATCATGGACGACGAGTCCATGTTGGAAGCCGAATCAGCAGCCACGAGCAGGAAAGCATTAAGGAGGAGCTTAAAAGAGAGATGTTTCCGGAGCTTATGGAATCATTCATAAAGGAGATGTCATCTAGGGGGTTACAATTTCCCAACCAAGCCCAATGAGTCAACCTTCTCAGCATGTGAGCACCGTTGGGAGCTGTGAGGATGCACATAAGCCAGTTGAGATGCCTTTATCCCAGGTATGCATATTAATTTCATATTAATCATTTAATTACTTATGTCTTATTTATTTACAAATGACATTACTTAACTAATGCCTTATCTTTGCTGCTTAGAACATTGATAAAAAACTAAGATCGAATGTAGCTCATTTGGCCGCATTTGCTGCGGATGCGCCGGATAAAGAGTATGCTATTCCCTTGGAACACGAAGGCACTTGCGACTTGCCAGCCTTTTTTTTCTCTGGGAAGGATATAGGTGACATATGTCTGCCGGGTAATTGGCTAGCCAATACCGTTCTGAGTATGTGGTGCACGTAAGTACACTGTTGACATGCATCTTAGGTATTTTAATTCTATAATTTATTTCAATGTCTTAGGTATTTAACATTATTTTATTCTAATATCTTAGGTATCTTCATCGCTTATGTATGGAAAGAGGCAACCAGAATACGTATGGATTCTTAGACCCAAGCGTAATTCAGGGAAATTACTGCACTAATGGGGATGCGATGAAGACATACATCCTGAAGCTACTTGGTCAAACAAAGAAAGATATTTATCTAGCACCAATACTTAGGAGTGGTCATTGGCAGTTGCTCATACTTCATCCTAGCCAGCATCGTGTCGTCTTCTTATGCTCGTTGCACTATAGTCCGACATCTGAATTGAAGGACACGATTGACATGTAAGCTTTAATTTAATTTGTAATTCAAATTGCTTTTGCTTTATTACATGAACATAATTGACATTATTATTTTTAATCATAGAGCTATGGTTGCAAGTAGCATGGCTTGTGCAGATGGCAAAAGTAGGCCATCCAAGTCAAAAAGAAAGCCTGAATCGATTATCCCACTCGTAAGTAGTTTATTATTTCTTACAAAAAAATTACAACAGTAATTATTATTATATTAGTACTGTACTTGATATTCAATTTCATATTGTCTTGTAGTCTCGTAAACAAGCTGGCGGCTGGGAGTGTGGATACTACGTGATGAAACATATGTTGAACGTGGTCTCCGCCACTATTATTGACGGATGGCAACAGGTAATAAATATAAAGTTTTGCACAAGTTAAATTATATTTTGTTTTGGTTGAAGATTTAATGTTGAGTTTATTTAAACTTGTGCAGGCTTTTGACGATCAAACTCCACTTGATAAAGAAGAGATGAAAGACCTGAGGGAACGTTTTGCTAATTTCTTTTATGAGTATACTAGGCAGCATAATGTAGATTGTAGATGATTTTTGCACTTGTATGTATTGCATGTGACACATTTTGGACCTTAGGTTATTTTACTTATAACACTGTATATATGTAATGTCATTATAATATAGTTTAATTATTCTGGACTTGTGTAACTAGTACTGTAATATATATTGTAATTCCGGAACAGCAATCTAGCTATATGAGTTAATTACATGTTTGAATCTGTTTCTGGCATTATGTTGTGTACTGAATTATGGATGATATACTGATGGATATGCAGGGTGGGAAAGAACTATAAATGAAACAACCATATAAAAAAAAAAAAAAAAATTTACTTTTAACATCGGTTGTTATAATAACCGATGTTAAAAGTAAACTTTTAACATCGTGTGTTCCTAAAATCGATGTTATAAGTACTTTTAACATCGGTTTCAGATACAATGGATGTTAAAGGTGTACTGAACAGAGCACAACTCTGACTGAGACCACACTTTTAACATCGGGTGTTATATAACCGATGTTTAAAATTTACTTTTAACATCCGGTTTTTTATTAACCGATGTTAAAATTAAACTTTTAACATCGGTTTACAACCGATGTTAAAAGTCACACTTTTAACATCCCTTTAATTAACGTCACCACTATAACCGATGTTAAAAGTATTTTTTAACCGATGTAAAAAGTGCTTTCTGTACTAGTGTTTTATGTCACTTTATATTTATCAACTAGTTCAACTACTAATTTTACGAAACACTTTCAATCCAACATGTTAGCTTATTCGTTATCCGCTATCAGCTATCTTATCCGCTATCAGTTATAGGTTCATCCGCTATTAGCTAGTTTTTATCAAACAAACTAAGCCTTTATATTCTTAATTAGACACAACTTTAGTTGTGCGAATTATTTTTATGTTTATGTTTATCTTTATCATTTTAACAACATTTTTAATCTTACAAAGAAAACAACATTTTTAATGATACTTTTGAGGTATCATGTTAGGAATGGTAAAAAAAACAATCTGGGCAGTATATCTAAGAATTTCTCTTTGGAGAGAACGGCAATAGGGCATTTGCTAATTCATCGACAAGGCTTTTTTTTTTTTTTTTTTTTTTTGTTAACAAAAGTTTAGATTAGGGGGCGTACCCGTACAAGACCGGAGAAAATCACCAACCTCTATGAGGATCTATAATGGAATTTTCATGTTGCCTATCAACAGGGGAGATCTGAGAATCGATCCCAAGTCATAACAAGTGTGGACGGAAGGCTCGACCAGATGTGCCAACCTACGTTGGCATTCTTCAACAAGGCTTGAGTCTCCAACATAATTATTAAAATAAACATAACTCTTTTCCGAGACAATATAGGAGAGACAAAGAAAAACTTCCCTCAAAGGGAGCCAATCTCACAGCTCTAAACCATTTGGGTGTTACAAAAGAAATTTGGGCCTAATGCAAAGTCCAATACAGAATCAACTTTGGGCTTTATGGGAGACCAATGTATATATAAACCTAAGCAAAATTCAATATTTCTCAAGAAGTATTGTTACATAAATCTATCTACTTTAATAAACTTATCCTTTTTTATTTTAGCAGGATTATTAATGCTGAATTGAGTTGCGTTAAAATCTTCCCTATATATAAAATTCGGGAGGAAGCACTAATTACCTGTGAAGTTGATTCAAGATTGGGCCAAAATGACAAAGAATGTTGGCCGCAGGTAAGATAGAGCCATTTGTCTATGGCACATAGATTGCCATTGTACAAAGAGATTCCCATTGTCAATTAGATGGAGAAGACTTTCTAAAAATGAGAGTAAATAGAAGATAATAAAATAAGTTATACAACTATTAATAAATTAAAAATCAACTCTTATAATTTTATTTTGTCAAAAAAAAAAAAAAACTCTTATAATTTTATAAGATATTATTTGGATGCTTGTTCTTTATAAAATGTTAACTTCTAACTTTTTTATGAATGAATATAATTAACTAAATATATCACATGAAGAATTTTTTCCATACGTAACATTTTCTAAGGAAAAGTAAAGATCATGCTCATCCTTATGTGGTATGATAGTAGATATTAAAAAATAGGTTAAAATATACTTTTGGTCCTTTATCTTTATTTTAGGTTTCATTTTGATCCCTCTTTTATTTTTTGTTTCACAATGGTCCCATATTTTGTAAAGTTATATCAATATGGCCCTTCTTTTATTTTTTGTTCTGAAATGGTCCCTTATTTTATAAAGTTATATCAATGTGATCCTTTTTTTTGTTCCGACATGGTCCTCTTTTATTTTTTTGTTCCAAAATGGTTCTTTATCTTACAAAAATTATATCAATGTGGTCCTCTCCATACCACAGTTTAAACGGAAAAGATCACATTGAAACCTAAAATAAAGATAAGGGATTAATTCGGAACAAAAAATAAAAAAAGGACCAAAATGAAACCTAAAATAAAGATAAGGACCAAGAGTATAAATTAGCCTAAAAAATATCATGACTTATGTATTAAAAAAATGCACTCCACACCAAAAAAAAAAAAAATGAACTATCAAGACTCTATAGAACTATTATAGTAATATAGTGAGTGAAAGGTAGACAGGTGTACGCGTACCACTAAGCACCGCGTTTAATGTTTTCCAAGTCCCCCACTTTTGCGTACCCACAAAATATACTGTTCCTAAATAAAATTAATTGCGGCTTTTAAGGTTTAACCATTATTTTGACTTTGCCATTTCACTGGACCATAAGTCAACCTATGCAAAACAATTCTTAAATCCTGCTAGTTGACAGGCATGATCACAATAACCCCGTTATTTGTTATCAATCTAAGAGAATCTGTCACAAGTTTATCTCAAAATGTAAAGAGTAATTATAGAGAAAATGAATATGGTCGCCCATTTTGATAAGATAGATCATTGATATGGGTTCAATTACTTCAATCCTACAATGATTCAAGGCAGAGTGCGATACAGGTAGGGATGTAAATGAGGGACGATGGATACGGATAGTAGCACCACATTATTTATTTGATTGGATAAATTTTGTATATGTTCCTGTCTCATATCGATACGGATATTCATCTTGCGAGTTTTAAATAAATTTATTAATATTTGAAGATATTCATGAATATCCGTAGATATTCAACACCTCACAAAAAAATTTATTCACATATGAAATTCAAACTAATTTTGCATTTAAGTTCCTTACTGATATGAGAAGTTCTTGTGCTTGAAAAATATTATACTAAATATACTAAACAATATGATATGTATACTGTATAATCATACAGGTCATTAAATTAAAATTTAAAATATTAAATAGTAAAATTAATTCATAAACGTGTCTGAATTAATCCATTCACACATGAGCATTATTTCAATCCACTGGCTAATATTTTTAAATGTAGATGAGTATTTTAGTAATTTTACATTAGTGGATATCGCGAATATGAATATTATACTATCCAACCCTATTCCATTCATAAGCAAATAAAGAAAATACTCATTTAATTTATCCGTGAATATTCATTAAAATATCCATTTTTTATTCGTTACGGATACAGGCCGCTATTGAAACGATATTTATATAGTGCCATTTGTCACGCTAAGAGTACATTTCATGAAAGTGGACAACCCGCACCGAAAGACCGGGGAGTATAGAGGTGAGGAATATTTAATATTTGGGTAGTTGAGTTATGGTAGTGGCCGGTATTTGTGGTGCATAAAAATTTTGTTCTGAATGAAGTGTTATGTGCTAAGTCCGTTAACTGATTATACGCAAATCTAGGGCCTATAAGGCCTTAAAGTCTTAAATTTCCATTTGCCCTGTGCAGTGCATTCGAATCATATTTTTAATTTTGGCATGATCATATTTTTATGGGTAGGAGTTGAACTCACCAAAAAGAAAGCACCAAATTTTGATTGTATCTGTTTGATGAATTTGTGACATTATTTATATATTATTGAAATTGGAGATGCATATGGTGTGTTCCTTACCTAATCTAATCTCTCAAATCCGACTATACTGTTATGATAGAGAATAATGTAAGAAAATCACGTTCAAGATACATGTTCCTGAAAATGCTTTACAAAACAGTCCATAGACAACTAAATATCACTAATTATATTATAAAAGATAATATAATACATAGCTCCAATTCTAGATTCAAGACAAACTCCAAGTTAAACCCACTAATGTGCAATTAATATACTTCTATTATAACATTATATATATATATATATATATATATATATATATATATATATATATGTGTGTGTGTGTGTGTGTGTGTGTGTGTGTGTGTGTGAGTGAGTGAGTGAGAAAGAGAGAGAGACATAGATAGAGAGGAGAAGAGGGATTCGTTTATACTAGTGTAAATCATTTTTCACTTACATATAATCTCAGTCATTGATTTTATTTTCATCCAATGGTAACAGGTGATTTTAAGTTTAGTAATAGTTTTATACCGTTGGATGAAAATAAATAATGGTTGAGATTAGGTGTGTACTATCCGAGAATTGTAGGGCGGCAAAACCAAGCTTATTCAGTTTACTAACCCCTGTCAAGGACGACACCAGGTCACGAGAGTCCTAAAAGGCCAAGAACATATACTTGACATAACCCAATATATGGATCAAGCGAAGTATACACTCGGCCCAAACACACAAACAACATCTTTCATAGTCGAATACAGGTTCTCGGCCACACCACTATAAGACCGAGGAAAAATATATCGGCCTAACACGACTTAGTCAAAGGTTGACTCAGTTAAAGGATAACCAAACACTTATCCTTAAGACCGGAAATCTCGAGATAATAACTAAACGGTTAATAACAGCATAAAGATAATTGATATACATGATTTTCCTAACTTTCTGGAAGGCCAATCATATTATCGATAATTAGTTACACATTACATTATAAATAGAAGTAGTGCTTTACTTGTTATTCACCTTATGCTTTACACTTAACTCTCATTAATCATTCACTAACTTAGGTGTTCGTGTCCCAATGCAGGCACACAACTTGAGGAGATTAATGAGAGTGTTAAGGCCTTTGAAGCAACCTTTGGCTCGATACCTTGTCTTCAAGTATTTGGACAGAACATTGGCGCCCACCGTGGGGTAGAGAAAAAACTTTCGCTGGCTACACTGAACCAGACATATTATGGTGAGAACAAGGAGCGGAAACTATGTTAGGGGGAACATGGAGAATGATATATCCCTGAAGTTAACGACTAACACTTACCACTACCACCACCACCACCACCACCACCACTTGAAAACAAACTGCTTGTGCAAGAGCTTTTGGCACAAGTGGCATAGTTAAGGAAAAAGAATGACCAGTACAGACAACAAACTCGCCGGTTGAAAAGGGAGCAAAGTCGCGAAAAGATAACTTCATCCCACCATGGTGATTGACCACCGTCAGGCCATAATGAAAGTTCTAGACATACCCATATGGAGGTTGAGCACCATCATCATGGAATACATCGACTTTCCCATCAGGAAGGCGAACAAAGGAATGACAGAGGAGGTGCCTGGAGACCCCAACTTCCCTTAACTGATGCTATCATGGAGGTTCCCCTTCCTATCAATTTTAAGCCATTGAATATTGTCAGGTATGATGGCAATGCTGATCCTGAAGACCATTTGGAGGCGTTCACCACACAAATCTACTTACAAACAGACTCAGATGCAATAATATGTAAGGTTTTCCCTACAACACTAAAGGGTCTAGTGTTAAGTTGGTATACTCGGTTACTGCCGAGGTCAGTAGATTCGTTCCACAATCTTGTGGAAAAGATCAATGCACAGTTTGCTACAAGTCAAGCACATCAAAGAAACTTGGCTTCGTTAGTGAATTTCAGGCAAGAAAGAAATGAATCTTACGAGACTTTATGGCTAGATTTATGTTGCGTTCTGAACACACTTAAGGGCAAGTGTACCCTATCGCAAAAGTAATATAGGATGGAAGTCTAAATATCGAACCCAAGGAATTAATGAGCAATATGCAAGTGAGTACCGGAATAGAGAAATCTTTATTCTATTTAGATAGATCGAAAGAATGTGAAGTTCAAAATGTAAGCAATAATAAAAAGATGAATAAAAGAAAAATAATGGTTTTGAAATCAAGAATGTGAAGCCTGGAGTCGTGGTTTCACTTGTACATTCGATACCCCCAGATCCTAGTTCTATTCAAATTTCGCAGTGGCTTTCTGAATATCAATCCGTCTACTAAAACTATTAACTGTTTGTCAGGCAATTAATATTCTTTTCCCCAGATGAACCTAATATTTGTCAGGCAAAGAGTTTAAATGATTAGAAAGCATAAAGAGCAAAGAGGTTGAATGATTGAAATGAATAAATCAAGTATGGTCATGCAATAATTTAAACCTCGTTTATCCTATAGGTCTACCAATTAATTGCAGTACGGCCACTGATCAACTAATTGATTATTAGAACGCAAAGGGTGATCAATCCTAACATGGAGTGAAGAACAATCACTACAAGAAAACAGTCATTTAGCTGCAAAATTTAGCGTCGGCCGCGACTCCGACGCTAATTTCGGGAGTTAGCGTCGGCCTCTTGGACGCTAAGCCGTCGCGAGGACGCGAAATTTTTTTTTTTAATTTTTTTAATGCTTTAACGTCGGCCAGGCCGACGCTATAGATCGACGCTAAATGAATTTATTATTCATAGCGTCGGCTGGCCGACGCTAGTTTCAAATAACCCACCTCCAGTGTCTGCTGGATCAGCTCACTCTCACTCTCGCCGCCTCTCATCCTCCATCTCCCAAACCCACACACCCTTCTCTGGAAACCGCGACGGAGACTGAGACCGAGACGGAGACCACCGCGACGCCGTCACGACGAGACCGAGCACCACGGCGCGGACACGAACGACGCCTCAGTGACCACCTCTGCCGCCCAAACCCTCTCACTCGCACTCGCACTTGCACTCACCGCCGTCGCCTCACTCTCTCTCTCCGGTCGTTGGCCCCTCTTTCTCTCTCCATCGCCGTCTCACTCTCAAGCTCCGGGCCTCACTCTGGTAAGCTTCCATCTCTTAGTTAATTCCCACAATATGATTTCTTGGTGCTTGAGTTGAATAATGTCTTTTGAGATCTAGGATTTTATTTGTAATATGTTTCTTTTTTATTTATCTTTTTTTTTTTTATTGTTGAGTTTTTTAGAATGTAGTTGTAATGTTCTGAACAGTCGTTAATGGAAGATTTTCTTTGGAATGATTGTGTGATGTTTCTTTTTAGTTGTGTTGGTGGATGAATATTTGTTCTTGCGTTTTTTGGCAATGGAGTTTAGATAGATTGAACTCACGGGAGACATTATCTAGTTGATTCAAGTTGTAATCCACAGAGAACCACCCCCTGGTTGGAACCCCATTAACTGGGTAATCCTTTGCTTTGCCTGGGTAAGCAATGGAAATGTCAGTGGCATTGTCCAACTTGAGCTGTGGAAAACAAATCCCAGCGACATCCTTTGTCAGCTGCACATCACACCATAGAATGACATTGGGGCCACTAGTGTTTAGTGCCAAAGTATAGGCAGGTAAACTTGAATCTGGAAATATCCCTGAAAACCCCCCACGTGTTATGACCAGTGGTGGAGATCCTGTACAGCAAATCAAATGAATATTGTGAATTACTATGAAATACACCATGGTCCTGAATTTCCCAGTTTGTCAGGAAGTGAAACAAAAGGTGGAGTACATTTATGTATACATCTTCATACACAAGGTTGAATTTCTGGCATTTCTATATGAAAAACACATATTGCAACAAACTTTACTACATGTAAGAGATGAAAACCCTGTTCAGAGTTAGCATTCTCAATTTCTAGATTTCTGGAAAACATGGTTTTAAATCGTCTTCTACAATTGCAGCCGCAATATTGCAATTTTGGTACTATGCACAACCGCATCGCAATTGCAATTGCGACATATTTTCTTGCTTATCTGTTGATTCAATATAATAACATGGTTTACTTGTTATTTTCTTCTTTAGATAGAAATGTTGAAGACTTTACATTGTTGTGATCATTGCATTGAAAGTTTGAAACAATATTTAGCTCATTAATTCACTATAACAAGACTCAAAAACTATATAAAGAACGTGCCAAACTCATCTTCCTTCCTACCCTAAGCAGCCACGCAGAAGACTATAGTGAACATTAGAAGACTAAATGGAAGCAGAATTAGAAACACACCTTGCAATGTTTTCCATTCTGTTTTAGTGCCGGGTTCAGAAGAAGATACCAATGCTATCAATAGGAACTGAAGAATAACTAGAGCGAGTACACGAGAGAGAGCCATGAAGTGCCACATCGATTTCTTATCTTACCAAAAAAATCCTTATCTAGGATTTAATGATTTTCAGGAGGTACAAACTTGTGAGAATTGTGCAGTTCTCAGAAAGAAAACCAAAAAAGAATGCCTTTAATTAGTAGAACTTAGCTACTATGATGAACTTCAGCTGTTCTTCTAGAGGAATCCTAGACATAGGATACCCTTATCTCAACCTTCATGTCTACTTCGAAGACAAGTCAACCATATAGCCATTTTCCCAGTAAGTGATGCCTGGTTTATCCAGTTATATATGATCATGCGGATTTTGAAACTTCATGCAAATGGCCTCAACTTTACACGAAAGTTATAACTTAAAAGCTTTCCTCCAATTATCAAGATGGAAAAAAGAGGAAAGAGCCAGAAAGAACAACAATGGAAATTAGAAAAGGTGAGATAGAGAGGAAGATAATAGAAGGCTAGAGTCAGTTAACTTGTTATGTAATATGTAGTAGCACTGTTGCTGCTGCTAGCTAACATTTCTGCATTTATGTCCGCATTTATGTCTGCATTTAAGTATCATATTGCAGTGCAATTATCCTCTTTTAAACCAAATAAAGCAGATGCCAGAAGTTTATTCCAACTGCTTGTTTATGTTTTTTATAACTATTTTTATATATTTTGTAGTTATATTATATTTTAAAAGTTCTATTACCATGTTGTGTCTAAGTCAAATTATGAACATTTCTTTTTTTAGCTTTGGTCAACGTTTATTTTATATTCAGATCAACATGTTTTGTTATATGTTCTTTTATTTTTGGAATTTGGTCAAATTTTGTTTTTAAAAACGAATAAAAGGTTATATTAATGTATACCTATCATAAGAAATTTCTAGCTCACTGCATAAGGCCAATAAATTTAGATCTAGTTTATTAAGTTCTTCCTAACCTCATTCCATAATATCGCCGTATAATTTGGTGTTACCCAACTATGACCTGGTAGTGGTTTACTTCTTTAAAATCTCAAAAATCAAAATATTAAAATACTTTTTTTATCTGAAGGTATCTAATATAAAGATATGTGGGATTGAGAGCTCGTGCTCAATAAAATATATGTTGGGCGGAATATATCGATGAACGGTCCTTTTGTATTATATGGATGGTTTTACAATATAATAATAAGGTACTAACTCGTTAGTATTTTGTAAGTGGCAGTAAGGATTAGAGATCAAATTCAGTTTTTTTTTTTTTTGAAATCAAAGGCTTACTGCATTTTATTAATAACCAAAAAAGTGATACAAAGAGGTACATAATGATAATCTATGAGACTAGCTGAGAATAGAGTCGCCTTTGCTAAATTATGGACTACACTATTAGCTTGTTGCCTAACAAAACTCACACCCGAGTTTGTAAAAAAAGAGGAAAAAACAGAACAAGCATTTAAAATAGATCCAAACTCTGAGATGTCTTCCTTTGCTCTGTTAAAAGAGTCAGCCACTACTTTGCAATCAATCTCAAAATAATTACAGTATAGGACAACTTAAACTCCCCTTAATGCTATGGCTATGCAAGAAAAAGAAAAGAGGCATACATCATTTGGTATCGAAGATGATGACAGCTGTAAATTTATCTCAGCACCTAATCAAATTCTTGTATAAATTTTGTAGATTGATGGTTCAGATAGTGAACAAATTATTAGTTTCAGTGTATGCCAGATTGGCTTCAATATGTTTGCGGTTTTGATGCCGTTATGATTATATCTATTGATTGGTATAAGGTCTTTAATTGATGAAGAAAGGTTTAAATTGTTTAATGCAGTTTACATGCAACAATCTGGAAATAAGCGAGGAAAGGAGTTAAAAGAGTAGTACAAGCTAGATTGAAAAACGAAAAAAAAATAAGAAATTTTTCTCCAAGTTAATTCTTTATACAATCTGCATGAAGTTCTAGTTGTGGCATAAAATCCTGTTGTCTACCGTGTTTTAGAGATATGGATAGAGATTAAGTAAAGGTAATATTTATTAGTTCTAAATTGAAAATAAACCACAGGCATAGATCAAACAATTAAAGAATATATTACTCATTTACCTGTGTAATCCCCACTTGTACTGTATCACCAAAAAAGAAAAAAATAGTGGTACCAAATGAAAGTGTGGTAACATGCATCATACATATATATTGAAGATGTTTCTAACAACCACTTTTATCAAACCACCACCTTTTCCCGTTGTTCCTGCTTTCAATTGAAAGATTTCAAACCAAAACTATATCTGATCCCATCGCTCCCTTCCCATCCCACACTCTCATGTGACTCTTGCTTCCTTTGGGTGGCTATTTGCTACTGGCTTGAAGCAATTTTATAGATTATAGTATTGAGTGAACATTATTCGCTTACAACTAGATCTCATTGTAACACACCAACATGCTTAGGTAAGATCTCTTTCTTTACTCTTATTTTTTCTTCTTCTCTTTTTTCTAAATAAATAATTTTTTTTTATAAATACTAATTTTCCTCTTTAACTGGTAAAATATTAAGCTAAGTTTAATTAATTATTTGTGGAAGAAAAACCACACTTTGGGTGTATTCACTATTTTGGTTTAGGATCAAGTTTTTTTCTCAGCATGAGAATATTAAAACGTGATATTGTATCTAGTAGTTAATAAGTTTCAACCAGCTTTGTGTACAATAACTGAGTGGTAGAGCAACTATATTGTGATTCTATTTCGGCCTTTATTAAAATATTTTGATGATAAACAAATCTGGGATCATGATATGTAAGAAAAGCTGCTATTGTTTTATCCTGTATGGGAGGTAGGGTAGTATTGACTTTGATATGTACTTTTATGTACTTTGTGTAAAACACAACTTACTTTGATGTGTACTTTTCTCTGAAATATTATTATTAAAGTTAAATTTTATGTTGATTTCGTATTTAATGTCTGTGTTGAGGTTTATATTTTTATGTTACATTTCCAGGTTTTGTAATTCAACAGCTAATAATTTATTAATCTGTGCCAAAAAAAAAAGGTTAGCGTCGGCCTAGCCTTCGCTAAGTTTTGCATTGGTCTAGCCAGGCCTTCGCTACGTTTAGCGTCGGCTAAGCCTTCGCTAATATTAGCGTCGGCCAGGCCTTCGCTAATTGTAGCGTCGGCTTAGCCTTCGCTAACCAGTTATGCCATAGCGTTGGTTTAGCGTCGGTTTTGGCCGACGCTAAGCTAGCGTCGGCCTTTTCTAGCTGCCAATTTGCGTCGGTTTAGCCGACGCTAAAATAGTGTCGGCCGTTTAGGCCCTCCGCTAAACGTATCGACGAACGAAAAAGCGTAGGCCACGACGCCGTCGCATAGCCGACGCTAAACTGTCAATTAGCGTCGGCTTTTTGCTTGTAGCGTGGGCTTTTGGCCGACGCTAATCTCTGTTTTTCTTGTAGTGAATAGAATAACACTATTCAAATTGCAACCTTGAAATCAAATAGAATTTGAATTAAAGCTAAGACATAACAAAAAGGTTTTCTACTAATACAAGATTCACGAAAACTCTAGTGATGAAATCAGCTACCCATAAACATAGATAAAACCAAAATCAACATTGGGAGATGCATCACAAAGAATTAAGAAGAAAAAGAGAAGCCTCCAACTTAACCTCCAAGCGCAAATCCTACTCTAGAAATCTAAACAAACTACTAAAACTGATAAAAGCTATAACTAACAACTGATTATTTAGAGTGGTACTGAGGGCCTCTATTTATAGGAAAAATAGGAGAAGAGCCCTAAATTTTGTTGCTAGCGCCGCCTGCACGGCTGTGCTTCACAATGCACGGTCGTGCTTCCTTCATAAGCGGTCGTGCTTGACTCAGTACGGGCATACAGAGTTCGTAAATCAGCATCACTAAGGCATGAGACTAAGCACAGACATTCTTCATCCAGCATGGGCGTGCTTCACATTATGTACGGTCGTGCTTCTTTGAGTACGGTCGTGTTTCCTTCCAGCACGGGTGTGCTTCATCTTCAAAGGTCAACTTGAGACTTTTTGTACAGGCGTGTTTGGATCAAGTTGAACTTACAGGTATGTACAGCCGTGTTCACAGTGCACAGTCGTGCTTCATACTTCAGGCCTTCATAAAATCCTCTTTTCAGCTCAAAAACCTCCAATTTTCATTAATTGTCCATCAAGTAGCCTTAAACATCAATTCTGTAAAAACCTAGGAAAAAGGGTGAAATACAATAATAATTATCATCAAATGCACTAAAATACAACCCAACTACCCCTCATAAAATGCACATAATTGAGGTTTATAAAACTTCCCACACTTGACTATTACTTGCCCTCAAGCAATTATCTGGCTTAAAAGAACTTTCAAAACAAATTTCAGATTTATAATCAGGGGGGACTCAAATCATCAGAATCTTCAGAATGGCAAAGATAATCAAACAAATAAATTTTTCAAAAGAAGCCAAGAGATCACCAATTAGAAACTTAAATTCCTTGAAATCAAACTTTCCAAAGACTATGGGTCACTCCACTCATAATCTCAATGTATCAAGCAAAGACATTAAGCACTCCAAATCCTCAAAATAAAAATATTACCATAGGCTTGTCTATTGATCAGATCTCCATAATATGATTCACATGCATGCAAAAAGGAAGGGCTCTTTCATGGGTTGAAACGGGGCCAAGGTATTGATTTTAGTTGTGATACAGAAAGAAAAGGGATATGCAAAAGGGCTAACCAAAAATTGAAGTCATAACCTCTTGAAGCATAAATAAGAGCATAAAGTCCAATTGGCACTTTTTCAACAAATATTTCAAGAATCTACCATTTTTTCTTCAACCTTTCCTTTCCTTCTCTTCCGTTACTATAGGCTTTTTTTTTTCTCTTCTTACTTCTTCTCTATCTTTATTTTCACCATCTTTAGATGGTTTTATTATAATTTTTTTATATATAGAGAGAGAGAGAGAAGCCTTTTTTTTTTTTTTCACTTGCAAGCCTATTTTTAGCATTTTTATTTCCAGAAAGGAATTCACATCAAAACATTCCAACTATTGCTCCAATATACTTTTAAGAGGTCACCAAAAATAATTTTTAATTTTTAATACAGGGACCAAAAAAAATAATTTTCATAAAGGATCAAAATGGGCAACTAGTGAAAGTGTTAATCAAAATAATGTAGGCCAGAAAAATACCTAAGAGTGCCCCAACCATGTTTTCACATGCACACAAATCAAATTTGCATCAAAACGGTCTCAAGACAAGTTCTAAAATGTATTAACCTGAGAAATCACACTCATCAAAGAAAAGGGGTTAATATCAACAAATTTAGCATTATAGCCTAACCCCTATAAAAGGCCAAATCTCACATTTAGAATCTAAGTCTAATGAAAATTTTCAAACAAAGAGCTTTCTGCTAATTTTCAGTTTTCAAAAGACAAACTTTTTCAAAATTACTTGTGAGCCTATAAAAGCAATTCATCCATAAATATTTTTGTAAGGGGTCTCCTAATTTTTATCATCATAAATAAATAAGTCAGTTAATTGCATGCAGCAAAAGCATAAAATCATAGATTTTCCTTCCCGCACTTAAAATTTGCATGATCCTCAATGCAATAAAAATGAAGTAAAGTACAAGTGGAGAGAAGGAGAAGAGGAGTCCTAAAATAAAATGATCAACTTGATACAATAGCGTAAGCGCTTAAGTATCAAGATGGTGTGATCACTGCTGAGGTGGATGATGGCCCAGGAGTAGCTGTAAGTTGGTGGCCAGAAAGGCCTGCTTTTGCTCCACCTGATAGTCAATGCACTGATATAGGCCCTGAATGCTCTCCTGCTGGGCCTGGATACTAGCTTGCTATGCGTCGAAGCGCTGGATCAAGTGCAGCTCAAGGTGGTCCGTCCGTGTAACCAGCCCATGAAAATCTGTCTGAGGTGCAACTGGCTACTCGACGGAATGGTCAAACGCTGGGTCCTGGGGCACAAAAAACTGCCCCTGGTCTGGAAGAATCTGATCCTCCTCTGCCATAGTCTCTGCCTGATCGCCCGGCTGCCCCTCCAAATTTAATATATAGTTGCCGCGAGTGTCGCGACACAACACCACAATGGAGGCCAAAGTCTGCAATCCTATGCCCGCCATGGTAATCTGAGTAGTGGTCGAGCCAAGGGCATAGTCATAGTGCTGAGCTAACCTGGAGATGAATGAGCCAACTGTGATATGGCCCTTATTCCCAGCTTGCAACCTCCTCCCTACGTTAATACAGGTACGAAGGAACATAATGCCAGCATTACACCTATGTCCCTCACCATCCAACATGCACCAGAGGAGAAATAAGTCACTTCGGGTCACTGTCCCCTTGTTCCTTGCTTGCCTATTTATTGATTGGGCTATCCATCTGTGTACTGCTTTGACAGCTGGGTGGCTCAATTTGATAGCCTCGGACTGACTTGGGTTTTGTAACACCCCTCGATGCTACGTCTCAAACTCGATGTGGAAAACATAAATAAATAAAAACGTTGGTTGCTTTTGGAAAATACTTTAAGTAAATAACTACGTTCGAAAACATAGGTCTAAAAATTTTCTTCATAACAAGATAAAAGAAAACGTAAGGACAATAGAGCATACCACGTAGCATGCATCAAGACATCATATCCATAACAACAACATAAGGTATCACGTCGAAGCGTACAAGTTCCTGGAAATAAAGATTTCAACTGATAGAAAAATCCAAGTCTACTATCAAAAGTTACAGACTCAAAAAACTAGATATACATGGCCACCAGAGATAAGGTACAACTGCCTCAATAAGAAAAAACTACACTGCTGGTCGAGCTAATGATAGCCACTGGGGAGATCCCTAAAGTCATCCCCGTCATCATAGGGTTCGGAGGGATCCTCCTCCTCCTCGGTGATAAAGCCAAACGCCTCAAGACTACTACCATTAGGGTAGGTCGCCCTCTAACTCGCACTCTCAAGAGTACGGGGAGCGGGGTATGTAACGCCCCGATTTTCACGTTTTCTATTTCTTCAGTATTTTAATGTCTTTATTTTATTCGAGGTCTTCGGAATGGAAATAAAATATTCCGAGACCATAGTCATGCTCGACGATATCGTGGGAAGCTACGATTAAGTTTTGAGTCGAAAACTCAAACGGAGTCCGGTCTGCGTTGTTACACTGACAGTATGATTTTACTGCTCAGAAGACCTCAAATGGACCCGTGAACGAGACAGTAAGTCTTAGAATTCGATTCTCTACGTTTTGGTTAAATTTCGTAAAAATTTCAGAAAAATAACTTCCTGACCTTCGTTCGGGCGGAATCTTCAATCGGGTGACGAACGGAGCCACATATGGATTTACCGGGACTCGCCAACAAATAATCTTGATATCACATCATCACAGGACACTTGGGAGAGTATGCCAGAGTCGTCATGACGTTCGGAAATATCTGGACGCAAAATGACCAAAATGCCCCTAACCTTAGTCTTTTACACTTTTACCATTATACCCTTTTGGCAAATGACCTTTTTACCCTTAAGTGAACTTTTAAGAGGCTGAACTCAGCTCCTCACTTCATCATTTTCGCACAGCCCCTCACCTCATAGAGTTCCATAGTTGTTCATGAGAGAAAACTCCATTTTCACCTAGAAAAGCTTGAGTTTTTGTTGGATTCACTTGATTCCTTGAGCAATCTTTCTTCATTTCAAGGTAAGATCACTTCTATGATCTCTTAGCTTCTTGAATCTTTCTTTATTTCAAGATCAATCTCCATTTTCATGAAAAGAATTTCTTAGATCCAAAACTTTGAAAATCCATAGGAAATTGTAGAAAAATCCTTTTGAGGTAAGACCAAGTTCTTTGAACTCACATCATCAATCTCTACCTAAACCCAAGAGCTTATGATTCAACTCTCATCATAGCTCAAAAAGCATTTTTGGCCGAACCCTACATGAAGATGATGAATAGTGTTTTCATCAATTTTTGATTTTTAACACTAGATTTCATCCTTAGTTTTCCTAATGCCTTTGAATCCATGAAATGGAAAACCAAAACCAATTCCTAACCTTTTTAACCTAGGGTGGCCGAAACCCTCTTTGTTGTAATAGTTGATTTTGGCTTTGATTTTTGTTTAATGTTGAATTGTTGTGTTGTGTAGTTGTTGACGATTATCAGGAGGTTCAGAAACCGATCAACCGACTTTGATTCGGGAATCTGCTCATCAAGAGGTATGGGGAGAAGAACCTCATCACACCAAGATGGTGGTAGTGAGAATGGTTGTTTAATTTTATGTGTGGGTGAAACCCTTTAGTTTGGGTTCACTTTTAATTGTTATGTTTTGTTAAGTTCTCTTCAAGAACAAGGTTGTCTTGATGAGTGTATGCTTTAGTATGTTGTAGTGTGCTTTAGCATATGTTGATGATGAGATGATTGAATGAAAAACCATTCTCATGTATGTTGAAAAACCTACTTTGATCACTAGATCAAGTATGGACTTTTATTGTTGATTAGGAGACCATAATGTGTGATGGCTTGGATGTTTGATTATGATGTAGTAAGGTGTATTATGGTTATCATGATTGTGTAAGTATGGTGAGCCATATTTTGTTTGGGTGATGAAGTAAAACTTCACATTGATTCCTAGTTGGCTATTAGCCATGACCTTGAGGAAAGGAAGGAAGAATATGAAAAGTTCTTGGACAAATCAAGTTTTGATGTAGTTTTCAATAACTTGTGTTTTTCAAAGAAAACCCTAAGTGACTTGAAATGGAATTAAAGCTCAAAGTGCTTTCACCATAGTGAAACTTATTTTATACCTTATCCCTAGTCCATATAGTTAGTCAAGGGACTCAAAATGAGAAAAAAAAAGTGGTTTCATGAAGAAAACCAAGATGGTTCCCTAAGGTTGATGTCTTGTTTATGGCAACTATTTCGCTAAGCGAATTTTCTCTCGCTACGCGAAACCAGGGGAAAGTCTAAGTTGGGCATCACTGCCTCACTTTCGCTAAGCGAATTCATATTCGCTAAGCCAACCAAACGAGTTTCGCTACGCGAATTACGTCTCGCTGGGCGATCCAGAGAAGTCTCCAAAGGAGGTATGACCGTCTGAACTTTCGCTAAGCGAAATCATTCTCGCTAAGCGAATAAAGTGAAGTTTCGCTACGCGAATTCTGTCTCGCCGAGCGATCCAGAGGAGTTTCTAAAGAGGTGCAACCGTCTGAACTTGCGCTAAGCGAATTCATATTCGCTAAGCGAATCCAATACATTTCGCTACGCGATTTGTGTCTCGCCGAGCGAACCAGAGGACCAAAAGAGGCATTATTGTTTCAATTTCGCTAAGCGAATTCCATGTTCAGAAAAATGCTAAAAATAAGAGTAAGTAAGTGTTTTAAAAATTGTTTCAAATCAAATGAGTTTTCAATTGAGAAGTTGTTCTGTTTTACAAACGTTTTGGGTTTTGAAACCGTAGTTCGATGACGGACCGGTGATTCGGATCCCGTTCAGTCGATCAATTGTTTCAGTCTTGTGATGACTCGATCCCGGAGGAATCACGAGATTTATCCGGTGGATAAAGGTTTTGTTTTCAAAAGACACGTATAGTTCCTAAGGAAGAGAACCTTAGTAGACTTCGAGGTTTATCCGGGGGATAGACATTGCTTGATCGCATCTGCTTTGTGTAAGCATTGGCATTTCATTTCCATAGTCGTAAGGCCTTGAGCCTAGGAGTTGAGCTTACACCTTGATGCGGGTGCGAATCTTACGGTGACGATCTTCAATGGTCTTTTTGGAGGTATCAGGGTTGGAAGGGCTGACATGTGACCAGTTGGTAGCTCTTCTGTGTCGTGGCGAATCCGTGCAATACACTGATATCCTCTACTAGATGCCGTACTTTTCATGTTTGGTCGAGAGTGTTTCCGTAAAAGCCAGATACGTGCACATTACGAATGTTGTAGCATCTTGCCCAAGGCTGGCGCGCACGGAACATGTCCTCCCATTCACTCTCTCCGAACGTTTTGTTAGCTCCATGGAGTAGGGGTCAGAGTAGTACCCAGTGACATTGACATTGAGTCATATACATTGCATTGCATTGCACGGCTATTGATGTTTACATTTACTGTTATACATCGTTGTACTGTTTAAGAGTACCTTATTTTATGCTGTTAATTGCTTAACATGACATTATGCTGTCACTGCTTAATATATTTGACATTGAGAATTTTAGTAAGCATGTTGGGTACGCTGTTACCCGGTGAGTCGTCCCGTTTTTACTACTGCTGTTTTGTTGTGTTGATGAACGGGAATCTCACCCATATCTGTATGTTTTCTGTTGGTACTTGCTGTTGCTGTTTGAACAGATGGACGTGACGATGGTTCAGTCCAGTAGTTCCTTTGAGCCGGAGGAGGATTCTTTTTGTGGTCTAGTTTTGTTGTCGGCCAGACTTTGTCAGTTTTTGTAGTACCTTTTGGGAGCTACGACTCCTAGTACTTATTGTATCTTTTATGACAGTTATACATTAGACTTATGTCTGTATATAATAATGTTGACGTTTTTGTTTCTGTTTCTGTTCTGTGGTATGTTCTAGAAATGCATGGCGAACCTAAGTTCGTTTATCAGTATTATTACCTTTATGAAATCCCATTGCATCTTGTGAAAAGAAAAAAAAAAAAGAAAACCGTATTTTCCGCATTAAGAAATATTTTCGGCCTTATAAACGTTCGGGAATGTGGCACTCGGGAAAGGGTGTTGCAGGGTAAGGTACCACGGGTGAAGGATGGGGAGCCTCCAGGGAAGGACGTGGATCACGCTCTTACCAGCGGTATGCATAATACGAGGTCCTCGACGTCTCGGTGGGAAAGGTGAGGAGCTTTCTCCCATTTCATCAAGGTACTTACGCAGGAGCCTGGCTGGTGGCAGTGGCACCTCCACTGCTATGTTGTGGGTTGTAGATGATGAGGGTCTAGCACTGGTGCCCTCAATTGAGCTGACGGGACCAGTGTAAATAGCACGGCGAGCCTCAGAGTGGATAGCCCACACATGCTAGTTGTAACCTTCATGGAAGTCCATGGCTAGTGTCGCCGAATGGCGAAGGGGCCCTCTGGGAAGCATCTAAGCATATAACAAAAGTACAACAAGAGATCCAACATGTATAAAGAAAGGTGAGATACTCATTCACATGTTTATCACAATAGCCGCACAAGCGACACATAAAACATACATTCACATACAAACACAGTTGTATTATCAGATATCCATATAACATAATATCTCAAACATAATCATGAGTTATAATAATGCATGAGACTCCAATATCATCTTTCTAGCTCATGTTCTCCGAAGATCCCTAACTTCCCTTCATCGAGTGATAGGCCATAACACTCCAATAACACAATTGTTCTCATGAGTCGGCCTCTCAAATTTAGGTCAGAACTCCAATTGTTTAAGGGTATCACGTCTCAACCATATCATGAAATAGTCCAGCCTTTGATCGAGTTCATCCATGTTTGGCAGCCGATTTCAACGGCACGGGATCGCGATGCCTCGACCTTTTGTGGAGTTCGAACACAAGATGCCCCTATAGACCTAGTGGTCTTAATTGGCTCAAATTCTCAACCACAATGGATTGTTGCTTGATTTCATAGCTCATTTGCTGATTAATGTATGTACACAGAAGGTTTTCTGTTTTCTTTTTCACTCATTCTTTCTTGTCAAGGCACACAGCTCATGACTCATTTTAAAGGACATTTAGCCCGTTCATTCAAAACACAGGACACACAGCTCGAGTGCTCAATCCACAAAGTACTAGGCCAATATCGCGGATAAGAGACTCACATATAGGACACTAAGTCCGTTCATCCAAAAACACAGGACATGCAGTCTGAGTGCTCAACTCAAAAAACAATAGCTTGACGTCTCGGTCACTAGGTTTACAGACTTCACAAAGCAAAAGGGTAATCACCATTTTCTTCCGGGTTTTATTTTCGTGTAGAAAACTTGGAAAAAATCAGAACATAAAATCTCATTGACATGAACTAAAAGCATTTTCTCAAAAGAAACTATTTTCAAGAAATCTCTTTTCTTTGTAAAGCTATTTTCTGAAGCTAAAAAACCTCGAATTCATTTTCTTAAGGATTTTGATTTTCCAGGAGTCTTTTCTAAAGGTTTCGTCATTTGAAAATATTTTTCTAAATATTTTCATTTGATTCAACTTTTATAAAAGATAGAATTTTTCTTTTGAAAAGATCTAACATTTCAAAAAAATGTTCTTTCCTTGATAAGACAAAAATATTCTCAAGATTTTTCTTTGATCCCAAAACACTTTTTAAAACTTTGATCAAGACTTTTAAGCGTTTTAATCTTCATTATCAAGCTATAGCCGATGCTATGCTTGTAACACCCTGCTCTTTCACTTCTATGTATATATGTGTTGATACTTACGTATAGATGCTTGCATATGTCGTTTTTGCTTGTTTTTGGTGCATAAGTTCATAGTTGTAATAGTTCAGCCTTTAGAATAATCAATTCATCCGAGTCTAAATAACCTGTTTCACGGTTTTGGCCATATCTTGAGTTCTAGACATCCGATCGAGATGATCTAGGATGCGTTGGAAAGCTTAGAGGATTACCTACAAGTTTTATTCAGATGTCGATGCAAAAATAGATTGGGAAATCGATTTGGGAAATCGATTTCCATGTGAAGAAATCGATTTCCAGAAGGAGGAAATCCACTGTTTGAAGGGCAAAATCAATTTCTTTGATAAAAAAATCGATTTGGCCAATCGATTTCCATGGATGTTGAAATCGATTTCCATGCGTGTCAGAGCTTGTGTACGCGTTTGGGTTACTGGGCTATGCTATGTACGGCCCATTCGTCCTAAAACGTCCCTAACAGCTATATATACATAGCGTATAACCTAAACCTAGTATCCACACCCTATTGTACACACTTTATGCCTCTTCTCATCCCTAAGCGCTCTAATTGATCTCTTGCTCTAGAAAACCCAAAAGACGAATCCTGCTTTGGTGTTCTTCGTCAAGAACACGCCGTTGTTTAGCTAATCCATTCCTGTTGCTAGAGTTAATCTCCTAAGTTAGAAACCAAGGTGAGTTTCTAATCCTAGTTTTGTTTTCCCTTTTAATCCTTAACTTAAGGATCGACTCTGCTTTCCAGTGTTGCGATCGTGATCAAGTGCTGAACCCGTAAGAAGGAACCGTAGCAGAACTTGGCTCTGTTCTCTTTCCCTTAGGCTGCGAATCGTCATACCAGGTATGGGGGGAGAAAATTGGTCATGAGTATGTGGGTTTTGGGATAGGTTAAGATGAAGGGGTTAACCCATGACCCCTATATGTTTGCCTATATGCATTGTAAGTGCCTATGAATGTTGTTATGTTGTTTTCTGGCTGTACGAATATTGATTGATGAATAATCTGATGTCATAACATGTTTATAACTATGAGTATATGATTATTATGAATGTTGATGAATTGATGATGATGAACATGTTGTTTATGCCATGATATGGTGTTTTGTTAATCCTATACTATTAGAACATAGTTATAGGGAGAAAATAAATAGGCAATGTGAGATTGATGACCAAGGATTAGTTTGAGAACCCTTAGGTTATGATTCATGAGTGTTGAACTAATCAAATTGATGATAAATAGCTTAAGCTCGAATGATCTGTTAATTAGAGAACGTAGACTGGTCTATAGCGGAGGAAACCCGCTGCTGTATGAATTGACACCCAGAAATCGATTTCCAGCACATGGAAATCGATTTGAATCAACCAAGAATCGATTTCCAGACGTGGAAATCGATTTGGGCTTGTAGAAATCGATTCTTAGAATCGATTTTCCCTTGTTCAAAATCGATTAGGGAAATCGATTTGAACATGCTGAAATCGATTTTCAGAGATTGGAAATCGATTTTGAAGACTTGAGAAATCGATTCCAGCGAATGGAAATCGATTCTCATGTGCCCAGGAACAGTTTTGACCCCTTATGCTTGATGGATAGTGTTATGAAGATTAAGTTACAATCTTAATGAACATATGATTTGAGGTTTAAATATTAAGAATAAGTTATAATCTTAATAAGATATGAATTGTGGTTTAGATATTAAGATTAAGTTATAATCTTAATAAATATATGACTTGAGGTTTAAATATTAAAATCAAGTTATAATCTTAATAAAATATGAATTGAGGTTTAGATATTAAGATTAATTTATTATCTTAATAACTATATGACTTGAGGTTTAAATATATGGATTAAGTTATAATCTTAATAAGATATGAATTGAGGTTTAGATAATAAGATTAAGTATAATACTTAATGAAGATGATGTTAAGTTAAGACTTAACAAAGAGAACAATTAATAAGACGATGATGTTATTGGTAACGACGTACTGTTACCGATGTTGTTGGTTAAATCATTCTTGATGCTTATTGGTCAAGTTTGATGTTGATAAATCATCTTTGATGCTTGTTGGTCAAAGTTGATAGCCATGTAATGGTATGATGGTGGATGGTTGGACATGTGTTTGCATGTTGTTGAGCATAACATGCATCATGCGTTGACGTTGATATGTTGGGTGGAAAGCAAACGATGAATCGCGATAGTGGAGGCCACGATGGGTGTTATCCAGGCCTTGCGGGTACATTGGGTAGGGAAATTCCAGGTGACATGGGCTAGCTACCTATTGTCGGAGTGACCTAAAGGATAAGCTTGAGTACCCTGACTAGCCACTATACGTTATCAGGATTAGTGAGAGTGTTCGGGGATGGCCCACGGTCTGGCATATCATCCACGTTGATATCCGGACATGTACTCCTAATCGTCTTTCCAGAGTTAGAGTTGTTGGCCACATGCATACGGAGTAGTGATGTTGCATTCGCATTGACATGCATCGTTGGTATATATATATATATGTATTGATTATACATGTGTTGGTTGATGTATGTTGTATGTCATGTTAATTACTATTCCATTCCGTTTACATATATTTATGATCGTATTTCTCACCCCCATCTTTTGTTGTTCTTGTGCATATGATGTTGCATGTGCAGAGGAGGGTGAGCATGTTGACGAGGAGTGATCCCGTGGAGATCTCTCTCAGTAGTAGTAGATAGGATTTACGTTCAGTTGTTTAGTTTTATTCCGATGTATTATCGGTATATGTGTACCAACTCTGATTATGTGACATCGGGTTTCGGTTTATGTTTATGTTAATGTTTTTCCGCAGTTGTATTTATGTTTAAAATGTTTTCGGATCATGTGGTACTTGCTACCTTTTATGTTAAAATTTTATTTAACTTGCATGCTTTATTTTATTTTATCGTATGCGGGGTCGCGGGTGTCACATTTAGTGGTATCAGAGCCGGTCTGTCCTACAGGCCGGGGTATGTGTCTGTTGTGTTCTCTTCTGTGTACTCTTATATGATTGTCCATGACGATGGTATAGAGTATTATGTGTTTAGTCTTGCCTTGCTTAACTTCCGATATTGAGCAGTTTGCTTGAATGATGCAGGAAGTTATGGCAGGTATAAATGATCGTGCGATTGCTGATGCCCTGGAAGCATTAGCTAATGCCATAGGGCAGAATCAGAATCACAACGGAGGTGGACCTGCTAAATTTCAGGGTTTGGATAAATTCCAGAGGAATAATCCGCCATCCTTCAAGGGAGCTTATGACCCTGAAGGTGCTCAGATATGGATCCGAGAGCTTGAGAAGATTTTTCGAGCCATGGCATGCACCGATGCTCAGACGGTTACCTTTGCTACCTTCATGTTGGTAGAGGAAGCTGAACATTGGTGGGAGAAATGTCGCCAACGTTTAGAAGATGAAGGCACCGTGGTTACTTGGGATGCCTTCAAGGAGAGATTCTTGGGGAAATATTTCCCTGCTGATATACGTGACAAGAAGGAGATGGAGTTTCTGGCATTGACTCAGGGAAACATGTTCGTTGGGGATTATGCCGCTAAGTTTGAGGAGCTGTCACGTTACTATCCACTCTATCAGTATTGTAATGATGATCGCTCCAAGTGTGTGAAGTTCGATAATGGTTTGCGTCCAGAGATTAAGCAAGCCATCAGCTACCAGGAGATCCGTGTTTTTCCCACCTTGGTGAACAAGTGCAGAATCTTTGAGGAAGACTACAAGTCTAGAGTTTCTCAGTTCAGGAGTTCTGGTCCCCAAGGTAGCAAGAGGACGACCCAACAGGACAAAGGAAAACAACAGTTGGCACCAGTTGGTCGTGGATTCAAGTTCGCCGGCAAGAAATCGCAGTATACATCGGGACCAGCCAGTGGCGGAGGATTTGCCTCTTCTAGGCCAATCAGGTGTGGCAAGTGTGGTAAGGAGCACCTTACTCGTGACTGCAAGGAGACAGACATCATCTGCTTCAAGTGTGGGAAGCCTGGTCATATCAGTAAGGATTGTAGTGGAGCAAAGATGGAGCCACAGAGTGCCAGTAAGAGTTCTCAAGCCAATCGACTGAGGACAAGTGGAAGAGTCTTCACTCTCAGTGGAGCTGAAGCCTCAGAATCTGAAGACCTGGTTCAAGGTAAGTGCCTCATCAAAGGGACTCCTTTAATAGTGTTGTTTGATTCGGGTGCGTCGCATTCCTTTATATCACATGATTGTGTTGAGTACCTTAGATTACCTGTTGCCCAACTTGAATATGATCTAGTTGTTGCTACCCCTACCAATAAGCCTGTTGTTACCTCACATATTTGTAAAAGTTGTTCCATTGTCATTGATGATAGAAATTTCATAGTTGATCTTATATGCTTACCCCTTAAACAACTTGATGTTATTCTTGGTATGGAATGGTTATCTGCCAATCATGTCCTTTTAAATTGCTTTGATAAAACTGTTGTTTTTGGAACTGCTGTCGATCCTAAGGATCCGAGTTTTCTGACTGCCAACCAAGTCAAGGCTTCTATTAGAGAAGAAGCCCAAGTATACATGATCTTATCTTCCCTGGAAGTAGAGAGAAAGGCTGAGGTTAAGGATGTAACAGTTGTGAGAGAGTTTCCAGAAGTTTTTCCAGAGGATATTTATAGTTTGCCACCTGAGAGAGAGGTTGAGTTTAGCATAGACTTAGTGCTAGGTACAGGACCTATATCCATAGCACCATACAGGATGTCCCCTCTAGAGCTAGCTGAGTTGAAGAAACAGTTAGAGGAATTGCTCCAGAAGCAGTTTGTTAGGCCTAGTGTGTCTCCGTGGGGAGCGCCAGTGTTGTTGGTGAAGAAGAAAGATGGCAGCATGAGGTTGTGTGTCGATTACCGACAGCTCAACAAGGTGACTATTAAGAATAGGTATCCTCTTCCTAGGATAGATGACCTTATGGACCAGCTGATAGGAGCTTGTGTGTTTTCTAAGATAGATTTGAGATCAGGCTATCACCAAATTCAGGTCAAGTCTGAGGACATTCCAAAGACTGCGTTCAGAACGCGCTATGGCCATTATGAGTATCTAGTTATGCCTTTTGGTGTGACTAATGCCCCTGCTGTGTTCATGGACTACATGAACAAGATCTTCCATCCGTACTTGGGTAGGTTTGTAGTTGTCTTCATAGATGATATCCTAGTATACTCTAAGACTAAGGAGGAACATGAGGAACACTTGAGGATAGTCTTGGAAACCCTTAAGGAAAAACAGTTGTATGCCAAGTTGTCCAAGTGTGAGTTTTGGTTAGAAGAGGTGAGTTTCTTAGGACACATCATCTCTAAAGGAGGGATAGCCGTGGACCCAGCTAAGGTAGAAACCGTGCTCCATTGGGAAGCACCTAAGTCAGTGACCGAGGTTAGAAGTTTCTTGGGTTTGGCCGGGTACTATAGGAGGTTTATAGAAGGATTCTCTAAGATAGCTTTGCCTATGACCCGCCTTACTAAGAAAGGTCAGATCTTCGTGTGGGACTCTAAGTGTGAGGAAAGTTTTCAAGGGTTGAAGAATAGGTTGACATCTGCACCTGTGTTAGTGTTACCCAATCCTAGTGAACCTTTTGTAGCATACTGTGGTGCTTCGAAGCAAGGTTTAGGTGGTGTGTTGATGCAGAATGGTCAAGTAGTAGCTTATGCTTCTATGCAGCTTAAGACCCATGAGAAGAACTACCCCACTCACGACTTGGAGTTAGGAGCGGTAGTGTTTGCCTTAAAAATTTGGAGGCATTATCTCTATGGAGCTAAGTTTCAGGTCTTTAGTGATCATAAGAGTTTGAAATACCTGTTTGACCAAAAGGAGCTGAATATGAGACAGCGTAGGTGGATGGAATTTCTTAAGGATTATGAGTTTGAGTTGAGTTACCACCCAGGTAAGGCCAATGTAGTGGCTGATGCTTTGAGTAGAAAAACCTTACATGTTTCAGCTTTGATGGTTAGAGAGATGGATTTGATAGAGGAGTTTAGAGATTTGAGTTTAGCTTGGGAAGTTACCCCTAAGAGCATTAGGTTAGGAATGTTGAAAATCACTAGCAGTTTGATGGATCAGATTAGAGAAGGGTAGAAGATAGATGTATACCTTTTAGACCAGAGAGAGTTGATTGCTCAAGGTAGAAATCTCAGTTTTAAGGATGGGACTGATGGAATTTTGAGGTTTCAAGATAGAGTTTGTATACCTGATATTCCAGAGCTTAGGAAGTTGATCCTTGAGGAAGGACATAGGAGTTGTTTGAGTGTTCATCCAGGAGCCACAAAGATGTATCAGGATCTGAGACGGATGTTTTGGTGGCCTAGGATGAAAAAGGATGTGGCTGAGTTTGTATATGCTTGCCTAGTGTGTCAGAAGGCTAAGATAGAGCACCAGAAACCTTCAGGTAAGTTGCAACCTTTGAGTGTCCCTGAGTGGAAGTGGGATAGTATCTCTATGGATTTTGTGTCTGGACTCCCTAGGACTCCAGCTGGTTGTGATGCCATATGGGTTGTTGTGGACAGGTTAACCAAATCTGCCCATTTTATTCATATGAACATGGAATATCCATTAGAGAAGTTGACTGGATTGTACATCAGAGAAATAGTTAGATTGCATGGTGTACCCTCTAGCATAATTTCAGACAGAGATCCTAGATTTACCTCTAGATTTTGGGATAGTTTGCATGAGGCCTTAGGAACTAAGCTTAGATTGAGTTCAGCTTATCACCCACAGACCGATGGTCAGTCTGAGAGAACAATCCAATCCTTAGAAGACTTGTTGAGGGCGTGTGTGCTAGAGCAGTCGGGTAGTTGGGATAAGTTTTTACCCCTTATAGAGTTCACCTACAACAATAGTTTCCATTCCAGTATTGGGATGGCACCTTATGAGGCTTTGTATGGGAGGAGGTGTACGACACCCTTGTGTTGGAATGAGCCTGGAGAGAATGTTGTGTTAGGACCTGAGGTAGTGCAAGAGACTACAGAGAAAGTGAGGATGATACAAGATAAGATGAGAGTGGCACAGAGTAGGCAAAAGAGTTACCATGATAAGAGAAGAAAAACTCTCGAATTCCAGGAGGGGAATCATGTGTTCTTGTGAGTTACTCCAACAACTGGGGTTGGCAGGGTAATGAAAGCGCGGAAACTTACTCCTAGATTCATTGGCCCTTACCAAATTCTAAAACGAGTCGGTGAAGTCGCCTACCAGATAGCCTTACCCCCGTTCTTGTCAAACCTTCATAATGTGTTTCATGTGTCTCAACTTCGAAAGTATGTTCATGATCCAAGCCATGTGATAGTACCCGATGTTATTCCACTAAAGGATAACTTGACCTTTGAGGTGTTACCACTTCGGGTTGAAGATCGAAGGGTCAAGCAGCTGAGAGGGAAGGAAATTCCCTTGGTCAAGGTCATTTGGAGTGGAGCTACAGAAGAAAGTGCTACGTGGGAGTTGGAAAGCAAGATGAAGGAGTCATACCCGCATCTGTTTACTCAAGGTGAGTAGAAATTTCGAGGACGAAATTTTTTATAAGGGGGGTGGAATTGTAACACCCTGCTCTTTCACTTCTATGTATATATGTGTTGATACTTACGTATAGATGCTTGCATATGTCGTTTTTGCTTGTTTTTGGTGCATAAGTTCATAGTTGTAATAGTTCAGCCTTTAGAATAATCAATTCATCCGAGTCTAAATAACTTGTTTCACAATTTTGGCCATATCTTGAGTTCTAGACATCCGATCGAGATGATCTAGGATGCGTTGGAAAGCTTAGAGGATTACCTACAAGTTTTATTCAGATGTAGATGCAAAAATCGATTGGGAAATCGATTTGGGAATTCGATTTCCAGGTGAAGAAATCGATTTCTAGAAGGAGGAAATCCACTGTTTGAAGGGCAAAATCGATTCCTTTGATAAGAAAATCGATTTGGCCAATCGATTTCCATGGATGTTGAAATCGATTTCCATGCGTGTCAAAGCTTGTGTACGCGTTTGGGTTACTGGACTATGCTGTGTACGGCCCATTCGTCCTAAAACGTCCCTAACAACTATATATACATAGCGTATGACCTAAACCTAGTATCCACACCCTATTGTACACACTTTTTGCCTCTTCTCATCCCTAAGCGCTCTAATTGATCTCTTGCTCTAGAAAACCCAAAAGACGAATCCTGCTTTGGTGTTCTTCGTCAAGAACACGCCGTTGTTTAGCTAATCCATTCTTGTTGCTAGAGTTAATATCCTAAGTTAGAAACCAAGGTGATTTTCTAATCCTAGTTTTGTTTTCCCTTTTAATCCTTAACTTAAGGATCGACTCTGCTTTCCAGTGTTGCGATCGTGATCAAGTGCTGAACCCGTAAGAAGAAACCGTAGCAGAACTTGGCTCTGTTCTCTTTCCCTTAGGCTGTGAATCGTCATACTAGGTATGGGGGGGAGAAAATTGGTCATGAGTATGTGGGTTTTGGGATAGGTTAAGATGAAGGGGTTAACCCATGACCCCTATATGTTTGCCTATATGCATTGTAAGTGCCTATGAATGTTGTTATGTTGTTTTCTGGCTGTACGAATATTGATTGATGAATAACATGATGTCATAACATGTTTATAACTATGAGTACATGATTATTATGAATGTTGATGAATTGATGATGATGAACATGTTGTTTATGCCATGATATGGTGTTTTGTTAATCCTATACTATTAGAACATAGTTATAGGGAGAAAATAAATAGGCAATGTGAGATTGATGACCAAGGATTAGTTTGAGAACCCTTAGGTTATGATTCATGAGTGTTGAACTAATCAAATTGATGATAAATAGCTTAAGCTCGAATGATCTGTTAATTAGAGAACGTAGACTGGTCTATAGCGGAGGAAACCCGCTGCTGTATGAATTGACACCCAGAAATCGATTTCCAGCACATGGAAATCGATTTAAATCAACCAAGAATCGATTTCCAGACGTGGAAATCGATTTGGCCTTGTAGAAATTGATTCTTAGAATCGATTTTCCCTTGTTCAAAATCGATTGGGGAAATTGATTTGAACATGCTGAAATCGATTTTCAGAGATTGGAAATCGATTTTGAAGACTTGAGAAATCGATTCCAGAGAATGGAAATCGATTCTCATGTGCCCAGGAACAGTTTTGACCCCTTATGCTTGATGGATAGTGTTATGAAGATTAAGTTACAATCTTAATGAACATATGACTTGAGGTTTAAATATTAAGAATAAGTTATAATCTTAATAAGATATGAATTGTGGTTTAGATATTAAGATTAAGTTATAATCTTAATAAATATATGACTTGAGGTTTAAATATTAAGATCAAGTTATAATCTTAATAAAATATGAATTGAGGTTTAGATATTAAGATTAATTTATTATCTTAATAACTATATGACTTGAGGTTTAAATATTAGGATTAAGTTATAATCTTAATAAGATATGAATTGAGGTTTAGATAATAAGATTAAGTACAATACTTAATGAAGATGATGTTAAGTTAAGACTTAACAAAGAGAACAATTAATAAGACGATGATGTTATTGGTAACAACGTATTGTTACCGATGTTGTTGGTTAAATCATTCTTGATGCTTATTGGTCAAGTTTGATGTTGATAAATCATCTTTGATGCTTGTTGGTCAAAGTTGATAGCCATGTAATGGTATGATGGTGGATGGTTGGACATGTGTTTGCATGTTGTTGAGCATAACATGCATCATGCGTTGACGTTGATATGTTGGGTGGAAAGCAAACGATGAATCGCGATAGTGGAGGCCACGATGGGTGTTATCCCGGCCTTGCGGGTACATTGGGTAGGGAAATTCCAGGTGACATGGGCTAGCTACCTATTGTCGGAGTGACCTAAAGGATAAGCTTGAGTACCCTGACTAGCCATTATACGTTATCAGGATTAGTGAGAGTGTTCGGGGATGGCCCACGGTCTGGCATATCATCCACGTTGATATCCGGACATGTACTCCTAATCGTCTTTCCAGAGTTAGAGTTGTTGGCCACATGCATACGGAGTAGTGATGTTGCATTCGCATTGACATGCATCGTTGGTATATATATATATATGTATTGATTATACATGTGTTGGTTGATGTATGTTGTATGTCATGTTAATTACTATTCCATTCCGTTTACATATATTTATGATCGTATTTCTCACCCCCATCTTTTGTTGTTCTTGTGCATATGATGTTGCATGTGCAGAGGAGGGTGAGCATGCTGACGAAGAGTGATCCCGTGGAGATCTCTCTCAGTAGTAGTAGATAGGATTTACGTTCAGTTGTTTAGTTTTATTCCGATGTATTATCGGTATATGTGTACCAACTCTGATTATGTGACATCGGGTTTCGGGTTATGTTTATGTTAATGTTTTTCCGCAGTTGTATTTATGTTTAAAATGTTTTCGGATCATGTGGTACTTGCTACCTTTTATGTTAAAATTTTATTTAACTTGCATGCTTTATTTTATTTTATCGTATGCGGGGTAGCGAGTGTCACAATGCTCTCAACCAATCCAGTCAAGAAAATCACAATCCATATATATATATATATATATATAGCCAAGCTTCTGAGTCTTCTAACGAAATTAATGTCTTAACTAAGGATCAAAATCTCCTTTTTGAAGTCATTAATGCCATTCCTGACCAAGATGAAAGGAAAAGGTACTTTTAAAGGTTCTCTACTTCTATGAAGAAGGAACCTACGGCTAAAGGAAAAGCCATTGTCAAAGATCAATTTGATTTCAAACAAATCCTCAAACGTTTAGATTCTAAACAACAAAAGGCTGTCACAATTCAAGAGCTCTGATACCAGAATATGAAAGGGGCTTAAATTAAAAGGGAGGAAGGGAGAGCAGGATAATGGAAAGTAGGAATTAAAACGTTTTACATAGTAAAATCAAAATTCAATAATTAAACATGTGAAAGAAAATATAAAAAGAAACCAGAGTGGAGGCAAGCCTCACCAGGACTGGTGGAGGGAGAAGAGAGAATGCAGTTAATGCATGCAAGTGAAGAAAGATTCAAATTTTATTGATATGAAAATAATTTACAAGATTGGAAAACGAAGAAGAAGAGAAGGGAGAAGATGGACGAGGGAGGAGGCTCACTTCTCAGAGCATCTCTCTCTAGTTTCTCTCTCTAAGACTCTCTAAAACTTCGAATGAATTGAAGAGGGACGCAGCCGCTCTTAAATAGAAATTGAAAATTACTGATACTACAGTACCGGTATCCTGACCTATACTATTACAATAATTAATGAACAGTGCCGATATCTTGACTGGAACTATAGTGTCGGCAGAACAGTGTTCAGACAAGTGAACAGTTATGGGCCAACAGTGATTGGGCCTTCAGACAGATGAACTGTCTTCAGACGGGTATTTGGGTCTTCAGACGGATGAACAGTCTTCAGACGCTTGAACAGTTACTAGTCATCATTAGACAGATGAACAGTAGTGTCTATCCCGAAGCAATCATCTTCATTCTGATAGAACGAGTCTGAGTCTTGGGAGTCTTCTTGATCTTCTTCATCTTCTGAGGGAGGAAGATCTTGCTTTGAAGAAGAAGCTTGGGCTTCATGTGCTTTTGCCTCTTCTCGTGCCAATTTGGCAATGATTGATAGATTCTTTGTGAAGCTGTCTCTGTTTGTTGAGGCAGCTAGGGCAGCTATGGCCTTTGATTTTTGGTTCAAGAACTCACATGCCTCTGGATTCGCAGCTTTCATCCATTTTGGGTGTTGCTATAACCAGAGTTTTACATTTTCTGAGGTAGCAGCAGAGTAGTCAAATTCTGCCCACCACTTAACATATGATGCTCTTGCTAAAATTGGATAATTGTCAGGGAAACTCTCTTGTTGTTGGTACTTGTATTGCCAACTAAAGATCCATGACAAGGCGAAGTTTGTAAAGAATATTAAGCTAGCATTAAAAGTGCTAACTGATGGCTCATAATATTCTTTAAATGTTTGAAAACCCTCAAGAACTTCTAGGGGTAAAATTGTTTTACTTGGTCCGAAGTATTGCCACCATTGAACGAACCATGCTGGAAAATTGTACTTGGTATTTCTCTTGAAATAGATTAACCAAGAATGTTTATTTGTATTGTTCTGGTACCAAAACGTGTTGGTCCAAGCAGTTTCGTAATCCCAATATGTATAACCACAAGGGTCAAAAGGTTGGGAAAACTTTTTAACAATATTTGGATTCTTTCCAAATTGTTCAGGTGTAAGAACCTTAAGAATCTGGAAAGTAGAATGGGTGCATTTTGCTTGATCCTTCTGATCATGATAATGTTTAATCGCAATAGAATCAGTATCAACCAAAATAAACTCATAAAATTGCCTTATTTTCAAAATATGATTGGGCTTATAATGAAAGCCGTAAGGAAACACTTTTGTAGGAACGTTATTAGGATTATTGTCCCAATAACTTTTCTCCATTTGAAGAACGTTGTGAAATTGGTTTTTTGCAACATAATGAGGTGTTGCCTTTTTGGTGGTTTTTACTGATAAGGTCTTATCAGGTTTGGCCACTTGGATTGGGATAGGTGTGTTTGCTAAGTCATGTATGAGTTTAGCAAGATTGGTTTCTTGAAAGTCAGGTTCACCTTCAAGTTTTTGTTTCCAGGTTCCTTTAGGAAGATGGGTTAGGCCTTGGTCTTGGAAAGCTTGAAGGGTTTGGATTGGTATGCCGTAATCGGCTTTGGATTGTTTTGCTGTTTGAGACGATTGGGCCACTTGGGCTTTGGTTGGCTGTTGGGTGGATGACCCAGCTTATGAGGCTTTCTGGGTGGATGACCCAGATTGGGTGGATGACCCGGATGTCTTTGACGCATCTTGGCGTTTTGGTTTTTGTAGTCCAGCAAGGACTAATTGGCCTTTGGCCTTTTTGGAGGTGGAGGATTTGGCCTTTTCTTTGGCCTTGGCCTTCCCCTTTGCAGAGGAAGAGGTGGAGTCTGGCATTTCTGCCTCTGTTGTCTGGCTACTGTTTTCCCTGTAAATATTCACGGGTAAGGTAGTCAGGTAGAGAATTGGAAGAGCCTTTGATAAATTCAATGTCAAAATCAGAAGCACTTAAAATTGCTTGCCATCTTGCAAAAATTTGTTTTGATGCTAGATTTTTAACATCTTTTTGCAAAATATCTTTTGCAGCTTTGCAATATACTCTAACCAAAAATCTTTGATTAAGTAAATTTGATTGAAATTTTGATATGCACAAAACAATTGCTAAAATTTCTTTTTTAACAGTTGAATAATTCAATTGTGTAGAATTCCAGTGTTTAGAAGTATAGGCAATGATATGCTCTTTTTCTGAAATTCTTTGTTTTAAAATTCCACCATAACCAATGTCAGAAGCATCAGTTTCAACAATTTTAAAGGCGGAAGGATTGGGAAGATAAAGGCATGGAAGATCCTTTACCCGAGTTTTGATTGTTTGGACAACATGTGTATGTTTATCTGTCCAAGGAGGGGGTTCTTTCTTAAGCCTATCGTGTAAAGGCTTAATAAGAGTACTGATATTGGGGATAAAATCCTTTACATCATTGAGACATCCTAAGAATCTCTGTAACTGGGTTTTATCAATTATCTGATTGGGAAATTTATCCGCGAACTCTATGGCTCTATGGATAGGAGTTATTGTTCCTATGACCAAGAATCCTAACTTGTGTTTGAAATAAACGAATTTTGGGTTTTGACACAGCTAAACCATTTCTCTTAATGATTCCTATAAAAATCCTAAGATGTTTGAAATGCTGGTCAATGGATTGAGAAAAGACTAAAACATCGTCAATGTAGACAATAGTAAAGCTTGCGTAAGGATTGAAAATGTCATTCATAATTTTTTGGAATTCTGAAGGAGCATTTTTGAGTCCAAAGGGCATTACATTCCATTCGTATTGCCCAAAGGGGACAGTGAAAGCTGTCTTGTAGCGATCACTTTCTTTGACTTCAATTTGATAATATCCAGATTTCATATCAAATTTGGAGAATATCTTAGCATTGTTTAAGCGACTAAGTAAATCCTTTTTATTAGGAATTGGGTACCTAATCCACTTAAGCGCTTGATTGAGGGGCTTGTAATTGATAACTAAGCGAGGAGTTCCACGCTCAATTTCAGCTTGCTTATTGACATAAAAAGAAGCACAAGACCATGGTGATTTGCTTTGACGAATTAAACCCTTTTGCAAGAGATCGTTAATCTCTTTTTGGCAAAATTGGAGTAACTCATGGTTCATTTGAATAGGTCTAGCTTTGGTTGGGATTTGCCAATCAGTGAAACCTTGTTCGTAAGGCAGATCAACTACATGTTTCTTTCTATTCCAAAATGCATTTGGCAGATCAGAACAGATGGAATTGTGGATTTCATCAAGAAGATCTTGGATCTTCTTTTTGATATTAGATTGGTTGAGTTTTAAGTCAATGCTTTTAAAAGAAACTTCTTCCTTTAAGAAATTGACTTGATTTTGTTTATGGTGAAGAAAGTTTAAGTTTCTCACCAAAGGTTTCCGTATGAAGGGGAAAATTAACTTCCTACCTAGATGTTGAGTAGAGATTCCTTCATTTGTGATTGTTAAGGGGAAAAGTGACCTTATGAACGGTGTTCCTAAAATCACTTCATTTTTGAGATCTTTAACAAGTAAAAACGGGGTTTCTACTTTAAGACCATGATTTTCAATTATGGCTTTGGATAATTTGAAATTAATCCTAAGTTTCGAGCCATTTGTTGTACTCAGCCTTTCGGATGTCTTCTCAAAATATTTAGTAGGAATTAATCCTTCTAAAATACAATTGGAATCAGCACCAGTGTCAATTAGGGCTGTTGTATTAAGAATAAAATCATCAATGATAATTCTAATCTTAATATAGAACTTCTGAATTCTTAATTGATTAATAAGATTCAAAAATTCTTGATCTTTGTCAGTGTTATTGTCTTCATTATCCGAATGATGATTAACACTTTTCTCGAGATTAGGTTGAGGTTGATCATCATCTGAATGAGCTTCAGAAGATGAATTATCAAGTTGAGATAAAATAAGCTTATGAACAACTTGTTCTTGTTTTATCTCTTTGATTTCCTGTTTCATATTGTTGATCTCTTCCTGGAGATCTTGAATTGTGACAGGCTTTTGTTGTTTAGAATCTAAACGTTTGAGGATTTGTTTGAAATCAAATTGATCTTTGATAATGGCTTTTCCTTTAGGCTTAGGTTCCTTCTTCATAGAAGCAGAGAACCTTTCAAAGTACCTTTTCCTTTCATCTTGGTCAGGAATGGCATTAATGACTTCAAAAAGGAGATCTTGATCCTTAGTTAAGATATTAATTTCGTTAGAAGACTCAGAAGGTTGGCTTCCGATATCATCTTCTAAAATTTGATTGAGATTTTCAGAAGAATCACCATTTGATCCATCTGAATCATCTGATTCTATAAGGAGATTATTCAGTTGTTCCTCAACTGTTGGTTCAAGATTTAAGGCTTTAATTTTCTTTTTAAGCCTACAATATTTGCTAATATGGCCGGGTTTGCCACAACTATAGCAAATGGTTGATTTCTTGGGAATTGCAATATCAATTGCAGGTTTTGATTTAAACTCTTGCTTGAGTTTTCTTGGAGGAGTGTTCATTTTGTATCTAGTATACTTGGTATACTTCGGCTTATGGGATTTACTGGTTTGATGATGTTGATGATGTTTATGGGAAGACTTTGGTTTGTCTTTTGGACAAGGGGGCATTTCGAATTGTTGGCAGAATGAACCTAAATCCTTCTTTGCTGCCTTTTCCTTTTGGAATTGATTACAAACTCTATCTTCTTGACAAAGTCGTGTACCTATTTTTTTGGATAACTGCAATGAGTTGGCCATAGGTTAATTTTTCATAAGGAATTTTTCCTTCAGGGGCATAAGCTTGGAGTTCATCCCTAACAATGTCTCCTAAGGCAGTAGGAAGACCAGTTACAAATTTTTCTTTCCAGAGACGATCCTGACAATCTTCTCTGGTGTAAACCCTTGTTAAGAAGGTATCCCTATACCATCTAAAGTCTGATAAGGATCTACATTTGAGATTGGCTAATAAATCAGCCGTTTTGTTTTTTCCATACTGAGGTATTTCCAATGAAATGTTCAGCAATGGAAAAGATTAAAGTGTTAACCGCATCAGGGATGGGTTCACCATCACTTGTGATTGGTGTTCCATCAGTTTGGGTTTTGATGGCAGTAAAGACTTCTTCTTTCTGCTCATCAGTGAAAGAATGATCCCACCATCCTTTCAATTGGCCAGTAAATCCTGCTACGATGATATTACAGATTACTTCCTCAGAAGCATCATTAGCAGCTTGATAAGCTATGGCCATCATTGTCATATGTTGCAATGTGGTCATAATTTGGTATTCAGGCAAGCCATCTATGTTCCATTCATAGATATTGTTGGCATTGAAGCTTTTGAACGTTGGGGGTTTTTCTTCTAAGAGCAAATCTGGGGGAGTTGCTCTTGGGTAGTAAAGCTTTGTGGATTTCTTCCAAGGTTTGGAGAAAACTGGATTGATATTGAAAGGGGGTTGCGTTTCTTTTGTTTTTGATGACGAAGCCACAAATTCCCGATCTGAGCTAGTTTCATTAATGACATTGATAGTTGGACCTCTACTTCTTAGCCCATATGGATTTTGGGTTTGTTGTCCAGAATCTTGTGGTAAATCTGGTACCACAATATTTTGTAGTCCTTCAACCTTTTTGATAGGATCTACTTTTGGTTCAGTTTTGACTTCTGGATCACGAAGAAGTTTTAAACTTTCTTTAAACTTCTTAGTAACCTTGAAGGGTTTGAATAAAGATTTATCCAAAGGTTTTTCTACTTCAATTTTGGTTCCCGAAGAGGATGGTAAAGCAGAAACTTCAGATTTAACCCTAGTACCTAAAACTTGAAGATACTTATTGGTGTAATTGGATTGTTCCATCAACTTTTTGATGTCTTGAGGTGAAACGGGTTCGTTCACGTCTTTGGTTTTGAAAGGAGACGCTATGATTGGAGTTGTATCATCCTTAGGATCTTTGATCCCTGGGAGTTGGAAAGATGTATTTGGGGGTAGTTCTATCTTAACTATCCCACCATTTTTCAAATGCCAAACAGTAATGACATTTGTTGACTTGTCCTCAGTCAATGTGATTTTCCAAGGATAATTAATGTTATGTTTGACCAGATAAACATGAAACCAGTCAAAGAATTGGATGCTTTTCTTAACATTGTTAAGAAATGTGTAATATTCATCTTGAATATTTTTCCTTTTTGTTCCCTTGTAATTCTGAAAGAACCACTCCCTTTGAGGTTTCCATTCCTCAGAGTAAAAGCTCTTTCTTAGGGATTCCTTATCAAAATGGGTCTTATAATTCATCATTAAAAGACGCATTAATAGAGGAGTATGTTGGAGACTGAATTGATTTTCCATCATCATCTTCAGCCTGATAAATTGGTCTAGGGATACTAGATGAGGTATCTAGACCCTGTAAATTAATGGATTGATTCGAAGATTGGGATAAGGCTGAAAAAGATTGCCTTGATGGTACAGATCTGAAGATTTCAGATCTAATGCTTGGTGTTCTAAAAGAACTAAAAGAATTTCACCTATCAAAGACTAATTCTACTTGTCCTGATTGAGATTGAACAATTTGGTTAAAGTTTGATGATTCCCTGGGCAAAGCTGGGGTAACTTTATCCAGAATCCATCTTTCTGGTAAGACTATGTCTTTCCAGAGGATTATCTTTGGCATAATAATATTGGCCTTTGTAACGTCAGTGAGAAACAAAGTTGTTTCTCCACTTGTTTTCGTTTTGAGGACTTTAGAGTTACAAGAATTCATTACCTTGTATTGAATCCTGTAAAGTAAAGCCGCTGGTATAGATCCGTGTTTCATGTCTAAACCACAGATCTTGATGTTTAAGAACAAAGAATCCAAGATATTTCTATCTTGTAAACTTAAAGTTCTATTTGGATAACAATTGAAATAAATTGGACCCTGACTTAGGCTAGTTTCAACTGTTCCTAATAGAGAATCCTCAAATTTGTTATGCCTAATATCTCTTAAGCACATTAAGATTGAAGCGTTTAATCCTTCTCGGATTAAAGGTTTAACAGCTACCTGAACACATCCAATGTGTAGGTATCTATATTTTTGTTTGTGATTTTTTATTGTGTCCATTGAGAGAAGATGAAATTCTTCACTCTCTGGGTTGATTGGAATGTTTTTCTCTACTGTCTTGATGACATAGTCATAATGCAGGAAAAATTTGCCTTCTGGCTTTTAGAGTTCTTTTGTGGGAATTTTTGGGATTTCCCAATTATCAATATCTTGATTGATATTTTCAAAGCAGATTTCTTCGTTGAAGATACTGCTGGGATTGTTAGGAATCTCAGATTCCTGAAGGGATGAAGAAGAAGGTTGGGAGGAGCGGAAAGAAAGCTTAGAGAGGGAGCGAGACAACATATTTTTATATGTCTGGTATCTTTGCCTTCCTTTGGTTCCATAGAAGATAATAGTATAGATCCAAATCAAATCCTTCTGAATATTTTCTTCATAAAGATGTACAAACATATACAAAAGCATATGAACTTATTATTCTTAACCAAGGCTATACCTTAAGCTTAACCAAAAGCAACCTGGGCATCATATTTTACTTATCTTACTTTAGCATGGGCAAATTAGACTTACTGCCTCTTTAAACCACAGTGAGGACTTACAGCTACAGCTCAAACAAGATAAATCAAATATATGCTATATGGTTCTTACCCAGTTAAGAGGTATACCAACCAGTTAATAATCATAAGCTCAAACATAAAATAGGTGGCAAAGCCATCCATAAAGAGAGTAGGTAGGAGGCAAGGCCTTCCATTTAACTCGCTTGTTTTTTTTTTTTTTTTTTTATTCAGAAAGATCGGATTCTCCTAAGAATCTCTATAACTGGGTTTTATCAATTATTTGATTTGCAGTGAAACCTTGTTCATAAGGCAGATCAACTACATGTTTCTTTCTATTCCAAAATGCATTTGGCAGATCAGAACAGATGGAATTGTGGATTTCATCAAGAAGATTTTGGATCCTCTTTTTGATATCAGATTGGTTGAGTTTTGAGTCAATGCTTTTAAAAGAAACTTCTTCCTTTAAGAAGATAATTAACATCGCAAAATTATTTGAACATGCAATCACATATTCACCAACATATCAAGTATATACCAAACACATAGTATATTCACAAAATAACAATCATCACATCACTTCGAATAAACAACCAAACACAACCAACAAACAAGCTTATGAGACCATCAAACTCATTGTAAGTAATCTCCATCTCCCTTTACCTCTTGTAGACAAGTAAAGGTATTTCCCTTTGATCCTTCGACACTTTCCTTCTACTCCACAACCGAAATAACACAAGCCAACCTCAACTCAAAACCTTCATCAATAAGCATTTACACAAGTCAAAAATAAGCAAAACCAAGAGTAAAAACCCTATATATGTCACGGTTTTTTAAATGGTTTAAGGGTAAAGAAATTTTTGTTCACTTTGAGTTTTGGTACTCTTAGAGATAATGACTATAGAAGCTTAAAGACCAAGTTTGAGAGCTTGAAACTACTTGTGTAAGGAGTTATAAATTTTTGAAATCCACAGGGTAACCTCAAAGCATTATTTCGGCCATGAGAAGGAAAATAAAGGTAGGAATGTTTGTTTTTCAAACCCTTTGGTACACTTACTAAGGATGATCATGAAGATGCCTTTTAGAAAAATTCTTGGATAAACATGGAGATAATCTATCCAACATCAATTTTAATGGAGCAAGATTGAGTAAAGATTACCTTAAGGTGTGATGATCTTTGATAAAAAGCTCAAGAACACATTTGAAGAAAAATAGAATAAATAGGAGAAATGGAAGCTTCATGTTTTTGAGCTTCCAGGACTTTACTAACCTAAGCAAAATGATACTTTGAGTGAATGTGTTAGCTTGGGTGTAGTGTTGTTCGTGTGCATTGGGAGGGGAAAAGAAAGAAATGGGTTTTGGGAAGAAATGAAGTGAGAATGTGAGGGGGGACGTAAACCATAAAAGGGGGATGAGATATTTTTTAAAGATGCATTGGGAAAAGAAAAAAAGTGATAGCTTGTCAACTTTGTATCGCGTCGGTCACTTTATTTGACTTTTGTGTCACACACATTTCCTTGTGCTCTACTTCGTCTACTACTCTGAACTTGGTCTGGGTCTCTCTGGATTTCCCGAGTTAGCATGCTTACCCGAAAAATCGGTACCGAATAAAATATAAATATTTTATTCCGGCACCAGAAAAAAATATCGAAAACATTCTAAACAAACATAAAACACTCAAGGTATTCTCAAAACTAATATTTTTATTTTTCGGGCCAAGTTAAGGTCTTCTAGGCAATGTAAAACTACACTGTCAGCTAAAACATAGACCGGATTCTGTCTGAGTTTCAAACCCAAATTTGAACCACTATCTTCTGCAATATAGTAAGTTATAACTATGATTTTATTTTCCTCAAAAACATTTTCTTAAACATGGGTAAAAATATCAAAACATATATTTAACACTACACAGGTAAAGCACAGATAAAAGCAGAGTGTTACACGAGTGGCAGAAAGCCCCATCTACAAACTCCTAGGGTATCTCAATTAGGCCCCAGTCATAATCCTCTGCTTATGTCGCTTCCTCTGTTTCAAAGCCCAGATCAACATTAAACTCAGTCAATGATATCTCATGCCATTGCCCTAGCAGCTTAGCGAACAGTTATCTCCTCATCGGCCCTAATCTCCATGCATGTGGCCAAAAACTCAAGTGTCAGCTCTTTGTACGTAGGACATCTGATCGCCGCAACCTACTCCCACCCAATGCGCTGCAAATAAGTGTTCACCTCCTAATGTATCCCGAACTCCGCAAGGTGCACTGACACCAAGAATCGAGTTGGATGTCAGTCGAAAGTTTGCAGCAGTAAATATTTGTCTCAAGACTGTGCTGGAACAGGGGGAATAGGTGGGGCAGAGGAAGAGGCACGAGAGATCCTGGAAAGCTTATGAGCCATATTTCTGTAAAATATAATAAGGGCCATCAGTCTCAATTGAATCATAAACAAGATTAATAATGGACGTCCATGACCATTCCTATAAAAAATCAAAAATAACAATTCTGATAGTGGAGCACGGGTTGAAGCACGACCATACTCAAAGGGTCCCGTGCTCAACCAAATTCCAGAATAATGAAGAGTAGGGTTTGAGCACGACCATGCTCAAAGGGGGCGCGGCCGTGCTTAATGAAATCTCAGATAAGTAGCACGAAGCACGACCATGTTGATCAAGGTATGTACGGTCGTGCTCAACAACGCAGAATGCCAAATCGCATGCAAAACAATCCTATCCCACTCAATACAACCACACATCCATTCCCAGCAACTAGCATTGTCGTCTAATGTCTCATTCCTAGCATATACACTCATACATTCCCAAACTTAAAAGTCAAAAACAATTTCAGATATAACATTGCACAATAAACACGATTTAAAATAGCTTATGCTAACCTGAGTGGTTTGAAGTTGAAACAAGTGATTCCAGGTGTGGGAATGTGGATTCAAAAGCGCGAAGTTGGGATTTCAGGGGAGGCACGGTCATGCTCAAGTTTTTCTAGAAAATTTCGAATGAAAATTGTTCCTCCCCTTTTAATCAGACAAAACGACGCGAAGCACGGCCATGCTCAGAATAAGTACAGCCATGCTGATATTATTATTGTTATTATTATTTTTTTAATTTATTGAATAAATTATTTAAGCCAAACTATAAAATAAATTACAGCAAAGTAAAATTCGGGTTGCCTCCCTAAAGCTCTTGTTTTAGTCACGAGATTGATGACTTGTTTGGAGCACTGATCATGGTGGTCTATGAAGACTTTGAAAACAGATTCTTCATTCCCATGCCTTAAGGTTAATGTGCCTTTCTTGACCTCAATATTTGCATTACTAGTGGCTAGGAAAGATCTCCCCAAAATGATAGGAACTTCCTCATCCTCCTGCATGTCCAGAATCATAAAATCCACGGGGAATTTGAACTTCCCCACCCTTACTAGCACATCTTCCATTATTCCACGTGGGTGGGTGATGGATCTATCGGCTAGCTGCAGTGAGATGTTAGTGTTCTAAGGTTCTTGCAAACCCATCTTTTTTGACACAAAAAGGCATTAAATTTATACTGGCACCCCGATCACATAATGCTCTATCAAAATAAAACTTACCAATTGAATAGGGAACAGTGAAGCTCCCTAGATCTTTCATTTTAGGTGGCAGTTTATTCAAAATAACTGTAGAACATTCTTTATCAATCTGAACCACCCCATAGCCTTTTAAGGGTTGTGCATACTTGGGCAATCAGGCAATGACTTTGTCAATGGGGGTGTTAACATGCAATCTCATGTATATTTCAAAAAAAAAAAAAAAAAAATTCTTATCTTTATCCCTATATATCATAAGTGGTGGTGGAGGAATTTGTACCTTTTTCTTGTTCACTAATGATTTTTACCTATTTCAGCTCACTGGGAATGATGCACGGTCATGCTGAAGGTGATGTACGGTCGTGCTTGTAACACCCGGGGCTGACAAGGGCGGGGAGTGATCGCCGATGCATAAGGCATGGACAAGGAGCGGCTCCTGGCAGGCTTTTAGGCAGAGGGACACATGAATGAACCGATTCACACCGGAATGAGAGGGATCCTGAGACTGTACAGGTATGGGACGGTACAGTTGAGGAAGGCTTAAAGAATTTGATTTTTACTACCTATACCAACTGCAACACCCTTTCCCGAGTGCCACATTCCCGAACGTTTATAGGGCCGAAAATATTTCTTCATGCGGAAAATACGGTTTTCTTTTTTTTTTTTCCTTTTCACCAGATGCAATGGAAAGGTAATAATACTAATAAACGAACTTAGGTTCGCCATGCATTTCTAGAACATACCACAGAACAGAAACAGAAATGGAAACGTCAACATTATTATATACAGACATAGGTCTAATGTATAACTAATACAATAAGAAATACAATATGTACAAGGAGTCGTAGCTCCCAAAAGTACTACAAAAACGACATAGTCTGGCCGACAACAAAACTAGACCACAAAAAGAAGGTCCTCCTCATGGCTCAAAGGAATTACTGGACTGAACCATCATCACGTCCATCTGTTCAAACAGCAACAGCAAGTACCAACAGAAAACATACAGATATGGGTGAGATTCCCGTTCATCAACACAGCAAAACAGCAATAGTAAAAACGGGACGACTCACCGGGTAACCACGTACCCAACATGCTTACAAGAATTCTCAATGTCAAACATATTAAGCGGTTGACAGCATAATATCATGTTAAGCAGTTAACATCATAAAATAAGGTATTCTTTAACAGTACAACGATGTATAACAGTAAATGTAAACATCAATAGCCATGCAATGCAATGCAATGTATATGACTCAATGTCAATGTCACTGGGTACTACTCTGACCCCTACTCCATGGAGCTAACAAAACATTCGGAGAGAGTGAATGGGAGGACATGTTCCGTGCGCGCCAGCCTTGGGCAAGATGCTACAACATTCGTAACGTGCACGTATTTGGCTTTTACGGAAACACTCTCAACCAAACATGAAAAGTACGGCATCTAGTAGAGGATATCAGTGTATTGCACGGATTCGCCACGACACAGAAGAGCTACCAACTGGTCACATTCAGCCCTTCCAACCCTGATACCTCCCAAAAGACCATTGAAGATCGTCACCGTAAGATTCGCACCCGCATCAAGGTGTAAGCTCAACTCCTAGGCTCAAGGCCTTACAACTATGCAAATGAAATGCCAATGCTTACACAAAGCAGATGCGATCAAGCAATGTCTATCCCCCGGATAAACCTCAAAGTCTACTAAGGTTCTCTTCCTTAGGAACTATACGTGTCTTTTGAAAAACAAAACCTTTATCCACCGGATAAATCTCGTGATCCCTCCGGGATCGAGTCATCACAAGACTGAAACAATTGAACGACTGAGCGGGGTCCGAATCACCGGTCCGTCATCGAACTACTGTCTCAAAACCCAAAACATTTGTAAACCAGAACAACTTCTCAATTGAAAACTCATTTGATTTAAAACAATCTTTGAAACACTTACTTGCTCTATTTTTAGCATTTTCTGAACATGTAATTCGCTTAGCGAAATTTCATTCGCTTAGCGAAATTGAAACAATAATGCCTCTTTTGGAACTCCTCTGGTTCGCTCGGCGAGACACAAATCGCGTAGCGAAATGCATTGGATTCGCTTAGCGAATATGAATTCGCTTAGCGCAATTTCAGACGGTTAAACCTCTTTGTAAACGCGAAATGTATTGTATTCGCTTAGCGAATATGAATTCGCTTAGCGAAAGTTCAGACGGTTAAACCTCTTTGTAAACGCCTCTGGATCGCTCGGCGAAACAGAATTCGTGTAGCGAAATGCATTGTATTCGCGTAGCCAAAATAATTTCGCTTAGCGAAATGGAGGCGGTTATACCTCCTTTGGAGACTTCTCTGGGTCGCTCAGCGAGACGTAATTCGCGTAGCGAAACTCGTTTGATTGGCTTAGCGAATATGAATTCGCTTAGCGAAAGTGAGGCAGTGATGCCCAACTTAGGCTTTCCCCTGCTTCCGCGTAGCGAGAGAAAATTCGCTTAGCGAAATGGTTGCCATAAACAAGACATCAATCTTAGGGAACCATCTTGATTTTCTTCATGAAACCACTTTTTTTCTCATTTTGATTCCCTTGACTAACTATATGGACTAGGGATAAGGTATAAAATATGTTTCACTTTGGTGAAAGCACTTTGAGCTTTAATTCCATTTAAAGTCACTTAGGGTTTTCTTTGAAAAACACAAGTTATTGAAAACACTTTCTTTACATCAAAACTTGATTTGTTCAAGAACTATTCCTATCCTTCCTTTCCTCAAGGTCATGGCCAATAGCCAACTAGGAATCAATGTGAAGTTTTACTCCATCAACCAAACAAAATATGGCTCACCATACTTACACAATCATGATAACCATAATACACATTACTACATCATAATCAAACATCCAAGTCCATCACACATTATGGTCTCATAATCAACAATGAAAGTCCATACTTGACCTAGTGATCAAAGTAGGTTTTTCAACATACATGAAAATGATTTTCATCAATCATATCTTCATCAACTTATGCTAAACTCAAGCATAAACACATCATAACAATCTTGTTCTCCAAGAGAACTTAACAAAACTTAACATATAATAGTGAACCCAAACTAAAGGGGTTTCACCCACACATAAATTTAAACAACCATTCTCACTACCACCATCTTGGTGTGATGAGGTTCTTCTCCCCATACCTCTTGATGAGCAGATTCCCGGATCAAAGTCGGTTGATCGGTTTCTGAACCTCCTGATAATCGTCAACAACTACACAACACAACAATTTAACATTAAACAACAATCAAAGCCAAACTCAACTATTACAACAAAGAGGGTTTCGGCCACCCTAGGTTAAAAAGGTTAGGAATTGGTTTTGGGTTTTCCATTTCATGGATTAAAAAGCATTAGGAAAGCTAAGGATGAAATCAAGTGTTAAAAATCAAAAATTGATGAAAACACTATTCATCATCTTCATGTAGGGTTCGGCCAAAAATGCTTTTTGAGCTATGATGAGAGTTGAATCATAAGCTCTTAGGTTTAGGTAGAGATTGATGATGTGAGTTTAAAGAACTTGGTCTTACCTCAAAAGGATTTTTCTACAATTTCCTATGGATTTTCAAAGTTTTGGATCTAAGAAATTTTTTTCATGAAAATGAAGATTTATCTTGAAATAAAGAAAGATTCAAGAAGCTAAGAGATCATAGAAGTGATCTTACCTTGAAATGAAGAAAGATTGCTCAAGGAATCAAGTGAATCCAACAAAAACTCAAGCTTTTCTAGGTGAAAATGGAGTTTTCTCTCAAGAACAACTATGGAACTCTATGGTGTGAGGGGCTGTGCGAAAATGATGAAGTGAGGGGCTGAGTTCAGCCTCTTAAAAGTTCACTTAAGGGTAAAAAGGTCATTTGCCAAAAGGGTATAATGGTAAAAGTGTAAAAGACTAAGGTTAGGCATTTTGGTCATTTTGCGTCCAGATATTTCCGAACGTCATGACGACTCTGGCATACTCTCCCAAGTATCCTGGGATGATGTGATATCAAGATTATCTATTGGCGAGTCCCGGTAAATCCATATGTGGCTCCGTTCGTCACCCGATTGAGGATTCCGCCCGAACGAAGGTCAGGAAGTTATTTTTCTGAAATTTTTACGAAATTTAACCAAAACGTAGATAATCGAATTCTAAGACTTACTGTCTCGTTCACGGGTCCATCTGAGGTCTTCTGAGCAGTAAAATCATACTGTCAGTGTAAAAACGCAGACCGGACTCCGTTTGAGTTTTCGACTCAAAACTTAATCGTAGCTTCCTACGATATCGTCGAGCATGACTGTGGTCTCGGAATATTTTATTTCCATTCCTAAGACCTCGAATAAAATAAAGACATTAAAATACTAAAGAATTAGAAAGCGTGAAAAATCGGGGCGTTACATTCCTACCCCTCTTAAAAGAATTTCGTCCTCGAAATTATACGTACCTCTTAAAACAAACTCGGATACTGTTGTCGCATGTCCTCTTCTCTTTCCCAGGTAGCATCACCTGTAGTCTCGTTCCAGATAACTTTGACCAAAGCTATCTCCTTCCCTCGCAGTTTCTTTATCCTCCTGTCCTCGATCTTAACCGGCAATGTCTCGTAGGTTAGGTTATCCTTCAGCTGTACTGAATCAGACTCTATGACGTGACTGGGATCAGGAATATACTTCCGCAATTGCGAAACATGAAAAACATTATGAAGGTTGGATAGAAAAGGCGGTAAAGCTATTTGGTAAGCTACTGGACCTATCCGACGAAGAATTTGATAAGGTCCAATGAATTTTGGAGTGAGTTTTCTGGACTTCAGGACCCTGCCCACCCCAGTCATCGGAGTGACTCTCAAAAACACATGATCCCCTTCCTCGAACTCAAGTGGCCTACGTCTTTTATCCGCATAACTCTTCTGTCGGCTCTGAGTCGTCCTCATCTTTTCTTGAATCAGTTTCACCTTCTCGGTTGTTTGTTGCACTAGTTCAGGTCCTAATGAAGCACTTTCTCCATCTTGGTACCAACACAAAGGTGCTCTGCAACGTCGTCCATATAAAGCTTCGTAGGGTGCCATCCCTATACTCGAATGATAACTGTTGTTGTAGGTAAACTCTATCAACGGTAGGAAATTCTCCCAACTACCGGCATGTTCCAACACACACGCCCTCAATAGATCCTCTAAAGACTGAATCGTCCTTTCCGATTGTCCATCAGTTTGAGGATGGTAAGCCGAACTTAATCGTAACTTTGTTCCTAAAGCTTCATGTAAACTTTGCCAAAAACGCGAAGTAAAACGCGGATCTCTATCTGATATGATGCTTGAAGGTACTCCATGCAGTCTCACAATCTCACTGATATAAATCTGAGTAAGCTTTTCCAAAGAATACTTGAGATTAATCGGTAGAAAATGAGCTGATTTCGTAAGCCTATCAATTATAACCCAAATGGAATCGTATCCTTTAGGTGTCCTTGGCAAACACGTCACGAAATCCATTGCTATGCCGTCCCATTTCCACTCTGGGATATCCAACGGAAGTAACATTACAGCTGGCCTCTGATGTTCAACCTTTGCTTTCTGACACACTAAGCAAGATGCCACATAATCGGCTACATCTCTTTTCATGCCTTGCCACCAAAACAACCGCTTCAGGTCTTGGTACATCTTGGTTGACCCTGGATGCATACTCAACTTGCTTCTATGAGCTTCGTCCAGAATTAACCTTCTTATCTCTGGGTTGTTTGGCACACAAACCCGTTCTCCTCGTCTTAGGATTCCATCTGCTCCTTCTTTATATTCCGACGTCATCCCCTTCTTTAGATTCCTTCGCTCTTTCTCCAGATACTGGTAGTATACTTGTTTCTCCCGAATCTGATCCATCAGATCACAAGATACTGTAACCATACCTACACATAGTCTTCCTGGCATACTAACCACGGACAGATGCATATCCCTGAACTGTTCCAACAGCTCGTGTTCCTTAACCATCATGGCAGACACATGTAACACCCTTCTACTCAGGGCATCCGCTACCACATTAGCTTTTCCCGGATGATATTGCAACTGGAAATCATAGTCCTTCAAAAATTCCAACCACCGTCTTTGTCTCATGTTGAGCTCTTTCTGATCAAACAGATACTTCAAGCTCTTATGGTCACTGAAGACATTGAACGTCGAACCATACAAGTAATGCCTCCAAATCTTCAACGCAAAGACTACCGCTGCTAACTCCAGATCATGAGTTGGGTAGTTCTTCTCGTGCACTTTCAACTGTCTCGAGGCATACGCTACTACCTTCCGATTCTGCATCAAAACACAACCTAATCCTTGGTATGAAGCATCACAGTACACTTCAAAAGATTCGCTTGGATCTGGAAATATCAACACTGGTGATGTAGTTAGCCTCTTCTTCAACTCCTGAAAACTCTGCTCACAGGCTTCAGTCCATTCAAACACTTTGTCCTTCCTTGTCAATTGGGTAAGAGGTCCTACAATCTTAGAAAATCCCTCAATGAACCTCCGATAATACCCAGCCAAACCCACAAAACTGCGTATTTTAGTCACTGTGGTTGGTCTTTCCCACTCAAGAACTGCTTCGACTTTCGACGGATCTACAACAATTCCTTCCCTTGAAATTACATGACCCAAAAACTGCACTTCGTCGAGCCAAAACTCACACTTGGACAATTTTGCATACAGCTGTTTCTCTTTCAGAACTTGAAGAACCACACTAAGATGTTCAGCATGTTCTTCCTGGTCTCGTGAATAGATAAGTATGTCATCTATGAAGACAACGACAAACTGATCTAGGTATGGACGAAAGATCCTATTCATATAATCCATGAATATAGCTGGAGCATTCGTCACACCAAACGGCATCACAAGATACTCATAGTGCCCATAGCGTGTTCGAAACGCTGTCTTCGGTACATCTTCTGCCTTCACACGAATCTGGTGATAACCCGATCGCAAATCAATCTTGGAGAAAACTGCCGCTCCCCTCAACTGATCCATCAAGTCATCTATCCTTGGAAGTGGATACTTGTTCTTAATGGTAACTTTATTCAACTGGCGATAATCCACACATAACCGAGATGTTCCATCTTTCTTTTTCACCAACAACACAGGTGCTCCCCACGGTGACACACTGGGTCTAACAAACTGCTTCCCCAATAAGTCTACCAACTGTTCCTTCAACGTTTCCAACTCAGCAGGTGCCATACGATACGGTGCCATAGACACTGGTCCTGTTCCTGGCACAAGATCGATTGCAAACTCGATGTCCCGAACTGGCGGCAAACCTGGTACGTCTTCAGGAAAGACTTCCGGAAACTCATTCACGACAGGTATGCGCTCTAAGACTAGCTCGCTCTTGACCTCCAAAGAAGATAGTAACATGTATCCCTGAGATCCTTCTCTCAAAGAAGCGTTTACTTGGTTGGCAGTCAAAAATCCAGAATTCTCACAACTAGGGAAAACTAAGGTTTTATTTGCACAGTCCAACAGGATATGATTAGAAGACAACCAATCCATTCCTAAGATTACATCCATTTGCGAGAGAGGCAAACAGATCAAATCAATCAAAAACCTTCTATCTTTAACAGAATTAGAACAATTCAAACAAACTTTAGCAGTTACAACAGGCTTTGCAGTAGGCGTAGAAATTACCAAATCAAAAGGTAAAGAAGACACAGGTAATCCCAACAGATTCACACAGTCATAGGCAATAAAGGAATGCGTTGCGCCTGAATCAAATAGTACAGTTAAGGTTTCACCTCCCATGACACACTGACCTTGGATCAAGTCTTCATTCTGAGAAGCTTCAGCACCACCCATAGTGTAGACTCTGCCCTTCATCTTAGGCCTTGCAGCTTGGACATTATTAACAGAATGTTCCAATTTTGGTTGCATGCATTCACGTGAGATATGTCCCGGCTTCCCACACTTGAAGCAGATAATCCCTTTGATCGAACAATCTCTGGTGATGTGATTGCTCTTCCCACACTTCATGCACTTGTTTGGGGCATTTCCAGACTGACTGAAACTCCCACTGCTTCCTCCAACAGAACGTTGTTGTCGATCTTGTTGCTTTGCATACGGCTTCCATCGAGATTTGTTGTCTCGACCAACGCTTCCTCTCTGGAACTTGCTCGGTCCAGAACTCTGTACCCGCTTGTCCTTAGGCTCCAAACTCTCGATCAAACGACACTTTTCCATTAACCTCGGAAAAACAGAAATTTCCAATGGAACTACAGCTCTCTTCAAGTCGATCCTTAGACCTCCTTCGAATTTTCTGCACTTCCACTCCTCTTTTGGGTTGTCCAGAAAGTAATTTGAGAACTTTGCTAGACTTTCAAACTTAGCTCCGTACTCAGCTACGGTCATTCCCCCTTGTCTCAGCTGGAGGAACTCCATCTCTTTCTCGTGCCTTGCACTAGCAGGAAAATACTTCTCCAGGAATTTTCCCTTAAAAGCATTCCAGTCAACAGCTTGTTGGTCATGCACCAGCATCTGACGGGCTCCTTCCCACCAGTATTCAGCATCCTCCACCAGCATATAGGTTGCATAGACAACCTTGTCATTCTCAGTACATCTCATCGCTCCAAAGATCTTTTCCAGCGTTTGGATCCAGCGTTCAGCCAACTCAGGATTGAATTCACCTTTGAATTGAGGTGGATTCCGACGAAGAAATTCGTCCAGTCCTCTTCCTCCGGCAGCTCGTTCATCACGTTGAGCCATAGCAGCAGCCATGTCCCGTATGGCGTTCACAGCAGCAGTCAGGTTTTGAGCAGCCATTGCTACCTTCAAAACCAGAACTATCAAACACAAGAACCACAACAAAACTAAAGCAAACAACAGAGAATCACACAGAGAACACAACACAAACAAGACAGACCATAACCTACAAACCCCAAAAAGACTCGGCCAGCTCTGATACCAAACAATGCAACACCCTTTCCCGAGTGCCACATTCCCGAACGTTTATAGGGCCGAAAATATTTCTTAATGCGGAAAATGCGGTTTTCTTTTTTTTTTTCCTTTTCACCAGATGCAATGGAAAGGTAATAATACTAATAAACGAACTTAGGTTCGCCATGCATTTCTAGAACATACCACAGAACAGAAACAGAAATGGAAACGTCAACATTATTATATACAGACATAGGTCTAATGTATAACTAATACAATAAGAAATACAATATGTACAAGGAGTCGTAGCTCCCAAAAGTACTACAAAAACGACATAGTCTGGCCGACAACAAAACTAGACCACAAAAAGAAGGTCCTCCTCATGGCTCAAAGGAATTACTGGACTGAACCATCATCACGTCCATCTGTTCAAACAGCAACAGCAAGTACCAACAGAAAACATACAGATATGGGTGAGATTCCCGTTCATCAACACAGCAAAACAGCAATAGTAAAAACGGGACGACTCACCGGGTAACCACGTACCCAACATGCTTACAAGAATTCTCAATGTCAAACATATTAAGCGGTTGACAGCATAATATCATGTTAAGCAGTTAACATCATAAAATAAGGTATTCTTTAACAGTACAACGATGTATAACAGTAAATGTAAACATCAATAGCCATGCAATGCAATGCAATGTATATGACTCAATGTCAATGTCACTGGGTACTACTCTGACCCCTACTCCATGGAGCTAACAAAACATTCGGAGAGAGTGAATGGGAGGACATGTTCCGTGCGCGCCAGCCTTGGGCAAGATGCTACAACATTCGTAACGTGCACGTATTTGGCTTTTACGGAAACACTCTCAACCAAACATGAAAAGTACGGCATCTAGTAGAGGATATCAGTGTATTGCACGGATTCGCCACGACACAGAAGAGCTACCAACTGGTCACATGTCAGCCCTTCCAACCCTGATACCTCCCAAAAGACCATTGAAGATCGTCACCGTAAGATTCGCACCCGCATCAAGGTGTAAGCTCAACTCCTAGGCTCAAGGCCTTACAACTATGCAAATGAAATGCCAATGCTTACACAAAGCAGATGCGATCAAGCAATGTCTATCCCCCGGATAAACCTCAAAGTCTACTAAGGTTCTCTTCCTTAGGAACTATACGTGTCTTTTGAAAAACAAAACCTTTATCCACCGGATAAATCTCGTGATCCCTCCGGGATCGAGTCATCACAAGACTGAAACAATTGAACGACTGAGCGGGGTCCGAATCACCGGTCCGTCATCGAACTACTGTCTCAAAACCCAAAACATTTGTAAACCAGAACAACTTCTCAATTGAAAACTCATTTGATTTAAAACAATCTTTGAAACACTTACTTGCTCTATTTTTAGCATTTTCTGAACATGTAATTCGCTTAGCGAAATTTCATTCGCTTAGCGAAATTGAAACAATAATGCCTCTTTTGGAACTCCTCTGGTTCGCTCGGCGAGACACAAATCGCGTAGCGAAATGCATTGGATTCGCTTAGCGAATATGAATTCGCTTAGCGCAATTTCAGACGGTTAAACCTCTTTGTAAACGCGAAATGTATTGTATTCGCTTAGCGAATATGAATTCGCTTAGCGAAAGTTCAGACGGTTAAACCTCTTTGTAAACGCCTCTGGATCGCTCGGCGAAACAGAATTCGTGTAGCGAAATGCATTGTATTCGCGTAGCCAAAATAATTTCGCTTAGCGAAATGGAGGCGGTTATACCTCCTTTGGAGACTTCTCTGGGTCGCTCAGCGAGACGTAATTCGCGTAGCGAAACTCGTTTGATTGGCTTAGCGAATATGAATTCGCTTAGCGAAAGTGAGGCAGTGATGCCCAACTTAGGCTTTCCCCTGCTTCCGCGTAGCGAGAGAAAATTCGCTTAGCGAAATGGTTGCCATAAACAAGACATCAATCTTAGGGAACCATCTTGATTTTCTTCATGAAACCACTTTTTTTCTCATTTTGATTCCCTTGACTAACTATATGGACTAGGGATAAGGTATAAAATATGTTTCACTTTGGTGAAAGCACTTTGAGCTTTAATTCCATTTAAAGTCACTTAGGGTTTTCTTTGAAAAACACAAGTTATTGAAAACACTTTCTTTACATCAAAACTTGATTTGTTCAAGAACTATTCCTATCCTTCCTTTCCTCAAGGTCATGGCCAATAGCCAACTAGGAATCAATGTGAAGTTTTACTCCATCAACCAAACAAAATATGGCTCACCATACTTACACAATCATGATAACCATAATACACATTACTACATCATAATCAAACATCCAAGTCCATCACACATTATGGTCTCATAATCAACAATGAAAGTCCATACTTGACCTAGTGATCAAAGTAGGTTTTTCAACATACATGAAAATGATTTTCATCAATCATATCATCATCAACTTATGCTAAACTCAAGCATAAACACATCATAACAATCTTGTTCTCCAAGAGAACTTAACAAAACTTAACATATAATAGTGAACCCAAACTAAAGGGGTTTCACCCACACATAAATTTAAACAACCATTCTCACTACCACCATCTTGGTGTGATGAGGTTCTTCTCCCCATACCTCTTGATGAGCAGATTCCCGGATCAAAGTCGGTTGATCGGTTTCTGAACCTCCTGATAATCGTCAACAACTACACAACACAACAATTTAACATTAAACAACAATCAAAGCCAAACTCAACTATTACAACAAAGAGGGTTTCGGCCACCCTAGGTTAAAAAGGTTAGGAATTGGTTTTGGGTTTTCCATTTCATGGATTCAAAAGCATTAGGAAAGCTAAGGATGAAATCAAGTGTTAAAAATCAAAAATTGATGAAAACACTATTCATCATCTTCATGTAGGGTTCGGCCAAAAATGCTTTTTGAGCTATGATGAGAGTTGAATCATAAGCTCTTAGGTTTAGGTAGAGATTGATGATGTGAGTTTAAAGAACTTGGTCTTACCTCAAAAGGATTTTTCTACAATTTCCTATGGATTTTCAAAGTTTTGGATCTAAGAAATTTTTTTCATGAAAATGAAGATTTATCTTGAAATAAAGAAAGATTCAAGAAGCTAAGAGATCATAGAAGTGATCTTACCTTGAAATGAAGAAAGATTGCTCAAGGAATCAAGTGAATCCAACAAAAACTCAAGCTTTTCTAGGTGAAAATGGAGTTTTCTCTCAAGAACAACTATGGAACTCTATGGTGTGAGGGGCTGTGCGAAAATGATGAAGTGAGGGGCTGAGTTCAGCCTCTTAAAAGTTCACTTAAGGGTAAAAAGGTCATTTGCCAAAAGGGTATAATGGTAAAAGTGTAAAAGACTAAGGTTAGGCATTTTGGTCATTTTGCGTCCAGATATTTCCGAACGTCATGACGACTCTGGCATACTCTCCCAAGTATCCTGGGATGATGTGATATCAAGATTATCTATTGGCGAGTCCCGGTAAATCCATATGTGGCTCCGTTCGTCACCCGATTGAGGATTCCGCCCGAACGAAGGTCAGGAAGTTATTTTTCTGAAATTTTTACGAAATTTAACCAAAACGTAGATAATCGAATTCTAAGACTTACTGTCTCGTTCACGGGTCCATCTGAGGTCTTCTGAGCAGTAAAATCATACTGTCAGTGTAAAAACGCAGACCGGACTCCGTTTGAGTTTTCGACTCAAAACTTAATCGTAGCTTCCTACGATATCGTCGAGCATGACTGTGGTCTCGGAATATTTTATTTCCATTCCTAAGACCTCGAATAAAATAAAGACATTAAAATACTAAAGAATTAGAAAGCGTGAAAAATCGGGGCGTTACACCAACAAGATTCATCTTCTTTTCGGGAGCCCAGAACATAAGAACTCCATAGTTAAGCGTGCTTGACTTGGAGTAATTGTGGGATGGGTGACCTTCTAGGAAGTTTCCCAGAAAGTGTGTGAGTGAGGATAAAACACGCTAAAAAGGCGTGTTGGTTTGTGGGGATAGTCAGCAATCCTGAAAGCAGTCCGGGCCGTTACATCTTTTCTTGTTCTTTTTTAGAACTAACTTCATATCTCTAATCTTCTCTTCATGCTCTTTATGTTTAGTGAAGGAGATTTCTTCATTGGAGGATTTAAGCTAAGGGTCAAGAACCACCATTTCCTTCAAAGTTGGAGCCCTTGTGGTGAGCATCTTATCTCCATCTCTTCATTTTCTACTTCAAAAAAACATGAACTCTTTGTCATGTTCATGGCATTTTCGAAAATGACCTTCCTAAGAGTTTCTTGTTCTCTTCTAGGAAGCAAGTTTGGGAATCTTGGAACCTCACCTCTTCTGTTCTCAACTTTCGAATCTTCAAAGGTAATGGGGAGTGAATGTAACGCCTCGATTTTCATATTTCACAATTCTTCAGTATTTAAACGTTTGTATTTTATAGGAGGGTTTAGAGAAAGAAATAAAATATTCTGAGAACATAGGCATGCCTTACACAACCATAGGAAGCCATGGTTAAGTTTTGGGCGAAAGCTCAAACGGAGCCCGGTCTGCGTTTTTCACGGATAGTAGTCTTTTTCTACTATCAAGACCTAATTTCGACTCGTGAACGAAACAGTTAGGTTTTATATTTTATTTCCAACGATATTGGTTATTTTGAAAATATTCAAAATAAATAAGTCGTCATACGACTTTCTTGGACGAAAACCTAAATCGGGTGAAGAATAGAGCTGAATACGAGATTTCAATGACCCGCTACGGATAAGATTGAAGTCACATGGTGTGCTACGACTCATCAGTGACTCATCAGTGTAATGATTACGTTTAGAAAATATCTGGACGTGAAATGACTAAAATGCCCTTGACCCTTTTCATAATTACCATTTGCCCTTGAATGAAAAGGCCGTTTTGCCCCTGAGAATTTATGGAATAACCATTCTAACCCTGTGACTCACCATGTCATCATTACCTTTCTAGAAATATCTAGATATTTATAGGGGAAATGACATTTACGCCCCTAGTATTTTAAGGAATTACCAAATTACCCTTTTGGTTATTTACAAGTTTGCCATGACATCAAAATATATATTTCTCTCTTTCTCTCTCTTGGCCATTTCGGCCATCACTCTTTCCCCCTCTTCTCTCTCTTGTTCTTCATCTTCTCTCACTTGTTCTTCCAAGTTCATAGAGTTCTTCAGGTGTTCTTCACATAGTTATCCTAAGGGATTTTAGGATAACTATATGTTATCCGTGATTGATTTGTGTAGCTCTGTTGGAGCTTCGTTGTGATTGTAATAATGATATATGCTTTAGTATGCTTTACTATGTTTTAGCATATGTTGATGATGATGTATGCTTGGATGGAAAATGTTTTCATGTATGTTGAAAACCATACTTTGATCTCTAGATCAAGTAAGGATTTTTATGCTTTATTATGATTGAATGATGCATGATTATTGTTCATCATTATATTGTGAGCTTTTGAGCTATAACTTGTCAAATAGGTGAAGCAAAATCTTCACATCCCATTGAGGGAGCATTCGGCCATGACCAAAGAAAAAGGAAGAACACTTGTTGTTCTTGAACATTTAAAATTATTAAAGTAAGAAATTGTTTTAATATAACTTATGTTTCAAAGGAAAACAATAAGTGATTTGATCCAAAGATTAAGTAAAGTTTCAACTTTTAAGCGTCTTCACCAAAGTGAAACATGTCTTTTACTTTAACCTTAGTTTATCTAAGTGATCAAGTGATTTAAAAGTAAAATAAATAAGTGTTTTCATGAGAAGTTAAATATAGTTTCATAAGGCATTTCCTTTATCTTAAAACGAAGACGAAGTTCATCTTAAAACGAAGACAAAGTTCTTTTTCAAACATAATGGAGACCTTTTATCCTTAAGTTGATTAAATGAATCATAGTTAAGGAAGTTAGATGAGATTACATTTCCTTTCCATTAACTTAGACCATGGTTTTACACTAAGTTAAGTACCGAAGAACTCTTTTCAAAAATAGTTAAGGTACTTTGCTTGAGGCAAGTGCAACGTATTTCAAATCCAATGAGTTTTCAAATGAGAACAGTTTTGTTACCAAAAGAGTTTTTAACTCTTAATCGTAAAGTTTTACGCGTGAAAACCTAAGTTAAGTAATTAACTTAAAGTTGAAGACAAGGGATAATTAAGTATGGTATGTGGTGGAACAAGATCATGTACTATACCATTGATGACTTAATGCATCAATGACTTCATAAAACTTAAATGAATCAACATTTATTTCATTGATTGAAAATCAAGGAGTAATATCTTAGAAAGGATCAAAGACTTATCTAAGAGGATTCTCAATCCTTATTCATAATACTTAGGGTTTGAGATATGATTCATAAGACACAAACACAAACAAGAAACGTTTTGGGTTTTGAAACAGTCGTTCGATTGTTTCAGTCTTGTAATAATTGGGACGAGAGGGACCCTGAGGCTGTGCAGGTATGGGACTGTACGGTTAAAGGAATCCTGAGGCTATGCAGGCATAGGACTGTATAGTTGAAGGAAAGCTTATGAGAATTGATCGGTACTACCTATACCAACAAGATCCGTCTTCTTTTCGGAAGCCTAGAACATAAGAACTCCAAAGTTAAGCGTGCTTGACTTGGAGTAATTGTGAGATGGGTGACCTTCTGGGAAGTTTCCTAAAAAGCGTGTGAGTGAGGACAAAGCATGCTGAAAAGACTTGTGTTGGTTTGTGGGGACAGTCGGCAATTCCGAAAGCAGCCCGGATCATTCCAAAGGAATCACAAGATAATTATCCGATGGATAAATGTTTTTGATAAATGTTTTATAAATACAAAGACGTGTATAGTTCCTAAGAAAGAGAACCTTGAGGTTTATCCAATGGATCGACATTGCTTTATCGCATCTGCTTTGTGTAAGCCTTGGCATTTCATTTGCATAGTTGTAAGGCCTTGAGCCTAGGAGTTGAGCTTACACCTTGATGCGGGTGCGAATCTTACGGTGATGATCTTCAATGGTCTTTTTGGAGGTATCAGGGTTGGAAGGGCTGACATGTGACCAGTTGGTAGCTCTTCTGTGTCGTGGCGAATCCGAGCAATACACTGATATCCTCTACTAGATGCCGTACTTTTCATGTTTGGTCGAGAGTGTTTCCGTAAAGCCAGATACGTGCACGTTACGAATGTTTTAGCATCTTGCTCAAGGCTGGCAATAACCGGAACATGTCCTCCCATTCACTCTCTCCGACTGTTTGTTAGCTCCATGGAGTAGGGGTCAGAGTTTTACTCTTGTGGCATATGGCTGTTGATGATTACATTTGCTTAGTGTACATCACCATTTTGCTTTCAAGAGGTGTTATGCTGTTAATTGATAAATATGATATATTGCGATTTATGGTATGCATGTTGGATATGTTGTTACCTAGTGTGTTACCCTGTGTTACTTCTGTTGTTATGCTGTGTTGATACTACATATGTTCATATGCTGTTTTGTGTGTCGTGCATGTAGTTATCGCGTTTAAATCCATATATTGGTTACTCACCTTTGCCTGTACATGTTGGACACCCTGTTGTGTTTTTGGATATGTGTACAGATACTTCTCAATGGTCTTTTGGGTCACTTCAGGACCCTATAGCTTGTGTTTCTCGATGCCGAAGACAAAGATGTGTGGACTGTCGACGACGAGACCCGGTCTCAGTGGTATGACGCATACTAGGTAGTAGGCTCTATTGTCCGTAGAGTTCTTTTATCAAACCAGCTCTTAGGATTTTTAATGTATAATTTTGAGAAAGTTGGTGTATGTGGTTTTGAAAACCTCTGTATAGTTTGGAACTTCTGTATGAAAGACAATTTCAAGAAAACTTTTATGTGATGGTTTAAGGTTTGTGAGTAGACCCAGTTATGTGTATTGTCAAGAATGGTGTGATTTTATTATTGTGATGTGTATATCACTTTCTGAATTATTATGCCGAAAACTTTTTACACCCGAGTTTGCTGACTTAAAGTAAATTATTCTTTTTCCGAAAGCAACCAGCAATTATCTTTTAAATTTAATTCCGCACGTGTTCTTCATGTAATACCCAAGGGGGGGTGTTACAGTGAACCTTCATCTCACCTCATAAGTGGATGAAAATGGCTTCTAGTTTGGGTGAAAACCCTAAGTTGTGTAGATAGGTCTTCCTATCTTGTGTGGTTGTGTATTTGGTGATTTGGTTTGTAATAATCTTAGTTTCATGCTCTATATGCTTGTTTGATATCTTACATGATGCTATGCTTTGAAAATGATGAAAAACCCTAGCCTTGACTTTGGTCAAGGTAGGAGATTTTGATGGTATGTTTAGATCTATAATGTTTATAAGTTGTTCATTATATTCATATGCTTCCTATGCTTAATATGAGAATGTGTAGGTGAACTCAAACTTCACTCTTAGCCTTGTGATGGCAAGTATTGCTTGAGTGTGTGTAAAGGAGAAAACTACCTTTTGAACTTAAAGCACTTGTGAATGATCCAAAGATCATGCTTTTGAAACTTGTGATGTTAAAGGATACAAAGTTTTATGAGAATTTTGAAACTATAACATATTTGATTTCGTGAAAACCCTAAGAATGAACCAAGGAAGTTCACTATAACAGAAAAAGGATTAGACAACATTTATTTTTTGCCTACAACAGTGCTTACAAGCGTTGTCCATGTAACTGTTGTGGTAGGTTGGAAGGCAAAGGCAGCATTTCTGAAGCGCTGTCTAAAAGATAATTAGACAGCGCTTCCTTTAGAAAGCGTTGTCTTTATTGTGACTAAGACAACGCTTCCTTAAGGAAGCGCTGTTTATATGCCCTCCACAAACACAACGCTTCCTTGAGGAAGCACTGTCTAATTATCTTTTAGACAGTGCTTCCTCAAGGAAGCACTGTTTTTGGTGTATTTTAGACAGCACTTCCTTAAGGAAGAGTTGTCTATACCCTTTTTTTTTTTAAAAGTTTATATTCTTTCTCAATTATCCCCCTGCACTCAGCAAAACCAACACACATACCAACTACAATTTCTCATCAAAACCAGTATATATATACCAAAATAACCATTTAAGTATAATTTCTATACCTTACTAACACAATATATAAAGGTAAGGTTGCAAACTTAATTGCATATACAAAAAGAAGTATGCTCTTAAAATTTCTACTACACTACTAACAGTACTAATAGGTTCACTAACAACACTTTACACTACATACTATAGCTTCACTACGTACTATATACTATACTAGCTAGCTGTAGGTGCACTTCACATATCCAAGCTTGCTGTTGCCCCTGCGCACAAGATATACACAACTTAAATTTACAACACATCAACAAATTACATATACACACACAATCACTTGCACAATGCACACAAACCTAATATATAGGAGAGGCACTACTCTAACGTATAACATCAGAGTATGTGTACTACCTTTATTTTTGGATAAAATTCGTTTCAACATAGCGACATCACTCTTCCCTGAGATCAATAAGTTGGTCATCATAATATCTGTCACATTTACACTCAGGAAAGTACTGCGAAATGAAAATTAAATCAAGTTAATTAGAATTAAAGTACATTCGATTAGTGATAAAATATAAGTGTAATTTAATTATAAAACTAGAACTAAAATTAAATATCGTCGTTGGAATTTGCGTTTGGTTTTGAACGACGACATCCTTGATAAACTTCAGGACATAGTAGACACAATCGTCGCTATTCGGTTGGCGGGGGCACTATAAAACCAAGAATAATAAATTAAAAGTTTTGATTTAATTTTTAACCTAAATAATTGCATAAGAGTTTTTGTAAATACCTCTATCGATATCCATTTAGTCTTGGATGACTTAGAATATCTCGACTTGGCTCCTCCACTGCAGGCACGATGAATTAGCAAAGCCCTGCTTTCAAAATCAAACAACTTCATTAAGTTACATAATCATGATCACTATTTATATATATGAAGATAAAAATAATTGCATATATACTTACTGATTGTAGATATCCTTCATTTTTTGGCGAATGTTATAATCAGTATGCAAGGGGTCTAAATAGTACACTATGTCTTCTTTGGGAATGATAGCTAACAATACCCAATGTTGCCTGCAAAAAGGTTTATTAGTTAGAAATCATCACATTTCACAAAAGAAAACAATATTGCTAACTAAGTCATATACTATGATTTAATGACTCACCCTAAGTTGCATGGTGACAAAAACAAGGTCTCATAATCTGGATTTGCTAATGACAAGCGATCGGCTATATATTGTTTATGCCCAGATCCTACTTTCATAGCTGTTCGTAAAGGGCATAGAAATCTGAACCTTGGAGTCTTTTGTTCTGGTACCAGGAACATATGATACAAGTATCTAAAATTAAAACATGCATACAAATTAATATATTAATAATAACATCAAAATTTTAGACGAGATATAACCTTTAAAGTTTGATGTAGTACCTGCGATATACACTAATAACAGAGAACCCCAGCCATTCATGATCAAGGATTTCTTTGATTTCCATATCACCACCGAGCATTAATGTGTGCTCATAACCCAGAATGTCTTCCTCCATATGAATCATAACTTGATCATTCCCCAATATTGTTAGCACATGGACTCTAAGGTAGACTATGAAATCTGTACCATGTGCTACAAGAGAGCGAGAGGGCTGAGATTTGTTCCCGTTCTTTACTGGGGATGTAACTGACCCCTTTGTGTGCTCCTTGCCAGCTAAAGTAGGGGAAGGACGGGATTTTGTCACTTTCATGCCAGCTGTGTTCTCCGACTCTTTGCCCTTGCCCTTGGATTTGGATTTTTGGGGTGCCTATATAAAAAACATTGCAATATATTAATGAGTTAGTGACCACCTAATTTAACAAACATATATATGATAATGAATCATATTTATTGACATATACCTTGTCACATACACCTATGAGGCTGATTGGCCATGCCACATAGGTACCTATTTCCTGTTCCACTGTCATGACATCTGTCTCCTCAAGTGGTACAGGCAATGGTGCATCACCCTCAACACCAAACTCAATTGTAACTTTCATATGACAAGGGGGTAATGGTCGGTTATACAGTGTCACACCCGGTTCGTTATAGACCATCCCCCTAACTACAATACGATGAGTTGGGCTTGACAAATATAGGTTGCATGTGTTGTTGCCCTAAACCAGTGATAAACAAAATATTAATATATGAACTGTCAATGCAATACGTATAAGTAAAAAAAAACAACGTAACAATTATTACCTCGGGAGGCACACGAGTGCAACTATCTTTGACACTACATGGGGTAGGTAAATCAGGCTCATGCTCATGCTCATGCCCCTCCACCGATGTCTTGTTCTGTATGCAGCTTTTCAACTCTCGAACTTGTTGCACTAGATCAGCTACTTCCCTCCTCAACTCCGCCACTTCAGCAACATCTGCTTATTTGGCGCGCTGTTGTGCTCCTACAATAGTTTTCTGTGAGGACCAAATCCCACGCCCCTATAGCGATCAGGATACTCTTTGGCGGGTATGGCACTGGCAAGGATGTCATGGCGACCAACGCAATCTGTTATCTCCCCCTGTGATACAGACTATGATATGGTATCCTGAGACACAAATATTATTCACAAAGATGTTACACATTATTCACAAATATCAAAAGAGGATTACAAATGTAAATGTTAATATGAGAACATATACTTACAATTCTTTCAGCCACTTGCCTAGAGTTGGGATTTACAATCACACCTTGCTCATTCATACGGGCTTCTGGCCACAAAATATGCCGTTCAATGCTTTCACTTTCTGGGTCTCGTCCTGCCTCTCGCAACTATACATTTGAACAAACAAATTGAAATCCATCAATGCTAAGAAATAAACCAAAAAATGCATTAAATAAAATGACTTATTGTACATACCTTTTTTTCCTCAATTCTGGCATACCCTACATTCCCTTTATGGTAAGGGTAGGGAGGAGATGACGCCCTCTCCCGATTTTCACTGCTTATTTTCGACATAGACATAGAAGAAAGTATTAATGCACACTGACCTAAATAAGTAGCAATGCATAGTTTACTCAAAAGTAAGTACATACCAAAAAATCCTCATCTTCCGTTCGTTTTATTACAAAGGCTCTCCAATCCTCCGGTCATATAATCTCAGCATATTTGGGTGGAGGCTCTTGTCTGACATTCCCACCATCATCTCTTAGCCACTTTGTCGTCAACTTACTTCTGAAGTTGCCATGTAATTTTACAGCTTCCTTAAGTATCATGTCTCGCCGGTCTCATCGACATTAAAACAGGCCTGCAAAGACAATAAAAAAATGTCACAATATAAATAGGTTTACATAATTAACTAATGTTAATTAATTTACCTATATATCACGCCAGATGTCATTTTTCAGACCGTCCAAATCTCGACTTCCAATTGTCGCTGGTAATTGGGACCATCTGCCGCACTATGGCCCCAATGTAAGTAACCAACTGTTTATTGTTTTTACCACTAGGCTGACCCTTTACATTCCAAGAAACCTAAAATTTTTGATGAAAAATGTATAAATTAAGATAACAAACTATAGAATCAAACAATTAATTAGTTTAATTAGTAATATATTACCTCAAGTCTCACTCCTCTACTCCTATGACGGACGATATTCTTCTAAAAAGTCGGTCCACGACGCCTCATATTTTTCTTGGGCTCGGCCCCACTATCATGACTGGGAAATGCCATTTACCTGTAACAAAATTAGACACATAAGTAAAAACGTCAATTCACAATCATACAAGTTTATTTATAGAAATCTATGAATGTAAATTTAATTGATCAAGAAAAAAAAAAAACACAATGACTACATACATGTTTAAGTCATTCTTTTTCTTTTCCTCGTTGGATTGAGATTTGCGTCTCTCTTTTTGGTACGAAATAATGGATTGAGCCAAAGCCCCTCATCATGATCATTTCTAATATACAAATCATCCTCTCTAGTTAGATTAGCCTCGAGTGATTGTGATGTCCCGGAAAAAGGATCATCCTCAATATCAGCATCTTCATGTGCTTGATCATTAATCTCATTAAGAATCATTTTGTTAGACAATAGAACAATGGACCAATTTGTATCAGCTGGATCAGTGACATAGAACACTTGTTGAGCTTGCGATGCTAAAATAAAAGGTTCATCTTTATACCCCACTCTATTGAAATCCACCCGCATGAACCCCAACTCATCCATTTGTACACCGTTATTATTGTCAACCCACTTACAATGGAACATAGGCACCCGAAACATCATGTAATCCAACTCCCATGCGTTCATGAGCCCAAAGTATGACATGTTTGCGTATATGGGGTTTCTGCCTTTGGCACTTGAGAAATGCATAGATTGAGCTACAAGAGTCACCCCACTATTTTACATTATACTCCGATCATCTTGTTCTTTTGTATAGAATGTGTATCCGTTCATCAGATAACCGGTGTAAGAGAAAACATGCACAGTTGGACCCTTCTCTAACCATCTTAATCTTTCCGAAACTGAAGTAGGATTTACAGTCAACTCTACAGAAATATGATATTTAAGCCACACTATAAAACAACGATTGTGTTCCCTTGTTAACCAAGTTTGAGTCTTATTTGGATAAGAACTCTTAAGTAGGTCCTTGTGTTTTACAACAAATGGCTCAACCTCATCGGCAATGTGAAGAACATATAAATATGCTTGCTCCCATTCTATCCTTGGTATAGTCAATATTTCAGTCCAGTAATCCCTTGCCCTATGGTTCTTCCTCTGTGACAAGACATTGGCAGCCCAACGGAATATTCAATATTGGATAGGAATTCGGTACAGAATTCAACCGCTTCTTTGACTATGTACCGTTCAACAATACAACCCTCTGGTCATGATCGGTTTTTCACATACCCTTTTAATATCTTCATGTAACACTGAAACGGGTACATCCATATCATATAAGCTGGCCCATACAATTGTGTCTCTCTAACCAGATGAACGGTTAGATGAACCATTATGTCAAAGAATGAAGGTGGGAAATACATCTCAAGCTCACACAGAGTCACAACAATTTCTTTTTGCAATGCTGGCAACTTTCCAAGGTCAATCACTTTGCTGCAAATTGCCTTGAAGAAGAAACAAAGTTTAGTTAAGGTCTCCCGCACTTTCTTGGGCAAAATGGATTGTATACTGATGGGTAGCAAATTCTCCATGATAATATGGCAATCATGGGACTTTAGACCCTTTTGAGATCTTTCATTGATACGAGGTTCCTAATGTTTGAAGAGTACCCCTCTGGAACCTTAATTCCATGAAGAAAAAACAATTTTCTCTTTTCTAGATAGAGTATGAGCAGCCGGAGGTAAAAATATGTACGTTTCCACTTCTTTACCGGTCCCAATTCTCGTCTCAATCCCATACTAACCAAGTCCAGCCTTGCATTGATGCCATCTTTAATCTTCCCTGCCACATTGAGTAAGGTATCAATGACACTATCAAATATATTTTTTTCAACATGCATCACATCAATGAAATGTCTTACGTATAATGACTTCCAATATGGGAGCTCAAAGAAAATAGACCTTTTCTTCCACCCTCGTGTAACAAGCTTTCCCGTAAAAGGTTTCCCGAGTTCAATAGTCAAATATTCTACCTTTTCAAACAGTTGCACACCCGTCAACGGCAAAGGAGCTCTACGTTTTTCTGTATTCCCATTGAATGCTTTTCTCCAAAATCTATAATGATGACTTGAATGCAAAAATCTATGATGCCCAAGGAAGACATTCTTCTTACCATGTTCCAACCGCATCCAATCTGTACTATCTTCACATATAGGACATGCATACTGACCTTTGGTACTATATCCTGACAGATTACCGTACGCCGGAAAATCATTAATTGTGCCTAAGATCATAGTCTTCAAGGTGAAACTTTCTTCTCTATACCCATCATACACATCTACACCTGTCTCTCACATTTGCATCAAGTCTTCAATTAAAGGAGCCAAGTATATGTCGATATCATTTCCTGGCTGTTTGGGCCCAGAAATTAACAAAGATAACATCATATATTTGCACTTCATGCATAGCCATGGAGGTAGGTTATAAATCACCAAAATCACAGGCCATGTACTGTGAGAGCTACTCTGAACACCATGAGGGTTAAATCCGTCAGTAGACAATGCAAGTCGTAGGTTTCTTGGTTCTTGCCTGAAATCAGGATAATCATGATCAATTCTTTTCCAATGAGGAGAATCTGCCGGGTGACGCAGCTTGCCATCTTTAATCCTTTCATCCTCATGCCATGTCAAGTTTTTTGCATCTTCTGAACTACGATACATGCACCTAAATCTGGGAATTATGGGAAAATACCATAAGACCTTCTCTGGAGCCAATTCTTTCTTTTTATACCTTGAGGCATTACACTTAGGACACGTCTTTAACTTTGCACGGTCCTTCTGAAATAAAATGCAATTATTAGGACAAGCGTGTATCCTCTCATAGCTCATGTCAATAGATCGTAACATTTGTTTAGCCTCATATGTCCGATTAGGAAGCACATTATCCTCCAGCAACATATCTTTCAATAGTGTGAGTAAGTCCGTAAAGCTCTTGTCAGTCCATCCATTGCCCGATTTCAAGTTATACAACTTTAGCATCCCTGACAATCTTGTGAATTTAGTACAACCCTCATACAACGTTTTCTCAGTATCACTTATCAACTTCTCAAACATATGAGGACAATCACGGATATCTCTTCAATCGCGTGTGCCATCTCCTCAAAACGGTTGCCCTCAAATGTATTTGTACCGGTATCATCTGACACATATCTCCCACTATTACCCATATCACTAGACTCACCTCTCCTCTCACCATGCTTTATCCAACAGGTATAACTTTGATCAATTCCATAGCACACTAAATATCCTTCCAACTCAGCTACACTAACTCGTCTTGTATAACAACAACTTAAACAAGCACATACGATTCTAATAGGGTTTTCTGCATGCCCAACTGCAAACCTAATAAAATCTTGCACTCCGTCCTTTTATTCCTTCGACAAACGATTGGCAGACATCCACTTCCGATCCATACTTTCACGATACCATAAGTTTAGAGAGGTTGACGTCTACATTCAATGAGTACTACATGCATGCATGGTGCATATGTCTACTTGATACTATAGGGTGGGGTTCCTATCCTATCCAAGATTATAAATTTCGCATTATATTATTGTATGTCTTAATTACTTCTTGTTCTAAGAAAAAATTGGTAGCATTTCCCCTTAGTTCTCCAAGCACACAACTTAATTTAGGTGGTATTACGACCCAAATTAGGTATGTACCCAGTGAACAATGAGAAAATACAAACCAATGACATTCTTAGATCAAGAAGGAAATAAGACATACAATAATATGGATTGAATGCGAAGTTACAATCTCAGACTGTCCACTTTGGACAATTCAAGAACAACTTATATATTTTACCAAAAACAATATATAAATCGTTCTTGAACAGGAAACTTAGGTTAATGCATGTGTATACCGATGCTAAAATAAACATGTATATTCAAATCAAACAGAAACAACAAGGAATAAGAGATTGAGACCGTTAGACTTACCTCACAAAAGCTCCAAACAACGAAGAAAACTTAGAACTCGGAATAGTATCCAAGAAAACACACCTATAACACCAAAATCCATTTTTAAAATATATTCCCAATATTAAAAGTATAATTTATACATTCCAAATATTAAAAATATAATTTAATGTGAGCTGCAGGAGGCTTCCTTATGGCTATGTGGTACAAGATATGACTAAATGGTTACTCACAGGGCTTTTGCTTTTTCCAAGCTACTATTTAAAAATCTCCAAGTTTGAAGTCTAGTGACTACTCAATATATACCAATATAGCACTCTGTCAGTGACTACAAACTATATATCAGGTAAACTAGGTATGCTCTCAAGCCATAACACTCTTCTTAATAGTTCCATACAACTCTACTAAGCTTAAAATTATGCACACACAAAATTGTCCACAAATTATGTATAAGTTCCAACTAAAGTACTGCAAAAGAAACTAATTACCAAATGTACAAAGCTAATACCTGTTCAAGAATGGTTTATAGGATAAAAAATTTTGATACAAGTTCATAGTTGCAGACCCTTAATTTCTAAAATAACAAACTCATCGCATCATTCCATTTTATTAAACTCATTTGAATTTCTATTAACAGTAGCAAACTCAAGCTTCTTGTTCCCAGAATTTCATTCCCAATATCAAACAATATGGCACATTAATAAGAGAGATAGATAGAGAAAAAGAGAGAACAACACAGTATGACATTTTTCTTAAATGAATATAGGGAAGCAGAGAACAACACAGTATACAGGGAATAAGGGGGTTGTAGGGAAGAGAGGGGTGTTACTTGGGAGCTTGCAATGAAAAGGGGGCTTGCAGGGGCAGAGAGCAAACTGGTCCTCGCGGTGGTTCGCGCGTTGGGTGAAGAGAGAAGGTGCGCAAACAATGCAGGTGAGATTAGGGTTTGAGAGGGTTGCGGTGGTCCTTGCAATGGCAGTGGTGAGTGAGAGTGGTGTTTGGGGAGAGGATGAGAGGTTCTGAACTTAGGTCGTGCATGGAGCGAATGAACAATGGTGAGTGTGTTTTGTGTAAGCGCGCGAGGGGAAGTATATGTTATGGCAATATTAGGTTCAACCTTTTAACAGCGCTTTCTTGAGGAAGCGCTGTCGATTCTCATACTTATGACAGCGCTTCCTGAAGGAAGGGCTTTTGCACATTCTCCGCCTCATTAAACACAGCGTTTTACTGGACAACGCTATTGAATGTGCGCTTCCAAAGGCATAATCTGGCGTAGTGGTTTTTGGAAAACTTAAGGAAAAGTGTTTTGGACGAAAACAGTAGGGATCACGGCCTGCCCTTGATCGATGTCACAGCTGTGATACCCAGTAAAATGAGAAACAGAGAGTCTCACAGCCTAGCCGTGAAGTGGCTCACGGTTGTGATCTCTCAAGGTATGAGGAACAGAAAGCATCACGGCCTAGCCGTGATGAGGCTCACTACCATGATCTTCATATGTGATGGGAAGAGAGCCTATCACGGCCTGGCCAATAGGAAAAGGAACCAATGTACCTCCTTTTCAATACTCCAAAAGGAAAAGGAATTCTCCTATCTTAACCTTAAAATAAAACTAAAGTCTCATGAGATAAAGCTTTTGTGAAATAAAAGCCTAAGTCAAGTATGGACTTAGAATTCAAAGATATAAATACTTAAATGTGTCATGTCATGGATCAAGACTACATTTCATGCCCTTGGTGACTTAGCCACAAGTTAACCATAATGCTTAAATAACAAAGAATGTTTCATAAATACTTGTTCAACGAGTGATCATGTCTTAGTAAGGATTGAAAAATTTTTAAGGGAAGGATTGTGAATCCTCGTCCATAAGACATTTAGGATTGTAAGACAATCGAATAAGACATAAACACGAAAAAAACCACGAGTTTGATAACAACATAACGCAAGGAGGCGTGGAGATCGATCAAGTAACTTGAGTTATCTTATAAGGTCTAGTGATGGCTAGTTTCTTGGAGAAACACGTCGTTAGACGTTGAACACACATTGATCCCATTCGCATGTGAAGTTCAACATGTTGCATTTGTTGTCAGTTAAGGCATGTGAGCCTAGGAGTTGAGCTTACACCTTGTGCGGGTTCGAATATAGTGGTGACGGCCGGTTTGACCTAGGGGACGTTGGGGTGTGTAACTCCACATGTGGCCATTTGGTAGCTCTTATGTGCCATGGTAAATCAAGATCCCACACCAACGCTCTTGACCAGCCATTGTCTTGTTCAAGATTGGTGTAGAGCGTCTTTGCATATATCCAGTGTACACCCATGATTTCAAATGTCTTAGCACATATAGCCGACTGGCTGATGCAAGCAAAGCGTGTACTCCCGATCACTCGCTCCGATGTTTGTCTAGCTCTATGGAGTAGAAATTGTGTCACATCACCGCATTGTTGGTCCTTGCATCATGACATCATCCCACATGACTTTGAATTTTTTATTTGAGATGCCTTATGATTTGAAGTTATATGAACAATTATGATGATATAACCTATATATATGATTATATGAGTATGCCTTGTTTGTTTTGTCGTGTCATCTTCACCCGCCTTATGTTGTGATTGATGAATGGGAATCTCACCTATTATTGTTATTCTCCTGTTACGTTTTTCCCTTGTTGCTGTAAAGACGACATCGTTCCGGACGAGAACGATGCCTACTTACATCTACGATGAGTTCCACGGAGGAGATGACTCATGGAATGGACACACGGACACCTGGCACATGGAGTACATCGAAGATGCCTTTATCACCATCTGGGAGAGCTGGAGCGGCTGCCTAAGGTTCACCATCCGTCTACCCCTCCGTATGAAGTGGAATCAGAGCAGGAGGACAGGTTCGTGGGCAATGACCAAGATTAGGGTCATTGGGCCGCGTTCCTCTGCTTCCTCTTGTGGTTTCCCTCCATGAGGAGATGGTGATCCGCCGGTTGTAACTCCAGTCGTAGCGTCTATAGCTGCCCCTTTAGTTGCACCACCGATGTCGGTACCTGCTTTTCATGTTGCTGTTGTGGATGGCGATGTCCCCACGGTGCTTCCACCCCGCGATCCACCTGTTGTGTTGTTGCACCCTCGCATTCGGTATATGGCCCGGAAGAATGTTCTCTATAGGTCTAGACTTACTCTGAGGGAGCCGGTGCCGATTGTGATTCCTAGTGACACAGAGGAAGCTTCGGTGGAGGACTTATAACATCCTCATTTTCATTACCTAGATAAAATACATGAATGTATGTTCGGCTTGATAATGTGCTTAGAAGGTAGGTTAAAAGTTGGGGTTGAATTGGATAATAAAGGATGACGAGTATGTGATCCAGAGTAGAATGCTCAAGCGTGGACTATGAGAACGCTCAAGCGTGCTAAAACTCTAGCATGGGGCAGGGTGGACGCTCAAGCGTGGCCACTCTGACCAGTTGACTAGCAGTGATGGGACATAAAGTGACACATGTCGGTTACGCATCACAGCTGGCACGTGATGGGAAGTGCCTTGGCGGTGAGGAAACGTCAACGCTCAAGCGTTGGAACGCTAAAGCATGGAAAGTAAAATATTTCCCTATATATAGTTGTCATTTTTCATCGAGAAGAAGTTTTCACTTCTTCATTTTCTTACAGAGAGCAGGAGAGAGAATAGACTTGAGGCTGGAACTTTGATTCAAGTTGGTGTTTCGTTCGTTGATCCAATTCCAATTCCGTTCGTGTATTCGTGATCAGCTCCATTCTACTAGTTTGCTTTCGTGATTCGTCGAGGGTAAGCCGAGGTTCCGTATCTACCTACATTGTAGCTATACAATGTTCTTCTATGGTTTAAGCTTCTATTCACGGTTTTGGCTTCGTATTACGGTTAATGCTATAGTCTGCGTGTTGTTTCCGTGATTAGGGCAAGGTTGGAAGTTTCGTTCGTGATCCTTTTGGGAGAAGGAGGCTGGGGCTGAGAGGGACCTTGGAGAGTTCATGCAGCTCGTTGAGTTCGTGATCGTTGCTACATTTGCTATCAGGTGGGAGAAAGAACCACAATATTGTCGGGGAGGCAAGAATAAAATAATATATATTGATATGCGTAGGGCGACCTAAACCCTACCAGTGGTCGAGTAACCGACAACACCTAACTCACATTGGCGACTGCTAGTTGTGGTACCAATAAAGTTTTAGGCATTGTAGGTTTCTCGCTGATAGGTTGATTTTAGGATATGTCGAGGTTGTATGCTTGTGTGTTAATATGTCTGTCATGATATATGTGTTGATATAAATGTTGTGATTAGTAACATGTTTAGGGTTACTTGAGTATATGCCTATGAGTAAATATTGATTAACATGATTATAGTTGCTTATGATATGATATTTGTGATCACTATTGTATGAATAGAGATAGGCAGTAATCCCTGATAATTTGGGAGATGATCATGTAGTGAGGATTTCGAGGATGCAGATATGTTGTAGTGCTCAACCTAGAGATCCAGTTGAGATATAAAGTTGATACCCTATTATGCTAGTGAACGTTGGTCGTAGTTGTGTATAAGTTGCAGTTGAGACACTAAATTGTTGATCCCAAGATGAGTCGGTGAGGTTCATGCTGCATCGTTGTTGTTCATCACTGTGTTGGTGTACAAGCGATCGATCTTGCTTGCGGGGAGATGATTGTACCCATCAGTTGTTAACAGGCAAATGTCCTGACTTTGCCTGCGGGCAGGGGGATATGTCGTTGTCGTAAGTTGAGTTGTTGATGGTCAAATATTCTGACCTGGCCTGCGGGCGGGGGAATATGTCGTACCCATGAGTTGAGTTGAGCCAAGAAAGCTGTTGGCCGAACCCTGCATTACGGGGGGTGGCACAGTGATGAATAGGACATCTTTATCTGTTGGGGATATCACGTCGTGATCGCGTCCATATAGTTGTTAGTTGCACGAGTGTGAGAGACAATAGCTAAGAGAGAATGACTTGGGAGATGATTGCTTGATACTGTGGTTTTGTTGTATGTAGCTATCAGTATAGCTTATTTTATAGTTGTTTCCCTATTTATGATGTATTGTTGTTTCTTATCTCCCGTATCCTTCTATGTTGTATTTTATTCTCGATCGTATGAGAAGATTCTGTTGAGGATTTGCTAGAGGAGATTGATGGCACACATGTTAAGCCTGATGCTGCTGGGAGAGCCCCGGATCCTAGTGTTGGGAGACTTTGAGTTGCTGTACGAGGACGATGGCCGTTTCTGGAAGATTGATTACTCTCAAGGATGAGTGGTGTATAGGGGCCCGACTACCGCATACTTCAGAACTTGGGGATCGTTTAGGAGCTACTTAGTAAGAGACTTCCGTATTGCACAGAGACTACCATTGGAGAGGCTATGGAGCAGGCCATGGGAATATCATCATGACTCATATGTTGGATGGTGATCTCACGCATCCTCTAGGACTGGTTTTGTGGCTCGAGGCCGACATGGTTGTGGTGAGAGGAGGATGATAGAGTACCATCGTCGCCGGATCGTGATGTCTTAGAGCGAGACGGAGTACGAGGCGATGCAGACCTATCATCGGAGGCAGCAAACTTCGGTTGGGAGTTCTCGCTATACTCGTTGGTGGGGTAATAGTCTTAGTTTTGTTATGGCTAGTACATGGGTTGAGTAAAATGTATTTTGGAGCCAAGAGAGGAAGTCTGGTGTATTTTACCTTCGTTTCCATGCTTTCCATTTGTAAATATTGTTAGTTGCGTACTCTGACAGTCGAGGCTGGTTGTTGTAGGCTCTAATGAGAGAGCCAGTACTTTTACATATATACATGTTATGTATGGTCGCGGTATCAGTGTTGGTTGTTTTAATATTTCTGCATTTTTATATAATCGCGCTACGTTGTAACGGTAAGAAGTTGAGTTCGGGTTACTAAATGGGACCTCCGAGGAGGGGCTGTCTCATTGTATGGTATCAGAGCAATTTGATTCTTAATCAAGGATTGCATGGGTTAGGATGTGATTGCTGGCTGTGTCTAGTTGAACCCATCTTAGGTATTGACTATGCTTAGAAGTTGGGTAGAGTGTCCGGTACGCGAGTTATCATGAGAGATAACTGACTTGGCGTTTGTAAGGCATATAATGCATGTGTATATGATAATATAGTGTTGTATGTCTTACAAATATGAGCTGATAATTTCTTCTATAGGAAATTAAATGGCTCGTGGAAGAGGTAGAGGACGTGGCGGAAGAGCCACAAAAGGTGTTGCTGCCTAGAAACGGAAACGATGATAATTCCCAGATTGGTGATGGGACAGAATCAACGGAAACCTTGACGACAGTCAGGGAATTGGCTACAGCATTGCTGCATCAGACATAGCAAAATGCTCAACTGTTGCAAGTAACCATGCAACAGCAATAGAGACAGAATCAGAGAGGTGAAGTAGTGACAGAAGATGCTGGGTTGAGTACTTTTCTGAAAGGGAAGCCGCAGCAGTTTATTGGTGACTTCAGTCCAGAAGGAGCAGAACTCTGGATACAGGAGCTTGAGAAAATCTTTTCGGCAATGCACTGTAGTGAAGATAGGAATGTGACTTATGCATCCTTCATACTGATGGGAGGTGCAGAATTATGGTGGAAAGGCAAGCAGAGAATGCTTGAAGCAGAAGGGCGAGTTATCAACTGGGGGCTGTTTAGGGAATGTTTTCAGGGGAAATATTTCCCTAGATTGATGAGAAGAGAGAAAGAGAAGGAATTCATGGATCTGAACCAAGGAACCATGTTTGTTGGTGAGTACGTTGCAAGGTTCGAAGCATTACTAAATTTTCTAAATTTTACCAAAGGTTCCCGAATGAAGAGTGGGCGTGTAGGCGTTTTGAGGATGGCCTGAAGTATGACCTGTAGAGGGTGATTGCACCATTGAATATCGCCCGATTACCTGAGATGTTGGAAAGATGTTCAGTCATTGAGAACTTTGACAAGAAGAGAGAGTTGCAACAAGGCGAAACTGGAGGACCTACCCGGAGATTCGATCATAAAGGTAGAGGTGGAAGAGGAAAGTTTCAGACAGGACGGAGGCCTTATGACCGTCCGGCGACAAGACTAGCTGACCAACAACAACAGCAGCAACAGTCAAGTGGATGATTCAGATGTGGAGGATCACATCTGATTAGAGATTGTCCGGTGAGGGAGACTCGCCATTGCTTTCGGTGTGTCCAAGTGGGTCACATAGCTCCAAAATGTCCGCAAGGAGCAAGGTATAACACAGGTGGGCATGCCCCAGTGACCAGGGCACAAGGAGCAGGACAGTAAGCGAGAAGAACGCAAGCCACAGGAATAGTGTTTACCATAAGAGGAGCTGAATCCTCTCAATCCCCTGATCTTATACAAGGTATGTGCCTAGTGTCAGGTTAGCTCTTATCAGTACTGTTTGACTCGGGTGCTACGCAGTCCTTTATATCCCAAGAGTGTGTGGATCATTTGAAACTACCTATTTCTTTACTTCCTCATGACTTAATTGTTTCTACTCCTACAAGTAATTCTTTGACAACCATGGTTTTTTCTTGGAATTGTTCTATCGTCGTTGAAAGTAGAACTTTTCTTGTTGACCTCATTTGTTTACCTATGCAACAACTTGATATGATTTTAGGCATGGATTGGCTTTCGGCTAACCACGTAGTGTTAGACTGTTTGAAAAAGACCCTGATATTTCATGAGCAATCTAGATTGATGCCTGTCAAGGATAAAGATCTTGTATGGAGTAGTGAATCTCAGAAACATGTGTTGTTATTTTCTATGGAAGCTAAGGAATCTCCTAAGTTGGATTCGTTGCCTATAATGCGAGAGTTTCCGGAAGTTTTCCCTGATGATGTTCTAGGTATTCCACCAGAGAGAGAGATAGAGTTGGCTATAGATCTCGTACCAGGAACTGGACTGATTTCGATAGCACCTTATCGAATGTCTCCAGCAGATTTGAAGAAGCAGTTAGATGACATGCTAGGTAAGGAATTCATAAGACCAAGTGCTTCGCCTGGGGGAGCGCCGGTGTTGTTCATCAGGAAAAAGGAGGAAAGTTCAAGGTTGTGCATGGATTATCGGCAGTTGTATAAGGTGACGATCAAGAATAAGTATCTGTTACCCAGGATTGATAACTTGATGGACCAGTTGAAAGGAGCGGTAGTGTTTTCGAAGATTGACTTACGATCTGGTTATTATCAGATTCGAGTCAAGAAGGAGGATGTACCGAAGACGGCGTTTAGGAATCGGTATGGACACTACGCGAATTTGGTTATGCCCTTTGGTGTGACTAATGCTCCAGCTGTGTTTATGGATTACATGAGCCGAATTTTCTGACCGTTTTTTGGATAAGTTTGTAGTTATGTTTATCGACGACATTCTTATCTATTCCCCTAATAGGGAAGAACATCAGGAACATCTTCGGATTATGCCTCAACTGCTAAAGGACCGACAACTTTATGCAAAGTTGTCTAAGTGTGAGTTTTGGTTGGAATAAGTGCAATTCTTAGGTCATGTGATTAACTGAGATGGGATAGCGGTAGATCCAGCGAAAGTTGAAGCTGTAGTGCAATGGGAGAGTCCTAAGTCGGTAAGTGGTATGTGCAAGTGTACACAATCGTAACAAGTAATAAAGAGTGAATAGAGATCGTTCCCATGTGGATTTGAATAAGCTAACAACTCCAGCTATAAGCTAGAACTTCTAATTGACAACTTTTAAGTGATAAGCCTGCGTCTTAGCTAGTTTTTCAGCTAGAAAAGGCTAACGTTTCATTACCAATTGAGCGATTTAACCTTGCTAAAACTCCTATTTTGGCTTGTTTTGTTCCTAAGTGTTGTTTGAGCCTTTTATTTGGTTTTTAATAATTTTAGGAGTTTTGGAGTAGAATTACTCTTCTTATTGCTTATTTTCTTTTTCAGGTCAAAAATGAAGCTTAAAGATGCTAGGAAAATGAAGAAAACAAGGGAAAAGGCAGAAACAAGGTTCTCGCCTCGCGAGCCAGAAGGCTGCCTGAACAGGGAAAAATAACCTTTCTGTCTCACGTCGTGAAACAAATGCTCGCCACGTGATCCAGAAGGCTGTCTCAACAGGGGAAAAAACAACTTTTCTGTCTCGCATCGCGAAAGCAAAGCTCGCCCCGCGATCCAGAAGGACTATTTGAGAAGGCTGCAGTAACTGCTCTGTCTCGCCTCGCGAGAGTATGTTCACCTCGCGATAACTTATTTTCTAGAAACGTTTCATCTTTGAAATTCAGCTCGCGAGGTCACTCTCGCCTCGCGAGCGCGCGAAAAATCAGTAACGTATAAATGCTGTGTTTTAGATCAGTTAGGGGGCTTTTTCCTCTGATTTTTTATTGCGATTTTGGAAATCCTAGTCTCTTGGAGCTGTGTCTCCCTCTTTCTTTCTAGTCTAGGATGAATTCTTTTTGTTTGTGTATTGTTACTACAAGCATGAGGAACTAATCCCCTTTTCTAAGGGAACGAATGAAGCCTCCTTTGATGGCATAGTTATATTTTCTTAATCCTTTGTCTCTATTCTTGTTTCTACATTATGAATTGTTTGTGTTAATCAAATGCACAATGGTTAACTAGTCTAGTGCAATGATACTGGCAGGTGATTCGTACTTAGGACCCAAATTAAGAATACTGTTTGAATACCTCTAGACATAGAGTAGGAAAGCGGTGCAATCACTATAGGGAACCAAGAACTTAATGAATCTAATTGTAGATTGAATATATTGGCAGATTGACAACTTACAATTTGAGATATTTCCTTTTGAAAAGTGGTTGTAACATTAGGATAATTGAGGGTTCCTGGTTGACAAAGAATTGACATAGGGATAAGAAGATAAACACTTGGGTAGCTTGCTTGATAGGATAGGTGGATTCGTGACCTTAGCGCCTTAATCATCATCAAATCTCATTATTATTCTTTATTATTCTTCTTTTAATTGTTATTGATTTAGTGCTTGATTTTCATTTCTTTCTCCTCACAACTCTCCCCTTTTACTTCGTCAACGTCTTGAATTTCTTGATAAATTGGGAAAATTGATACTCCAATCCCTGTGTTCGACCTCGATAATCTCTACCTTGTTTATTACTTGCAACGATCCGGTACACTTGCTGGTTCGTCAACAAGTTTTTGGCACTGTTGCCGGAGATTGGCACAACCAATTTTCCTAATCTTTTAGGGAATCTAATTCTTTGGATTAAGCTATCTTTATTATAATTATTATATTTATTTATTTTATTTTATTTTTTTTTTTGCATCTTTATCTTCTTTTATTTCTTTGATCCCACTTGGTCCTGCCTAGTTTTTGTGTATGTGAGGTACTTGATAACTCTTTTTATGAAGAGTTGTTTGTACCTTTTTCACTTGTGTTTTTGTGGTCTTTGAGAATTTTGAGTTTATGTTTTTAGTGTTTTAGTGTGATCTTGTGTGAAGTGTGTTTCATAAGAGTCTGTCATGAGTTTTAGTGTTTTGGTATCTTTTGGAACTGTTTTTAGTATTTGAGTGTGAGTTTTCTGTGCAGGGCAATTTGTAGAGATCTATGCGCTAAACTGGAAACGTTGCTCTGGGATATGCTATAGCAATTATAGCTGATGCTGACTGTGCACAAGGACAAAGGCTCAAAACATTCTCTTACACATTGAGTTGTCCTTCGCTGATAAGGACAGTGTCCTACACGTGGGACTGATATTTGGTGCATTAAAGTCAGGGAACTAGGCCAAGGACACTTGTCCTAATTAGTCTTTAGCCCAAAAAGGATGAGAGAGGAAAGGGCCTTGGGAGATGCTAGCAGAAAAACCCTAAAAGGGGGACAGCAGGAGAGGGACCAGACATCTTCTTCTTCCCTACTGGAGCAAGGACAGCAGCTGTGCCCTTCTCTCTCTCTTTCCTCCATTGTAATGGCTTCTTCTTCCATTTCTTATTTTTCTCTTTCTTTTTCTAAGCTCAATATGAGCTAAACCTCTTGTAGCTATGGGATGTTGAACTTGTAATGGATTTCTAGTGAATGTTATGTTATGCCTTGCTATTGCATTTTCTATAAATCTGATTTGGTTGTGTTTTAATTGAGCTAGATCACCTTAGTTAGAACTTGAGCTCACAGCTGCTTGGAAAAGCTAAGTGTAGCAAAACTGTTTTATAAATAAGAGTAAAATCATTAATTTGAAAATTATGATGAAGTGTGATTTAGGAATGAACATTCTAACTCTTAGGCTAGCTGGAACAAGCTTAAGTGAGGCATGAATGTAACTAATATGGACCTAGGAATAGGAGACGTTTAGTGAATTTCATCTCAGAACTGTTGGAAAGCAAACTTTCATTTCCTGGAGCCAAATTGTCGTAGCATTGCAAACGCTTAACTGAACTAGACTGAAGTTGCAAGGGACACTTCCCCGTAGCTGTTTTACTAATTCTGTTAACAAATCCGTTTTTATTGTTCTAGCATTTATTTCCCAAAACTGTCCTGGATACACACACACAAATTATTTGTTACTCTTTGTTAATCTTGATTAATAGAACCATTAATTCAAACTTGGTGCTTGATTCACCATATAATCCTCGTGGGAACGATCTCTCTTACACTTTATTACTTGTTAAATGATTGTGTATACTTGCACAAGCACATCAACCATTTTTATAGCAACAAGTTTTTGGCGCCATTGCCGGGGATTGTAATGGTGTTTAATGAAAAAGTTTTAAATTGATAGTTCTATTAGTTGAGACAACTGATCTTTGGAGTGTTTTGCTATAGCAACAGGTACTTTACTCTGTATGCGCAGGCATAGCGCTCCTGATTTCCAACTAGACCCAGAAATCGAAAGAACATTCAGAAGGTTGAACAGGCAGAACCGGGGCTTAATTGAGTTGGGGAGATTGATTCCTGATACCCCTGATTACTCCACCGTTGCCACTAGTTCTAACAATTCTGAAATGGGTGATGAACCTAATAGCATGGCTTTAGCCAATGATAGAACTAGTTCTATCAGAGGTTATGCCCTGTTGGATCCGGCAACAATGAACACAGGCATAGTGGTGCCCGAAATAACAGCTGGGCATTTTGAGTTCAAGCCTGTCATGTTCCAGATGCTGCAAGCAATTGGGCAGTACAGTGGTGCTGCAACTGAGGACCCTCATTTGCATCTGAAGCAGTTCCTGATTGTGGCTAATAATTTCAGAAATCCAGGAGTCACTGATGATTCCTTCAGATTAAGACTATTCCCATTTTCTTTGGCTGGCAAGGCTAAGAACTGGCTAAATTCTATGGAGCCCAACTCTGTCAATACATGGAATAGGATGGCTGAGTTTTTGACCAAATTCTTTCCTCCTATGAAGAATGCAAAGCTGAGAAATGATATAACCTCCTTTAAGCAACCTGATGATGAGCCTTTATATGAAGCTTGGGAGAGATTTAAGGAGCTTTTGAAGAGATGCCTCCATTATAGCATTCCAATATGCATTCAGATGGAGCACTTTTACAATGGAGTGTTGCCATCTGCAAGCACTACGCCAGATTATGCCTTTGGAAGCGCACCTTCAATAGCGTTTTCTAGTGAAACGCTGTGTTTAATGATGCAGAGAATGTGCAATAGCGCTTCTCCTAGCAAGCGATGTTAGATGAATGAGAATAGACAGCGATTTATGAAGGAAGCGCTGTTAAAAGGTTGATAAGAGAATAGACAGCGCTTCGTTAAGAAAGCGCTGTCTAATGTATGGGAATAGATCATGCTTTTTCAAGGAAGCGCTGTCTAAGGTCACACTAAAACAACGCTTCCTTGAGTAAGCGCTGTCTATTCTCCTTTATCCTTGCATTAAATTTTCATAACGTATACTTCCTCCTCGCGCGCTCACACAAAACACTCAGGTACTGTTCATTCCCTCCTCCACGACCTAAGTTCAGACACCACTCATCCTCATTATTGCCACCATTCTCGAACCTTAACCACCGCGAGAACCACTGCAAACACCATTAATTCTCAAACCACCGCGAGAACCACCTCTCATCAAGTGCATTGTTCGTGCGGCCTGCTCTCTGCCCAACGCGAGAACCACCGGGAGAGCCACCAGGAGAACCACCTCTTCACCCAACACGACAACCACCTTCTCTCTGAAAGCCCTCTTCTTCACTGCAAGCTCCCAGGTAACCCATCATTCCCTGCAACCCCGTCTTCACTGCAAACCCTCTTCTTCCCTGTAACCCCTTCATTCCCTATATACTGTAAAATTTGAATTTTTAAAATAGTAATATAGATTATCTTATTAGGCTGTTGAATTCTTGTATTTTACATTTTCAGCTTATATATTTGAATTAAATGATAAGAATGAGGACAACACCCCTGCTCTGATTTGGTTTTGTTAGGAATTGACATTGGTACAGAACAGAGAATTGGTAATGCAGTGGAAAAAAAAAGCAATGTATAGAAAGATTTTTTGTTATGGAATGTCTAACCCATCATAGCTCACTCGTGACACAGTTTCAATACTGCCATAGGGATAGTTCTTGAGTTTTTTTAATCCATCATCTCTTACATTTGCCAAGAAGTTCAGCACTGTCATTTCCCTGGAGTTGATAATCATGAATTTGGCCCTTGTGGTGTTGGTTGTACTGTTGAGTAATGTGCATACACAATGACTTTTGTTTCATGTTCGAATTCAACTTTTTTTATCCTAACCATAATGTGTATAAAATGTTTAGGATTTTTATACTTTACAAGAGCATTGAACCTAAGACCTATGTCTCAACTTATCTCAGGTTGGATTTATGTTTTTGATGTAGTTGTGTGTTATTTCCAATGCAGAGATTTGAAATCTTGGGCCAGTTGGGTTGCATTCCGAACTACTTGCTTGCACCTCCTAAAAAGCATCTTGTTGAAAAGTTAAGTATGGTTTGATTTGGTCTACTTTGTTATACATTGCTTCTTAGTTGATAGGTTAGTGATCAATTATGAGTTCTGATATGTGTATGTGTGTGTGCTTGTGTTTGCTTGATTTCAGTTTTAGTTTCCTTGTTGGTGTTTGCTTGATTGGAGCAAACTTGTTGGTGTGCTCGGTTGCCTCCCCTCTCAGGTAGCTTACTTGACTAGCTCTTGGTACTTCCTTTAAAATTTGGTATTTGATTTCGGAAGAAATAAAGAAACTAGTAAAACGTTGTTTCTCTCAGGCACCTCTGTCAATCAACTCTCTGCTGTTCCAGCTGCTCGGCTTCATGCATACACAATGACTTTTGTTTCTTATTCGAATTCAACTTTTTTTTTCCTAACCATAATGTGTATAAAATGGCTAGTATTTTTATGCTTTACAAGAGCATTGAACCTAAGACCTATGTCTCAACTTATCTCAGGTTGGATTTATGTTTCTGATGTAGTTGTGTGTTATTTCCAGTGCAGAGATTTGAAATCTGGGGCCAGTTGGGTTGCATTCCGAACTACTTGCTTGCAACTCCTAAAAAGCATCTTGTTGAAAAGGTAAGTATGGTTTGATTTGGTCTACTTTGTTATACATTGCTTCTTAGTTGATAGGTTAGTGATCAATTATGAGTTCTGATATGTGTATGTGTGTGTGCTCGTGTTTGCTTGATTTTAGTTTTAGTTTTAGTTTCATTGTTGGTGTTTGCTCGATTGGAGCAAACTTGTTGGTGTGCTCGGTTGCCTCCTCTCTCAGGTAGCTTACTTGACTAGCTCTTGGTACTTCCTTTAAAATTTGGTATTTGATTTCGGAAGAAATAAAGAAACTAATAAAACGTTGTTTCTCTCAGGCACCTCTGTCAATCAACTCTCTGCTGTTCAAGCTGCTCGGCTTCAGGCATACACAATGACTTTTGTTTCATGTTCGAATTCAACTTTTTTTTTTCCTAACCATAATGTGTATAAAATGGTTAGTATTTTTATGCTTTACAAGAGCATTGAACCTAAGACCTATGTCTCAACTTATCTCAGGTTGGATTTATGTTTCTGATGTAGTTGTGTGTTATTTCCAGTGCAGAGATTTGAAATCTTAGGCCAGTTGGGTTGCATTCCGAACTACTTGCTTGCACCTCCTAAAAAGCATCTTGTTGAAAAGGTAAGTATGGTTTGATTTGGTCTACTTTGTTATACATTGCTTCTTAGTTGATAGGTTAGTGATCAATTATGAGTTCTAATATATGCATGTGTGTGTGCTCGTGTTTGCTTGATTTCAGTTTTTGTTTCATTGTTGGTGTTTGCTCGATTGGAGCAAACTTGTTGGTGTGCTCGGTTGCCTCCTCTCTCAGGTAGCTTACTTGACTAGCTCTTGGTACTTCCTTTAAAATTTGGTATTTGATTTTGGAAGAAATAAAGAAACTAATAAAACGTTGTTTCTCTCAGGCACCTCTGTCAATCAACTCTCTGCTGTTCAAGCTGCTTGGCTTCACTACGGTACTTGCTATTCCCCTGACTTTTTTTAATCATTTAGTTGTAACATTAGACATGTTTATTTTAGCATCGGTATACACATGCATTAACCTTAATTTCCTTACTTTTGTGACACATATTATGATGATCAACTTATTGAACTCAGGGAAGAGTGGTGTCGCTATGTTGTTACGAATTTTATCCAAAAATAAAGATAGAGTACACATATACTATGATGTTATAAGTTAGAGTAGTGCCTCTCCTATTAGGTTTGTGTGCATTGTGCAAGTGATTGTGTGTGTGTATATATAATTTGTTGATGTGTTGTAAATTTAAGTTGTGTGTATCTTGTGTGCAGGGGCAGCAACAAGCTTGGATATATATGAAGTGCACCTACATGCAGCTAGCTAGTATTAAGTAGTGAAGCTATAGTATGTAGTGTAAAGTGTTGTTTTACATAGTGTATAAGTGTTGTTAGTGAATCTCTGTTAGTACTGTTAGTGTAGTACAAATTTTAAGAACAGACTTCTTTTTGTATATACAACTAAGTTAACCTTACTTTTGTATACTGTGTTAGTAATTAATTAGGTATAGAAATTATACTTGAATGGTTATTTTGGTATATATGTACTGGTTTTGGTGAGAAATTGCAGCTGGTATGTATTGGTTTTGTTGAATGCAGGGGGATGGATAATTGAAAAAAGAATGTAAAATTTTAAAAAAATATAAGGGTATAGACAGCGCTGTCTAAAATACACAAAACACAACGCTTCCTCAAGGAAGCGCTGTCTAAAAGATAATTACACAGCGCTTCCTTGAGGAAGCGCTGTGTTTGTGTATGGTATATAGACAGCGCTTCCTTGAGGAAGTGCTGTCTTAGTCACAACAAAGGAAGCGCTGTCTAATTATCTTTTAGACAGCGCTTCAGAATCGCTGCCTTTTCCTTCCAACCTACCACAGCAGTTACATGAACAGCGCTTGTAAGCGCTGTTGTAGGCAAAAAATAAATGTTGTCTAATCCCTTTTCTGTTGTAGTGAAGAATGATGCTTGATGCCTCTGCAGGAGGCACTCTTTTGAACAAGTCCTACGATGAAGCATATGAATTGATTGAAAGTATTGCTGCTAACAGTTATCAGTGGCCTACTGCTAGGCTTACCTCTGGAAAAAGCACAACTGCTGCAGAATGCATGAAGTGAGTGAAGTTACAGCACTTACTGCTCAGTTGGCTTCCTTAACTAACATGGTGAAAAACCTAGCTATTACAAACCAGAGTAACCAGACAGCTCAAGCAGCTGTGATTGAACCAGTTGTAAATGAACAACAGGTGCACCAGGCTGAAATTATTTCTTGTGTGTATTGTGGAGGAGAACATTTGTTTGAGGACTGTTTCAGCAATCCTGCATCTGCTAATTATGTGAACTACAGCAGCAACAGGGGAGATAAACCCTATTTCAATACGTATAATCCAGGGAACAGGCAACCTTCCAATATTTTGTGGAATAACAATGCTAATGCTCCACTAGGGAATTCAAACTTTCCGGACAGATCCACAACTGCTCCATCTGGATTCACAAATCAGCAACCAAGGCAACAACAGCAAGCACAACCGGCAAATCAAGAAATGTCCTTGGAAGCTGTCTTAAAGGCATTCATGTCAGAAACTAAGGCATAGTTCCAGAATCAAGGAGTATCCATGAGGAACCTTGAAAATCAGGTAGGCCAGCTGGCCAATGCATTGAACAGCAAACCCAGTGGCACTCTGCCATCTTCTACTGAAACTCCTTCATCCTCAAGCCCTCGTGGTAAGGAGCATTGCAAAGTAATACACTTAAGAAGTGGAACTGAGTTACCAGCCATGGTAGAGAAAAAGAACAAAGTGCGAACTGAAGAGACTGAGACTACTCCAGCAACTGGTGAAACTGTTGAGAAGACAGCTGAGAGAATTGCTAAGAAGCCTGAGGCTGTTCCAAAAGCTGAGCCCTTGCCTAAATTTATTCCAGAAAGACCACCTCCCCTTTTTCCTCAAAGGTTGAGGAAAGTACAACGAGACAAGCAGTTTAGCAAGTTCATGGAAATTCTGAAGCAGTTGCACATCAATATACCTTTGGTTGAAGCTTTGCAGCAGATGCCTAATTATACAAAGCTCATGAAAGATGTGTTAACGAAGAGGAGAAGGCTTGGGGAGTTTGAAACAGTTGCCATGACAAAGGAATGTAGCCTAATACTCCAAGCCAAAGTATCTCCCAAGTTGAAAGACCCGGGAAGTTTCACCATTCCCTGTTCCATTGGAGATACCTACTGTGGTAGAGCACTATGTGATTTAGGTGCTAGCATCAACTTAATGCCTATATCGATTTTTAAACAATTGGGCATTGGGGATGCTAGGCCTACCACTGAGACACTTCAACTAGCAGACAGGTCTATTGCATATCCAGAAGAAAAGATCAACGATGTGTTGATAAAAGTAGATAAGTTTGTGTTTCCAGTGGACTTTATTATTTTAGACTATGAAGCAGATAGGGAAGTTCCTATTATTCTGGGTAGGCCCTTCCTTGCTACAGGAAGAACTCTCATTGAAGTACAGAAGGGAGAGTTGACCATAAGGGTTAATGAGCAACATGTGACTTTCAATGTGTTCAACGCCTTGAAATATCCTAACGACGGAGTCGAAGAATGTTCGTTTGTGCAGTCATTTGATAATCTGTTGCAAGGACAGTTCTTGACAGGAGGAACAGAATTGAGTGATGATGAGTACGAATTTGGTCCTGATGATCCCTTGTTGGAAGAACTTTCTGAAATAAATGATTGCACTGCAAGGCAACCTATGTGGGCAAGAAAATTTGAGTCATTGGAAGTCACTGATGAGACTTTCAAGGACAACATACCTTCAGTTGTGAAGCCACTTATTCTGGAGCTAAAACAGCTCCCAGCTCATTTGAAATATGTTTATTTGAGAGCTATGAAAACCTTGCCTGTGATTATTTCATCTTTCCTAACTGCTGATCAAGAGAACAGTTTGATAGAAACCTTGAGAAGGCACAAGAAAGCAATCGGTTGGCAAATGTCAGATATCAAAGGCATCAGTCCTACTGTGTGTATGCATCGAATATTGCTAGAGCCTGAAGCTAAGAATAGCGTAGAGAGCCAGAGGAGACTAAATCCTATCATGAAGGATGTGGTGAAGAAGGAGGTTATCAAGTGGCTGGATGCTGGGATTATATATGTAACACCCGGGGCTGACGAGGGCGGGGAGTGATCGCCGGTGCATGAGGCATGGACAAGGAGCGGCTCCTGGCAGGCTTCTAGGCGGAGGGATACATGAATGAACCGATTCACACCGGAATGAGAGGGATCCTGAGGCAATGCAGGTATGGGACTGTACAGTTAAAGGAAGGCTTATAAGAATTGATTTGTACTACCTATACCAACAAGATCCATCTTCTTTTCGGTAGCCCATCACTTAAGAACTCCAAAGTTAAGCGTGCTGGACTTGGAGTAATTCTGGGATGGGTGACCTCCTGGGAAGTTTTCCTAGGAAGCGTGTGAGTGAGGACAAAGCACGCTGAAGAGACCCGTGTTGGTTTGTGGGGACAGTCGGCAATCCTTAAAGCAGTCCGGGCCGTTACAATATACCCCATTTCTGACAGTGTGTAGGTAAGCCCAATCCAGTGTGTGCCAAAGAAAGGGGGAATAATAGTCGTGGCTAATAAGAAAAAGGAACTAATCCCCACCAGACCAGTCACAGGGTGGACGATTTGTATGGATTATAGGAAATTTAATAAATCCACCAGAAAAGATCACTTTCCCTTACCTTTTATTGATCAAATGCTGGATAGACTTTCTAGGAAGGAGTTCTACTGCTTCTTGGATGGATATTCAAGTTACAATCAAATTGCTGTAGCACCCAAAGATCAAGAAAAGACTTCCTTTACTTGTCCCTATGGCACTTTTGCCTTTCGAAGGATGCCATTTGGCCTCTATAATGCCCCAGCAACGTTCCAACGATGCATGATGGCCATATTCTCGGATGTTATCGAGAAATCTATGGCAATTTTTATGGATGACTTCTCAGTGTTTGGAGAGTCATTCCAGGAATGCCTTGGAAATCTGGACCAGGTCTTGGATCGTTGTGAGGAAACTAATTTGGTGTTAAACTGGGAAAAGTGTCATTTTATGGTTCAAGAAGGAATTGTGTTGGGTCACAAGGTGTCTAAAAAGGGTATGGAGGTAGACAAAGCCAAAATAGAAGTCATTGAAAAGCTGCCACCACCTACCTCAGTTAAAGGAGTGAAAAGTTTCTTCGGACATGCTGGATTTTATAGAAGATTTATTAAGGATTTCTCCAAAATCTCCAAGCCTCTGTGCCAATTGTTAGAGCATGATAGAATCTTTGATTTCACACCAAACTGCTTGGAAGCATTTGAAACTCTGAAGAAGGTCCTAATTACTGCACCAGTCATAACTGCTCTCGATTGGTCTATGCCATTTGAGTTGATGTGTGACGCTAGTGACTTTGCAGTGGGAGCAGTCCTGGGCCAGAGGAAAGATAAGGTATTTCACTTTATATATTATGGCAGCAAGACATTGGTTGAAGCCCAATTGAACTATACCACTACAGAGAAAGAGTTGTTGGCTATTGTGTATGCCTTTGACAAGTTCAGACCCTATCTTGTTGGCACAAAGGTGATTGTCTATACTGATCACATTGCCATCAAATACTTGATTCCCAAGAAAGATGCAAAGCCAAGACTGATTAGGTATGTGCTTTTGTTGCAAGAGTTCGATTTGGAAATCAAGGATAAGAAGGGAGTTGAGAATCAAGTGGCAGACCATTTGTCAAGACTGTCTGAGGAGAATGAGGCCACAAAGAATTCTGAGATCAAAGAACTGTTCCCTGATGAGCAGTTGCTGTCTATGGAAGATGCTGAAACACCATGGTATGCTGACCTAGTAAACTATCTAGCTAGTGGAATTGTCCCTGCAGATTTCAGTCCACAACAAAGAAAAAGGTTCTTCCATCAGGCAAAGCAGTTCTGCTGGGATGAGCCATACTTGTACAAGCACTATGCTGACAATTTGCTTAGAAGGTGTGTGGCAAAAACAGAAGTCCCGGATATTCTTTTACACTGTCATTCATCCCCATGTGGGGGACATTTTGGAGGAATAAGGACGGCTGCTAAAGTCCTCCAGGGCAGGTACTTTTGGCCTACATTATTTAAAGATGCTTACTACTTTGACAAGGGCTGCAACAGATGCCAAAGGGTAGGCAATATTTCAGATAGAAACGAGATGCCCCTCAATTCCATCTTGGAAGTTGAGTTGTTTGATGTTTGGGGCATAGATTTCATGGGTCCCTTCCCCCTTCCTTTGGCAATTTATATATTTTGGTGGCTGTTGACTACGTGTCAAAATGGGTGGAGGCTGTAGCTCTCCCCACAAATGATGCTAGATCTGTTGTGAAGTTTGTTCAAAAGCAGAATATTACAAGATTTGGCACACCAAGGGCATTTATCAGTGATGAAGGTACACCCTTCTGGAACAAGCTGTTTGATGGAGTCCTCACAAAATATGGGGTGAGGCATAAAGTGGCTACAGCATACCATCTGCAGACCAATGGGCAGGCTGAGCTGTCCAATAGGGAAATAAAAAGAATTTTGGAAAAAGTGGTGAACCCAACTAGAAAAGATTGGTCCTTGCATTTGGAAGATGCTCTTTGGGCATATAGGACTGCCTACAAGACCCCCTTAGGAATGTCACCCTATAGGTTGGTCTATGGAAAGGCATGCCATTTGCCTATTGAGTTGCAGCATAAAGCCTTCTGGGCAGTATAAAAACTCAATCTTGAGCTAGCCCAGGCCGGGGCAGCTCGAATGCTGCAGCTCAATAAGCTTGAAGAGCACTGGATGTTTTCGTATGAGGGGGTAGAACTCTACAAGGCCAAAACAAATGCTTGGCACGATCGAAAAATCCAAAAGAGTGACTTTGCACCAGGAGAGCAAGTACTGCTCTTCAACTCCAGACTGAAGCTGTTTCCAGGAAAACTCAAATCTAGATGGTCTGGACCCTTCACAATAGTTCATGCCCACTATCATGGAGCCATGAAGCTGCTTGATGTAGCCTCTGGTAGGACCTTCAAGGTAAACGGGCAAAGGGTCAAGCATTACTGGGGTAAGCCATTTGCTAAGGCACAGGCCACCAGAGTAATGGTTGATCCTTGAATGTGCAACATGCTCTGAATCAGGCTGAGGACTTATAAACCAAGCGCTACTGGAAGGCAACCCAGCAAATTATTTTCCTTAATTTTAGATGTTATTTTTGTTTTTGCTTTTTCGTTTTCTTTGGCACTAACTCAATAAGCAGAAAACAAAGAAATTGGAGTTGTGGCTGAAGGTGGTAAAACTGTCTCGATGGTGCTGTGGTTGTGCATTAGGTTGAAAAAGGTTGGGGGCCCATGTAGCTGATGCGGGATTGTGTTGGGTTTTGGGGGGAAGAAGTCACGTAAGGCCAAAAGCCAGATAAAACAAATCCAAAAGGTTGGAGGGGAACCCTCAGACCATTTACTCTCCCTTGGTATCCACGCCTCTCCCTAACCACACACTCCCAATCACCAGCGTCAATCACCATTACTCTCCCATCAAATCTCTCCATAAAGCCCACTCTTTCCCCTTCCTTCACACACGCAAACCACTACTTCCATTCCCTAAGCCCTAACTTCTTCAGTTTTCCCCCTAATCTCTTCCCTTCCCACCTTCATCTCTTTCCCTCATCTTCGCTCAACCATGCCTCGTGTAAAGCATACCGCTGTGATGAAGAGCAAACCCACCTCAAGTGATGAGTCTGAGGGGTATGAAGTGTTTGTTGATGCTGAAGCTTCAGCTCGGTACATTAATGTTACTGCGCTCAGGGAACCTCATGCGGAGAAAGGTTTCACCATCTCCATCAAGGCATCTTATGGCCTCCCTACTGAAATTGCTGTAGTGATTGACCAGCATAAATGGAAACGCTATGTTGGCCACCCAATTGGGTTCTGCACTTCTCTTGTTCGAGAGTTCTATGCGAACATTGGAGGCGCTGAACAAACCCACTCCATGATGAGGGGGTGCAAGGTCAGCTTCTCTGCCAAGACCATCAACTTAAAGCTGAACCTGGCTAAAGAGGACGATGAGTATCAGCCTTTACTGAAGAAGGCTACTATAAAGCAATTAACAGATATGAAGGATGCTGTGACTGTCCCAGGGACGAAATGGCTCCCAACTTCTGGCAATCAGTTGAAAATCGCCAGGTCTGCATTGCAACCCTTTGCCAAGGTTTGGTATCACTTCCTTAGACACAGGCTCTCCCCCATTGCGCACACGAAAACTGTTAAGAAGGAACGTTTGGTGCTCCTTTACTGCATCATGGAGGGAAAGAAAATAAATGTAGGGACGTTGATACAGCAGGAGATCTCCACTAGTGCCACGAGCACAAAAGGTCAATTGGTCTTCCCCTGCTTTATCACTGACCTATGCAAGCGATGTGGCATCGAGCTTCGAAAAGGGGAGGTGGAGGAGAGAAACGCAGGAAGCATTGATATTGGGTTAATCAATCGATTTATATCCAACTCAGCCAAAGCAACCCAGGCCAAAGACCAAGAGCGGATTATGGAACCAGGGGAGCCCTCAAAGCAACAGGACCGCTTTGCAGGGCTAGAGCAAAAGGTGGAGTCTCTGACTGAAATGCTGCAGCAACACATGCTGCAGTAGCAATTATATTGGCAATTTGCCCTGAATCAGTTCAAATGGCAGCAACGGGTGCTAGAGCTTAACCAATGGAAGAAGGTGCACCCCATTCCATAGTTTCCAATGCATATTCTACCTGAGCCGCGTCACACCCCTGAACAGCATAATAGTCCAAGTGCCACAGCCGTCCCGGATGGCTCGGACTCCTCTGACTGGATGCCACCAGCACCTTCACAACAGCAACAACCAACCACCACCACTGAAGATCTCAGAAGCAACAAGAGAAAGAGAAGTGCAAGCCCCCTGCCAGACTTGGGGGCTGAGACTAAAGCAGAGCCTGAAGAAATTGAACCTGAAGCAACAACAACAACCCCTACCCCCTCTCACGCTCCTAAGAAGAAAGTACCAGACACCCTCTTCGGGAAGTGATCACCAAAATAGCCGCTGATTACCCTGCCTCTGATGAGGATGAGGAGGACAATGTGCCTCTTTCCACAAGAAAGAATAGGCTGCCTGAACAAAGTGCCACCAAGGGAAAGGGTAACCAGCCAGCTACAGCAGAAAGTGAGGGGGCAGGGGGAAGCGAAGAGGGCACAGCAGCCTAAGTAACTGATGAAGAAGACCAAGAAGACTTAGTCTTTGTGAAAGAAGTGGGGACCTCAACCCCTACAAGCAAGAAGACCACTACTACAAAAGGGAGCAAGAAGAGCTCCTGCATCAGGAAGCTGAATGCTTGAGCACATCAGAGCAGGTTGCTGCAACCTGTTGCAGCGACCCTATCAGGAGTTTCCTTGTTTCCCTTTTTGGTTATTTCTTCTGGTTTATAGTTTAAGTTGTTGTTGCATTGTTGTTCTGTTCAAATTGTAGCAAGTAGTTGAGAGTGGGGGTCAGCGGACCTTGACCCCACCTGTTCTTTTTGTCAGCTTAGTATCCTATATATTTTACTCCACCATGTGCACAACCATCCTCATCTTGGGGTTTTGCTTAATGCAGCTTGTCCGTTTTAATATTTCACAAGTGCAGCTCTCTGGCAGTTTTGATTTGATTGTTGTCTTTCTAGCTTGTGTGCTTGGATTTAATTGTTTGACGCTTGAGGCACATGCTGTAGCATTCTAATTTACCTTGTGAGCTTTTGGACCAAAACAGTTTTCTCCTTCTTTCTGTGTGAATATCATTCTTATGCATAATTCTCTGATTTTGACTTGCTGCTTTCACACTTGCATACATCTCTACTACACACACTTTTGCTAGAGGCACCTTTTGTTTTTCTCTTGAGCCTAGTATTGCCTCCATAGCCTACCATTGGATATTACCTTTGTGTGAACCTCTTTGAGCCTGCAAGCCCTTTGTTTTTTATGAACCCACATTACAAGCCATATCCTGAAAAACCAATGTCCTAACTAGTTGGTGTGGCTGATGTGCTTCTTGTGTTCACATGCTGTAACATAAGTTTGGGGGTGCTCGAGGGCTAGCACATTTTTAAGTTTGGGGGTGTTATGCAGCTGTTATGTGACAAAATGTTTTTTTTAAAAAAAAAAAAAGCAGAGCAGTTGAAAGGAAAAAGGCTAAAATGTTGCAACAACTGCTCTAAGGGTAAAAAGAAGGAAACAGAATTCAAAGAAGTGTAAAAAAAAAAAAGGGAGTCAAACAAAATGAAAATGATCAAAAAGTCCTCCCTAACTAGTGTGAGCTGGACCATGAAAGAAATAGTTGTGAAGCAGTAAAAAAGAGGAAGCATACCTAAGCTCCATCTAGTGTAGCCACCTACCCAGAACTGTTCCTACCTGAACCCAAGCCTCATTGCATCCAAATAAAGTCCTCTAGCAGTTTGGAGCTTTGATTGTGAGTGGTGTGTTTAGAAGCTTGTCAAGGTCGTGTTTGAATGTGCATTTGAATGATGATTGAGAGAACCTATCTTAGCTTGAGAAGAGAGGAAGAACACACTGTTCTGAGAGTGTACTGCTATAGCATGTTGCTAAGAGTTGATAATGAGGACAGGCATGAATGCTTGCAAGATTGTACTTCATGATTGTTGATGCATTGTCAAGTATGCCTTGTGAAGAAATTGGTTTGAAAAGAAGAAAGTTTTGTGTTTGAGCTAATTTGAGCACATGTGTGGAGGTTTAGAAAACTGTCTTTTCTTTTTTAGTTTCTTTATTTTCCATTACTTGAGGACAAGCAATGATTCAAGTTTAGGGGTGTGATAACTCTTTTTATGAAGAGTTATTTGTACCTTTTTCACTTGTGTTTTTGTGGTCTTTGAGTATTTTGAGTTTATGTTTTTAGTGTTTTAGTGTGATCTTGTGTGAAGTGTGTTTCATAAGAGTCTTTCGTGAGTTTTAGGGTTTTGGTATCTTTGGCCACTGTTTTTAGTATTTGAGTGTGAGTTTTCTGTGCAGAGCAATTTGTGGAGATCTATGCGCTAAACTGGAAACATTGCTCTGGGATATGCTGTAGCAATTGTAGCTGATGCTGACTGTGCACAAGGACAAAGGCTCAAAACATTCTCTTACACAATGAGTTGTCCTTCACTGATAAGGACAGTGTCCTACACGTGGGACTAATATTTGGTGCATTAAAGTCAGAGAACTGGGCCAAGGACACTTGTCCTAATCAGTCTTTAGCCCAAAAAGGATGAGAGAGGAAGGGACCTTGGGAGATGCTGGCAGAAAAACCCTAAAAGGGGGACAACAGGAGAGGGACCAGACATCTTCTTCTTCCCTACTGGAGCAAGGACACTAGCTGCACCCTTCTCTCTCTCTTTCCTCCATTGTAATGGCTTCTTCTTCCATTTCTTATTTTTCTCTTTGTTTTTGTAAGCTCAATATGAGCTAAACCTCTTGTAGCTATGGGATTTTAAACTTATAATGGATTTCTAGTGAATGTTATGTTATGCCTTGCTATTGCATTTTCTATAAATCTGATTTGGTTGTGTTTTAATTGAGCCTGACCACCTTAGTTAGAACTTGAGCTCATGGCTGCCTGGAAAAGCTAAGTATAGCAGAACTGTTTTATAGATAAGAGTAAAATCATCAATTGGAATGAATATTCTAACTCATAGGCTAGCTGGAACGAGCTTAAGTGAGGCCTGAATGTAACTAATATGGACCTAGGAATAGGAGACGTATAGTGAAGTTCATCTCAGAACTGTTGGAAAACAAACTTTCATTTCCTGGAGCCAAATTGTCGTAGCATTGCAAACGCATAACTGAACTAGACTGAAGTTGCAAGGGACACTTTCCTGTAGCTGTTTTATTCATTCTGTTAACAAATCCGTTTTTATTGCTCTAGCATTTATTACCCAAAACTGTCCTGGATACACACACAAATTATTTGTTTCTCTTTGTTAATCTTGATTAATAGAACCATTAATTCAAACTTGGTACTTGATTCACCATATAATCCTCGTGGGAACGATCTCTCTTACACTTTATTACTTGTTAAACGATTGTGTATACTTGCACAAGCACATCAACCATTTTTGTAGCAACGGTACTCTTTCACAAGAAAACTTGTTATTCGATCCAGAGATCACAAAGACCGAAAAGAGGTTGAGGAAAGAATTTAGAGAGAAAAAGAGGCTTGAAGCAACTCCATCCATTGATCTGGAAGTGATGGAGGAAGAAAATCCTCCTCCGGCTTACAAGCCCCTTTATGAGTACAATCAACCTAACTTGGATGATTGTGCTTCTACTGTTGTTAGGCCTGTTATCACTGCCGATTCTTTTGAGATTCGGGAAAGCGTTTTGCGTCAGATTCAGATGAATCAATTTGATGGTGGTGCATAACAAGATCCTCACAGACACATTACTCATTTCTTGGAAGCTTGTGACATGTGCAAATATCGGGGAGTTTCACAAGACGCCCTTCGTTTGCAACTATTCCCTTTTTCTCTTCGGGATAGAGCATGCGATTGGCTAGATTTACACTTGGATCGTGCTAGCATCACCACTTGGGAACAAATGGCTCAAAACTTCCTCACAAAATTCTTCCCTCCTCAGAAAGTGGCATAGTTGAAGATAGTCGTCACTTCTTTCAAGCAACAAGATGATGAATCCTATAATGAAGCTTGGGAGAGGTATAATGTGCTTTTGAGGAGATGCCCTTCTTCCTACTTTGACTTAGTAACAAAGGTGCAACACTTCTTTAATGGGTTGAAGGGGCGATACCAGATGAATTGTGATGCCGCAGCTGGCGGGTCATTCACTTATTTATCAGCTGAGGATGCATGGGCCTTGCTAGAGAAAATGACTAATAATGATTACAACCATAGTATGGGCACTTCTAATGCTTCTGGAATCAGTTTCGCATCATTAGAAGCTATTCTTGAGCAAAACAAACTTTTGAAGATGCAATGTGAAGCCCCATCTAGCAACAAGAAGGTTAATGTAGTGCAAGGAGGACTGCCCCCAGGGTGTGGAAACTGCAATGGTGATCATGACAGTCAGAATTACCCATTTAATTTCTCTCAAGAACATGTGGACTCATGCCACAATTTCTATGACACAGTGCCCCAGAACAACTATCAGAGGAATAGACAGAATGACTACAATCCGAATCAGAATCGGGGGTACATAGAAGAGACCATCCGGGTTTCACCTGGAGCAATACTAGTGGTGGTCTAGCCGGGCAACAACAACATAATTAGAGGCCAAATTATGGAATCCAACAGCGTAATACTATGCAGGCCCTCCCAGGAATAATCAGTTACAGATCACAGATGGTGGAAGGCAACCTTGGGAGTTGGCTATTGAGAAGACTAGTGCGGCCATTGAAAAGTTGTCAATAAATACAAACACAACCATAGACAAGTTAGCAACTCATACAGGGGCAACAATTCAGAATCTTGAGACTCAAATGGCCCAGCTTGCAAAGCAACTGAATGAGCGTCTTCCAGGCACTTTCCCAGGTAATACAGAGAACAACCCTAAGAACCAATGCAATGCCGTAGCAACTCGAAGCGGTGAAGTGTTGGGATCTAATGAGGGTGCAACCAGTTCTCAAGAAATTGAGATTTCGGAGCAACCACATGTTGAGGAAGAGCAAGCCAAGGAAGATGAAGTGGCTAGTGAAAAGGTGCCCGAGCAAGGGAGAAGGTTGAAACTAGTAGATGAAGAATTCTGAAAGAAGAAGTGGGTTGAACCCCAAGACCTCCCTCCCTTCATGAAGGTACCATATCCAGAACGATTGAAGAAGCCCTTGCAAGACAAACAATTTAACAAGTTCCTCGATGTTTTTCGCAAGCTTCAAATTAATATTCCATTTGCGGAAGCCTTGGAACAATTGCCATCTTATGCCCGGTTTATGAAGGAGCTTCTCTCCAAGAAGCGAAAGATAGTGGATGAGGAAACGGTTGCTTTGTCCGAGGAGTGTAGCGCAATTCTTCAAAGGAAACTACCACCAAAGTTGAAGGACCCGGGTTCTTTTAGTATACCTTGCACCATTGGGGAAGTGACTCTTGGGAAGGCATTGTGTGATCTAGGGGCAAGCATCAATTTAATGCCCCTTTCTATGATGAAGAAGTTAGGCATCAAGGAAGCCATGGATATAAGGATGTCACTCCAACTAGCAGATCGTTATATCAAATACCCTTAGGGCGTGGTGGAAGATCGTTATATCATATTTCCGGCAGACTTTGTAGTGCTTGATATGGATGAAGATGCCGAGATCCCACTCATATTGGGTAGGCCTTTCTTGGCCACCGGGCGTGCATTGATAGATGTGCAACAAGGGCAACTCACACTAAGGGTGCAAGATGAGAATGTAGTCTTCAATGTCTTTGAAGCAATGAAACACCCCGTTGAGAGATCGGATGTGTATAGGGTTGATGTGGTGGACCCAATTGTAAAAGCTATAGCCACAAGAGAAGCCCATGGTTCTTCACTTGCACAAATGTTGGAAAAATCCCATGATGAGAACGAAGAAGAAGACCTTCTGGGGGATGAGGATTATCTTGAGTGCTTGAAGAGCATGGAAGCCTTGCCAAGTCTCCCAAGGGATGAATGTTAAAAAGAGAAGCTCAACAAAGAAGGAATGGAAGAAGACAAAAATACACCGGTATTGAAGCAACTCCCAACCCACCTGAGGTATGCATTTTTGAGTGAAGGGGGACAACATCCAGTCATCATTAGCAATGCCTTGAAAAAGGATGAAGAAGACAAGCTATTGAGAGTTCTTAGGGAACACAAATCTGCCATCGGGTGGAAGATTTCGAATTTAAAAGGTATAAGTCCTTCCCTATGCATGCACAAAATCTTGATGGAGGATGGCTATAAACCGGTGGTTCAACCATAAAGGCAGTTAAATCCCATCATGAAAGAAGCGGTGCGTAAGGAAGTGATTAAGCTTTTGGATGCCGGAATCATCTATCCAATCTTGGATAGCAATTGGGTTAGCCCGATTCATGTGGTCCCGAAGAAAGGTGGCACAACCATGATAGTCAAATGAGAATAATGAATTGATAAGGACCGTCACGGGATGGAGGGTTTGTATTGACTATAGAAGGATAAATGATGCAACAAGGAAAGATCACTTCCCTCTTCCATTCATTGATCAAATGCTTGAAAGGTTGGCCGGATATGAGTACTATTGCTTCTTGGATGGTTACTCCGGGTACAACCAAATTGTGGTGGATCCTTAAGACCAAGAGAAGACGGCCTTCACTTGTCCCTATGGCATCTTTGCCTATAGAAAGATGCCATTTGGATTGTGCAATGCTCCCGCTACTTTCCAAAGGTGTATGCTCTCTATTTTCTAGGACATGGTGGAGAAATTCATTGAAGTATTCATGGACGACTTCTCGGTCTTTGGGACCTCTTTTGATAATTGCTTGAAGAATTTGGCTTTGGTGCTTGAGAGATGCCAAGAAACCAACCTAGTACTTAATTCGGAGAAATGCCACTTCATGGTCAAGGAAAGTATAGTCTTGGGACATAAAATCTCTCAAAAGGGGATTGAGGTGGATAAAGCCAAGATTGAGTTGATTGAGAAGCTACCCCCATCAACCAATGTGAATGGGGTAAAGAGTTTCTTGGGCCATGCCAGTTTCTATCGGAGATTCATTAAGGACTTCTCAAAGATTGCAAGGCCGCTTTGTGATCTTCTTGTGAAGGACGTATCCTTTGATTTTAATGCTTTTTGTTTAAATTCTTTCAATACTTTGAAAAATATGCTTGTCACTGCACCTAATTGGAATCTACCTTTTGAAATCATGTGTGATGCTAGTGATTATGCGGTGGGGGCGGTTTTGGGTCAAAGGGTGGAAAAGTTAGCTCATGTTATATACTATGCAAGTAAGGTTTTAAATGAAGCACAAGCCAACTATTCCACCACTAAAAAAGAACTCCTAGCTGTAGTTTTTGCTTTAGATAAATTTAGATCCTACGTTGTGGGGTCTAAAATTGTCGTTTTCACCGATCATGCGGCCATAAGACACTTGATGACAAAACAAGAGGCCAAACCTAGATTAATTCGGTGGATTCTTCTTTTGCAGGAGTTTGATATTGAGATTAGGGACCGGAAAGGGTCGGAGAATGGGGTGGCAGACCACTTATCAAGGTTGGTCAATCCCAACACCGAGGAGAAATTACTAGACATCAAGGAAGAATTTCCTGATGAGAAGCTATTCGCATTATTTGAAAATTTTCCTCCTTAGTTCGCGGATATGGCCAACTTCAATTCTTCAAATGTGGTTCCGCAAGGTTAGACTAATCAACAAAGAAAGAAGTTCTTCTCGGATGCAAAGTACTATGCCTGGGAGAACCCCTACCTATTCAAGCAATGTTCGGATGGAATCTTAAAAAGGTGCATTCCTCATGATCAAATTGGAAACGTGTTGTGGCATTGCCACAGCTCGGATTACGGTGGGCATTTTGGGGGAAAGAAGACCGCAGAAAAAGTCCTCCAAAGCGGGTTTTATTTGCCAACACTCTTCAAGGATGCCCACACTTTTGTTGAAAATTGTGATCATTGCCAAAGGGTTGGAAACATCTCTAGGCGGCATGAGCTTCCTCTTACTTGCATGCTGGAAGTAGAGCTCTTTGATGTTTGGGGGATTGATTTAATGGGACCATTCCCACCCTCCTTCTCCTATCAATATATTTTGGTGGCGGTTGATTATGTTTCAAAGTGGGAGGAAGCAATTCCAACAACAACGGATGATGCGCGGGTAGTCATGGAGTTCTTGAGGCGCAACATCTTCTCAAGGTTTGGGGTTCCTAGTGTTTTGATTAGTGATGGGCGATCCCACTTTTGCAACAATCAAATGCACAAACTACTTGAAAAGTATGGGGTCAAGCATAGGCTCTCCACTCCTTATCATCCACAAATAAACGGGCAAGCAGAGATATCGAACCGTGAGTTGAAGCGTATTCTTGAAAAAAATGTTAACTCCTCACGGAAGGATTGGTCAAAGTAGTTAGATGATGCTTTGTGGGCCTATAGGACTGCTTTCAAGACTCCAATTGGAAGGTCTCCTTATAATTTGGTGTTTGGAAAGGCGTGTCACTTACCCGTGGAATTGGAACAAAAGTCGTATTGGGCAATCAAAGAGCTCAATTACGATTTAAAGAAAGCTGGTGAAAAGAGGCTTTTAGATTTGAATGAATTGTCTAAAATCTGCATGCAAGCTTATGAGAATGCAAGAATTTACAAAGAGAGGACAAAGGCGTGGCATGACAAGCACATTTTGCCAAGGAAATTTGAACCGGGACAAAAGGTACTACTCTACAACTCAAGGTTGAGACTTTTTCCGGGAAAGCTTAAATCAAGGTGGTCCGGACCGTTCACAATAGTCAATGTTTTTCCACATGGAGCGGCGGAATAAGCAGGTGAAAGAGAGAATTTTAAGGTGAATGGTCAAAGGCTCAAACACTATTATGGGGAGCCAATCCACACTAGCCGGCAAGTGTTGAAGTTAACTTAGCCCTAAAGGGGCAATGACCGTCAGGCTCGGGACGTTAAACAAGCGCTACTTGGGAGGCAACCCAAGCTAGATATCTTTTTATTGCATTTAAAAAGTCATAAAAATAAATAAAAAGAGTCATCATATAGGGTCCTTAGTTAGTTTTTGCATTTAGAAAGTATTTAGTTTCAAGTGCATTTTAAATAACAGGGGAGCAGAATTTTGTTCTGTCTCGCCCCGCGAGAGGCTCTTCACCCTGCGAGACAGAGGGACGTGAATGTCCCTGTTTCTGGCTCGGCCCATGAAACAAAACTTCGCCCCACGAGAATGGCAACTAAACTCAGAGGTTTGTTGCAACACCCATTCCCGAGTGTCACATTCCCGAACGTTTATAAGGCCGAAAATATTTATTAATGCGGAAAATATGATTTTTCTTTTTCTTTTCTTTTCATAAAGATGTAATGGGATTAGTAAAGGTAATAAATAATACTAATAAGTGAACTTAGGTTCACCATGCATTACTAGGACATACATACAGTATTATAATACAGAAAACAGAAAACAGAGACAGAAATAACAACATTACTATATACAGACATAAGTCTAATGTATGACTGACATAAGAAATACAATAAGTACTAGGAGTCATAGCTCCCAAAAGGTACTACAAAAACTGACATAGTCTGGCCGACAACAAAACTAAAACAGCAAAAGAGTCCACCTCCGAACTCAAAGGGACTGCGGAACCGAACCATCGTCGCGTCCATCTGTTCAAGCATCAACAGCAAGTACCAGCAGAAAACATACAGATATGGGTGAGATTCCCGTTCATCAACACAACAAAATAGCAGTAGTAAAAACGGGACGACTCACCGGGTAACAGCGTACCCAACATGCTTACAAAGGTCCTCAGTATAAATCATGTTAAGCAGTTAACAACATAATAGCATGCTAAACATTTAATAGCATAATATAAGGCATCCTTAAACAATACAGCGATGTATAACAGTAAACGTAAACATCAATAGCCATAAACATCAATAGCCATGCAATGCAATGCAATGCATATGACTCAATGTCAATGTCATTGGGTACTACTCTGACCCCTACTCCATGGAGCTAACAAAACATTCGGAGAGAGTGAATGGGAGGACATGTTCCGGTTTCTGCCAGCCATGAGCAAGATGCTACAACATTCGTAACGTGCACGTATCTGGCTTTACGGTAACACTCTCGACCAAACATGAAAAGTACGGCATCTAGTAGAGGATATCAGTGTATTGCACGGATTCGCCACGACACAGAAGAATCACCAACTGGTCACATGTCAGCCCTTCCAACCCTGATACCTCCAAAAAGACCATTGAAGATCGTCACCGTAAGATTCGCACCCGCATCAAGGTGTAAGCTCAACTCCTAGGCTCAAGGCCTTACAACTATGCACATGAAATGCCAATGCTTACACAAAGCAGATGCGATAACGTAATGTTTATCCATTGGATAAACCTCAAGGCTCACTAAGGTTCTCTTCCTTAGAAACTACACACATCTTTGTTTTATAAAACAGTTATTCATCGGATAAAACAATTATCCATCGGATAAATATCTCGTGATTCCTTTGGAATGATCCAGACTGCTTTCAGAATCGCCGACTGTCCCCACAAACCAACACAAGTCTTTTCAGCGTGTTTTGTCCTCACTCACACGCTTTCTAGGAAACTTCCCAGAAGGTCACCCATCCCATAATTACTCTAAGTCAAGCACGCTTAACTATAAAGTTCTTATGTTCTAAGCTCCCGAAAAGAAGATAAATCTTGTTGGTATGGGTAGTACCAATCAATTCTTATATGCTTTCCCTTAACTATACAGTCCCATACCTGCATAGCCTTAGGATTCCTTCCACTGTACAGTCCCATACCTGCACAATCTCAGGATCTCTCTCATTCCGGTCATCACAAGACGGAAACAATTGAACGATTAACCTAGATCCGAATCATCGGTCGGTCATCGAACTATTGTTTCAAAAACCAAAACGTTTCATGTTTGTGTTTACATCTTATGAATTAAGTCTCAAGTCCTAAGCATTATGAATAAGGATTGAGAATCCTCTTAGATAAGTCTTTAAGCCTTTCTACGATATTAATCCCTTGTCTTTCAATTAAGGAAACAAGTGTTGATTTCACTTAAATCTTATGAAGTCATTGATGTACTAAGTCATCAATGGTATAGCACATGGTCTTGTTCCACCACATACCATACTTAATTAACCCTTGTCTTCAACTCTAAGTTAATTACTTAACTTAGGTTTTTCACCCGTAAAACTTTAAGATTGAGTTAGAAAACTCCTTTTGTAAACCAAACAACTTTTACAGTTGAAAACTCATTTGATTTAAAACAACATTTGAACTACTTACTTCATTTCTAGCATTTTCTGAAACATAAAATTCGCTTAGCGGAATTCCATTCGCTTAGCGAAAATGAGGCAGTAATACCTCCTTTGGAACTCCTCTGGATCGCTCGGCGAAACATCCATCGCGTAGCGAAATTTATTGTATTCGCTTAGCGAATATGAATTCGCTTAGCGCAAGTTCAGACGGTTGCACCTCTTTAAAAACACCTCTGGATCGCTCGGCGAGACAGAATTCGCGTAGCGAAACTTCACTTTATTCGCTTAGCGAGAATGATTTCGCTTAGCGAAAGTTCAGACGGTTACACCTCTATTGGAGACTTCTCTGGATCGCTCAGCGAGACTTTAATCGCGTAGCGAAATGTATTGGATTCGCTTAGCGAAAGTGAGGCAGTGATGGCAAACTAAGACTTTCCCTGTTTTTCGCGTAGCGAAAGTAATTTCGCTTAGCGAAATGTTGCCTTAAAACAAGACATCAACCTTATGGAACCATTTTGATTCTCTTCATGAAAACACTTCTTTTCTCATTTTGAGTCACTTGATTAGCTAGATGAACTAAGGATAAGGTATAAAACATGTTTCACTTTGGTGAAAGCACTTTGAGATTTAATTCCATTTAAAGTCACTTAGGGTTTTTCTTTGAAAAACACAAGTTATTGAAAACACTTTCTTTACATCAAAACTTGACTTGTCCAAGAACTATTCATATCCTTCCTTTCCTCAAGGTCATGGCTAATAGCCAACTAGGAATCAATGTGAAGTTTTACTTCATCCACCAATCAAAGTATGGCTCACAACACTTACACAATCATGATAACCATAATACACATTACTACATCATAATCAAACATCCAAGTTCATCACACATTATGGTCTCATAATCAACAATAAAAAGTCCATACTTGATCTAGTGATCAAAGTAGGTTTTCCAACATACATGAAAATGGTTTTTCATTCAATCATCTCATCATCAACATATGCTAAAACACAACACAACATACCAAAGCATAAACTCATCATGACATTCTTGTTCTCCATGAGAACTTAACAAAACATAACAACTAAAAGTGAACCCAAACTAAAGGGTTTCACCCACACATAAAGTAAACAACCATCTTCACCACCACCATCTTGGTGTGATGAGGTTCTTCTCCCCATACCTGTTGAAGAGCAGATTCCCAGATCAAAGTCGGTTGATCGGTTTGTGAACCTCCTGATAGTTGTCACCAACTACAAACAACCAAACAATCAATAATTAAACAAAAATCAAACCAAACTCAACAATTCTCACAAAGAGGGTTTCGGCCACCCTAAAGAGAATAAAGCTAGGAATTGATCTTGGTTTTCCATTTCATGGATTCAAAGGCATTAGGAAAGCTAAGCATGAAATCAAGTGTTAAAAATCAAAAATTGATGAAAACACTATTCATCATCATCAAGAAGGGTTCGGCCCTAATGTGCTTTTTGAGCTATGATGAAAGTTGAATCATAAGCTCTTGGGTTTAGATAGAGAATGATGAGGTGAGTTCAAAGAACTTGGTCTTACCTCAAAAGGATTTTTCTACAATTTCCTATGGATTTTCAAAGTTTTGGATCTAAGAAATAATTTTCATGAAAATGAAGATTGATCTTGAAATAAAGAGATATTCAAGAAGCTAAGAGATCATAGAAGTGATCTTACCTTAAAATGAAGGAAGATTGCTCAAGGAATCAAGTGAATCCAACAAGTGATTCAAGCTTTTCAAGAAGAAAAATGGAGTTTCTCTTCAAGAACAACAATGGTGTTCTTCTTTGGGCAGAAATTTCGTGAATGAGGGGCTGGATGGGCTGAGTTCAGCCTTTAAAACAAGTCACTTAAGGGCAAAATGGTCATTTGCCAAAAGGGTAAAATGGTAAAAGTGCAAAAGACTAAGGTTAGGGGCATTTTGGTCATTTTGCATCTAGATTTTCCCGATCGTCATGACGACTCTGGCATACTCTCCCAAGTGTCCTGAGATGTTGTGATATCAAGATTATCTGTTGGCGAGTCTCGGTAAGTCCATATGTGGCTCCGTTCGTCACCCGATTGAGAATTCCGCCCAAACGAAGGTCAGGAAATGATTTTTCTGAAATTTTTACGAAATTTAACCAAAACGTAGATAATCAAATTCTAAGACTTACTGTCTCGTTCACGGGTCCATCTGAGGTCTTCTGAGCAGTAAAATCATACTGTCAGTGTAAAAACGCAGACCGGACTCCGTTTGAGTTTTTGACTCAAAACTTAATCGTAGCTTCCTACGATATCGTCGAGCATGACTATGGTCTCGGAATATTTTATTTCTATTCCTACGACCTCGAATAAAATAAAGACATTAAAATACTGAAGAATTAGAAAACGTGAAAATCGGGGCGTTACATTTGTAACTCTTTCGGCCTCATGACGCGATACTATGTCTCGCTTCGCGAATCTGGGCACTCATGAAGGAACTCCAGATTAGCCTCGCGAGTATCTACTCGCCTCGCGATTCTGGAAATTTGGATGAAGCGTGATTTCCAGATTCGCCTCGCGAGTAGTGTCTCGCCTCGCGAATCTGCAATTAGGTTTTCCCAATTTGGGGAAATTTTAAAATTCACGTCGCGACCATTGGATCGCCTCGCGAACATGGGAAGTTTATTAGCCCCGCGAGTAGAGAACGGTCCTTTTTACCACAACTCTTCATTTTTCTCTCGTCTCTCTCTCGTGCGGGCTGAGCAGGGACTCCCTATTCTTCATCTTCTCTCACACTGACAACAACTACAAGGTTATGGCCCCACCTAAGAATCCCACCGAAAGGCAACCCGTCAAGCGCAAGAAACACGCATCTGCCCATGATGGTGACACTGTGTTGCCCTCGGAACCGAGCTCAAACTCTAGGGCTAACTCCTATGCCCCCATTTTTCGATCCCCTAGTCATGCGAACATTAGGATTTGGTGGTCAAGAAGGAGATGGTCCTAGAGCGGCGCGTGTCCCTGGTTGGCAACAACTATGCCTCCATCTCGGGTCAGATTCGGACTCGCGATTGGGGAGTGTTGGCAGATCTTCCTCGCCGGTATGATGTCAAACTCGTGCAGGAATTCTATGCCAACGCTCACCAACTAGAGATCACTGAGCCTAGATGCATATCACAGGTTCAGGGCATCCCCATCACCTTCTCTACAGAGGACATTAATGCATGTCTTGGGATCCCTACATGGACTGAACGGAGTGAGTATGAGCAGCTGGCGACTGTAGAGAGCTTAGCACCAGAAATAATTGCTACTTGCTGCGTGCCAGGGGCCGCATGGGAGGTTGGCACTTCGGGGAACCTGCTGAGGTTGAGGAGGCAGGATCTAACCTCGATTGCCCGGGTTTGGTCAGTGTTCGTACACGCCAATCTTAGGGTGAGTAGCCATGAGTCCACTATTACCGCCGCCCGAGCCCACGTTATATATGGCATTTTGACAGAGAAGAGCATCAATGTTGGTGCCATCATTGCTTCCAACATATAAACAAAAGCTAACTACGAGGTTCTCAAGGAGAATTTAGGGCACGGGCAACTAATCAAAGAGCTGATTCGTAGAGCGGCTATTCCGGTGCGTGACCTGATGGAGAAGGTCCTTCAGCAGCCAATTGATAGAGACTATATCAGCCGCTTCTGCTTTGTTCAGCCTGCCCCTTCCAGGAGAGCACAGCCCCCTCAGAGGCCGCGTTCAGCTGATATGGCTCTGCTCTTGCAGAACCAATAGGCTATGAGGAGGGACCAGGTGGTGCTACGGGATTTTTTCCGGGAGTTATCTTTGGCCCAGCAGGAGAGTCGGGTACCCATCTTCCCCTCCGAGGAGGACTTAGCACCTCGGCTAGGGTGGCAGGAATAGTGGTTACGCCCTTTGGTGTGACTAATGCTCCAGCAGTTTTTATGGATTACATGAGCCGGATTTTCCGACCGTTCTTGGATAAGTTTGTAGTTGTGTTTATCGACGACAATCTTATATATTCCCTTAATAGGGAAGAACATCAGGAACATCTTCGGATTGTGCCTCAAGTGCTAAAGGACCGACAACTTTATGCAAAGTTGTCTAAGTGTGAGTTTTGGTTGGAATAAGTGCAATTCTTAGGTCATGTGATTAACCGAGATGGGATAGCGGTAGATCCAGCGAAAGTTGAAGCTGTAGTGCAATGGGAGAGTCCTAAGTCGGTAAGTGGTATGTGCAAGTGTACACAATAGTAACAAGTAATAAAGAGTGAATGGAGATCGTTCCCATGTGGATTTGAATAAGCTAACAACTCCAGCTATAAGCTAGAACTTCTAATTGACAACTGTTAAGTGATAAGCCTGCGTCTTAGCTAGTTTTTCAGCTAGAAAAGGGTAAAGTTTTAGTACCAATTGAGCGATTTAACCTCGCTAAAACCCCTATTTTGGCTTGTTTTGTTCCTAAGTGTTGTTTGAGTCTTTTATTTGGTTTTTAAGAATTTTAGGAGTTTTTGAGTAGAATTACTCTTCTTATTGCTTATTTTCTTTTTCAAGTCAAAAGTGAAGCTTAAAGATGCTAGGAAAATGAAGAAAACAAGGGAAAAGGCAGAAACAGGGTTCTTGCCTCGCGAGCCTATTCTCGCCCCGCGAGCCAGAAGGCTGCCTGAATAGGGAAAAATAACATTTCTGTCTCGCTTCGCGAAACAAATGCTCGCCACACGATCCAGAAGGCTGTCTTAATAGGTGATACTGGCAGGTGATTCGTACTTAGGTCCCGAATTAAGATCACTATTTGAATACCTCTGGGAATAGAGTAGGAAAGCGGTCCAATCGCTACAGGGAACCAAGAACTTAATAAATATAATTGTAGGTTGAATATATTGGCAGATTGACAACTTACAATTTGAGATATTTCCTTTTGAAAAGCGGCAGTGACATTAGGATAATTGAGGGTTCCTGGTTGACAAAGAATTGACATAGGGATAAGAAGATAAACATTTGGGTAGCTTGCTTGATAGGATAGGTGGATTCATGACCTTAGAGACTTAATCATCATCGAATCTCATTATTATTCTTTATTATTCTTCTTTTAATTGTTATAGATTTAGTGCTTGATTTTCGTTTCTCTCTCCTCACAACTCTCCCCTTTTACTTAGTCAACGTCTTGAATTTCTTGATAAATTGCGCAAATTGGTACTCCAATCCCTGTGTTCGACCTCGGTAATCTCTACCTTGTTTATTACTTGCAACGATCCGGTACACTTGCTGGTTCGTCAACATTAAGAAACCAAGCAATCAAAGTTTAGAGGTAACCAAGTATTTTGCAAGAACTAACATTGATTTTGGATTAGGTAAAGTCGCAAGAGAAAAATAAACAAATGAAGAGTGTTAACAGTTTATAAAAATAGCTAGGGAGGCTAATCCTTTGTAATCTTTGCTACAGGGCAATTTATGCTTCATAATGCTGCAGCATTTAGTCCAGGAACAATATTTGCTTTCCAGCAGTAACAACTGAATTTCATTAAATGTTCCTTATTCCTATGCTCAAATTAAATCTATTCAGTTCTGGGTTTAGTACATCCAGATACTTAAGGCCTTGATAGTCTATTCCTAGCACAATCAACTTCCAATTAATTGAAATTAACCTTATCTTCTAGACAAGTCCACTTGCTCAACTTTTCCAAGCTTAACAAATAAGTGTTCTAGTTGAGATGATCAGATTCAACCAAAAATGGAGTGAGGCACATAATAGAAGAAAATGCAATGCATATATTAACATAAATCACCCAGAAGTGTTGATTACAATTTCATAGCTCCCAGCTGAAGAGATTTAGCTCATGATGAGCATAACAACAGCAAATGAAATTAAAGATAAAGATAGTTCCATTAATGGATAATAAAAACTACAAAGAAAAATTAAAGAAAGCAAGGTTGCGACTGTACTATGCACTTGAGAGAGATGTCCTGCCAGAACACCTGAGTTGGGTCCTGACAGAGACCTTAGATTTACATCTAGATTCTAGAAGTAGTTACATAAGGCTTTGGGAACGAAGTTAAGGTTAAGTTCCGCTTATCATCCTCAAACGGATGGTCAGTCGGAACGAACGATTCAATCATTGGAAGATCTCTTGCGAGCTTGTGTTTTGGAACACACAGGAAGTTGGGATGAGTTCTTACCATTGATTGAGCTCACCTATAACAACAGTTCTTATTCGGGTATAGGTATGATACCTTACGAAGCGTTGTATGGAAGAAAGTGTAGAACACCGTTATGTTGGTATGAGACAGGAGAAAGTCAAGTGCTAGGACCGGAGGTGGTACAGCGGATGACGGAACAGATTAAGAAGATAAGGGAAAAGATGAAAGCTGCACAAGATAAACAAAAGAGCTACAGTGACAAAAGGAGAAGACATTTAGAACTCCAAGAACGAGACCATGTATTTCTGAGAGTAACTCCAAGGACTGGAATTGGCAGAGCAATCAAATCTAGAAAGCTTACTCTAGATTCATTGGACCATTTCAAATTCTTCGTCGAATTGGTCCTGTAGCTTATCATATTGCTTTACCTCCAAACCTATCCAATCTTCATGATGTCTTTCATGTATCTTAGTTGAGGAAATGTTACCCCGATCCGTCCTACATTCTAGAGCCAGAGTCGATACAGTTGAGAGAGAACCTTGAGTATAAGGCCTTACCAATAAGGATTGCGGATAGAAGGGTTAAGGAACTCCGAGGTAAACATATTCCGTTGGTCAAGATCATATGGGATGAAGTTACAGGAGATTCTACCTGGGAACGTGAAAAAGATATGCAGCAGCAATATCCACATCTATTCTAAGGTACTTCAAATTTCTAGGACGAAATTTATTATAAGTACATGAATGTATGTTTGGCTTGATAATGTGCTTAGAAGGTAGGTTAAGAGTTCGGGTTGAATTGGATAAGAAAGGATGAAGTGTATGTCATCCAAAGCAGAACGCTCAAGGGTGGACCATGAGAACGCTCAACAATGTTAATGCTCTAGCGTGAGGCAGGATGGACGCTCAACCGTGACCACTCTAACTAGTTGAATGGCAGTGATGGGACATAAAGTGAACCGTGTCGGTTACGCGTCGCAGTTGCCATGTGATGGGCGGTGCCTTGGCGGTTAGGAAACGTCAACGCTCAAGTGTTTAGAAAGCCAACGCTCAAGCGTTGGAATGCTAAAGCGTGGAGAATCCCAACGCTAAAGCGTGGACAGTAAAATATTTCCTATATATAGTTGTCATTTTTCACCGAGAAGAAGTTTTCACTTCTTCATTTTCTAATAGAGAGCACGAGAGAGAGAACAGAGTTAGGGCTGGAACTTTGATTCAAGTTAGTGTTTCATTCCTTGATCCGATATCAATTCTGTTCGTGTATTCGTGATCAGCTCGACTTCTACTACAATTCTGCCGATTTGCTTTCGTGATTCATCGCGGGTAATCCGAGGTTCTGTATCTACCTACATGGTAGCTTTACAATGTTCTTCTATGGTTTAAGCTTCTATTCACGGTTTTGGCTTCCTATTACGGTTAATGCTATAATCTACATGTTGTTTCCATGATTAGGACAAGGTTGGAAGTTGCGTTCGTGATCCTTTTGGGAGAAGGAGGCTACGGCTGAGAGGGACCTTGGAGAGTTCGTGGAGCTCATTGAGTTTGTGATCATTGCTACATTTTCTATCAGGTGGGACAAAGAACCACAATATCGTCGGGAAGGCAAGAATAAAATAATAAACATTGATATGCGTAGGGCGACCTAAGCCCTACTATTGGTCGAGTAACCGACAACACCTAACTCACATTGGCGACTACTAATTGTGTTACCAATGTAATTTTAGGCATTGTAGGTTTATCGACGATAGATTGATTTTAAGATATGTCAAGGTTGTATGCTTGTGTGTTGATATGCCTATCATGATATATGTGTTGACATAAATGTTGTGATTAGTAACATGTTTAGGGTTACTTGAGTATATGCCTATGAGTAGATATTGATTAACATGATTATAGTTGCTTATGATATGATATTTGTGATCACTATTGTATAAGTAGAGATAGGCAGTAATTCCTTATAATTTGGGAGATGATCATGTGGTGAGGATTTCGAGGATGCAGATATGTTGTAGTGCTCAACCTAGAGATCCTATTGATATTTATGTTGAAATATAAGGTTGATACCTGGTTATGCCGGCGAACATTGATCGCAGTTGTGTACAAGTTGCGGTTGAGGCACTAAGTTGTTGATCCCGAGATGAGTCGGTGAGGTTCATTCTGCATCGTTGTTGTTCATCACTGTGTTGGCGTACGGGCGATCGATCTTGCCTGCGGGGAGATGATTGTACCCATCAGTTGTTAACGGGCGAATGTCCTGACCTGGCCTGTGGGCTAGGGGATATGTCATTGTCGAAAGTTGAGTTGTTGATGGTCGAATATTTCGACCTAGCTTGCGGGCGGGAGAATATGTCGTACCCATGAGTTAAGTTGAGCCAAGAGGGCTGTTGGCCGAACCCTGCATTACGGGGGGTGGCACAGTGATGAATGGGACATCTTGATCTGTTGCGGATGTCACGTCGTGATCGCTTCCAAATAGTTGTTAGTTGCACGAGTGTGAGAGATAGTAGCTAAAAGAGAATGGCTTGGGAGATGATTGATTGATATTGTGGTGTTGTTGTATGTAGCTATCAGTATAGCTTATTTTATAGTTGTTTCCCTATTTATGATGTATTGTTGTTTCTTATCTCTCATATCCTTCTATGTTGTGTTTTATTCTCGATCGCACGAGAACATTCTGTTGAGGATTTGCCAGAGGAGATTGATGGCACACCTGTTGAGCCTGATACTGGCAGGAGAGCCCCGGATCCCATTGTTGGGAGACTTTGATTTGCTATACGAGGACGATGACCGTTTCTGGGACATTTATTACTCTCAGCGACGAGTGGTGTATACGAGCCCGACTACCATATACTTCAGAGCTTGGGGATCGTCTAGGAGCTACTTAGTAGGAGAGATCCGTATTGCACAGAGACTACCATTAGAGAGGCTATGGAACAAGCCATGGCAGTATCATCATGACTCAGATGCTAGATGGAGATCTCACGCATCCTCTAGGACTGGTTTTGTGGATCGAGCCCGACATCGTCGTGCTGAGAGGAGGATGAGAGAGTACCATCGTCGCCGGATTGTGATGTCAGAGAGCAAGACGAAGTACGAGGCGATGCAGACTTATCGTCGGAGGCAGCGAGCTTCGGTTGGGAGTTCTCGCTATCCTCGTTAGAGCCATGGTGGGGTATTAGTCTTGGTTTTGTTATGGCCAATCATGGTTTGAGTGAAACATATTTTGGGGCCAGGAGAGGAAGTCAGATGTATTTTACCTTCGTTTCCATGCTTTCAGTTTGTACATATTGTTAGTTGCATACTCTAATAGTCGAGGCTGATTGTTGTAGGCTCTACTGAGAGAGCCAGTACTTTCATATATATATACATGTTATGTATGGTTGTGGAATCAGTGTTGATTGTTTTAATATTTTCGCATTTTTATATAATCGCGTTACGCGGTAACATTAAGAAGTTGAGTTCGGGTTACTAAATGGGACCTCCGAGGAGGGGCTGTCTCAGGACTCGGAGGCGGACATGGATGAGAATCCTGTGGAGGACTTAGAGGAGGATCCAGAAATGATAGTTGAGTCCATTAAGGACTCTTCGGAGTGGTAGTTTGTATGTTGGGCCAGTCTGGTTGTCTTGGTCTTTGATTCAGAAACCTATATTTTGAGGAGCTGCGACTCCTAGTTTCTTTTCATATTTATTTCAGCAATATTTGGGATTGTAACAGATATTTGATTACCTTGTTTTATATTATGTATCCCTCTTTTACTTGATCTTATATTCTGGCAAAAAATGATTCTAAGTTCGAACCTACTGTGAAAATGTTTACGTCAAGTCATGATATTATTTATTATTTTACGTTATCGAAAAGAGAAGCCACATTTATGAACAAACCTAAGCTTTAATTTTCCGCATATTTTATTTTCGGCCTTATAAAATGTTAACAGTGTCAGAAACAATGTACCACTCAAGAAGGGTGTTACAGAAAGTCTTTGGACTTAAAAAGGATCTGCACACTTAGATAAACATGCTAGTCCAAGACAAATCTTTGTTCATTTAATTTAGTCTTTTGTTAACATCAAAACCTTTAGGAGTTTATGGACCATAACCACTTTGGTTCCAACAATCTCCCCTTTTTTAATGATGACAAAACATACTAAAATTAATTAAACAAAGTTTTTCTTAAGAGCCAAAAGAGACTCCCCCTAAGAAAAAGGATTCTAACAAAGATAGCATATAATAGACTTCAGTCAAGTAAAATTAGGCATAAGACTTAAGCAAACATATATGCAAGCACATACTATCAGTCTTAACAAAAATGCAAGCAATATAAGCAATTTATTTAATCAAATTTCCCATGTCTTTTTCTCCCCCTTTTTGTCATCAGGAAAAAGGTGAAGTTAGACCTTCATAGTCAGAGAAAATAAACTAAAGGGGTTAAAAGATAAACAAAATTTTAAGATAGAGGATGAGGTTTAGGAAGGAAGTTTTAAAATATTGTAGCTCTCTTCTTGAGCAACTCTGCATTGTTGGCTTGGATGGCATTTGAGATTGACTGTTGGACGAACTCTTGAAACTCTAGAGGAACAACTGATACTGAAATCTCAGCTTTGGCCTTGGTTGCCTCGAGATTCTGTTGACCAATAATCACACTCTGAGCATTGGACGGTGATGGATTAGCAGGATGTACCACGGAAAGAGGCATCGGTTGAGACTTAGAGAATTCTTTCTCGAAGTCCGCAACTTGCTCAACAGGCTATGAAGCTTGTTCTTCCGGATAGGGATCCTCATATACTAACTCTGTGTCCCCAGACTCCTCAAAGACTACTTGGACTAGTGCAGCTGGAGGTTTCTTAGAATTAGGGTCTTCTTGAACAATCGATTTTGGCGGTGATGGCAGTACTACAAGAATGACCTCGGCGTCCTCAAATCTATTGTTCGTCTGCCATCTGGGTTTGGAGACTTCAAGCACATCCGTGGGATACAAAGGAATTCCGAAGATATCGTCTAATATCATGAAGTCAGCTTCGGAGATCCTATATTGCTTACGGACGATTGTGACATCATTTTTCTCTTTGTCTGACACCCCAGACGATGAAGTTCTCCGAGTAAACTTTAGCGTATTTCTCATTTCTCTCCTATGGATCTTTCTGCATAATGGAAGCCAGATCAATCGAGTCATCTGTTGGTCTCTTCCAAAACAAAGGATCAAAACTGATCTTGTAAGGCATCGTCCAAGTTTCAAGCCTCTTTCTTCCATCTTTATTCTTGTTCAGGTCCAACATCGGGATCCTTGGACAAGCTCGAGGAGGAACAACTCCTCCTCTTGTTTCAGGCTTCCTCTTCCAGAAGCTCTTTGGCAGATTGTGATGAAACTTTGCATCACTTGACATATCTTCGTCCACTGATGCAAGAACCAGTTTTATTTTCCATGCATGTTGGACGGAGGCAGTTGTTGGATGAGTATATGATGGCTTCACTGTTGGACGTACAGGCTCTATCGAGCGTCCAGCAGAGGCTCCTTGTTCAGGCGCTTCCTCAATAGCTTGCGTCTGACCTTTTTGAGCGCCTTTCAATTTTTCTTGATCTTACTTGGACTTTTCAATGCAGTCCAGCTACATCTTCCTTAAGCTTTGTTTGCTAAACTCTGGTTGAAGCACCCGATCAATACCAAGAATTCCAATATACTTGAATTTCTACTCTGGAGTAAGGGATTTGAGATCATTATAGACAATATGCTTCTCAAAGACCCTTAAAAAGGGAGCCGCATAAAGAATAGCTATGTTCTTCCCAGAGCCTTCAATAGCGAACTTGAAGCATGGAAACAGGAGATGAGGAAGATTTACTTGCTTCTCCGGAATCAAATGAACAACAAGGCAGAATTGATGTGCCTTGGAGACAGAGTCTTTTGAGCCAGCCTTGTGAAGGATAAACTTGTTTAGAATTTGGTGAAGAACCCTAGCCTTGTCAGACATCTTAGATGCTATCAATTTGTCAAAGAGATTCTTCAGAAGATATTCCTTGATGGTGTCCATAACTCCCAAGTCCTCTTTCCACTTGTCTTCACGAGTGATTCCAGACTAAGCACACCCAATGGCATTAGAGATGGTTGCCTAAGAGACAATCACTCCAGTATTCACGACCTTGTTTCTGACTTCCCTTGTTATAATGGTAGGGTTAGTCCAAAACTCCCTTATGACTGCAGGATAGATCACAGGGGATCCTTCGGAAAAGTTAGACCATACAATGGCTTGAATAAGAGGTGCAACATCAATCCCATGGTCAATGAAGAACTTCAGACTAAACTTGAACTCAACCAAAATCTCAGCATTTGGAGCATCTAGGGCTTTTCCTTTACCCTTAGCAGAGGCGGATGCAGAAGCAGAAGATGCCATTTTCTCAGAGAAGAGGTTTTTTTTTTTTTTTTGAAAAAGAGAGTTTTTCAGAGAAAGAGAGGTTGAAGATGAAAGAGGTTGTAAAGGTGTTACCTTTAAGCAATAGACTTCAAAAAAAAAAAAAAAAGAAGGTTAAAAAACGTTTCACATTTTCTATTTTAAAAGAAATTTGAAATAAGGGGAAAAGAGGTGAGAAGACGTATGCATTTAATGTCTGACACACGTTTCAATTTTGAAAACCGTAAAAGGCGGTTTCACAATAATGAAAACAAACTGACTCAGTTAGGGAATGTGAAATTAATTTGCCTCTCGACAAAGATTCAGTTCAATTAATGTATTGGACGAACATAAGATACATATATATTGGACTCAATTATATTGGACCATAACAAGTATGGGACTCATGATTAATTAATGAAATGCATGTTCAAATGTTTTCTTATGAATGTGAATCTATCTTCAGCTAGAGGTTTGGTGAAGATATATGCCCACTGGTGGTCAATATCTACAAATTGAATATCAATTATACCTTTTTGCATGTAATCTCTAATAAAATGATGCTTAATTTCTATATCTTTGCTCTTGAATGCAATAAAGGATTCTTTGAAAGACTAATAGCAACTGTGTTATCACACATAATTGGAAATACATTGTAGTCTTCCAACTGATGTTTAATCCATAGAAGTTGTGACCAGCAGCTTGAAGCAGCAATATACTCAGCTTCAATAGTTGATAAGGCAATTGTGCTTTGCCTTTTGCTTGACCATGAGACTAAGTTAGCTCCAATGAAGTGACAACCTCCACTGGTGCTTTTTCTTTCTATTATGTCTCCAGTATAGTCAGCATCACAGAATCCAACTAACTTGTACTCATCATATTTCTTATACAACAGACCCAGATTAGTAGAACCTTTAAGGTATCTAAAGATTCGTTTAATTGTTGAGAGATGAGACTCTTTTAGATGTCAAAGATGTGACATGAAGGCTACTAGGAATAATTATTTGTCAAACCAATTGAATAGTTCACGTGCTCAACCTCATGAGCAACCCATCAAAGTCTCAATGAACAGTTAAAATTCCGATGAATAAGCTCGGATGCTCAAAAAACAAAACACATAAAACTCTTTCGCGTATTTAAGCTTGAAGCTTTGAGGGCTTGTATATTGTCCGAGCTTTATAGGTCGACATAACCAAGCTTATTCAGTTTACTATCCCCTATCAAGGACGACGATAACTTAGGAGAACCCTAAAATGTTGAGAACATAAACTCGACTTAACCTAACATATGGATCAAGCCAAGTATACACTCGGCCCCAACACACAAATAACATCTTTCATAGTTGAATACAGGTTATCGGCCACACCACTATCAGACCAAGGACAAGGTGTGTCTTGAGGAGATTGACCAGAGCATTAATGCATTTTGAAGCAACATCTGGCTGGATACCTTATCTGTTAATTTAGCAACTAGCTGCAACACCCTTTCCCAAGTGTCACATTTCCGAACGTTTATAACGCCGAAAATATTTATTAATGCGGAAAATACGGTTTTCTCTTCTTCTTTTTTTTTTCACAAGATGTAATGGGATTAGTAAAGGTAAATAAAACTAATAAATGAACTTAGGTTCACCATGCAATTCTAGAACATACTGTATTATAAATACAAAAACAGAAAACAAAAAACAGAAACATCAACATTATTGTATACAGACATAAGTCTAATGTATAACTGACATAAGAAATAATAAGTACTAGGAGTCGTAGCTCCCAAAAGGTACTACAAAAACTGACATAGTCTGGCCGATAGCAAAACTAAACCACAAAAAGAGTCCGCCTCCGGGCTCAAGGAAACTACTGGATTGAACCATCGTCACGTCCATTTGTTCAAGCAGAAACAGCAAGTACCAACAGAAAACATATAGATATGGGTGAGATTCCCGTTCATCAACACAACAAAACAGCAGTAGTAAAAACGGGACGACTCACCAGGTAACAGCGTACCCAACATGCTTACTAAAAATTCTCAGTATAAATCATGTCAAACAGTTAACAGCATAATATCATGTTAAACAGTTAACAGTATAATATAAGGCATTCTTAAACAATACAGCGATATTTAACAGTAAATGTAAACATCAACAGCCATGCAATGCAGTGCAATGTTCATGACTCAATGCCAATGCCACTGGGTACTACTCTGATCCCTACTCCATGGAGCTAACAAAATGTCGGAGAGAGTGAATGGGAGGACACGTTCCGGTTTCTGCCAACCATGAGCAAGATGCTACAACATTCGTAACGTGCACATATATGGCTTTACGGAAACACTCTCGACCAAACATGAAAAGTATGGCATCTAGTAGAGGATATCAGTGTATCGCTCGGATTAGCCACGACACCGAAAAGCTACCAACTGGTCACATGTCAGCCCTTCCAACCCTAATACCTCCCAAAAAAACGATTGAAGATCGTCACCGTAAGATTCGCACCCGCATCAAGGTGTAAGCTCAAATCCTAGGCTCAAGGCCTTACAACTATACAAATGAAATGCCAATGCTTACACAAAGCAGATGCGAAAAAGCAATGTCTACCCCCCGGGTAAACCTCGAGGTCCACTAAGGTTCTCTTCCTTAGGAACTATGCGCGTCTTTTGAAAAACAAAACCTTTATCCACAGGATAAATCTCGTGATCCCTCCGGGATCGAGTCATCACAAGACTGAAACAATTGAACGACCGATCGGGGTCCGGATCACCAGTCCGTCATTGAACTACTGTTTCAAAACCCAAAACGTTTCATGTTTGTGTTTATGTCTTATGAAGTCATGGATGTACTAAGTCATCAATGGTATAATATATGGTCTTGTTCCACCACATACTACTTAATTAACCTTTGTCTTCAACTCTAAGTTAATTACTTAACTTAGGTTTTAATGCGTAAAACTTTACAGTTTGAGTTGAAAAACACTTTTTATAAACAAAACCATTTCTCGCGGGGCGAAGATATGTTTCGCGACGCGAGGCTGGGAGGTTATCTTTACTGTTTAGATAGTCTTTCTTATTCGCGAGGCGATAAAGGTATCGCGACGCGAGGCAGAGAAGCTATCTCTTTTACTGCTCGGACAGTCCTCTGGTTAGCAAGGCGAGAACGACTTCGCGATGCGAGACCTAGAAGTTCTATCTTTGCTGCTCGGGCTAGCCCACTGTCTCGCGTGGCGAGACAATGTTAGCCAGGCGAATGCCTTGTCTTCCCTCTATCCCGCGTGGCGAGACAAGGTTCGCCGGGCGAATGCCCTGTTTTCACTTTTCCCTATCTCCCTCATTAATTCTCTTTTTGAGACACTTAGTTTGATTAAAAGACCTATGGCTAAAGAAAAGACATTTTCCCACTTTAGTGACACACTTTAAAGGTTAAAACTTCATTTGATCTTTGGATCAAAATCACTTTTGTTTTTATTTGAAAACATAGGTTATGAAATCATGTTTTCTTACTTCAAAACTTGGCTAAAACAAGAACACATGTTCTTATATTTCCTCTTACTAAGGCCACAAGCCTACTCCAATGAAAAAAAAGGAGACTTTGCCTCACCAACTAAGCAAATATAGCTCAAAAAGCTTACACAAATATGATAAACAACCATTACTCATTATTACCTCATAATCAAACATAAAAGTCCACCACACATCATGGCCTCATAATCAAGCATAAAAGTCCATACTTGATCTAATGATCAAAGAAGGTTTTTCAACATACATGGAAATGATTTTCATTCAATCATATCATCATCAACATATGCTAAAGCACACTACAATACACTAAGGCATAAACTCATCAAGACAACTTTGTTCTTCAAGAGAACTTAACCAAACTTAACAATTAAAAGTGAACCCAAACTAAAGGGTTTCACCCACACATAAACTAAAAAACCATCTTCACCACCACTATTTTGGTGTAATGAGGTTCACCCCCCATACCTGTTAAAGAGCAGATATCCAGATCAAAGTCGGTTGATCGGCTTGTGAACCTCCTGACAATCGTCAAAACTACAAAAACACAACAAGCAAACATTAAACAACAATCAAAGCAAAACTCAACAATTCGACCTAAGAGTTTCGGCCACCCTAAAGAAAATAAAGCTATGAATTGATCTTGGTTTTCCATTTCATGGATTCAAAGGCAATAGGAAAGCTAAGGATGAAATCAAGTGTTAGAAAGCAAAAATTGATGAAAAGCACCATTCATCATCATCAAATAGGGTTCGGCCATTTGGGGATTTAGGGCTATGATGAGATTTGAATCATAAGCTCTTGGGTTTAGGTAGAGAATGATGAGGTGAGTTCAAAGAAATTGGTTTCACATCAAAAGCGTTTTTCTACAAAGTCCTATGGATTTTCAAAGTTTTGGATCTAAGAAATGATTTTCATGAAAATGAAGTTTGATCTTGAAATAAAGAGAGATTCAAGAAGCTAAGAGAACATAGAAGTGATCTTACCTTAAAATGAAGGAAGATTGCTCAAGGAATCAAGTGATTCTAACAAATAATCAAGCTTTTTCAAGAAGAAAATGGAGTTTCTCTCAAGAACAACTATGGAGTTCTAAAGGGAGAGGGGCTGTGCGAAATTGAAGGGTGTGAGGGGCTGAGTTCAGCCTCTTAAAAGCTCACTTAAGGGCAAAATGGTCATTTGCCAAAAGGGTAAAATGATAAAAGTGTAAAAGACTATGGTTAGGGGCATTTTGGTCATTTTGCGTCCAGATATTTCCGAATGTCATGACGACTCTGGCATACTCTCCCAAGTGTCCTGGGATGATGTGATATCAAGATTATCCATTGGCGAGTCCCGGTAAATCCATATGTGGCTCCGTTGGTCACCCGATTGAGGATTCCGCTCGAACGAAGGTCAGGAAGTGATTTTTCTGAAATTTTTGTGGAATTTAACTAAAACGTAGAGAATAGAATTCTAAGACTTACTGTCTCGTTCACGGGTCCATCTGAGGTCTCCTGATCAGTAAAATCATACTGTCAGTGTAAAAACGCAGACCAGACTCCGTTTGAGTTTTCAACTCAAAACTTAATCGTAGCTTCCTACGATATCGTCGAACATGACTATGGTCTCGGAATATTTCATTTCCATTCCTAAGACCTCGAATAAAATAAAGACGTTAAAATACTGAAGAATTAGAAAACGTGAAAATCGGGACGTTACACTGGCCAATATATATTTTATATAATTGAGGTTTATAATCATAATTTATAGTTGACAAAGTATCAATTTAATTTTTTTAACTGTCAATATATTATAAATTATCAAATAATCATACTAATTAAAAAAGTTCACTTAAAATAAAAAAATTTAGAATATTTTTTTAATAAATTACATTATATACATTTTATTAATAATATAATAGATTAACATAAATCAAAATAATTAATGGAATAATCCCAACTATATAAACCTGTCAAGTCCTTATAATTTGTTGAAGAAAAATGTTCTCGAGTTACACCACCCCAATGTATAAGTATAATATTGTGCTTGCAACACCCTTTCCCGAGTGTCACATTCCCGAACGATTATAAGGCCGAAAATAATATTAATGCGAAAAATACGGTTTTCTTTTTTTGTCTTTTCGCAATGATGTAATTCTTTTTTTGTCTTTTCGCAATGATGTAATGGGATTAGTAAAGTTAAGTAATAATAAATGAACTTAGGTTCACTATGCATTTCTATAAGTCATACTGAATTAAAGTACAGAAATAGAAACAATACTGTATAAAGACATAGGTAAGCCTAACTGATAATAAGTATATAATTAAGTTCTAGGAGTCACCGCTCCTCAAAGGGTACAACTGACACGTAGAGACAGCTTAGCCAAAACAAAACAACAAAGGAGTCCACCTCCAGACTCAAAGTAAATGTTGAACTGAATCCTCATTGCGCCCATCTTCTTAAGCAAAAACAGCAATACCAGCAGAGAAGATATACAGATATGGGTGAGATTCCCAAACATCAAAACAGCAAAATAGCAGAAGTAAAAACGGGACGACGCACCAAGTAATGACATACTTAACATGCATACCATAAATCTCAATATATTATGTTAATCAATTAGCAATATAATATAAGGCATCCTCGAAAACATAATAATCAACAGCCATGCAATGCAATGCAATGTATATAACTCAATGCCATATACCACAAGGGTAAAACTCTGACCCCTACTCCATGGAGCTAACAATGTGTCGGAGAGAGTGAATGGGAGGACATGTTCCGTGTATGCCAGCCATGGGCAAGATGCTACATCATTCGTAACGTGCACATATCTGGCTTTACGGAAACACTCTACACCAAACATGAAAAGTACGGCGTCTAGTCGAGCATATCAGTGTATTGCTCGGAGTCGCCACGACACAGAAGAGCTACCAACTGGTCACATGTCAGCCTTTCCAACCCTGATACCTCCAAGATTATTTAAAACGTCACCATAAGATTCGCACCCACATCAAGGTGCAAACTCAACTCCTAGGCTCAAGGCCTTACAACTCATGCAATGAAATGCCAATGCTTACACAAAGCAGATGCGATAGAGCAATGTCTATCTACCGAATAAACCTCAAGGTTCACTAAGGTTCTCTTCCTTAGGAACTATACGCGAATTTATATTAGAAACTTTTATCCACCGGATAAATCTCGTGATCCCTCCGGGATCGAGTCATCACAAGACTGAAACAATTGAACGATTGTCCTGGATCTGAATCATCGGTCCGTCATCGAACTACTGCTTCAAAACCTAAAACGTTTCGTGTTTGTGTTTGTGCTTGTGTCTTATGAATTATGTCTCAAGTGTAACACCCTTTCCAGAGTGCCACATTCTCGAACAATTATAATGCCAAAAATAATATTATTGCGAAAAATACGGTTTTCTGTTTTTTTTTTTTTCTTTTCGCAATGATATAATGGGATTTGTAAAGTAAGTAATAATAAATGAACTTAGGTTCACCATGCATTTCTAGAAGTCATACAGAATTAAAGTACGGAAATAGAAACAACACGGTATACAGGCATAGGTCCAAGCCTAACTGAGATAAGTATATAAGTACTAGGAGTCACAGCTCCCCAAAAGGTACAACTGACACTTGACACAGCCTGGCCAAAACTGAACAGCAAAAGGGAGTCCCCTCCGGACTCAAAGTATATGCTGAACTGAAACGTCGTCGCACCCATCTTCTTAAGCAGAAACAGCAATACCAGCAGAGAAGATATACAGATATGGGTGAGATTCCCAATCATCAACACAGCAAATAGCATAAGTAAAAACGGGACGACACACCAAGTAATAACATACTTAACATGCATACCATAAATCTCAATATATCATGTTAATCAATTAGCAGCATATTATAAGGCATCCTTGAAAAAAGAATAATAATGTACAACAAGTAAATGTAATCATCAACAGCCATGCAATGCAAGGCAATGTACATGACCCCATGCCATATGCCACAAGGGTAAAACTCTGACCCCTACTCCGTGGAGCTAACAATGTGTCGGAGAGAGTGAATGGGAGGACATGTTCCGTGTATGCCAGTCATTGGCAAGATGCTACAACCTTCGCAACGTGCATGTATCTGGCTTTACGTAAACACTCTCGACCAAACATGAAAAGTACGGCATCTAGTAAAGGATATCAGTGTATTGCTCGGAGTCGCCACGACACAGAAGAATCACCAACTGGTCTGATATCAGCCTTTCCAACCCTAATACCTCGAAAGACCATTTAAGATCGTCACCGTAATATTCGCACCAACATCTAGGTGTAAGTTCAACTCCTAGGCTCAAGGCCTTACAACTCATGCAATGAAATGCCAATGCCCACACCAAGCAGATGCGGTAAAGAAATGTCTATCCACCAGATAAACCTCAAGGTTCGCTAAGGTTCTCTTCCTTAGGAACTATACGCGTCTTCGTATTATAAAACTTGTATCCACCGAATAAATCTCGTTATCCCTCCGGAATCGAGTCATCACAAGACTGAAACAATTGAACGATTGACTTGAATCCGAATCACCGGTCTGTCACCGAACTATTGTTCCAAAACCCAAAACGTTTCATGTTTGTGTTCGTGTCTTATGATTTACATCTCAAGTCCTAAGTATTATGAAGAAGGATTGAGAATCCCCTTATATAAGTCTTTGTTCCTTTCTAAGATATTAATTCCTTGAGTTTCAAATAATGAAATAAGTATTGATTCACTTAAATCTTATGAAGTCATTGATGAACTAAATCATCAAGGGTATAGTGCATGGTCTTGTTCCACCATATACTATACTTAATTATCTCTTTTCTTTTACTCTAAGTTAATTATTTAACTTAGGTTTTACATGCGTAAAACCTTACGATTTTGAATTGAAAACTCTCGATTTGAGACTTTGTAAACCAAAACTTTTCTAATTGAAAACTCATTTGATTTAAAAGAACTTTGTTACTTGCTTGAAGTAAAGCATCTTAACTAAATTGAAAAGGGTGTTTCCTCACTAACTTGGTGTAAAACCATGATCTAGGCTAGTGTAAAATAAAATGGAATTTCATTTAGTTTTCAAACTATGATTCAATTAGTTCAAACTTGAAGACAAGGTCCTCTTTATACTTTGTGGATTGAATGTTAACTTAGTTTGAAAATAAAGGTGATATCCCATTAAAACCTAAGGTACCTTCCTACTACTTTTTCTTCCATGAAATCACTTTCATCATTTTACTTTTAAAACACTTAGTTAATTGGATAAACTATGACTAAAGTAAAAGTACATTTTCACATTAGTACAGACACTTGAAGGTCAAAACTCTATTTGATCTTTGGATCAAAATCACTTCTTATTTTGTTTTGAAATATAAGTTACTAAAACACTTTCTTACTTTCAAAACATTGAATGTTCAAGAACAACTCATGTTCTTCCTTTTTCTTAAGGCCAAGGCCAAATACTCCCACACATGGGATGTGAAGATTTTGCTTCACTAACTTGTCAAGTAATAGCTCAAAAGCTCACAATATAATTATGAACAATAGTCATGCATCATTCAATCATAAACAAGCATAAAAATCCTTACTCGATCTAGAGATCAAGTATGGTTTTCAACATACATGAAAACATTTTTTTCATTCAAGCATGCATCATCATAAAGAACCATTATTACAATTATGTTCTCAATGAGAACTGAGACGACCCGCCGTCCCATCAGTAGAACCTAAGATATTAACTAATCTTAATCGCATAATAAACGTTAGCGCGCCTTATTAAAACGAAGCGAAGCGGAAAATTTAGCGCGGAAGCAAACAAATACACGGCTCGCAACGCTTCAGAGTACACAGCTTAAAATATAAAGAAATATATCACATACAGTATTGCCCCATCAGGAGAGCTATAGTAATACAGTAATACATACGAGTATACTCTTACAAACCAAAATAAAAGTATGAAAGATAGGCCGAGAGATAGCTCTCCGACTAATCACGATCATTGCCCAGCCTCTCGAGGCTAGGGTCCGCGGCACGTCCTCCAGCGTCAGGCTCGTAAGGGATGCCGTCTAGCTCTTCAGCAACTGGTTCCTCCTCGGGGTCTTCCCATAAGATAAGAGCAACACATACAGAAAAATAGCGGGAGATAAGAAACATATATCATCAATATGGGAGAGGGGCATCAGTACAGCATATATATATATACATCACACAACACAGATAACATATATAGCACAACTTCATCCATCTCTTAAGTCACCAATCACAATCATATCAAATATCATTCTCTCGAATAAGCCTAGAGGAGGGATACTAATCCCTATGTATATGTTGTCTTTCCTATATGCAAGTCGGCCGATACATCACGTCCCCAATTGGACATCCCCGTCGGGATCACATCACATCATATCCCGCCTCGGGATTTTACGTAACGTCCCCAATTGGACATCCCCCTTTGGGACCAAATGCTGTGGTATGAAATGTTATGAAAATGCAACAAACATCCATCGCAGGTTGATATCGGAACCTCACGCCTAAACACTCGTCCACGACCACGACACATCGCATCACATCAACGTCAACATCAATCATCAACATCAACATCACATCATCATCAACATCGCATCAGCATCAGCATCACGACGCCTTGCGTCTACGAGCCACAGCTCCACGGTCGGGACCACAACGATATCAACCCGAACAACATCAACGCTCACCATACTCTCATCAACACTCAATCAATCAAATCACATTATCATCACAACAGTAATTCTACCAGTACAGCTATCATCATAAAGTCAAACAATAATTCATCATGTAGGCAGTTCAACAAAATGAAACCAACAAATAATCAAATAACCAATTCAACACATCAACCTCAATAAACTACAATAGTCATATCATCAACTTAGTGGTGATAGCCCAAAAGTACCTACACCCAGGGTCCAGGCACTTTTCCAGGGCTCAACCTCTAGTAGGGTTTTAGGGTTTCCCTACACAGATATATATATATATATATATATATATATATATATATATATATATATATTCTATACTAGCTTGCCTTCCCGACGATATGAGTTCTTTCTCCCCACCTTAGTGATTTCCTCGAGCAGCTCCGGCTACGACTCCGCAGCTGTCAGTCGGGTGCGCTGTCGGATGTTTGAATCCTATCTGAGTCTATACAACAAAACACAACCAGAAATTAAAATAAGGGAAACCATAATCTATCTAATCTCTAGGATTAGCTACTGCCCTTAATTACTTAAGTAGGCTAGGGATATTGAAATTCTACCAACTCTTGGATCAATGACCCTTAAGCATACCTAATGCATAATCAATGATCAATTATCAAAGATTTGAACCAAAACCCCTTAAACCATCAAAGTAGGGTTTCGGCCCTCACCATGAAAAATAGGTGAGAGTGTGATTTGGCCTCCTAATCACTTGGATTACATGATTAAGGGATGACACATGAGGAATCAAGAACAAAGAACAAAACCCATTTTTTTCCCCAAAAACCCACCCATTCGGACCCTAAAAGATAAATAGGCTAGAGATTTTATTTCATCACAAGCTCTTGGATTATGATAGTAGGGAATGATCCTAGCTCATAGGAATTGGTTTGGTCTCAAAATGATTTTTCTACAATTTTCTAGAGATTTTTGAAGTTTAGATCTAGAAATTGAAATTCATGAAAATAAATGGTGAAAATAAAGATTGAGAGATCAAGGATGAAATCTATACCTTCTAGGTGATAGAGGATGATGAGGGGATCAACTTTGCTTCACAAACTTGTTTGAAAATCCTTGTGGAAGCTTGAGAAAAATGGAGGTGAAAATGGAGGAAGAAAAGAGAAATGGAGGAAGAAGAAGAAGAAAGAAGGAAGAAGAAGAAGAAAGAAGAAGAGAGAAGCAGCCAGCAGCAGGGGCACGTGAATGAGGGGAAGAAAAGGTGAGTGGGTGAGGTAATTGTTGATATTTAAGAAGACTTAAGGGTTAAGAAAGGTAAAGAGGTAATTAGTAAAAACTAACCAAGGGTAATTTGGTCAATTCACGTCCCGATAATTTGAAAATCCTCACGACATTTGTAGGAGTCCCCAAATGATTTAACATAGCCCTGGTATGAAAATCATTGGCTCAAGGTTCTCGAAAAACCCTAAGACAACTCGAATCGTCTCCTAGAACGATTATCGGCCTGAATATAATAATATTATTTTTATTTTCGAACGTCAGGACGAACTTTTTCGAAAGTGTAGGAAATGTGATTCTAAGACTAACTGTCTCGTTCACGGGTCCAAATTAGGTCTCAATAGTAGTAAAGCACTACTGTCAAGCAAAAACGCAGACCGGGCTCCGTCTGAGTTTTCGACCCAAAACTTAACCATAGCTTCCTACGATAGCGTAGAGCGTGACTATGGCCTTGGAATAATTTATTTAAATTTCTAGACTCTCTAATAAAATAAAATTACTTAAATACTAATTAAACAAAAGATAAAAGAAAATCGAGGTGTTACATTACTACCCCCCTTAAAAAAATTTCGTCCTCGAAATTCGACGTACCTTAGAATAGATGTGGATACCGCTGCTGCATATCCTCTTCACGTTCCCAGGTGGCATCTCCTGTTGTAGCATCCCATATGACCTTGACTAAGGGAATCTGCTTTCCGCGGAGTTCCTTCACCCTCGTGTCTTCAATCCGTACAGGCAATGCTTCGTATTCTAAGTTATCCCTTACCTGGATTGATTCGGGCTCTATCACGTGTGATGGATCGGGATGATATTTTCTGAGTTGGGATACATGGAATACATTGTGAATATTGGATAGGTTGGGAGGTAAGGCAATTTGGTAGGCAACTGGACCAATTCGGCGAAGAATTTGAAATGGTCCAATGAATCTAGGTGTAAGCTTTCTGGATTTGATTGCCCTGCCGATTCCAGTTCTTGGAGTGACTCTCATAAAGTCATGGTCGCCTTCCTGGAACTCCGTCTCCTCCTCTTATCACTGTAGCTCTTCTGCCGATCCCGTGCGACTTTCATCTTTTCCCGAATTTTCTTAACTTGCTCCGTCGTTCGCTATACCATCTCGGGTCCTATCAACTGATTTTCCCCGGTTTCATACCAACAGAGTGGTGTTCGACACTTCCGTCCGTACAGGGCCTCGTATGGCGCCATGCCAATACTCGAGTGGAAACTATTATTATATGTGAATTCAATCAATGGAAGGAATTCGTCCCAACTTCCCGTGTTTTCCAAAACACATGCTCTTAAAAGATCCTCCAACGATTGAATCGTCCTTTCAGACTGACCATCCGTTTGTGGATGATAAGCTGAACTCATCCTGAGCTTCGTCCCCAATGCACCATTTAGACTCTGCCAAAACCTAGAAGTAAACCTCGGATCCCTGTCCGAAATTATACTCGAAGGTACCCCGTGTAATCTTACCACTTCTCTGATGTAAATCTGGGTTAATCTTTCCAAAGAATACCTTTGGTTGATCGGCAAGAAATGAGCACATTTCGTAAGCCTGTCAACGATTACCCAAACTGCATCGCGTCTCTTCTGCGTTCTTGGTAGTCCGGAAACAAAATCCATTGCAATGCTATCCCATTTCCATTCTGGGACGTCTAGTGATTGTAATAACCCTGCTGGTTTCTGGTGTTCAATCTTTGCCTTTTGACACATCAGACAGGATTGGACATATTCTGCTACTTCCTTCTTCATCCCAGGCCACCAAAACATTCCCTTTAGGTCCTGATACATCTTTGTAGATCCGGGATGAAAACTCAGTTTGCTCTTATGCGCTTCTTCCAAGATCATGTTCCTAACTTCACTATCCTTCGGCACACATATCCTGTCTCCAAACTTCACGATTCCATCAGTACCCTTCTTGAACTCTGAAGTCCTTCCTTCTTCTACCATCTGGTTCTTTTCCTGTAGGTACTGATCTTCTCCTTGCTTTTTCCAGATCAAGTTCAGAAAATCACTAGTGATAGTGATCATTCCTAAACTCATCTTATCTCTGGATAACTCCACCTCCAGGTTCAGATTCCTGAACTGTTCCAGCAGTTCCAGTTCCTTCACCATCATAGCGGACATATGCAAAGATTTCCGACTCAATGCATCTGCCACCACGTTGGCCTTTCCTGGGTGGTACTGTAGATCAAATTCATAATCCTTTATGAATTCCATCCATCTCCTCTGCCGCATGTTCAACTCCTTTTGGTCGAACAAATACTTTAAACTTTTATGGTCGCTAAACACGCTGAATTTAGCGCCATAAAGATAGTGTCTCCATATCTTCAATGAAAACACTATTGCTGCCAACTCTAGGTCGTGGGTTGGGTAATTTCGTTCATGCACTTTTAGCTGTCTGGAAGCATAGGCTACCACCTTCCTTTCCTGCATAAGCACACAACCCAAACCTTGGTACGATGCGTCACAGTACACATCGAACGACATTGATGGATTCGGCAAGACTAGTACCGGAGATGTAGTTAGCCTCCCTTTCAGCTCTTGGAAACTAGTCTCACACTCTTCTGTCCATTCGTACGCTTTTCCTTTCCTCGTTAATTGCGTCAGAGGTAACGCAACCTTCGAAAATCCCTCGATGAACCTTCTGTAGTATCCTGCTAGTCCGAGAAAGCTTCGGATCTCGGTTACCGTCTTAGGACTTTCCCATTTGACCACAGCTTCTACTTTTGCAGGATCTACTGCAATACCATCCTTGTCGATCACATGTCCAAGGAATTGTACCTCCTCCAGCCAGAACTCGCACTTTGACAACTTGGCATAGAGTTGTCTGTCCTTAAGGACTTGAAGTACAATCCTCAAATGCCCTTGATGTTCTTCCTTGTCCAAGGAGTAGATAAGGATGTCATCGATAAAAACAACGACAAACTTATCGAGGTACGGTCTGAAGATCCTATTCATGTAGTCCATGAACACTGCAGGAGCATTAGTCACACCAAAAGGCATAACTAGATACTCGTAGTGTCCGTACCGACTTCTGAAAGCTGTCTTTGGTATATCATCTTCTTTTACCCTTATTTGATGATAACCGGATCTCAAATCAATCTTAGAAAATACCGTTGCTCCCCTTAATTGGTCCATAAGATCGTCAATCCTTGGCAATGGGTGTTTATTCTTGATCGTCACCTTGTTGAGTTGTCTATAGTCCACACACAACCTTGAACTGCCATCCTTCTTCTTGACAAATAGCACTGGTGCTCCCCATGGTGAAACACTCGGTCTAATAAACTGCTTTTGCAGCATGTCGTCCAATTGCTTCTTCAGTTCTGCCAACTCTGTTAAGGACATTCGATAGGGTGCTATCGAAATCGGTCCGGCTCCGGGTGTAAGGTCGATTGCAAACTCCACCTCTCTCTTGGGTGGCAATCCTGGCACATCATCTGGGAATACATCCGGAAACTCACACACCACTGACAAAGCATCAAGACTTGGAGTCTCTTCGGCTTCCAAAGAAAACAGCACCATACACTCTCCTGATTGTACACCTCCCGATACACCATCACTGGCAGGCAATGATCCAGATTGCTTGGAAAAGCAGAGGGTTTTATTTGAACAGTCCAGTACTACATGGTTGGCCGAAAGCCAATCCATGCCTAAGATAATATCGATCTGCTGCATAGGCAGACAGATAGGTCCACAAGAAAAGATCGGTTTTCTAACATAACTGGGCATTTTAAACAGACAAATAGAGTTGTCAGGGAATCACCCGTAGGTGTAGAAACAGTCAAGTTATATGGTAAGGATGAAATAGGTAAATTCAAATGATCCACACACGCTAAAGAAATAAAGGAATGTGTAGCCCCCGAATCAAATAAAACAGATAAGAGTCCCCCCGCAACTAGGCACTTACCTTGTATCAGATCGGGACATTGAGAGGCTTCAGACCCTCTCACGGCGAACACTCTTCCCGTTGTCTGCGGCCTGTTCTGCTGGCCCACCATTTGTTGTCCAGTCCCAACACTTTGAGCTCTCCCGGCTTGCTGTTGAACTTGGCCCTTACCGGCGTCCCTTGTTCGACATTCGTTGGCATAGTGGCCCCACGTGCCACAACGGAAGCAAGTGACATTCGGTGCCTGAGCACACTCTTTCACTTGATGCGGCCCGCCACATCGAAAGCACTTGGAGAATCCTGGTTGTCCTTGACTGGCATTTCCTCTTCCATAGTTTGCTGGTTGCTGATTCGGGCGACTGTAAGGCTTCGCCCTCGGTTGGAACTTTCCTCCTCGACCTTTCTGACCAAAGCTCCTGGTTGGTCCACCACTTGTTACTGGAGTTTGTGTAATTCGCTCTTGATCGTGTCCTTCCAGTATGGTACATTTTTCCACTAGCTCGGGAAATGATCGGATACTCAACGGCAGCATGGCTCTCTTCAACTCGGACCTTAGTCCGTCTTCGAACCTTCGGCACACCCAGTCTTCATCCGGGTGCACTTGGTAAAATTGGGAGAATTTCAGTAGCGCCTCGAACCTCATTGCGTATTCTCCAACCGACTTCTGGCCCTGCTTCAGGCTTAGGAATTCTTTTTCCTTTTCTTGACGAACACTCCTCGGAAAATATTTCTCCAAGAAGCTCTCGCGGAATGCCTCCCAAGTCAGTAATCTTCCTCCAGCCTCTAGCAATCTCTGTTTGTTTCTCCACCATGCTTCAGCTGCTCCGACTAGCATGAAAGCAGCGTAAGTAACCTTCCTATCCTCTCTGCACTGGATAGCCACAAAGACTTTCTCGATTTCTTGCAGCCATAGCTCAGCTGCCTCCGGATTATAGTCTCCATGGAATTGGGGAGGATTCCCCTTCATGAAAGCATTCAGTCCAGTGTTTACAACTTCACCTCCTCCGACCGGATTCTGTTGTTGTCTAGCATCCCTCTCTTCCTGTCGCTGCATGAACTGAGCATTCTGCTGTGTTTGTTGCAGCATTGCAGCGGCCAAATCTCTCATGGCCCTCATCGCTTCGTCCTGATCCCCGCTACCTCCAACTCCCGAGGTATCCCTACTACTGTCGGGGCTCCCGGTTCCAACTAGTGCTCCCCTTCCTCTACCACGTCCTCTGGCCATTCTTTCCTGGTAAAAGATTAGTTAGGGAATGAAGAAAACAAAATTAACATCTAGTTTGTTAGTTATGAAAGAAAATGAAGAAAACAAGAGAAAAGGCAAGAACAAGGTTTCGCTTGGCGAGCTCAATCCGCTTAGCGAATCTGAGTGCATTTCGCTTAGCGAGGATCCATTCGCTTGGCGTAATTGGGACAGCGATGCACCATTTGAAACCTGTCTGGATCGCGTAGCAAGATCAATTTCGCTTAGCGAAATTGATTGGAACTTCTCCGGATCGCTCGGCGAGATCATTTCGCTTAGCGAAATTGATTGGAACTTCTCTGGATCGCGCAGCGAGGCAAAATTCGCTTAGCGAAACAATATTTCGCTTAGCGAAACAATATATCGCTTAGCGAAATTCCCCAGATCCTTAGTTATTCCCTACAAGAATAGAACACAGTTGGTACCCAATGTGGACATAACCGTCAATGCTGGTATACTTCCTAAACCACACAGTCCGATATTAGAATTCGAACTGCTCTGATACCAATAAATGAGACGACCCGCCGTCCCATCAGTAGAACCTAAGATATTAACTAATCTTAATCGCATAATAAACGTTAGCGCGCCTTATTAAAACGAAGCGAAGCGGAAAATTTAGCGCGGAAGCAAACAAATACACGGCTCGCAACGCTTCAGAGTACACAGCTTAAAATATAAAGAAATATATCACATACAGTATTGCCCCATCAGGAGAGCTATAGTAATACAGTAATACATACGAGTATACTCTTACAAACCAAAATAAAAGTATGAAAGATAGGCCGAGAGATAGCTCTCCGACTAATCACGATCATTGCCCAGCCTCTCGAGGCTAGGGTCCGCGGCACGTCCTCCAGCGTCAGGCTCGTAAGGGATGCCGTCCAGCTCTTCAGCAACTGGTTGCTCCTCGGGGTCTTCCCATAAGATAAGAGCAACACATACAGAAAAATAACGGGAGATAAGAAACATATATCATCAATATGGGAGAGGGGCATCAGTGCAGCATATATATATATATACATCACACAACACAGATAACATATATAGCACAACTTCATCCATCTCTTAAGTCACCAATCACAATCATCTCAAATATCATTCTCTCGAATAAGCCTATAGGAGGGATACTAATCCCTATGTATATGTTGTCTTCCCTCTATGCATGTCGGCCGATACATCACGTCCCCAATTGGACATCCCCGTCGGGATCACATCACATCACATCATATCCCGCCTCGGGATTTTACGTAACGTCCCCAATTGGACATCCCCCTTTGGGACCAAATGCTGTGGTATGAAATGTTATGAAAATGCAACAAACATCCATCGCAGGTTGATATCGGAACCTCACGCCTAAACACTCGTCCACGACCACGACACATCGCATCACATCAACGTCAACATCAATCATCAACATCAACATCACATCATCATCAACATCGCATCAGCATCAGCATCACGACGCCTTGCGTCTACGAGCCACAGCTCCACGGTCGGGACCACAACGATATCAACCCGAACAACATCAACGCTCACCATACTCTCATCAACACTCAATCAATCAAATCACATTATCATCACAACAGTAATTCTACCAGTACAGCTATCATCATAAAGTCAAACAATAATTCATCATGTAGGCAGTTCAACAAAATGAAACCAACAAATAATCAAATAACCAATTCAACACATCAACCTCAATAAACTACAATAGTCATATCATCAACTTAGTGGTGATAGCCCAAAAGTACCTACACCCAGGGTCCAGGCACTTTTCCAGGGCTCAACCTCTAGTAGGGTTTTAGGGTTTCCCTACACAGATATATATATATATATATATATATATATATATATATATATATATATATATATATATATCTATACTAGCTTGCCTTCCCGACGATATGAGTTCTTTCTCCCCACCTTAGTGATTTCCTCGAGCAGCTCCGGCTACGACTCCGCAGCTATCAGTCGGGTGCGCTGTCGGATGTTTGAATCCTATCTGAGTCTATACAACAAAACACAACCAGAAATTAAAATAAGGGAAACCATAATCTATCTAATCTCTAGGATTAGCTACTGCCCTTAATTACTTAAGTAGGCTAGGGATATTGAAATTCTACCAACTCTTGGATCAATGACCCTTAAGCATACCTAATGCATAATCAATGATCAATTATCAAAGATTTGAACCAAAACCCCTTAAACCATCAAAGTAGGGTTTCGGCCCTCACCATGAAAAATAGGTGAGAGTGTGATTTGGCCTCCTAATCACTTGGATTACATGATTAAGGGATGACACATGAGGAATCAAGAACAAAGAACAAAACCCATTTTTTTCCCCAAAAACCCACCCATTCGGACCCTAAAAGATAAATAGGCTAGAGATTTTATTTCATCACAAGCTCTTGGATTATGATAGTAGGGAATGATACTAGCTCATAGGAATTGGTTTGGTCTCAAAATGATTTTTCTACAATTTTCTAGAGATTTTTGAAGTTTAGATCTAGAAATTGAAATTCATGAAAATAAATGGTGAAAATAAAGATTGAGAGATCAAGGATGAAATCTATACCTTCTAGGTGATAGAGGATGATGAGGGGATCAACTTTGCTTCACAAACTTGTTTGAAAATCCTTGTGGAAGCTTGAGAAAAATGGAGGTGAAAATGGAGGAAGAAAAGAGAAATGGAGGAAGAAGAAGAAGAAAGAAGGAAGAAGAAGAAGAAGAAAGAAGAAGAGAGAAGCAGCCAGCAGCAGGGGCACGTGAATGAGGGGAAGAAAAGGTGAGTGGGTGAGGTAATTGTTGATATTTAAGAAGACTTAAGGGTTAAGAAAGGTAAAGAGGTAATTAGTAAAAACTAACCAAGGGTAATTTGGTCAATTCACGTCCCGATAATTTGAAAATCCTCACGACATTTGTAGGAGTCCCCAAATGATTTAACATAGCCCTGGTATGAAAATCATTGGCTTAAGGTTCTCGAAAAACCCTAAGACAACTCGAATCGTCTCCTAGAACGATTATCGGCCTGAATATAATAATATTATTTTTATTTTCGAACGTCAGGACGAAATTTTTCGAAAGTGTAGGAAATGTGATTCTAAGACTAACTGTCTAGTTCACGGGTCCAAATTAGGCCTCGATAGTAGTAAAGCACTACTGTCAAGCAAAAACGCAGACCGGGCTCCGTCTGAGTTTTCGACCCAAAACTTAACCATAGCTTCCTACGATAGCGTAGAGCGTGACTATGGCCTTGGAATAATTTATTTAAATTTCTAGACTCTCTAATAAAATAAAATTACTTAAATACTAATTAAACAAAAGATAAAAGAAAATCGGGGTGTTACAAGAACTTCACAAATAAAGTAGTGAACCCAAACCAAAGGGTTTCACCCAAACAATCATAAACAACCATTTTCACCTTCCACCAATTTTGGTGTGATGAGGTTCACTCCCCATACCTTTTGTGAAGAAATCCTCCGGTTGAAAAGTCATCCGACCGGTTTGCGAATCTCCCGATTACTCACCCGAAAACTCAACACCAACTACAATCACACAATCCAATCAAACATCAACATTAACAACACAAATTTTTCCTATTCCCTTAGAGTTATGGTTCGGCCATATATAGAATAAAAATCTACGGATTTCATTTGGTTTCAATCTCTTGGAAGGATGATCCTTAGATATACCTAACGCTAAAACAAGTCTCATTACTCAACACTTGAATCAAAAACTCAAGCTTTCTCAACATATGTGATTTCGGCCTCATCATACCCATATGGGTTAAAGAACTCTTTTGGTTACAAGCTCTTGGATAATGAGAGAGGGAAATGAAACTAGCTCATAGAAATTGGTTTGACATTCAAAGGATTTTTCTACAATTTTCTATGAGTTTTTGAAGATTGGATCAAGAAGTTGAAACTTATAGAAATCATGGTTTTCAAACAAGTTTAAGAGAAGAATCATGAGGTTTAAGGATGAAAGGAGTATTCTTACCTCTTGAATGATGAAGAATGAACAAGAATCAAGACTTGCTTCACCAAAATCACTTAAGGATTTCTTAAGAAAATGAGAGAAAGTAAGGGAAAGAAAAAGGAGTTGGAGAAGCAATGAAGTGAATGGCTTCATGAAGGTCGCTTAGGGGCATGAGAATGGAGGGCCAAAGTGTCCAAAATTTGTCCACTTAAGGGTAAAATGGTCTTTTCACACAAGGGTAAAATGGTAAATGTGAAAAAAGTCAGGGGCATTTTAGTCTTTTCGCGTAACTCATCATGACATTGGCACGCATCCCAAGGTGATATGACTTGATGTGACTTCATATTTATCCGTTAGCGGGTCCCGGTAAATCCATTTCTAGCTCCATTCGTCACCCGATTTCAGATTTCTCCCAAATAACTTATATTATTTCGCTTTTTAGTGCGAAAGATCGATTTTAGCAAAATTGTAGGAAATCTAATTCTAAGACTAACTGTTTCGTTCACAAGTCAAAATTAGGTCATCTGAGCAGTAAAATCATACTGTCAGTGAAAAATGCAGACCGGGCTCCGTCTGAGTTTTCGACCCAAAATTTAACCGTAACTCCCTATAATAGCATAGACCGTGACTATGGTCTTATTTTATTTTATTTTATTTATTTTTTCTAAACCTCAGATAAAATTATAAAATCATTTATACAGTTTACTGTTCTTAGAAAACATGAAAATCGGGATGTTACATCAAGTCCTAACCATTATGAAGAAGGATTGAGAATCCTCTTAGATAAGTCTTTGATCCTTTCTAAGATATTAATTCCTTGGATTTCAAATAATGAAATAAGTATTGATTCACTTAAGTTTTATGAAGTCATTGATGAACTAAATCATCAATGGTATAGTGCATGGTCTTGTTCCACCATATACTGTACTTAATTATCTCTTTTCTTTTACTCTGAGTTAATTACTTAACTTAGGTTTTCATGCGTAAAACCTTACGATTTACAGTTGAAAACTCTCGATTTGAGACGTTGTAAACCAAAATCTTTTTAATTGAAAACTCATTTGATTTGAAATAACTTTGTTTCTTACTTAAGGTAAAGTACCTTAACTAATTTGAAAAGGGTTTTTTTCCTCACTAACTTAGTGTAAAATTATGATCTAAGTTAGTGTCAAAGAAAGTAGAATTTCATTTAGTTTTCAAACTATGATCCAATTAGTTCAAACTTGAGGACAAGGTCCTCCTCATACTTTGTGGATTGAATGTTAACTTAGTTTGAAAATGAAGTGATATCCCATTAAAACTAAAGGTAACTTCATATTACTTTTACTTCCATGAAATCACTTTCATCATTTTACTTTTAAAACACTTAGTTAATTGGATAAACTATGACTAAAGTAAAAATACATTTTCACCTTAGTAAAAACACTTGAAGGTCAAAACTCTATTTGATCTTTGGATCAAAATCACTTCTTATTTTGTTTTGAAATAGAAGTTACTAAAACACTTTTCTAACTTTTCAAAACATTGAATGTTCAAGAACAACTCATTTTCTTCCTTTTTCTAGTCAAGGCCGAACACTCCCTCACATGGTATGTGAAGATTTTGCTTCATTAACTTGTCAAGTAATAGCTCAAAATGCTCACAATATTATGATGAACAATAATCATGCATCATTCAATCATAATCAAGCATAAAAATTCTTACTTGAGCTAGAAATCAAAGTATCGTTTTCAACATACATGAAAATATTTTTCCATCCAAACATACATCATCATAAACACATATTAAGCATAGAACCATTATTACAACCATGTTCTCAAAGAGAACTTCATAAACAAAGTAGTGAACCCAAACCAAAGGGTTTCGCCCAAACAAAGCATAAACAACCATTTTCACCTTCCACCAATATTGGTGTAATGAGGTTCACTCCCCATACCTTTTGGTGAAGTAATCCTCCGATGAAAGTCATCTAACCGGTTCGCGAATCTCCCGATTATTCGTCTGAAAACTCAACACCAACTACAATCACACAAACCAATCAAACATCAACATTAACAACACAAATTTTTCCTATTCCCTTAGACTTATGGTTCGGTCATATATAGAATAAAAAGCTAGGGATTTCATTTGGTTTCAATCTCTTGGATGGATGATCATTAGGTATACCTAACACTAAAACAACTCTCATTACTCAAAACTTGAATCAAAAACTCAAGCTTTCTCAATCTATGTGATTCGGCCTCATCATACCCACATGGGCTAGAGAAATCTTTTGGTTACAAGCTCTTGGATTATGAAAGAGGATGATGAAACTAACTCATAGAAATTGGTTTGACATTAAAAGGATTTTTCTATAATTTTTCATGGTTTTATGAAGTTTGAGGTTCAAACTTGAACATTGCTTGAAAAACATGTTTTCAATGGAAGAAAATGTAGATTAAGAGATCAAAGAAGAAGTTCATACCTCTTGGAGGATGAAGATGAGCAAGATGACCAACTTTGCTTCACAAAAATCCTTAAGAGTTTCTTAAGAAAAGTGAGAGAAAATGTACGAAAGTGCGAGGAAAGGTGTTATGAAGAAGAAGTGAATGGTGAGTTTGATGAAGGGAGGCGTGTGAGATGAAGTGAAGGGCAAGGGTGTCCAAAAAATTTCACTTAAAGGGCAAAATGATCTTTTCACACAAGGTTAAATGGTAATTATGGAAAAGGTTAGGGGTATTTTGGTCTTTACACGTCCAGATATTTTCTAACCTCATCATGACACTGGCACGCTTTCCTAGGCGATGTGACTTGATGTGACTTCATGTTTATCCGTTAGCGGGTCCCGGTAAATCCATATCCAGCTCCGTTTGTCACCCGATTTAAGATTTCTCCCGAATAACTTATATTATTTCGCTTTTTAGTGTGAATAACCAATTTTAGAAAAATTGTAGGAAATTCGATTCTAAGACTAACTGTTTCGTTCACGAGTCAAAATTAAGTCTTCTGAGTAATAAAATCATACTATCAGTAAAAAATGCAAACCGGGCCTCGTCTGAGTTTTCGATCCAAAATTTAACCGTAACTTCCTACGATAGCGTAGAGCGTGACTATGGTCATAGTTTATTTTATTTCTTTTCCTAAACCTCTGTTAAAAATATAAACGCATTTACACAATTTATTTACCTTAGAAAGCTTGAAAAAAATCGAGGTGTTACATTACTACCCCTCTTAAAAGAATTTCATCCTCGAAATTTAACGTACCTTTTAAAATAGACTCGGATACTGTCGTTGCATGTCTTCTTCTCTTTCCCAGGTAGCATCACCTGAACTCTCGTTTCAGATAACCTTGACCAAGGAGATAGTCTCCTTCCCTCGCAGTTGTTTTACTCTTCTGTCCTCGATCTTAACAGGCAGTGTTTCATAGGTCAGGTTATCCTTTAGCTATACTGAATCAAACTTTATGACATGACTGGGATCCGGAATATATTTTCGCAATTGCGAAACATGAAAAACATTATGAAGGTTGGATAGAAAAGGCGGTAAAGTTATTTGGTAAGCGACTGGACCTATCCGACGAAGAATTTGATAAGGTCCGATGAATTTCGAAGTGAGTTTTCTGGACTTAAAGACCCTGCCCACCCCAGTCGTTGGAGTGACTCTCAAAAACACATGATCACCCTCTTTGAACTCAAGGGGCCTACGTCTTTTATCCGCATAACTTTTTTGTCGACTCTGAGTTGTCCTCATCCTTTCTTGAATCAGTTTCACCTTTTCAGTTGTTTGTTGCACTAGTTCAAGTCCTAATGAAGCACTTTCTCCATCTTGATACCAACATAAAGGTGTATTGCATCGTCGTCCTTATAAAGCTTCATAGGAAGCCATCCCTATGCTCGAATGATAACTGTTGTTGTAGGTGAACTCTATCAATGGTAGGAAATTCTCCCAACTTCCGACATGTTCCAACACACACACCCTCAACAGGTCCTCTAAAGATTGAATCGTCCTTTCTGATTGTCCATCAGTCTGAGGATGATAAGCCGAACTCAGCCGTAACTTCGTTCCTAAGACTTCAGGTAAACTCTGCCAAAACCGCGAAGTAAAACGTGGGTTTCTATCTGATATGATGCTTGAAGGTACCCCATGCAATCTCACAATCTCACTGATATAAATCTGAGTCAGCTTCTCCATGGAATACTTGATATTGATAGGTAGAAAATGAGCTGATTTCATACGTCTATCAACTACTACCCAAATGGAATCGTACCCCTTAGGTGTCCTTGGCAAACATGTCACAAAATCCATTGTTATGCCGTCCCATTTCCACTCTGGAATATCCAACAAAAGTAACATTCCCCCTGGCCTTTGATGTTCAACCATTGCTTTTTGACACACCAAGCTAGACGCCACATAATCAGCCACATCTCTTTTCATGCCTTGCCACCAAAACAACCGCTTCAGGTCTTGGTACATCTTGGATGATCCTGGATGCATACTTAACTTGTTTCTATGTGCTTCGTCCAGAATTAATCTCCTTATCTCTGGGTTGTTTGGCACACAAACCCGTTCTCCTCGTCTTAGGATTCCATTCGCTCCTTCCTTGTATTCAGACGTCGTCCCTTTCTTCAGATTCCCTCGCTCTTTCTCTAGATACTGGTCGTACACTTGTTTCTCCCGAATCTGATCCATCAGATCACATGACACTGTAACCATGCCCACACAAAGTCTCCCTGGCCTACTAACCACAGACAGATGCATATCTCTGAACTGTTCTAACAGCTCGTGTTCCTTAACCATCATGGCAGACACATGTAACACTTTCCTACTCAGAGCATCCGCTACCACATTAGCCTTCCCTGAATGATACTGTAACTGGAAGTCATAGTTCTTCAGAAATTCTAGCCACCGTCTCTGCCTCATATTGAGCTCTTTCTGATTGAATAGATACTTCAAACTCTTATGATCGCTGAAGACATTGAACGTCGAACCATACAAGTAGTGCCTCCAAATCTTCAAAGCAAAGACCACCGCTGCTAACTCCAGATCATGAACAGGGTAGTTCTTCTCGTGCACTTTCAACTATCTCGAGGCATAATCTACCACTTTTCGATTCTACATCAGAACACAGCCTAACCCTTGTTATGAAGCGTCATAATACACTTCAAAAGGTTCGCTTGGAACTGGCAACACCAACACTGGCGAAGTAGTAAGCCTTTTCTTCAGTTTATTGACCTTAGAAAACCTGGAAAAAAAATCGGGGTGTTATAGTGCTCCATGCATTCATATATTAATTGGTGGTATTCATATGTGAACAGATTAACAAAATGGGGATGCAGCTGATCGGCTCCATTTCCTAAGTCAAAAGTGGAAGTAAGGTGTAGTGTATAGCAAGGAAGTACATAAGGACAAAAAGGCAGACATTCCACCAAAAAATATTATCACCCACTACCACTACTTACAATGACACCACTGTCGTCTCCACCGGCCACTAACGAAATCTCACACAATACGTTCCTTCAAATTATGATGTCAATTTAATAGTACATGTTAGGTGTTATCAAAAGGAACATACTAGAATGAGCTTTACAACGTGTATATATAGGGTCCCTTACCTCACACTTTTTTGCACCAAAGTACATGTTTCTTGTCTCAAACAGTGCAATATCAGTATACTCTTGCTATATCAGTCTCAAGCATTAGTATACAGAAATCATATTCATATTATCACACTCATAACATTTTCGTTAATCGGCCTCTTATTACCACACATTGAGTTTGATATACAGTGCAAGAGATATGGCCGGCTCCAAGGTCATAGGGGCTGCTTTCATTGTTTTGCTGATTGTGGACCTAGCATTTGCTGCTAGGGTGACAGATAGGTTACTTGGTGGAAGAGGTGGTGGTGGTGGTGGTGGAGGAGGAGGAGGAGGAGGAGGTGGTGGTGGTAGTAGTCTTGGACGTGGTTCTGGGTATGGCTCAGGATACGGGTCTGGTGGGGGTGAAGGCTATGGTGGAGTTCTAGGAGGAGGAGGAGGTGGTGGTGGTAGAGGTGGAGGTGGAGGAGGAGGAGGTGGCACTGGTGGTTCAGGGTACGGGTCTGGATATGGGTCCGGCTATGGATCCGGATATGGGTCTGGTGGTGGGAAAGGAGAAGGTGGAGGTGGAGGTGGTGGGGGAGGCAGAGGTGGAGGAGGTGGTGGAGGTTCAGGTGGTTCTGGTAATGGCTCTGGTTACGGCTACGGCGAAGGAGGTGGTAGAGGAGGAAGAGGTGGAGGTGGAGGTGGAGGTGGCGGTGGAGGAGGCGTTGGTGGGGGTAATGGAGGTTCTGGCTATGGCAGTGGCTCTGGTTATGGTTCAGGATATGGGTCTGGTGGCGGCGGAAATGATGATGATTTCCCTTAAACTTATGAAGAGGTAGTCAATTGGTTTTGTTTTAGGTAGCATTCAATCTTGTTTCGATATGTGGTTTCCAAAAATAAATTGCAGTGACATGGTCGTCCTGCTTCGTGCATGGGTGGTGTTAACATATCATTGTTACCACAAAATATTACTATGTATCATTATCAGCGATGTATTAAAGCTTAACATTAATAAAAAGAACACTTAGTAAAGTTAGCTTTTTTCTTTTTTTTTCTCTCTCTTTATGTCCTCTTTTAAAAAATAATCTTGTCTTATTTTTTTGAAAAAATAATTGGCTTGGTAATTTGGAGTGATGTTTGGAGTGATGCAAGGTACTTCCTCGGTACCTATATATAAACAAAAAAATATCTATATTTTTTTTACTCAAATATAAGCAAAAGTCAACTAAATCAACCATATTTAATGCTAGTGTTTCAAAAATACCCTCTGATTAATTATTTTTTTATTTTTCAAGAGCATTACACTCCCAAGAAAGGACAGTTTAGTAACTATAACTTATTTTTTACACAAATCATGACAATTAAACATAACTAATATAACTAATTTTCTTAATACGTGTGAAGTTATTTTTTTATTTTTGCTTATATATAGGTTCGGAGGGAGTATATTAAAAAGAACTAGTTTGCACATTTAACTCATACCTTTACATTTAGTGTAAAAGCCCATTTTAGTCCCTAATAATATTTGATGTACCACTTTTCGTTCCTGAGAAAAAAAATTCACCAAATAGTCCCTGACAATGACAAAAGAGGGACATGTCAGTCCCTCTGTTTGTTCCATCCTAAACATAACGTTAAAGTGCTGATATATACCGTCAGTGTGTCGAAGAGTCTATTAAACTCGTCCATATGACCTGTGTCGGTATATCTGGTGTGGTGCATCTGATGCATGTGGTGTGTTGTTTGTAACATGTAGGGACTAATGTTTCACACGATAGAAATTGTCAGGGACTAAATTGGGTTACTTAAATAACAGTTGGGGACTTTATTGGGTCAATGCATAATTATTCTCATGGTCTGTTATGCATGTAGGACTATTGCCTGGGCACCTGACATACTAACGATACACATTAGTGCTCTAATGGCGTGTTCCGAATAAAAAGGACTAAAATGTCCCTCTTTTGTTATTATCAAGGACTATTCAGTGAGTTTTTTTTCTCGGGGACGAAAAGTGATACCTCAAAAATTGTTAGGGACTTAAATGGGCTTCTACTCTTACATTTATTTGTATAATTAGGTATATTATGTAAAAGTATAAATCACATATTAACACAATATTACCAAAAGTATTTAACTATAACAATAATAATTTAAGAAGACCAAATTCTTTTAATAATATCCTAACATATAATTGAATGATAATGTAAAGAAATTTTTAAATCCAACTAATAGATCAAAATTATAGATCTGACTAGCTAAATTCACCTAACTAAACTCTTAAATTTATGTTCAACAAAAAAATAATAGTAAACTCACTATAATAGCTCTAAAAGTATTGGTTCTCTCAAAGTAAATTGCAACTCCAAACAATCTTTTCCTATAATATTACAAGTTTGAATCATAAAATTACTACTTTTGAGGATGACTTCATCTAATCACCATTTCAGTTCGAACAATTTGTTAAACAAAAATTTACTTAAATGTTTTATTAAATGGTACAAACTTTGCAAATCACTTAATGTAAGCATTTAATTTCAATGCTAATTATGGCTTTTGAAAGGTATTGGTCCTTACGTTTATTACTTGATTTGACAAATCTTAATCACATGTGAAGGGCTTGGGATGGGATTCTCTTGAGCTTTTCTTCTTTTCTTTTTTCTTTTTTCTTGGTAGAATTATCGGCCTCTGCAAATTAAGATGCATGTATAAATTAGGAGTTGTAGAGTAAGTCAGGAAGGAGAAGTAAACAAGCTCCCATATGTTGTAATTGTTCAATAGGCAAATTTAGTTTAGTTTTTTTATAATATTTACATTATTATAAAACTTGATTTTACTGTAAATGTGAATGGAGATGAATAACTTTCATTTGATTTGATTATATATGAACTATTTTTAGGTTATTTCTTGTGTTTGCTTTGGTTGTCACAAAATTAGTGATATCTTTAAAGTAAAGATTTAAATAAATAACATTTTTAAAATGTTATAATAAGGAAATCATAATATTTTTAAAATGTTACAAAAAGGTAAATTAGTAAGATTTTTTAAAATGTTACAAAAAAGTAATGAGTAACATTTTTTACATGTTACAAATAATTAAGTAGTAACATTTTTTTAAAATTAGCAATATTTTTTAAAATGTTACTAAAAATACATTTAGCGACATTTTTAACATTTAGCTACATTTAACAAAAATATTGTTATATGGTAAATAAATATTACAAAAAGAATATATTGCAAAATTTTTTAAATGTTACTATAGGTATAAAAAAATGTTATTAAAGATTTTTTGCGACATAGACTTTGTGCAACACTTGCTAAAATGTTGCTAATGTCAATAACCGACATTTTTTTAGAATTTCACGACACTTTTTGAATGTCGTTAAAACTGACTTATGTTGTAGTGACAAAGCCATCAAATATGCTACTATCTAGCGTTTCCCTCCCTTTAACGGGCACACTTGGTGGTCAAAACCTTAAAACAAACACATACTTAAATATTTGTTTTTGGTTTTGGCGTTTGAAACACACAAGTCCATGTTTGATATTTTCCAACATACTTTTATCGTTAATAAACATGTTTGGATGTACTGTGGAACAAATTCACCAAACCCATTTCTAAAGTACTATTTACGCGTAGGGGTGTTCATGCATGGGACAAGTTGAGACGGGGTTAACTTACTCTTACTCTGAACTCGACTCAATATTCTGATAGAGTCATTTATTACTTGGACACGAACCTGATCCAATTATAACATGATAATGTGCAGGTCGAAACTGGGTCAATCCGATATATTGACATAATATATAAATTTGAGTATTATGTAATTAAATCATAGATTTAAAGATGTGTAAAACTAAAATTCAGGTATATTTTACAAAACAAATATTTCAAAATAGATAATATCAATGAATACCCTATCACGTTATACAAAATATTCGTGATTCAAGTTAAAAAGTTTATGATCAGCAACGTAATGCATGGTGAGGGATCAGTAAACGCTAATTCACTATGATAATGAATTAATGATATTTGTTTGACAAAACTTGTAATTTGTAAACTGTGGGTCCCCTTTTTTTCTTTTTATAATGTTAATTTCTTTATTGGCATTAAATAACAAATTATTCCCAACTGTTCTATTTGAACTGTTGCCATGGATGATCTAAATTTTTGGGAAGATAATGAAAATCATACGCTATAAAATCATCATGATTTGGCGGTATAAAACCATGTCATTGCAAAGCACCAAAAACCGTATCACTGCAAAACCATAAGATTGAGAAGTTATTAAGTGCTTTCGGAGTAAGTAAAATTTCTGACTTTATATCATTAAGTGAACAAGTATAGTATTAAAAATATAACAAAAATTAGAGACATGCAGTGATAACTCGAATAATGAAAATAATCCACATTTTACGGTGATAACCAATCAAACCAGCACTCAGCCTCCCACGAACAATAAAAACCCAAATTATTATTATTATTATTATTATTATTATTATTTATTATTATTATTATTATTAGGGAAAAGAATATAGACACCCTCAATTATTAATTCTTCTCAATTAATCCTTAAACTTCAAGCATTAGTGAAATTGGTCCCTCTGTTAACTCACCGTTAAATTATTAATGATGATCAAATCCAACCGTTAATTTTTTAAAATCTTAACCATTGATTATTTTTTTACTTTATAATAATGTTATTATTTTTAAAAACTAAGCCAAAAAAATAAAGAAAAATCTCCATCTCTCTCTTTTCCTGCGTTTCTTTCCATTTGCAGCTCCATCATGATTTGTGATACCATAACCGAATCACCCCTTTCCTTCACCAACGCTATCATGGGGTTACGCTCCGTGCCTAATATCCAGCGAAGCATAAGGATTGAGTGTGACAACAACCCCAGGAATATTGGTGGGTATGAGAAATTGTGAGGTTGTTGATTGTTCTAATGGGGTTTGTGAGCATGACCCTTTAAGGTTCACGAGACCTAAGTTGCAGGCTAGTTTCTGTTTGCAGCCTCCAAGGAATACTCCCACTCGCAGTACGCGACTATGGGTGGCATTTGCCTGAGAAAGGGTTGAGGATTTTGGATGTATTCAAAGGCTTTCTAGTTTTCTTTATGTTTTTGGCTTTTTTTTTTAAATAATAATATTATTATAAAGTAAAAAGTAATCAATGGTTGAGATCTAAAAGAATGAACGGTTAGATTCGATAACTATTAGTAACTTAATGGTAAGTTAATAGAAGGACCAATTTCACTAAGGCTTCAAGTTTAAGGATTAATTTGGAAGAATTAATAGTTGCGGGTGCCTATTTGCAAAAGGATTATAGTTAAGGGGGTCTGTATGCTCTTTTCCCTTATTATAATTATTATTATTACAACATACAAAAACTTAGTGGGAGCAAAAATATATCGGATAATACAACTTACAATACACGATTTGCCCGTAATATTACAGGGTTAAATTATTTTTTCTAGTCCGTTGGTTCATGTGGAAAGGACTATATCTCTTGAACATAAGATTTTGAGTTCGATCCCTAGATTCATCAGTATGAAAAAATGCTAGTAGAAAGGATCCCTGCTTAGATATCTGACCATACCCAAAAGATTAATCTCTCCCCCATTAAGAGCATGTTTGGAAAAGATTAATTTTTCCCATTTCAGCTATTTTTTGGCTAAAAAATTGTTTCATACATAATCTATCATGTTTGGCACTTTGCTTAAATTTATAAAAAAGCTTTTTTTGGGGGAAAAAGGTTGTTTTATGTCATCTAATTTGCTTTAGCTTAAGATTGTTGTGATTTGATTATTTTTCATTCTCAAAACTCTTTTCCCTATTTATCCCTACAAAACTAACTTCCAAACAAATATTATTAAATTATACAAATAACTTCGTAATTTGCTATGTAAAATATTTTTTGCACCATCCAAACGAAATGGATTATCTGAAAATCGCTTTTCAGCAAACATACCCAAACAAAACAGATTCTGATTATAATCGATTATCAATATATCTATTTTTTTCAGCTTTCCCAAACACACTCTAAATAGAAAGATACTATATATGGGAAACCCAAAATTACTTTTCCTACTACAAACGGATCCTGAATACTCAATTTTGAAGTGTCTTTAAAGATCCCCTTTAATTATTTTTCTTCTATAGAAGTTATAGGGTTATTATATGAACTTCAATTTGTTGAAGACAAATGCAATTAATACTTTTTATCTATTTATACTTCCTATTAACCAATCATAATATTATTTTCTATTTTACAAAATTATAATTAGTTAGTAAGAAGTATGAATAGAAGAAAATTAAGAGTGACAATTGTGACACCCCCTTCTGGGACATTACATGGTTACCCGTTACGGAAAATAAAACTATATTAATTTTACTGGTTACTTTCGAAAAATAAGATTTTCTAAGTATTTAACTTATTATGAAAATCCGTGATAAAATTTTTCTTCTAACTTAGCTTACCATACTTTAACGTAACTTAAACACGCATTTATATAACATCAAAATTGCATACATATTAGAGTATTATAAATTCATACATAAGGCCTTATATCGACGGCCATTCACAAAAGTCATGACTTTCAGTAACAAGATCAAACTAACGAAACTGTTGTTCAAAATAATAGGGCATATCCTATAGCTGGTCCCACTACTAAAAAACTGTGACTCTTCGTACGTCACCCTTCTTCCGCACCCTCAAGCGTTAGGGAATCGATCCCCGAATGTTCCAGTGGCATCTTGGAACTCATCTAAAGATGTAAGGGTGAGATACCAATATATGGATTCAACATGATAACTACATGCATTACACATCAATAGCATATAGGCACACATAATCATTATGCATAAGGTTCTACTAAATAAACAAGTAGTATATCATAGGATTTCTTTCCCAACAGTCATTACCATTTATAAAAATGCATGACACTTCAATGTTCATCATCTAATTCTTTACTTAATCTTCGGAGATATCAACACCGTTTTATAAAAACTGAGCTGATCAGGCTCGATTGCCAAAAGGCACACCATTGTTAAAACCATTGCACACTGTCCAACAGAAGGCACAGGCGATCATCGTTTATGGTTTTCATTGTCCATCAAGGCGCAATGGTATACACTGACTTGAATATCCTGCCATCAAGATATCCAGATTAACACCGTTGGCACGTCTGCTAAATTTTAATGCATGGAAAAACATTTCAAGTCTTGTCACTTTTCTTTGTGTTCGTTCTTTTGTTGTCGTAGCTCAAAGGCTTCCGACTATTCATAATTTACACCGTTTTAAAACTTCTCATCGTTAACACAAGATGAAACGTCTGAGTGCTCAATCGCGGAGCCCTAGACTGATGCACCAGCCCAAGGTCCGTGGTAATAGAAAACATCATTCACCTTTAATCATGTTTCCTCATAACAAGAGGAGGACACACAGTCCATAACATCGTTGCACGACTTCTCGAGCTATTTTTACAGAACACTAGTATCCCGACGTCTCGTATACTAGGTTCACGTTTTCAAAGTTTTCACCGTTTTTCGTTATGTGAAACACAAATCCAAAACAAAATCTCCGCAACTCATCCAAGTTGTCGGATTTTAAATCATTGGGAAAAATCGTTTACAGAAAACCTTTTATGTTTGAAAATGGTTTGAAAACCACCGCATTTCTGATGAAACTTATCTTTGTTGAAAGTCCCTTCCCAAAAACACATTTTTGAAAGAAAACAACTGAGACCAAAAACGTCGTCCCAGAATAGCATTACTGTTTTTCGAAAACGTTTTCTGTAAATTTTTTCGGAATTAAAACGTCGTTTTAGCATTAAAACTTCCTAAATTCAAAATCTTGACTTTTTCCTCTTATGTTAATTTATTCCACAAAAAGATTAATTTATTCTTAAAAACTAACTTTTCCTACTAACTTCATAAATTACTTTAGGATCCTCTTTTTTTTTAGAAAACTAGCGTCGTTGAAAATGCCCAACGTTTTCCAAATAAATCTTTAGCGTTTACTACAAAGCTTTTCAAGGATTTTATCCCCGTTAATTACTTGAGCACTGACCAATCACAATACGGTTATAGCAGATAATGCAATTAAAGTGCATATTCAACTACCATAACACATATTAGCAAGCAATTATCAACAAATCACATAATTGCGGAAAGTAAATAAATCAATCACCACACAGATAAATCTCATATTTACAGACCAGATATGATGACATGCAGTCATCGGGAGAATCCCTCGGGCAATTCCCCTTTACCTCTTGTAGTCTCCCGGTAAGCGAAAAGTCGCCCGATCGATTCGGAAGTCGTCCGATTTCTCGTTCGATCACTCGTCGACAACTACACACAATCAATCAATCAAGACATCAACTTTAAATCACAAAATTGTCTCCTAACTTCCCCCTCCTAGGTTCGACCATAGACAAGAAAATATGGCTAAAGAGTTCCAAAAATTCCCACCTCTTGGATTCCATCCTTACTAGATGTGCTAAGGCTAAATCAAAGCTTATTACATCAAAACTTGAACCAAAAACCCATCCACTCATCCATGGAGGGTTCGGCCTCCTTTTCCCAATTGAGCTAGAGAGCTCTTTTGGTTTCCAACTCTTGGATTATGATAGTAGATCATGAATCTAGTTGAAAGAAATTGGTTTGGTATTAAAAGGATTTTTCTACAATTTTTCATGGATTTTTTAAGTTTGTTGGTCAAAACCCTAACCTTCATGAAACTAGAATTTTAAGAGATGAAAAGAGAGATTGAGAGTGCTAGAGGAGAGTTGATACCTCCTTGATGAACTTCCTTGAAGGAAACTAGCTTGAATCACCAATTTTTCTCAAGGTTTCTAAGGTTCTAAGTTGAAGAACTATGAAGAAACAAAAGAGAAAGAAGAGAAAAGTGAGAAGGGGGAGAAAGAGAAGATAGCCGAATGGCCTAAGGAGGTGAGGGCGAAGTGAGATGTTTTTTTACTTCAATGGCAAACTTGTAATTAGTAGAAGAGTAATTTGGTAATTTTGCTAAAAGATCAAGGGCATTTTGGTCATTTCGTGTCCAGATATTTTGAAAATCATCATGACACTGACACACTTCCCAAGATGATGTTAACCTGATGTGACTTCAAGATTATCCGTTAACGGGTCCCGTTGCAACACCCTTTCCCGAGTGTCACATTCCCGAACGTTTATAAGGCCGAAAATATTTCTTAATGCGGAAAATACAATTTTCTTTTTTTTTTTTCCTTTCACAAGATGCAATGGGATTTAGCAAAGGTAAATAATACTAATAACGAACTTAGGTTCGCCATATATTTCTAGAACAATATGCATAATAAATACAGGGACATAAACAGAAAAAGGAATAATACTATATACAGACATAAGTCTAATGTATAACTGATACAATAAGTACTAGGAGTCGTAGCTCCCAAAAGGTACTATACAAACTAACATAGTCTGGCCGACAACAAAACTAAACCACAAAAAGAAGGTTCGCCTCAGGGCTCAAGAAAACTACTGGGCTGAACCATCGTCACGTCCATCTGTGCAAACAGCAACAGCAAGTACCAACAGAAAACATACAGATATGGGTGAGATTCCCGTTCATCAACACAGCAAAACAGCAATAGTAAAAACGGGACGACTCACCGGGTAACAGCGTACCCAACATGCTTACAAGAATTCTCAATGTCAAACATATTAAGCAGTTGACAGCATAATATTATGTTAAGCAGTTAACAGCATAAAATAAGGTATTCTTAAACAGTACAATGATGTATAACAGAAAATGTAAACATCAATAGCTATGCAATGCAATGCAATGTAGATGACTCAATGTCACTGTCACTGCGTACTACTCTGACCCCTACTCCATGGAGCTAACAAAACGTCGGAGAGAGTGAATGGGAGGACATGTTCCGTGCGCGCCAGCCTCGGCAAGATGCTACAACATTCGTAACATGCACGTATCTGGCTTTTACGGAAACACTCTCAACCAAACATGAAAAGTACGGCATCTAGTAGAGGATATCAGTGTATTGCACGGATTCGCCACGACACAGAAGAGCTACCAACTGGTCACATGTCAGCCCTTCCAACCCTGATACCTCCAAAAAGACCATTGAAGATCGTCACCGTAAGATTCGCACCCGCATCAAGGTGTAAGCTCAACTCCTAGGCTCAAGGCCTTACAACTATGCAAATGAAATGCCAATGCTTACACAAAGCAGATGCGATCAAGCAATGTCTATCCCCCGGATAAACCTCGAAGTCTACTAAGGTTCTCTTCCTTAGGAACTATACGTGTCTTTTGAAAACAAAACCTTTATCCACCGGATAAATCTCGTGATCCCTCCGGGATCGAGTCATCACAAGACTGAAACACTTGAACGACTGATCGGGGTCCGAATCACCGGTTTGTCATCGAACTACGGTTTCAAAACCCAAAACGTTTGTAAACCAGAACAACTTCTCAATTGAAAACTCATTTGATTTGAAACAATTTTTGAAACACGTACTTACTCTATTTTTAGCATTTTCTGAACATGTAATTCGCTTAGCGAAGTTGCATTCGCTTAGCGAAATTGAAACAATAATGCCTCTTTTGGAACTCCTCTGGATCGCTCGGCGAGTCATAAATCGCGTAGCGAAATGTATTGTATTCGCGTAGCGAATATCAATTCGCTTAGCGCAAGTTCAGACGGTTACACCTCTTTGGAAACACCTCTGGATCGCTCGGCGAAACAAAATTCGTGTAGCGAAATTTCACTTTATTCGCTTAGCGAGAATAATTTCGCTTAGCGAAATGGAGGCGGTCATACCTCCTTTGGAGACTTCTCTGGATCGCTCAGCGAGACGTAATTCGCATAGCGAAACTCGTTTGGTTGGCTTAGCGAATATGAATTTGCTTAGCGAAAGTGAGGCAGTGATGCCCAACTTAGACTTTCCCCTGTTTTCGCGTAGCGAAAGTAAATTCGCTTAGCGAAATGTTGCCATAAACAAGACATCAACCTTAGGGAACCATTTTGATTTTCTTCATGAAACCACCTTTTTTCTCATTTTGAGTCCCTTGACTAACTATATGGACTAGGGATAAGGTATAAAATATGTTTCACTTTGGTGAAAGCACTTTGAGCTTTAATTCCATTTAAAGTCACTTAGGGTTTTCTTTGAAAAACACAAGTTATTGAAAACACTTTCTTTACATCAAAACATGATTTGTCCAAGAACTTTTCATATTCTTCCTTTCCTCAAGGTCATGGCCAATAGCCAACTAGAAATCAATGTGAAGTTTTACTTCATCAACCAAACAAAATATGGCTCACAATACTTACACAATCATGATAACCATAATACACATTACTACATCATAATCAAACATCCAAGCCATCACACATTATGGTCTCATAATCAACAATAAAAGTCCATACTTGATCTAGTGATCAAAGTAGGTTTTTCAACATACATGGAAATGATTTTCGTTTAATCATATCTTCATCAACATATGCTAAAGCACACTACACCATACTCAAGCATAAACTCATCATAACAATCTTGTTCTCCAAGAGAACTTAACAAAACTTAACACATAAAAGTGAACCCAAACTAAAGGGTTTCACCCACACATAAAATTAAACAACCATTCTCACTACCACCATCTTGGTGTGATGAGGTTCTTCTCCCCATACCTCTTGATGAGCAGATTCCCGGATCAAAGTCGGTTGATCGGTTTCTGAACCTCCTGATAATCGTCAACAACTCCAACAATACAACAATCCAACATTACACAACAATCAAAGCCAATCTTAACAATCCTAACAAAGAGGATTTCGGTCACCCTAGGTTAAAAGGTTAGGAATTGGTTTTGGTTTTCCATTTCATAGATTCAAAGGCATTAGGAAAGCTAAGGATGAAATCAAGTGTTAAAAATCAAAAATTGATGAAAACACTATTCATCATCTTCATGTAGGGTTCGGCCAAAAAGTGCTTTTTGTGCTATGATGAGAGTTGAATCATAAGCTCTTAGGTTTAGGTAGAGATTGATGATGTGAGTTCAAAGAACTTGGTCTTACCTCAAAAGGATTTTTCTACAATTTCCTATGGATTTTCAAAGTTTTGGATCTAAGAAATTATTTTCATGAAAATGAAGATTGATCTTGAAATAAAGAAAGATTCAAGAAGCTAAGAGATCATAGAAGTGATCTTACCTTGAAATGAGGGAAGATTGCTCAAGGAATCAAGTGAATCCAACAAAAACTCAAGCTTTTCTAGGTGAAAATGGAGTTTTCTCACAAGAACAACTACGGAGCTTCTAAGGATGAGGGGCTGTGCGAAAATGATGAAGTGAGGGGCTGAGTTCAGCCTCTTAAAAGTTCACTTAAGGGTAAAAAGGTCATTTGCCAAAAGGGTATAATGGTAAAAGTGTAAAAGACTAAGGTTAGGGGCATTTTGGTCATTTTGCATCCAGATATTTCCGAACGTCATGACGACTCTGGCATACTCTCCCAAGTATCCTGGGATGAGGTGATATCAAGATTATCTTTTGGCGAGTCCCGGTAAATCCATATGTGGCTCCGTTCGTCACCCGATTGAGGATTCCGCCCGAACGAAGGTCAGGAAGTGATTTTTCTGAAATTTTTACGAAATTTAACCAAAACGTAGATAATTGAATTCTAAGACTTATTGTCTCGTTCACGGGTCCATCTGAGGTCTTCTGAGCAGTAAAATCATACTGTTAGTGTAAAAACGCAGACCGGACTCCGTTTGAGTTTTCGACTCAAAACTTAATCGTAGCTTCTCACGATATCGTCGAGCATGACTATGGTCTCGGAATATTTTATTTCTATTCCTAAGACCTCGAATAAAATACAACATTATAATACTGAAGAAATAGAAAGCGTGAAAATCGGGGCGTTACATTCCTACCCCTCTTAAAAGAATTTTGTCCTCGAAATTATACGTACCTCTTAAAACAAACTCGGATACTGTTGTCGCATGTCCTCCTCTCTTTCCCAGGTAGCATCACCTGTAGTCTCGTTCCAGATAACTTTGACCAAAGCTATCTCCTTCCCTCGCAGTTTCTTTATCCTCCTGTCCTCGATCTTAACCGGCAATGTCTCATAGGTTAGGTTATCCTTTAGTTGTACTGAATCAGACTCTATGACGTGACTAGGATCAGGAATATACTTTCGCAATTGCGAAACATGAAAAACATTATGAAGGTTGGATAGAAAAGGCGGTAAAGCGATTTGGTAAGCTACTGGACCTATCCGACGAAGAATTTGGTAAGGTCCAATGAATTTTGGAGTGAGTTTTCTGGACTTCAGGACCCTGCCCACCCCAGTCATCGGAGTGACTCTCAAAAACACATGATCCCCTTCCTCGAACTCAAGTGGCCTACGTCTTTTATCCGCATAACTCTTCTGTCGGCTCTGAGTCGTCCTCATCTTTTCTTGAATCAATTTCACCTTCTCAGTTGTTTGTTGCACTAGTTCAGGTCCTAATGAAGCACTTTCTCCATCTTGGTACCAACACAAAGGTGTTTTGCAACGTCGTCCGTATAAAGCTTCGTAGGGTGCCATCCCTATACTCGAATGATAACTGTTGTTGTAGGTGAACTCTATCAACGGTAGAAAATTCTCCCAACTACCGGCATGTTCCAACACACACGCCCTCAACAGATCCTCTAAAGACTGAATCGTCCTTTCCGATTGTCCATCAGTTTGAGGATGGTAAGCCGAACTTAATCGTAACTTCGTTCCTAAAGCTTCATGTAAACTTTGCCAAAAACGCGAAGTAAAACGCGGGTCTCTATCCGATATGATACTTGAAGGTACTCCATGCAGTCTCACAATCTCACTGATATAAATCTGAGTAAGCTTTTCCATAGAATACTTGAGATTAATCGGTAGAAAATGAGCTGATTTCGTAAGCCTATCAATTATAACCCAAATGGAATCGTATCCTTTAGGTGTCCTTGGCAAACACGTCACGAAATCCATTGCTATGCCGTCCCATTTCCACTCTGGGATATCCAACGGAAGTAACATTCCAGCTGGCCTCTGATGTTCAACCTTTGCTTTCTGACACACTAAGCAAGATGCCACATAATCGGCTACATCTCTTTTCATGCCTTGCCACCAAAACAATCGCTTCAGGTCTTGGTACATCTTGGTTGACCCTGGATGCATACTCAACTTGCTTCTATGAGCTTCGTCCAGAATTAACCTTCTTATCTCTGGGTTGTTTGGCACACAAACCCGTCCTCCTCGTCTTAGGATTCCATCCGTTCCTTTTTTGTATTCCGACGTCATCCCTTTCTTTAAATTCCTTCGCTCTTTTTCTAGATACTGGTCGTATACTTGCTTCTCCCGAATCTGATCCATCAGATCACAAGATACCGTAACCATACCCACACATAGTCTTCCTGGCATACTAACCACGGACAGATGCATATCCCTGAACTGTTCCAACAGCTCGTGTTCCTTAACCATCATGGCAGACACATGTAACACCTTTCTACTTAGGGCATCCGCTACCACATTAGCTTTTCCCGGATGATACTGCAACTGGAAGTCATAGTCCTTCAAAAATTCCAGCCACCGTCTTTGTCTCATGTTGAGCTCTTTCTGATCAAATAGATACTTCAAGCTCTTATGGTCACTGAAGACATTGAACGTCGAACCATACAAGTAGTGCCTCCAAATCTTCAACGCAAAGACTACCGCTGCTAACTCCAGATCATGAGTTGGGTAGTTCTTCTTATGCACTTTCAACTGTCTCGAGGCATACGCTACCACCTTTCGATTCTGCATCAGAACACAACCTAAGCCTTGGTATGAAGCATCATAGTACACTTCAAAAGATTCGCTTGGATCTGGCAATATCAACACTGGCGATGTAGTCAGCCTCTTCTTTAACTCCTGAAAACTCTGCTCACAGGCTTCAGTCCATTCAAACGCTTTGTCCTTCCTCGTCAGTTGGGTGAGAGGTCCTACAATCTTAGAGAATCCCTCAATGAACCTCCGATAATACCCAGCCAAACCCACAAAACTGCGTATCTCAGTCACTGTGGTTGGTCTTCCCCACTCAAGAACTGCTTCGACTTTCGACGAATCTACAGCAATTCCTTGCTTTGAAATTACATGACCCAAAAACTGCACTTCGTCGAGCCAAAACTCACACTTGGACAGTTTTGCGTACAACTGTTTCTCTTTCAGAACTTGAAGAACCACATTAAGATGTTCAGCGTGCTCTTCTTGGTCTTACGAATAGATAAGTATGTCATCTATGAAGACAACGACAAACTGATCTAGGTATGGACGAAAGATCCTATTCATATAGTCCATGAATATAGCTGGAGCATTCGTCACACCAAACGGCATCACAAGATACTCATAGTGCCCATAGCGTGTTCAAAACGCTGTCTTCGATATATCTTCTGCCTTCACACGAATCTGGTGATAACCCGATCGCAAATCAATCTTGGAGAAAACTGCCGCTCCCCTCAACTGATCCATCAAGTCATCTATCCTCGGAAGTGGATACTTGTTCTTAATAGTAACTTTATTCAACTGGCGATAATCCACACATAACCGAGATGTTCCATCTTTCTTTTTCACCAACAACACAGGTGCTCCCCACGGCGACACACTGGGTCTAACAAATTGCTTCCCCAATAAGTCTACCAACTGTTCCTTCAAAGTTTCCAACTCAGCAGGTGCCATACGATACGGTGCCATAGACACTGGTCCTGTTCCTGGCACAAGATCGATCGCAAACTCGATGTCCCGAACTGGCGGCAAACCTGGTACGTCTTCAGGAAAGACTTCCGGAAACTCATGCACGACAGGTATGCGCTCTAAGACTAGCTCGCTCTTGACCTCCAAAGAAGACAGTAACATGTATCCCTGAGCTCCTTCTCTCAAAGAAGCGTTTACTTGGTTGGCAGTCTAAAATCCAGAATTCTAACAACTAGGGAAAACTAAGGTTTTATTTGCACAGTCCAACAGGATATGATTAGAAGACAACCAATCCATTCCTAAGATTACATCCATTTGCGAAAGAGGCAAACAGATCAAATCAATCAAAAATGTTCTACCTTTAACAGAAATAGAACAGTTCAAACAAACTTTAGCAGTTATAACAGGCTTTGCAGTAGGCGTAGAAATTACCAAATCAAAAGGTAAAGAAGACACAGGTAATCCCAACAGATTCACACAGTCATAGGCAATAAAAGAATGCGTTGCGCCTGAATCAAACAGTACAGTTAAGGTTTCACCTCCCATGACACACTGACCTTGGATCAAGTCTTCATTTTGAGAAGCTTCAGCACCTCCCATAGTGTAGACTCTGCCCTTCATCTTAGGGCTTGCAGCTTGGACATTGTTAACAGAATGTTCCAATTTTGGTTGCATGCATTCACGTGAGATGTGTCCCGGCTTCCCACACTTGAAGCAGATAATCCCTTTGATCGAACAATCTCTAGTGATGTGATTGCTCTTCCCACACTTCATGCACTTGTTTGGGGCATTTCCAGACTGACTGAAACTCCCACTGCTTCCTCCAACAGAACGTTGTTGTCGATCTTGTTGCTTTGCATACGGCTTCCATCGAGATTTGTTGTCTCGGCCACCGCTTCCTCTCTGGAACTTGTTCGGTCCAGAACTCTGTACCCGCTTGTCCTTGGGCTCCAAGCTCTCGATCAGACGACACTTCTCCATTAGCCTTGGAAAAATAGAAATTTCCAATGGAACTACAGCTCTCTTCAAGTCGATCCTCAGACCTCCTTCAAATTTCCGGCACTTCCACTCTTCTCTTGGGTTGTCCAGAAAGTAATTTGAGAACTTTGCTAGACTTTCAAATTTAGCCCCATATTCAGCTACGGTCATCCCCCCTGTCTCAGCTGGAGGAACCCCATCTCTTTCTCGTGTCTTGCGCTCGCAGGAAAATACTTCTCCAGGAATTTTCCCTTAAAAGCATTCCAATCCACAGCTTGTTGATCGTGAATCAGTATCTGACAGGCTCCTTCCCACCAGTATTCAACATCCTCCACCAGCATATAGGTTGCATAGACAACCTTGTCATTCTCAGTACATCTCATCGCTCCAAAGATTTTCTCCAATGTTTGGATCCAGCGTTCAGCCAACTCAGGATTGAATTCACCTTTGAATTGAGGTGGATTCCGACGAAGAATTTCGTCCAGTCCTCTACCTCCGGCAGCTCTTTCGTCACCTTGAACCATAGCAGCAGCCATTTCCCGTATGGCGTTCACAGCAGCAGTCAGGTTTTGAGCAGCCATTGCTACCTTCAAAACCAGAACTATCAAACTCAAGAACCACAACTAAAGCAAACAACAGAGAAACACACAGAGAACACAACACAAACAAGACAGACCATAACCTACAACCCCAAAAAGACTCGGCCAGCTCTGATACCAAATAATGCAACACCCTTTCCCGAGTGTCACATTCCCGAACGTTTATAAGGCCGAAAATATTTCTCAATGCGGAAAATACGATTTTTTTTTTCCTTTCACAAGATGCAATGGGATTTAGCAAAGGTAAATAATACTAATAACGAACTTAGGTTCGCCATATATTTCTAGAACAATATGCATAATAAATACAGGGACATAAACAGAAAAAGGAATAATACTATATACAAACATAAGTCTAATGTATAACTGATACAATAAGTACTAGGAGTCGTAGCTCCCAAAAGGTACTATACAAACTAACATAGTCTGGCCGACAACAAAACTAAACCACAAAAAGAAGGTCCGCCTCAGGGCTCAAGAAAACTACTGGGCTGAACCATCGTCACGTCCATCTGTTCAAACAGCAACAGCAAGTACCAACAGAAAGCATACAGATATGGGTGAGATTCCCGTTCATCAACACAGCAAAACAGCAATAGTAAAAACGGGACGACTCACCGGGTAACAGCGTACCCAACATGCTTACAAGAATTCTCAATGTCAAACATATTAAGCAGTTGACAGCATAATATTATGTTAAGCAGTTAACAGCATAAAATAAGGTATTCTTAAACAGTACAATGATGTATAACAGAAAATGTAAACATCAATAGCTATGCAATGCAATGCAATGTAGATGACTCAATGTCACTGTCACTGCGTACTACTCTGACCCCTACTCCATGGAGCTAACAAAACGTCGGAGAGAGTGAATGGGAGGACATGTTCCGTGCGCGCCAGCCTCGGCAAGATGCTACAACATTCGTAACGTGCACGTATCTAGCTTTTACGGAAACACTCTCAACCAAACATGAAAAGTACGGCATCTAGTAGAGGATATCAGTGTATTGCACGGATTCGCCACGACACAGAAGAGCTACCAACTGGTCACATGTCAGCCCTTCCAACCCTGATACCTCCAAAAAGACCATTGAAGATCGTCACCGTAAGATTCGCACCCGCATCAAGGTGTAAGCTCAACTCCTAGGCTCAAGGCCTTACAACTATGCAAATGAAATGCCAATGCTTACACAAAGCAGATGCGATCAAGCAATGTCTATCCCCCGGATAAACCTCGAAGCCTACTAAGGTTCTCTTCCTTAGGAACTATACGTGTCTTTTGAAAACAAAACCTTTATCCACCGGATAAATCTCGTGATCCCTCCGGGATCGAGTCATCACAAGACTGAAACAATTGAACGACTGATCGGGGTCCGAATCACAGGTCCGTCATCGAACTACGGTTTCAAAACCCAAAACGTTTGTAAACCAGAACAACTTCTCAATTGAAAACTCATTTGATTTGAAACAATTTTTGAAACACTTACTTACTCTATTTTTAGCATTTTCTGAACATGTAATTCGCTTAGCGAAGTTGCATTCGCTTAGCGAAATTGAAACAATAATGCCTCTTTTGGAACTCCTCTGGATCGCTCGGCGAGTCATAAATCGCGTAGCGAAATGTATTGTATTCGCGTAGCGAATATCAATTCGCTTAGCGCAAGTTCAGACGGTTACACCTCTTTGGAAACACCTCTGGATCGCTCGGCGAAACAGAATTCGTGTAGCGAAATTTCACTTTATTCGCTTAGCGAGAATAATTTCGCTTAGCGAAATGGAGGCGGACATACCTCCTTTGGAGACTTCTCTGGATCGCTCAGCGAGACGTAATTCGCGTAGCGAAACTCGTTTGGTTGGCTTAGCGAATATGAATTTGCTTAGCGAAAGTGAGGCAGTGATGCCCAACTTAGACTTTCCCTTGTTTTCGCGTAGCGAAAGTAAATTCGCTTAGCGAAATGTTGCCATAAATAAGACATCAACCTTAGGGAACCATTTTGATTTTCTTCATGAAACCACCTTTTTTCTCATTTTGAGTCCCTTGACTAACTATATGGACTAGGGATAAGGTATAAAATATGTTTCACTTTGGTGAAAGCACTTTGAGCTTTAATTCCATTTAAAGTCACTTAGGGTTTTCTTTGAAAAACACAAGTTATTGAAAACACTTTCTTTACATCAAAACATGATTTGTCCAAGAACTTTTCATATTCTTCCTTTCCTCAAGGTCATGGCCAATAGCCAACTAGAAATCAATGTGAAGTTTTACTTCATCAAACAAACAAAATATGGCTCACAATACTTACACAATCATGATAACCATAATACACATTACTACATCATAATCAAACATCCAAGCCATCACACATTATGGTCTCATAATCAACAATAAAAGTCCATACTTGATCTAGTGATCAAAGTAGGTTTTTCAACATACATGGAAATGATTTTCATTTAATCATATCTTCATCAACATATGCTAAAGCACACTACACCATACTCAAGCATAAACTCATCATAACAATCTTGTTCTCCAAGAGAACTTAACAAAACTTAACACATAAAAGTGAACCCAAACTAAAGGGTTTCACCCACACATAAAATTAAACAACCATTCTCACTACCACCATCTTGGTGTGATGAGGTTCTTCTCCCCATACCTCTTGATGAGCAGATTCCCGGATCAAAGTCGGTTGATCGGTTTCTGAACCTCCTGATAATCGTCAACAACTCCAACAATACAACAATCCAACATTACACAACAATCAAAGCCAATCTTAACAATCCTAACAAAGAGGATTTCGGTCACCCTAGGTTAAAAGGTTAGGAATTGGTTTTGGTTTTCCATTTCATAGATTCAAAGGCATTAGGAAAGCTAAGGATGAAATCAAGTGTTAAAAATCAAAAATTGATGAAAACACTATTCATCATCTTCACGTAGGGTTCGGCCAAAAAGTGCTTTTTGTGCTATGATGAGAGTTGAATCATAAGCTCTTAGGTTTAGGTAGAGATTGATGATGTGAGTTCAAAGAACTTGGTCTTACCTCAAAAGGATTTTTCTACAATTTCCTATGGATTTTCAAAGTTTTGGATCTAAGAAATTATTTTCATGAAAATGAAGATTGATCTTGAAATAAAGAAAGATTCAAGAAGCTAAGAGATCATAGAAGTGATCTTACCTTGAAATGAAGGAAGATTGCTCAAGGAATCAAGTGAATCCAACAAAAACTCAAGCTTTTCTAGGTGAAAATGGAGTTTTCTCACAAGAACAACTATGGAGCTTCTAAGGATGAGGGGCTGTGCGAAAATGATGAAGTGAGGGGCTGAGTTCAGCCTCTTAAAAGTTCACTTAAGGGTAAAAAGGTCATTTGCCAAAAGGGTATAATGGTAAAAGTGTAAAAGACTAAGGTTAGGGGCATTTTGGTCATTTTGCGTCCAGATATTTCCGAATGTCATGACGACTCTGGCATACTCTCCCAAGTATCCTGGGATGACGTGATATCAAGATTATCTTTTGGCGAGTCCCGGTAAATCCATATGTGGCTCCGTTCGTCACCCGATTGAGGATTCCGCCCGAACGAAGATCAGGAAGTGATTTTTCTGAAATTTTTACGAAATTTAACCAAAACGTAGATAATCGAATTCTAAGACTTATTGTCTCGTTCACGGGTCCATCTGAGGTCTTCTGAGCAGTAAAATCATATTGTCAGTGTAAAAACGCAGACCGGACTCCGTTTGAGTTTTCGACTCAAAACTTAATCGTAGCTTCTCACGATATCGTCGAGCATGACTATGGTCTCGGAATATTTTATTTCTATTCCTAAGACCTCGAATAAAATACAACATTATAATACTGAAGAAATAGAAAACGTGAAAATCGGGGCGTTACACCCGTTAAATCCATCAATAGCTCCAATCGTCTTCCAGTTCGAATATTCGTCCGAATATTTTATATTAATTTCACTTTTTAACGTGAGGACTGATTTTAGCAAAATTTTAGAGAATTGAATTCTAAAACTAATGGTTCTAACCGTTAGTCAAAATTAGGTCTTTATAGTAGTAAAACACTACTATCCGTAAAAACGTAGATCGGGCTCCGTTTGAGTTTTTGATCCAAAATTTGACCGTAGGTTCCTACGATTGCATGGAACATGAATATGATTTTAGTTTTTCCAAAATCATTTTCTAAAACACAGATAAAAATATAAACTCATTAATTAAGTTTATTGTCCTCCGAAACCATAAAAAAAATCGAAATATTACAACAAAAATGTTATCCTTTGTTCAAAAGCATTTGGACTACGCAGCTTATCGTTCTGCAATACTTAGAAGCGGTCAAAAGTCATTTTGCAGGCGTTGGACAGCTAGCTAGGACCACTATGTAAATGTGACCTAGCAGATGTCGATCCTGACGTAACAAAACCAGGTTCGGCATCTTAGGGCGACAGAGGACCCCCACCACTTTCAAAAAGCTTCAGGAATATGTCAATCGATTTCGCATGCTTATGCCTGCAAAGTATAAAGATTAAGTTGGAAAAGCAAAGAAAGCCCCCCCCCCCCCCCCCCGAAAAAAGAGAAAAAATAGAACCAACCGACCCGTTACAGAACTACCCCACTGAACGATTCGACCGAAACAGCTATTACTTGTGGGATCTCCACGTTAACAAAGGAAACTAATTCTGAAAGGATAAACATTTAAATGAGAAAAATTCAAGTTCCACGTTTTTTTAGGTACAATATGTTTCACTTTTTTTTTTTTGTACAGGAGTCAAGCCCAAACAGAAACTACCTAGCTACCAAACGCATAAACGAGACCCGACAGGTCATGAAACCAAAGCCCAGAACACCCCGGAGGAGGAGAGCTTAGACAATGCAACCCGAAGCTCATGTTTCATTTTTAGATCATTTACTTTGTTACACAGTTATTGGATTCTATTAAAAAAAAAATGAAGATTTTATCATACTAAGAAAACTGGATGCTTGTTGATTTACGTCTAATAGCTTTGTAAATATTACGGTATCACGCACAGCCAGACTTAATAGAAAAACCGACCAAACCATCAGATTATACACATAGAAGTTAAACTAACGCAGAATAATCATGAAAAAAACTCACGTGAATTCTTAATTCTCAATTGCTATCACACCAAATGAATAATTCTCAAATCCTATCTTAGGCCAGTAAATTGAAGATACAGATTGTATATGATATTAGCTACTGTTGACTTACAACAAAAGAATATAGTTCTAAATACTACATTTGGAAAAGCCATAATGCCCTTTCCAATTGGTCTTGTACGTTGAAGGGGGTTTGAGAAAAATTCCTATCAGACCACTCAATTAAATAAAAAAAATTCCTGCCCTCTCCACTACAATAAAGATCTCCCAAAGTATATCATGTGACGAGAATTTATGTAAACAAATCCCAAAATTCAGCAAATGTATAAGCAATTAGCAAGCAGGTTCACTAAGCATCTAACAGCAGACGAGTGCACTTGCAAACTACTCAATCACCCTCTCAGTAGCATACGCAACCTTCTGCAATATCATAGATTCAGCTGTACGTATTGCTCTCTGGGATCCTGTTATGGTAACTTTCCTGCATAATAAGGAAATAGAAACACATGTAAAACGTTCATGGTAAAAGAAAATATCTCCGGGCATTCGATCAATGACTTTCATTATATTGGGAGTACGAAGGATACAAAATCTATACAAAATCTTCGAGTGAACAAATTCCTACCTATCAGTTGTTCCAGATATGTAATCACCTCTATCTGATATCTTTATCCTTGCCCCACTAATCTGAAAAAGGGTTAGTCAAAGTTAGTTTATTGTATAAGTAATCACATTGTAGCATGTAATACCGTTAGCCATTGGCAAACCTGACTAATATCCATTATATTCCTTCCACCACGACCAACAACCAATCCTATATGCCCATCTGCAACACCAATGGTCAGTGAGTTACTCCGCTCCTCCTGGAAAACAACATAAAAAAATCTGTAAGTTCAAATTGATAGAGCAAATCACCATTAGATGAAGAAGCAAGGATTTAAAAATAGAAGATTAAGTATATTTTTCTTCATTCACTATTATTATTTTTATAGAAATTCACTATTGAGACAATAATCTCACATAGCATGTTGGGTTTCGTACAATTAAGAAACAAAATTTGCCCAAAAATAAAAAATAAAATAAGAATGATATGCAAGAAAAGTGAGCCAAATATGGTAAAAGATCCCTCAAACAAAAAACTCACTTATTCTTCTTATTTGACCAACATTTTATATTCTTTTAGGACTCTAATATTGTTATTGTTATTGTTATTGGACAGAACCAGTCCAACATATTAGACTGTCAATTCATCCTGTTTATGGACATGGTTAAACATGCATTGATCAAAAACCATCTAAAACTAGATTCAGATCACATGTTCATCCTAATTATAGACTGGGCCTTCTAAATCTAGATTAAGATCACAAGTTGAATCAATCAGGTGAAATGTGGAAGATTTCAATAATATTTTACACTGCAGTTAAACCCTATGAACATTGGTTCTTTGCCTGGAAGTTCATAATATTACACAGTCAATGAATAGATTCCTGGATAAAAAACCTTCGTGGTCCTAAATCATCATCTCTAAGCTTCTTTCCTTCCCGTCATTGACCATGTTAGTAGCCATTCTTGTCTGCGATTAGCAGTGATAAACAAGTTTTTACCTAAGAGGAAACCGCAGTCCATTTGGTTAATTAGCTGATGCACTTCCACATAAAACACCAGATGAAGTAACAACCAAGCCTTTTCCCACTAAATGATGTCAGCTAGATCAATCAAACGACGTCATAATGTTCTAGCATAAATCATGTGTATACTTTTTCTTAGTCTCCCTCTACCTCTAACAATTGGGCTACCCACCAATTGTTCTATTCTCCTTACAAGGGCTTCTATAGATCTTCTCCAAATATGCCTAAACCACCTAACATGAGATTCTACCATCTTTTCTACAATAGATGCTATCCCAGTTTTCTCTTTAATCCATTCATTCCTAATCCTATCTTGTTTAGTGTCTCCACTAATCCAACGCAATATTCTCATATCTCCTACATTGAGCTTCTTCTCTTGTTGATTTTTTACTGCCCAACATTTAGTTCTGTACAACATTGCAAGTCTTACAATTGTGCAATAAAAATTTTCCTTAAACTTGAGTGGTACTTTTCCTTTTCTATCACAAATACCACCCAAAGCACTTCTCTAGTAAATCTCTCTATTTCCCGTCATCTTGTCCGATGGACGCAAGATATTTAAACCATATGATTTTGTGAAATGGTATGGCCCCCACTTTTCACCTTTAAGCTAGAATTAGTGCGCCTCCTGCTAAACTTACATTCCATATACTCCGTCTTATTTCTAATATAATCGAAGTCAAAGTGTGCCTCTACATCTCTAACTTCACATTTATTTCCTCTCTTGACTCTCCAAATAAGACTATATCATTTGCAAAACGCACAGGAGTGATAAGGTTGGTTTGATGGTTTGGGTGGGGAGTTAAGGAGTGGAGTGATAAGAAGGTTGAGAGTTCAAACCTCACCCACTAACATAATACTAACATTAACACTAACATTAGTCTACCAAAAAATAAAAAATAAAAAATTGCAAAACGCATACATAGTGGAATCGGCTCTCAATATGCTCTGTAAGCACACCTAAGACCAAGGCAAAAAGATAGGGGCTCAAAGTTGACCCTTGGTGCAGTCTTATTCTTACAGGAAAATCTTTTGTGGCCTACCTTATGTTCTTGCACTAGTCGTAACTGATATCAAACATATATTTAATTGCTCGAATATATGCAATATGAACTCCTTTCTTCTCCAAAGCCTGCCACATTAGCTCTCTTGACACTCTTGACCCTTGGCTCTCTTGCTCGAAAATCATGTGCAAGTCTTTTTTATTCCATCGATATCTCTCCATTAATCTTCATAGCAAGTATATTGCTTCCATAGTCGACCTTCCCGGCTGGAAGCCAAATTGGTTCTTTGTAATGTGAATCTCTTGTCTTAATCTCCGCTCTATTACCCTCTCTTATAGGCTATAGCTTCAAAGTATGACTGATAAGCTTAATCCCTCTATAATTTGCATAGTTTTGTATGTCTCCCTTGTTGTTATAAATAGGGATTATAGTACTTCTCCACTCATCTAGCATTTTCTTAGACATCACAATCCCGTTAAACCACTTCGTGAGACAACTTTTGCCGTCCTTTTCAAGAGACTTCCATACCTCTATAGATATATTATTCAATCCAACTGCTTTGCCATTGACCATCCTATTTAATGCTTCTTTTACCTCAAACTCCCAAATTCTACAATAAAAGGTATAATGTTGGCTCTCTTCTCTACTGTTTAGCCTATCAAAGGGCAATAAAATCTTATATCCTTCATTCAAGAGCTTGTGAACATAATTCTTTCATCTTACCTTGATATCTTGTTCTGTGACCATGACTTTACCTTCTTCATCCTTAATGCATTTCACTTGTTCCAAGTCTCGTCTTTCTTTCCCTACCTTTAACGAGCCTGTACATACTTCTTTTCCCAACTTCGGAGCCTAGGGATTTGTATAACCCGTCAAAAGTTCTAGCTCTTCCTTCGCTCATAAAACTTATTTTAGCTACCTTATACTTTATCAAATTTTCATAAGATTTACACAAGAACCACACTTTATAAAACTTTCTTAAGGAAACAAAGGGAAAAAATGTTTATTTCTCACAAAAAATAAAACAACAAAATATGCAACCACATAAAACCAAGGTTATCAATAACGCGTGATAGAGCCGCTATCGCGGAGGGGCGTCGCGTCGCAGCCGATGGTCGCTATCCTGGAGTCATCGTGTCATGTTTTAACGTCGCGGAGGTCGCGGTTGCTATAGCGTTGGAAAAAGGCATGAAACATCATCAACTGGGGCCTCTTTGCCTGTTGCCAATAAGACTAAAAATGTCAAAGGCCCCATGGACTTACTTCTTTTCAAAATTGCTGAAACAACTATCAAATCGGCAAAAGCCAAGAAGCATACAAGCATAAATGATGCTTCTGACAAGGAAGCAAGAGCAAGAACTATTCAGTACATAACAAGATGCTTTTGGGGGAATGGGATTGCTTTTAATGTTGTGCGTTCAAAAAGCTTCAAGTTGATGGTTGAAGCTATTGGAAACTATGGTCCCCATCTTACAGTTCCAAGCTATCATGAGATGAGAAATCCACTCCTTAAAAAGGAGTTGGAATACATAAAGGAATTGTTGAAGGGTCCTGAGGATGAACGAGTGAACTATGGATGCTCAATTATGTTGAATGCTTTGACACACAAGAATAGGACCTTAATAAAAAAAAATTTTGTGAATTGTCCATCAGGATATATGTTTGTGAAGAGTATTGATTCTTCTTCATATGTGAAGACAAGGGAAAAATTATTTGAGCTTTTGAAAGCTCCGCTGAAGAAATTGTAGAATACAATGGTGTGCAAGTGGTCACTAACAATGGGAGTAATTATGTATTGACTGGTAAGATTATTATTAACGTAGTTTCATAATTTTAATTTTGGCTAAAATGCATTTTATGTCCCTCAAGTTTTTCACTTCGACGAAATTCACCCCTCCATTTTTTTTGGGCGATTATATTCCTCCCAATTTTCCAATCTTGCAATAATGATCCTTCCGTCATCTTCCCATCCAAAACCTAATGGAAGTAGGTTATGTGGCAAACAGGTTCCAACATAGTAGCCAAGTGTCAATGCCACGTGAGACCCAGATAATAAAATTACCATTTAATAATAAAATTACTTTTCAAAACCGTTTTTTACCATGTGAGGTGATGTACATGTGATGCATTTCATCTTCTTTCACAAGGTGGAGCGTATCCCTCTTCTCCTTCCTCCGCTACGTCGACCCGCAACTCACCAGAGTCGTCCCCACCTCCGTCCTCAAGTTCGAACAATACACCCATCTTTCCACTGCTCTCATTATTGCTTATCTCAAGCTCGGTCTTTTATCCGAAGCTTACTGCGTCTCTCTCTCCCTCTCTGACCCCAACGTCGTTTCTTACTCTGTAACGATTTCAAGCTTTTCCAAGTCCAATAGACAATGCCAAGCTTTCAAGCTCTTCTACCAAATGATAAATTCTGGTATTGACCCTATCAATACACTTCTGTAGCTATTTTAACCGCTTGCATTCGAATTCTCAACTTCCATTTGGGTCTTCAGATACATGCCATGGTTATCAAAATCGGGCATTTGGACTGTGTTTTTGTTGCAAACACGCTTATAGGTTTGTATGGCAAGTGTGGAGGTCATGATGTTGATATTGCGTCGTGGAGAAGTTTATGTATGGAATGACATTTGGGTTTGTTGAATTGGAAAGTTTTAGGTAGAGAGGGAGAAAAAGAGATAAATAAACTATCAAATAGTAAGAGTGATATTAATTTGATATGGTGATGATGTGATTTCAAAAGACAACCTAATAGTCCTATTTATATTAAATGTAGAATCTTAATCCTAATCAAATAGGGAATCAAATCATAACATATAAATAAGAAATATATCCTAAGAGATTATCTAGGATACTCTAAAATATTCTAAGATATGAAAAAAGATATTATCAAATATTTTTCAGAATTTCTAACACTCCCCCTCAAGCTAAAGCTTACTAAGCTTTAAGCTTGTTACACGAAAACAATACATTCCCCCTCAAATAAAAAATAAAAAACTAAGCTCCACGAAGATAATGGTTGGAAAGCAACTCAGGGATGCTGAAGAGGCCGAAGAGAGTTGCTGGAAAGATAACAAGATAGCTGGAATGATCATCATCTTGAATATTAGGAGAGAATAGACACAAGGTTATGATGAATTGCTTAAGTGAGAAATACACTTAGCAACTACTATATTTATACACACTAGGTATTAAATATTGTTTACATTTACAAGGTAATAACTAAGTATCTATTTCCTAAGTACATGATGGTTCCTATGTACATGACCATTGGTACCAATGAAGTCGGTGACAATTTCTCCAGAAATAATTTTCTCTCGGATGAAGTGGCAATCAATCTCTATATCCTTTGTTCGTTCATGAAAGACGGGATTAGAAGCAATGTGCAAAGCAGCTTGGTTATCACATATTGATTTCATTGCACCAATTTTATAAAACTTTAACTCTTGGAGAAGTTGTTTTATCCAAATCAACTCACAAGTAGTAAGAGCCATAGCTCGATATTCTGCTTTTGCACTCGATCTAGCTACAACACTCTGCTTCTTGCTCTTCCATGAGACAAGATTTCCACCAATCAAAACACAATCCAGATGTTGACCTTCTATCACTAGGAGAACCAGCCCAATCAGCATCAGTATAAGCAACAATATCAATATGCCCCTTGTTTTCATATAACAATCCTTTTCTTGGAGAACCTCTAATATATCTCAAGATTCGTACCACAGCATCCCAATGCCATATCACATGGAGAATTAAGAAATTGGCTGATAACACTAACAGTGAACGATATATCAGGCCTAGTCATAGTGAGATAATTTAGCTTGCCAACCAATCATCGATATCTTCCTAGGTCTGAATAAGGCTTTCCTTGATCTGGCAACAATTTAACATTGGGATCCATAGGAGTATCAATTGGCTTGCAATTCAACATTTCGGTTTCTTCTAGGATATCAAGTGCATATTTTCTTTGGGATATGACTATGCCTTTGTTTGATTGAGCAACTTCAATCCCAAGAAAATAGCGCAATTTACCCAAATCCTTAGTTTCAAAGTGTTTGAACAAGTGTTGTTTTAATCCCTGGATACCTGTATGATCATTGCCAATGATAACAATGTCATCTACATAGACAACAAGATAGATGCATTGCCCAGAAGCAGTGTGTTTAGAAAATACAGAATGATCTGCTTCACTACGAGTCATACCAAATTGTAGCACTACTTTACTGAATCTCCCAAACCAACACCCAGGAGATTGTTTTAGACCATACAAGGACTTGTGTAATTGACAAACTAAGCCTGACTCCCCCTGAGCAACAAACCCAGGTGGTTGCTCCATGTAGACCTCCTCATTCAAGTCACCAGGAAGAAAAGCATTCTTGATATCTAGTTGATATAATGGCCAATGATGCATGGCAGCCATAGAGATGAAGAGACGAACAGAAGCCATTTTAGCAACAGGGGAAAAGGTATCACCATAATCAAGACCAGAGATCTGGGTGCAGCCTTTAGCTACAAGGCGAGCCTATAGGCGGTCAACTTGTCCATCTAGCCCCATTTTAATAGTGAAAACCCATCGACAGCCAACAGTTGTAATGTTGTCATCTCATCAATCATAGCCTGCTTCCAACCTGGATAAGAAAGTGCTTCCTGGACAGTTTTAGGAATAGATATGGAAGACAAGGAAGAGATGAAAGCATAATGGGGTGATGATAAACGATGATAACTCAAGAAATTATAAATAGGATGAGGGTTGCGAGTAGAACGAATACCTTTGCGGACAGCAATGGGCAAGTCAGCGAAAGAATCAAGTAGGTCCGAAGCCGGTGGAGATAATGGATCAGGAGATGAATTACTGGATTCTAGAACTGGATCAGCCTCCGGGAGGTTAGGGCGAGGTCGCCGTTGATAGGTGTGAAGTGGACAAGGACTAGGCTGCTGAGGAGGTTCATTTGTCGGCAGAGGGTTAAAGACTGGGACTGAAAGGGAGGAAATAGGGAGGACCTGAGAGATGGATTCTGGTGCAACCTATTCTGAAAAATAAGGTGTATCCTCGAAAAAGGTAACATCAGCAGAGACATAAAAACGTTTAGAGGATGGAAAATAACACCTATTCCCTTTTTGAGTGCGTGAATACCCAAGGAAGATGCACTTGACAGCTCATGCAAATAATTTGTCTAGACCTGGAGAAAGATCCTGGACAAAACATGTATAGCCAAAGACACGGAGAGAAACCAGATATAGTGGTTGATTGGGAAACAAAAGAGAATAAGGAATTTTATTGCTTAAAACGGAAGATGGCATCCGATTTATCAAATATCCTACAATAAGAATGGCATCCCCTCCAAATTTTAGTGGTGCATGAGCATGTATCAAAAGAGTGCGAGCAGTTTTGATCAAATCTCGATGCGTTCTTTCTGCCACACCATTTTGTTGTGGGGTATGAGGACAACTAGATTGATGGATCATGCCATTAGATGCCATAAAGTTATTAAAAGGTGCAGAAAAATACTCTCTTGCATTATCACTTCTCAAAATTTGAACACTATAACCAAATTGAGTACGAATTTCATTGTAAAAGTTTCTAAAGATATCAAACAATTCTGAACGATCTTTCATTAAATAAAGCCAAGTACATCTTTAGAAATCATCAATGAAAGTAACAAAATACTTATTCCCAAAAATAGAAGTGAAACGACTTGGACCCCACACATCTGAATGAATAACATGAAAAGGAGACTCAACGCTCTTATTGACTTTGCCTGGAAATGTTGAGCGGACATGTTTTCCAAGCTGACACGACTCACAATTGAGAGATTGTAATGGAGAAAGATGAGGAACCAATTTCTGAAGTTTATGGAGAAAAGGTGACCGAGACGGCAGTGAAGAAGATGAGGTGATTCTGCAACAGCACATATGGTAGGTGAAGGCTGAAAACAATAAAGTCCTTGTGATTCAAATCCTGTTCCAATCATCCGTCACGTGCTCCAATCCTGTATAGAAAAGAAATTTGATGCAAAGGTTATAGAGCAGTTAAGAGAATGAGTAACGAAACTAACAGAAATTAAATTAAATGGACAACCCGGTATAAAAAGAACATATTTTAAGGTGATGGATGGACAAATTTTAGCATGACCAATTCCAATAGCCTTAGCCTTGGAACCATTAGCAAGAGTAATAAGATGGGGAGATTTAAGTGGTGATATTTGTGAGAAAAGAGAGGGATTACCAGCTATGTGATCGGAAGCACCTGAATCCAAAATCCAAGGTCCAATAGACATTGATTGAGAAAAACAAGCAATAGAATTACCATTATGGGTACCATCATTGGTTGAAGATGAGAATTCTTGGGCAGCCTTGAGTTGCAAATATTCCTTATACTCAGTGTCTGACAAAATGTTCTGTTCTGTCCTTTTGTCAAAGGTAGAAGAGTGAGACACATTGGTTGTTTTCTCGGGAAAACCATGGAAGGAAAAGCACTTGTCTTGAGTATGTCCCATTCGATTACAGTAGGAACATCGGGGTCGATTGCTACGACCTCCTCTACCTCCTCCACAACCACGTCCTCAGCCTCCCGAATTAGAGATGAAGGCAAAGGATTCTGAACCATTTGAGGGACCATTCCCAACATTCTCATCAGATGAAGGAACTCGTAATAGACGATCAATGAGTTCATCAACTGTAGGAATGTTAAAGTTGGTCAAGACTTGGTTCCAAACATTATCAAAGTCCTTGTGAAGACAATGAAGAACAAAAACCATATACATGTTGTCAAGCTTATCTAGCACCTGTTTTGTGTCATCCTTGGTTAAGAGAAGTCTCATTTGCTGAATGATGGATTGAGCCTTGTTTGCATACGAAGGCAGGTCATGACCAGCCATTTGAAGGGTTGTGAGGCTATGGACAGAGTCATAGAGCCGCTGGATATCATTTGCATAAATACTTTTAACCTTTTTCCAGATTTCATAGCATGACTTATAAGAGCGGTAATGTACTAACAGTTTAGGCTCAATGGATTGCCATAGCAATGACACTAACTGATAGTCTGCCTTTTGCCATTCAACTCGATTTTTCTCGTCAATATCTTCAACTTTCTCAGTCAAGTGATCCAAGAGACCTTGACCCAAAAACTAGATGTCAACAGCAACAAACCAATCCAAATAATTCTTACCATTTAATTTCTCTGATGTTATAGAGGGACTGCCTGAAAAAGCAAAGGAGATAAGACCCTTTGGATTGGTCTGGGATGATTCAGAAGTCATTTTAAACACAAGTGTGCAAGGTAGAGAAGACCCACTGTCAAAACTTGATCAAAACAGAACACCCACCACCAAGACAGGAAGAGGAGGAGCCGAGGAGTTGTTCTGGACAGGCGCGCAGTGATTCCTGTGTTAGGAGGGTGGCGCGTGAGCTGCACGCGCCGGAAGGACAGTGAAACGGTGGCGGCGCGTGGGACGTGTTCTGACGACGGTTTTTCGTGGGCAGGCCGATCGGTGGCCTCTGATGGTGTTTCTGACGACAGTGGGTAGGTCAAAGGAGGCGACTTTTGGACTTGGGTAGTTCTGATTGTTTGGACAAGAGGAATGGGACTGAGTTTAGGAGTTTCTGCTGGACCAAAGGGCAGAAAGGTTATGGAGCTACACACCAGAGATGGGACCAAGCCCGCTCTGATACCATCTTGAATATTAGGAGAGAAATAGACACAAGGTTATGATGAATTGCTTAAGTGAGAAATACACTTAGCAGAATATTAGGAGAGAAATAGATACAAGGTTATGATGAATTGCTTAAGTGAAAAATACACTTAGCAGCTACTATATTTATACACACTAGGAATTAAATATTGCTTACATTTACAAGGCAATAACTAAGTAATAACTAAGTATCTATTTCCTAAGTATATGATGGTTCCTTTGCACATGAACCAACTGTTATTAATGATTAATTACAATAGTACGAATTCCAACACATCGGTCTAACAAAAATTTCTTGACAAGCAATCTAGCAAAGCAAGGTCCGAACTTCTTAAAACTGCATTTGGAAGCTTCAAAGAACTTTATCGAAGACCCAAATTATCAGACAACTACTTCCGGGACTGAGACGAGGCCAGTGGATCTGGAACAGATAGCCAAGGTCAATGCATCTGGGACAAAGACGAGGCCCGTGCATCTGGGACAGAGTTGGGCTAGTGTGAGTCATAACCAACATAAGTCAATCGTCAACAGAAATAGAAGTCACCACTAATATGATTCATCCGCGGGAAAGGAGTCACCACCAGAATGATCGTCGGTGGGAAGAGAAGCCAGTAGTATAATCCAATAGTGGAAAAGAATTGCATAACAAACATTGGGGAGTAGAACAGAGGAGAAAGAGGTCGGAAAAGTTGAAGGACACGTCTTAAAAGAACACAACGGAAGAGAGAAAAATGACAGCAAATTTTTTTTTTTTTTTTTGTATGGTTGAGAAGATGATTAATGTTCCTTCATACTTGGCGGAATTCGGCAACAGAATAGTAATGGAACAGGTCACGGAGGATGATACCACTCTGATACCATGTTGAATTGGAAGGTTTTAGGTAGAGAAGGAGAAAAGGAGATAAATAAACTATCAAATAGTAAGAGTGATATTAATTTGATATGGTGATGATGTGATTTCAAATGACAACCTAATAGTCCTATTTATACTAAATGTAGAATCTTAATCCTAATCAAATAGGGAATCAAATCATAACATATACATAAGAAACAAATCCTAAGAAATCATCTAGGATACTCTAAAATATTCTAAGATATGAAAAAGATATTATCAGATATTTTTCAGATTTTCTAACAGGGTTGTTCTGTGACATGCAGGCAACTGATGCGTTGAGTGGATGATTTCACGCAACGAGAGAATTGAAGGCGAAGAGTTGCTGCTGCATTGAAGAAGATGGAAGCCCTACGTCCACTTTGTGAAAGAAGATGAAATGCATCACGTGACAAGGTAAAAAAGTGTTTCGAAAATAATTTTATTATTAAATAATTATTTCATTTCAAATAATTATTTTATTATCTTGGTGCCACATGGCATTGACACTTGGCTACCATGCTGGAACTTGTTTGCCATATAGCCTACTTTCGTCAGGTTTTGGACAGGAAGATCATTATTGCAAGATTGGAAAATTGAGATGATTAAAATCGCCAAAAAAATGGATGGACGTATTTCGTCAAAGTGAAAAACTTGAGAGACTAAAAGTACATTTTGGTTTTAGGTAAATGGAGGGACGTAGTTTGTTACTCATTTAAGTTTATTGATTTCGGTCTTAGGTAAATTGTTACAAGCCAGGAGAACAAATTTGTTTTAGACTCCATGTGTTGCACATTGTATAGACGGGGTGCTAGAAGACATTGGGAAGATTGCTAGAATTAAAAAGGCATCAGTCTTATGGGTTTTATTTATAACCATTCATTGGCCTTGAACACAATGAGAAAGTTCACAAGTATTACAGTATACTGTAGAACCGTATAGGAATGCATGTAGCATAGCACCACCCATTCTGCTAGAACTCTGTTATTTTGTTAGTCAAGTTGTTAGCTTGACACCTATCCACACAGTTGTTACTCATTCACACAGTGATCACTCAAATGTATAAATAGTTGAGATCTTCTGATCTCATACAAGAATTGCAAATACAATACAATATTACAGAAACTTCTCTCTCTCACTGTACGTTCTGTCTCTCTCTCATCATAATATGGTATCAAGAGCTTGAAGATCCATAGCCATGGCTTTCGACTCTGGTCCAAATGGTGATGGAGCTCAACCACCACCGTTCACTACTCCAGACAATCTTCCTCTGACAGCCACTGCCCCGATCAACCTCTCCATGACGATAACAACAAAGCTCCACGAAAAGAACTTTCGGATCTAGAGACAGCATATTGAGGCAGTGCTCAAGGCAAATTGTTTAGAGAGATTGGTGGTCTGCCCTCGTATTCCTCCACGTTACCTCACGGAAGTCAATCGTGAACTGGATCGTGTCGATCATGAATACCTAACTTGGGAGGAGCAAGACCAGAATTTCTTCTCTTGGCTCCTCACTTCCCTCTCTGACTCAATCCTCACTCGCATAATTGGTTGTGCGTACTCTTGGCAACTATGGGATGAGTTGCACAATCATTTCTGTTGAAATTAGTAGCAATTAGTATTGGGAGGTGTAGCAATTATATTCATATTCATGTACCTAGTTAGTCATGTATCTAGGAAATATCATACATGCACCTAGGAAGTAGCATTATTATTATTATTCTCCTTGTAAATGTAAATTGTATTTGCTCCTAGAAGTGTATATAAATAGAAGATCATCTCAGTGCAAATCATTCAAGCATTTCACAAATCCTTTAGCCTTATTTCTAAGTCTCTCAATATGGTATCAAGAGCAGGTTCGATTGGTTCATGAAAGGTCTCTGCTTCTGGTCCAGCAATACCCAAACTCCAGTGTTCCACTTTTTTTTACCCAAACAGTACCTCTTAGAGCCCAAAGTCACTATTCCCGACATACCTACAGTCCACCGTCGTCGGAGAACCACTCAGAAGCCACCGACCGTCACTTTCCACCAAGCGCCGTCACCGGATCTTCCGCCATGCGCCGCCTCCTTTCCGGCACGTGAAGCCCAGTCGCAGAGTTGCACTCGGCGCGTGTGAGTCACGCGCCACCTTCCCGCCACCGGAAAATCTCCGCGACCGCCCAGAAATGCTTGCCGCGGCCTCCTTTGTCCGTCTAGCTGGTCAAAATCCACTTTTGAGGTTGTTCAGAAAGTGGGTCTCTTGCCTTTAGTCTCTTCCATTTTCTGGTTTGTGCTTGTTAGTCTCTATACAATCTCAGGTGTTAAGCCGTTCTCCTCTATCTGTTTTTGAAGGAAAAAAAATTGGGCGGTTCCCAATGCACCTATTGCAAGAGAATAGGTCACACTCAAAACACGTGTTACTCACTTCACGGTTTTCCTAGAAAAGCTGAAATGTTGAAGGGAAATTTTTCTGAAGCTGAGTACCAAGAGTATCTTCAATTGAAAGCTGCCCATCAATCTCACGGGTCTACTACCACCGGTGTTCATGACTCCGCAGCCTTCATATCTCAATCCGGTAACAATCAAAATCTTTGGATAATTAATTCAGGTGCCTTTGATCATATTGCTGGTAATCGTTCTTTATTCTCCTCCATATCTTCTCCTAAGTTTCCTCACTTCATAACTCTTGTGGATGGTTCTAAGGTCACCGCCAAAAAGGAATCGGTCATGTTTCAGTCACTCCTTCTATAACCTTAAAGTCTGTTTTGTTTATACTTGGTTGCCCTTTTAATTTGATCTCCCTTAGTCAACTTACTCGCTCTCTAAACTACTCGGTAACCTTTGATGTTGGTTCTTTTACTATACAGGAACGTGCTACGGGTCGGATAGTTGGCGTAGGACATGAATCACATGGTCTTTACAATCTCCAATCAACTCCTTCTGTAACTTGTACTGCAGTTGAGTCTCCAAATATTCTTCATGAACGAATGGGCCATCCAAGTTTGTCAAAACTGAAGCAAATGGTTCCGAATCTAGCAAAATTGTCATCATTGAACTGTGAGTCGTGTCAACTAGGCAAACATGTTCGCTCTTCCTTTCCCAGCAAAGTTGAAAGCCGAGTTGATTCTCCTTTTTCAGTTATCCATTTAGAGATATATGGGGACCAAGTCGTGTGTCTTCTAATGGCTTTATTTCGTTACTTTTATTGATGAATTTTCTCGATGCACTTGGGTTTTCTTAATGAAAGAACGATCTGGACTTTGGTCAATTGTCACCATTTTTGTGAATGAGGTTAAAACACAATTTGGTAAGGCAATCAAAATCCTTAGAAGTGATAATGCAAAAGAGTACTTTTCTTCTGCTCTTTCTTCCTTCTTATCATCACATGGCATTCTCTATCAATCTAGTTGTCCTCATACCCCTCAACAGAATGGCATAGCTGAAAGAAAAAATAGACATCTTGTTGAAACTACTCGAACTTTGTTACTTCATGCGAATGTACCTGTTCGACATTGGGGTGAGGCAGTTTTGACAGCCTATTTTTTAATTAATCGGATGCCTTCGCCCTCTCTTGATCATAAAATACCACATTCCATCTTGTTTCCTAAAGAGCCATTGTTTCATGTTGCTCCACAGATATTTGGATGCACTTGTTTTGTTCATGACTTGTCTCCAAGTCTTGATAAGCTTTCTGCCCGAGCCATCAAATGTGTTTTTCTGGGATACTCCTAGGTTACAGAAGGGTTACAAGTGTTACTCCCCTGTGCAAAATCGGTATTATATGTCTGTTGATGTAACGTTCTTTGAAGAAAAGTTTTACTTCTCACCATCCATTGTTGAGTCTCATACTATTCAAGAAGTTTTTCCGATTCCTTATCTTGGTCCATCACCTTCAACTTTGACGGAATCGGTTTCAACTACAGATATTCCTGCCCATCCTCCACTTGAGCAATCTCAGATCACCCATCATATACCGGCATCGTCCACGTGTTGCTAATACAGAATTGGAAGGCACTGAAAGACCAGTTGAATCATGTCCTACTCCAGCGGATGACCCTACCACGGACCTTCCCAAAGAAAATCTTGATTTACCCATTGCTTTTCGAAAAGGTACCCGGGGAACCCGGAATCCTTATCCTATTTATAACTTTTTAAGTTATCATCGTCTATCTCTCTCTTATTATTCTTTTGTGTCATCCTTATCTTCTATTTCCATTCCTAAACATGTTCATGAGGCACTTGATCATCCAAGATGGTGACAAGCCATGATTGATGAAATGCAGGCTTTGGAGCATAATGGCACTTGGGAATTAGTTCCCATTCCTCCGGGCAAGAAAACTGTTGGCTGTCGGTGGGTATATGCTATTAAAGTTGGGGCCAATGGACAGATTGATCGTCTCAAAGCCCGGTTAGTAGCCAAAGGTTATACTCAGATTTATGGTCTTGATTATGGCGATACTTTCTCCCTTGTGGCCAAAATCACTTTTGTTCGATTGTTTCTTGCCATGGCCGCCATCCGTCATTGGCCATTATATCAGTTGGATATTAAAAATGTCTTTCTACATGGAGAATTAGTGGAGGAGATTTATATGGAGCAACTGCTTGGATTTGTTGCTTAGGGGGAGTCTGGTTTGGTTTGCAGGCTATGACGATCGCTCTATGGCCTTAAACAATCTCCACGAACTTGGTTTGGAAAATTCAATTCAGTTGCTCAAGCTTTTGGAATGAAACGTAGTGAAGCAGATCATTCAGTCTTCTATTGTCACACCTCTCCAAATAAATGTGTTTACTTGGTGGTTTATGTAGATGATATAGTCATCACGGGAAATGACCGGGAAAAAATTTCTCAGCTGAAAGAACATTTATTTCGCCATTTTCAGACCAAGGACTTGGGGAAGCTAAAATATTTTCTTGGAATCGGAGTTGCGCAGTCAAAGAATGGGATTATCGTTTCACAAAGGAAGTATGCATTAGACATACTTAAAGAAACCGGTATGATGGACTGTAAACTAGTTGATAGGTCTACGGATCCGAATCTAAAATTATTGCCTAGCCAGGGGGAGCCTTATTCTGATCCTGAAAGATATCGGAGATTGATTGGAAAACTCATCTATCTCACTATTACAAGGCCGGATATCTTTTTTGCAGTTGGGGTAGTAAGTCAATTCATGCAATCTCCTCAGAATGATCATTGGTATGCGGCAACTCGAATTCTTAGGTACATTAAAAAAGGTCCGGGACAAGGACTACTCTATGAAGACAAAGGAGACACTCAAATAGTTGGTTTTTGTGATGCAAATTAGGCAAGTTCACCGATTGATAGGCGTTCCACTTCAGGGTAGTGTTTCTATTGGTGGAAATCTTGTCTCTTGGAAGAGTAAGAAGCAAAATGCGGTCGCAAGGTCCAGTGCAGAGGCTGAATATAAAGCTAGGGCTACAGCCACTTGTGAACTCATTTGGATTAAACAACTTCTTCAGGAGTTGAAGTTTGGAGATACTCAACAAATGAAACTATGTTGTGATAATCAGGCAGCTCTACATATAGCTTCCAATCAGGTATTCCATGAGAGAACAAAACATACTGAGATTGATTGTCATTTTGTCCGTGAGAAAGTTCTTTCTAAAGAAGTTATCACCGAATCTATTACCTCTAATGATCAGCTAGCAGACGTCTTCACAAAATCCCTAAGGGGATCGAGAATTCAATATATCTATTCCAAGCTTGGAGCATTCGACTTATATGCTCCAGCTTTAGGGGAACTGTTGGAATTAGCAGCAATTAGTATTGGGAGATGTAGCAATTATATTCATATTCATATACCTAGTTAGTCATGTATCTAGGAAATATCATACATGCACCTAGAAAGTAGCATTATTATTATTCTCCTTGTAAATGTAAATTGTATTTGCTTCTAGAAGTGTATATAAATAGAAGATCAGCTGAGTGCAAATCACTCAAGCATTTCACAAATCCTTTAGCCTTATTTCTAAGTCTCTCAATAACTTCAATTCTCAGACCAAGGCTCAAAACATGAAGAAAAGGGGCAGATCAATCTCGGAATACTTGATTCGAATAAAAGCTATTGTTGATTCCCTTGTTTCTATCAGTAATCCAATTTCACCACACGAGCACCTTGACATGATCCATGAACGCCTTCCCAAAAATTATGAACCGCTTCTGATGTCATGGACTTGAAAGACTACAGTATAATTTGGACTAGATGATTGGAAATGCTTAAGTAAATAGCACTCAGCATACTTTGATACGTTTAGAAGGCAATTAATAAAAGTGTTAATTCCTAAGTACATGAATGATGTAATCTATGTACATGAATCTACAAATACATGAACTGGAATCATTAATTACTTCTTATTTCCAACACTCCCCCTCAAGTTGGAGCATATAAGTCAAATGCTCCATGCTTGGAGGAAATACATTGAATTCTAGGCCATCTTAGAGACATTGTGAAAATGTCGACTAGTTGATTATTAGAACTAGCTGATTCAGAAATGATTTCCTTAATGCAAGTTGCCTTGACACACAATCCAATCCTACACTCGCACCAAACACATGGAACTTGATCTTTTCTTTGTTTGGGAGAAAGTCATTAATAAGACCCTGGTCATCATGCATGTTCCAGCACAAGACCAGACAGCTGACCAAGCTTCTGTCTCCTCTTCGATTTGAAGAATTAAAACCCAAACTCCAGGTGTTTGATTACTATGCACTCATCAAACCACCACGCGTTTAAGGGGGAATATTAAAGTATATTGTAGAACCGTATAGGATTGCATGTAGCATAGAACCACCCATTTTGTTAGAACATTTTAGTCAAGTTGTTAGCAAGTTGTTAGCTTGACACCTGTTCACACAGCTAACACTCATTCACATAGTTGTCACTCAAATGTATAAATAGCTGAGATCTTCTGATCTCGTGCAAGAATTGCAAATACAATTCAGTATTACAAAAACTTCTCCCTCACTCTATATGTTCTCTCTCTCTCTCTCTTTCTCTCTCTCTCTCATCATAATAACAAGCAAGGCAGAAATGGTTAGATATGGAGTCACAAGGTTTGCTACAACATTCCTCACTTTGGAAAGGTTGCATAATAAAAAAAAACAACCTTAGAAAGATGTTCACTTCAGATGAATGGTTGAAGTCCAAGACAGCTAAAGACTGTAAGGGGAAAAGGGCAATTGACGTTGTACTTAACCCCAAGGTTGTCAGACTCGCGAGTCTAGGTTGACTCGTGAAGGGGGGTAGACTCGACATGTAGACTCGACTCATAGACTCGTAAGAGTCTACCTACTATAAAAATTACCTATAAATGACATATATACATAACACAAAATTAACAAAATAGTAATAAAGCCAATTAACATTATCATAAATTCATAATCATTAAAAATTAAGTAGTCATAAACTCATAATCAAAATCCAATTAGTAGTAAATTAGCAATACAAACCTAAGTCAAGTACATAACAAAAATAGCTCCTAATTTCTTCACATGTCTAAATCTAATCCTCCAACTACATCATCTCCATCATCATCATCTGAATCATCATAATCAAGTTCTTCCCCATTATCACCATCTCCATCTTCAATATTGTCATCAAAGTGGGGATCAGTCAAATCATTGATATGAAAAGGTTGCTCTTGCTCTTGCTCACCCTCAACATTCTCTTCATCAAGGTTTATAGGTTGCTCATCATTCTCCTCGTCCTCTTCAACAATTGGAACATCCCCGAACCAAACATTGCAAGGAAGAACAAAAGTGATTAAGTGAAGAGAAAGGGAAGAAGTGAAGAACCAGACTAGAGCAAGGAAGAGCCAGACTTGAGCAAGGATGAAGCTTCGAGCAGGGAAGGGAGGAGAACTTGCGTACAGGAGGAGAAGGGAGAAGAACTTGGGAGCGGGGAAGGGAGGCGCGGCCGAAGGGAGGCGCGGCAGGGAGGAAGAAGAGGGGAGGCGCTGTGTTGTTAGGTCTGTATCATGAAGAGGAAGAAGAAAAATAGGGTGGGAGGGGCTCTGATTCGCAAAGAAGAAAGGGGGTCCAAAAAATTGGACCCGAATCGCACCGTTTCGCCCAAATACTTGCCCCTTTCAACCTTCTTCCTCAACTCGCTGACTCGGACTCGCGATTCTACCGAGTCCACCCGAGTCACGACCGAGTCTACCCTTCCCACGAGTCTACCACCGAGTTAACCGGATTTTAGCACCAGAAACGTGGACTCATCCAAGTCAGCGAGTTGACTCGCGATTCTGACAACCATGCTTAACCCTACATTTTAGAATGGTGTTATTTACAATCTTAAGGCTATGGGGCCTCTTGTACATGTGCTTAGGCTTGTTGATAATGAAAAAAAAAAAGCCTGCAATGGACTACATATATGAAGCCATTGTAGGTCCAAGGAGGCAATTCAAAATGCTTTCAATGGAGATAGTGACAAGTAGAAAGATATTTTTGCAATCATTGATAGAAGATGAAAGTGTTAACTTCATCATCCACTGCATGCAGCAATTGATGTTGATAAATGCATAGAGGCTCGGTGCAAGGGTTCTTCTATAGCAATCCAACAATTGATCTTGATCCTGAAGCAATGGAAGGACTTTATAAATGCATAGAGGTTCCGTGCAAACGATGAAGTCGTAGATAAGACTTCGAATGAGTTGTCAGTATATAAAAGAGCTGGAGACCTCTTTGGGATGAGAGTGGCAATAAGGCAAAGGATTACGGTGGCTCCTGGTAAGTGAAAGTGCATTTTTTTATAAATCTATTTACATAACAATTCATGTAAATAGTAATGCTAATAAACAGATGCACTACAGCTGAGTGTTGGAGGATGTATGGATCACATAATCCAAATTTTCAAAAACTTGCCATTAAAGTATTGAGTTTGACTTGTAGTTCGTCGGGATGTGAGCGCAATTGGTGCACTTTTGAGCATGTAAATTAATATTAAATGATTTAAATTTTTAGAGTTTTATATGATGATTGTGAAACTAACATTCATTTTAAAAAAAAAAATACAATATAGATCCATTCAAAAAAGAGAAGTAGGCTTGAGTATCAAAAGTTTCGAGACTTGGTTTATATTAATTATAACCTAAGCTTTCAAAGAATGCTTTGACTTCCGTGATGTGATTGATCCCATTCTCCTAAATTATATTGATGATAGTAACAACTGGTTAGTGGGAAAAATGGGCGGAAATGGTGAAGATGTTGAAGATGATTTGGTTTTAAATAATGATACATTAACTTGGGGAGATGTTGCCAATGTAAGTAGGGCTGGTGAGACTTTAACCTACACTAGGCAGCAAACAAGATTGAATAGGCAGCTGCTTCTAGGCCTTCAAGCTCTAGGGGAAAGGGAAAGGAAGTGATAGAAGAAGAAGAAAGTGATAAAGAAATTGAAGAGAAGGAGGAACAGATCTACACATTTAGTAGTGAAAGTGATAAAGAAGAAGACTTGGAAGATCTTCAAGATGACGATTGATGATTCCCATCAAGGAAAACTTGCATTTGAATTTTAATGTTTAGTTACTTGAACTTATTTGTCTCCTTGACATTTGTTGTTCTTAACTTAGTATATTTTGCTTAAGACCTATGACTTGTTATTATGAATTATGAATGTTGCATGAATTTTGAGTTCAACTTTTGAGCATTTATATGTATATAGTATAAACTATTTAAATGTACAGTTAATTCAGTATAGCGGTCATCCTGCTATGCGCTATCGGACTATAGCGTTTTTGGGGTCGGCCGCTATTCGGGATTGATAACTATGCATAAAACAACCAACTCTTATAGTTTCCATGAGTTTAGATGCATTGCAACGATATATTCATAAAGTGGCAATGACTAGAATGTAACTTTACGCCCTATTTGATTTGAAGGTGCATTTAGATTAAGTCACTTTAACTGCACAAAAATGACTACCATTACATTTAAAGAAATCGACAAAAATCATAGTCAAACATCATTCACCTAAAACTGGATTTCATGAAGCTGGTCAACTAAATCTCAAGGCAACAGCAGCCCTCTACATTACGAATGCATATGCCATAAGTGATTTGATAGGATACTAGGCCCAGCCCGAATCCTAAGTAAGAGTGAAATGTAAGGGTGAGGGGCAAAGTTAGTTAGAAGAGAGAGAATGAATCTGTTTAAAGAGAGGGATACGGAGACGTGGGGGTATGCAAAACTGTATTTTGGTTTTCGGCTGAAAAGCTTGGGGCTAGGGGTCTTCTCCTTGGCTGGGAGCATCTTGCTCTTACATTCCTGTTTTCACCTTTCATTTGTTGTAATTCCTTTTAGTTTCAATCAGTAAACCAGCTTTCTTTCATCTCTCTATTTTCTATTTTATTTTCTGCATTTAAGATAGGAATAGTTCCTATCAATGGTGCTTTCGTTGAGAGTCAATCAATTGAAGGGAGATTTAAGTTGTATGCATACTCACATGGCTTCTCAGAAAATCAACGATCCGGAGGTGCTCCTCAATAACGTCACTAAGTTGCTTGCAGCACTGCATGACGAGTTACGAGAGGGATTTTGGCGGCCACAACAGCCCCCAACATCGCTGTTCATGGCGTCAGAATCAGTGGGCACTTTGACATCAGCTCCTAGGATTCTGTTAGAACTGGTTCCACTAGAATCAAGTATACTGTATAATCCAGAATGTATTATAGAAATCTCTGGGGGGAAATGCTCCCAATCCAGATTAGAGATTACAGAGAAAAGAGAGAAACACACACGGAGAGAGAGAGAAGGAAAAAATGGTAACCACCCTTTCAAGATTTCGAGGACTTGACCCCCTCCCAACAACCTTCCAAATGTCTAAATAACTCCCAAATTTCCCTCCATTTCCTATTTATTCAATCAGCTGCTCGGCAAGGTAGGTAGCTTACTAACCTGCTACCTGGACTACATTATTACAATAGGTTTATTAGTCTAATTGGTCCAAAGCTTGCCCAACTAGTTCCTTCATGCATTTGGGCCATTTCCTAGCATACGTGGCCCTAATTGGGGCTCTGCTACTAACAATACTCCCCCCCCCCCCCCCCCAAAAAAGTTTCACCTTGTCCTCAAGGTGAAAAGAGGGAAACTGATGCAAGATGGTATCATAAAGTTCCCAAGTGGCTTCAAACTCGGGAAGATCAGCCAATTGGATGAGAACCTCAGCTTGACCAGTAGCACCATTTCTGACTGAAAGAACTGCAGCAGGCTCAACGTGTAGTTCCAGATCTTCAGATAACATCATGGGCAGAGGCTGGGGAATAGCAGCAGGAGCTAGAGCTTTTTTCAGCAATGAAATATGGAATACTGGGAGCATTTTACTGTCAGAGGGAAGATCCAGCTGATATGCTACAGGGCCTATGACTTTAGTGATCTGATAGGGACCATAAAAACGGGGGCTAAGTTTTTCATTCCTCTTCTTAGCCAAAGATCTCAACCTATAAGGTTGCAACTTGAGGTAGACCCAATCCCCAACAGCATAGGAAACAACTCTTCTTGACTGATCAGCATAGTGTTTCATCTGGGCCTGGGCTTTGAGCAGATTGGACTTCAAATCATGTAGCAGCTAGTCCCTAGTCTCCGTCATGTTGGCCACTTCTTCAACAACTGATGGAATAGTTGTCCCTTTAAGTAATTGGGGTGGGTCTCGGCCATACAAAGCCTTAAAGGGAATCAATTTAGTGGAGTTGTTATAATTGGTATTGAACCAAAATTCAGCCCAGCTCAACAATTTGGGCCATTGCTTTGGTTTAGAACCAGTGAAGCACCTTAATTAGGTCTACAAGCACCTATTAACTACCTCAGTCTGCCCATCAAATTGAGGATAATAGGCAGAACTGAATTTCAGTTTTGTGCCTGCTAACCGAAATATCTCAGTCCAAAAATGGCTGAGAAAAATCTTGTCCCTGTCCGAGACAATGGTAGAGGGAAAACCATACAACTTTACCACCTCTTTAATGAATATCTTCGCTATGTCTTTAGCTGTAAGGATGGCTAAGGGGGGTAAAATGGGCATATTTGGTAAATCTGTCAACCACCACTAAGATAGCATCCTTTCCTTGAACCTTTGGGAGTCCTTCAATGAAATCCATAGAAATTTCTTTCCATACTTGAGTAGGAATGGGCAGAGGCTGTACTAATCCAGCAGGAGAGAGAGTCTGATACTAGTTCTGTTGGCAAACTTCACAAGTAGCCACAAACTGTTGCATATCCTTCCTCATACACTCCGAATAGACCAAAGCTGCAATTCTCTAGTATGATCTAAAAAATCCAGAATGCCCTCCCACTGCTGAGCTATGATATTCTTGTAACAAAGTAGGAATCTTGGAAGATTTCTTAGGTAAAACCAGCTTGCCTTTATAGAGTAACTTTCTGTTCAGATAAGTGTAACCTGGTTGGCTATTAGGATCTTTGATCAAGTCCTGAATGATAGTCAACTTGCTATCTTGCTATACCTCTTGTTCCCATTCTTCCATATCTTCAAACTGAACCACTGATATGGCTGCATACATCATCCTTCTAGACAGAGCATCAGCAGCCCATTTATCACTTCCTGGTTTGTATTTAATCTCAAAGTCCAGCCCCATTAACTTGGAGGTCCATTTAAACTGCTCTTCTCCTAAGACCCTTTGTTCAGTCAGAAATTTAAGACTTTTCTGATCTGTATGAATGATAAAGTGTCGCCCTATTAGATAGTGCCTCCATTTCTGAACTGCCATGACAATAGCCATGAGTTCTCTTTCATACACTGATCTTTTCTGACCTCTTTCTGATAAGACTTGACTAAGGAATGAAACTGGCCTACCCTCTTGTAATAAAACTGCCCCTAGCCCCTTGTTAGATGCATCAGTCTCAATGGTAAAGGTCTTAGTGAAATTTGGTACCGTGAGAATAGGAAGGTCTGTCATGGCTCTTTTCAAAATCTCAAATGCAGTTTCTGCCTCCAGTCCCCATTTAAAGGAATTCTTCCTCAGTAACTGAGTTAGTGGCCTAACCACCTTCCCATAATCTTTCACAAACCTTCTGTAGTAGCCAGTAAGTCCCAAAAAACCTCTCAAACTTTTAATGCCTTTGGGAGTGGGCCATTTCATCATCACTTCTAGTTTCTTAGGATCTGCAACTACTCCTCCAGCTGAAATTATATGCCCCAAGTACTCTAACTGTTGCTGCCCGAAACTGCATTTCTTCTTATTTGCATATAGTTGGTGTTCTTTCAACAATGCCAGAACTGATTACAAATGCCTCACATGCTCTTCTTCACTTCTACTATAGACAAGTATGTCATCAAAGACGACAAGTGCAAATTTCCTCAAATAAGGCTTAAGCATTTCATTCATAAGGGCTTGAAAGGTCGATGGTGCATTGGTTAATCCAAAAGGCATCACTACAAACTCATAGTGACCCTCATGAGTTCTAAAAGTTGTCTTTGGTATATCTTCATCTCTCATTCTGATTTGATGATAACCAGATTTCAGATCCGATTTGGAAAAGACTACTGCTCCTCCTAACTCATCAAGTAGTTCATCAATGATAGGTAAGGGAATTTATCAGGTATTGTAATTTTGTTCAATGCCCTATAATCGACACAAAATCTCCATCCCCCATCCTTCTTCCATACTAATAAAATAGGGACCAGATTTCAGATCCAATTTGGAAAAGACTACTGCACCTCCTAACTCATCAAGTAGTTCATCAATGATAGGTATGGGGAATTTATCAGTGATTGTAATTTTGTTCAATGCCCTATAATGGACACAATCTCCATCCCCCATCCTTTTTCCTTACTAATAAAATAAGGCTAGAGTAGGGACTGATACTAGGTCTAATAACCCCTGAACTAAGCATATCATCAACCAGTTTCTCTATTTCAGTTTTCTGATAGTGTGGATACCTGTAGGGCCTCAAGTTTGGAATGTTAGCTCCCTCCTTGAGTAAAATTGCATGATCCTGTCTTCTTGGTGGTGGAAGTCCCCGAGGTTCCTAGAACACTTCCTGATACTCATCCAGAACCCCTAAAAGCCATGGTGGTATTGGTTCCTTCTCTGCCCCTTCCAGCATCATGCCCTGATAATCCAGAATTTAACCTTCCCCTGTCTCTTGAATTGCCTTCATGATTGATTTGAATGAAGCCACTGTCCTAGCCAAAGCCGGTTCTCCTTTCAGTTTTTGGTTCCTGTTGTAGTAGGAACCTTCAAAGTAAGTTCCTTAAAATTGGCCCTAATCTCTCCCAAACTGGCTAGCCAAGTCATGCTCAACACCATGTCCACACCTCCTAAATCAAAGATGAAAAAGTCATGTTTCACCTCTAATTCCTGAATCTGAACCACTAATGGTCTGCATGCTCCCTGACATTCAATTTTTCTGCCATCTCCTACTATGAAGGAGTCCCAGTTACTACTAACTCACCTTGTTCCACCAATGCAGAAGATATTAGTGAGAGGCACCACAATCTATCAAGTTCACTACCTCCATTCCTGCTACTGTCCCCCACATCTTGAGTGAGTTCTTTGATGTCAATCCCTTAATACTATACATTGACAGTGGAAGAGATTTCAGTTCTAGTGTCTGTTCATCCATAATCTGCTCCTCCTCATCAATTGCATCTTCCTCATTAAGGATCAAAACCTGTAACTGTTTGTTGGCACACACATGCCTTGGCCCAAACTTCTCATCACAACGGAAGCACAATCCCTTCCTTGATCTTTCCTGGATTTCAGCATCTGATAATCTCCGAAATGATCTTCCTCTAAAAGAGCCTGTGGACTTGAGACTATTAGAATCTCCACCGGAAATGCTTGTTACTGATGCAAATGGAACTAAAGTTGGTTGTTTATTGCTTGATTCCCAATTAATTGTTCGAGAACTATTAAAAGTTCTGTTAGATCCCAAACTCTTACTAGTCCACATATTCGCTTTCTGCAGTAATGCATTCTTCTCATCAATGCGCTGCGCTTAATCCATCATCTCAGGTAAACTATCAACTGGATGCGGTTTCAGCTCTGCTCGAATTACTTCCTTCAAACCATTCAAGAAAATTCCCTTGAGGTAATCTGGATTTGCACTTCGAAGTGGACCAGCATACAACTCAAATTGTTCTCGATATTCTTCTACCGTTCCTACCTGTTTCAGCACTAGCAACAATTCGTAAGGACTATTCGTCATCAAAGGATGGAATCTCCTCACCACCGCCACCCTAAATTCCTCCCACGTAGGGTTTTGAGTGGAGGGTCACCACCATTGGTACCATGTTAAAGCCTTACCCTCCATAGCAACCATTGCGTGAATTTTCTCTGCATTACTCACACCTTTCAACTCAAAGTATCGTTCGACTCGATTTCCTCAGTCGTAAGCATCTTCGCCAGAAAAAATCGAGATCTCTAATTTCCTCCATCGCTCATCGCGATTTTGGATTTCTTCATCACTTCCGCCACCTCCTCCGTCGCCTTGGTGACTTCCTCCATTCGTATGATCTCAATTGATGTGATCGCTCAATCCTCGATCGATTTCCACCAATTCATTCAATTGCCTCCTAGTTTGATCCTTTCCACTCTTTCCTCCTCGAGGTTCCTTCGCACCTCCATCAAATCCTCTTTCCATAACCTCAACGCGCACCTCCATTCCTCGCATGGAAACCATGAACTCACCCAAGATCCAAGAGCTTTGATACCAGTTGATGAGGACATTGAGAGGGAGGGCCATTTTAGGAAGACTCCAACTCCAAATGTGTATGAGAGAGGAAAGTGGAAAAGGGTGAATTGGGGTGCTGCTGAGAGCAGCAATGCACGCAATTCTGGAGGTAACTAACTTCTGCCACGTGGCAGAAGTTGATTGGGGCAGAATATCCAAGAGATTTAGAGAGAGAAGATTATATATAGGAGAGTATTCTCTGCTCAGAGGAGGCTGGGATTGGGATAGGAATTGGGCTGGGAATTGGCATTCTGTTAGCCATTTCATTGTTTCTTTCATTTACACTTGATATTTTCCCTGTAATTCATCATCCAACTCTGTGAGATCCTCAGAGTTGAGTAAATAATACGAGGGATTTGTTCTATATCTTTACTCTGTTTTTTAGATACCCATCAAGTGGTATCAAAGCACCTTGATCCTGCTGGTGTATGGTTAACACTCGAAGTACCATGGACAAGAGAATCGATGGGTTGGAACAGCAAATCGCCGAACTAAAGAACCTCATGGTAGCTCGTAGTCGCTCTCGCAGAGGGAGGTCTCCCCGACGTCGGCCACGCAGCGGAGTTGAGGGTGAAAGGTCACGTTCTCCAACGCGAAGTAGTAGTCGCGACTCTTCGCGTGATTTCGGGGGTCGTAAGCTGAAAATACCCATATTCAGAGGTGACGACGCCTATGGATGGATTGTTCGAGCTGAACGCTACTTCAAATTGAACATGGTGGACGATGAGGATAAGCTGGATGCGGTGGTGATTGCGTTGGAGGATAAGGCGTTGAACTGGTATCGATGGTGGGAAGAACAGAGCACTGAGCTAGATTGGGAAGGTTTTAAAGCTGCTGTGGTTCGTCGTTTTCAACCGGGTTTGGTTCAAAACCCGTTTGGACCTCTCCTCAGCATCAAACAAACTAGCACAGTGATGAAGTATAGGGAGAAATTCGAGCGTGAATCTGCTCCATTGAAGAAGGAAGAGCGAGTAATGTTGAAGGGGATTTTCATCAATGGCTTGAAGGAGGAGATTCAAGCAGAAATGAAACTCCACGCAACCGGTACGTTAGATGAACTCATGGATCGGGCTCTGTTGCTTGAAGAAAAGAACAATGCGCTGAGGAAGGGAGGGTTACTGAATGCAGAGAAGAAATGGGGGCGTGAAAGTGAAAAACCAACAGTGAAGAGCTCCAAGGGCTTCACTAGATGGGAGAAAGGAGGTAACAGGGAAGGGTCTAGCAGTAAGGGTGGAGAAGGTGAGTTAGCAGAAAAGAAATCCACAGTCGGGGGGAAATTGTCGCAAACAGAGTTGAGAGAAAGAAGCCGTAAGGGTCTATGCTTCAAGTGTGGAGAGAATTGGGGAAGAGACCATGTCTGTACACTCAAACACTACAAATTTATGCTGTTAGAGGACTCAGAAGAAGAGGAGACAGAAGATAGTGCAGAAGAGAAGGAGGAAACTGAGGTATTAACTTCAAAAACCTTGCAAATTTCCTTGAAGAGCAAAGAAGGATTGACCTCTAATAGGTCTTTCAAGACTATTGGAAGGATTGGAGGGACTGATGTGTTGGTTCTGGTGGATTGTGGCGCATCCAGTAATTTCATCTCCCAGAAATTAGTGAAGCTTCTTCAACTTAAGGTGAGTGACACACCTGAGTTTGAAGTAGAGGTGGGAACAGGGGATAAGGTGAGGAACAGGGGCATTTGCAAACAATTGGAAGTAGTAATTCAAGGAGTTCCAATCGTGCAACATTTCTTCATAATGGAGTTAGGAGGGACTGATTTGGTGCTAGGAATGGATTGGTTGGCTAGTTTGGGTAATGTCAAAGCAAACTTCAGGAATTTGGTACTGACGTGGGGCAAGAGAGGGGAGAAAAAGATGATGAGAGGTGACCCTTCTCTATGTAAGGCTCAAGCATCTTGGAAGGCTATGATGAAAGCCTTGAACAATGAAGGAGAGGGTTATATGCTATCCTACCAGGCTAATGAGTTACAGATTGCTGAAATCAGTGAGCCAACTAAGGCTGTTCTGGAAGCAGTTTTGGAGGAGTTTGCAGAGTTGTTTAGAGAGCCCAAAGGAATGCCTCCCAAGAGAGCTTGTGATCATGCAATCCCTCTCAAGGATAGTGCTAATATTCCTAATATCCGACCCTATAGATATCCTTATTACCAGAAAAATGAGATTGAGAAGTTTGTGAAAGAAATGATGGCTGCAAACATCATAAGACCTAGCAACAGCCCTTATAGCAGCCCTGTCATTCTGGTGAAGAAGAAGGATGGAGGATGGAGGTTTTGTGTGGATTATAGGGCCCTTAATAAACTCACTGTACCTGACAAATTCCCCATTCCAATCATTGATGAACTGTTGGATGAATTGGGAGGAGCCAAGATCTTCTCAAAACTGGATTTGAAGTCTGGGTACCATCAAATTCGCATGAAGGAAGAGGATGTGCCTAAGACTGCATTTAGGACACATGAGGGTCACTATGAGTTCCTTGTCATGCCTTTTGGGCTCACAAATGCCCCATCTACATTCCAAGCCCTTATGAATCAGGTATTGAACCCTTACTTGCGGAAATTTGCTTTGGTCTTTTTTGATGATATATTAGTGTATAGCAAGAGTTTAGATTGCCATCAAATGCACTTGAGAACTGTCCTGCAAGCTCTAAGTAAGAATGACTTGGTAGTGAATAAGAAGAAATGTTCATTTGGGAGGGAGAGTTTAGAGTACTTGGGACACATAATATCTGGCCAGGGAGTGGCTGCAGATCCTGCTAAGGTGAAAGCCATGGTAGAATGGCCTGTTCCTAAAGATGTGAAGAGTCTAAGGGGGTTCTTGGGCCTCACAGGCTATTACAGAAAGTTTGTGGAAGGGTATGGGAAGATTGCTTGGCCACTTACTCAACAATTGAAGAAAGACAAATTCCAATGGAATGACACTGCACAAGCTGCTTTTGAAAGATTAAAAACTGCTATGATTTCTGTTCCAGTATTAGCTGTCCCTGACTTTGAGAACACTTTTGTTGTTGAAACTGATGCTTCAGGGAAAGGATTAGGGGCTGTTCTTATGCAGGATGGACAACCAGTGGCTTATATGAGCCAAACTCTATCTGATAGAGCCCTGAATAAATCAGTGTATGAGAAGGAATTGATGGCTGTGGTTCTGGCTGTTCAAAAATGGAGACATTATCTATTAGGGAGGCACTTTGTGATACATACGGATCAAAAGAGCTTGAAATTCTTGGCTGACCAAAGGTTAATGGGAGAGGATCAACATAAATGGGTTTCTAAGTTGCTTGGGTTTGATTTTGAAATTAAGTACAAGCCGGGTATTGAGAACAAGGCAGCTGATGCACTTTCAAGGCAGTTACAACACTCAGCAATTTCCACTGTCCAATTTTTTGAGTGGGAGGATATTGAAGCGGAGTTAGACAGAGATGAGAAGTTGAAGAGTATTATTCAAGATTTAATGGTGAATGGAGTTGAACATAAGGGCTATAAGTTGAGCAATGGCAGATTGTATTACTTAGACAGGTTGGTGATCCCTAGAGACTCTTCCAAAATTGCCTTGATCTTGAAAGAGTTTCATGACTCCGCTGTAGGGGGTCACTCTGGATATTTCAGAACCTACAAAAGGATAGCTAGTTTGTTCTTTTGGGAAGGAATGAGGAAAACCGTTCAGGAATATGTGCATCAGTGTGAAGTGTGTCAGAGGAACAAGTACCAGGCTCTAAGCCCAGCTGGTTTACTACAACCTCTACCTGTTCCTAAGCAGATTTGGACTGATATCAGCATGGACTTCATTGGGGGACTACCCAAGGCAGGAGGTATGGATACTATACTGGTGGTGGTTGATAGACTCACTAAATATGCACATTTTATTGCTCTAGCTCACCCTTACAGTGCTAAAGATGTTGCTGAGTTGTTTTTGAAAGAAGTGGTTAAACTTCATGGGTTTCCAGAATCAATAGTCTCTGACAGAGACAGAGTCTTCATCAGTTCATTCTGGACTGAGTTGTTCAAAATGGCTGGCACTAAACTGAAATTTAGCTCTGCTTACCACCCCCAAACTGATGGGCAGACAGAGGTGGTGAATAGGTGTTTGGAGACATATTTGAGGTGTATGACAGGCTGCAAGCCGAAGCAGTGGCACAAATGGTTGAGTTGGGCAGAATTTTGGTATAATACCAACTACCATTCAGCCACCAAGATGACCCCTTTCAAAGCATTGTATGGTAGGGATCCCCCTCCTGTGATCCGAGGAGATGTGCCACTGACTAACATGGAAGAGGTAAGTGTCATGACTCAAGGAAGGAATGAAATACTGAGTATGCTGAAAGAACATCTGGTTCAAGCTCAGAACCGAATGAAACAACAAGCTGATGTGCATAGAAGGGAGGTTGAATACCAGGTGGGAGACCAGGTGTATCTAAAAATTCAACCTTATAAGCTGAAGAAGTTAGCTAAGAGAGTGAATCAAAAGCTAAGTCCTAGGTATTATGGGCCTTATGAGATCCTAGAGAAGATTGGAGAAGTGGCATACAAGCTGAAACTGCCTGAGGACAGCAAGGTGCATCCTGTCTTTCATGTGTCCTTGTTGAAGCCCACAATAGCTGCTACAGTGACTGTACAACCTCTGCCCTCATTCGTGACAGAAGAGCTAGAGCTGCAGAGTCAACCAGAGGAGATTTTAGCATTGAGAGGCCAAGACACAGGAGAACTTGATGTGTTAGTGAAATGGAAGAACCTCCCAGCTTGTGAGAACCCTTGGGAGTCTTTGACCAAGATGAATGAGCATTTCCCTGAGCTTCACCTTGCGGACAAGGTGACTTTTGAAGGGGAAGGTGTTGATGAGGACATTGAGAGGGAGGGCCATTTTAGGAAGACTCCAACTCCAAATGTGTATGAGAGAGGAAAGTGGAAAAAGGTGAATTGGGGTGCTGTTGAGAGCAGCAACGCACGCAATTCTGGAGGTAACTAACTTCTGCCACGTGGCAGAAGTTGATTGGGGCAGAATATCCAAGAGATTTAGAGAGAGAAGATTATATATAGGAGAGTATTCTCTGCTCAGAGGAGGCGGGGATTGGGATAGGAATTGGGCTGGGAATTGGCATTCTGTTAGCCATTTCATTGTTTCTTTCATTTACACTTGATATTTTCCCTGTAATTCATCATCCAACTCTGTGAGATCCTCAGAGTTGAGTAAATAATACGAGGGATTTGTTCTATATCTTTACCCTGTTTTTTAGATACCCATCACCAGTTATTAGAACTAGTTCAACTAGTATCAAGTATATTGTATAATCCTGAATGTATTATAGAAATCTTTGGGGGAAATGCTCCCAATCCATAATAGAGATTACAGAGAGAAAAGAGAAACACAGAGAGAGATAGGAGAGAGAGAAGGAAAAAATGGTAACCGCCCTGTCAAGATTTCGAGGTCTTGACCCCCTCCCAACAACCTTCCAAATGTCTAACTAACTCTCAAATTTCCCTCCATTTCCTATTTATTGAATCAGCTGCTCAGCAAGGTAGCTTACTAACCTGCTACCTGGACTACATTATTACAATAGGTCTATTAGTCTAATTGGTCCAAAGCTGGCCCAACTGGTTCCTTCATGCGTTTGGGCCATTTCCTAGCATATGCGGCCATAATTGGGGGTCTAAAACTAACAGATTCCCGACGAGTTTTAGCTTCCGACGAGCCGCGTCGTATTGCCGCCGCCTGATGGCGGCGATCCGGTTGGATTAGTAGCGAAGGCTGAGACATGCTCCGCATATCATGGTGGACAGTGATTGTCGATCACTGCTTCGGCATCTTTGAACTTCATTCGCACGGCTCCGGATGAGTTTCAACTCTCCACGAAATGGGTCGAGGTGCTTTCCCTCAATAACGAAGACCCTGTTGGGCAGTTTGCTAGGGATGAGACGCTCTTCGTGGTACATGGAACACCACAAAGGAGGAGGTGCAGCTCGCACAAGTTGTATAGAGGGCATGAATTCTCGAGAAGGTTTGAGGAACCTTAGAACCACTGAGGAGGGAGAAACTCAAGAAACCCAGCCCCACCGCCACCACCTCTAAAGCCACCTGAGTCAGATACTTCCAAGGAGGGGGTGGGTCATCGACAGAGACGAAATTTGCGCCACTGCCGGAGCCACCGGACACCAGCCCACCTTGGCGGCCGATGGATCATTTTCAAAGTTGTTGTGGACAGCGGAGTCACCATGGGCAAAATCTCTGGGCGAGCTCAATGAGGAGGCACCTTTCTTGTGGCATTCTAAGCAACCCAACCCCACCACTGGAACCACCAGCTCGGAATTTTCAAACAGCGGCTATGGAAATCCAAGTCACATGGGATCCATCCATGCCCCCACCACCACCAGAGCTGCCAGACACCAGGCAGCGGTTAGGGGGTTTGCTTCAGCCAGGCCGTCAAGTGTGTGCACCAGAAGGAGACGCCAGGTTGTTGTTGGTTGGTTGGATTCTAGAAAAAGGGGAAGGGGAGTAGAATGGACTTTTTGCAAGGTGGGTCTAACTTTCAACATTATGGGCCAGCAAAGCTTATTTTTTGATATAATGGGATTCAGACAGCAGAGCTTATTTTTTGAGATAATGAGCCAAGCCCAAACAGAATACAGATATGGTTGTATAGTTACTCTCAAGGGGAATTGCAAGGATGATCATCACCACACTGCTGTTGTACAGCGAGCTTCCCAAACAGTTGGACAAGGCAAGGGACTGAAGGGAGGTAAACTCCAGTTGGACATGATTCTGTAACAACAGCAACAAGTCTAGAGGGCCAACAGTCATCAAATAAGCCTAGTGCAAGGTTGTGTTTCAATGGAAATATGTTAACTATTTCCTTCTGTTTTTTCCTGATTCAAAAGTGGGGAGCTAATTACTGAATTTCTTTGTTTGTATCTTGAAGTCAAAAGCTTCATCCATTCGAAGAGTAAGTGCCCATGAGATAATATGCTTCAGTAGTTGTTCCCTTTTTTCTACTTTCGTTATTACAGTTATTTATAGACCAGCAGAAACTTGGTTTGTCCAATAACAATGACCAAGCCTTATCGCACTAGGTGCAGTCAGCAACATGGATCATTGGCACCATTGGGCTTTACTGTAGTCTATCAAAACTAAATTTTCAGCAAAACCATTTAGAACTAGATCTTCTTCAACGGTTTCTCTTAAAATTTTCTTAAGCTTTTTCCGATTTTCAGTTTTTCACAAAACACATGTTGATCAGCCTCCTCTAGAACAAAATATGGAATTCGTCATCTTTCTTTTTCTCGTTTTCTGTAAGAGCATGTTTGGGAAAGCTGGATTAATTGGGTTTCAGCTATTTTGGATGAAAAAAATTGTTTTTGAAATAATCTTTCTTGTTTGGCACTTTGCTTAAATTTATAAAAAATCTTTTTTTTGGGGGGAAAAAAGCTGTTTTATGCAATCTAATTTGTTTTAGCTTAAGATTGTTGTGATTTGATTATTTTTCATTCTCAAAACTTTTTTTCTTATTTACCCCTACAAAACTAACTTCCAAATAAATATTATTAAATTATACAAATAACTTCATATCATTTTTCGTAATTTACTATGTAAAAGTGGTTTTTTTTTTACATCACCCAAACGAAATAAATTATCTTAAAATCGCTTTTCAGCAAACATACCCAAACAAAAATAGATTCTGATTATAATCGATTATCACAATAATCGATTATACATATAATCGATTATCAACACAATCTATTTTTTCCAGCTTTCCCAAACACACTCTAACTTGGCAACTTGTAACATGAAAAACCATCAAAAAATTAAATTAATGGAATAAGAACCTTGCTGCTCTGAAACTTTCCTCCAGCACCATTTGGTCTGTAGTTCACTGCATTGTATGCAGCTGGTGCAACAGATGGAAGCACGTATGTATATGGAACACCATGATAACCAGAGAAGTAAACACCTAAAATGCAAGTTAACAAAATTGTACTCAGAATCAAACTTACCAATAATGATTCATCACAAAACATATTTAATATTATACAACTAAAAGCAAATGATTACCATCAATTCACAACTATAAAAATAGAGACTACCCTTAACAGGGGAAATAACCCCAAAAGAGAGCATATTATAAGTATACTGTCTACTGTTAGAAATATAAACCAGTCCTGGGCCTCGACCCAACAGGTTAGGCTCTTAATTTGACTTGGGTCTTGCATGGTATCAAAGTCTCTTTGACTAAGTTGAAGTGATCAAGAGTTCAACCTATGTCTCTCATTCTTCATAATTAAATTAATTTTCATCACAATGTAAAGTGGAGATGTGCATTGCCCACTATTAAAGCCCAAAAGGTTCTTTTGTGAGGGGGGATGTTAGGGCCAGTTTGCTTTGTTTCTATTTTCCTGTTTTCATTTCCTGATTTCAAAAATAATTACAACACGAATAATTATAAAATTGTCAAATTGTTTTCATTATGTTTCTTGTTTCCAAAGATTTGTATAGGAAATAATGAAAACAAACAAAAAATTATTTTCAGTGTTTCTTGTACAAATCTTTCAAAATAAGAAACAAAATGAAAATAATGTGACAGTTTTATAATTATTTGTGTTGTAATTTTTTATAAAAATAGGAAATGAAAACAGGAAATTAGAAACAAACCAAACAGGCCCTTAGGCACCTAGACTTAGATTATTGATGGAGAGTTGAGAGAGAAAAGAATAGAGAGAGAGAGAGTAATGTATTGCATTCAGGAGACAAGTCTCCCCAAAGTGCCTTTCCCTTCCACCGAGCTAATTGCTCAAGGTTACAGTTCTGTTTATTCACTAACTACCTATCACTGTTGTAAGAAACTCTTCATATACAGAATCAACTACCCTAACTAGCTATGTTCCTACGGGTGTAAACCCTTAAAGTGCTATCTGCTATCCCTATTGGGCTGAACCCTAACAATACTACCCTCCCCTAAAACAAACTTGTCCTCAAGGTTAAAATCAGAAACAGATTATGAATTACTACAACATCCTCTCAAGTGGCCTGCTCCAATGGTTGATGGAACCATTTAACCAAACTTGATCAACCCGCTCCCCTTGCACCTCCACTAAGCGTTTTCCAAGCACTTGCTCAGCCTAACATACCATCTCTTCGGACTCTTAAGGCATCAGGAATAGTAGCCTCCACTAGACAATTCCCCACTGCCTTCTTCAACTGGGACACATGAGGAACGGGGTGGATTCACGACTGCTGTGGCAATTGGAGCTGGAAAGCCACTGTCCCACTTGCTTAAGGACTAAGTAAGGCCCATAATACCGTGCAGCCAATTTAGGATGCAGGCGAGAGGGCATAGACTAATGGCTGCAAGGTCGCATTTTTAAGTACACCCAATCACCCTCCTTATTGGTAATGCTCCCCTATGCCTGTTAGCAAACTCGGCCATATGTGATTGAGCCCGAGATAAGTGAAATTTCAACTGTTTCAATGCTTCATCACAATCCTGTAAATCTTGTGCTACTGCCTCCACCAAAGTTTCACCCCGAAAATACTTGGTGAGTGAAGGAGGACGAGGACCATATACAATCTCAAAAGGAGAGCACTGTGCAGCACTATGATAAGATTTTTTATACCAATACGACAATACTCAGCCCATGGAATAAACAGCAACCAACTCCTAGGCTGTTCCGAACAAAACCACCTCAAGTACGTGTCTAGAGTACGATTGAGGACCTCCGTCTGACCATCCTTTCTAGATGATATGCAGTACTCATCTTGAGCGTAGTGCCCTTGAGTCTAAACAGCTCAATCCAAAATAAACTCTCAAACGTAGGATCACGATCATTAACAATGGAGATAGGGACCCATGCAATCTAACAATCTCCTTAACAAAAATATCAGCGATACTGCATGCTGGATAGGGATGTTTGATGGGAATGAAGTGACCATACTTACTCAACCAATCCACCACTACATAGACAGCATCAAATCCCTTGACCTTTGGAAGATGAGTGATGAAATCCATGCTAAGTTCTTCCCATATAGCATTCAGAATAGGCAAAGGCTGCAAGAGTCCAGTCGGTTCAGAAGCTAGATACTTACTAATTTGATACACATGGCAAGCAGCTACGAAAGCGTACCCTTCATGCCTACCCAAAACAAATTCCGAGCAATCCTTCTATATGTACGGTACACCCCTGAATGACCCCTTGTCGGTGAAATATGGAATTCTAATAACGACCCTTAAAATACAGCCTTGCATCCTCCAATGTATAATGAGGATGGGGATTCACATCCTTCTGCAAATCTGCCACTATTTTAGATAACATAAGATCCCTCCGAACCTCCTCATCCACCTCTTGAACATCCTGCCAAAAGTGCCTGGAGATAGCAGCCAACTCCTCCTCTTCTATTCGGAACAACACATCGGCAACCTTGTTCTGTGACCCAGATTTATACACGATATCAAAATCATATCCCAACTATTTTGCCAACCAAGTCTGCTGTTTTTTGAGTAGGAATTCGTTGATCCAATAAATATCTCAAACTTCTTCGATCTGTACAGACAGTAAACCTCCTCCCCAACAAATAAGGCCTCCAATGTTGTATTGCCAAAACCAAAGGCATCAGTTCTTTCTCATAAACTGGTTTGGACAGATTTGAATCCAACAGTGCCTTACTGAAGAAGGCTACAGGCCTCTTATTTTGAGATAACACACCCCCCAACCCTTTTCCAGATGCATCACATTCAATAATAAATGACTGGAAGAAGTCTGGCATAGCCAAGACCGGTGCTGTCACCACACACTGCTTGAGCTTTTGAAAAGCTTGTTCAGCTACAGCATTCCTATTACAGTTACCCCTTTTTAACAATATTCCCGCACAAACCTCCTATAGTATCCCACTAAATCAAGAAACCCTCTTAAGGCGAATTGACTTGATTTTGTCTTCACCCATGGCCACGCCTTCCTTAGAAATGATATGACCCAAATATTGAACCCGAGTCCTCCCGAAACTGCACTTCTTTTGATTAGCAAAAAATTGAGATTTGTCCAAGGTAGCAACGACTAGTTGCAAATGCTACAACTGATCAGGCCATGTTTTGCTATAGATCATAATGTCATCAAAGTAAACCAACACGAACTTACGCAGGAAGGGCTGTAAAGTGGAGTTCATGGCACACTGAAAAGTGGCTGGCGCAGTAGTATTCCAAATGGCATCACTAAGAACTCAAATGTCCTTGGTGCGTTCTAAATGCAGTCTTATGAACATCTGCTTTGTGCATTCTGATTTGGTGATACCCAACCCTCAAATCTATAAAAGTACCCTTCCCCATGTAGTTCATCCAACAACTCTTCAATCGCCGAAATTGGGAACTTATCAGGAATAGTAACCTTGTTCAATGCACGGTACTCCACACAAAACCTCCAACTGTCATCCTTTTTTACCAAAATAATCGGGCTTGAAAACAGACTAACACAAGGCCGAATTATCCCTAAAGTCGACATCTCCTTCACCAATTTCTCCATCTCATTCTTCTGAGCATGGGGATAACAATATGGTCTCACATTAATGGGATCAGTCCCTGCTTTAAGCACAATCTTATGGTCCCATCCACGGACTGGGGGTAATCCTTCTGGAATAGCAAATACCCCAGCAAATTGAACAAAAATCTCCTGTAACTGTTTATGCTGTTCTGTAGATATGCCCTCCTCACTACTACCTTCCAGTACGACAATTGAAATACAGAAGGATCCCACAACATTGATGCAAATTCCACATCATCCAACTTCAACAATGCCTTGGATGAAACTAGTGACTTTGACAAACTAAGGTCACCATGAACTGTAATCAATGCCTTATACGAGAAAGACATTCAAAGTCCTCCAATTAATGTGCACTTCCCCCAATGTTTCCAACCAAGCTACTCCCAAAATTACATCCACTCCTCCCAAATAAAACAAATAGAAGTCACTAGTGAAATTTTGTTTAGCAATAACGAATTGCAAATCTCTATAGCATCCTTGTGACAATTTCCTACAACCATCACCCGACCTTACCCCAAACGAAGGAGACCACATACCTGTATCCCCAACCTCCTCACAGTCTCCTTAGCAATAAAATTTCAGCTAGCTCCACCGTCAATCAGCACCACCACTGGACTCCCAAGGAACTCTCCATATTCCATAAAGCTTCGTTGTCTTGGGTTGAGTCAAACCACCTGCTAAAAGTTCAGATAGGTCCAGCACTTAGCAGTCTACATTCTCAACTTCACCTTCAACAACCTCCTCGACACCCCTAACTTCGCCTGCAACTTCAATTTCCCCACCATCTCCGATGAAGCTATGCTTTCATCTTCAGTTAAAATCGTCACCCTTAAACTCTTTTCTGTAAACCTATGGGCAGGGCTAAAGGGAAGACCATACTGAAAACATCTCCCTTCCTCCCTTCTCTTAAGATACTCCTAGTAGGATAAGTGTTTGGCTCCTCTACCTCTGTTATTTTGCGGCTGTCCCAGTTTAATCCCCAACTTCTCAGCCCCTGCTACAGGTTTTTTAGATTTTGCGGAAGATGACCCTGCTGAGGACGACCCTTGCTGCCAACCTTGCCCCCACATGTAAGTACTTACTCTAGAAATCGAGGTAGCATTCGAGGGTTATTTGAAAACTGACCCCTTTATTTCTCAATTAAGGACCTATCCACCCATGACTGGGTTGTAGTTCCTTTTCAATGTTTCTTGCTAACTTCATGGCTCGGGTGACATCCTCTGGGTCATGGGTTCTCACCCTGCATTTAACTTCCGCCTTCAAGCCTCCCAAGAAAAAAACCCAGCAATTGATCATCTGTCACCATTGGGGCTTGGCAACGCTTCAAATTCTTGAATGTACTCTTCCACTGTACGATTCTGCCTCAGGGTCGTCAATCTTTCATACACATTCAGCACTCATTTCCCTTCAAAATGTTGCAGCAATGCTACTATAAACTCTCCCAAAGTATATTGGGTTCCTTCCTCAAAAAACGGAACCAATTCCCTGCTACCCCGTCCATGCTGATAAAGGCTAGCTGCATCTTCTCTATAAGCCTCACCTGCTGTACCTCAGAGAACTTGTCAACCTTCATTATACATCCCAAAGGATCAACACCTTCAAAAATAGGTAACTCCACCCTTTCTCCCCACAATCGCCCAATATCATTGCTTCCTTCAAGCCCATCCTCCTCCACACCATTGCCCATCTTCTTGGACACGAAAGGAGTCAAATTACCTACAAGATCGTGCTCTTCCGCACCAAGAACGTGTTCGTACCCTCTTTCGTCCTCCGTCGTAATCCCCTACTTTTGCATCCACTGACCCAACATCATCTTGATAGCCTCGATCCCTTCCAAGTTCTTCTCACTTGCCACCAAGCATACCCCTTGATAATGATCCTTTGTTACCTTCCTGAAAAGGCCCACTTGGTCGCAGGTCACTTTCTTTAACATCTCCACCAATCTTTCCACCACCGCCTGCGTGCCTCCATCTCCTTCCTTCTTTTTGGATCCGGCAGGTTGGACCAAACTGTTAGGCACCTAGACTAGGATTCTTAACTGAGAGTTGAGAGAAAGAAAATAATAGAGAGAGAGAGAGAGAGAGAATTCTGTATTGCATTCAGGAGACAAGTCTCCCCAAAGGGCCTTTCCCTTCCACCGAGCTAACTGCTCAAGGTTACAATTCTGTTTATTCACTAACTGCCTATAAAAATTGTAACAAACTCCTTATATACAAAATCAACTACCCTAACTAACTCTGTTCCCACGGGTGTAAGCTTAACAGCTTAAGCTTTTGGAAAAGTTTGCCATCTATACATGATATAGAGCCTCCAAGACCTAGTGGTCAAGATTTATATTCCCGCAGCTCTCATTCTTAATTAAATTAGATTGCAGTACAAGGTAAAATGAATTTGTGTCATGCATTATCCAAGCTCCAAGCACAAATATCTTGCATGACGAACTATGTTACAGATATAAAGCTGCCCAAGTACCTCCACCTAACAGTTTAAGCTTGAGTTTCAAGGAGAGAGAAATTTTACAGTCATGAGTTTCGAGTTACCCCGATCTTTTCTTTTGTTTTATTGAAAACAGATAATTTAATAGAGAAAGTAATAAACAATCCTAAAGCAAAAAACAAAAAACTTAAAGAAAACAGAAAAATGAAGAACAATAATTCAGAATCCCACCTTGTGACATGATTATGTGTCACCCAGGCAAAGTTACAAATTCCCTCCCTTACAAAGACAAATTCACTAAAAGAAAGGATGAGAAGAACGCTCGAGGGGAAAAACGTGTCTCGAGTTCTCAATGTTACAAGGAATGTTAGGAAAAGTAGATACAAAATATGGTTTTATTTTCGAGCTATTCCTTAATGAAGATCAATTACAACACACATATCAGGACAGCTTTAAATTTCAAAGTTGTGATAAGAAATATTAGAGTATGTGTACTATCCTAGTGCTGTGCACACTGGATTACTGACTCTGCTGAGTCAGCCAATCAGTTAGGCTGTTAGCGGTTAGTTCAGGTAGTTGGGCCTTGGCTTCTCAAGGACTCTACCGATCACACTATATGTACATGCTCTCTCTCTGTACTATCGGATCAGGTTTTCAATACAAGAATATTCAGTTTCTTCTACCTCTCTTCTCTCTCTTTCTTCTCTTCTCACCATTGTTGCAATTCTAACACTGCCTCCCAGCCTGATTTCAAATGCCCTATGCCTCTCACAGTTGTCCAGCAACCCTGGTACAACACTGACACTGTCTCTAGTAATAACTCAGCTTCTCCTGTCAGTCCTTCCAGTGCTCAAACTTTCCCAATTTTTGGCACTAGTGCCAGCCCCTCTCCCAATCCTTTGAGATCTACCTTCACTAGTCTAGCATCGTTCCCTCAGGGTCCTGTCACCTGCCATAACCCTGTCCCACCAGCTCAGCCCCTCCCTATAGTTCCTCCATCTCCTTCTCTCACTCATTCTTCTTTGCACACCTCTTCCTTCCTTGACCTACACTCTGGTCTCACACCTCTTTATCCATCAAGTCAGTCGGTCTCTCCTACTCCTCAACCCACCAACACTCATCCTATGATCACTAGGTCTAAGGTTTCAGTGCTAAATAAGGGAGCTCCTCCTACAGTGTTGCTAACCCATGTGGAACCCACCTCTCCAAAGGAGGCCCTAACCTTTCCCAAATGGAAAGAAGCCATGCAACTAGAATATGATGCTCTAATGGCAAACCACACCTGGACATTGGTTCCTCTGCCTCCTAACAGGCAGTCCATTGGCTGCAAGTGGGTTTTCCGGATCAAAGAAAATTCTGATGGCACTATCAACAAACACAAAGCTAGGCTGGTTGCAAAGGGGTTTCATCAAAAACATGGTTGTGACTATACTAAAACTTTCAGTCCAGTGGTTAAACCAGTCACTGTTAGAGTGCTTCTGACCTTAGCAGTAACTCACAGTTGGTCCATACAACAGCTTGATGTTAATAATGCTTTCCTCAATGGTATTTTGGAGGAGGAAGTCTACATGGATCAGCCTGTTGGCTTTCACAGTCAACAACCAGGCCTGGTGTGCCGACTCAACAAGGCCATATATGGCCTCAAACAGGCCCCCAGGGCTTGGTTTGAAAGGCTAGTTTCAGTCAAGTAAATGTGATCCCTCTCTATTCATTCATAGCAGGTCAGGCCATTCCACTTATGTATTAGTGTATGTCGATGACATAATTGTAACTGGCTCATCTCCTCAGAGAATTACGGACCTCATCTCCAAACTGAATGCTGAGTTTGCACTAAAGCAGCTAGGAGAACTTGACTATTTTCTTGGCATAGAAGTGAAGAAATTGCCCAATGGTGGTCTCATTCTTTCCCAAACCAAATACATTAAAGATCTCTTGTCCAAAGCTCACATGGCAGAAGCAAAAAGCATGCCCACACACATGATCAGTAATAGCAAACTCACAAAAACTGGTGCAAACTACATACCAACTCTCTACAGATCGGGGGCCCTTCAATATGCCACCATCACTAGGCCTGAAATCTGCTTCAGTGTCAACAAAGTTTGTCAGTTTCTGTCTCAGCCTTTGAAGGAGCATTGGAAAGCTGTTAAACGGATTCTAAGGTACCTACAAGGGACTTCTACACATGGCTTAGTTCTCAAACCAGCTCCTACAACACAACCTCTCACCCTACAGGGCTTCAATGATGCAGATTGGGCAGCTGACTTGGATGACAGAAGATCAACATCAGGCTCCTGTGTCTACCTAGGACCAAATCTAGTGTCATGGTGGTCAAGAAAACAACCCTTAGTGGCCAGGTCTAGCACAGAGGCAGAGTACCGAAGCCTTGCTGCCACTACCACAGAGGTTCTCTGGCTGCAGTCTCTGCTCAAGGTTGACACTCTCCAACCAGTGATATGGTGTGATAATCTAAGCACAGTTTCTCTCTCCCATAACCCAGTTCTTCACTCTAAAACAAAGCACATGGAACTTGATCTCTTCTTTGTCCGGGAGAGAGTCATCAGCAAGTCTCTCTCAGTCTGCCACATCCCTGGATTAGATCAGGTTGCAGATCTTCTCACTAAACCATTGTCTTAGGCCAGATTTGAACAACTGAGAAACAACCTTGGTGTTCTTGATAAACTCAATGTTGTAAACCCACCCTAAATTTATAAGGGGGTATATTAGTGTTGTAGTGTTGCTCAGTGTTGTAAAACCCACCTTAGACTTATAAAGGGGTATATTAGAGTATATGTGTACTATCCTAGTGCTGTGCACACTGGATTACTGACTCTGCTGAGTTAGCCAGTCAGTTAGGCTGTTAGCGGTTAGTTCAGGTAGTTGGGCCTTGGCTTCTCAAGGACTCTACCGATCACACTATATGTACATGCTCTCTCTGTACTATCGGATCAGGTTTTCAATACAAGAATATTCAGTTTCTTCTACCTCTCTTCTCTCTCTTTCTTCTCTTATCACCATTGTTGCAATTCTAACAAGAAACAATACTTTTCTATTAATTGCTAAGACATTTATGCAAAAATGAGTTTAATATGCAGCACTATGATGAATATGAATCATGATGATCCAAAGAAAACTTATGATTAAAATTTGAATATGACAGCCTCCAAACAAGAGGTGCAAGGAAAACTAGGGCACCATGGTCGTCCAGATCGTAGCTGCAAGGAGCAGAGTCAGTATGTGCATTGAATGAAAGCACGAGTTTCACAAAACATACAATTACCCCTCGCGCCTGAGGGGTGGCTAGCGGCACACGGTATTAATGGATCATCTCTAGATACTAGATTGAAGCCTAATTGACAATCACTCAGAATCCAAAACTTGTATTTGATCTCAGGGTGAGGCTATTGGCACTCCAATTTGCCTATCGACACTCATTATTAACCAATCATGATTTGATTTTTGTTTTAGTAAAATTGTGATTGGTTAATAAGCAGTGTGGAACTGTGGATAGACAATCAGGAGGGCTAATAGCCTCACCCTTGATCTCAAACACAGATATCAATAAGAATAATAGATCACAAAAAATTAAAAATTAAAAATAAAAATGGATAAAACACACAATTCTGAATTATCCAGTATGGGTGAGTTTGGAACTACAGCTTATTTAAGCGCTTATGCAATAAGCTCTTTTTTAAATAAGCTAAAAACAGCTTATTTTATAAGCTTCTATGGCAAGCTTATGGAAATAAGCTAAAAAGTGCTTACGAAAAGATCATAAACTATTTTAATAAACTATTTGCTTAGGTTGATTATCATAAACGCTCTATAAGCTCTTCCAAAAACACGCTATATCCTAGCCACAAGGAGCAAAGTTGATGTGTGCATTGTGTGAAGCAACATAGATGTTTTGCGGAACATATAACTACTAATCAACTGCATAGTATTCTTGATTATCTCTAATTAGTAATTACTAGATTGAAGCCTGATTTACAACCACTCAGAATTAAAATCAGCAACTCCTTCCTGCATAGCAGATGCCTCACCTCACTGACTCAAAGTGACGCAGGTTTAGGGGTTGCTGCCTCAGCCACTGTCTAGATTTTGATTTGCATATAAAATATTTTTTAGGCTTAATTACACTTTTGGTCCTCCTATTATTGGCTATGCGCGATTTTGGTCCTTATAGTTTTTTTCGAGCACATTTGGTCCTATATTTTTTCAATGTTGCAAATTCGGTCCTCCCGTCCAATGTCCGTCAATTTTTCAACGATCAACCATGAGGAACCACTTCTCTAAGCGCGTAAAACCTCGGCTTAAGCTTATGTGGTAAAGGAACTTGTGGTAGAACAAAAAAGCGGTCTCGTAAAAGAGAAACGAAATCGATAAATGATAGAGAGGAACCATTGAATTATGTTGAAGCCGAGAGGCAGAGGAGGTAGAAGCTATACCAGATTTTCTATGCGCTTAGAGAAGTGGCTCTTCACTGTTGATCATTGAAAATTGACGAATATTGGACGGGAGGCCCGAATATGCAACATTGAAAAAATAAGGGGACCAAATATGCTCGAAAAAAACTACAGGGACCAAAATCGCACATGACCAATAATAAGGGGACCAAAAATGCAATTAAGTCTTTTTACCGTTCAAACTGGTTGTACCGCCAACGGTTCAAACACTGTTCAGTTCAGCAGTTTTTCAATGGTTAGAAAGCTGAAGCTTTAAGTAACCCACCCAGAGAACGTGACCAGTTACAGTTGAACCGGCCGGATCGGTTTTCAAACTTCTAGATATACTTATTCTTTTCAATTTCTCCATTAAGTCTTCCTTATATTTTAAGATCAGATAGTATTCTGTAAATCGCGGTTAGTCAGTATTTCTAGAATGGATGTTTAAACTAAACTACATTTTACCCTCATATATGCATATCTTTTGTATAAACATGAATTACGTTAAATATTTTAAATAATGTACTATATAAAGGAAGGGAGAACATGATCTCTTACCACAACTATCCTCCATGTACAAACAATATAGTAAGTAGAAAAACAGGTGGGCCCAGCTCATTGAGAAGGAAGAAAAAAGGTAGAAATGCAAAATGTCCATAAACCCACAAACTTAAATAGAATAAAATAACAATAAGCGGGGATGATATAGTAATTTAAGTAATGCCTCCATCTACTTTCTTCTTGCAATGAAGTGAGCAGACTGTAATGACACGGATTCTAACACAAAGAAAACAGCTATCATCGAGGATATATAAGAGTTGTTTTAAGATCAGCAACTACAGTAATAATATTTCGATATTCAGTGCTCCAGAATAAATAATTATACGTATCAGCAACATGCAAGAATGGATAATAGATATTCAATGGTATTTATTAATAACACTAACCAGGATATGAAAACGGAGAATTCATGGACTGTGAATATTGAGGATCTTCAGCTAACTTAGAAACAATTAAATCAATTGCACGCATCTGCTCGTCAAGAGTTCCTGTCACTGTCACTAGCCTATCATTCAGTCCATAATAATTATTATCTTGAGGAGATATCTTAATGCCAGCCTGAGAGTCTTCAATGAATGACCTGACCAAAGGCAAAGAATGTATAAGCTAAGCTTTTTACCCCCATCTCTGGATAATGTAAAAACATAGAGAAAGGATCCTAAAATGAAAAATAATGGTTGACCTAATAATTGCATTCTTTTTTTCCTGGAAGAGCAGCAATGGAAAATCAAAGCTAAGGCATCAAAGAACCATCATTCGTACAAGAAATAACCTCTTGAAGTCAATACATATTAATAGAACAGAAACTACGGAATGAAAGTATCAAAAGCTTTAACATCCTTGTTTTCGGCAACCCTAATTAAGATGCAAAATCTTGATGGTGTTTTCGCTTAGGCGTGTGTTGGGTTGTGTGTTGGTTATAAGTCTAGTTGGATGTTTGGGACTAGGCTTGAATCAAGTTGGTAGTGCTTAAGGCGTAACACGAGAATCGGGGGAGATCAGAAGGCTGGAAGTCCCTTCCCAGCTAAGCAGAACACTCAAGAGTGGGAGGACTCCATGCTCAAGCGTGGCAATGCTGGGGCGTTTGGAGCTTTCACGCTCAAGCGTTCTAAGTGCGTTGTCAGCTGTTCTGAGTTTTGACGCGTGTGGGACACGTGTCAGGCCCTGAAGAAGGCGGTGTGGACGAGGTTCCACGCTCGAGCATGGAGGAGAGTCCACGCTAGAGCGTGTGAACGCTCAAGCGTTGGGAAAGTGCACGCTTTAGCATACCGAGTAAGTGAGTTAAATGCCTAAGTTTTCTTTCATTTCTCACTTAAGTCTCAAAACTCAAACCCAGCTCGTGTTCTTGCATGAGAGAGGTCCAGTTCTAAGCTTCCTTGAGTGGTTCTTACCCGATTGTTCGTCGAAACCCTATTCCGACTACACGTTCGTGATCGTAGCTTCGAATTCGCCTAGGGTGCGACCTTTGTTTTGAGCTTCGTTGAGGTAAGCCTAGCTGCCGACATCGTCGACCCTAAGTCCTTTTTGGTATTTGTCTTGGTTGATATCCTTTTCTTACTCCTAGTTTAACCTAATGATGTTCTGCTAACACATTGGGGTTTTACGGGTGTTTTTACCCGAGTGTTCGTTCGTGGAGCCATGCGAGGACCCTGCTTAAGGTAGCAGCTGTGAGGAACAGCCCCTACTTGGGTAAGTTCCCTCTTGATTTTCATGGTTTGATCCTTGGTTTTCCTTTGATTCGTTGTTGTATGATCGTTTGTTGTTGAATTCGTTGTCGTTTTTAGTTGTTTCTGGACCCCGTGCATGTACTCGGGGCGACGGTTGGGCCAACGTGCATGCCGGGAGTGCCTTTGACAGTGTTGGGGAGCTGCGTGGTGAGCTCGTGGTGGTCGTAGCTGTGTTAGTTGTGTTTGTGAGATCGAGGGTCAAGGCTGTTCGTGGATACGAGAGTGCACGGGACAGAATTACCAAGTGAGGAGGAAGAAACCAAAAATATCTGGGAAACGTAAGCGTAGAATATAATTGTCAACATGTGTAGGACTCCTCAAACCCTACTATTGGTTGAGTAACCGCCAATACCTAACTCACGTTGGGGACTACTGGTGTGTGGTACCAATGTAGTCTTAGGCGTTGTGGGTTTATCGCCGTTAGGTCGATCTATGATAAATGTTGATTGAAGACGTGTGCTTATCTGTGGTGATTAATAACATGATTAAATGATGTCGTACATGATAACATGCTAGATGAGATGTTTGTTGTGATAATATGCTTAACTGCTATTTGGTATGCCTGCCATGATGACATGCTACTAAACTATGACATGTTAATGTGATTGTGATTGATATGATCTTGATTGATTGTGAAGATGGTTGGTGTGATGTTAGAAGGATAGAGTGGTTAGTGTTATTGGATTTGTATTTGATGTTGTAAGCCTATTGATCTAAGTTTAAGGTGGCCCTCGTAGTTGGAGAGCGACATCCTCACCGTTAGCGGATGTGGACCTTGAGACGTTGATTAAATTGTTGCCAAGACGTTTTCGAGATAATGGGTGCATAATCATAGCATTTGCATTGTTGTGGTGAAAAGTCATGTGTCCAACTAAAACAGCAGTTTGAGTGATTGTCACACGAGGTTGGTGTTCGAGGTGGACACTCCGGGACGACCAAGACGGCTGAACTCACAGTTGGAGGGCTGCAGGTGCTTTCTAACAGTTGGAGAACTTCTCGGGTCTTCTCGCCATTGGGGGGCTCGGGGAGGCAATGCTCCTCGCAGTTGGAGGAACCACTGTTGCACTGTCTTGAAAACTCAGGAGGCGGTTACCTAAACGTCTGACTCGATATCCTCACAGTTGGAGGAGCCATTCTTACCTGATGAACATCCACCCTCGCAGTTGGAGATTGGATTGTCATTCCTCGTAGTTGGAGGTTGATTGTTGTATTCCCATGGTAAGAGTGCGCGTTATAGAATTGGCCAATCATATAGACTCAGTTATGCATGTAGAGTAAGTGGTGATCCCTAGTTGTGATAATCTGGAGGTTGACTGTTGTGGTGAACTCGAGAGATGGATGTGCTTGCTGGTTGTGCTTGCTGTTGTGCATGTTGATATGTTATATGCTACGTGATCTCCCTTTGCATGATATTGTAGCGTTTCTTACCTCCTGTGCATGCCTCCCCATGTTTTACATGTTTGTCGTTGTTCGGGTCGTGATCCGAAGGCGGAGGTGCTAGTTGGTTGTCGGAAGTGCTGCAGCGGGTGAGGCTGAGTAAAGGTGGGACCCCATCGTGAACAACAAGTTTGACGTCAACGCTTCTCGAGTAGAGAAAGGAGTAAATACTCAATCTGGTCCTTAAAATTTTAGGGACACATCAATTAGTCCCCGACATTATCAATATTCCAAAATGATCATTGAAATTGTAAAATGTTAATCAGGTTCGTCCCTCCATTTGGATCCATTAGCAAATGCATCCTTAACATTATTCACTTAGTTTCAAATGCAGACTTGACATTACCAACTTATTGTCATTATAGTCCAGCAAATATCAATGGAAGGAAGAATTTGATTAACTTTCTGCAATTCCAGGAATCATTTTGGAATATTGATAATGTGGGGGACTAAGTTGATACGACTCTACAATTTTAGGGAGCAAATTGGATATTTACTCACAGAGAAAGAGACCTCAGAGGTATCATTGAGTCTCTTGTGAGTTTGTATCACGGCCAGTGAGGTGCCTATTTTTATTGTTGTTTTTACGCTATGGCTTCCAGGCGGAACTCTGATGTGTAATCTTAGACTGTAATAATTGTTTATCTGCTTTTCAATTAAGCTTTATCTGTATGTTTATGGTATCTGACCTAGGAAGGTTAATTTTTGGGAGCGTCACATTAGGTGGTATCAGAGCAATTCGGTTCTACCGGAACTGTGACGTTGTGGTGTTGTTAATGACCGTGTCTAGTTGAACCCGCATAGGGCATTGACTACGTTTAGAAGCTAGGTAAAGTGTCCGATCCGCGAGTTGTCTATTGTTTCGAGGTTGAGAAGCATTAATAACTGTCTCAAATATTCATAAGATCTGTATTTACATGTTAGCTATGTTTTACGTCTTATGAATATGACTTAACGATTGCTTTTTCCAGGAAGCGATGGTTCGAAGGACTCGCAGTGAAGGAAGTGATAGGGATGAGGATGTTGGCATTGAGATCAATGGACCTTCCAAGACTGAAGGAGGGGATTCCGAGGTCATGAGAACTTTGAGGGACATGGCGGCAGCTATGTTACAGCAGTCGCAACAAAATACGCAGCTGATGCAACTACAGCAAGAATATTTGCAGAGGACGCAGAATCAGGGAAGAGAATAAGGAGTAGTGGATGTAGGATTGGTTGCATTCATGAAGGGTAATCCACCCCAGTTTCATGGCGAGTACAATCCAGAAGGTGGAGAAGATCTTTTCGACAATGCGCTGTAGGGAAGACCGAAAGTTCACCTATGCATCTTTTATGCTGGTGGGAGGAGCGGAGTCCTAGTGGAGGAATCAACAGAAAATGCTAGAGACGGGAGGAAGAGTAATCACATAGGAACTATTCAGGACATGCTTTATGGAGAAGTATTTCCCTGAAACCCTCCGACATGAGAAGGAAAAAGAATTCCTTAGCCTAAAGCAAGGGAATCTTTCGGTTGGCGAATATGTGATGAAGTTTAAGTCCTTACTCAAGTTTTCAAAGTTTTATCAATTGCGTCCGGATGAGGACTGGATATGCAGAAGGTTTGAGGATGGGCTAAGGCATGAGCTGCAAAGGGCAGTGTTACCTTTGGGGATTACCAGGTTCCCAGAGATGCTCGAAAGATATGCTGCCGTGGAAAATCTTGATAAGAGAATGGAAGCTCGTCAACATAAGAAGAACAAGGGGCCAATGAGAAGCCATCAGGGAGAAAGAGAGGAGAAGCCTCAGCAAGAACAGAAACCGTATAATCGTTCCAGACCGCAAGCTGTGGCAACTGGGGAAGGAGGACAAAGGAGGCTCAGGTGTTTCCGATGTGGAGGAGCACATTTGATCGAGGACTGTCGGGTAAGAGACTCAGTGTGTTTCCGATGTGGGCAGTCGGGGCATATAGCTCGGGAATGCAGATAGAGAGCAGTAGAGGGGCCTAACGCTGGTGAATAACAAGAAGAAAGGGCACAAAGATTTCCAACGACGAGGCACGTGTTTGCAATACAAGGAGCTGAGACTTCTCAACCCTGAGCAAAAGATATAAGTGTACTTTTGGAAACTGGTTTTTAACATCCTTTTCAGGATGACTGACCTTTTGTTTGGATATACTAAGAAAATAGTGGTGTTGGAATGTTAAATGTAATGATGATGTCACCGTCTGTATATATGTCTCGAACTGATGTAACAAGTGTACGTTTCAAGAAAGTTGTACAGTTTGTTTGCTCCATCTTGGATGAAGTAGTGTAATCTATACACCTACTCGCTACCGAATTTCGAGGACGAAATTCTTTTTAAGGGGGTGGTAATGTAACATCCCTGTTTTCGATAACCCTAATTAAGATGCATAATCTTGATCAGGTTTTTGCTTAGGCGTGTATTGGGTTATGTGTTGGTTATAAGTCTAGTTAGATGTTTGGGACTAGGCTTGAATCAAGTTGGGAGCACTTAAGGCGTAACACGACAATCTAGGGAGATCAGAAGGCTGGAAGTCCCTTCCTAGCTGAGCAGAACGCTCAAGCGTGGCAACGCTTGGATGTTTGGAGCTTGCACGCTCAAGCGTTCTGAACGCGTTGCCAGCTGTTCTGAGTTTTGACGCATGCGGGACATGTGTGAGGCCCTGAAAAAGGCGGTATGGACGAGGTTCCACGCTCGAGCGTGGAGGAGAGCCCACGCTAGAGCATGGGAACGCTCAAACGTTGGGAAAGTACACGCTTTAGCGTGCTATGTAAGTGAGTTAAATGCCTAAGTTTTCTTTCATTTCTCACTTAAGTCTCAAAACTCAAACCCAGTTCGTGTTCTTGCTTGAGAGAGGTCCAGAGAAGAGTTCTAAGCTTCCTTGAGTGGTTCTTACCCAATTGTTCGTCGAAACCCTATTTCGGCTACACGTTCGTGATCATAGCTTCAGATTCGCCTAGGGTGCTACCTTTGTTTCGAGCTTCGTTGAGGTAAGCCTAGGTGCCGACATCGTCGACCCTAAGTCCTTTTTGGTATTTGTCTTGGTTGGTATCCTTTTCTAACTCCTACTTCAACCTAATGATGTTCTGCTAACACATTAGGGTTTTACGGCTGTTTTTACCCGAGTGTTCATTCGTGGAGCCGTGCGAGGACCCTGCTTGTGGTAGCAGCTGTGAGGAACAACCCCTGCTTCGGTAAGTTCCCTCTTGATTTTCGTGGCTTGATCCTTGGTTTTCCTTTGATTCATTGTTGTAAGATCGTTTGTTGTTGAATTCGTTGTCGTTTCTGAGTTTCTGATTGTTTCTTGACCTCGTGCGTGTACTCAAGGCGACGGTTGGCCCAGCGTGCATGCCGGGGTGCCTTTGGCAGTGTTGGGGAGCTGCGTGGTGAGCTCGTGGTGGTCGTGGCTGTGTTCGTTGTGTTCGTGAGATCGAGGATCAGGGCTGTTCGTGGATACGAGAGTGCACGGGAACGAATTACCAGGTAAGGAGGAAGAAACCACAAATATCTGAGAAACGTAGGCATAGGATATAATTTATCAACATGTGTAGGGCTTCTCAAACCCTACTAGTGGTTGAATAACCGCCAATATCTAACTCACATTGGGGACTACTGGTGTTTGGTACCAATGCAATCTTAGGCGTGGTGGGTTTCTCGCCGTTAGGTCGATCTATGATATATGTTGATTGAAGATGCGTGCTTATCTGTGGTAATTGATAACATAATTAAATGATGTCGTACATGATAGCATGCTAGATGAGATGCTTGTTGTGATAATATGCTTAACTGCTATTTGGTATGCATGCAATGATGACATGCTGCTACACTATGACATGTTGATGTGATTGTGATTGATATGATTTTGATTGACTATGGAGAAGGTTGGTGTGATGTTAGAAGGATAGAGTGGTTGGTGTTATTGGATTCGTAGTTGATATTGTAAGTCAGTTGATCTAAGTTGAAGGTGGCTCTCGTAGTTGGAGAGCGACATCCTCACAGTTGGAGGATGTGGACCTTGAGACGTTGATTAAATTGTTGTTAAGACATTGTCGAGATGATGGGTGCATAATCATAGCATTTGCATTGTTGTGATGAAAAGCCGTGTGTACAACTACAACAGCAGTTTGAGTGGTTGTCACACGAGGTTGGTGTTCGAGGTGGACATTCCGAGGCGACCAAGACGGCTGAACTCATAGTTGGAGGGATGCAGGTGCTTTCTCGCAGTTGGAGAACTTCTCGGGTTTTCTCACAGTTGGAGGGGCTCGGGGAGGCAGTGCTCCTCGCATTTGGAGGAACCACTGTTGCACTGTCTTGGAAACTCAGGAGACGGTTACCTGAACGTCCAACTCAATGTCCTCACAGTTGGAGGAGCCATTCTTAACTGGTGAACATCCACCCTCGCAATTAGAGATTGGATTGTCATTCCTCGCAGTTGGAGGTTGACTGCTGTATTCCCATGATAAGAGTGTGCGTTGTAGAATTGGCCAATCATATAGACTCAGTTATGCATTTAGAGTAAGTGGTGATCCCTAGTTGTGATAACCTGGAGGTTGACTGTTGTGGTGAACTCGAGAGATGGATGTGCTTGATGGTTGTGCTTGCTGTTGTGCATGTTGATATGTTATATGCTACGTGATCTCCCTTTGCATGATATTATAACGTTTCTTACCTCCCGTGCATGCCTCCTCATGTTTGTCGTTGTTCGGGTCGTGATCCGAAGGCGGAGGTGCTAGTTGGTTGTCGGAAGTGCTGCAACGGGTGAAGTTGAGTAGAGGTGGGACCCCCATCGTGAACAACAAGTTGGACGTCAACGCTTCTCGAGTAGAGAAAGAGACCTCAGAGGTATCGTTGAGTCTCTTATGAGTTTGTTCCACGACCAATGGGGCGTCTGTTTTTATTGTTGTTGTTTTTACGTCATGGCTTCCAAGAGGAACTCTGATGTATAATCTTGGACAGTAATAATTGGTTATCTGCTTGAGTTTCAATTAAGTTTTATCTGTATGTTTATGGTATCAGGCCTAGGAAGGTTAATTTTTGGGACCGTCACAAAAGCTACTTTTATTAGTACATATTTCATAAACATGGTAAACAAGTAGGTCCTATAACTTGACAAAGAAAGGTAATGGTACCTAATGGTAGCACCTCCCTTGCCAATTATTCCACCACAAGAACCATTTGGAACTATGAGTCTCACTTTTGTTTTTGGCTCAGCATCATTGTCATCCTCGCTATGAAGCTAACCACACAAGGAAAATTAATTTCAAGAGCATGTAAGACATCTTCCAATAACTAATTAAATCGACATTATGAAGATTACCTCACTGAGCAGCTTAGAAAGAATAAGTTCTAAAGCTCTTAGTATTTCATTTATTGCTCCAGATAGCATGATAATTCTATCAGTAGTTCCAGGAAAGAATTCATGATTGCGTGACAACTGGATTCGGGCTCCAGACTGTGACTGAAAATCAGTGATAGTTGAACCACCCTTTCCAATAACTGAACCAGCTGCGGAGTTCGATACAAGAAATCGAACATATGTTGGCTTCTCCACATAATCTGAAAGAAGTAAACACTAGGTAAAGATAATCACAAACAATAAAACTTTTACATATTTACAAATAAGAGTATAATATTTAGATGCAGTACAGGAAAAATTTAATTCAGATAGTAGAGAAAAAAACAGAAAACAGATTAGCATTTAAGTCCCACTAGCATGGAATCAATTTAAATTTTTCAATTTCATACACAATTCTCTTCAAGCACAGACAGAGCTCATTCTTCAACGATATGTCGCACTAAGCAATAATAAAATCCTAAAGTGATACAGTCCTAAATCCTAATATTTCTCTAATGTAATTTAAACTTCAAATCTCCAGGTTTTATATTATAGATTTGCTTCTGCTTATTAAAACCATCGATGCATCCCTTCAACTAACACTATGTACTGACATTATCATTACAAATATTTCAACGAAGCTATGCATAATGAGAATACTAAAAGGAAGCATAACAATGTGTTTCTTTTTTAAACATAAAGAAGAGAAGGGAATAGACACCAAGCCTTCACTCCATGTTACATGAAACAATAAACTCGGAAACCAAGAAGGATGGAGGAAGACTTCATTAAACAAAGCTAACATGACTATACAAGAGGGTTAATCATTTTATGTCAAACCAAAATTAATAGGGATGAAAATTTCTGGGATGAGATTTATATAAAAAAAAAAATGTATAAAAAAATTCAACACTGAATTTTCCACCCCCAATTCTAACTTCTAAGGGGATACCAAACTGAATCTTAGAAGCATATCGATAAAAGACAATTTCTAGTTGTATGATAAATCTCACATATGCTAAATTGGTAATGGGATATAGAAAGTGGCCTAAACTTTATTAAAACTTGAAATAAATCTATCCTTTCACAAAATGGAATATGTTTTAAGAAAAAATCCATTTGCTTCTAAGAAATTAAAAGTAAATTAAAAATAAAAAAATAAAAAAATAAAAATTTTGTAAGAGAACAGTCATCTTTCAATATCCTTCTTCACACTCACATCTATTAACTATGTAAGCATATTTTGCTTCTACGTTGAAAAGGATAAAAGTAATAGCAATTACTTCACTCCAAAATCAAAATGCTAATTATTCAACTACCAAAACAAAAAAGTAAAACTCAAAATCACATTCACACATGACACAAGTATGTTTATTTTCTAAAGTTAATTTTATTATGAATCTAATGAGAAGTAGCATCGGTGTTGTGTGCAAGGTCCAATTTGAAGAATTAGGGTTGGGGAATGAAGATGTTGATTGTTCACCGAACAATAAATAGCATAACCGCCATTGGCTCAACTGCATTATTCTCTACAACACAACGAAACCGAAATAGCAATGAAATGAAGAAAGCGAAAGACAGAGAGTGTAGATCGGATCAGAGAGAGAGATACCTTGAGAAGGGGATTTGGGAGGAGGGGAAGCGTGCTTCCTGGGTCCCTCTGGAGAAGACACGTATGAAGATTCCGTAGACTCCATTCTTCTTCTTCTTCTTCTTCTTCTTCTTCTTCAACGAGAAGAACAGCAACCTCTTATCCTTACTTCGTTTCGATCGAGAGATAAATTAAGAGAGAGAGAGAAAAGAGGGGATTCAGAGAGAGAGAGACAAAATGGAGCGAGAAAGCATTGGCGCAACGCGAGAGTTGTAAATTGTTACAGAGATTTCTAAAGAGCTAAAATGGCGAAGAGGAGGGAGGGAGGAAGGGAAGGGGTGCTCTAGTTCTGCTACGCATACAACATGATGTTTGTCTGTCGCATTGGGCGTGATGTGTCAATGTGTGTGTAAGAGGTTGAGGCTCAGGCATGAGTTGGTTTCAGAAAAAAACAATTATATCTTTTTGCATCTGGTATTAAAAAAACAAAAATTAGAGGAAAGCATCGTTTTGGTATCTTAAATTAGCATAATTGATATTTGGTCACATAGTTGAATTTAACGGAGATTCACCGGAAAAAAAGGTTGAATTTAACGGAGCCTTTCAGGTGATACCACAAATGTTAGCCGGATCTCTACATCATAAATCCCGATTAAAATGATATTCGATAACCTTTGAAAAATAAATTCAAAGTAAACGTTGTATGTTTGAATACATTATTTGGACCTAATTTCAATGACTAAATTAATCTATCAAATCAAATTTTAGGGATTAAATTGATGTTTTATAGAAAATAAACCATGTTACACATATTTATTTTGGATGGATGGTTGCAAAGGGTGTTTTTCATAATTGTGAAAATGGTATTTATTTTTTAAATGGTAGTCAAGTTAGTTTTGGCCACTTGTTACATAAGTTCTTTTGTTAATATTTTTCATGGATACACCCATAAGACCACTTAAGTGCTGATGTAATATGTTTTATTTCGTAATTTTAACTATGATTTCAAGCATTAATGAAATATTCTTTTATTATTTAGTTCGTTACACAATTTAAAGTCATAATTTGACATAACACAAACATTGAGTCATAACAGCTCTAAAAACTAAATAAATAAAAAAAGTTAAGGAGAACATGAAACATAATAAATTATTATAGCAATTAAGAAATAAATAATCATAGAAATTGCAAAATATAACATTCAAAAATAACACTCGAAAAGTGTAACATCTGGGGCTGACGAGGACGGAGAGTGATCGTCTATACATGAGACACGGACAAGGAGCGGCTCCTGACAGGCTTTTAGGCGAAGGGACACATGAATGAACCGATTCACACTAGAATGAGAGGGATCATGAGACTGTACAAGTATGAGATTGTACAGTTGAAGGAAGGCTTATAAGAATGGATTAGTACTACCTATACCAACAAGATGCATCTTCTTTTTGGGAGCCCAGAACATAAGAACTCCATATTTAAGCGTGCTTGACTTGGAGTACTTGTGGGATGGATGACCTTTTGGGAAGTTTCCCAGAAAGCATGTGAGTGAGAACAAAACACTCTGACAAGACTCATGTTGGTTTGTGGGGACAGTTGGCAATCCTGAAAGCAGTCTGGGCTGTTACAAATGATATCAGAGCGGACCTCTCCTAGTACGATGTGGTTCGAGGACGAACCAAGCAGTAGCTGGTGGGCATGGAACACACAGGGCTAACGAGGGCGTGGAGTGATCGCCGGTACATGAGGCACGGACAAGGAGCGGCTCCTGGTAGGCTTCTAGGCGGAGGGACACATGAATGAATCGATTCACACCGAAATAAGAGGAATCCTGAGACTGTACAGGTATGGGACTGCACAGTTGAAAGAAGGCTTATAAGAATTGATTGGTACTATCTATACCAATAAGATGCATCTTCTTTTCGAAAAGCACAGAACATAAGAACTCCATAATTAAGCTTGCTTGACTTGGAGCACCTGTGGGATGGGTGACCTTCTGGGAAGTTTCTCAGAAAGCATGTGAGTGAGGACAAAGCACGCTGAAAATACTCGTGTTGGTTTGTGGGGACAGTCGGCAATCCTAAATGCAGTCTGGGCCGTTATAGAAAGGAAACTAGAAAATACATTAGCAATTATGTTGAAATCAAAATTGGGCAAGTGGATAGGAAGCAAAACGCCCTTCACCGCAGTTTCTTGCATCGATGGAGGCAAACCATTTGAAAAATGAAAAAGGGATTTACGACCAAATCTACAATGTAGTTTATTTTTTTCATTGACTAAAACATCATTTAGATTTGGTTGGTAAATTTGGTTCCTCCAAAGCTACAAAGTTTGGCTTTTGATTTACTTTTTTAAATATTAAATGATGTCGTTTTGGTTGGAGCTTGCCGCATAGTTGCCAAGCTGGCACTTGAGATGTCTTTTGAGACACTATGTTAGATTTAATTAATGCGCACTAACGTCATGAATTAAATTGACTAATGATTATTAAAGTTAAAGACTAAATTTACTTTTCATAATGTCATGAACCAAATTGACCCATGGTGCTAATTTTAGGGAGTAACTTAATGTTTTAGTCAAAAGAATATTGTGTTAAAAAATTAATGTCACTCATGCTAATTATACATAAGATTTAATTGCGGTGCAAAAAAATTTACATTAATAATTTATGAAAATTAAACTTTTATTCTCCGTCTTGAAAGGTATTAGTCTCTTGCTGTCAGTCTGAGGACACTCTTGGTTCACACCAAAAAAATTACACTCTTATATATTTATTTTATATTTATATAAATCTATAAATTCCTCAACTCTAATTTTATTATTTGTACTTGATGAAAGATGAGATATACTCGCATGTTATATATCATCAAAAATGAATGTTTTTTATTATCTTAAAAAAAAAGATTAAACTACTATTTTGGTCCCTATAGGTGAAACTGATTTTCAATTTAGTCCATATACGTAAAAACTCTTCAAATCAAACCCTATATGTACAATTATTTTTAATTTGGTCCTCACCGTTTATTGGTATTATAACGTTGTCACATGACAGGGACCAAATTAAAAATGATTGTAGGGACCAAATTAAAAATGATTGTCACGTGTAAGGACCGAATTCAATTTTTTTTGTTGAATTCAATCCCTACACATGACAATCATTTTCAATTTGGTCTTTATATTTTAACTTAAACAAACAATCTTATAAACTGATAAACGGCAAGGATCAAATTAAAAATAATTGTACATATAGGGATTGATTTGAAATGTTTCTACGAATAAGGACTAAATTGAAAATCAGTGTCACATATAGGAACCAAATAATTAGTTTAACCTAAAAAATATATAAGAATTGTGTAAATTTTTAGAAGTATAAATATTTGAATAAGTCTTTTCTAAAATAGTTTTCTTTAAAATGAGTTTGTTATAAAGTGAATAAATAAGGATACTAATTTCACCAAGTGTGTAGAGACTCAATTCACTAAATATATCAGTACTCATTTTATAAATAAATTTACTTTATAAACATTAAAACCTTTGCACCGATATTTCACCCCCACCCAATTACGGTGTTACTTCCTTATTGAGTAAATCCTCAATTTTGCCCCTAAAATTGTAAAGTCGTATTAACTTAGTCTTTGACATTTTCAAAATTCCAAAAACATCCCTGAAATTGTCAAACGTTAATCAATCTAGTCTCTCTCTCAAGGACTAACTTAGTCTTTGACATTTTCAAAATTCCAAAAACATCCCTGAAATTGTCAAACGTTAATCAATCTAGTCTCTCTCTCAAGGACTAAGTTGATATGAACCTTATAATTTCAGGGACCAAATTGGCACAAAATTGACATAAAGACCAAATTAATACGACCTTACAATTTGAGGGACCAAATTGGAGATTTACTCCTTCCGTATTACCTACTACTAGATATCATCTCCGTGAGATCCACGAGTGTGTAAAATTGTAATAAAGAATTAAAACTTGATTTATTTAAAATATATATAAATAAATAGTACTGCTACAAAATATAAAATATATGTTGACTGTTTGAATGGTCATTATAATGGCTTTTATAGCATGGTCAACCACCCATCTTCTGAATAATAATCAGCACATTGCTTGTACAAGCAAGGTTCATCCTAATAAAACTGCTTGGCTTGCTGAAAGAATCTCTTCTTTTGCTGTGAGTTCATATCTGGTGGGACAACACCACTATCCAGATAGATCACCAAGTCAGCATACCAGGGTGCTGCAGCACCCTCCATGTAACATCCTATTTTCTTGTTTAAGGTGTGGGACACTAATTAAGCATGTTGCAAGGCTTAATTATGTACATGATTTGGTTGATTGATATGTTGTATTTGACTGTATGATGATATTGGGGTTTATGACATGATATAACTGTAAATTTAATGATTGTTGTTTGCTGCAATATCGCCTATGATAGGGGTATCGAAAGTAACACTGTCAATAAATTGAAGTGTCGAAATATGAAATACCGCCACAATGGGGCATCGAAAGCAACATCGCCACATGTTGAGATGTTGAAATGAGTAATACCACCAGTGCACAATAGTTGGTATCGAAATGAGTAATGTCACTGAAGAGAAGGTTACAACGAAATACATTCATGAGTAAGGTAGGCAATGGGATGCCATTGTTATGTGTTGTTTGGAAGTCATATGACATATGAGGATATTCAGATTATATGATACATGAGGAATTGTTATGATTGATTATGATGTGCTGCTGAATGTTAATTGCCTTAATGAGTGTATATAATTATTAATTAATTATTTTGAAAATAGAAGGTACCATGGTTAGTTTTTCTAGCTACCGCGTCGGCTGAGAACACCGCTTTTTGTGAAAACATTTTATAACTATATTTCTATTCACTGGGATTATAAATCTCATTAGTAATGTTGTTTTTAGAGCCTGAGGACGACCTTGTTGAGCAGCCAGACGCTTGAAGATTATATTCTAGTAGTAGCTTGGGTTAGTTTGCATGACATATGCCAGAAGGACTCTTATTATCGTTTATTTATTTAACTATGCGAGTTGTAATAGACGCCCAATTTTGTAGTTTAAAACTTATTATGTATTTTTGTTTATTGGATTGGTATAAACAATTATTTTGGATTATTATTATATTATGAATTTATTCAGTATTTATTTAAGAAATTTTTTAATTACCTTGTTTTATTTAAATTACTATCTTAGGTTACAAATGTAACGAGGGACATTATATTTTTGATATCAGAGCAGTTCGATCCTAAATTGGACTGTGGTGTTGGGTTGTTTTTCAAAAATCAAATATGAGCGCATAAGACTGCTTGCTAGAGTTATATATGTTGCATGCTATTCTTTGAGATATTGGACCTGATCAACCCAGTGTTTTATTGGAGGTGTGCAGATTTGTGGCTAGTGGCGGGCGTGGGGCTAACGTTAATGGTGCGCTTGCAGCAGCTTTAGTCGAAATGACCAAAGTTATGCAAAAGCAAACGGAGACACTCCGTCAGATGAGGGACAATGGGAACGTGCCTAACGTTGGAGCAGTTGCAACACAAGATCCGCAATACATGGGATTGTCAGAATTTAGGAAGAATGATCCACCAACTTTCCGATGTACTACTGATCCGGTTAGGCAGAAGAGTGGTTACTGAAACAAGAGAAGATCTTTCGGGTTATGAGGTACGCTGATGCACAGAAGGTGGATTTCGCCACCTATATGCTGGAGTCTGATGCGGAGCACTGGTGGAATTGTGCTAGGGGTGGTTTGCTAGCCTTGGACGCTCAAATCACGTGGGACAGATTCAAGGAAGTTTTCTTGGAGAAGTACTTTCCGCATAGTGTTTGCATTCAGAAGAAAATAGAGTTCCTGCAGCTCCGTCAGGGAGACATGTCTATTGCTGAATATGTTGCTAAGTTTGAAAGCTTGGCAAGGTTCTCTCGGTACTTGAGGGATAATCCTTTGGACGACTGGAAAGCGATCAAATTTGAGCAAGGTTTAAAGCCAGAGAAGCAACACTTTATTGGGATCTTGGAGATTCGGGACTACCCCACCTTAGTAAACAAGTGTAGGGTAGCTGAGCAAAAGATGCAAGCTTTAGAGATGGAGAAGCCAAAAGAGAAGAGTGTTTTTGAAGGCAAGAAATTTCATAGCAAAGGGGGTAATTTTCTAAAGAGCCTGCAACCAGTGCCTACCATCTCAAAGGGTAAGCAGGTCCAAGGAGCTAAAGCAGATAAGAGAGCTGGATGTTTCAAATGTGGATGGCACCATGGGGATCGCGCATGCCCCGCGGAGTAAGTCTCCTGCAACAAATGTGGAAAGGTGGGACACTTTGCTAGAGTCTGCAAGGAAGGAGGACAATATCAAACCAGACCCCAGAGTCAAGGAAGAGTTTTCACCATCCAAGGAGAGGAAGTGAAGGAGTCTGACGGTTTGATCCAAGGTATGGGTTTAATTAAAGATAGAAAAGTTATGATATTGTTTGATTCAGGAGCAACTCATTCTTTCATATCTCTTAGTTGTGTTAAAAATTTGGAGTTGCCTGTTTCTAAACTACCTTTTGATTTGTGTGTTTCTACTCCTGCCAAAGATAAATTGGTGACTTCTACTGCCTGTTTGAAATATTCTTTGATATACCAAAATTTGTCTTATAATATTGATTTAATATGCTTACCTATGTCGGGTTTAGATGTCATACTTGGCATGGATTGGTTGTCACATAATAATGTTCTTATCAATTGTTCTTCTCGAACCATTTCTTTTCTTCCACAACCAATGTCTATTGACCCTTTAGGGTCGGATTGCTTTCTGTCTGCTGTATCTTGCCCCAAGAACTTAGTTGAGGGGGCTTAGGGATACATACTTCTCTTTTCTGCTAAGATAGAGGCTAAAAGTGATATAGTGGCATTACCTGTAGTGTGCGAGTTTTTAGATGTGTTCCCTAAAGAGTTCTCCAGTTTACCACCGAGTGTTATGCCTCATAGTGGACCTGTTTCAGTAGAACCCTATAGAATGACACCTCTAGAGTTGAGCGAGCTTAAGAAACAGTTAGAGGAGTTATTAGATAAGGGATTCATTAGGCTGAGTGTGTCACCTTGGGGAGCGTCGGTTCTTTTGGTGAAAAAAGAAAGATAGGAGTATGAGGTTGTGCGTTGACTATAGGCTACTAAACAAAGTGACCATAAAGAACAAGTACCCTTTACCTAGGATAGATGACCTGCTAGATCAGCTGAAGGGAGCCGTAGTGTTTTCCAAAATAGATTTATGATCGAGGTACCATCAGATTAGAGTTAGGAGTGGGGACGTCCCTAAGACAACCTTTAGAACAAGGTATGGGCACTATGAGTACGTAATGATGCCTTTCGGAGTGACAAAGGCTCTAGCCGTTTTCATGAACTACATGAATCGGATCTTTAGACCCTTCTTTGATAAGTTTGTGGTGGTGTTCATAGATGATATCCTAATGTACTCTAGAACACCTATGAAGCATAAGCAGCATCTGAGGGTAGTGTTACAAATCTTAAGGGAAGAGTGTTTGTAGGCTAAGCCAGAGAAGTGTGAGTTTTGGTTAGATGAGGTGAAGTTTCTGGGACACACCATTTCTAAGAGTGGTGTAGCAGTCGATTCTTCTAAAGTGGATGCAGTGCTAGAGTGGGAACCACCTAAGACGGGAACTGAAGTAAGGAGTTTTCTAGGATTAGTTGGATACTATAGGAAGTTTATAGAAGGTTTTTCTAGGCTAGTGTTACCTTTGACCCAGTTGACTAGGAAAGGAAAATCTTTTGTGTGGGACGAGGAATGTGAGGAAAACTTCCTAGAGCTTAAGAAGAGATTAGTGACAACGCCTGCCTTGACCATACCGGACCCTTTAGTGAGTTTTGTGGTTTATTGCGACACGTCTAAGAATGGTTTAGGATGTGTTTTGATGCAAGAGGGCAAAGTTGTAGCTTATGCATCTAGGCAGCTTAGAACCTATAAGGTGAATTATCTTACACTTGACCTTGAGTTGTTAGCAATAGTTTTTGCTCTTAAGATTCGGAGGCACTATTTGTATGGTGCTAAGTTTGAGGTTTTTAGTGACTATAGAGCCTTAGGTACCTGTTTGACCAAAAAGAATTGAATATGAGGCAGAGGAGGTGGATGGAGTTCTTTAAGGACTATGGTTTTGAGTTGAAGTACCACCCGAGGAAGGCTAACGTAGTGGCCGATGCCCTTAGTAGGAAATCCATACACATGCCTATCTTAATGGCGCAGGAGATGAGCCTTTTAGAGGAATTTAGAGATATGAATTTGGAGGTGTCTTTGAATGCCTTAAGTTTGAAGTTGAACAAATTTGAGATCCATAGTGACCTTAGAGAGGAGATTAGGTGTGGACAATTTTTAAATCAGGAATTGCAATCCTTGTTGGGACAAGAGAGTTATGAGTTGTCTACTGATGGCTTAGTAATGTTTATGGATAGGATCGTTGTTCCTAAGAAGGGGAGCCTCAAGGAAAGAATATTAGAGGAAGCACATAAGGGAAAGTTCACCATACATCCAGGAATAACTAAGATGTACCAGGACCTTAAAAAGATGTATTGGCGGTCAGGAAAGAAAAAGGATGTGGTCAGCTTTGTGTCTTAGTGTTTAATATGCCAAAAGGTTAAGATAAAACAACAAAAACCTCCAGGTTTGTTGCAACCATTGGAAATTCCTAAGTGGAAGTGGGAGAGAATATCCATGGATTTTGTGATGGGGTTTGTAACACCCCGATTTTCTTAATCTTTTAATTAATCAGTAATTAAGTAATTATATTTTATTTGAGGGTCTAGAAACTTTAATAAATTATTTCGAGGCCATAGTTACACTCTACGCCATCGTAGGAGACTATGGTTAAGTTTTGGGCCAAAAACTCAAACGGAGCCCGATCTATGTTTTTTCGGATGATAGTGTTTTTCTACTATCATAACCTCATTTTGACTAACGGTCAGAACCATTAGTCTTAAAATTCAATCCTCTACCTTTTTGCTAAAATGTGTCCTGACGTCAAAAAATATAAAGAATATTTTATATTCGGACAAAAATCGATCGGGTAGACGATTCGAGTTGTCTTAGGGTTTTTCGAGAACCTTGAGCCAATAATTTTCATACCAGGGCTATGTTAAATTATTTGGGGACTCCTATCAGTGTCTTGAGGTGAGTTGACCAAATTGCCCTTGGTTAGTTCTTACTAGTTACCTTTTATTACTTTTACCTATTTTCTTAAATGTTAATTTTCCTAAATAAATATCCCCTTCTCTCACACTCCCACCCTCATTTCTTCGACCAGCCCCTCCTGACCTAAACCTCTTCTTCTTCTTTCTTTTCTCTTCTTTCGCTTCTTTTCTTCTTTCTTTCTTTCTCACCATTGAAGCTCATTTTTGGAGCTTTTAACCTTGAGATTTTGTGAAGCAATCTTCACCAAATTTGAAGGAGATCATCATAGGAGGTAGCTAGTTCTCTCTATCTCTCTCAATCTCTCATTTTTCTCCTCTAAATTTCATGATTAGAAATGTTAGAGTTTTTATCCCTAAATCTTTAAAAATCCATGATAAATTGTAGGAAAGTCATTTTGATACCAAACCAATGGCCTAGGTTCATGGCACACTTGCATGATCCAAGAGATTAGAGCCAAGAAATCTCTCTAGCTATTTTTTTGAGAGAGGGGCCGAAACCCCCTATAGGGTAGGGTTTTTGGTTGGTTTTTGATGTTTTGACTTGATATCTAGGGCTATCACATTTAGTTAGGGTGCTATCCAAGAAATGAGGATTTTTGGAACTCCTTAGCTATTTTTCATGTTCTTCATTCAATAGGGCCGAAACCTAGGGGTAGTGCAGTAGGAGAAATCTTTACTTTTTGAGTTAATGCCTTCATTGATTATGTTTAGGGATGCCTGAGGATCATTGATCCAAGAGTTAGGAATTTTTGGACATCCCTAGCCAAATTAATTAAATAGGGGCAGTAGCTAATCCTAAGGAATTAGGGAATTTTTGATTTAACTGTATTGATTTCTGGTTGTGTTTTGTTGTATAGAATCGGACAAGATTCGAACATCCGACAGCGCACCCGACTGACAGCTGCAGAGTCATAGCCGCAGCTGCTTGAGGAAATCACTAAGGTGGCGAGAAAGAACTAATTTCGTCGGGAAGGGAAGCTTAGTATAGAATATATATATATATATATATATATATATATATATATATATATATATATATATATATATATATCTGTGTAGGGGAACCCTTAAACCTAGTAGAGGTTGAGCCCTGGATAAAGTGCCTTGACCCTAGGTGTAGGTACTTTTGGGCTATCACCGCTAAGTCGATATTATGAATGATGAGACTGATTGAGGTTGATTGTGTTGAATTATTTAATTGATTACCTGTTGATTTTATTTTGGGTGAACTGTCTGTTTGATGAACTATTGTCTGAATTTATGATGATAACTGTACTGGAAAGATCTTCTGTTGTGATGTTTATTGTGATTGGTTGGTTGAGTGTCGATGAGAGTATGGTGAGCGTTGATGTTGTTCAGGTTGATATCATTGTGGTCCCGACCGTGGAGCTGTGGCTCGTAGACGCAAGGCGTCTTGATGCTGATGCCGATGTGATGCTGATGATGATGTGATGTTGGTGTTGATGATTGATGTTGACGTTGATGTGATGCGATGTGTCGTGGTCGTGGACGAGTGTTTAGGCGTGAGGTTCCGATATCAACCTGCGATGGATGTTTGTTGCATTTTCATAACATTTCAAACCACAGCATTTGCTCCCAAAGGGGGATGTCCAATTGGGGACGTTACGTAAAATCCCGAGGCGGGATATGATGTGATGTGATGTAATCCCGACGGGGATGTCCAATTGGGGACGCGATGTATCGGCCGACATGCATATAGGGAAGACAACATATACATGGGGACTAGTATCCCTCCTATAGGCTTATTTGAGAGAATGGTGTTTGAGATGATTGTGATGGGTGACTTAAGAGATGAGTGATGTTGTGTTGTATATGTTATCTGTGTTGTGTGATGTATATATATATGTTGTACTGATGCCCCTCTCCCATATTGATGAATTACATTTCTTATCTCCCTTCATTTTTCTATATGTGTCACTTTATTTAATGGGAAGATCCCGAAGAGGAACCAGCTGCTGAGGAACTAGACGACATTCCGTACGAGCCTGACGCCGGAGGACGGGCTACGGACCCTAGCCTCGAGAGGTTGGGCAGTGATCATGATTAGCCGGAGAGCTGTCTCTCCGCCTATCTTTCGTACTGTTATTTTGGTTTGTAACAATATACTCTGTATGTACTACTTTACTACTGTAGCCCTACTGATAGGGCAATGATGTGTGTGATATATTTCTTTATATTTAAAGCTGTGTACTCTAAAGCGTAGCGTGTCGTTTATTGTTTGCTTCCGTGCTAAATTTTTCACTTCGCATCGTATTAATAAGGCGCGCTAACGTTTATTATGCGATTAAGATTAGTTAATATCTTAGGTTCTACTGATGGGACGGCGGGTCGTCTCATTTATTGGTATAAGAGCAGTTCGATTCTAATATCGGACTGTGTGGTTTAGAAAGTGTACTAGCGTTGATAGTTATACCCACATTGGGTATTAACTGTGTTGGAAAAAGGGTAGAGTGTCCGATGCACAAGTTATCGAATGCGATAACTGTTTTGTTCATAAGGCATGCTATATATATATATCGGTTGATGAATATAGTATGTGCTTCTGTCTGGCTCGCCTGGCGAGCATCGTGTCGCGAGGCGAGTGTCTTGTCTCTTGTGTTCTTCTTTTTCTAGCCTTTTCTAGCTGAAAAATTGGATAAGCCGCAGGCTTATTTTATGTCTTATAGATCAAAGCATGGTAAGGCATATTATGGATCGAAGCATGGTAAGGCAATGCATGTATGGGATAATACAGTGTGTATGTCATACAAATGTGAGCTGACGATTTCTGCTACGGGCAATTAAATGACTTGCTTACGAGGTAGAGACAGAAGATGCTGGATTGAGTACTTTTATGAAAGGGAAGCCGCCACCGTTTATTGGTGACTTCAATCCGGAGGGAACAGAACTCTGGATACATGAGCTAGAGAAAATCTTTACGCAATGCACTGTCGTGAGGACAGGAAGGTGACCTATGCATCCCTCATGCTGATGGGAGGTGCAAGACTATGGTGGAAAGGCAAATAGAGAATGCTTGAAGCAGAAGGAAAAGTGATTTGCCGAGGACTATTTCGGGAATGTTTTCTAGAGAAATATTTCCCCAGATCGATGAGGAGAGAAATAGAGTTCGCTATTGATATCGTACTAGGAACTGGACCGATTTCGATAGCACCTTATCGAATGGCTCCAGCGGAGTTAACCGAACTGAAAAAGTAGCTGGACGACATGTTGGATAAGGAGTTTATAAGACCTAGTGCTTCACCTTGGGGAGCGCCAGTGTTGGTCATCAAAAAGAAGGACGGAAGTTCAAGGCTGTGCGTGGATTATCTACAGCTGAACAAAGCAACAATCAAGAATAAGTATCTGTTACCTTGGATGGATGATTTGATGGACCAGTTGAAAGGAGCAGTAGTCTTTTCGAAGATCGGCTTAAGATCTGGTTATCACCAGATTCGAGTCAAGAAGGATGATATACCGAAGAAGGCTTCCAGGAGTTGGTATGGGCACTACGAGTATCTAGTTATGCCTTTTGGTGCGACTAATGCTCTTGTAGTGTTCATGGATTATATGAACAAAATCTTCAGATCGTACCTTGATAAGTTTGTCGTTGTTTTTATCGATGACATCCTTATCTACTCCTTAGACAAGGAAGAGCATCAAGAGCATTTGAGGGTTGTCCTTCAAGTTCTTAAGGACAGACAACTCTATGCCAAGTTGCCGAAGTGCGAGTTCTGGTTGGAGGAGGTACAATTCCTTGGACATGTGATCGACAAGGATGATATAGCAGTAGATCCTGCAAAGGTAGAAGCTGTGGTTAAATGGGAAAGCCCGAAGATGGTAACCGAGATCAGAAGCTTTCTCGGGTTAGCAGGATACTACAGAAGGTTTATCAAGGGATTCTCGAAGATTGCATTACCTCTGACGCAATTAACGAGGAAAGGAAAAGTGTATGAATGGACAAAAGAGTGTGAGGCTAGTTTCCAAGAGCTGAAAAGGAGGCTAACTACATCTTCGGTACTAGTCTTGCCAAATCCATCAACGTCGTTTGATGTGTATTGTGATGCATCATATCAAGGTTTGGGTTGCGTGCTCATGCAAGAAAGGAAAGTGGTAGCCTATGCTTCTAGACAGCTAAAAGTGCACGAACGGAATTACCCAACCCATGACCTAGAGTTGGTTGCAATAGTGTTTTCATTGAAAATATGGAGACACTATCTCTATGGCGCTAAACTCAATGTGTTTAGCGACCATAAAAGTTTAAAGTATTTGTTCGTCCAAAAGGAGTTGAACATGCGGCAGAGGAGATGGATGGAATTCATATAGGATTATGAATTTGATCTACAGTATCACCCATAAAAGGCCAACGTGGTGGCAGATGCATTAAGTCGGAAATCTTTGCATATGTCCGCCATGATGGTGAAAGAACTGGAACTGCTGGAACAGTTCAGGAATCTGAATATGGACGTAGATTTATCCAGAGATAAGATAAGTTTAGGAATGGTCACTATCACTAGTGATTTTCTGAACTTGATCTGAAAAAAAAAAAAGCAAGGAGAAGATTAGTACCTACAGGAAAAGAACCAGATGGCAGAAGAATGAAAGACTTCAAAGTTCAAGAAAGGTACTGATGGAATCCTGAAGTTTGGAGACAGGATATGTGTGCCTAAGGATAGCGAAGTTAGGAACATGATCTTAGAAGAAGCACACAAGAGCAAGTTGAGTGTTCATCCCGGATCTACAAAGATGTACCAGGACCTAAAGGGAATGTTTTGGTGGCTTGGGATGAAGAAGGAGGTAGTAAAATATGTCTGATCCTGTCTGGTGTGTTAAAGGCGAAGATTGAACACCAGAAACCAGCAGGGTTATTACAATCACTAGACGTCCCAGAATGGAAATGGGATAGCATTGCAATGGATTTTGTTTCCGGACTACCAAGGACGCAAAAGAGGTGTGATGCAATTTGGGTAATTGTTGACAGGCTTACGAAATGTGCTCATTTCTTGCCGATCAATCAAACATATTCTTTGGAAAGATTAACCCAGATTTACATCAAGGAAGTGGTAAGATTGCATGGAGTACCTTCGAGTATAATTTCGGACAGGGATTCGAGATTTACTTCTAGGTTTTGACAGAGTTTAAATGGTGCTTTGGGAACTAAACTCAGAATGAGTTCGGCTTACCATCCACAAACGGATGGTCAGTCTGAAAAAACGATTCAATCGTTGGAGGATCTTTTAAGAGCATGTGTTTTGGAAAACACAGGAAGTTGGGACGAATTCCTTCCATTGATCGAGTTCACATATAACAATAATTTTCACTCGAGTATTGGCATGGCGCCATACGAGGCACTGTATGGATGAAAGTGCAGAACACCGCTTTGTTAGTATGAAACCGGGGAGAATCAGTTGATAGGACCAGAGATGGTGCAGCGAACGACAGAGCAAGTTAAGAAAATTCGGGGAAAAGATGAAAGTCTCACGGGATCGACAAAACGGATTGAAGACACGAGGGTGAAAAGAACTCCGCGGGAAATGGATTCCCTTAGTCAAGGTCATATGGAATGCTACCATAGGAGATGCCACCTGGGAACGTGAAGAGGATATGCAGTAGCGGTATCCACATCTATTCTAAGGTACGTCGAATTTCGAGGATGAAATTCTTTTAAGGGGGTAGTAATGTAACACCCTGATTTTCTTAATCTTTTAATTAATCAGTAATTAATCAGTAATTAAGTAATTATATTTTATTTGAGGGTCTAGAAACTTTAATAAATTATTCCGAGGCCATAGTCATACTTTACGTCATCGTAGGAGACTATGGTTAAGTTTTGGGCCAAAACCTCAAACGGAGCCCGATCTATGTTTTTTCGAATGATAGTGTTTTTCTATTATCATGGTCTCATTTTGACTAACGTTCAGAACCATTAGTCTTAAAATTCAATCCTCTACCTTTTTGCTAAAATTTGTCCTGACGTCCAAAAATATAAAGAATATTTTATATTCGGACCGAAAATCGATCGAGTAGACGATTCGAGTTGTCTTAGGGTTTTTCGAGAACCTTCAGCCAATAATTTTCATACCAGGGATATGTTAAATAATTTGGGGACTCCTATCAGTGTCTTGAGGTGAGTTGACCGAATTACCCTTGGTTAGTTTTTACTAGTTACCTTTTATTACTTTTACCTATTTTCTTAAGTGTTAATTTTCCTAAATAAATGTCCCGTTCTCTCACACTCCCACCCTCAGTTCTTCGACCAGCCCCCCTCCTGACCCAAACCTCTTCTTCTTCTTTCTTTTCTCTTCTTTCTCTTCTTTTCTTCTTTCCTTCTTTCTCACCATTGAAGCTCATTTTTGGAGCTTTTAACCTTGAGATTTTGTGAAGCAATCTTCACCAAATTTGAAGGAGATCATCATAGGAGGTAGCTAGTTCTCTCTATCTCTCTCAATCTCTCATTTTTCTCCTCTAAATTTCATGATTAGAAATGTTAGGGTTTTTATCCCTAAATCTTTAAAAATCCATGATAAATTGTAGGAAAGTCATTTTGATACCAAACCAATTTCTATGGCTTAGGTTCATGACACACTTGCATGATCCAAGAGATTAGAGCCAAGAAATCTCTCTAGCTATTTTTTTGAGAGAGAGGCCGAACCCCCCTATTGAGTAGGGTAGGGTTTTTGGTTGGTTTTTGATGTTTGGACTTGATATCTAGGGCTATCACATTTAGTTAGGGTGCTATCCAAGAAATGAGGATTTTTGGAACTCCTTAGCTATTTTTCATGTTCTTCATTCAATAGGGCCGAACCCTAGGGGTAGTGCAGTAGGAGAAATCTTTACTTTTTGAGCTAATGCCTTCATTGATTATGTTTAGGGATGCCTGAAGATCATTGATCCAAGAGCTAGGAATTTTTGGACATCCCTAGCCTAATTAATTAAATAGGGACAGTAGCTAATCCTAAGGAATTAGGGAGTTTTTGATTTAACTGTATTGATTTCTGGTTGTGTTTTGTTGTATAGAATCGGATAGGATTCGAACATCCGACAGCGCACCCGACTGACAGCTGCGGAGTCGTAGCAGGAGCTGCTCGAGGAAATCACTCAGGTGGGGAGAAAGAACTAATATCGTCGGGAAGGTAAGCTTAGTATAGAATATATATATCTGTGTAGGGGAACCCTTAAACCCTACTAGAGGTTGAGCCCCGGATAAAGTGCCTAGACCCTAGGTGTAGGTACTTTTGGGCTATCATCGCTAAGTCGATATTATGAATGATGAGACTGATTGAGGTTGATTGTGTTGAATTATTTAATTGATTACCTGTTGATTTTAATTTGGGTGAACTGTCTGTTTGATGAACTATTGTCTGAATTTATGATGATAACTGTACTGGAAAGATCTTCTGTTGTGATGTTTATTGTGATTGGTTGGTTGAGTGTCGATGAGTATGGTGAGCGTTGATGTTATTCGGGTTGATATCATTGTGGTCCCAACTGTGGAGCTGTGACTCGTAGACGCAAGGCGTCGTGATGTTGATGCTGATGTGATGTTGATGATGATGTGATGTTGGTGTTGATGATTGATGTTGACGTTGATGTGATGCGATGTGTCGTGGTCATGGACGAGTGTTTAGGCATGAGGTTCCGATATCAACCTGCGATGGATGTTTATTGCATTTTCATAACATTTCATACCACAGCATTTGGTCCCAAAGGGGGATGTCTAATTGGGGACGTTACGTAAAATCCCGAGGCGGGATATGATGTGATGTGATGTGATGTGATGTGATGTGATGTAATCCCGACTGGGACGTCAAATTGGGGACGTGATGTATCGGCCGACATGCATACAGGGAAGACAACATATACATAGGGACTAGTATCCCTCCTATAGGCTTATTTGGGAGAATGGTGTTTGAGATGATTGTGATGGGTGACTTAAGAGATGGGTGATATTGTGTTGTATATGTTATCTGTGTTGTGTGATGTATATATATATGTTGTACTGATGCCCCTCTCCCATATTGATGAATTACATTTCTTATCTCCCTTCATTTTTCTATATGTGTCACTTTATTTAATGGGAAGATCCCGAAGAGGAACCAGCTGCTAAGGAACTGGACGGCATTCCGTATGAGCCTGACGCCGGAGGACGGGCTACGGACCCTAGCTTCGAGAGGTTGGGCAGTGATCGTGATTGGGCGGAGAGCTGTCTCTTGGCCTATCTTTCGTACTGTTATTTTGGTTTGTAACAATATACTCTATATGTACTACTTTACTACTGTAGCCCTACTGATAGGGCAATGATGTATGTGATATATTTCTTTATATTTAAAGCTATGTACTCTGAAGCGTAGCGTGTCGTTTATTGTTTGCTTCAGCGCTAAATTTTCCACTTCGCTTCGTATTAATAAGGCGCGCTAACGTTTATTATGCGATTAAAATTAGTTAATATCTTAGGTTCTACTGGGTTACGTAGGACTCGTTTGGGTTTAGATGCCATATGGGTAATAGTGGATAGGTTGACCAAGTCTGCTCACTTCTTGCCGATTAAGGCAACATATAGCTTGGATAAGTTGGCAGACTTGTATATCAAGGAGATAGTCAAGCTTCATGGTATATCCACCTCTATAGTGTCAGACATAGACCCGAGGTTTACCTCTAGCTTTTGGAGAGCTTTTCAGCAAACTTTTGATACTAAGTTGAGTTTTAGCACAACCTATCACCCCCGGTCAAATGGTCAATCAAATAGTACTATTTAGATCCTTGAGGACATGCTTAGAGCATGTATTTTAGATGGAGGTGATGTTGGGATAAGTTTTTACCACTCATAGAGTTTGCGTATAGCAATAGTTATCACGCTAGCATAGGCACGGCACCCTATAAAGCTCTTTATGGAAGAAAGTGGAGATCCCCTTTATGTTGGTGTGAGATAGGTGAGAAGATCTTGGTAGGACTTGACTTGGTTCATCAAACCACAGATAGGATAGAGATGAGTAGGGAGAGAATACGCACTGCGCAGAGTAGACAATAGAGCTATGCCAATAAGAGGAGAAAGCCTTTAGAATTCCAAGAAGATGAACATGTATTTTTGAGAGTCACTCCTAAGACTAGGGTGGGGAGATCCATTAAAGTCAGAAAGCTAAATCCGCGATTCATTGGTCCCTTTCAAATTCTAAAAAGAGTCGGGTCTGTTGCTTACCAATTGGCTCTTCCACCTTTGCTGTCAAACCTTCATTATGTTTTCCATGTATCACGACTCAGAAAATGTGTACATGATGAGTCTGATATAATAGCTCCTGAGTCAATACAATTAAGAGATAACTTAGTTTTTAAGCCCATGCCTAGTCAGATCATCGACATGAGCACTAAGACTCTACGGAACAAAACAATTCATTTGGTGAAGGTGGTTTGGGAAGGATTAACTCCTGAGGAAACTACTTGGGAACTTGAGAAGGGTATAATGCGCCAGTATCCAGATCTTATTAATCGAGGTACATTACTTTTCCGCCTTGTTGATGTACTAAATATTGGGGAGTGCTTAAGTATGGAGTTAATTTTGGGGACGAAATTCTTAAAGGAGGGGAGAAAATGTAACATCCCAAGAAATAAATAAAAGTATAAGAGACTTAAACCTTAGCAAATAAAAATTAATAAAGTGTTAGGGAGGCCTAGAATAGTTAACTTTGAACTTTAAGGGTAGTGAGTTGACCAAAAGAAAGGAGAGAAGTTTTACGTTGAAATCTGTCACAGTGGCGTTGGCACGCCCGTGCTCGCATTCGGCACACCCGTGCTGAATAGAGCACAGTCTGAGCCGTGCCGTGCTACCTGTTAGCACGGCCGTATCGAAAAATGGACAGGTTTGACGCTGTTTGGCACACCCGTGCCAAAAGGGAGCACGGTCTGAGCCGCACCATGCTACCTGCTAGCACGCTCGTGTCGGAAAACCTCACAAACTTTGACGTTAATTGGCACAACCGTGCCAATCGAGAGCACGCCCGTGCTCTATGCCAGATGCATTAAAACAATAGGATTTTTAAAAAGAGAACAGTGTAACACTATATATACACCATTATAACACCCTAGTGCGGCTAGAAACCCTATTTGCAACCTAAAACACAGTTTTGCTTGCCCTTGAGGATTGAAGAGCGTGGAGAAGACAGTTCTAGAGTAGAAGGGGCCTAGAGGAGGAAAAAATTGGGAGATTCTTGAGGAGCTTATTGGCGCGTTCATGAGCAAATGCTTGGAGCTTCTTGGAGGTCTTCAAGAGGTGAGTAAAAATACTCTTTCTCACCCTTTCCATGGTGCAAATCGTTTTAGGGTTTGGGTTATGCTTTCAAAAATGTGTTTTTGGAAAATAATCCTATGTTTGGTCAAATCCTGATTTTACAAAATTGGAGGTTTTTCTTCTAAGGTGTTTCTTCTGTCAATTAAATGTTTATTATTGGGATTGTTGCTATGATATGAATGATTAGTACATGATTTGGTTGATTGTCATACTGTATTTGACTATATGATGATATTGGTGTTTATGACATGATTCAATCACTGTAAATGTGATGATTGTTGTTTGCTGCAATACCACCTATGATAGAGGTATTGAAAGTAACACTACCAATGAATTGGGGTGTCGAAATATGAAATACCGCCACAATGAGGCATTGAAAGCAACATCGCCACACGTTGGGATGTCGAAATGAGTAATACGACCGGTGTATAATGGTTGGTATCGAAATGAGTAATGTCACTGAAGAGAAGATGACATCGAAATACCTTCATGAGTAAGGTAGGCAATGAGACGCCATTGTTATGTGTTGTTCGGAAGTCATATGAGATATGAAGATATTGAGATTATATGATACATGAGGAATTGTTATGATTGATTATGATGTGATGCTGAATGTTAATTGCCTTTATGAGTGTATATATTAATTAATTAATTAATTATTTTGAAAATAGCGGGTACTATGGTTAATTTTTCCGATTATCGCGCCGGCTGAGAATAACGCTTTTTGTGAAAACATTTTATAACTATATTTCTATTCACTGGGATTATAAATATCATTAGTAGTGTTATTTTCAGAGCCTGAGGACAACCCTGTTGAGCAGCCAAACGCTTGAAGTTTATATTTTAGTAATAGCTTGGGTTAGTTTCCATGACATATGCCAGGAGGACTCTTATTATCGTTTATTTACTTAACCATGCGAGTTGTAATAGACATCCAGTTTTGGGGTTTAAAACTTATTATGTATTTTTGTTTATTGGATTGGTATAAACAATTATTTTGGAATATTATTATATTATGAATTTATTTAGTATTTATTTAAGAAAATTTTTAATTACCTTGTTTTATTTAAATTACTATCTTGGGTTACTAATTTTACGAGGGGCGTTACATGAAGATGTGGAGAAAGCTACAGATGTAGTTGCCTTAAATACAGATTTAGAGGTCATTTGGATCAGGAAGTTCATTTATGAACTAATCGAAGTTCCTAACTTTGCGAACTTTATTGATCTCGTTGCGATGATGATGGAGTAAATGCCTAAGCTAAGGAAACGTGATCTCACCGGTGATCCGAACATATACTTAGGTGCTTCCATCTCATTTGATAGATGATCGATAAAGGAGATGTGAAAATATGCAGAATAACAACACTAAACAATCCACTATTGGAGTCTCCTGCTCAGTGGTAGTATGACACTCACACTAGATCGATGGGTGTTATATTGATGCCCGGTTGGCTCTAGTACAAGTGGGAGATTGTTGAGGTAAGCCCCAGTGGTCACTCTATTTTGAATAGATAATCATTTGTATCATGACTTAGATCATATATTTGATATATGTACAAGGCATTTATTTATTATGTTATATTTTATGATCATATTTATAGCATAATAAAGTCATGAAAATAGGTAGTTCATTTAATGGAATGTCAAGTATGACTTGATCGTGAAATGCCTTTAAATTATAGAACACTATTATTAAATATCCATAATCAAGTATTATTATTAATAAGGACAATAATAATACATTGAGACTATTATGTGAGTGTATTGATGACCACATCTCACTAGTCATAGATATAAGATATCAAGTCTTCACATAGGTATAAATATTATTGGAATATTTATACTGTAGTGACCTACTATGAGAACGCTGCATAATAGTTATGTAAGTTTCATAAGTGATTCTCATGGTGACTATAGTGAAGTAGTCCTTCGACTTGAAGTCACAACGATTCCTAACATATGTAGTTGTAGGCTTTGATACTATTAAACGTTGTTTGTAACAAGACAACTATAAAGATAGTTATCGGGCCTTCAGTGAAACATGTTGAGGAATGTGAGTGATGTAAATAGGATTTGCCCCTCCTACATAACAGGGATAATGTCTACAGGTCTCTTGATGGTATGCGACGTAGAAATGCATGGTCATGCTAAGGTAGGACAATATGAGATATTGGGCCCACATGATCGTACGTCAATTACTAGATCAAGAAATAAATAATTTGACTTAACATGGATGACACAATTATGGCTTGTGTTCAATTATGACATTGTGACGAAAGGACGTTGACTTCACATTATATATGGTTACAATATAGTTTTAATTGTATCACCAATATTCTAATTAATTGGGTAGCAATGATGTATTGCTAGATGCCGCTCATTGTTTATAATTTTAATTGGTTATTACTATTATTAATAATAGTTAGTATTATTGCCAATTAATTGAAAACCTATAGGGTCACACACATAGAGCGAATGTTCAGAGAATTAATTTAATTGATTAATTAAATATGATTTAATTAATAATTAAACATTGGGCCTGTAGCGTACAGTAGCCCAACTGGGTTAGGTTAAGTGAGTGACAACTATAAGTAGGCTGTGCACGTCACTTAAGTAACACGCAACACACAACATAGAGCACTCATAATGGCCGCCGTACACCCTTGACAGGCGCGCCCTCTTTTCTCTCTCTGTGTGTCGCGCCTCTCCCAATCCTGATAGCTAGCATTACACTATCTCTGACGTTGGTTTGCTCGCGTGGACTGAGTAGAGGTATTGCTACTTTACAATGCTAGTGATAGAGAAGCCTTTCCTTATGGTGGTAATGACTGGACAGTTATAGTAATCTTGCGATTCGAGATTCGTTAACCGTTGGATCGGGCTGAAATTTGGACAGCATGTTCATGACATGTGGTTCTACATCTTCACCGTTCAGTGTTTCTATACAATGTCTAGAGAGAAAGTTATTAGCATCGCAAGTATCAGCATTTTTGGCTAACCGATGTGGTTGGCTGGTGCACTCACAGTGTTCGCGGTAAAGCTACGCTTCAAGAGGTAAATAAATATCCTTGTGATTCATGTGCAATGCATGGTCCTTTTGTAAAAGGTTTTTTTGCTCAAGAGGTTTTTGAAAATTATCCCTCTTAAAACCTCAACATAGACTTCCGTCCTTTATTACTTTTGCGACAGGGTACACTGCCCTTAAGTGTGTTTTGAACGCAACAAGTTTTTGGCAACGTTGACGGGGATTGATTTTTGATATTTTGTGATTTTAGTAATATTGGAAGAAAAGAAATTCTAGTTACTTTAGACATTGATTTTTATTTTTTTTTATCTCTTTCTTTGTATGCTAACGCGTTCTCAAGTGCCTGAACTAGTTTTTGACAGGGAAGTTGAAAGAAACACAGGTTGCGGAGACAAGCAAAAGAGAAGAACACCATGGGGTAAAGAATGACTTTGTTGGATTACTTTACCCCCACTGCTAAGGTGACAGATAGCATCACCAACCTTGCGGTGGATGCCAACAACTTTGAGATTAAGCCTGTTTTGGTCTCCATGATCTAGAACTCTGGATTATTTGGGGGGGTTACCAACTGAAGACCCCAACTTCCTACTGAAGAAATTCCTCAGAATCACAGGTCTTATCAAATATAATAGAGCTTCGATCGATGCGATCAGACTCAGACTGTTCCCATTCTCATTGTCCGATAAAGCGAATCAGTGGCTTTCCTCTTTGCCATCTGGTTCTATCACCACCTGGGACCAGTTAACACGCCAATTTTTGGCTAGGTACTTTCCACCTTCTAAATCTGCTAAATTTAGAGCTGATATTTCGAGTTTTGTGCAATATGACCAGGAATCTCTTTAAGAGGCATGAGAGCGATATCAGGATTCAACCAGAAGGTGTCCATACCATGGTTTCACCTTCCCAATTCTGGTGCAGATGTTCTATAATGGACTTTCACAAAAAATAGTTCCAGTATAGACGCTGCTTGTGGAAGCTCAATCTTGAAGATGACACCTGAAGAAGCGCAAGCCTTAATCCAGGTGATGGCAGCCAATTTCTATCATTGGCCGCTTAGTGATAATCAAGACAACAAGAAAATGGTCAGATTACATGAAGCAAATGTCATCACGACAATAGAGACCAAAATAGATGCACTTTCAAAACAAATAGAGACGTTGATACAGGCACAAGCACTAATCATGACTCAAACCATTACATTTGTGCCTCCACTCCTTTGTAAACTCTGCAACCTGACTGGCCACAAAAGTAAAGATTGTAAGTGGGGTAGGTCCTTTACCCCGCCGATTGAGGAAGCTAATTATGTAGGCAATGCCATCCAGAATATCCTCAGGCCACCCTATTGGCAGAATCAAGGGTTAGGACAAGAAGACATAGGGACTGATGTGGAAAACACCCTGGCAGAGCTCAAAAAGAAATCTGAAAGTAACTTTCAGACCTTGGAAGTGTTGGTGGCCCTAGTGGCCAATCTATTTTGAATATATAATCATTTGTATCATGACTTTGATCATATATTTGATATATGTATAAAGCATTTATTTATTATGTTGTTGTTATGATCATATATATAGCATAATAAAGTCCTTACAATAGGTAGTTCATTTAATAGAACGTCAAGTATGACTTGACCGTGACATGCCATTAAATTATAGAACACTATTCTTAAATATTTATAGTCAAGTATTATTATTAATAAGGACAATAATAGTACATTGAGACTATTATGTGAGTGTACTGATCACCACATCTCACGGGTCATAGATATAAGATATCAAGTCTTCACCTAGGTATAGATATTAGTGGAATATTTATACTAGAGTGACCCGCTATGAGAACGCTGCGTAATAGTTATGTAAGTGTCATAAGCAATTCTCATGGTGACCATAGTGAAGTAGTCATTCGACTTGCAGTCATTACGATTCCTAACATATGTAGTTGTAGGCTTTGATACTATTAAACGTTATCTGTAACAGGATAACTATAAAGATAGTTATTGAGCCTGCAATGAAACATGTTGAGGAATGTGAGTGATGTAGATATGATTCGTCCCTCCTACATAACTGGAGTAATGTCTATAGGCCTATTGATGGTATGCCACGTAGACATGCATGGCTATGCTAAGGAGGAACAATAAGAGATATTGGACCCACATGATCGTACGCCAATTACTAGATCAATAAATAAATAATTGATCTTAACAAGGATGACACATTTATGCCTCGTGTTCAATTAAGACATTGATGACGAAATGACGCTCACTTCACAATGTATATGTTTACAATATAGTTTTAATTATATCACCAACATTCTAATTAATTGGGTAGCAATGATGTATTGCTAGATGCCGCTCATTGTTTATAACATTAGTTAATTATTATTATGATTAATAATAATTAATATTATTGCCAATTAATTGTGAACCTATAAGGTCACACGCATAGAGCAAATGTTCAGAGAATTAATTTAATTGATTAATTAAATGTGACTTAATTAATAATTAAATGAGATCAGTTTAATTGATTAATTAAATATGATTTAATTAATAATAAAACATTGAGCCTGTAACGTACAGTAGCCAAACTGGGTTAGGTTAAGTGTGTCAACTATTAGTAAGTTGATCACGTCACTTAAGTGACATACAACACAGAGCACTCATAACGGCCGCTGTACACTATAGACAGTAGCGCCTCTTTTTCTCTCTCTGTATGTCGCTCCTCTCCCAATCCTGATAGCTAGCACTGCTCTATCTCTAACGTTGGTTTGCTCGTGTGAACTGATGGAGGTATTGCTACTTTGCAATGCTCGTGATAGAGAAGCATTTTCTTATGGTGGTTGTGGCTGGACAATTATCGTAATCTCGCGATCCGAGATCCGTTAACCATTGGATCAGGCTGAAATTTGGAAAACAGATTCGAGACATGTGGTTCTTCATCTTCATCGTTCAGTTTTTCGATACGAGCTCTGGAGAGAGAGTTATGAGCATCGCATTGTAACAGTGAATTTGGCTAACCGGTGTCGTTGACGCGCTCACAGTTTTCGCGGTAAAGCTACGCTTCAAGAGGTAAACACTATATTCTTGTGATTCATGTGCAATGCGTGGTCCTTTTGTAACACCCTGATTTTTCAAGCTTTCTAATACTAATAAACAGTATTTATGAGTTTGTATTTTATTGGAGGGTCTAGAGAGTGAAATAAAAAAAACTGAGGCCATAGTCACGTGCTACGTTATCGTAGGAAGCTACGGTTAAATTTTGGGTCGAAAACTCAGACGGAGCCCAGTCTGTGTTTTTTTTCACAGATAGTAGTGTTTTACTACTACAAAGACCTAATTTTGACCCACGAACGAGACAGTTAGTCTTATAATTGGATTTCCAACGTTTTCGTTAAATTTAAAAAAAAATCAGCTCCTACGATTTATTCGGGCGAAATCTCTAATCGGATGACAAACGGAGCTGTATATGGATTTAACGGGATCCGCGAACGGATAATCATGAAGTCACATCAGGTCACATCACCTTGGAATGCACGCTAAGTGTCATGATGATTTTCAAAATATCTGGACGTGAAAAGACCGAAATGCCCTTGGGTTTTTTAAGGAAATGACTATTTGGTCCTTAGGCAAAAAGACCATAATGCCCTTAATGAATTTTTGTGTGGACATCCTTGTCCTACACCCCATCATATTCGAACCTCCCCCTCCTTCTTCCTCCTTCACTTCTTTCTTCTTCTTCTTCTTCATTTCTCCATTTCGCTCCTTACTTCCTCCATTTTTTTCCCCATTTCCTTAAAGCTTTTCAAGAAATTTTGAGAAGCAAAGTTGATCAACTCATCCATCTTCATCATCTAGGAGGTATAGAATTTATTCTTGGGCTATCAATCTCCTTACTTCTCCATTAAAATTCTATGTTTTTAAGCTTCTTTCAAGTTGATGCAGGAACTTCAAAAATTCATGAAAAATTATAGAAAAATCCTTTTAATGCCAAACCAATTTCTATGATCTAGTTTCATCCTCTTCTTTCATAATCCAAGAGCATGAAATCAAATAATCTTCCTAGCCTATTTAATCTAGAGGGGCCTATCCTAGGCATTTTTGGGGGGAAATGGGTTTTTGTTCAAATTTGTGAAATGATTCTTGATTTCACCTCTTTCATTCTATGATCATGTAATCCAAGTGGTTAGAAAATCAAATCAATCTCTCACCTATTTCTAACCATGATGGCCGAAACCCTAGTTTGTTGGTTGAAAGGGTTTTGGTTCAAATTTTTAACAATTGATCATAGATTATGCCTTTATCATGCTTAAGGATCATTGATCCAAGATTTAGTAGGATTTCAACATCCCTAGCCTATTTTAGTAAGTAGGGGCAGAACCTTGGTCATATGTACTAGAGGATTTTTGATTGGATTTTATTGATTTCTGGTTGTGGTTTGTTGTGAAGGATTCGACGGTGTTCGAACATTCGAAAGCATGCACGAGTGACAGTTGCAGAGCCGCAGTCGGAGTTGCACGGGAACACTACAAGGTGGGGGAAAGAACCACAATATCGTTGGGGAGGCATGATTTAAAATAATATATATTGATATGTGTAGGGCGACCTAAACCCTACTAGAGGTCATTTGACCGATTGGTTGATTTTACTGTATGTCGAGGTTCCTTGTTCTCTGGTTGGATGTTTATTATAATATATGTGATATGTATGTTATGCCTATTATATGTTTATAATTACTTGAATTTATCTATGAGTTGATATTATCATTGAATCTGTTTGTGGTTGCTTTATATTGTGATGTTGTGACTGCTGATGTCTGAGTAGAGATAGGCTGTAAATTCTGATGAGTTGGGAGATGAATATGTGGTGAGAAAGTCAAGGATATATATATATATATATATATATATATATATGCTATAGTGCTCAACCAAGCGATCCAGTTGATCTATTTGCATTGTGATTTAAAGTTGATACCCGATTAACCCGGAGAAAGTTGGCCGTGGTTGTTATAAGTCGTGGTTGGGACACTAAGTGTTGATCCGAGATGAGTCGGTAAGATTCATGTTGCATAGTTGTTGCTCATCACTCTGTTGGCATACGAGCGATCGACCTTGCCTGCGGGAGATGATCATACCGATTAGTTGTTAACGGATTGGCGAATGTCTCGACCTGACCTGCGGGCGGGGGTATATGTCGTTACCGTAAGTTGCGTTGTTGACGGGAAAATATTCCGACTTGGCCTGCGGGCTGGGGAATATGTCGTACCCATGAGACGAGTTGAGCCTGCAGGTTGTTGGCCGAACCTTGCATTACGGGGGGTGGCACAGAGATGAACGAGATATCTTGATCTGTTAGGGATGTCGCGTCGTGATCGCGTCCATATAGCCGTTAGTTGCATGAGTGTAAGAGACAGTAGTTAAGAGAGAACGATTTGGAAGTTGATTTATTGTCACTGTTGTCTTGTTGAGTGTTGCTATCCATATAAATTATTTTATAGCTGTTTTCCCATTTATGATGGGTTGCTATTTCTTATCCCCTATATTTTCTCTATGTCGTATTTTATCTATTCCCGGGCGCACGAGAAGATCCTGTTGAGGAATTGCCAAAGGAGATTGATGGCATACCTATTGAATCTGATGCTGGCGGGAGAGCCTCAGATTGAAATAGACAGGTACAAACACTAGAAGGGGGTTGAATGATGTTTGACAAATTTAAGCGGAATTATAAACTTTTTCGCAAGCACAGACGGGTAAGGAACAAACGAGTAAACTCAGACAGATCAATCAGACCAATAACTCGTCTGAAGGTTTTCACAGAAAACACACAATCATGCAAGATGAAAATAGGTTTGATAAACACAATTATAACCCCTTTAGTAAAATGATAGTTAAGATAAATAATCAAACTAAATAGTCAAGGGAAAGAGAGAGATCACTCAGCAGTTTTTATTTTGGTTCACCCCTTAACAAATGAGGCTACGTCCAGTCCTTGGCAGCACCAAGTTTTCTTAACTATAACTGAATCAGGTTACAGGACAGACAAGTATTATTTTCACACCTAGCCTGTTCAGGCTCCAGACTAGTATTGTTTGCACACCTAGCCTCCCCAGGCTCAGACGAGTATTGTTTGCACACCCAGCCTCTCTAGGCTCAGACGGGTTTGTTTGAAAGAAGTTGTAAAGTAAATTACAATTTGCAAGTCATTCACAAGCACTCAAACGATTGTATTAAATGTGAAGTTCTAAAAGACTGCGTAATAACTTCAAATGATTGAAGAACAAATAATGAAAGAATGAAGATATAAATGCTCAGAGTAATTGCTCTTTGAATGCAGTGTTCGTTCTCTTCTCTGCTTGAATCTTCAAAGTCTTCTTCATTAAATAGGCTTCAAGATATTAAAGCCGTTAGACACAATGTTTGAACGCTTGGCTTTTTGCAGATCTTCAATAAATGGAAAGAGTCGTTCTAATCAAGAGATTTCAAACCGTTAGTAATAGTTTGGAATCTACCAATCATTTGAGGAACAGATTCACCTTCATCCATGGTGAATTATTCATATTTTCTAACAAGAATAGAAATTTTGGATTCTTTTACCTTAGCAGTTCCTTCATGTGTGACAGATAAGGAGTCCCACATTTCGTTAGCAGAATCACAAGCACATACCTTTTCAAATTCTTCTGGACTGAGAGCACAGATTATGGCATATCTAGCTTTATGGTTTAGATCCCATCTTGTCTTTTCTGCAGGTGTCCACTGAGCCTTTGGCTTATCTAAGCCATCATCATTTTGAGGAGTGCAAGGACCATCAGTGATGACATCCCATATATCAGAGTTTGTTGATAAGATGAACCAGTGAAACCTTTCTTTCCAGTAGTTATAATTTGAATCTTTGAAAAAGAGAGGTCTGGTCATAGAGCCTCCTTCAGGTTGGGGGTTCCCACTTAAGCTTGCTCCAGAATACATTGTCTATTCTTCAGGATCTTTTCTCTACACTGTTAGGTGCTCAACCCAGAGGCTGAGCTCTGATACCAACTGAAATAGACAGATGCAAACACTAGAAGGGGGTTGAATGGTGTTTGACAAATTTATGCTGAATTTAGAAACTTTTTCGCAAGCACAAACGGGTTATAATAGACGAGTAAACACAGACAGGTCAATCAGACTGTTAACTCATCTGAAGGTTTTCACAGAAAACACACAATCATGCAAGATGAAAATAGGTTTGATAAAGACAATTATAACCCCTTTAGTTAAATGATAGTTAAGATAAATAATCAAACTAAATAGTCAAGGGAAAGAGAGAGATCACTCAGCAGGTTTTATTCTGGTTCACCCCTTAACAAATGAGGTTACGTCCAGTCCTTGGCAGCACCAAGTTTTCTTCACTATAACTGAATCAGGTTACAGGACAGACAAGTATTGTTTTCACACCTAGCCTCTTCAGGCTCCACACGAGTATTGTTTGCACACCTAACCTTTCCAGGCTCAGACGAGTATTGTTTACATACCTAGCCTCTCCAAGCTCAGACGGGTTTGTTTGAGAGAAGTTATAAAGTAAATTTCAAATTGCAAGTCTTTCACAAGCACTCAGACGAGTGTATTAAATGTGAAGTTCTAAAAGACTGCATAATAACTTCAAATGATTGAAGAATAAATAATGAAAGAATGAAGATATAAATGCTCAGAGTAATTGCTCTTTGAATGCAGTGTTCGTTCTCTTCTCTGCGTGAATCTTCAAAGTCTTCTTCATTAAATAGGCTTCAAGATTTTAAAGTCGTTAGACACAATGTTTGAACGCTTGGCTTTTTGCAGATCTTCAATAAATGCAAAGAGTCGTTCTGATCAGCCATTAAGGCCTTGAGAACTTCGCTTGTTCTCTCTCATCATAATGGTGAAGACTTCTGAAACACCTTTGGTGTTAGCAGGTCTTGATACTTGCTTTTTGCCATCAGAGGGAAGACTTTCCCTTTTGGTGTAAGATGCAGTTGTGTTCAAGTAAACCTCTTTGTTGAAATTCCTTTTTAGAGACGAGACAACTTTCATCCAATATATTCTTCAACGTTAGTCACCAGACGGGTGAGTAACTTCATTAGACGGGTTGACTCTTAATAAAGAGAATGACGTTAGTTGTGTAGTCTTTCAGACAGGTGAGTCTTCTTTTGATCAGACGGTTGATTTCTTCATTAGACGGGTTGAAGGGATTTCTTCAACGCTGGTCAACAGACTGGTGAAGACTTCATTAGATGGGTGAACTTTTAATAGTTCAGACGGGTGAACTTTCTCCTAGTTCAGACGAGTGAACTTTCCATTGTTCAGACGAGTAAACTTTCCATTGTTCAGACGAGTGAAACTTTCCATTGCTCAGACGAATGAACTTTTGCCTTAGATCTAGACGGGTGATAACACGCTAAAACTCAGTTCATATAGACACTTAATATTTTAATGTGCACACTGAGTAGACGAGTTAAACACCACAGATGGGTTTAATTAAATCATTGAATAACTGTTTTAATCTCATCAAAACTAAGGTAAATGCACATCAGATATTTTGGAGACTCAACATAGATCCCAGTGCTGGGAGACTTTGAGCTGTTTTATGCAGAGGACGACCGTCTCTGGGAGACTGACTACTCTCAGCGAAGAGTAGTGTATACGGGCCCGACTACCGTATACGTTAAAGTCATAGTTGGGTAGACAGTCTTAGTTTTGTTATGGACAGTACATGAGTTTGAGTGAAATGTATTTTTGGGGCCAGGAGAGGAAGTCTGAAGTATTTTATTTTGTTACCATGCTTTCAGTTGTATATGTTAATATTAGTTGCGTACTTTGAGATAATTGGTATCAGTTGTTGTAGCCTCTATTGATGAAGCCAGTACTCTTGTGTCTGTATAAATTATCCTGGTATCAGTGCTGTTTGTTTTAATATTTTCGCATTTTTGTATTACCGTGCTGCGCTGCAACGTTAAGAAATTGAGTTCGGGTTACCAATGGGACCTCCGAGGAAGGGGTTGTCTCACCTTTCCTAAAGGGGTTTTCCGCTCAAGAGGTTTTTGAAAATTATTTTTAAAAATTATTCCTCTTGAAACCCCAGTAGGAAGCTCAATTGACTACTCTTGCAGTAGTAATAATGCAAAGTACACCAACTGCTTAGAATATGGAAAACCCAAAAGAAGCCAAGGCTATCACTCTTAGGAGTGGAAATGAGTTGAAGAAGGAATTCAACAGAGGAACCGCGAGCAAGGAAACTCTTGCTGAAGGGAGCACGGCCGTGCTCCCGCACGCACAACCGTGCTTGCAGACGGACACTGCAGCAACAGAAAAAGAAGGTAAAATTGACTCGGAGCCAAAAAAGTTAAACATCCCTCACCCTCATAGATTGAAAAATGAGCATCAGGAGAAGCATTTTGCTAAATTTTTAGAATTATTTAAGAAACTGCATATAAATATTACCTTTGCTGAAGGCATTGCTCAAATGCCCAAATATGCAAAAAAATTGAAAGAAATAATTTCCAATAAAAAGAAGCTTGAAGATTTTGAGGTGGTAAAATTAACTGGGGAGTGCTCTTCTATTGTTATTAAGAAACTGCCACCTAAATTGAAAGATTCGAGTAGTTTTACAATTCCCTGCTCTATTGGTGATTCTTACTTTAAAAAAGCATTATGTGATTTGGTTGCCAATATAAATTCAATTCCTTTGTTCGTCTTTAGAAAACTTGGAATGCAGAAACCCCAACCCACCAACATCTCTTTACAGTTGGCAGATAGTTTCATTGCCCATCCGCGTGGTGTGATCGAGGATGTTTTAGTCAAGGTTGACAGAATCATCTATTCAATTAGACATGAGGAGGATGAGGAAGTTCCAATTATTTTGGGGTGGCCTTTCTTAGCCACAGGACATACCTCGATCAATGTCCAATAGGGGCGGATAACTCTGCTTATTGGTGATCAGGAAGTCGTTTTTAGAATTTCTGATTCTCTTAAAAATCCTTCTTGTTTTGCTTCCTGTAAATTCATTTAAGATATTGATATCACTGATAAAATCGTATCTGACAGTCTCTCTGATTTCAGGATAAAAGACCCGCTTAAAAAAATTCTTACTCTGCAGGACCCAAATGTTATGGCAGATAGTGAAGAAGATGAAGCCTTGTTGTTCCTCCAAGCTTGTCATACAGGTAGTTGGAAACACCATCTGTTTGAAAAGTTAACAAGGGACAGTGTAACATCCCAATTTTAATTTATATATGTTTGTATATGTTTTCATATGTTGATCTGTATGCTTAGTTCCATGTTGGATGTTTAAGTATATGTTTTGGGTAGTTTAACCTTTACAAAGGGTCAAGAAACTTGTTTTACGGTTTCGGACGTATCTTGAGTTCTAAATGTCCGTTTGAGGCAATCTTGGATGCGTTAAAAAGCTTAGAGAATTATCTAAAAGTCAGATTAGCCTTTAGATCAACCTTAATCGAATATTGGTTACCCATAATCGATTTTGGGTATTGGAGGACGCTGATTGTCGAGTTAGAACAGTCATAATCGATTATCGTAATTGATTATGACTGCGTTTTTCTGCTGAAACTAGTTTTGGACCCTTAATTTGTCCCGTTTCGTCTTAACTCCTTTTTAAACCCTTTGAGCACGACCTAAACCCTATTATTCGCTATCTTTGACTCAGAAAAATGACCACTCTTCATCTCTCATGAAATTCCTTTGATATCTTTCTTCAACCACCAAAAAGAAATCCTTGTTTTGTTTGATCTTCATCAAGAACACTTCTAGAACGTATGAATCCTGTTCTTGCTGGGTAGATCGTGATCAAGCGCTAGACCATGAGGAGGAAATCTAGAGCAAATCCTTGTTTCTCTTACCCTTAGGCTGTGCGTTTTGTCATACCAGGTATGAGGGGAAAAGATGATCATATCATATGGGAATGTGAGAATGAGATTGAGGTGATTGGGGATTCCCATGATCCCCTTGGCCTTGAGTGATTTGTTGATGCCATTGTTAGAGCAATGACTTAGATGATTGTTTGCTATGATTATTGTATTGAATCTATTATATGATTGTGATATCATGAAAACGTGTATGTGTTGTTATAATGATGTTATAAATATGTATGTGTTACTATAAGTGGTATAGTGTTGTTAATGTTATTATGATGATGTTTTGATCACGCATTATATGACTATTGGTTTGGGATTATAATATGTGAATATTGAGTTATAATTAAGGCTAGGGGATGATCTTGTTTAAACTATTTATTATTTATTCAAAACTTGTAAACGTTTATGACAACATGTTTAATTTAATTGGATTTGAAGTTGAGTTTATGAATGATGATACTCTTAACTATTGCGAAAATGTTTATTAATGGTAGCACTCATATTTTTATTCCGTAAAGAATCTTTTCGCAAATCAATATTTATATAATAAATCTATCTTGGGGTTAAGGGTGTTACATTTAGTGATATCAGAGCAGTTTTGTCCTAATCGGACTGTGAGGTTGAGTTGTTAGATGCTCGGTCTTACCTTCAGAGCGTGCATTGTGTGTCTGTTGTGTTTCTCGGTATGATTTCTTAGTTCTACTATGGTATTTATTGATGAAAATTGTTTTGAAAGTCATAAATGTTCGATGACTGCACCGTTTAATTGCAAGTTAACTAAATTTTATTCTGTTTTTGTACCAAATTTTGTTTTAGTAAGACCATCTCTTAATAGAAAATGAAACTATTTCTTTTCTTATGAAATTATCAACTTGGACTATATAAAACATAGTATGTGGAAGTCTCTACCGTTTCTTCTTTCTTTCTTTGTGTCGTTTTATTTGTTTATCTATTTATAAAAATTCCTCTGTGTTGTAAACAATATAATAGTTTTGGTGTGGAATATAAGGGACTACAAGATCTATGTATTAATGGTATAAAACTTTATTTCAATTTCTTTTGTGAATTGTTGTTATAAATCTATTTTTGAGAATGCTTATAATGATGAAATGCAAGTGAAAGTATTATAATTTTAGGAGAATGGTAAAAAACAAACGCTTAAGTGCATGATTTTATTATGTAAATGTTATCATTTATTTTGCGACACCCCCTTCGGGGGCACCACATGGTTACCCGTTGCGGAAAATAAACTTTAATTAATTGTGCTGGTTTATTTTCGGAAAATAAGATTTTCTAAGTATTTAACTTCTTATGAAAATCCATGATAAAATTTTTCTTCTAACTTATCTTACCATACCTCAATGTTACGTAAGCACGCATGTAAATAATCATCAAACAAAGTATATATAATAAGGTATCTTAATCTACTGCATAGGCCTTAAACATGCGGCCATTCAAAACAGTCATAGCTTTCAGTAGCCACACCAATTAACTAGTTGTTATTCAAAATAAAATAGGACATATCCTATAGCTGGTCGTACTACTACAACATGGTGACTTCTAGTACGTCACACTCCTTCCGTGCCCTCAAGCATCAGGGAAAGGATCCTCAAATGTTCCGATGGCATCTTGGAACTCATCTAAAGATGTAAGTGTGAGATACCAATATATGGATTCACACACGATAACCACATATATTACACATCAACATCACATAAGCATGTATAATTACCATGTATAAAGTTCTACTAGATAAACAAGTAGTATATCATAGGGTCTCATGCCCGGCAGTCATCGTCATTTTCCAAAGAAATGCATGACACTTCGATATTCATCATCTAATTCCTTACCTAATCTCCGGAGATACCAACACCGTTTTATAGAAATTGAGTTGATCAAGCTCGATTGCAAAAAAGGCACACCGTTGTTAAAACCATTGCGCACTGTCCAACACAAGGCACAGGCGATCACCGTTTATGGTTTTTCTTTGTCCATCAAGGCACAATGATATATACACCGTTTGAATATCCTGACCACCAAGATATCCAGAATAACACCGTTGGCACGTCTGCCAAATTTTAATGCATGGAAAAACGTTTCAAGTTTTGTCACTTTTCTTTGTGTTCGTTCTTTCGTTGTCGTAGCTCAAGGCTTTCGACTATTCATCGTTTACACCGTTTTAAAACCTTTCACCGTTAACACAGGACGAAACGTCCGAGTGCTCAATCGCGGATCCCTAGACCGATGCACCAGCCCAAGGTCCGTGGTAATAGAAAACATCATTCGCCTTTAATCACGTTTGCTCATAATAAGAGGAGGACACATAGTCCATAACACCGTTGCACGGCTTCTCGTGCTGTTTTTATAGAACACTAACATCCCGACGTCTCGTATGCTAGGTTCACGTTTTCATCGTTTTTCACCGTTTTTCGTTCTGTGCAACACAAATCCAAAATGAAAACTCCGCAACTCATCCAAGTTGTCGGTTTTTACACCGTTGGGAAAACTCGTTTTACAGAAAAACTTTTCTGTTTGAAAACGGTTTGAAAACCATCGAATTATGGTAAAACTTAACTTTTATCGAAAGTCCCTTTCCCAAAAAAGAAATTTTTGAAAGGAAACAGCTGAGACCAAAACGTCGTCCCAGAATAGCATTTCTGTTTTTCGAAAACGTTTTCCGTAAATCTTTTCGGAAATAAAACATCGTTTAAAAACGTCCTCAGTTGAAAAACTTGACTTTTTCCTCTTAATGTTATTTTTTTCTCATAAAGATTAATTTATTTATAAAAACTAACTTTTGCTACTAACTTCATAAATTACTTTTGGATCCACTTTTTCTTTAGAAAAACAGCTTTGTTAAAAATACCCAACGTCTTCCCAAATAAATCTTTATTATTTAATACAAAGATTTTTAAAGCCTTTATCCCCATTAATTAATTGAGCACTGACCACTGTCAGGCTTCCCAATCAACAATCAACATCATAATATGTTTATAGCAGATAATACAGTTAAAACACATATTCAACTACTATAACAAATATAAATCAACAATTATCAACAAATCAAATAATTGCCGAAAGTAAATAAATTAATCACCACACAACTTAATTACATATATACAGATCAAATATGATGACATGCAGTCATCGGGAGAATCCCTCAGTCAATTCCCACCTTACCTCTTGAAGTTCCCGGTAAGTACAAAGTTGTACGTTCGGTCCACGAACTCTCCCGATTCCTTGTCCGATTATTCGTCGGCAACTACACACAATCAATCAATCAATACAACAACTGTAAAACACAAAAGTTCTCTCCTATTCCCCCCTCCTAGCTTCTGCCATGGGTAAGAAAATATGGCTAGGGAGTTCCAAAAATTGGCATCTCTTGGATTCCATCCTTATTAGGTGTGGTAAGACTAGATCAAAGTCTATTACACCAAAACTTGAACCAAACCTCCCTCCACTCATCAATGGAGGTTTCAGCCCCTTTTTCTCAATTGAGCTAGAGAGCTCTTTTGATTTCCAACTCTTAGATCGTGGTAGACAATCATGAACTAGGATCAAAGAAATTGATTTCACATAAACATGAGTTTTCTATGATTTTCTAAAGATTTTTGAATTTAGAACTTTAGAAGTTTTAAACAAGAACTAAGTGAAGAACAATGAAACTTATGGATCAAAGAGAGTAAGTATTAGAGATTTAACCTCTTGAAGCTTGAAGAAAAGTGAAGAAGAAAGCTTGCACTTGAAGACAATAATGGAGGTTTGAAGAAAATGATTAAGGTGAAGAAGAGAAATGTGTAGGAAAACAAAGGGAGGGAGGGTGCATTTATAGGAGGAGTAACCGCCCCTCCTTGGTGAGCTTTTTGGCCCATGGCCCAATTTGTAGATATTTTATGGTAAAAGAGTAATTTCTCCTAGGGACAAAATTGTCCTTTCAACAAAAGATCTCATAAATATCTAGATATTTTCAGAAAATATCTAGATATTTTCATAAACGTAATGATGACAGTGATGAGTCACCGACACGCCATCCTAGGTGATGTGACTTCATGTTCATCCGTTTTTAGTCCCGTTACTTTCACGATTTAGTATTTCGCCCCAAGAAAGTCGTGAAAACTTATTTATTTTAAAATTTTTTTAAAATCGCCAATAACGTTCGCAATTTTATTTAAAGCCTAATAGTTTCGTTCACGAGTCAAAATTAGGTCATCTGAGCAGTAAAATAATACCGTCAGTGTAAAACGCAGATCGGGTGTCGAAATATGAAATACCGCCATGATGGGGTATCGAAAGTAACATCGCCACACGTTGGGATGTCGAAATGAGTAATACCACCGGTGTACAATGGTTGGTATCGAAATGAGTAATGTCACTGAAGAGAATGTGACATCGAAATACCTTCATGAATAAGGTAGGTAATAGGATGCCATTGTTATGTGCAGTTTGAAAGTCATATGACATATGAGAATATTTGAGATTGTTTGATATATGAGATTTTGTCATATTTGATTTGTGTTGTGTTAATGATGACTGTTTACTGTCAATAATAATTTTATTATTATTATTATTATTATTATTATTATTATTATTATTATTATTATTATTATTATTATTATTATTATTTTACTATACATTATTTTGAAAATAGTGGGTACCATTGACAGTTTTTCTGGTTACCGCACCGACAAAGAACAATGCTTTTGTGAAAACCTTTTAAACTGTATTTCTGTTCACTGGGATTTTATATCTCATTAGTAGTATTGTTTTCAGAGCCTGAGGACCTCCCTGTTGAACAGCCAGACGTTTTGAAGATTATCTCTTTAGTTTTAGAGTTTGGTTAGTATTGTACGACATATACCAGGAAGACCTTTATTATCTTTTAGTTATTTCCTTATGCGAGATGTTATAGACGCTCTGTTTTGAGGTTTTGAAATTGATTATGTTGTTTCGGTTTTGAATAAATGTAAACAATTATTTTGGATTAATATTATATTAATTATTTATTGAATATATATTAAAGAAAAATTTTATTTACCTTCTTTTATTTAAATTATTAATTTGGTTTACTAATGTAACGAAGGGCGTTACATATAACATATAGGTGTTAGATTTAAACTCAATAATCATCGACAAGGCATGCTATCATAAATTTTATTACGGAAACATAATAACCATATATAGCATGCATCTTTATTATCAAGAACAACTTAAAACTAGATACATTTAGGATGTACAACATGCTGATTTATCAAAGATATAGGAATACCTGAATCCATTGTATGTTCCTAAACTCAAGCATTCTTCAGAGGATGAAGTTGATCACCAACCTTCACGAACGGAGGGTAGTAATCCTGAAACGCAGAGAGGGGGAAGAGAAAAGAGAGACGGGTAATGAACACCCGTTGGCTTGTGGTTCTTCCTCAACCGGGACTCCTTATACCGTAGTCGCTCTTCAGATGGGGAGAAGAGGCGGTATGCGATATTGTCCGATGTATTGGGTACCATAGCCTATATATAGGGTGATGGACAATTAGGGTTCCCATTATTCCGAAATGGGCCATCAATGACATCCACTCATATTTAACCCATATCAATTAGCTAATTTAATATCAAATCAGAATCTAATTAGCCTTATCACTTAATTTGATCACATATCAATTAAGGCTCCTAATTGATAAATAACAAATATAATTGATTGACGGTATCTGCCCACATTATGATATTGGAATATAATTAAATAAAGAATGTTCCAACAATCTCCCACTTGGGCAATATATCGTAATAATTATATCAGAATTCTTTAGGCGCGCATCCGAATGCTATTTATCTTTAGATTTCCCCTTTATAATCTGGTCCACCTCATACATCAACAATGGGACCACCGCGGCTGTTGTCACTAACGTCTATTGTCACTAAACCCCGACGACCACCATGTCAATGCACTTGATGACATAGATCGACATGGATGAGTGGCATGAAAATTTCATGCAATATGATCTCTGAATCATGTCTATTTCCAACTGGTCCAACTTAAGTCTTTAGTGAGATCAAACTGAAGTTCCTTAAGTGCAAATTAAATATTTGCACATAACCAAAACAAAACTGAAGATTGTTATAATAATAACCTCATAAACTTTATTTCTGCAGAAATTCAAACATTACATAAAGTTTGTACCAAAATCAGAGCATAGAACATAGAAGGAAACAAAATAAGGGAAAGACTCCCACTAATCTAAGGCAATCTCAAAACCAAAACCCATGTGAGCAACATGCTCATGAAAAGCCTTAGGTGTCAAGCCTTTGGTCAGTGGGTCAGCTAGCATATAGTCTGTCCCTATATGTTCTATTGAAATCTGTTTCTCCTGGACTCTTTCCTTCACAACAAGATACTTGATATCGATGAACTTCGACTTTGTAGAACTCATGTTGTTGTTCGAGTAGAGTACAGCCGCACCATTGTCACAAAAAATCTTCAAGGGCCTCTGGATGCTCCCTATGATGCGTAGCCCCGTGACAAAATTTCGCAGCCATAACGCATGATTTGATGCCTCAAAGCAAGCCACAAACTCCGCTGCCATGGTCGAAGGAGCCACTAAAGTCTGTTTGGCAGACTTCCAGGAGACGGCTCCTCCAGCCAATAGGAAGATGTAACCAGATGTGGAACGTCTGCTATCCGGGCATCCTGCAAAATCGGAGTCAGAATATCCAATGATCTCTAAGTCGTCTGACCTCCGATATGTTAGCATGAAGTCTCTAGTTGTCTTCAAGTAGCGCATCACACGCTTTACCGCCGTCCAGTGCTGCATCCCAGGGTTGCTCAGATATCTTCCAAGAACTCCCACAATGAAAGCTAAGTCAGGACGAGTGCAAACTTGAGCGTACATGAGACTCCCTACTGTCGAGGCGTAAGGAAACTTATGCATTTGTTCCTTTTCAAGATCCGTAACGGGGCACTGTTTTCGTCAAAACTTGTCTCCTCTAGCAACTGGTGTATCTCCTGGTTTACTATCTTTCATGAAGAATCTATCCAAGACTGTATCAATATAGCTCCTCTGTGATAATCCCAAAACACCTCGAGAGCGATATCTAAGTATTCGAATTCCTAATACAAAGGAGGCATCCCAAGATCTTTCATCTCGAAATTCTTTGCGAGAAATTTCTTGGTTTCGTGCAATAAGCCTATATCGTTACTTGCTAAAAGGATATCATCAACATATAATACCAGAAAAATATATTTACACCAACTAAGCTTTTGATATAAGCAATCATCTACTATATTAGCCTTGAAACCATAAGAGGTAACAACTTGATGAAATTTGTAATACCATTGGCGGGAAGCCTGTTTAAGGCCATAGATGGATTTCTTAAGTTTGCACACCATAGACTTTGGGTCTCCAGACACAAAATTTTCTAGCTGCAACATATAAATCTTCTCTTCAATGTCTCCATTTAGAAACGCAGTCTTTACATCCATCTGATGCAGTTCTAAGTCAAAATGAGCTACTAGTGCCATTATAAGCTTAAGAGAGTCTTTCGAAGAAACCGGAGAGAAAGTCTCTCTATAGTCGATACCTTCCTTTTGAGTAAACCCTTTGGTGACAAGACGAGCCTTATATCTCTCAATATTACCCTTTGAATCCCTTTTGGTTTTAAATATCCATTTACAACCGATGGGTTTCTTTCCTTCGGGTAATTTGACGAGATCCCAAACGTCATTGTCAGCCATTGATTTTATCTCATCCTTCATGGCATCAATCCACTTAAGGGAGTTAGAACTTTGCATAGCTTGACTAAAGTTGATTGGATCTTGCTTAGTCAAACCAATGCCATCCTCATGTTCTTGAAGAAACACAACATAATCATCTGAAATTGCACTTCTCCTCTCCCCGGTGGATCTCCTTAATGGCGCTTCTTGAGGCTGTTGAGTTTGAACTGCAGGTTGTTGAGGAAGAAACTCAGCATTGTCTTGTTCTCGAGTGATGTTAGGAATAACATCATTAATTATTTCCAGATGTGTTTCTGTAGCAATGACAGGTACAAAGACTTGATCATTGTTAGTAACACTTTCTTCGTCAAAGACAACACTCCTTATGTTTCTTTCCCCTCCAAACTCAACTTCCTTAAGAAATCTTGCATTTCCCGTTTCAAAAAAGTTTCTAGCAGTGGGGTTGTAAAACTTGTACCCGCGAGAGCGTTTAGCGTACCCAACAAAATAGCAACTAATAGTCTTTGAGTCTAGCTTACCTTCATGCGGCCTATAAGGCCTTGCTTCAGCTGGACAGCCCCAAACGTGCATATGCTTTATACTGGGCTTTTTCCCAGTCCATAGCTCATAAGGGGTTTTAATGACTACTTTACTTGGAACTCTGTTAAGGATATAAACTGCAGTCTTTATTGCTTCTCCCCAAAGTGACTCTGGTAAAGAAGAATGACTAATCATACTTCTCACCATATCCTTTAGAGTCCGATTTCGTCGTTCTACAACTCCGTTCATGCTGGGTTTGCCCGGCATGGTGTATTGCGGAACAATTCCACACTCATTTAGGAAAAGCGCAAAGGGACCTGGACGTTGTTCCCCTGATCCATCATACCGACCATAGTATTCACCACCACGGTCAGATTTGACAGCCTTGATTTTCTTTCCAAGCTTTAGCTCAACTTCAGCTTTGAAAGATTTGAACATGTCTAGAGACCGAGATTTCTCATGAATTAAATACAAATAGCCGTATCTTGAGTAATCGTCTATGAACGTAATAAAATACCTTTGTCCATTACAGGAACCCATAGGGAAAGGACCACAGATATCCGTATGAATTAGTTCTAAGACGTCCTTAGCTCTATCGGCATTAAAATTCCTTTTGTTTGTTTGTTTACCCTTGATACATTGAATGCAGACTTGAAAGTCTGACAAATCCAAGGGTCCAAGAATGTCCTCCGACACAAGCCTCTGAATTCTCTGTTTAGAGATATGCCCTAAGCGCTTGTGCCATAAAGTAGCAGAATTCTTATTTAATTTACGTTTTGTACCACGCGATTCTATTTGCAGCATCTCGTTATAGGAACGCTCAATATCAAGCATGTAAAGATTATCAATTAAAGACCCATAACCAACAACATTTGAATCATAAAAGAGACTAACTTTATTATTTCTAAATGAACAAGAATAACCAGATTTGTCCAAAACAGAAATAGAAATTAAATTCCGTCTAATAGACGGTGCAACATATGTCTCAACCAAATCCAAATAAAAACCAGTCTTTAATAATAATCTAAAAGTTCCTATAGCTTCAACTGCAACCTTATTGTCGTTGCCCATATAGATGAATCTTTCAGCATCACTTGGCAGACGGCTCCACAGGCAACCCTGCATGGACATACTAATGTGAGTAGTAGCACCAGAATCTACCCACCAAGTGTCCTTGGGTAGTGAAACTAAATTAACTTCAGAACAAACAAAAGTGAGAAAAATACCCTTCTTTTCACGCCAGGCGGCATACTTGGAACAGTCCCTCTTCATGTGTCTTGTTTTCTTGCAAAAGAAACATGTGAATTCCTTTGGCTGTTCCCTTGCCTTCTTCTTTTGAGAAGAATTTCCCGCAGTCTTCTTCCTTTTGTTCTGAGAGCTAGTGGCCAAATGAGCACTTTCTGTCTTGTCCCTCTGCAGTCTCTCTTCCTCTTGCACACAGTGAGATATAAGCTCATTTAAGGATCATTTGTCCTTCTGAGTGTTATAACTCACCTTGAACTGCCCAAAGTGTGCAGGAAGTGAGATCAAAACCAAATGTACCAGCAAATCCTCAGGAAGCTGTAACTTCAATGCCTTGAGTTTTGATGCGAGATTAGACATCTCCATAACGTACTCCCTAATGTTCCCCTGACCTTTATACTTCATTGATATGAGCTTGGACAAAGCACTGCTTGTCTCAGCCTTATCATTTTTGGCAAAAAATTTCTCTATGGTCTCCAGGAACTTCTTTGCACTATTACTCTCAGCTATCGAGCCTCTAAACACTTTGGGTATGGATCTCTTGATAATCATTAGGCACATACGATTTGATCGGTCCCATTTCTCAATCTTTGCTTCATTTGGGTTCTCAGTATTGGCGACAGGACACTCCACCCTCAATGCTAAGTCCAAGTCCATGCATCCGAGGACGATCTCCACAGACTCCTTCCAAGACTTATAGTTCATCCCATTCAGCATAGGGATGGTGCTTGGGAGCAGTAGCAGCAGCAACTAGAAGAAGAGAATAACAAGCATGCAATAACATCAACATGCATGTCAATAAATAACCATAGAGACATGCACAATAATCTTTATATGCAAATTAAACAAGACCCAAACAAGATATCAAGCGCACCATTAATCCCCAATATTCGGATTGTAAGAATTAATTGCTAGCGATACTTTCAACGTAATGATCAAATATTGGTGATAAGTCCTGTCAAATAATGGTCACCTTCGGGCATCCTATTATCCACATGGAAAATAACTTTATAATCACCACAAATTTATCATCACAGGTATGTAATTATCCGGCTAAGCTGTGCCTTCCTTCGGGTCGACAACAGCTCGCATGAATAATTTCATACTACATCTTCTGTAAATTTAATTGAATCAAATTTACGGAACAGAGGTTACTTCAGCAACGTGTTGTTTCAACCAACTCAATCAAAATTACCAGACAATTTTAATAAAATGGGGGATCTCAAATTTGCCATTTTCACACTAAAAATATGGAAACCTGAATGCTTAGTGTGAAATTAACCTTTAAAAAAAATTTATTTTAATATGTGAACTTTGCCAATGGGTGGCTCTATAGTTCTAACTTTGATCCTTAGAGTCTGGGCACATTTCGAAATATTGCCCACAACCATAGGTATACTATTAGAAGTGGCAATACCCTCGAAAGGAATCACTCTAAGTTAGGCCTTCGTGATAACCAAACAGGATGTACATCCAGAAGGCTACCACTACTCAACCTTCTCCCTATCTCAAGTTACACTCAGGCCCGGGTATAGGGTCTCGCTCATAAATGTGTGAGAAAAAAATATAACAAATACATTACTCAACACAGTGAGGCCATAAAACAATATGGAAAAGCAAGTCTTTTCCCATTCATCTTTATATAATATATATACAAAATTGAAAAAAAAAACCAAGATAGATATATTATTTTTAACCAAAAAACCATGAATGAAAGAAACCTTATGAATCAAACTTTCCAGATTCACATTCCAAACTTTCACAAAAGATCAAAAAATGATTATAATATATTAATACAGAATCCAGGATTTCGATTTCGAAAGAAGAAGAAAATTTGGATCACGTACTGGAGGTATATATATATTTAATACCACGTGGCAATTAAAAAAAATTTCTTTTCAAAATTCCTAATTTTGAAATAATCCCAATAAACCAAAGATGAAGATCCGCTCTGATACCACTTGTTAGATTTAAACTCAATAATCATCTACAAGGCATGCTATCATAAACTTTATTACGGAAACATAATAACCATATATAGCATGCATCTTTATTATCAAGAACAACTTAAAACTTGATACCTTTAGGATCTACAACATGCTGATTTATCAAAGATATAGGAATACCTGAATCCATTGTATGTTCCTAACCTCAAGCGTTCTTCAGATGATGAACATGATCACCAACCTTCACGAACGTAGGGTAGTAATCCTGAAACGCAGAGAGGGGGAAGAGAAAAGAGAGACGGGTAATGAACACCCGTTGGCTTGTGGTTCGTCCTCAACCGGGACTCCTTATGCCTTAATCGCTCTTCAAATGGGGAGAAGAGGCGGTATGCGATATTGTCCGGTGTATTGGGGACCTAGCCTATATATAGGATGATGGCCAATTAGGGTTCCCATTATTCCGAAATGGGCCATCAATGACATCCACTCATATTTAGCCCATATCAATTCGCTAATTTAATATCAAATCAGAAATCTAATTAGCCTTATCACTTAATTTGATCACATATCAATTGAGGCACCTAATTGATAAATAACAAATATAATTGATTGACGATATTTGCCCATATTATGATATTGGAATATAATTAAACAAAGAATATTCCAACAATAGGTTCTAGGGTAGCGTAAGATGGGGGGTTAACCCATGACCCTATTTGTGTGCTATATGTCTTAATTGCTGTATGAAGTTGTTATGGTTGTTTATACATGTTGTTAATTGTTTAAATGGTTTGTATGATCTTGGTATGAAATTTATGATGTTATTTATGATGATGATGATGATATGCCATGATTGTATGAGTTGATGTGTTGGAACTGCAGTTAAATTTGTGTTAATAAAAGATATAGGGATGTTAGCGCTAAGCCTAAAACTAGGATTAGTCTAATTAATGTGCATAAAATATAAAGATGTTGATGAGGGGTGAGATTAATGCCAATGGGTTAGTCAAGAACCTTAGGATTGATTTGGAGTGTTGAAATCTAGATAATTGTTAAGTTTCCCAGATCTGAGACACTGTAACAGTGTTGAGCACGTCTGTGCTCATTATCAGCACGCCCGTGCTCTTTGCCCAGTAAAACCAGCACGCCCGTGCTGTCAGTAGCACGCCCGTGTCGGAAAAACTAGAAAAGTGACGCTGTTTAGCACGCCCGTGCCAGTTGGCCAGCACGCCAGTGCCCAAGCCGTGCCACTGTCAGAATTAAGAAACTTCACTGTTTTAAATAAAGAGATATTTAATACCCTTTTTGGAATAAAAGTATGATATAAGAGATTACAAAATACGACCTTGAGGATAGTTAATGAACTAGGACGATGATCTGGTAAAGTGTAATAATAGAGACTTAATAAAGAGATTAATTATTGAGAAGATGTTGTTATGGGTAACGACGTAATGTTACTGATTTTGTTGGTTAAATCATTCTTGATGCTTATTGGTCAAGTTTGATTTTGATAAATCATCTTTGATGCTTGTTTGTCAAAGTTGATAGCCATGTAATGGTGTTGATGATGGATGGTTGGACATCTGTTTGCATGTTGGTTGAACATTGCATGCATCATTGCATAGAGATGATAGTTTGGGCGGAAAGCAAACGATGAATCGCGACTTTGGAGGCCACGATGGGTGTTATCCCGGCCTTGAAGGTAGAGTTGGGTAAGGATGTTCCATATGGCATGGACTTGCAGCCCGTGGCAGGAATGTCCTGTCGATAACCTGACTACCCTGACGAGCCATAGTATGATATCAGGATTGGTTGAGAGTATCCACGGACGTCACCCATGGTTTGGTGAGTGTTCCAACGTTGATGCAGGATGGTCAACATGGATATGTACTCCTAATCGTCTTTCCGGGGTTAATGTTGATGGATGCACATTGCATGTGGAGTAGTGGAGTAGTTATGCATCGCGTAGCATGTTATTAATGTGATATGATGGTACGCGTTATAATATGTATGATATATTATGATGTTTTGTATGCTGCATGATCATCTTGCTAACTGCTCTATTACCGCTTATGTTTATACGTACAGTTCCTTACTCCCTATCTGTTATTGTTGTTTTGCATGTACCTTTGATTATGTAGAAGATGGTGAGCTGCCAGCTAAGGAGTGATCCCGAGGAGATTGCTGGCTTATAGTATAGTTTAGTTATGTTAGTTGTTGTATGATGTAATATCAGTAGTAGTTACTAGTTCTGATTATGTGACATCGGAATTTGAGTTTTGTTTTATGTTATGTTTTTCCGCAGTTGTTACTTATGTTTTAAATGTTTTCGGATCATGTTGTACTTGCTACCTTTTATGTTAAAGTTTATATTTAACTTGCATGCTTTATTTTATATTTATTGTTTGCGGGGTAGCGGGTGCCATATTTAATGGTATCAGAGCCAGGTTGTTCTACAGGCCGGGGTATGTGTCTGTTGTGTTATCTTATGTGTACTCTTATATGATTTTCTATGCCTAGCATGGATGATGATATAGGATTGTGTGAACCTTAGTTTCTTGTTAGATATTGTTTTTGTTGTGAACTGGTTGTCTACCAATAGAGTCCGACCTTGTAGAAATTTCGAGGATAAATTTTTTATAAGGGGGTGGAATTGTAACATCCCGTTTTTCGTATGGGTGTGTATGTGTTGCTATGATTATATGTATTATTATTATGATATTTTATACGCTGCATGGTGATCTTGCTAACTGCTCTATTATCGCTTATGTTTATACGTATAGTTCCTTACTCCCTATCTATTGTTGTTGTTTTGCATATACCTTTGGTTATGCAGAGGATGGTGAGCAACCAGCTTAGGAGTGATCCCGAGGAGATCGCTTGCTCATAGTATAGTTTAGTTATTTTAGTTGTTTTCCGATGTAATATCGGTAGTGGTTACCAGCTCTGATTATGTGACATCGAGATTTGGGTTTTGTTTTATGTTATGTTTTTCCGCAGTTGTTACTTATGTTTTAAATGTTTTCGAATCATGTGGTACTTGCTACCTTTTATGTTAAAGTTTTTATTTAACTTGCATGCTTTATTTTATATTTATCGTATGCGGGGTAACGGGTGTCACAGACCCAGCTCTAAGGAGCCCATGATGGGTACTCATTTGTAGATGTTGTGTGTGAGACCTAACTCTAAGGAGCCCCTAATGGGTACTCAGTTGTGATTGCTTGTGTGACGCCCAGCTCTGCAAGACCTGAGATGGGACTCAGCTCTGAATGGGCCATTTATGGACCCAACCATGAAATGGCCCGAGATGGGATCCAGCCGCTAAGAGCTCGTGGATGAGACCCAGCCCCTAGAGAGCCTGTTTGTGGGTACTCAATTATGTGTGTTGTATGAGTTCGAGGGGACATTCTTGCTTGTGATTGTAATGTGACATGTATACAAAATATAATGAAATGACACGTTTAAACGTTATGAGATGATTTAACTTGATTTATGAAGATGATTATGTCATGTTTGTGGGTGTGTAGTACTTATATGTTTATGTATGTATACGTATATATGTATATTTGTGTGTATGCACTCGCCTTAATTTCCATTTTACTTTCCTAACATATGTATATGAGTATGTCTTTTCACCCCCCCTTTGTATTTGTGTGTCTTCTTGTATAATGTACGATTTGTACAGATGATTCTCAAGTGATTAAGGAGTAACGCACTAGAGCTTACGTGGAGTTGTGGACGCTCTATTAGGAGTTGCTTTCACTTTGATGTTGTTCTTTAGGCTTTGGATCATGTTATTTATTTCTTTATGGGTTTTTGTTTAGCTCTGATCCATGTGACATCGGGCTAGGGGATTATCTTGTTTAAACTATTTATTATTTATGCGAAACTTGTAAACATTTTTATACAATATGTTTAATTTAATTGGATTTGAAGTTGAGTTTATGAATGGTGATACTCTTAACTATTGCGAAAATGTTTATTAATGGTAGAACTCATATTTTTATTCCGCAAAGAATCTTTTCGCAAATCAATATTTATATAATAAATCTATGTTAGGGTTAAAGGTGTCAAAAACAGCGGCCCAAAGCCCAAGCCTACGATTGAAGAACCTCCTAAACTTGAACTAAAGCCCCTCCCTGCTAAACTTAAATATGCATTTTTGAAGCCTCCTTCGTCTCTACCTGTCATTATTTCTGCTGCTCTGACAAAAACTATGGAAGAACAACTTTTGAAGGTGTTAAGGGACAACAAGGATGCTTTTGGATGGTCAATTCATGATATTAAAGGTATCAACCCTTCCATATGCACTCATAGAATTTACATGGAGGATCAATTTGAGCCTCGAGCCCTACCTCAGCGCCGCCTTAATCCAAATATGAAAGAGGTAGTAAAGAAAGAAGTGATCAAACTACTCAATGTTGGTATTATCTATCCTATCTCTGAAAGTAAGTGGGTCAGTCCGGTGCAATGTGTCCCTAAAAAGGGAGGTACAACTGTCATGATAAACGATCACCAAGAATTGATAGCAGTAATGGAAACCACAGGGTGGCGTATGTGCATTGATTTTAAAAAATTAAATGATAAATGAAGCCACTAGGAAGGACCATTTTCCTTTACCCTTTACTGATCAAATGCTTGAAAAGTTGACAGGGCATAAATATTATTGTTGTTTAGATGGGTATTCCAGTTATATGCAAATACCAGTGGCTTTACAAGATCAAGAAAAAACTACTTTTACTTGCCCATATGGTACTTTTGCATATTAAAGGATGCCCTTTGGTCTGTGTAATGCCCTTGCCACTTTCCAGAGATTCATGATGACTATCTTTTTAGATTTAATTGAAAATTGCATTGAAATTTTTATGGATGATTTTTCTGTATTTGGATCCTCATATGATAGTTGCTTGCATCATTTGAATTGGTGTTGAAAAGATGCAGGGACACTAATTTGGTGCTAAACTGGGAAAAGTGTCAATTTATGGTGCAAGAGTGCATTATTCTGGGGCATAAAGTGTCCGCAAAAGGAATTGAGGTAGCTCCTGCCAAGGAAGAGGTTATTGTGAAATTGCCTCCGCCAAATTATGTAAGGGCAGTGCAAAGTTTCTTAGCCCGTGCTGGTTTTTATAGGAGGTTTGTCAAAGATTTTTCTAAAATTTCCAAACCAATGACAGACCTCTTAGTTAAAGAAGCCACTTTTGATTTTTCTGACTTATTTTTAAAGGCATTTAATTTGCTAAAAGAAAAACTAGTTAGTGCCCCTATTTTTATGACCCCCGATTGGATTCTCCCTTTTGATTTGATGTGTGATGCTAGTGATACTATTGTGGGGCCAGTTTTGGGCCAGAGAAAAGACAAGGCATTTCACAACATATACTATGTATGTCGTACTTTGGATGATGCTCAGAAAAATTACACCACCACTGAAAAAGAGTTATTGGCCGTGGTTTTTGCTTTTGATAAATTTCGCCATTACCTTGTTCTCTCAAAAGTAATTGTTTATACTGATCACTCTACTATAAAATATCTGCTTGGTAAACAGGATGCAAAGCCTCGGTTGATTAGGTGGATTTTGTTGCTACAAGAACTTGACTTGGAGATCAAGGACAAAAAAGGTTCAGAAATCTTGTGGCTGACCATTTATCACGCCTTGACCTTAGCGTGATGCAACTTGCCTATGATGGAAAGATCAAAGAAGTGTTCCCTGATGAACGTCTCCTAGCTATTTCCCCCGCTCCTTGGTATGCTAATATTGTTAACTATCTGGCAGGTAAGGTTGTTCCCCCTCATTTTTCTTTCCTGCAATAGAAGAAACTTTTCTCTGATGCTAAACACTATATATGGGATGACCCTTACTTGTCTAAAATCTGTGGGGATAAAGTGATTTGGCATTGTGTCTTGGCCCATGAGGTATTTTCTATTCTTGAACATTGTCATTCTAGAGAGGCTGGTGGCCATTTCGGCCCAACTAGAACTACGTACAAAGTTTTGCAATGTGGTTTTTATTGACCCACAATTTTTGAAGATGCAAACGAATTTGTGAAATCCTGTGATAGCTGCCAGCGTAGTGACAACATTTCTAGGCCGTAGGAAATGTCTTTAACTAATATTTTGGTGTGTGATATTTTTGATGTCTGGGGTATTGACTTTATGGGTCCTTTTCCTAAATCTTTTTCAAACCAATATGTTCTTGTTGCTGTGGATTTTGTTTCTAAATGGGTCGAGGCTATAGCTCTACCTACCAATGACGCTCGAGTTGTGTAAATTTTTTGAAAAAAGAATATTTTTACTCGATTTGGCACACCTACAACAATCATTAGTGATGGTGGCACTCACTTTTTCAATAAACAATTTGATAAGCTTTTAAGCAAATATGGTGTCACTCATAGGGCAGCAACTCCTTATCATCCGCAAACCAGTGGACAAGTGGAAATTTCCAATAGGGAGTTAAAAAGAATTTTGGAAAAAACTGTTGGTGCTTCTAGGAAAGACTTGTCTTGGAAATTAGGTGATGCATTATAGGCATATAAGATTGCATATAAGACTCCCATTGGGATGTCTCCCTATCGCCTTATTTTTGGTAAGTCATGCCATTTACCTATTGAGTTAGAACATAAAGCATTCTGAGTTTTGAAATTTCTTAACTTTGATACACAACTTACAGGTGAAAACAAGTTATTGCAGTTAAATGAGTTGGATGAGTTTCGTCTGGAAGCATATGAGAATGCCAAATATTACAAGGAGCGCACCAAAAAGTGGCATGATAAACACATTTAGAAGCATGAGTTTCAGATTGGGGAAAAAGTTTTGATTTATATCTCATGTTTGCGTCTTTTTCCAGGTAAATTGCACTCAAGGTAGGTTGGCCCTTACATCGTGAGCCAAGTTTTTCCTTCTGGAGCACTTGAAGTTGCTTGTAATGTTAACACTACATTCAAAATCAATGAACAACGTGCTAAGCATTTTGAAGAGGGATTACCACAGGTGAAATCTATCACATATTTGAAGGATTGATCCATTCTAAGCACTGTCAAGCTCGGGACGTTAAACAAGCGTTGCGCAAGAGGCAACCTGCGATGTATAAGTAAGGAAGCAAAGCCTTACATATTTGAGCAAGGCCTTTCATGAAAAAAAATATTACTTCTACTCTCCACTTGTATTTCATGATTAAATGTTTTGCACTGAGGACACTGCATAAGTTAAATGTTGGGAGGAAAAATATTCATATTTTTTATATTGCTGCATCCAATTATTTGGCTTAAACACTCTTTTAAAATTAAGGAAACCCCTCACAAAAAAAATTTGAAAAATTGCTTTGATAGTCTCATAAGTATTTTGGAAAAAGTTGGTCTTTTGAAAATTGGAATTTGGCCGAAAATTCTTTGATTGAAAATTTTTCATTGGACTTTGTTTCTAAATGTGAGATTTGGGCCTTTATGAGGATTAAATTACAATGATAAATTATTTGGTATTAATCCCTTTGTTTTGATGAGTGTGATTTCTCAGGAGAATATATTCTAGAACTTGTCCTGAGACCATCTTGAGGCGAATTTGATCTTTATGCATGTGGAACTCTTGTTGGGGCACTCTTGGGTATTTTTCTGGCCCGTATTATTTTGATAAATACTTCTTCTAATTGCTCAATTTGAGCCTTATAAGAATATCTCTTCTTTGTTCCCTATTCTGAAAAATTGAAAATTGTTTTTGGTGACCTCTTAGAAGTATAATGCAGCATTAGTAGGAATGTAACACTATGAAATCCCTTTCTGAAAATAAAAGTGTTAGAAATAAGTTGGCAGTAAAAGAAAAAGGCTTCTCTCTCTATTCAAAAAAAAATGAAAATAAATTTATTGAAAATAAAAAAATAAAGAGAAGAGCAAGAAAAAAACGAGAAAAAGAAAAAGCTTATAGCAAAGGAAAGAAAAGAGGGAAAAGTTGAAAGAAAAAGGTAGTTGATCTTTGAAATATTTTGAGAAAAAAAGTGTTAAAGCACTTTATGTTTTTTTATGCTTCAAGAAATTATTACTTTATTTTCTTGGTTTAGCCCGTTGAATATCCATATTTTTTCTGTCTCACCCAGCATCAATGCTTTGGCCCCGTTACAACCCTTGAAAGACCCATTCCTACTTCTGCATGCATGTGGATCATATTGTAGAGATATGGTTAATGGACAAGCCTATGGTAATATGTTTATTTGAGAATCTTGAGTGCTTTAAATATCTTTGCCCAATACACTGCGAGATTGTAAGTAGAGTAACCTTTGCTTTTTTGAAAAGTTTGATTTCAAAGAAATTAAAAATTCCAATTGGGTAATCTTTTAACTTTCTTTTGAAAATTATTTTGTTTGACTATCTTTGTAATTTTGAAAACTCTGTTTGTTTTGGGTTACCCTCATTTAAGTTTGAAGCTTCTTTTGAAAACTATTTTTAGCCAGATAGTTGCTTGAGGGCAAGAAATGCTTAAGTGTGGGAAGTTTGATAAGCCTCAATTCTGTGTATTTTATGGGGGGTATTTGGGATGAATTTTGGTGCATTTCATGATAATTATTATTGTATTTCACCCCTTTAACTTAAGTTTTGATAGAATTGACGTTTAGAGGCAGTTTGATGTACTTATGAAGAAAAATGCAGGTTTTAGAGCTAAAATGGGTAGAATACTGAACTTCCGAGGTTAAGCACGGTCGTGCCATGCGTGAGCACGCCCGTGCAAGCCCTTCAAGTCATCCATCCAAACAAAGCCTTACAAAAAGTCTTAAAGCTGACCTCTGAAGATTTAGCACAGCCGTGCCAAACAGCAGCACGCCCATACCAAAACGAAGTAAGGTCTAACTCAGAGAAACAAGTCCTGACTGAACCAAGCACAATCTCAATCGCGAAGAGCACAGCCGTGCAAGAAAGTGAGCACGCCCGTGCTGAAGCCCGTGCATTAGGACTCTGATTTGTGAAGTTGGTACGCCCTTGCATATTTGAGCACGGCCTGACATAGTGAAGAGCACGACCGTGCTGATTTGTAGTACGCCCGTGCTGGCAGCGTAGACGACCTAATTTAGGTACCTATTCTCATATTTTGTTATAAATAGAGGCCCTCTGTGCCATTCTTAGGTATCCAATCTTCTCTTCGAACCATCTCATCTTTTATTCTTTCAGTACTATACTCTTTGTTTTTTAGTTTATAGTTTTGTAATTTTGATTTCTAGAGTAGGATTGGTATCTGGAGGTTAAGTTGGAGACCACTTCTACCTCTTCAATTCTTCAGGATGCGTTTCCCTTTGTTGACTTTGGTTTTCTCTATATGATTAGCTAAATTCACCACTAGAGTTGTGGTGGATCTTGTGTTAGAAATCCCTTTTTCTATGTCTTAGCTTTAATTCGAATTCTGTTTGGTTTCGAAATTACTATCTAATTAGATTTATCTTATTGCTCTTCATTCCATGTATAGGATTAGCTACCCTTTGTGTAACACCCCCCTTGGGTATTACATGAAGAACACGTGCAGAATTAAATTTAAAAGATAATTGCTGGTTGCTTTCGAAAAAAGAATAATTTACTTTAAGTTAGAAAACTCGGGTGTAAAAAGTTTTCGGCATAATAATTCAGAAAGTGATATACACATCACAATAATAAAATCACACCATTCTTGACAATGCACATAACTGGGTCTATTCACAAACCTTAAACCATCACATAAAAGTTTTCTTGAAATTGTCTTTCATACAGAAATTCCAAACTATACAGAGGTTTTCAAAACCACATGCACCAACTTTCTCAACATTATACATTAAAAATCCTAAGAGCTGGTTTGATAAAAGAACTCTACGGACAATAAAGTCTACTACCTATTATGCATCATACCACTGAGACTAGGTCTCGTCGTCGATAGTCCACACATCTTCGTCTTCGGCATCGAGAAACACAAACTATAGGGTCCTGAAGTGACCCAAAAGACCATTGAGAAGTATCTGTACACGTATCCAAAAACACAACAGGGTGTCCAACATGTACAGGCAAAGGTGAGTAACCAATATATGGATTTCAACGCGATAACTACATGCAAGACACACAAAACAGCATATGAACATATGTAGTATCAACACAGCATAACAACAGAAGTAACACAGGGCAACACACCAGGTAACAACATATCCAACATGCATACCATAAATTGCAATATATCATATTTATCAATTAACAGCATAACACATCTTGAAAGCAAAATGGTGATGTACACTAAGCAAATGTAATCATCAACAGCCATATGCCACAAGGGTAAAACTCTGACCCCTACTCCATGGAGCTAATAAATAGTCGGAGAAAGTGAATGGTAGGACATGTTCCGGTTATTGCCAGCCATGAGCAAGATGCTACAACATTCGTAACGTGCACGTATCTGGCTTTACGGAAACACTCTCGACCAAACATGAAAAGTACGGCATCTAGTAGAGGATATCAGTGTATTGCTCGGATTAGCCACGACACAGAAGAGCTACCAACTGGTCACATGTCAGCCCTTCCAACCCTGATACCTCCAAAAAGACCATTGAAGATCGTCACCGTAAGATTCGCACCCGCATCAAGGTGTAAGCTCAACTCCTAGGCTCAAGGCCTTACAACTATGCAAATGAAATGCTAAGGCTAACACAAAGCAGATGCGATAAAGCAATGTCTATCCATTGGATAAGCGTCAAGGTTCTCTAAAGTTCTCTTTCTTAGGAACTATACACGTCTTTGTATTTATAAAACATTTATCTAAAACATTTATCCATCAGATAATTATCTTGTGATTCCTTTGGAATGATCCGAGCTGATTTCGGAATTGCCGACTGTCCCCACAAACCAACACAAGTCTTTTCAGCATGCTTTGTCCTCACTCACACACTTTCTAGGAAACTTCCCAGAAGGTCACCCATCTCACAATTACTCCAAATCAAGCATGCTTAACTTTGGAGTTCTTATGTTCTAGGCTTCCGAAAAGAAGACGGATCTTGTTGGTATAGGTAGTACCAATCAATTCTCATAAGCTTTCCTTCAACTATACAGTCCCATACCTGCATAGCCTCAGGATTCCTTTAACCGTACAGTCCCATACCTGCATAGCCTCAGGGTCCCTCTCGTCCCAATTATTACAAGACTGAAACAATCAAACGACTGTTTCAAAACCCAAAACGTTTCTTGTTTGTGTTTGTGTCTTATGAATCACATCTCAAACCCTAAGTATTATGAAGAAGGATTGAGAATCCTCTTGGATAAGTCTTTGATCCTTTCTAAGATATTACTCCTTGATTTTCAATCAATGAAATAAATGTTGATTCATTTGAGTCTTATGAAGTCATTGATGCATTAAGTCATCAATGGTATAGTACATGGTCTTGTTCCACCACATAACATACTAAATTATCCCTTGTCTTCAACTCTAAGTTAATTACTTAACTTAGGTTTTCACGCGTAAAACTTTACGATTAAGAGTTAAAAACTCTTTTGGTAACAAAAATGTTCTCATTTGAAAACTCATTGGATTTGAAATACGTTGCACTTGCCTCAAGCAAAGTATCTTAACTATTTTTGAAAAGAGTTCTTCGGTACTTAACTTAGTGTAAAACCATGGTCTAAGTTAATGAAAAGGAAATGTAATCTCATCTAACTTCCTTAACTATGATTCATTTAATCAACTTAAGGATAAAAGGTCTCCATTATGTTTGAAAAAGAACTTTGTCTTCGTTTTAAGATGAACTTCGTTTTCGTTTTAAGATAAAGGAAATGCCTTCTGAAACTATATTTAACTTCTCATGAAAACACTTCTTTATTTTACTTTTAAATCACTTGATCACTTAGATAAACTAAGGTTAAAGTAAAAGACATGTTTCACTTTGGTGAAAACGCTTAAAAGTTGAAACTTTACTTAATCTTTGGATCAAATCACTTATTGCTTTCCTTTGAAACATAAGTTATATTAAAACAATTTCTTACTTTAAGAATTTTAAATGTTCAAGAACAACAAGTGTTCTTCCTTTTTCTTTGGTCATGGCCGAATGCTCCCTCAATGGGATGTGAAGATTTTGCTTCACCTATTTGACAAGTTATAGCTCAAAAGCTCACAATATAATGATGAACAATAATCATGCATCATTCAATCATAATCAAGCATAAAAATCCTTACTTGATCTAGAGATCAAAGTATGGTTTTCAACATACATGAAAACATTTTCCATCCAAGCATACATCATCATCAACATATGCTAAAACATAGTAAAGCATACTAAAGCATATATCATTATTACAATCACAACGAAGCTCCAACAGAGCTACACAAATCAATCACAGATAACATATAGTTATCCTAAAATCCCTTAGGCAAAGTCCCCTTACCCGTTGTAGTTATCCTCCAAGCTATCCTCCGATCAAAAGTCGTCCGATCGGCTCGCGAATCCTCCCGATTCCTCGTCCGATCAACCAATCACAACTACATACACATAATAAATCCAAACATCAATATTACATAACACAAATCTTCCTATTCCTACCTATATAGGATTCGGCCATGGAGCTATAAAAAATAGCTAGGGATGTCCAAAAATTCCTATCTCTTGGATTCCATCCTTTCTAGGTGTGCTAAGGCTAGATCAAAGCCTATTACTCCAAAACTTGAACCAAAATCCCATCCACCAACACATGGAGGTTTCGGCGAAGAAAACCCATATGAGCTAGCAAGCTCATTTGGTTTCCAACTCTTGGATCCATGATCCTCAAGTACACACAACACTAGATTAAGTCTTATTACTCAAAACTTGAGTCAAAAACTCATCCTTTCTTACCTTGAAGATTTCGGCCACTTTAAGAAGATAGGGCTAGAAAACTTATTTGATTTCATGTCCTTGGATAATGAAAGAGAATGATGAAACTAGATCATAGAAATTGATTTGGTATCAAAAGGATTTTTCTACACTTTTTTATGAATTTTCAAAGTTTATGGATCAAAGTTGGATCTTCATGAATCAAGAGATTCAAGAGATGAAATAGAGAGATTAAGAAAGCTAGGATGGAGTTAATACCTCCTAGATTCAAAGTCTTGAAGAGAAACAACTTGATTTCACCAAAAACTTTCAAGTTTCAAGATCAAAATGAAGAAAAATGTGAAGAACTCTATGAACTTGGAAGAACAAGTGAGAGAAGATGAAGAACAAGAGAGAGAAGAGAGAGAAAGAGTGATGGCCGAAATGGCCAGGAGAGAGAAAGAGAGAAATATATATTTTGATGTCATGGCAAACTTGTAAATAACCAAAAGGGTAATTTGATAATTCCTTAAAAGACTAGGGGCGTAAATGTCATTTTCCCTATAAATATCTAGATATTTCTAGAAAGATAATGATGACATGGTGAGTCACAGGGTCAGAATGGTTATTCCATAAATTCTTAGGGGCAAAACAGCCATTTCATCATTCAAAGGCAAATGGTAATTATGAAAAGGGTCAACGGCATTTTAGTCATTTCACGTCCAGATATTTTCTAAACGTAATCATTACACTGATGAGTCACTGATGAGTCATAGCACACCATGTGACTTCAATATTATCCGTAGCGAGTCATTGAAATCTCGTATTAAGCTCTGTTCTTCACCCGATTTAGGTTTTCACCCAAGAAAGTCGTATGACGACTTATTTATTTTGAATATTTTCAAAATAACCAATATTGTTGGAAATAAAATATAAAACCTAACTGTTTTGTTCATGAGTCGAAATTAGGTCTTGATAGTAGAAAAAGACTACTATCCGTGAAAAACGCAGACCGGGCTCCGTTTGAGCTTTCGCCCAAAACTTAACCATGGCTTCGGTTGTGTAAGGCATGCCTATGTTCTCAGAATATTTTATTTTGTTCTCTAAACCCTCCTATAAAATACAAACGTTTAAATACTGAAGAATTGTGAAATGTGAAAATTGGGGCGTTACACTTTGCATGCTCTTAATCAATTGATTGATATTTTGGCTATCAAGCCCAATCAAATTAGTAGATCTATAGGATAAACGAGGATAATTAATTGACTTGCGACCGTACTGCAATTGTTACCTTTCGGTTATTTAAACTTCTCAGTTTTTTATGCTTTCCATGTTGTTCGCAACTGCTGCCTGACAAACAGCAAGTCCGTTCGAGGAAAAGAATATCAGTGATTCACAACCACAGGATAGTAATAGTTAAAGGGATCAGTAATCGGAGAAGGCAATATTGAAACCAGATAGTACTAGTATTTAGGGGGTATTGAAAGCACAAGTAAAGTCATGGCTCTAGGCTCTTTTACTTTTGATCTCTTAACTCTCTGTTTATCTCTTTTGTTATCTTTTGCTACTGCTGTATCATCATCTTTATATTATTAATTATTTCGTTAAGTCTGAATAGCATAAGGATTTTCCTATTTCAATACTTGCTTTACCACCATTAAATCACAATTAATCTCTTGGGTACGATAAATGGAATTCTGTCCTATATTACTTCTGCGACAGGGTACACTGCCCTTAAGTGTGCTTTGAATGCAACATGTGTGCTGTGAGGATTTTGATGTATGTTGAGCAGGGGTGATGAGCGCTTTTAGTGTGAGAGTTTCTTGACCTTGGGATGTATTTTGTTATAGTCGGTTTCCGATGTACCCTATGTTTATATGTTACTACTCTAGCCCTACTGATGGGACAACTGTTGCAAGTATATATTTCTTTATGTGTCTTGATCTGGGTGACTCTGATGTTTGTGTGCTTTAGTTAGTTATGTTTTTGCTTTTAATATTTTCCGCTTCGCTTTGTCTTGTTAATAAAGCGCGCTAATGTTTATAATATGTTTAAGGTTAGTTAATATTTTAGGTTCTTTAATGGGATAGCGAGTCGTCTCATTTGGTGGTAGTAGAGCAGTTCGGGTTATCAAGATAAGGAGAAGGAGTTCCTGAATCTGAAGGAGGGACAAATGTCGGTGGGAGAATACGCCATGAGATTTGAGGCGCTACTGAAATTCTCTCAGTTCTATCAGGTGCACCTGGATAAGGACTAGGTGTGTAGAAGATTTAAGGATGGGTTGAGGCCCGAGCTGAAAAGGGCAATGCTATCGTTAAGCATTCGATCATTCCCTGAGTTGATAGAAAAGTGCACAGTCCTGGAAGGGCATGATCTAGAAGGAGTTGCACAAGCTCAAGTGAGAAGTGGTGGATCGGTTAGAAGTAATAGTCAAAGAGGCATAGGAGGATGACTTCAATAGAGGGCGAAGCCTTATAGTCGCCCAAGTCAACAAACAACCAATTCGGGAAGAGGGAGAAACAGTCAAGGCCAACCAGGGTTCTCGACTTGTTTCCAATGCGGAGATCCACATCTGATCATGAACTGTACCCAAGCACCCAACGTCAACTGTTTTTGATGTGGCAAGATTGGCCACTATGCCGGCAACTGCAGGCAAGGGAGTAATAGGAGGGGTCAGTCCTCCCAACAAAGTGCAAGGACTCAAAGTGGTGGAGCAATACAGCAAGCGGTGAGTCAGGAGAGCAAGCCAAAGACGATGGGAAGGGTGTTTGCTGTGAGAGGATCTGAAGCCTCTCGATGTCCCGACCTGATACAAGATAAGTACCTAGTAGTTGGGAGACTCTTATCTGTTTTATTTGATTCAGGGGTTAGCATGTATGGATCATTTGAATTTGTCAATTTCATCTTTACCATATGAGCTAATTGTCTCTATGTAACACCCCAATTTTCACCCTTAGATTATAATGTGTTAATCCTTGATTTTATATGTTTATATATGCTTGTTATGCTTGTTCTAGATGTCTAGGTTCATGTTTGGGATAGTTTAACCTTTAGAAAAGGTCAATCCATTCGAGTCCAAGAAACCTTTTTTACGGTTTTGTCTATATCTTGAGTTCTAGAGGCCTGATTGAGGCGATCTTGGATGCGTTGGAAAGCTTAGAGCATTGTCTACAAGTCTTATTTCATGTGTCAAGGCCAAATTCGGCTTCTATAAGGTTGCATTGCGAAGGAAGCGTCGTCTCGCTAATCTGGCAGACAGCTTCATGGAGCTCTCTGGTTTGCCTCGCGAAAAGTGATTCGTCTCACAAATCGACGCGCAGCAGAAACATATTTTTGGTCTTTTAATCAGCCCATAGTCACCCTAACTCATATTTATACCATAAGACTCGACCTAAACCGATATTCTAACTCACAATACTCTTAGAAACTGCGCGTCTCTCTATCTCCAAACAAGGATTCCTAAACCCTTGTCAAGGATTCTTGAAGGAGATTGCACATTTGTTCATCATTCTTCGTCGCCTTCTCTTGAAGAGCATCCCTGCCATCACAAACCCTCTTCCTCGCTGCTGCTTTTGAACCTTTTGGGGTTGTGATCGTGAAATCAAGCGTCATGAGATTGAGCATTCATGAGACGCAACCTTTAGGGGACCTTTTCTCTTCCTTTGTTCATTGTGATCGTCATACCAGGTATGGGGGGAAGATGATCATATCATATGGGAATGCGAGAATGGGATATAGGTGATTGGGGATTCCGATGATCCCCTTGTGCATTGAGTGATTTGTTGATACCATTGTTGGAGCAGTGGCTTAGATGATTGTGTGCTATTATTATTACATGGAATCTATTGTATGATTGTGATATCATGAAAACGTGTATGTATTGTTATGATGATGTTATAAATATGTATGTGTTACTATAAGTTGTATCGTGTTGTTAATGTTATTATGATAATGTTTTGATCATGGATTATATGACTATTGGTTTGAGATTATGTGAATATTGAGTTATAATTAAGGATGAATGTATGCGAACTATGATTGCGACTATATTGAAATGTGATGTATTGTTTATGTGTGAGACCCAGCTTTAAGGAGCCTGTGATGGGTACTCATTTGTGAATGTTAAGTGTGAGACTCTGCTCTAAGTAGTCTGTTTATGGGTACTCATTTGTGAATGTTTGTGTGAGATCCAACTCTGCAAGGCCTGTTTATGAGACTCAACTCGGAAGGGCCTGTTTATGGACCCAGCCATGGAATGGCCTGTTTATGGGATCTAGCCTCTAAGAGCTTATTTATGGGACCCAGCCCTAGAGACCCTGTTTGTGGGTACTCAATTATGTGTGTTGTATGAGTCCGAGGGGACATTGTTGCTTGTGATTGTAATGCGACATATATACAAAATATATTAAGATGATATGTTAAACTGTTGTGAGATGATTTGACTTGATTTACGAGAATGATTATGCTATGTTTGTGGGTGTGTAGTACTTATATGTGTATGTATATGTATATCTGTGTGTATGCGCTAGACTTAATTTCCATTTTACTTCCATAACATATGCATATGATTATGTCTTCTCACCCCTTTGTATTTGTGTCTTTTCTTGTGCAATGTATGATTTGTTCAGATGACTCTCAAGTGACTGAAGAGTAACACGTCGGAGCTTACGTGGAGTTGTGGATGCTTAGAGTATTAGTAGTTGAATTCTTTTGATGTTATTCATTTCTTTATGGGTTTGTTTAGCTTTGATCCATGTGACATCGGGCTAGGGGATTATATTGTTTAAACTATTTATTATTTATGCGAAACTTGTAAACGTTTTATGACAATATGTTTAACTTGATTGGATTTAAGGTTTGAGTTTATGAATGATAATACTCTTAACTATTGCGAAAATGTTTATTAATGGTAGAACTCGTATATTTTTTCCGCAAAGAATCTTTTCGCAAATTAATATTTATATAATAAACGTATGTTAGGGTTAAGGGTGTCACACTCTGCACCTACGGGTGATTCCTTAACTACCCTATTTGTTTGCTTAAAATGCCCTGTTGTTATAGAAAACAATCTTTTCTTGTGGACCTAGTTTGTGTGTCTATGCAGCAAATTGATGTTATCTTAGGCATGAACTGGCTTTCGGCCAACCATGTAATACCGGACTGTTCAAATAAGACCCTCCGTTTTTCCGAGCAATCTGGATCATTGCATGTCAGTGATGGTGAGGTAGGGGGTGAGATGGCCATGGATTGTTGCGAGTCCATTACAACATCTTCAACCACAACGGGTTGCTCTACAACAGGTGTAATAACTAAACGAGTTTGAGGTTCAGTATTACCTTGAGTCTTGGACCGTGTGGTCCTTGGCCTTCTCGCAGCTATCTTCAGCTCAGAAGCTTCAGAAGCAGATTCCCTTCTTTGTCCTTTGATCACTTTAGAAATAGGCTGATCATCTTCATCCACTAATGCAAGAACCGATTTTCTTTTCCTTACAGGTTAGACGGAGGCAGTTGGTTGACGGGCAGATAATGGCTTCACTGTTGGACGTACATGCTCTATTGAGCGTCCAACAGAGGCTACTTGTTCAGACGCTTCTTCAACAGTTTGGGTCTGACCTTTCTATACGCCTTTTTGTTTCTCTTCCTTCTTGGACTTTTCAACACAGTCCAACTTCATTTTCACTAGACTTTGCTTGCTAAACTCAGGTTGCAGCACACGATCAATTCCATGAACTCCAATATACTTGAATTTCTGTTCTAGAGTCAGAGATTTGAGGTCATTGTAAACAACGTGTTTCTAAAAGATCCTGGAGAGGAGAGCAACATGAGGGATGGTTGAGTGCTTCCCAGAACCTTCAATAGCACACTTGAAGCACATGAACAAGAGGTGTGGAAGATTTACTTGCTTTTCCAGAATCAAATGAACAAGGCAAAATTGATGTGTCTTGGAGACAGAGTCTTTTGAGCCATCCTTATGAAGGATGGACTTGTTCATAATCTGGTGAAGAACCCTAGCTTTGTTAGTCATCTTAGAGGCTATTAACTTGTCGGAGAGATTCTTTAGAAGACATTCCTTGATGGTGTCCATACCTCCCAAGTCTTCTTCCCAGTTGTCTTCATAGGTGATTCCAGACTGAGCACACACAATGGCGTTAGAGACGGTTGCCTCAGAGACAACCACTTCAGTATTCATGACCTTGTTTCTGACTTCCTTTGCTATAATGGTAAGGTTAGTCCAGCACTCTCTTTTGATTGCAGGATAGATCACAGGGGATCCTTCGAAAAAATTGGACCATCCAGTTGCTTGAATGAGAGGAACAACATCAATTCCATGGTTAGGGAAGAACTTCAGACTGAATTTAAACTCAACCGGGATCTCAACATTTTGAACATCTAGGGATTTTCCATTGCCTTTAGCAGAAGCGGATGCAGAAGCAGAAGCAAAAGATGCCATTGTTTCAGAAAGAAAGCTTTTCGCAAAAGAAGGTTTTTCAAAGAGGGAGAGAGAGTTTGAAGATGAAGAGATTGTAAAAAGGTTCTACCTTTAAGAAATAGGCTTAAAAGGTTGAAAAATGTTTCACATTTTCTGTTTAAAAGATAATTTAAAAAAAACGGGAAAAAAAGGGTAAGAAGACGTGAGCATTTAATGCCTGATACACGTTTTAGTTTTGAAAACCGTAAAAAGCAGTTTCGCAATAAAAAAACAAACTGACTCAGTTAGGGAATGTGAATTTTATTTGCCTGTCGACAAAGATTCAGTTCAATTAATGTATTGGATGAACATAAGATACACATATATAGGACTCACATATATTGGACCATAACAAGTATTGGGCGCATGCATTGGACTCATGATTAATCAATGAAATGCATACTCAAATGTTTTCTTATAAATGTGAATCTATCTTCAACTAGATGTTTGGTGAAGATATCTTCCAACTGATGGTCAGTATCAATAAATGGAATATCAATTGTACCTTTTTGCACATAATCTCTACTAAAATGATGTTTAATCTCTATATGCTTTGCTCTTGAATGCAATATAGGATTCTTTGAAAGATTAATGGCAGTTGTGTTATCACACATAATTGGAATGTTACTCACAAATACATTATAGTCTTCCAACTAATGCTTAATCCATAGGAATTGTGAGCAGCAGCTTGCAGCAGCAATGTACTCAGCTTCAGCGGTTGATAAGGCAATTGTGCTTTGCCTTTTGCTTCACCATGAGACTAAGTTAGCTCAAAGGAAGTGACAACCTCCACTTGTGCTTTTTCTTTCAATTCTGTCTCCAGCATAGTCAACATCACAGAATCCAACTAATCTGTACTCATCATATTTCTTATACAACAGACCCAGATTAGTAGAACCTTTAACTGAGAGATGAGACTCTCTTGGATCAGATTGAAATTGAGCACATAAGCAAACACTGAACATGATATCAGGTCTGGACGCAGTTAGATATAAGAGGGAACCAATCGTACCTCTATATACCTTTTTGTCTTTATCATCTTTGTTCAGTATAGACGTTGGATGCATTGGAGTATTCATTGGTTTGCAATCATCCAATTTGAAGCGTTTCAGAAGCTCCTTTGGGTATTTTGTCTGATGAATGTACACTTCGTCCGATGTTTGTTTAACTTGCAGTCCGAGGAACAATTTTAGTTCACCATCATGCTTATTTCAAATTCTTTCTGCATAAGCTCCGAGAACTCTTGGCAAAGAGATTCATCAGTTGCAACAAATATTATATCATCAACATAAATCTGAGCAATAATAAAATCCTTTTTATTAGATTTTCTAAAAAGAGTTGTATCCACTTTTCCTCTTGAGAAGCTGTTCTCCATTAGGAAAGTGTGGAGTCTCTCATACGAAGCTCTAGGAGCTTGTTTGAGTCCGTATAAAGATTTCTTAAGCTTATATACATGCTCAGGATGGTTTTGATGTTCAAAACCTGGTGATTGTACAACATAAACTTCTTCATTTATAAAGTCATTTAAGAAAGAACATTTTACATCCATTTGGTAAAGCATAATGTTATGATGTGCAACATACGAAAGTAAGATGTGTATGGCTTCTAATCTAGCTACAGGAGCAAAAGTTTCAGTATAGTTGATACCTTCCTCTTGTGAGTAGCCTTGAACAACTAACCATGCTTTATTTCTTACCACTTTGCCATCTTCGTTCAGCTTGTTTCTATATACCCACTTGGTTCCAATGATTGACTTATCCTTTGGTAGAGGAACCAGCGTCCAAACATCACTTTGTTGAAACTGGTTAAGCTCCTATTGCATAGCAAGGATCCAACATTCATCTATTAAGGCTTCGTCTGCTGACTTTGGTTCCAATTCAGAGATAAATGCTGAATCAACTTGTTCTCTGAAGGTTGACATTGTGCGGACTCTATCATTTTGTTTTCTAATGATTTGATCCTCAGGATGATAAGTTCTGAATTGCCATAAGCGTGGAGTATTAGCAGCTTGTTGAGACAATGATGCGTCTAATGCGTTTTGAGTTGCGTTTGATGCTCCATCCTCTTTAATCATTGGACGATCTTCTACATCATTCATATTGATATCTACAAAAGATTCATCTAGGTCAGATAATCTCTTATCAGGCTGTTTGTCATCAAACTTAACATGGATGGATTCTTCAACAACTAAAGTCCTAGAGTTATCTACTATAAAAGCTTTGGACGTTTCTGAATATCCTAACAATATTCCATTGTCTACTTTGGCATCAAACTTACTAAGTTGATCCTTAGTATTTAAAATGAAACCTTGACATTCGAAGGGGAGGAAATAAAAAATGTTGGGTTTATGTCCTTTCCACAATTTATAAGGAGTCTTATTCAAGATAGGTCTTATGTATATTCTGTTCTGAATGTAGCAGACAATATTTACAGTTTCAGTTTAGAAGTGTTTGGAGACCGAATTATCACAGAGCATTGCCTTAGCCATATCTTTGTAATACCCGCTAAAAATGACTTAGTTAATTTTAAACGACAGAAGATATAATTATTAAAAATAGGGGCATGTTAAATTTGTTGAGTATATTATAATAGTAACATAAAAAAATTTGATAGTTTAAATTAATAAATGTGTCAAATTGTTTGACATGTGCTATGAATAATTTAAACGAATAATATTATGAGTTTATAAATAATAAATAGTTTACGAGGTAGAGAATTAGAATTTAAAAATGTTAAAAGAAATATGTTTTAATTAGTTAAAGGATTTTATCTTTTTGCCCTCTAGTGTCAGGTTGAGAGAAATTTAAGGCTAGAGATACTACAGTAAAAACAAAAGGGTATAAATATTAAATGTTGGTGATTCAGTTGCCGCGGAGAACCCTAATGCACAAACTTAGAAATACTCTAAGAAAGGGGAAGAAGATCCAACGACCCAAGGCCATAGAAACGAGTTCTTGACATCAGTACTGCATCGTAGGCAAGAAGAACCAAGTTTCTTTCACATCATCATCTTTCTTTTTCATCAAATCAGGTGAGGGATTTTGTGATTTTTGTTCTAGATTTCATGGATTTTGATTTGGGTATACTTTAAGGTATAAAAGACATGATTATATTTTATATTGTGGAATCATGTGTGATTCCATCATGTACTTCTCATCCTAGATTCTTTGATTCTAGGTTTAAATTGTTGTATCCTCTTGGGTTACGTTCTTTGATCTGTTGGATTGAATTGGGGATCATGGAATTAAGTTTGGATGGATAGGTTTTGTCGAGAAACAGAAAAAAAAACGGGCATTGCAGCACAAAACTTGCTATGTTTTCATTGTGCAGGGAAGCGACCGTTGTTGCAAAGTTTAAATGTTTTGTGTGTGTGTGTGTGTCGAATAATATGTGTAAGGTGAATAGGATCACCCATATATTAAAATGAATGTTTGATGGGATTGTAATGAGATAATTATAAACTATGAAGTATATTGGAAATGAATTGAAATGGCATGGGTACTGGTTAGGTACAGTCTGATAAAGTTTGTTTGCACTCTTAAAAATGTTAAATTGTTATAATCCATGTGATGGTGATATACCTTATTATTTTTTAAAAATTATTATTTGATTGGTAATGATGTGGGAATTATTTGAGATGAGATGCTATTTAGACAATGACGTAGGATATAGTGATAAAGGTCATAATATGAGGTGTTTCAAAAAAAAGGTTTATAATATTAGGTTCGTTCAATTTGAATATTGAAATGAAACTTATGTGTAGTGCTAATGATGAGTAGTGATGAAAATATATGCCAAGTGTGATGCCTCCTAGAGAATGAGTGATATAAGTTTATTTTGTGGTGATTAGTATTAAGGGGATGGAAAATATAATTGGATTCTCATGGATCAAGATATGATGTTTCTTTGTAAATCTTATTGAGTAATTAGTTAAGCTCTAATGTGTACAAAAATTTAGGAAACATGACAACTAGTATCTGTTTATGCTAGGCCATATGGATTTATGTGGTCCAATACAAAGTGTTAGTTTGAGTGGATTATAAATATTGAATTCTTTTATTGTGGAGCTTGGAAAATTATATGTAAGTAAGGAAAAGACAGAGTATATGGTGGTATACATATAACAAATGCCATTATGCATTTTTTGGTGCTATATGATAAATATTGTTTACGCTTTTTAATTTATTGCCATGGTAGGTTCTATTCATTTAAAAATGTGATGATGGTATGGTAAGTACCTATGAGATGTGTAATGATGAGGGTTATATATATATATATATATATATATGATAACTAATGCTTTAGATTATGACTAGTATGCTTGGAGATATTATTAACTCCTTTTATGATTGAGTTGCATTATGTGATAGAAGATATATTGCATTATTGTGAATATTTTGGGACTACACAAGTTTGAATTGTGTGGATACGACATTTGTATGGAATGTGTTTTGGTTTTGGATATTGAGCATGACTTAGTATCCGACTGGTCAGCGGACTCGACCGGTATAGAAATGCGACCGTCGGAGTGTGGGGCCTCTAGTGAAAAATCCCGGAGTTCGGAGGTATGTTGTATTGTGACTGAGGTCACTTGCCGGTCCGCGGGGTTACTGGGGTATAAATGTCACCGTCGGAGTAGGAGACTGTAGTGAACAACTTTAAGGGGATATGCAAGCATCTTGCACAATGGGAAAAATTGAGCATATGACGAGTTGCTATCGCTACGGTTTGGTTATCATTTTGATATAATGTGACATATAATTATGTTTATGAATATATTTAATTTTGCATTATTTGTATTATTCTGTTTATCCATCACTAAGTTTTGGGACTCATCCGCGCCCTTTTGGTTCAGCTTCAGGTACCCTTCGTGAGGATCCATCTCAGGGACCCGAGCGCATGAGTAGTGCGGGGTGATGTTGAAGCCTTAGCTTTTAGTTTTGGATAGTTTGTCATATGAGATATCTCCATTGTTTGGGGTTTTAATTTCCTTTTGGTTTTGGATTTTAAACTCTTTGATGTTGACTCAGGGCACCTTTAGCTTAAGCGAATTATAAACGATTACTCTGGTATTTTAATTACTTTATGTTATGATGCAACTTGAACGTACTTGAAAGGCATTGGGAATAGAAGAGTGATGACCCATTCTAGCTGGTCATGGACGCCTAAGTTGGGTCCTGACACTCGTGAAGAGATCGGTTATTTCTCTCAATAACACCATTCTGTTGTGGTGTTCTAGGTGAAGAGAAATTGTGATGAATACCACTTTTATCATAGAACCTTTGGAAAAGCTCATTTTCAAATTCTCCTCCATGATCACTTCTGATTGAGCTAATACATATGCCTTTTTCATTCTGTACATGTTTGCAGAATATGACAAAGACCTTGAAAGACTCATCCTTGTGAGCAAGGAACTTAACCCATGTTCATCTTGTGTAGTCATCTACTATGACAAACCATATTTCTTACCACTGACAGAAGCAGTTCTTGATGGACCAAACAAATCAAGATGTAACAGCTCTAGTGGCCTCGAAGTACTTACAATGTTCTTGGACTCAAAAGAGTTCTTAACTTGTTTTCCTTTCTGACACGCATCACAGAGAGCGTCCGATCTATACACAGTCTTTGGTAAACCTCTTACGAGGCTATGCTTGTTTAGTCTTGAGATTAATCTCAGACTTGCATGACCAAGTCTTTTGTGCCAGATCCGTCGCTCATCTTCAACAGACACAAGGCAAGACACACTCTGATTTGGGAGTTCCCCCAAGTTAATATTGTATAGATTATTTTGCCTCTTTGCAGTAAATAAGATGGACCCATCATGGTTCTTGACTATACACTCACCTTTATTGAAGGAAACATCAGACCCACTGTCACATAATTGACTTATACTAAGTAAGTTGTGTTTTAACCCTTCAACCAAAAGAACATTATCAATAGAAGGAAAATGGTGCTTACCAATTTTAACAATTCCAACTCTCTTCCCTTTTAACCAATCCACCTGTCTTATTGCGGAGGTCAGGGAATAAAGACCTTTCTCCCGTCATGTGACGTGAGCACCCACTGTCCAAGTACCAAGACTGGGGTTTCCTTTCTGTTGCTAAGCAAGTCTGCAACAGGTATGATCATATTTTTATGTACCCAGATAAACCTGGGGCTTTTCCTGTTAGTTTGTGATCTTCATCCATGCATAAAAATTTTCTTTCTATGTATGCACTTAGATGAGTTATGACCTGGTTTACCACATATGTTGCAATAGGTATGAAATGCATGAGGTTTGGTTTCATTTGAATGTTTCTTAAACTTAGAAACCTTGTGATAAGATGTGGATTTTGATACCTTATGAGAGACTTCCTATTCTCATTGTCATAGCCTAGGCGACTTGTCATGAGGTGATCTAGAGTACCTCAGTATCAAATTCAGCTTCTCTGATCCTCCAACCAACTTAGATATGCTCTTAGTGTTGAGGTTTTAAGAGGAATAATTTTTAAAAATAATTTATAAAAACCTCTGGAGAGGAAAACCCCCTTTACTAAAGGACCACGTATCGCACATGAATCACAAGGATATTATGTTTACCTCTTGAAGCGTAGCTTTACCACGAACACTGTGAGCACGTTAGTAGCACCGGTAAATCACAAACACTGCTACAGTGTGAATGACAACTTGATCTGCACAGCTACAGAGCAGCAGATTCGAGGAACACTGCTTTTATCACCACAAAGGGAGGGGTTCTTCTCTATCACCAGTATTGCAAAGTAACAATACCTCTACTCAGTCCACGCGAGCAAACTAACGTCGGAGATAGCGTAGTGCTAGCTATCAGGATTGGGAGTGGCACGACACACAGAGAGAGAAAAGAGGGTGCGTCTGTCAAGGGTGTACAACGGCCTTTATGAGTGCCCTATGTTGTGTATACCTTATGTGACGTGCACAATTTATTAATAGCGGTCACTCACTTAACCTAACCCAGTTGGGCTACTGTACGCTACAGGCCGAATGTTTCATCGTTAATTAAATCATATTTAATTAATCAATTAAATTGATCCCATTTTAATTATTAATTATTAATTAAATCATATTTAATTAACCAATTAATTCTTTGAACATTTGCTCTATGCAAGTGAGCCTATAGGTTCTTAATTAATTGACAATAATATTAATTATTATTAATCATATTAATAATCAATTAATATTATAAACAATGAGCGGCATCTAGCAATACATCATTGCTACCCAATTAATTTGAATATTGGTGATACAATTAAAGCCTTATTGTAATCATATAATGTGCAGTCAACGTCCTTTCGTCTCAATGTCTTAATTGAAAATAAATGTGTCATCCTTGTTAAGTTCAATTATTTATTTCTTAATCTAGTAATTGACGTTCGATCATGTAGGCCCAATATCTAATATTGTCCACCTTAACATGGTCATGCATTTCTACGTCGCATACCATTAAGAGGCCTATAGACATTACCCCAGTTACGTAGGAGGGACGAGTCCTATCTACATCACTCACATTCCTCAACATGTTTCATTGCAGGCTCAATAGCTATCTTTATAGTTATCCTGTTACAGATAACGTTTAATTATATTAAAGCCTATAACCACATATGTTAGGAATCGTAGTGAATTCAAGTCGAAGGACTTCTTCACTATGGTCATCATGAGAATCGTTTATGACACTTACATAACTATTATGCAGCGTTCTCATAGCGGGTCACTCCAGTATAAATGTTCCACTAATATTTATACCTATATGAAGACTTCATATCTTATATCTATGACCCGTGAAATTTGATAATCAGTACACTCACATAATAGTCTCAATGTATTATTATTGTCCTTATTAATAATAATACTTGACTATGGATATTTAAGAATAATATTCTATAATTTAATGACATCTCACGGTCAAGTCATACTTGACGTTCCATTAAATGAACTACTTATTCTAAGGACTTTATTATGCCTTAAATATTATCATCAAATATAACATAATAAATAAATACCTTATACATATATCAAATATATGATCAAAGTCATGATACAGATGATTATCTATTCAAAATAGATTGGCTACTAGGGCTTACCCCAACAATCTCCCACTAGCACTAGAGCCAATCGGGCATCAATATAACACCCATCGGCTAGTGTGAGTGTCATGCTACCACTGAGCAAGAGACTCCAATAGTGGATTGTTCAGTGTTGTCATTTTGCACATCTTCACACCTCCTCTATCGATCATCTATCGAATGAGATGGAAGTACTCAATTATATGTTCGGATCACTAGTAAGATCAAGTTTCCTTAGCTTAGGCGATTACTCCTTCATCATCGCAATGAGATCAACGGGGTTCGCAAAGTTAGGAATTTCGATTAGTTCATAAATGAATTTTCTAATCTAAACGACCTCTAAATTTGGATTTAAGGTAACTATATACTTGGCCCCTATAATAAAATCAACAACTGTCTCAAGCTTGAAACCTTTTCAAGCTCATAGTGCCACCATTAAGGCAAAACACAAAACCAGACTGCGATATAAAGTTATCCATATCGGTTTGGAAGATAGCATCAGTGTAACCAATTACAATATGCTTTTCCTCACCATTTCAGATCAAGAATGAATCCTTAGTTCTTCTCAAGTACTTAAGGATATTCTTGACTTTGGCTAGTGACCTTCTCTGGGATTGGATTGGTACCTTCTCATCATGCTCGAAGCATACGAGACATCTGTTCAAGTACATATCATGGCATGCATAACTGATTCAATTGCCGAAGCATATAGAATCTTATTCATGTGTTTCCTCTACATTTGATGTAACGGGGACTGTCCCTTGGACAAGTATACGCCACGTGACATAGGCAAGATACCCTTTTGGAATCATGCATATTTAAAGAGCCCAAACACTTTGTCAATTTATGTACCTTTGACTAAGGCCTAACAATTTCAGCGATCTATCTCCATAGATATTGATTCCTAATACATAGGAGGTTTCGCCTAAGTGCTTCATTGAAAAATAATTCCTTAACCATGTTTTCACATTTTGTGGTGTAGGAATATTGTTTCCATAAGTAGTATGTCATACGTTCCATAAAGCCTACACATTTGTGGTGAAGGAATGTTGGACGATGATCACCATCAGTGAATACATTCCATAACTCAAAGTCATGAGCTTGGACGTATATTTGAAACACGGATCTCCTGTAGGGATAGTCAGTTCCATTGAAAATGGGTGGAACATTCCAGCCTCTTTCAGAAATGACTTCTTGAGTTCTTTCTTCGGGAATAACGAGTTGTTCATCATCCGAAGAGTCTTCATTTTGCGCATTTGAACAAAGACTGAGGTTTGCTTCCTCATTTGCATCTTCTTCTTCTTCAGAAGAATCAAGGTCTTCCGAAGTGGCCATAAAGTTCATCTTCTTCTTTTTGAAGAACTTCTTCTTGTCCTTTAACATAGGACACTCAGCTTTGAAGTGGTCTGATTTGTTGCACTCGAAGCAGACCATTTGACCTTTGTCTTTGGACTCAGCATGGTCCTTGAAATTTCTCTTCTGGAATGACCTTCTTTTCAAGCCATTTTTATTTCTCTACATGTTTTGAATCTTCCTGGAGATGAAGGATAGCTCATCATCATCTGATGCTTCACTATCAGTTTGATCAGCATCATCACTTGACTCATCAGCTTTTAAAGCCTTTGAGCAGTTGGACTTTTGAGCTTTTAAGGCAATCCCTTTGCTTTTCTTTCTAGGATTGTCAAGATTAAGCTCTTGCTCATGAACTTGTAACGTATCTACCAGATCATCCAAGGTCAAAGTAGAAAGATCTTTGGCTTGATAGATTCCAGTAATAAGTGGCCGCCACCCACTTATTACCACAAGAATGGGGGTTGAATTGTGTTTCTTAAGTTTTTAAAACTTTTTCGCAAGCAGATATATTTTTCGTAAAGGGTTGGACGCAAATATGTTAATGGACGTAGAGAGCGTGTACAAATAAAGGTTGGACGCTCGTTGTGAAAATTTACTTTTAAAAACACGCCCGTTAAGAAAAAAATTCAATCCCAAAGAGTTAGTTAAGAAACAAACTAAGACAGAGATAAGGGAAAGAAGAAAGACACAAAGATATTATCCTGGTTCACTATTCACCAAAGAGCTACGTCTAGTCCCCTCTACTCGAGAGCTTTTTCCACTATAACAAAAACTTTGTTACAAGTATTCAACACCTCTTTAGGCAAGTATTCAACACTTCTTCAGGCAACACAAAGTACCCTTTTATAGTCAAGCCTCTTCAGGTTCAAGTATTCTTTTTCAAACAAGCCTCTTCAGGCTCAACCAAGATGGTTTGAATAGAGAGTTTTGTTCTACTGACTCACTATATGTGAGGGTTTGAAACTTAAGCACAGAACTCAGAAAACAAGTATTCAACTTGACGTAGAGAGTGATATGAAAATGTAAACTCAGAAAGAGCTAGAAGGCCTTTGTTTTCTTTTTGATTTGCTTGAGATTGTGTATGCTTGTATGCTTGTGTATATCTCTGTTCTGATTTTGTTTCTTCAAAGTTGAAGGTTTTTATAGCCTTCAAGTCTTGAACATTCTTCAATCTTTAACGGATGAAAAAGGAACTCCTCTGATTGTGCATTAAATGCATTATCCCATTGAGTCTGATAACTTGATGAAGGTTTCTGAAAAGCAAAGTAGACTATCGGGCTATAGCTCAAAGTAGCATTGGCACCTTTTCCTTGTACCTGAAAGTTGCCTTTTGTCTTTCCTTTTGGAGATAGTTAAATTCTTGTGTCAGGAACCGACTTGCTTCAACGCTTTTGTTGGTACGAAGATTACAAGGAATATTTGTATAAAGAATATTAGACTCTTACACGGAGAATAATAAATTCAAACTGTTATAATTACAAGTTCATGCTAAGTTACAGTCCAATTTATTTAAATGAGATGGACTTTTACATTGGACTAAGAAACATGGAACTATTACATGAAGAGTCTTTGGACTCAGATAAGAAAGTTAAAAGCTTTTAGTCCAGTGTGATAAAAAAGCTAGGCTTTGGACGGACTATTAATCTTTGGACTTAGACAGTCTTTGGAAATAAAAAGATCTGTACACTCAGATAAACACATTAGTACAAAACAAATCTTTGTTCATTCAATTTTAGTCTTTTGTTAATATCAAAACCTTAAGGAGTTTATGAACCATAACCACTTTGATTTCAACATATTACAATCCTAATATCAATAATGTCACCCAATATATCTTACAAAGTATATAGAAAATTTTGATATTAGTGAACCAATGACAGTTTCCTTCACACACAAGCACACTCTATTTTTCCATATTTGGTAGCGACGGTTATTAAAAAAAAAATCACTAAACTAAGATCAAAGTAAACCTCAAAATCCAAATCTGGATTTTATTCTACTTTTGGGTAAATATCAGAGTTTTGTTAGAGATTGAACTGAGCCCTCAGCAGAAGGCATGAACTTTGCAGGTACTGTGGACGTTGCAGCGCTTATGAGGTGTTTTAAATTCCACTCTAACACAATTTCTAAACTCATAAATTTAACTTAACAAAACAAAAGAACAGTACCAAAAGAGCACGCAATGCAGTTTGAATTAAGCCACAATAATAAAAAAAATGAAGCAAAATGAGAATGGGAGACTGAGAGATACCTTCTGGTTGTCTAAAAGAGAGACTGAGAGTGGGAGAGGTGGTGATGTGGTGGCCAGAAAACCAAAATGATGGTGGTGGTGTTCCCAATGTGGGAGAGGAAACGAGATTGGGATGAGAGATTGAGAGTGGGAGAGGACCAAAATGGTGGTGGTGTTCGCGGCAGTGGTTGCGTTCGCATAGTAGTGGTGGCCAGAGAACCAAAATGGTGGTGTTCGTGGAGGAAGGGTTAAGGAAATGTTCGAGAGCAATGAAAGACTGAGAGTGAAAGAGCGAACGTGAGGAGGGAAGTTTTCAGTTAGGGAATAAAGAACGTTTCCTCAAGGAAGCGTTACCTAAAGTACATTTATAATAGCGCTTCCTTAAGAAAACATTATTATAAGATGGATTTTAAATAGCGCTTCCTTCTCCGTCTCTTTTTTAGTAGCGTTTCACTTAAAAACGCTATTAAATGTGCGCTATTTAATTCTTTTTCTGACATAGTGAGGTTCTCAGTGGATATTAGTCACCGTCAACGGTAATAGGATATTTGGTAGTTATAAGATGATTAGAAAAAAAAAGCCACGGTAACGAACGGAGATGTAAGTAGAGTCCGCAAGTTACAACGACGGCTTCTAAAAGTTCCGGCTACCAAAAAAAATATATCCGATTCTAAAACGTTCTTTCCGTAAGGTTTGTTCTGTTGTTTGTGTCCGAACGAAAAGAAACAAACCGACACACTCACACCACACGGCGACGTATCCATCGAGATCTCGACGGTGGCTCTCCATCCTTCGCCGGAATTGGGGATCCGCCACTGTCCAGTTGATGTTTCTCCAAATCACACCACGACGTTTCCAGATCTGACATCTTCCTCTATTCTAATTACAGGTCTCTAATCCTTTCTCTCTCTTTTCCGTATTCAATTCCAATCCATTTCTCAATTTCAAATTTCACTATTCGAACATCACAATTTATGCTATACATCATACATAATACATAATACATAATACGTAATATATAATGTATTGGAACATGTTAGTGTCGTGTAAAGTAACGCTATTGATACAATTTTTTAAAATAATGGAATGGGAGACTTGAGGCTCAATCATTTTGTGTGTGTGTGTGTGTGTGTGTTTATCCTCTATAGAATTTGTCATTTGCAATGCTTTGATTGTTTATTACAGTTATGTTGTAACATGAAGAAGTGACAGACAGAATCAAGGTGATTTGAATTGAAAGAGTTGTTATTTTCCTGGACTAAAGAGAACCATAAAAATATGGAAGTCAACAATTGGTATAAGGAGCTCACATATGATGAATGGGTACCAATCCCTGTGTCTGGTCCACGTCCACCTCCTCGCTACAAGGTAGAACTCTTTCTCTTTCTCCCCCCTTGTTAGTGTAAAAAACTTTTGGTTAAACTATATAATTGTTTTTAATTTGGTTCTTACCGTCTATTGTTGTTGTAACATAGTTCGTTGGTCCTTCTTTTATTGTAGCATGCTGCAGTAGTAGTTGATGAAAAACTATACATTGCTGGTGGGAGTCGTAATGGTCGCCACTTATCTGATGTTCAGGTATGGTTTATGCACACCTGCTTCTGAATCTGGGATTCTTTGTAGTGGATCACATGATTTAGCTGTTTGCAGGTTTTTGACCTTAGAAGTTTGATGTGGTCTTCTCTGAAACTAAAAGCAAGTGCTGGAAAAGATGATGACAGTAGCTCACAGCAGATTCTTCCGGCCATGTCTGGTCACAATATGGTAAAAATTTAATTCTATTTTTATGCACATATATATTATAGTATCCAATGTTTCTTTCTTCTGTTTGCGTATTGATGAGCCATGAGTTTTAGTAACCATATGCTTGATTTGTTCTGATAGAGACTTGGAATTTTCTGCAGATTAGGTGGGGGGAGAAACTACTTCTTCTTGGTGGCAATTCAAAGGATTCTTCTGATAAATTTATGGGTTAGTCTTTGTTCAATGGTTTTTATAACATGGATGAAAACATTTAAGTTCATGATAGCATAACTACAGCGTGGTGTGTTACTTAGGAAACTCACAATGTTTATTGGACTTCTTGCAGTTCGATACATTGATATCGAGACATGCCAGTTTGGAGTTATTAAGACTTCTGGCAGTGTTCCGGTAAGTGTGTCTATTGATGTAAAAGTTTGAGGTTCTGTCCTTGGATGTAGATCTATTTGGTTAAAATCTTCTATATCATACTCTAAATGGTTTTACTAAAAAAATGGTTTTTTATAGAGCTCGATGGTGTTGATTGATCCATGTAGCCAACCCCACTTAATGGTGTAATGCTTGGTTGTTGTTGTTACTGTATCTTCTTTATCATACTTCTTATTATTCTTTGGATTATGTATGTAGGATCCTCAATTTGCATAAAATTTCTTCTTAATGTCCATATTTGCAATGTGGGATCAACTTTGATTGTGGTTAAATAGATAATTTGAATGTTTTAAATTCTTTTCCAGGTAGCTCGTTCAGGACAGTCTGCAACACTGGTTGGTTCAAGAGTGATACTGTTTGGAGGAGAAGACATGAGCAGGAAGTTGTTGAATGATGTCCATGTTCTTGATCTGGAAAGTATGGCTTGGTATTTGATAAAGACCATGTAAGTAGAATTTATCACTTTCAGAAAATGTGCTTTCATGCTTTTGGAGAAGTTTCATACGACCGTATCACTTTCTTGCATTTTGATAGGCAGACACCTCCAGCTCCTAGATACGATCATGCAGCTGCTATACAAGGAGATCGGTACCTTCTAATTTTTGGTGGTTGCTCTCATTCTATCTTCTTCAACGATCTTCACTTATTAGACATGCAAACAGTAAGTGAATATTTTATTTTGGAACTTTCCTTTTTCACATGTTGAATTAAATCAAAGTATTAATAAGCTTGTTTCTTCCATTCTGGTGTGATCAGTTACTCTGTATATTACATACATACACACAAAACTGAATTTTGATATGAATGATACAATACATATTCCATCCCCTTCTAATTTTGCAATTATGGTACAAAGGTTTTTATCTGGGTTCATTGTGGATTGCTGCCAGTGAAATTTAGATTCAGGAGTTCTTTTTTACCCTTTTTGTTAAAAAATTCTAATTGTGTTGTCTACCAGTTTTTTTTATAAGGCATGTCATTTTGTTGTGTACTAGTTTGTGCAGAGGGGTGTCTCGTGACACCTTTTTTCTGTAATAAAATTTCTTCTTTTTATTCTAGGTTATTATTTTGATGAACCCATGCAATATCATTTGATGGTTGTTAAGGGAACACTTGTTAAACTGTTTATATAAACTTGTGCCAGCAACTACTGGTGCTAAATGGTAATTGAATCTTGGTCTAGTTTTTGTTTTAGTACATAAATAATAAATAAATAAGAACAAATGAAAGCAACTGGCTCTGATACAGTTAGTTTCAGGATTATCCCTGTAATTCTAACATTCAGTACGATATAGGTACATAAAATAAAATTATTTGGTTGACAAGTTAGTTTTGCTCAAAGCTGTTGCTTTCTGAAATAATTTGGTATTTAGGTTAATTTTAGTTCGAAGTTCAATGTGCAGGTGGGTAGGTAAAATACATTTTGAATCAGTGACAGAATATTCATAGGTGTTTTTGAAACTAATACATTTGGGCATTTGTTTGAAGTGGTAATTATACTCTTTTTATGAGAATATGTATCTAAAGAAGCTCTGAATCTCCACATAGGTGGTTAATACATTCACATTGGTCTAGCACCTAACTTCCTGGAACATAAATACCTACAAGTTTTGGCCATTGATCTTCGTACTAGCTTTTGCTTCATCCTTAGAAGTTTAATATTAACGATCTAATGGTCTCATTTGGTTCAGATGGAGTGGTCCCAACCACAAATTCAAGGAGATTTAGTATCTCCTTAATATTAATATAAGTTGATGGTTGTTAAGGGACCACTTGTTAAACTGTTTATATAAACTTGTGCCAGTGTTAGAGTATGTAAAGCGACTCTACTGAGTCAGCTTCAGATTAGTTAGTTGAGTGTAGCTTATGCTACAAGCTACACTCAGCATCTATATATAGGACTGGTGTAACCAACTCTTATCAATAATAACATAATACAGTTTTTCAGTTTCTCTCATTCTCTCTCTCGACTTTCTCTTTCTTCTCTCTTTCTAATATGGTATTTAGAGCTTGAGGATCCTTGAGCCATGACTTCCGAATGCAACAATGTTGGAACTCCACCACCACCGCCACCACCACCAACGCCACCGGTAGCTCCCGTCGCTGCTTCCTTTCCTAACCTCTTGACGATCATCACATCCAAACTATCCGATCTCAATTTTTTGCACTGGAAGCAGATTGTTGAAGCTGTTCTTCGCGCTAATCGCCTCGAACGATTTGTTGTGGGTCCACGCATACCACCACGTTTTCTCACCGATTCAGATCGCCTTAATGACGTTCTCAATCCCGAGTTTCTTGCATGGGAAGCTCAGAATCAACATCTCTTCATATGGATGTTGAAGTCGATCTCTGAAACCATCCATGCGCGAGTTGTAGGTTGTTCTCATGCTTGGGAACTCTAGGATGAACTGCACAGCTATTTCAACTCTCAAACCAAAGCTCGAAGCACTCAACTTAGATCTGAGCTACGACACATGATCAAAGGAGATCGCACCATTTCTGAGTATCTCCTACGCATCAAAGCTCTCGTTGATGCTTTGATCTCGATCGGCAATCCAGTTTCTCACCAAGAGCATCTTGAAGCAATCTTGGAAGGTTTGCCTAAAGAATATAATATTTTGTTTCCCACGATTGAAAGCCGTGCTGATTTGTGCTCAATCGCTGAAGTTGAATCTCTGTTACTCTCTCGAGAGTCACGATTAGAGAGAAACAAAGCTAAAACTCAACTTAACACTACACTGATGCTTTCTCTGTGAATCTCACACAATCCACTCCTTAGTCGCAACCTATCAATTCGCAAGGCAATTTTCAACAAGGTTATCAAGATCCTAATGCCAGTTTTGGTACTGCTTTTCGAGGAGGTCGTGGTGGCCGCTCTGGCTACAGAGGTCGTGGCCGTGGTGGGTTTGGTCCTCGATCTTATTGCCAGATTTGCAACCGCGCTGGACATGATACTCTCAATTGCTGGTATCGCTATGATTCGCAGTTTGATGCTTATGGCAGAGGGTAAGGTCAAGGTTATTCTGCCCAGGGTTACACCAACCAGAACCCTACCTGTCCGGTGCAGTTTCCTAAACATAACCTAGGCTACATGTCTCATGGCTACTCCAATCAGGCTTATCCTTAGCAACCTCCACCTTATGCTCTTCAAGGTTATCCTAATCAGCCACCACGATTTGGTCAGCCTCAAACTCCTACTGCACCTCAACCTCAGCAAGCTGCCTCTCTACCAGTACCTCCACCTCTCCTCCAATTACCCTGGCATTCCAATGATCGTGGATCTACTCAGTCATTAGCATGACCTATGGCAATGGTTGCGACCAACTCAGGCACTGATTCAAACACTTTGTGGTATCCTGACAGTGGTGCTACACACCATGTCACTTCTAATCAGGCCAATCTAACCCATCAGACTGAGCACAATGGACCAGAACACATTTATATGGGTAATGGCTTTGGCTTAAATATTGTTGCAGTTGGTTCAGCTTCTGTTCATTTGCCTTTGGTTAGCAGTGTAAATCTTAGACTTAATCAACTCATATATGTTCCTGCTATTACTAAAAACCTTGTCAGTGTTAGCAAATTCTCATAGGATAACAATGTGGTCTTTGAATTCCTTCCTAATTGTTTCTATGTTAAATCCCAGGTTGATAGAAGAATTATTGTAGAAGGTTTAGTCAACTCTGATGGCCTATATGTCTTCTCCAATTTTTCTGTCAACTTAAGCTGTGGAGTATCTTCCAGTTCATCACCAAGCTGTCTTAGTGTCTTTACTTGTAATTCTGCTAGTAATAATACTGTCAGTCCCAATCCTGCTTCCCAAAGTGTACCAGCTTCTAATACTGTACCTACCACCTCTAATTCAACTATTCAATGTAATAAAGTGCCTAATAGTTACTATACTTGGCACTGTAGACTAGGACATGCAAGTGAAGTTGCTGTTAAACAGATTCTACAAAAATGTAAAATTCCACATGTTAATAAAAATGCTTTGGATTTTTGTGTGCCATGTTGCTTTGGAAAGTCTCATAGACTCCCCTCCCATCTCTCAACTACCACTTACTTAAAACCCTTTGAGTTGGTCTTTGTTGACCTATGGGGCCCTGCTCCAATACAGTCTACACTTGGGCATACATACTATTTTTCTGTTGTTGATGCCACCTCTAAATTTACTTGGATCTACATGCTAAAGCAAAAGTCTGAAACACTCACAATCTTCAAACAGTTTAGAGAACTTGTTAAAGTACAATTCCAAACTGAAATTCAAGCTGTTCAAACTGATTGGGGAGGGGAATTTCGCCCCTTCACCCAGTTCCTGACTGCCTTAGGCATTAAACAGAGGGTCATATGCCCTCACACTCACCATCAGAATGGGAGTGTGGAAAGAAAGCACAGACATATAGTTGAAACTGGGCTCACTTTACTTGCCCAAGCATCCTTGGCCGTGTCATATTGGGAACATGCTTTCACCACAGCTGTTTTTCTTATAAACCGATTACCTACCCTAACTCTTAACTACCAGTCTACCTACTCTGTCCTCTATAAGACAGAACCTGACTACTCTCTGCTCGGAATATTTGGTTGTGCTTGTTACCTATGTCTTAGGCCCTACAACAAAAACAAGCTTGAATTCAGGTCATGTGAGTGCACCTTTCTTGGGTACTCATCCTCTCATAAAGGGTATAAGTGCTTGTCCAAGGATGGGAGACTATATATCTCCAAAGATGTTCAATTTGATGAGACAAAATTTCCTTTTGCACAAAAATCAACTCACACACAACAATCCAATACTCAGCACTTCAATTGCATGCCTAGCTCACCTATGCCTCTCACTGTTCTCCGTGCCTTCATTACCAAACCTGCCCTTATGTCACCCACTCTTCCCATGTCCCCTGCAGCCAACAGTCCTCTTCCTCTCACTCCTACCCCTTCAGACACCTCCACCTTACCTTCCCTCCACTCGGGTCTTACCCCACACTATCCTTCTCCTGTCTCTCAGTCTCCTGCCTCCTCTGGGGGGTCATCACCTAGCCCACCTCTGTGTCATCTTCCCAAAAATCAACATCCTATGCTCACTAGGTTGAAGTCTAAGATTCAATCAACTACTAATCCAACTGCTTTATTAACTCAATCTGAACCTACTACACCTCAGCAAGCCCTTGCCATTCCCCAGTGCCAGCAGGCTATGCAGAGTGAGCATGATGCTTTGATCAGTAGTGGCACCTGGACACTTGTGGATCTGCCTACTGACAGACAAGCCATTGGCTGCAAATGGGTGTTCAGAATCAAAGAAAATCCAGATGGGATTGTGAATAAATATAAGGCCAGACTAGTTGCCAAGGGTTTTCATCAACAGTGGGGGCAAGACTATATAGAGACCTTTTCTCCAGTTGTCAAACCAGTCACCATCAGAATTATACTTACCTTAGCAGTCACCAATGGGTGGAATATTCAGCAACTTGATGTTAATAATGTCTTCCTCAATGGGCTGTTACAAGAAGAGGTCTTCATGCAACAACCTTTTGGCTTTGAAATCTCCAACCCGACTCAAGTATGCAAGCTTAACAAAGCTATTTATGGTCTGAAACAGGCTCCCAGAGCCTGGTTTGAAAGACTAACCCAAGCTCTAGTGCAGTTTGGGTTCTGCACAAGCAAGTGTGATCCTTCACTTTTCACTCACACTAAGTCTGGTCATACCACATATATTCTGGTCTATGTTGATGATATCATAGTCGCTGGATCTTCTTCTTAGCACATAAGAGACCTAATCACAAAGCTCAACACAGAATTTGCTCTTAAACAACTTGGGGAACTTGACTATTTTCTTGGCATAGAGATTAAGAAGCTGCCTAATGGTTCTTTAGCCCTGTCATAGACCAAGTACATTAGAGATCTACTGTCCAAAGCCAACATGAGTGATGCAGAGGGACAACCTACTCATATGGTCAGTAATCTGAAGCTTACAAAGTATGGAGCAAATTACATGGACGACCCCACTCTATACAGGTCAGTGGTTGGGGCACTGTAGTATGCCACCATCACTAGACCTGAAATCAGTTACAATGTTAATAAAGTCTGCCGGTTTCTTTCCCAACCTCTTGAAGACCATTGGAAAGCTGTTAAGAGGATACGAAGATACTTAAGAGGCACCATTTCACATGGGTTGGTGCTGAGATTTGAAAAACAAGGGCTGCCTTACACGTTGCAAGCCTTCGGTGATGCAGAATGGGGTGCAGATCTGGATGACAGAAGGTCCACCTTTGGTTCATGTCTCTACTTTGGTCCAAATCTGGTCTCTTGGTGGTCCAGAAAACAGCCTCTAGTTGCTAGATCCAGCACTGAAGCTGAATACAAAAGCCTTGCAGCCACCACCTCTGAAGTTCTGTGGATACAATCCTTGCTAAAGGAACTCAGGATAAGCACTCAAACCCCTGTCATTTACTGTGATAACCTGTTGACAGTGTCCTTATCCCATAACCCTATTTTGCACTCAAGAACCAAGCATATGGAACTAGATCTGTTCTTTGTAAGGGAAAAGGTCGTTGATAAAACACTCTCAGTGTGTCACATACCAGGCCTTGATCAAGTGGCAGACCTACTCACAAAAGCTCTCACACAGAATCGGTTTGAAGCTCTCAGGAAGAATCTTGGAGTCATTGATATCCTATCCTTTGTAAAACCACCCTCAGTTTATAAGGGGGTGTGTTAGTGACCTTTGTAGAACCACCCTCAATTTATAAGGGGGTGTGTTAGAGTATGTAAAGCGACTCTGCTGAGTCAGCTTCAGATTAGTTAGTTGAGTGTAGCTTATGCTACATGCTACACTCAGCATCTATATATAGGACTGGTGTAACCAACTCTTGTCAATAATAACAGAATACAGTTTTTCAGTTTCTCTCCCTCTCTCTCTCGACTCTCTCTCTCTTCTCTTTTTCTAATAGCCAGCAACTACTGGTGCTAAATGGTGTTTGAATCTTGGTCTAGTTTTTGTTTTAGTACATAAATAAGAACAAATGAAAGCAACTGACTCTGATACAGTTATTTGCCTTAACATTCAGGATTATCCCTGTAATTCTAACATTCAGTATGATATAGGGACATAAAATAAATTTTTTGGTTGACAACTTAATTTTGCTCAAAGCTGTTGCTTTCTGAAATAATTAGATATTTAGGTTAATTTGAGTTTAAAGTTCAATGTGCAGGTGGCTAGGTAAAATACATTTTGAATCAGTGACAGAATATCTCATAGGTGTGTTTGAAACTCGGGCATTTGTTTGAAGTGGTAATGGTAATTATACTCTTTTTATGAGAATGTGTAGCTAAAGTAGCTCTGAATCTCCACATAGGTGGTTATTACATTCACATTGTTCTGGCACCTAACTTCCTGGAACATAAATACCTACAAGTTTTGGCCACTGATCTTCGTACTTGCTTTTGTTTCATCCTTACAAGTTTAATATTAACGATCTAATGGTCTCATTTGGTTCAGATGGAGTGGTCCCAACCACAAATTCAAGGAGATTTAGTATCTCCCAGGGCTGGACATGCTGGTATCACCGTTGATGGAAGCTGGTTCATTGTTGGTGGTGGAGATAACAGAAGTGGTGTGTAATTATTTTTTTAATTGAAAAGAAATATTAATAGAGAAAGAGTGAAAATACAACTGGAAGGCAGCAGATAAGATATTCTTTAAAACATAAAATTAAGAGACCAAATTCAAAATGATTATCACATCTAGGGACAAAAAAAATTTGAATTCGGTCTCTACATGTGACAATCATTTTGAATTTAGTCCATATATTTTAACTTCAACAAACGGTGTTATAATACCAATAAATGGCGAGGACCAAATTAAAAATAATTGTACACATAGGTAGTGATTTCAACTTTTTTTTACGTATAGGGACCAAATTCAAAATTAGTGTGACGTATAAGGACTAAATGATTAGTTTAACCTAAATAGAAAAATGGTGACAAAAAGAGAGAATCAAGAGTGAAGCATGGAAGTTCGCTTCATGTGCATGTTAGAAATAATAATTCCCTTCAGACAGCAAGGAGTGTAGCACTAGCGTTAAATCATAAACACAATCCTAGCTCGAGGCAAATTTATGGGGGAGGTGGACTCCCTTACGAAAGTGGGCATTCTGCTTCAACCAAGTACAGGAGAGAACTGCATAAACTACACTGCCACAATATTTTGGCCACCTTGTTTCTATTAAAACCTTAAAATTAACCATAAGAAACTGTTTAAAAGTGAAGGGGGTAGGTAAATATATTAATGATTTCACGTATCTCTTGACACAAATGAAAACATTATGGATGTCTGATTATCTAATTTTTAAAACAGGTTGCCCCGAAACCCTGGTGCTGAACATGTCTAAGCTTGTGTGGTCAGTATTGACGGTTGTGAAGCAAAAAGATCCACTTTCTAGTGAGGTAATTACTTTGTGAAATCTTTTTTTTTTTTTTTTTTTAATGTTTGTGTTAATATGTCCAGGACTATTTTATGTTGATCGTCATTCTTTCTTTACAATATCTATATTATAGTAGCCTGCCAGGAAATTTTTTTGCCTTGAGAAGAGGGACTCTTTTTGTTATCTTATGTTTCTGTTAACTGGGATAACTTTTTCTTCTGAGCATTGAGCTAGGGACCCAGAACTGTCTTTTATTATACAACAAACGGATCTTAGTTTCCATGTTCTTCTTATTTCTCACTTCAAGTGGCTGGGTAATCCACGACAGTGTATGCAGAAAGTGGGATGCTCTAGGACATTCATTTGTTATTTATGTATGATGGTCGATAGCAAGTGAGAATGAGTGGAGTCACAAGTGAATTTAGAACAGACAATATGCCTAACTATATAAGCTTTGAGAAACATATAGAATTTTATCCATTAATAATTGAAAATTGCTAAAGGTCCTAAAGTTGACAAAAATCTTGCTTCAATAGTTCACTTTAAGTTTGGATTTCGGAATAAAGTGAGATATTATCAAATGAAAAATGTAGTCATTATCTGGATGAGTCTTTACGCATAGATTGCTTGTTTGAAAAGTCGGACTCTGATGATTGTTTCACAATATAAACTTAGGCTATTATAAGATAGCGTTTGGCGCGCAGACAGAACACGACTGGTACGGGACCAAATGGAAAGGAACAGGACATACATGTCCTGTGTACTGTATTTGGTGACTATAGAACTAAATAGTACCACATATCTTGTTTTGCATTTGGCGATAGTTAATCAAAACAGACACTGTCATCAATTCAATTACATGGGGACATATGTAATGAAAACAATTCTCAATTTAAGAATAAGAGAATAATAAATCTTGACCATATAACCATACATGAATGGTCAAGATTAAAAGTTCTTTACTGGTCACGTGACCACCTTAAAATGTCATGTGCATTTATCTTTTAATTTTGACCATTCAAATAAGATCCAATGGTCAAAATTCATAATTCTCATTTCTCACCATATCTTAAATATTTTGTTATTTATAAATAAAAATTTACTAAAGACTGTAGTTAAAGTATGAACTAAAGTTAGTAGAATTAGTAAAAAGTTCTTAGTAAAAGCAAATTAGACAATACTAAATGATTTATATTTTTCTTAACAATGTGTGTATGCGCGCGCGCGTACGTCCACGTCTGTGCGTGTGTGTTTGTGCCCGCCCCCTAAACCCTTAAATAAAATTAAATAACCATAGAAGTGTCGGCTAAGTGTCTGAGCCGTTTCCGAGCAAACACGAAATAATTTTTAAATCGGACAGCTGATTAGGAATGTCAGACACTCGGACACCCGTAAAGCTAGAAGTGTCTGTGCTTCATCAAAAGGGGCACCTTGAAAACCATAACAAGAGAGAAGAGAGAAGGAGAAAGAATGTAGGACCTTATATTTTTCTACCTTTACCTTTAATAAACCAAAGTGGGTAGGTTCTCTTTATATGTAATTAAATATGATAATAATTCTTTACATGTTATGTTAATGCATAACTCTATCTATTGCTTATCAGGGTCTTAGTGTTTGCTCAGCTTTGATTGATGGAGAAAAGTATTTATTATCTTTTGGTGGCTATAATGGGAGGTATAGCAATGAGGTATGTGATGTAACCTTTATTTATCATTTTTCTGTTGGCTATGGAAGATTGGCTTTCTTAATTTATTTTTTCCTGGAAAGAGAAATTAAAGTTTTAAAACTTCCTTCATCACGTTAATTGAAGATTTTTCCTTAATCACTTTCGCCATCTCTGCCTTTTGATTGTTTGAGAGGTCCTTTTTCATCTATTCTAGCCGTTGGAGAAGTTTGATTCTTTGATTGGTCCTTTTAGCAATGTGCTGACATTGTATTGCTCAGCTGCTTGAGTGCTTCCTTGTTTGCTTCAGTTTAAGCAATTGGTTCTAGATGGCCTGCTTCTCTTGATATGCATGCGGTTAGGCAGGAAGTTTCCCCTATTGATAGTACTTGAGTGATGAGAGTTTACTATAGGAGGAAGTTAAGGAAGCCTAAAGAGAACGTAATAAACCACATTTAGTAGAAGTGAGGAGTTAGTTAAGAGCTGAGTCAGTTAGCGGTTAGTTGGCAGTTACTAGCCTAGCCTATAAATAAGATTCAGTTAGAGGTAGTTAGCATCTTTTGGCATTTGTAGTTTGCGACTGGGATTGCTCAATGTGAAGGGGAGTGCCCCTTGTGTATCGATTTTCCTATTCTTTCTATCAATACAGAGGTATATTCATACTTTTCTCTCGTTTTCTGCAAAGGATTCCTATAAAGTTTGGTTCGACCTGTCGGATTGGAGAAGCAATGGAGAAGATCGAAGCGCGATTTGCGGTTCTGGAATCCTCAGTTGAGTTGTTGAAAAAGGTGACCACCGAACAAGGTTCTCATATTGCTGAAATCAGGAAGAATGTTGAAGGTATGGATGGAATTCGCGAGTTGTTAGCGAAATTCATGAAGGAACATGGAGTTTCGAACGATTCGAATGATGAAGAAGAACATGTCGCAGAAAAGGTGATCGAAAAGCGAACTGAAAATGGAGAATCGGAGGATGAAGAGTAAAGTCCACGTTCTTGGTTGAAGAGGTGGAGCTACGTACGTTTGAAGGTAGTGATCCTCTAGGTCGGATAGCTAGAGCTGAGAAATTCTTTGAAGTGCAGCAAGTGAAAACTTTAGAGAGGTTCCGATTGGCGTTCATCAGTATGGAAGGGGACGCGGTTCATTGGTTCCAATTTTGGTGCTAGAAGTCTAAGAACCCTGTGTGGGAGGACCTAACGACGGCTTTGATTCGGAGGTATGGCGGATTAGGTTGCGGCATAGTTTAAGAGAAATTAGCAGCGTTGAGACAAACTGGAACTGTTGAGGATTATGTGCAAGAGTTTGAATTGTTGATTGCACAAGCCTCTAAAACCTCGGATGATCAGGTGCTTGGTTATTTCTTGGCTGGGTTACGGCAAGATATAAGAGGTCAGGTGCGTCCTCATGATCCTCAAGACGTGATGCGAGCTATGGAAGTTGCGAGGGATATAGAGGAAGCCATGAAAGGCATGAGAAACTATGGAGGAACACAATTGCGGAATTCTGGTACAGGATTCAGGTACTGAGGAGGAGGAGGAATTGTGACTAGAGTTGGAGCTTTTAGTGGTGCGAACAATTCACAAAATTCGAATGGCAACAATCGAAGTACTTCAGAAGGTAGTAAAATATCTTCATCTGCCTTAGTAGCTAAACCTGGGAGCAGTGGAGTATCAGGAACAAGGAGTGAAGGGACCAGAAATCTTCCCTATCCTGAGTATGTGAAGAGAAGGGAAAAAGGAAGGTGTTTTCAGTGTGGTTTAGCTTTTGGGCCCGGACATAGATGCCCTGAAAAGAGTCTCCGGGTGGTAATTTTAGCAGAGGATGAACAGTTGAATGAGGAAGGAGAAATCACAACTATGGAAGCAGGGAATGTGGATGAGGAAATAGAGGATGATATGCTTAAGGTTACTTGCCAATGGATGGATCTGTCACTGTGTTCAGCAGGCGAATTAACACAATCTCAAACCATGATGGTGCAAGTTTTGGTGAAAGGGGAGCCAATGTTGATTTTGGTGGATAGTGGGGCAAGCCATAATTTCATATCCACTCAACTAGTGCAGAAACTGGGCTTAGCTGTGGATCGAACTGTAGGGTATAAGGTGAGGTTGGGAGATGGCCAAAGAAAAACCACAAAGGGTGTTGTAAGTTGTTGGAAATGCAAATAGGAAGTTACTTCTTGACTGGAGAATTTGATCTTGGGGGAGCAGACCTGATTCATGGAGTAGCTTGGCTAGCTACTCTAGGAGATGTGAAGGTGAATTGGAGGACCTTGACTATGACATTTGTTGACCAAGGAAGAACTGTAGAAATAAGGGGAGATCCTAGTCTCATAAAAACTCCGGTGTCATCAAGATCCTTGCTGAAAATAGCTGAGGTTGAAGCTATATCATTGTTGTGGATGCTGGAAACTAAGAAGGAGAATGACCTGGATGAGGGGTTCACTGAAGCACAGAAATTCCAGCTGCAGCAGTTATTACAACAGTTTGAGAAAGTATTTGCTGTTCCAGAGGGGTTGCCACCAAACAAAAAGGTTGACCGCAAGATTCCAATTAAAGCTGGTGTGGATCCGGTCAATGTGAGGCCATATAGGTATCCACACTTACAAAAGAATGAGATAGAGAAGTTGGTGGCAGAGATGTTAACCGCAGGGATCATTAGGCCTAGCAACAACCCCATTCCAGTCCAGTAATATTGGTGAAGAAAAGGGATGGCAGCTGGAGATTTATGATGATCGACTCTCAAGGAGTTACCAAGACATGCAAGCCAAAAGTTACTCTCCTTTGTGATCAATTTCGACCCTCACTTATTATAGTCCATAAAACATTTTAAAAATCAAAATCAAATACGACCTCCTCTTGTTGCAAACTTGAATTGCCCCCCCTTGACTCATATCATCTTGTTTGCCTCTATTACAGACTTGAATAAATATTTGTTTAAGTGTTCCAGACTGCCTGCATGTTTGGACGCATGCATACTCTTTTGAGCTTAACTTGCAGACTTCCAGAGTTTCTGGACCTGTTGCTCCATCTCATGTAAATACTTTGGAGTGAATTGGGTCCTTAAGAATAAAGAGGCTAGAGATTTGTGAAGAAATTGGGGAAATTTTGGAAAGGAATGGCTTGAAAGTGCTCATATGGTTTCACATGTCTTGCCATTAACAAATGGATGGAAAAGAAAATCATAGGGTGGTTGGGTGATAACAGAGCAAACAACAGGATGCCAAAATTTTTAGAAGAAAACAATAGGCGATTGAAATAATTCCTAAATATTATGTTGATGGAAACCTTGCATTACCATCTCACTGTGATAAAAATAATTCCAAATTGATAAGAATGATTTTACCGGATGGCTGAGACCAGTGATGCTCAATGGTAGTCTGTTAGGAACCCAAAGACAGAATTGGAAAAGTAAAGGAAAAGAATCAATCTTTATTGAATCTTGAACAGAAAAAAGAACAAGAATAGGAGTGTAATCTCCTCCAAGGGTTTCCCCTTCACAAAGGGTTTCCCCTTTCACAACTAAGCCTTTGCCCAGTTCTAAGAAACTAACAATTCTGAATCCTCTTTTCCCTTGCTCTCTTCCCCTATTTATACAGTTGAATTCTCTAACTAACTAGCTGTCTCAATTAATGCTAACTAACTAACTAACTATTACATTTCTCTTCATTCCTAATTGGGCTGGACCTATCATAATTGGGCTGGGCCTAACAATACCACCCTCCTCTGAAACAACCTTGTCCTCAAGGTTAATGGTAGAGAATTGATGTCTTTAGAAAATGCACCAATCTGCCCTGCCTTGCAGCCGGAGGATGTAAACCAATCTAACTGCTAGGAAAAATAGGGCCAAATGCTAGTTTAAAATTGCACATCATTTGCCCCATAGGTTTGGGCTTGACCCATTAGATTACTAGCTCAGAACTCAGTAGACAGAACCTCAATGGCACCCTTTCTTCTCCAAAAACAAAACCCACAAGCTAAGGTCAATATGGGCCTAGCCCATTAGGTCAAATCTCAGATCCCCTTTGCAGCATGGCAAATCTGCCCCCTCCCTCTTTCTTCTTTTCCATACCCAGATCAGCCAATCTAGTAGGACAGGTGCACCCCATGGTGGCGTAGCTGACAACAACCAAATGGCCGCCGTATAGTGGCTTGAGTCCGGCGGCTCCGGTGGTGGTGGGGGCGTGGGTGGGTTCTGTATAATCCGGATCTCCAAGGCTGCTGCTTGGGAGGACGCTACCGCGTGTGGGGTCGAGGTTGGTGATTCCAACTGCTTCGAATCTAGTAGTTCTAGTGGCGGTGGGTCAGGTGGCTCCGGCGGCGGTGTCTTGGCCGGACTTAGCCTGAACATCTCTTTCTCAAAAAGTAGTTCATGTTCCACTTTATTCTTGAGGTTATCAAGAAGAGACTCCATCTTGCTCATCTCTTCCTCAATTATAGCCTCTTCCCAGTCTTCAGCCTCAAAAGAATTATAACCCACTGCCTGCAAAGTCTTCACTTTCTTACGCTGATCAACCAATTTTTCTGTTTGCAAAATCTCTGGGGATGCCGCCGTACACTTCGTCCGCCCTTGCTCCATCGTCTTGTCTTTGCTACTCAAAGTGTGGGTTTTGTCCCCCTTATCTTCTTCTTTGTGAAATCTTGATGTCCCCATTATCCATTTCCAACTAGGCTCTGCATCCTGGGCAGCAATCTTGGAGTGGTTGAGAATATCACCGCATCTTGAAGGATTTTTCAAGGGTGGCACCGAAACTCTAGTCTCTGTGGCAATGAATGGTTGTTCTTTTGGAACGACAACCTTCACCTCACCATAGTTTGGGTTTTGAGAATCTTGAGTACCCATTGACATTGAAACTCCAAAATCCTCAGCAACGACAATCTCTTCTTGCTGCTGTTTTGACTGCCGCAACACAATCTCCCTAGTGGTTTGCACCTCCGCTTCTTGTTGCTCACAAACGATCCTCTTTGTCTTCATACACAGCCCAAGCATCCGTTTGATCTCTCCAATCCCTTCAATGCTTTTCTTGGTCTTGGTAAGCTTTGCCTCCTTCCTTTTTTCCTCACCATCGAGTTTCATCAATCGGTGAAGCATTTGTTTAAGCTCCAACATGTCGGATTTCCATGAACTATGAACGCTGGTTTCCTCCTTCAAGAACACCTTCGAGTTTTCCCTTTCCTCTCCGGCAAAAGATCCGGCAGGTCGGACCAATTTGTTAGGAATCCAAACACAGAATTGGAAAAGTAAAGGAAAAGAATCAATCTTTATTGAATCTTGAACAGAAAAAAGAACAAGAATAGGAGAGTAATCTCCTCCAAGGGTTTCCCCTTTACAAAGGGTTTCCCCTTTCACAACTAAGCCTTTGCCAGTTCTAAGAAACTAACAATTCTGAATCCTCTTTTCCCTTGCTCTCTTCCCCTATTTATATAGTTGAATTCTCTAACTAACTAGCTGTCTCAATTAATGCTAACTAACTATTACATTTCTCTTTATTCCTAATTGGGCTGGACCTATCATAATTGGGCTGGGCCTAACATAGTCAATGTTAGACAGTGAGTGAGTAACATTTCAATAAGAGTAAAAACCATGCATAGCCGAGCTAAGGTGGACGAGTCGATATATAAGAAAAATAAGATTAGAAACAAAGATATGCAGGAGAAAGTTGGAGAGAATGTTACTACAATTTGTCTATAGTAGTTTGGTCATGTCTATGGGTATGGGTATGATACTGGTACCCAATACTGGTATGGGTACGAGGAAGGAAAATTTTCGAAAAAAGACTAGGGTACGGATAACATATATATATATATATATATATACATATATATATAATAATCGTAATAATAATAATAAACTGATTTTTCACACAATAAAATATGATAGTACAATATAAAAATTGAAGGTTTAATTAAGTTTTTAGTCTCTGAAAAGTGAGTCAGTTTTGATTTTGGTCTCTGTACCTTTTTTTGTTAGTTTTGGTCCCTCAAATTTCAAAACTTTGGTTTTGGTCTCTATCGTCATCATCCATCCATTAAGTGTTGACGTGATTAATGGACCGTCACGTCAACACTGTCACGTAGGCTAATTTTATAATATTTAATGTCACGAAGGATTAAATATTAATTTTTTATATTCTTTTAACATGTCAGCACTGTCACGTAAGCTAATTTTATAATATTTAATGTCATGTATGATTAAATGTTATTTTTTATATTCTTTTAATTTGTAAAAAAATATAAAAATATCAAAATTTAATCCTATGTAGTAATAAATATTATTAAATTAGACTACGTGGTAGTGCTGGCGTAGCTGTCCGTTAGCCACATTAGCACTTAATAGATAGATAGTGATGACAGGGACTAAAACCAAAGTTTTAGAACTTGCAGGGACTAAAACTAATGGAAAAAATTGTACGAACCAAAACCAAAACTGACTCACTTTTTAGGGAATAAAAACTTAATTAAACAAAAATTGAAACACAAATTTCAATATAAAACATAGAAAGGAGCTTAAATTGTTCAACATGAAAACATCTAAACATGACTATAAAAATCAAACTCCAGCAATATCAATCTCATCATTTCCTTACCAATCATCAATATAAAGAATAGCCTCCAAGTCTGGTTCATCAAGACAGAGACTCAACATCAAGAATCCCAGCCCGTTCAAATGGATCCCATTCATCTCCACCAATATCCAACATTTTGGTCTCATATAAACTGCACATAGGAATCCCATACTTTCGATGTGGGACTCAAGTCCTATATCTTGCAATTGAATCCTAACATCCCACCATGCTTCGCACCCTGGTGTCCATTCGAGCTGACTGTGCACTAGCCCATTTACTAGTCCGGGGCAAACACTGCAATGTCGGCATCACCATCCACGTGCTAGTTTGCAGCCAAGAGATATGGTGGAAAGCTTTGATACAAATTAATACGAACCTTGGGAGAACCACACCACAAAAGCTAGCCGTTATGGTTGGAGAGCCCAATTATATAAACCCCTCACCGCAATTCCATACTTTCGATGTAAAACTCAAGTCCCAATACCTTTCAATTGATTCCTAAGAGAATATGTGCTCCAATTCCTTTTACAACAAGAGGAAGAGGAAGGTTGTGAAAGGAGCTTAAAGGCATTGGTTTGAAGTTTGGGGAGTGAAGCTCCATACGTGACCCACTATTCCTTTGTTTTCGAGTTCCTACTATCTTGCAAGCAATCAAATTGGCCGAGCTTTTCTTCATCACTTGAGAATTTAACAAACTCCGTATTGGTCTCTAACCTTTCCTTTGGATCGAGAAAGTAATTCCTTTGGCATTTGTTTCTCCACATACAAATCCTTGTCCTCATGTGTTGATAGATTGCTAGTTTCACTTGGTCTATCATACGATCTCATTTCTCATAAACTATGATGAAGGTTTGGCTTATCAGTGTCACACGAATGAAACTAAAAAAAAAAAAAAAAATCTGTTATCTGTGTACCTGTACCCTGCAAGTCAGACAAGGTGGGAAATGTACCCATGCTTCGGAGGTCATGTCACAAGAAGACCAATGGGAGCTACAGTGAGAAAAGTGGGTCAAATGGAAGACAATCTGATTAAAAGGGGTTCAGCAAGACCTAAGAAAATTTTAGCAGAAACCATAAAAAAAAAACCTTGGTGTAAATTGTTGTATTGAAAATTTGGTATTTAATATTAATTGAGCCCAATGGTGTCGATTGTCCATGTAGCATCTAGAGGGATATCGCTTGGTTGTTGTATCATGTAAATTGATTGAATTGGATTATTCTACATGACATTTTTAATGGCATATTATGCCATAAATTCTTAATTTGCTAGTTTTACATATTTTAAGTGCAATTTTTTAATTAAAACTTTGGTGTACTATTCCGTGGCTGATGGCTCAATCTAGGTTTTCGTTATGAGGCCCAAGGAAAGGAACTCCTTGCGTCCCAAAATTTTCCGGTCACCAGCAGCCGCCGCGGCAGCAGCTTCTGTTACATCTGCTTATGCATTATCTAAATCTGAGAAGTTGGATTTCATCCAGCTAGATGATATAAATTCCAAGTCATCCGTAAATGGTCATCCTCTAGATGATGTCACTGTTAAAAGTGAGGCCATTAAAGAAGAAAAACGGTTATTGGAATTGTCAATTGAAGAAGTCAGGGCTGAAAATTCAAAGCTCAAAGATGAGATAAACGAAGTAAATAGTACTCATGTTGAGCTGACCAAGGTATGTATTACAATTTTCATGTGGAGGTGCGCTATAACTTAATAGGTAACTGTAGTTTTCATTGAATCTGTATTTTCAGGAACTCCAATCAGTCCAAGGACAACTTGTGTCTGAAAGATCAAGATGCTTTAACCTGGAGGTATAAATTAACAGTCCTTATTTTGAAGTATATTATAGCTGTGGTTGTTATGAAGGATTTGAGTATATTTGTAATGTTTGTTTACAGGCTAAAATTGCAGAACTCCAGAAGTTGCTGGAATCAATGCAGTCTGTGGAAGATCAGGTACAGGCTCTTCGTAAACAGAAATCTGCCCTGGACCAGGAAATGGAACTCGCTTCAACTGCTCAGAGACAGAGTTCTGGTGGTGTTTGGCGATGGCTTGGTGGGGGTGAAACATGAAAATTTTGAAGGCAATTCCAACTAAAATTGATTTGGGAGTTGAGTCTTGGGAACGTCAACTTTCTTACAGTCAACAGATTGAATTGATTTGTTTTGGTTCGATTGATTGTATTGTTATCTTGTGTTGAAATGCATGATGGATAAGATGTTAGACTACAAATTTTGAAGGGCTGATCTGCAGGATTTACTTTTATAACATTCATTTGAGTATATATTGGTGTCTTATTCCTTTGTTTATTTTAATTTATTTTGCCAGATCATTCAATTAGTTGAGAGGAGTTATGGTTTGGTACCTTGACAAGTATTCAAGCATTTATTAAAAGTTAAAATTCTAATAAATATAACTAGTACCGAATGAAATGCTTAATGGTTAACCTACCTAAGAAAAAATGGGAAGTGAAATAATGCCCTAGCAAATATATAATGTATGTTTGGTTTACATTTGCAACTGTAAATCGAAGATAGTTAAGTTTAATTTCTTTTAATTTTAAGCATCTACTTCCTATATCAGCAAATGGTTCACTATTACAAACAAAAGGTCCAATTTCATGTGCTTGTGCCAGCATGTAATATAGCATCATGGGAGAGCGTGAACTGTTTTTATTCTTGCAACTATTCATCCCCTAAACAAATAGGATTTGGCTCTCACTTTAGAGGGTAAAGTAAAACACATCTTTACCCTTAAATAAATCAATGATTTAGATTAAATTATATTTTAAAGTTTTAATTAAAAATACTAAACAATCAAACCGCCCACTAACCACTGAAAGTTTGAAACACAACCCGATAATGGGCATATGAACGGACTCCAGGGAGAACCTTCCCCACGTAGACTACATTCTCCATATTTACTACCTTGTTCAGATTTAATCACCAATATTTCTCTGCTGCGTACTATCGTGATGGGCGAAAATTTCTGCATAGAAATACCAACTTTTGAGCATCGCCCATGGCTTATACAAGAAATTGAAAAAGTTCAATCAAGTGAGGAATGCGATCTGAAAATCTCTTCTTCTGCCAGGTTAGTTGTAACTTGTTATGATTTACCATGAATCATTCATTATCATTATTATTATTATTATTATTATTATTATTATTATTATTATTATATAGTCAGTTAATTAAATATTTTTTCATTATTAATTGATTGGTTTGAGATTTATTATTTTTTTAACAAGTTAATTGCAACAACAAAAATGTAACATCCAGCTTTTTTGCTTCTTTAATATTGATAATATGTGTAAACAAGTTTATATTTTATTTGAAGTTTTAGAAAATAAAAAAAAAAATAAGCCAAGATCATATTCACACTCTACTCTATAGTAGAAAGATACGATTAAGTTTTGGGTTGAAAACTCAGATGGAGTCCGGTCTACGTTTTTTCACTGACAGTAAGATTTTACTGATCAGAAGACTTAATTTTGACCCGTGAACGAGAAAGTTAGTCTTAGAATTGAATTTCCTACATTTTCGATAAATTTGAAAAAAATAAGTTCCTACTCTTTATTCGGGCGAAATCTCAAATTGGATGACGAACGGAGTCAAATAGGGATTTACCAAGACCCGCTAACCGATAAAATTGAAGTCACATCAAGTCACATCACATGGGAAAGCGTGCCAGTGTCATGATGACGTTTGAAAATATGTGGACGCTAAAAGACCAAAATATCCCTAACCTTTTTCCTTAAGGACATTTTAGTCCCTAAAGGAAAAGACCAAAATACCCATAAGTGACCAACTTTTGGACACTTTTGTCCCACCATTCCCACGCATAAGGTCAGCTCCAAGAGGGCATCAACCATTTCTTTCTTCACTTCATCTTCTTCCTTGGTTTTTCTTCCATTTTTCTTAAGGGAAAGCTTGAGTTTTTGTGAAGAAAAAGTGTGATTCTTGTCCATTCTTCACCATTCAAGAGGTAAGATCACTTCTTTGATCCTTAAACCTCATGAATATCTTCCTATTTCATATTTGAAAATCTTGATTCCATGAGTTTCAACTTCATGAACCAAACTTCAAAAATTTCTAGAAAATTGTAGAAAAATCCTTTTAATGTGAAACCAATTTCTTTGAGCTAGTTTCATCACCCTCTACCACTATCCAAGAGTATGAGATCAAAAATAAGCCTAGCCTATTTTATTCAAGAACCCTAGAAAAATTGGGGAAAAAGTGAGTTTCTCAATTTTTGTTCTATGAAACTTGATTCCATCCTTTCCCTTCCTATGATCATTGAATCCAAGTGATTGGAAAACCAAATCAATTCCTAGCCATTTTTCTTCTTGATGACCGAGACCTAGAGTGTGATGAACCATGGGTTATGTTTCAAATTTTTGAGTAATAGGACTTGATCTAGTGTTAAGTATGCTTAATATGCTTAATAATCCTTCATCCAAAAGATTAGAACCAAATGAAACCCCTAGCCTATTTTTTCAAGTTAGAGCCGAACCTTAGACCTATTAGGGGGAAGAAATTTATATTATTAATGTTGTTATTTTGTATTGATTGTTGTTGAAAATTGAATTTGAAGGAACCTGTTTGAAACACAAGAAGGGGCGTTGAATTGTGTTTCTTACGTTTTTAAAACTTTTCGCAAGCAGATATATATTTTCGCAAAGATGTGGACTAAAAACAGCGATGGACACAAAGAGCATTTCCAAATTAACTTCGACGCTTACTGAAATAAGAACAACACGATAAGAAAACAATTCAATTCCAAAGAGTTAGTTCAGAAATAAACTAAAGCAAGATCAAGGGAAAGAAAGAGACACAAGGATATTATCCTAGTTTACTCTTCACCAAAGAGCTACGTTCAGTCCTCTCTACTTGAGAGCTTTCTCCACTATAACAAAAACCTTTTGTTACAAGTATTCAACGCCTCTTCAGGCAAGTATTCTATACCTCTTCAGGCACACTAAGTATTCTTTCTACACAAGCCTCTTCAGGCTCACCCAACTAGGTTTTGAAAAAGATTTTGTTCTACTAACTCACTAAGTGTGAGAATTTGAAACTAAAGCTTAGAACTCTTGAATAATACTCTACGCAGAGGGTGATATGAAAATTAAGAGCAGAGTAAGCTTTGCGAGCTTTGATATTTTTCTCTTGATTGCTTGTTGTTTTGTTTGCTTGCAAATTTTTCAATTTTTGATTCAGTTGTGCATCACTTTGCTAGCTGCATCTTCAAGAAGAGAGATATTTATAGCGGACTTGATTTGATCAACTTTAGTCTTCAACGGTTGGAAAAGAATCAGTTCAAATTGAGCATTAAATGCGTTAGTCCGTTGAGTCTGATAACTTGTTGAAGCTTCTGATCATCAAAAAGACTATCAGGTTTGATAGCTAGAAATGGGACTGACATCTTTTCCTTGCACTCGAAATTTGCCTTTTGCTTTCCCTTTGGAGAAGGTCAAATCCTTTCTGTGTCGGGGACAGTCTGGCTTTAGCTTTCGATGGAACGAAGAGTACTTTCAAGCTGCAGGATCAATGGCTGAAACTACTGCTTCTTCAACGCTTCTCCTGCGACTTGTTCTCCGGGCCTTTGAGCTCCATGCAAATTCGCCTTTCAAAGTTGTTTGTGCCCCTTTTGACGACCAAGTCACAATGGGAACAATGTCTCTATCTGGGGATGCGCAGCTGTGGTGACGGACGCGATATGAGGACATGCTGGAAAGTTTGATTCGCTCCTACCTGTCTTTCGCCGCAGGTCGATATTGGAACGTACGACGAACCAGTTACCAAGGTTCCTAAACTTGGAATGGATGGCGGAGTGTAGGTGGCAAACAGTTATATGGATACGGTGCTTTCCACTTCAGCACCTTGTGATCTTTGAGAAGATCATTACGAGCCCTCTATGCAAAGTCAAGAATAAGTCAAGCAGTGAGACATCAATTAGCCTTTTATTTATTCTAATACACGAGGGATTCATTGAAGCCCATTACAAGGAATATTTGTCCAAAGGATATAAGCTTTTTACACATAGAATAATAAATTCAAAAGCTTTACATATGTGTTCGCGTTAAAACGAATATAGCTTATTGGAATTTTAACGATTACAACTCAAAGACAGGAAGAGTCTTTGGACTCAAGATACTATCGTTCAAAAAGACTTATTATCGTCTGGTTTGAGCGAGAGCTAATCCATTTTGGAGTTTGGACGAGCTAAATTCTTTGGACTTAGATAGTCTTTGGACTTATATATATTTTTTCCTGCACACTTAAGATAAAGCGTTAGTCCATAAAAAATCTTTGTTCTTCTGAAATTAGTTCTTTGTTAACATCAAAACTTAAGGGATTAGTGGACCATAACCACTTTGGTTCCAACAATCTCCCCCTTTTTGATGATGACAAAACATACTAATTTGATTGAACAAAGTTTCCTAAAGAGCGGAGAAGCTCCTCCTAAGACAAAGATTTATAAGCATATAAAGCATATATGGATAGAAACAGAGTCTAGTCCAGTAAAGGCATATAAAAGTGAATGCAAGCATTTAAACAATTTATAAGACTACTAGGAACTTACTTTGCAATCAATTATCCCTTTTCCTCCCTTTTTGTCATCAGACAAAAGAGAGAAAAAACCACATCATAGTCAGTTAAAATAAAATAAAGACTGAAAAGGAAAAAGATTTATTTTAAGAAGGTGGAGGAGGAGGAGGTTTAGGAAGAAAGTTTTGAAACATGGCTGCAATTTGTTGAAGCAGCACTGCATTGTTGGCTTCTATAGACCTTTGGACGAACTCTTGAAATTCTGGAGGAACAGCAGAGACTGAACTTTCAGCAGTGACCTTTGTTGCCTCAAGATTTCTCTGATCAGGAACAACACTTAGTGCCTGAGAAGAACATGGCTCAACAGGATGGACCACCAAAAGAGGAATAGGTTGAGACTTAGAGGGTGCCGAGTCTGCAACTTGTTCAATACCTCTGCATGCTCTTCAGAGTGAGGGTCCTCATAGACGATCTCGGTGTCCCTAGTGTCTTCGGAAACAACCGGTAATGGTGTAGCTGGGGTTGCCTTAGAGTTGGGATCTTCTTGAATAACAGGTTTATGTGGAGGTGGAAGTACTTCAAGAATGATCTCAGCATCATCATACCTATTTTCTCTCCATCTGGGTTTAGGGGCTGGAAGCACGTCTCTTGGATACAAAGGTATTCCAAATATGTCGTCCATTATCAAGAAGTCAGCATCAGAGATTCTGTCTTGTCTTGGAAATACACGAATCTTCTGTTTTTCTTTGACGGATAGACCAGATGTAGACGCTTCTTGAGTGCATCTCCAAATGAAGTTCTCCCAGTAGATTTGAGCGTCTGGGTCATATCTTTGGAGGGTCTTTTTTCCAGATGTGGGCTAGATCTAGTGAGTCGTATCTTGGTCTAGTCCAGAAGAAAGGATCAAAGGCAGTTCTGTAAGGCAACGTCCATGTTTCAGGCCTTTTTCGTCCATCTTTGCTTTTATTTGGATCCAGAATAGGAATTCTTGGACAAGCTCTAGGAGGAACAACTCCTACTCTTGGTTTTGAGCTTCTGCTCCAAAATTTCTTTAGCAGATTGTGATGGATCTTGGCTTCTCGTGACATATCACACTCCTTTTTGACAGTGTAATATGGCAAGAAGTCCCTAACATCAGAGTATTCTTTCCTGGCTGAGGGATAACTTGGAATGATCTTGATGTCTCGATCAAGAAAGATGTTGGTCAAACCATACGACCTTGAACGTTTTTCATCAGTGGTTTTGCAACCTTCCTTTTCTTCATTAAGGAGTACTACATGCCTGTTAACATTGTAGTGGCTTGTCCTTAATGAGATTTGGATAGATCTTCCTTGGAGGGAACTTTTTCTTCTCAAGACAGACTACCAAGGGTCCATGAGCATTGTAGAGTTGAGTTGGCAGAGGACCGGTGGGTGTGTAAGGAATGAGATAGTAACCATGTTCAAGGGGTGGACCAGAGGGGTTTTGAGGTGGAGGAGAGGGTGTTTCAGATTGGTATTCTGGTGGAGGAATATGACCTTTAGGATGTTGAGAGGTGGTGGGAGGTGAATGCTTAAAAAACTCAGCACGAAATCTTCTTTTAACGTCAGCCTAATTAGAGCTTTTGTTGGCAAAAGTGATTCTAGGTATGCGTCTGTATTTTCTCTTTAGGTAAAGCATTCTGGGATAAGGTGCTCCATAGTGAAATAGACAGATGCAAACACTAGAAGGTGAGGTTGAATGGTGTTTGACAAATTTATGCGGAATTTAGAAACTTTTTCGCAAGCACAGACGGGTGATAATAGACGAGTAAACTTAGACAGGTCAATCAGACTAATAACTCATCTGAAGGTTTTCACAGAAAACGCACAATCATGCAAGATGAAAATAGGTTTGATAAACACAATTATAAACCCCTTTAGTTAGATGAGAGTTAAGATAATAATCAAACTAAAGAGTTAAGGGAAAGAGAGAGATCACTCAGCATGTTTTATCCTGGTTCACCCTTTAATAATGAGGCTACGTCCAGTCCTTGGCAGCACCAAGTTTTCTCACTCTAACTGATTTAGGTTACAGGACAGACAAGTATTATTTTCACACCTAGCCTCTTCAGGCTCCAGACGAGTATTGTTTGCACACCTAGCCTCTCCAGGCTCCAGACAAGTAATGTTTGCACACCTAGCCTCTTCAGGCTCAGACGAGTATTGTTTGCACACCTAGCCTCTCCAGGCTCAGACGGGTTTGTTTGAGAGAAGTTGTAAAATAAATTACAATTTGTAAGTCTTTCACAAGCACTCAGACGAGTGTATTAAATGTGAAGTTCTAAAAGACTGCGTAATAACTTCAAATGATTGAAGAATAAATAATGAAAGAATGAAGGTATAAATGCGCAGAGTAATTGCTCTTTGATTGCTTTTTCTCATTCTCTTCTCTTGTCTAAGCTTGAATCTTCAAAGTCTTCTTCATTAAATAGGCTTCAAGATTTTAAAGCCGTTAGACACAATGTTTGAAGGCTTGGCTTTTTGCAGATCTTCATTAAATGCAATAGAGTCGTTTTGGTCAACCATTAAAGCATAAGGAACTTCGCTTGTTCTCTTTCATCAGAGTGATAAAGACTTCTAATACACCTTTGGTCTCAGCAGATCTGTATACGTGCTTTTTGTTTGCAGAGGGAAGACTTTCCTTTTTGGTGTAAGATGCAGTTGTGTTTAGGTAAAGCACTTTGTTGAAATTCCTTATCAGAGACGAGACAGCTTTCATCCAATGTATTCTTTAACGTTAGTCACTAGACGGGTGAGTAACTTCATTAGACGGGTTGACTCTTTAACAAAGAGATGACGTCAGTTGCATAGCCTTTTAGACGGGTGAGTCTTCCTTTGATCAGACGGTTGAAGACTTCATTAGACGGGTTGAAGGGATTTCTTCAACGCTGGTCAACAAACTGGTGAAGACTTCATTAGACGGGTGAACTTTTAATAGTTCAGACGGGTGAACTTCTCCTAGTTCAGACGAGTGAACTTTTACTTAGTTTAGACGAGTGAACCTTAGTTAGTTCAGATGTGTGAACTTAAGTTAGTTCAGACGGGTGAACTTATCCAAGTTCAGACGAGTGAACAGTTCATATAGACACTTAATGTTTTAATCTGCACACTAAGTAGATGAGTTAAATACCACAGATGGGTTCAATTAAATCATTGAATAACTGTTTTACTCTCATCAAAACTATGGTAAATGCACGTCAGACATTTGGAGACTCAACAATCTCCCCCTTTTTGATGATGACAAAGCATGTTAAATGATTTAATGAACTTAAGAAAATTCACATAAAGCAGTCATGTATATGTATCAGACAATTGTAATATGATCAGACAGATTTAAACATTGTTCTATTATTACAACATACTCAGACAGATAAGTATTTATCTTTTTATCTTAGTCTTATCTTATTATTTTCTCCCCCTTTTGACATTATCAAAAGCAATAAAACATAGACAGAGAGAAAAGAAAAGATACATATTATTTATCATATTTCAATATCAGACGGATATATTATTTATCATATTTCTATATCAGACGGATATCATATTTCCATATCAGACAGATAAGCAATTGTTCATATCAGACAGTTGTAACATTAAAACATTTTTCATTTAACTTTCTCCCCCTTTTGTCATAATCAAAAAAAGAGAAATAGAGGAGGTAATTGTATTTAACCATCATTGGCTATGTACCAAGTAATTTAAAAAAGAATTACAAAAAGGTACTAAGAGAACAAAAAAGTTAAAAGCAAGTTTGTCCTTTGGTTTTGCCTAAAGGCTTCTTCAACTGCTCCCCCTGAGCAGATGCATCCTCTTGATGGTATTAAAAACGAAGAGAAAGAGATTTGAAAACGTAAGAACGAAATACCTTGTAAAAGAAAAAAGGTTTTCCCTTTTTAAAGATCAAAGACGGTTTTAATTTTAAATGAAAACAACATAAAGATGGAGGTTAAAAAAACGGTTTAGATTTAAAATAAAAACAACCATGTACACATTTTGTCTCAGAGAAAGAAATGGCATTAAAGATAATAACCATTTAAAAGGAAATTATTTCAAATAAAAGTATGACTTATAGAGTCAGACGGTTAAACACAGACAGGTAATGCAATACACATTAGACAGGTTATTCAACAAAGCAATGTATATTCAAGTTGTCTCTTATAAACTTAAACCTATCCTCAGCTAATGGTTTTGTAAAGATATCAGCCCATTGATTTTCAGTTTTAACAAACTTAACACAAAATACACCTTTTTGAACATAATCTCTTATGAAGTGATGTTTGATTTCTATGTGCTTAGCCTTAGAATGTTGTATGGGATTCTTAGTTAGGCAAATAGCACTTGAATTATCACACCAGACAGGTATATTATGCTCAAATATAGAGTAATCTTCGAGTTGATGTTTTACCCATAATAGCTGTGAGTAGCAACTTGCAGCAAAGACATATTTTGCTTCAGCAGTTGAGAGTGCGATAGTCGTCTGTCTTTTGCTTGACCAGGAGACTAAGTTTGCTCTAATGAAGTGACATCCTCCACTGGTGCTTTTCCTTTCAATTCTATCTCCAGCAAAGTCAGCATCACAAAAACCTACTAATCTGTAATCTTGTGTTCTCAAGTACATTAAACAAAGATTAGTGGTTCCAAGCAAATATCTAAAGATTCTTTTAACAGCCTTAAGATGAGATTCTTTGGGATCAGATTGGAATCTAATACACATACAGACACTAAATTGAATATCAGGTCTGCTAGATGTTAAATAAAGAAGTGATCCAATCATACCTCTGTAGACAGTTGGGTCTACCTTTTTACCTTCCTCATCTTTGCTTAGATTAGCATTAGTTTGCATGGGAGTTTTCACAACCTTTGAGCTATCCATTTTGTACTTCTTTCGAATCTCCTTGATGTACTTTTGTTGATGGATGTAGATACCATCACTCGTCTGCTTGATTTGCAGTCCAAGGAAGAACTTCAATTCTCCCATCATGCTCATTTCAAATTCTGCTTGCATGAACTTAGAGAATTCTTTGCACAATTTTTCATTAGTAGCTCCAAAAATAATATCATCAACATATATTTGAACTACTATGAAGTTATCTTTTGGGCATTTCTTAAATAAAGTTGTATCAATTTTTCCTCTTATAAAGCCATTATTCATAAGAAAATAACTAAGTCTACCATACCATGCTCTAGGCGCTTGTTTTAAACTATATAAAGCTTTTTTAAGTTTGAAAACATGATCTGGTTTTTCATTATCTTCAAAACCAGGAGGTTGTTTAACATAAACTTCTTCTTCAATTATTCCATTTAAAAACGCACTTTTTACATCCATTTGAAATAAAGTAATTTGATGTTGTGCAGCATATGACATGAGCATGCGAATAGCTTCTATTCTAGCTACAGGTGCAAAAGTCTCAGTATAGTCAATACCTTCTTGTTGGTTGTAGCCTTGAGCTACTAACCTTGCTTTATTTCTGACGACTTTGCTATCTTCATCTAGCTTGTTTCTGAAAACCCATCTGGTTCCAATAACAGACTTGTCGGTTGGTTTGGAGACAAGTTTCCAGACATCATTCCTTTTAAAATGATTAAGTTCCTCTTGCATAGCAAGAATCCAGCTTTCATCTTCAAGAGGTTCCTCAATATGCTTTGGTTCAATTTTAGATAAAAAAGCCATATTGCTTGACTCTCTTAAGACAGATATGGTTCTAACACCTTCAGAGGGACTTCCAATGATAAGATCTTCAGGATGATGAGCTTTGAATTTCCAGTCTCTTCTGAGATCATCATGCTGATGTTGACTTGACTGTTGACTCGTCTGCTCCACTTGTCTGACAGATTCCTCAGCAGATTCAGTTTTTGATACGTCTGGCTGTTGACTCGTCTGCTGGGTAAAGTCAAGTCCTGCAAGATAATCTTCTAGATCTGATAGTTCCCTATCAGTCTTTAGATTATCATTGAATTTTACATGAATGGATTCCTCAACAACAGAGGTTCTAGAGTTAAAAACTCTATATGCCTTAGACACTTCAGAATATCCAATGAAGATACCTTTGTCTACCTTGGAATCAAACTTTCCAAGTTGATCCTTGGTATTTAGGATGAAGCATTCACATCCAAATGCATGGAAATAAGATATGTTCGTTTTTCTACCTTTCCACAATTTATAAGGAGTCTTATTTAGGATAGACCTTATAAGTATTCTATTTTTCACATAACATGCAGTGTTTACCGCTTCAGCCCAGAAGTACTTAGGGAGATTATTTTCATTGAGCATTGATCTAGCCATCTCTTGCAGCGATCTGTTCTTTTTCTTAACCACTCCATTTTGCTGTGGAGTTCTAGGTGCAGAGAAGTTGTGAGAGATTCCATTCTCTTCACAGAACAGTTTGAATTGCTCATTTTCAAATTCTCCGCTATGATCACTTCTAAGGGTAGAAATACAGAAACCTTGCTCATTTTGTACTTTTTACAGAATACAGAGAAGGCCTTGAAGGACTCATCCTTGTGGGTTAAAAAAAGTACCTATGTAAATCTAGAATAGTCATCAACAATGACAAATCCATATTTCCTTCCAGCTAAACTGGCAACACTAACTGGTCCAAACAGATCCATGTGTAACAGCTGAAGAGGTCTAGAGGTTGATACAAGGTTTTTTGATTTGAAACTTGATTTTACTTGTTTACCTCTCTGACATGCATCACATAAAACATCTTTCTTAAAACTAATATCAGGCAATCCTCTCACAAGGTTATCCTTTTTCAATTTCGAAATAAGTTTCATACTAGCATGTCCTAGTTTCTTATACCATAACCATCTTTCATCCTCTTTAGACATCAGACAGGTTACACTTTGATCTCAGAGTTCAGTTAGCTCAATCTTATAAAGATGTTGCTGTCTATTAGCTGAAAAGAGGGTCTTGCCACTCTTGTCTTTGACTATGCATTCATTCTTAGTGAAGGAGACATCAAATCCACTATCTCATAATTGACTTATGCTAAGTAAATTGTGTCTTAGTCCTTCAACCATAAGCACATTTGAGATTGAGGGAAGAGGGGGTTTACCACCAATTGTACCAACACCAATTACTCTTCCTTTTTGGTTGCCTCCTAAGGCAACAAATCCACCATTTTTAGACTGGAGGTCTTGGAACATAGACCTTTCTCCTGTCATATATCGTGAGCAGCCACTGTCCAGGTACCAGCAGAGGCGTCTGCTTTGTCCTATTAAGGATATTTGCAAAAGAAATTATTTTATCTTTAGGTATCCATATTTTTCTGGGTCCTTTTCTGTTAGTTCTAGGAGTCTGTGAAGACTTCCTTTTCTTGTTGTGAAAACACTTAGACATAACATGTCCAGCTTTTCCACAGAAGTTATAGACGCGTCTAATTCTAACTGGAGTGAGTTTAACATAGACAGATTGGGCACAACCAATGGCGTTGGAAATGGTTGCTTCAAAGACAATAACTTCAGTATCAATCACATTGTTCCGGATTTCCCTTGTGGAGATGGTAGGGTTGGTCCAGAATTCCCTTACGAGAGCAGGGTAGATGATAGGAGTACCCTTAAAGAAATTTGAACATCCAGCAGCGTGAATGTTTTGGGAGATATCTATCCCATGATCTGCAAGAAACTTCATATTGAACTTAAATTCTACCAGAATTTCAGCGGTCTTAACATCGAAAGCCTTTCCTTTCCCCTTAGAAGCAAAGATGAAGAAGCGGCCATAGTTCCAGAGAGAGAGAGAGATTTCGCAAAGACTTTTTTTGAAAGAAAGAGAGGTTTGAAGATGAGGAGTTTGTAAAGGTTGTTCCTTTAAAGAGAGTTTTTATAGACTAAAAACTATTCGTATTTTCAAAAGCAGTTTTTTAAGAGGAGAGAGAGAGAAGGTGATGAGGCAACGTACATTAAATGACTGACACACGTTCTAGACTTTGAAATCGTAAAAAGCAGTTTTGTAATTATGGAAAACAAAACCGACTCAGTTAGGGAATAAGAGATAAACATGTTTTCGACAAAGATTTTGTTCAATTAATGCATTGGACGAGCAATCGACACATATTGGACTCACATATATTAGACTAAGCCAAATATTGGACGCATGCATTGGACTCAGAATTGATCAATGAAATGCATGTTCAGATATTTTCTTATGAATGTGAACCTATCTTCAGCTAAAGATTTGGTGGAGATATCTGCCTATTGATGGTCAGTATCAACAAATTGAATATCAATTATTCCTTTTTGCACATAATCTCTAATGAAATGTTGCTTGATTTCTATATGCTTTGCTCTGGAATGCAGTATGGGATTTTTAGACAAATTGATGGCAGCAGTGTTATCACGCACTATTGGAATGTTACTTATAATCACGTTGTAGTCCTCCAACTGATGTTTAATCCAAAGAAGTTGTGAGCAACAACTTGCAGCAACAATGTACTCAGCTTCAGCAGTTGATAAGGCGATTGTGCTTTGCCTTTTGCTTGACCATGAGACTAGATTGGCTCCAATGAAGTGACAACCTCCACTGGTACTTTTTCTTTCCATTCTGTCTCCAACATAGTCAGCATCATAGAATCCAACTAATCTGTATTCATCAAATTTCTTATACAATAGACCCAGATTAGTAGAACCCTTGAGATATCTAAAGATTCTGTTTACTACTAAGAGATGAGACTCTCTTGGATCAGATTGAAATCGAGCACATAGGCAAACACTAAACATGATATTCAGTCTGGACGTAGTTAGATATAAGAGGGAACCAATCATACCTCTATATACCTTTTAGTCTACCTTTTTATCTTTGTCATCCTTGTTTAGCACGGACGTTGGATGCATCGGTGTAACACCCCACTTTAGGGGTCACGATTATTCAACACAACACCATAATTGAAAGCGAAAAATATATAAATAGAGCTTACCGAAAATATGGGTTTTCTTTTTCCTTTCTTTTATACTCGAGTTCCAAAACCATACACGTATACTTACGCAACAAGGATAATATGCATTATCATAACAATATTAAAAGGTAGAATTTCTGCCAACTTTTCATAATACACACAGCAGTTTAACATCTAACTACAGGTAAAAGCAAAATAGCATAAAGACCATCTTATCCTATACTACAGGAGACGCAGCTCCATAACATAAAGGGGAAGGGGGTACATAATAAGTATACAGACACAGGGAAGACTCTAGAGACTGGCCAAACATTGACACTACACTAGTCATCAGAGTAATACTTCTTAGGGTCCTCCTCCTCCTCGTCCTCCTCCATGGCCTCCTCCTCCTCGTCCTCATCCTCCTAGGCTTGCAGGTCATAACCCCTCATGATTTGCTCCGCGTACTGCAACGCCTCCTCATCAGTCCTCAACCACCACGGGCCGGCAAGGGCTACCTCAGGAACGTCCTCCGAAACATACTCGGTCACTTCTTCTTCCTCCTTCATCTCCTCATCGTCAAACAAGAGGATAACGAGGGGAACGGAAAAGGATACCCTGGCAGGAGCCGGTGTGCTCTTACGAGCAGTCATCCTCCAAGTCGCCCGATGGTGGGGAATCAGAGGGTGTAGCTCGGAAGGCTCATAAGTAGGCCCTGGGGGTGGGACAACAGGGACAGAAGGGCCGGCCGAAGATGTATGTACAACAGAAGTAGACGGTGTAGTAGGTGGAGGTGGCATAGAAGCAGGGTCAACATATATGTCACGGGGCTCCTCCCGATGAGCTGCAGTCTGGGTACTGGACTATCGTGGATGATCAGTAGGTGGTGGTTGTGGTGGCTGGGTGACTCCTGTGCTACCCTCACCATAAACCGTATAGTACAAGCTCTCTCAGTCAGGCTCGTCATGGACAAAGGCAATTCCCTCCTACTCGTGAAACTCACTGCTCCCATGTATGTGCGACGTCCGTCAGGATGGATCATCCAAGCATCCGCTTCGTCGTGAAGCGTCAAGTTCAACGTCAATCGAGAAGGTGGATCGCTCGCCATATCTACTCACCATAGCAGAAAGAAAACCACGCGAGCAGCGTGACAGCAGAAGTAATGAGGTGAGATTCCGCATATCGCACAACCAGAAATAGCAGTGATAAAAGTCACGCACACAAGCACCCAATCGGCATAGTAGCGCTTGGGCTTTCACAGCATAATATTTAAATTACACGGCATCACAGTTAAATACATCTATCAATCAAAGTTAATATATCAATCAACAATGATATGGGTCAAGGTCAACTCAATTATGAAATGACACAAATGCAATATGACTCAGACCCCTACTCCATGGAGCTAAACATATCAAGAGTGAGTGATTGGGAGAACATTGTCTGCGTTATCTCAGCCCACAGTGCCACATCCAAATGATTGCAATCATCATAACGGCTCATGCTAGACGTTCTTTACCCAAATCGTGATTTGCCCGGTGTTTCAGTCAGGACGTCAGTGTTTTTCGATGGATATCCAAGACACAGAGGAGCTACTCTTTGGCCACATGTGTTTTCCCCAACCCCCGACGTCCCTAAGATCCTCATGATCGATACCTCAGACAATCGCACCTACACCAAGGTGTAATCTCAACTCCTAGGCATCACGCCAAACTCATGCATAGATGCAGATGCATGTCAAGAAAACCACACAAAACAGCCACGTACTACCTCATCACTGTAGTACCTCGTTTATTCCTTGATAAACAGCAGGATACCCTTACGGGACCCACTTTCACACGACTTGCTATCAGTTGCCCATCCTTGGTTCCGTTCCTTGTAATCACGTACCACTTCATCGTTCGAAACACGATGTTCATGTCTTATGATACATTAGTCCATAACCTAGATGTCTTATGGAGGTTAGAGTTCCACAAGGAATCCTTTCATCAATCTTCTCACTTGACTAGCAAAGGAACATTACTTATGCTTTATAAGTAATTCTTATTGATTAAACATTATGGAGTCCTTAGATGATCTAAATCATCAAGGATGTGGAACATGGTTTTGTCATGCCCACTAGGTATTTGGACATGTCTTTTACTAGAATCTTATGAGTCCATTATGGAGTTCATATAGATTCCTTTAGGAGATAACATGTGTTTATACTATTATAGTGAAAACTTCTAAGTACTATCCTTATGTCAAAGTAGTTGATGAAATCTCCATTATTAGGTATAGTTTGAAAACTCTAATCAAGTATCCATAGGTGTCTCATTTAGTGTAAAACTCTGAGTTAGTTCCCTTAACTCAATTGCTCAGTGTAGAAGAAAGCATGATTCTCCTTTGAAATCATTATTTTGTTTTCAAATGAATTATAACTTATAAACCTTTGGAAAGTCCAAAGAGGTTGTAAAACTCCTTGTTTTTAAAGAAAGGTTTTGTAAGAATCCTATCTTCTCAAAGAAGACTTACTAACCAAAATTTCTTGAAAAACCATCTTGATTAATTATGAAACTCTTGGTTCTTGAAAAACTTTTCTTTAAAGCAACTTATTAAACCAAGTGGTTGATCAACATCAAACCAGCCTATTCTTAACATGGTTCCTACATGAAGTCCAAAAACCCTTATTTCACAACACATGGTTCTTTGGAACCAAAACTTGGTTTCTTTGGAAATCTTTTCAATGTCTATACTTTAGTATAAGCATATAAACCCCTTAGAATTAACATTTTATGGTCCTAACCCTATTCTCCACATCAAGGCCGAATGCCCTATAGGAAATAGGATAGGTTTTTCTTTGTTTTATTGCATTGTTAGAACCATATTAAGTTCATTTTATCATTACTTAAACATATAAGATTTGGCTTCCCTCCTCCACATCATATGGCCGAACCAAACATGCCCATATACCACCAAAATACAGCCATTAAACACATCCAAGGTAGCATAGAATAATCACATTAACATATAAGCATGTTATCAAGACAACTTAGAACATAAACAAGTTCAAATCATTCAAAAATCCTATCCTTAGATCTTTGGACCTAAGAATAGTTTTTCAACATGCCAAAATACTTTTCTTCTAGCACACACAAACATAAACATCATATCAACACAGCCACATAATTTAACATGACAACAAAGTAAAGAACTTTATAAGGAAAATGTAGATCTAGGGTTTTCCTTCAACAAATTAGGAGGCCTTTATCACCACCATTTAAGGTGTGATCTGGTTCACTCCCCCATTACCTTTATGAAGCTTCCTTGAAGAGTAGAAGATGAAAACTAGATCACCAAAATCACTATGAAAACCGTGACCTAGAGAAGAAACAAACAAGTTCAAAACTGGATATTTTTCAACTTCATAAACAATGAGAACACAATGATTTTTCAACATCATAAGGATGATAACATAAAGATGCTCTCAAGATTAATAAATAGAAGAAACTAATTTAGAAACTTACTATTGAACAAGGGTTCAAAATCAAGTTGAAGAAGCTTGAACCTTCTTGAATGATTCTTGAATATCTTGAAGCAAACAACTTCAAATGAAGAAATTCCAAAGAGGAAAGTTGTTTAGATGAATGAGATGAACAAGAATATGAAGTTAGAATGATGAAATAAGGTGGGTAATACCACTTACCAGGTCTGGCCGAAACTAGGAAGAAAGGAGAGAGAAGAGAGAACATGAACTTTGGTGTTTGAGTGAGAAATGAATGGAATAGTGATTTTTGGTGTTCCCCCCTTGAATGGCCGAACACTAAGGGCCTTGTGGACTCCAAAATATTATTCAATTTTGGTCATAGAAAATGGAGGGCCAAGATTCACATTGATGAGTGTGTTGTTGCTTAAGGAAGGCTTAAGGACAAGATTACCCAAAAAAGGCTAAGATGCTTTTTCCATTAATGGTTAGTGTCATAAACTTGACTTGAGATGATAGAAAGCCAATCTTGTCTCTTCCCAAGGTGGGATGGCCGAATGGCCTCAACTAAATGTAATAAGAATAGTTACATTTTTCATTTAGTTAGAAATTAGGTAATTAGGGTTTTTACCAAAAATGGATAATTGGTTTTTACTACTTTTGATAAATTTTTGGATTTTAAGAAAGCTAATTCTCTTCATTAGAAATAATCAACAAGGTAATGGAAAATGTAATTCAACATTACATCTGACATAATTCCCCGTTTCCCGGCCTCCGGCATGCAAAACGAGGAATTACCCGATAACGATCAAAACTGAACTTTTATCGGTTTTTCGTCTCTTGACGACAAAAGAAACTTTACCACAACATAACCATGGATATAAACCATCATATAAACATTAACATATATATAAATATATATATATAAGTCATATCAAACATAAGGTAGCGATCACAATAAAATGTTGATCATAAACAGTTACAGAAACAGGGGTGCTACAATCGGGGTATTCATTGGTTTGCAATCATCGAACTTGAAGCGTTTCAGAAGCTCCTTTGTGTTCTTCGTCTGATGAATGTACACTCCGTTCGGTGTTTGCTTTACTTGAAGTCCGAGAAAGAATTTTAATTCTCCTATCATACTCATTTCAAATTCTTTCTGCATTAGCCCAGAAATCTCTTGATAAAGAGATTCATTAGTTGCACCAAATATTATATCATCAACGTAAATTTGTGGAACAATAAAATCCTTTTTACTTGTTTTTCTAAAAAGAGTTGTGTCCACTTTTCCTCTTGAGAAACCATTCTCCATTAGGAATGTGCCGAGTCTCTAATACCAAGCTCTAGAAGCTTGTTTGAGTCCATATAAAGCTTTCTTAAGTTTATATACATGCTCAGGGTGGTTTTGATCTTCAAAACCAGGTCGTTGGACAACGTAAACTTCTTCATTAATGAAACCATTCAAGAAAACACTTTTTACGTCCATTTGATAAAGGATGATGTTATGATGTGCAGCGAATGAGAGTAAAATACGTACGGCTTCTAGTCTAGCTATTGGAGCAAAATTTTCAGTATAGTCAATACCATCTTCTTGAGAGTAGCCTTGAGCAACTAACCTTGCTTTATTTCTTACAACTTTGCCATCTTCGTTCAGCTTGTTTCTATAGACCCACTTGGTTCCAATGATAGACTTATTTTTTGGTGTAACACCTCGATTTTTCATTGCATTTATATATCAATAAGAGGATAATTAAGTTTATATTTTATTCGAGGACTTAGAAAATGAAATAAAATAAATCGAGACCATATTCATGCTCAATGCTATCGTACGAAGCTACGATTAAATTTTGAGTTGAAAACTCAAACGGAGTCCGGTCTGCGTTTTTTCACTGACAGTAAGATTTTACTGCTTAGGAGACCTCAGTTTGACCCGTGAACGAGACAGTAAGTCTTAGAATTTAATTTCCTACGTTTTCATTAAATTTGAAAAAAATCACTTCCTGACCTTCGTTCGAGCGAAATCTTCAATCGGATGAAGAACGGAGCTACATATGGATTTATCGGGACTCGCTGATGGATAATCTTGATGTCATATCACATGGGAAAGACCAAAATACCCCTAACCTTTTTCATTATTACCATTTAACCTTGAAGGAAAAGACCAAAATGCCCTTAAGTGAATTAATTTAAGGTTAGTCCACCCCCCATTTTACACACACAAGACCAGCACTTGGAGAGCTCCAACACTTCACTTCACACTTCATATTCTTCCTTGAAGCAAACCACCATTTTCTTAAGAGAAAAAGCTTGAGTTTTTAGAGAGAAAAGTTTGATTCTTGATCAGTCTTCATCATTCAATAGGTAATATCACTTCTATGATCCTTAAACCTCATGAATCTCTTCCTATCTCAAGTTTGAAATCTTGATTTCATGAGTTTCAAGTTTATGAGCCAAATTTCAAAAATTCCTAGAAAATTGAAGAAAAATCCTTTTAATGTGAAACCAATTTCTTTGAACTAGTTTCATCACCTTCTACCTCCATCCAAGAGTATATGATCAAACTCTCATCCTGCCTAATTTATTTGAAAGGGCCGAACCCTAAGATTTGGGGGAAATGATGGATTTCTCCAATTTTTGATCTTGAACACTTGATTTCATCCTTACCTTTCCTATTGTCCTAGAATCCAAGTAATTGGAAGATCAAATCAATTCCTAGCCTATTTTTCTCTTCATGGCCGAGACTTATAGGTGTGTAGAACCATGAGTTTTGTTTCAAATTTTTGAGTAATAGGACTTGATTTATTGTTAACCATGCTTAAGAACCAACCATCCAAAAGATTGGAACCAAATGAAATCCCTAGCCCATTTTACCATTTTTGGCCGATTGATTGTTTTAGGCGACGCGAACGAAATCGGAATCGGAACCTATAACTGTTCGGGAGTGGATTTAGAACCTTAAGAAGGTAAAGGGAGTTATATCATAATGAGTTCGATAGTCTCGTGGTGTTTGGATTGTTAGAAGTGTTATTGTTGAATTGAGATTGATATGTATATACATATATATATATATATATATATATATATATATATATATATATATATATATATATATATATATATATATATATATATTATTTGCATGTGAATTATGGCATGGATGCTATTTTGTTATTGTTGAATTGAGATATATATATATTAAGAGCATAGGACTGGCTACGACTCGATAAAGAAAATGAAAATACTTGAAAACCTAAATCGGAGTTTTGAAAATGTATTTTGAAATAAAGGAAAAATCTTGAGAAAATGTTTTGCTTTATCAAAGAAATTAGCTTTCTTTTGAAGTATTAGTTCTTGTGGAAAGAAAAAGTCTTTTAAGGAAAAGTCAATGTAAACTGAAATTCCTTTTAGAAAAACGTTTTTAAAAGAGTTTTTCCCGGAAAATAAGACCGAAAAGAAAAACGATGATTCTTTTGAGATGTATGCAAACCTAGTGACCGAGACGTCGGACTAGTGTTTTGTGGATTGAGCACTCAGACTTCGCCTCCTGTATTTTGAATGAATGGGCTTTATGTCCTTTAAAACGAGTCGTGAGCTATATGCCTCGACAAGGAAGAATGAACAAAAAAGAAAACAGAACTTTCTGTGTATATACATGAAACGGCAGACGTGCCATTTGAAAACGAGTTACAACTCAAACAGTTGAGAATATGAGCCAGTTAAGACCACTAGGTCTATAGGGGCATCCTGTGCTCGAAACTCCACAAGTGGCCGGAGGCATCGCGACCCCGTGCCGTGGTAAGTCGGTTGCCCAACACGGATGAACTCAATCAGAGACTGGACTATTCAGGATATGGTTATGACGTGATACCCCGGAACAATTGGAGTTTGGACCTAAATTGAGAGGCTGACTTATGAGAACAATTGTGTTACGGGTGTATTTGTGGCCTATCGCTCGATGAAGGGAAGTAGGAATCTCCGGAGTACATGAATTAGAAAGATGATATTAGAGTCTCATGCATTATTATAACTCATGATAGTGTTTGAGATATTGTGTTATATGAATAACTGTTATCATAATTGTATTCATATGTGATTGTATCTGTTGTTTGTTGCTTCTGCGGCTATCGTGATAAACTTATAAAATTAATATTTCACTTTTGCCTGTACATATTGGACACCCTGTTATGTTTTTGGAATACATGTACAGATGCTGATCAGAGGTCCCCGCGGACACGGGATGACTCAGACAACGGAGTCTTTTGAAGGAACAGAAAGGAAGGATCCCTCCGAATTCCTTTAGGAATCGGAGCTGACTTTGAGGGTTATTCCCAATGGCTACTTTTAGCCTGACCGGCATAGCAGTTTTACTTTTGAGACAGTCATATTTTTATCTGCTATATGTATGTTTGTATGTTGAATACATGTTTTGAAGTCTGTAATATGTACTAGACCTGAACTTATGTTAAGAGTTTAAACTATAGCTCTAAGAAACTTATATGCTTCGGCATAATTATGTTATGATTATGTTGTTATGTATTTTGATATTGATGTATACTATAAGGATTATTCCTTTGTTTTGAGTTTGGATTACTTGATGTATGAAGAAAATTTTTAGATCCACGTTTTCGAACGTAGTTAATTAATTAAAGTATTTTCCGAAAGCAACCATCGTTTTATTTTGTTATGTTTTCCGCAATCGAGTTCGAGTACATAGCACCCAAGGGGGGTGTTACATTAGTGGTATCAGAGCTGATCGAGTCTTTCGGGAATCCTTTGGGGAATAGGTCTGTGTGTTTGTGTTGTGTGATCTCTGTGTGAACTTTGATTGAATTGTTTCTCTGTTGAAGCAATGTGTGTTGACACACTATTACTTGACATACTAGTACTTGACACACGAGCTCATGTTTCCTTATTAAGGTATGATTGGTTGCCTTGTAGGGAAATATGAATCTAAGAGGCAGTCGTGGTGGAGGTCATGGCAACACTAATGATGGTGGTGGTCACGGCACTGCTAATGACAACATTAATCGGGCTATCCAGGCCATGGCTGGTATGGCAGCTGCTGTTGCTCAACAAACGGCTACGATGGCTCAACAGAACCAACAGAATCAACAAAGAGCCGATCTTGCCGCTGATGCCAGAGGGTTAGTCGACTTTCATCGTTATGATCCTCCTTGTAACGCCCTTCGTTACATTAGTAACCCAAATTAATAAATTAAATAAAATCAGGAAAATAAAAACTTTCTTAAATAAACACTTAATATAATATTAGTTCAAAATAATTGTTTAAATTAATTCAAAAACCGAATAACATAATTAGTTTCAAAACTTCAAAACAGGGCGTCTATAAAATCTCGCATAAGAAAATAACTAAAAGATAATAAAGGTCCTCCTAGCATATACCATACAATACTAACCAAGCTCTAAAACTAAAGAGATAGTCTTCAAAACGTCTGGCTGCTCAACAGGGACATCCTCAGCTCTGAAAACAATACTACTAATGAGATATAAAATCTCAGTGAATAGAAATACAGTTTAAAGAGTTTTCACAAAAGCATTGTTCTTAGCCGGTGCAGTAACCGGAAAAACTGTCCATGGTACCCGCTATTTTCAAAATAATGTATAGTAAAATAATAATAATATAAATTATTATTGACAGTAACTATCATCATTAATACGTCATAAATCAAATATGACAAAATCTCATATATCAAATAATCTCAAATATTCTCATATGTCATATGACTTTCAAACTGCACATAACAATGGCGTCCCATTGCCTACCTTACTCATGAAGGTATTTCGATGTCACCTTCTCTTCAGTGACATTACTCATTTCGAGGCGACCGAGATACCCCGGTTCCAGTGTGGAAGGGGGATGCACACTTATTGGTCACGGTGAGCGGTTCGGTTGCTTGAACAAGCTAACTCCGTTCCGACACAGAACCTGTTCCAGTGTGGACTTGTTTGGGTGTGGAACCGTTCCAGTTGGGAACATGTAGAAGTGCGTTTTTCGGCCGACATGCTGCATGGGATTAGTATCCCGGTCTAGTGGATTGATCTGAGTGTGAGACTCATGGGATGGATGTCTGTTGCATTTGTTGTCTCGAGAGATGTGTACTGGAGTGCAGTAAACGTTATAAATGTGATATCTATTATATGCTACCTGTTATGTGTTTACTGCATTACTATTGTTTTCCGACTTTATGATGCGCTGTATTACTTATCTCCCTTCTGTTTTACCTTGTGGTCTGTTATGTGATCACTTGAAGACGACGAGCCAGCGGAGATTCAGCATGGACCCGAGGCTTCACTCGTTCGTCACGGGGGCACCGTGGATTCTGGTGCTGGGTGATATTGAGATCATGTACCATGATGAGAGGGGATGGCGGGTAGACCCCTCTACCTTTTTGGTCGTGTACACAGGACCCGTGAGTCTGATCTTTCGGAGAGGCACGCCTCCTTATGTGGATATCATAGGCCCCTACCGCGTGTACCAGTTTCTACTTTTCCCGAGGATGTGGCGACCTTCGAGGTAGAGGGAGTGAGACTACATGTGGGTACCACCCCAGTCTTCGGTCGTGACCAGCAGGAGAGGTTACGTCTACCGAGGCCAGCGCAGGAGGACCGAGCAGTACCTGAGGACCTACCGCAGGCGGAGGATCATGGTCTCCAGTTCTTCGTCAAAGTACAAGCCTATTGTGCGGTACCAACGTACTCATGGCGAGGGACAGGGTAGCTCAGGGCATCCTCACCACTGATGCTGAGAGCCTGCCACTGCGTCCTAGGGAGTGAACCGAGAGATTTTGATGTATTTTGAGAGGGGACTGGGGTTTTTGAATAAGACTTAGGAAGTTGAGAGTCAGTGAGGAAAATAGTGAAAAGTTGCTTTATCATTATTTTCTAAACATGTTGTACAAAGAAAAGAAACCTTGAAAAGTATTTAGTTTGTCAAAGAAAGTATCTTCCAAAAGTGTTTGATCTTCCGAAAACGAAAATGTCTCTTCATGAAAGTTACTTCGGTAACAATCTTTGGAAAAATATTTTAAGACGAGGGAACCTTTAGAAAAGGCTTTTTTTAAGCCAAAATCCTTGGAAAAATGCATCTTTAGAACTTGTGTCTTTGAGAATGATTTGTAAAGAAAATTTTGTGGAAAATAAGTTTTAGAGCGAAAATTAGCTTTAGTTTAAACCAAAGAGAACCTGTGTTTTGATTGAGTTTTGAACTACGAAAATATATTTGATGAAACTGGTGATTTCCCCTTCATGCATGTGAAGCACATGAACCTAGTGACCGAGACGTCGGGCTAGAGTTCTGTGACATGAATGGACTTTGTGTCCTATATGTGAGTCTAGTGTCCGCGACGTCGGCCTAGTACATCGTGGATTGATCACTCGGACTATGTGTCCTGTGTTTTGGAAAAGAGAAAGAACGGACTTAGTGTCCCATACAAGTCTAGTGTCCACGACGTCGGCCTAGTACTTCGTAAATCAAGAACTTGGACCTCGTGTCCTGAAATTTGAATTGAACGGGCTATATGTCCTTTAAAATGAGTCATGAGCCTTGTGCCTTTACAGAAAAAGAAAGAATGAAAAGAAAAGAAAGATTTTACGAAAAGAAAGAATGGAAAACCTCCTGCATACATACATGAGTCGGCCGACGTGCCATTTGAACCGAGCTACAACCCAAGTGGTTGAGAATTCAGCCAATTAAGACCACTAGGTCTATAGGGACATCTGTGTTCGAAACTCCACAAGTGGCCGAAGGCCTCGCGACCCCATGCCATGGTAAATCGGCTACCCAACACGAATGATCTCAATCAGAGACTGGACTATTCAGGATATGGTTTGACGTGTTACCCCAAAACAAATGGAGCTCGGGCCTAAATTGAGAGGCCGACTCACGAGAACAATTGTGTTATGGGAGTATTCACAGCCTATCGCTCGAGGATAGGGAGTTAAGAGTCTTCGAAGTACATGAACTAGAGAGTTGAGAAGTCTCAGCCATCCATTTGATTTCTCTTGATGAATGAGTATGATATTTTGAAAGTGATATTATATTGAATATTGATATTTTATCGCATGACTATGTTGATGCATTATTTTGTATGATGCTTTACTTGTGTGGCTATTACGATAAACTTGTGTAAGAGTAATCTCACCCTTGCCTGTACATGTTGGACACCCTGTTGTGCTTTTTGAACACATGTATAGATAACTTTCTAACGGTCCTCTGGGTCACTGCGGAACCCTGTAGCTGAGTTCCTTGGTGCTGACGACGAAGACGAATAGACTGTTGATGACGAGGCCCAGTCTCATCGGGACGATGCGGGATAGGTAGTATACTTTATTATTCTTAGAGTTTTGTTAGACCAGCTCTTAGGATTTTGATATTTAAAGTCAGGTCCCTTGACCGTGACTACGTACGATGTGTATTAAGATATTGAAATGATGTATGCCTTAAGGCAAAGTTGAATGACATATATAACTGATGAGTTTGAATTTATTCCTTTGTTACTATTAGAGTTTTGGTTTGGTATCAGAATTTCCGCAACAAATCTAATGAATATTTTCGAAAAGGTTTTAATTAACCGAAAAATAAAATTTTGGGTTACGAATTGTGACACCTCGAGGGGGTGTTACACTTTTAGAAATAGCTTTGCAAAGGAAAGAATTGTGGAAATAAGTTTTAGAACAAAAAACGTGTTTTGGTTTACACCAAAGAGATTTCGAGTTTTATTTTTAAGATTTGATCAACGAAAACGAAATTTGATGAAACTGGTGATTAACCTTCACGCTTGTGGAGCACATGAATCTATGACCGAGACGTCGGGCAAGAGTTTTGTGAATTGAGCACCCAGACTACATGTCTTGTTTTTTGAAATGAACGGACTTTGTGTCCTATATGCGAGTCTAGTGTCCGCGATGTCGGCCTATTACTTTGTGGATTGAGCACCCGGACTATGTGCCATGTGTTTTGAAAATGAACGGACTTAATATCCTATATGCGAGTCTAGTGTCCACGACGTCGGCCTAGTACTTCGTGAATTGAGAACTTGGACTAAGTGTCCTATATTTTGAATGAACGGGCTAAATGTCCTTTAAAACGAGTCATGGGTTGTGTGCCTTGACATGAAAGAAAGAACAAACGAAAAATAAAACAGAAAATCATGAGTTGCATATATGAGTTGGTCGACGTGCCATTTGAAACGAGCTACAATCCAAGTGGTTGAGAATATGAGCCAGTTAAGACCACAAGGTCTATAGGGGCATCCTGTGTTCGAGATTCCATAAGAGGCCGAAGGCATCGCGACCCCGTGCCGTGGTAATCGGTTGCCCAAGATGGATGAAATCGATCAGAGACTGGACTATTCAGGATATGGTTGTGACGTGATACCCTTGAACAAGTGGAGTTCAGACCTAAATTGAGAGGCCGACTCATTAGAATAATTGTGTTATAAGAGTATTCGCGGCCTATCGCTCGATGAAGAGAAGTTTGGAATCTCCGGAGAACATGAATTAGAAAGTTGATTGAAGTCTCATGCATTCTTTTAACTTATCTTGAATTGAATGGGTGTGATCCCACATAGTGAGATTATCTTGTTGTGATATTATGTTGAATGTGGATATTTTATAGCATGACTGTATTGTATATCGATGTATTATTTTTGTCTTATTTACTTGTTTGGCTATTACGATAAACTTATGAATGAGTATCTCACCCTTGCTTGTACATGTTGGATACCCATTTGTGTTTTTGGATACGTCTACAGATGCTGCCCATCGATCCTCTAGGTTACTTTGGGACTGATGTTGACAACGAAGATGTGTGGACTGTTGACAACGAGACCCAGTCTCATTGGTACGATGTATTTTAGGTAGTATGCTCTATTCTTCTTAGAGTTTTCTTTTATCAGACCAGCTCTTAGGATTTTTGATGTATAAGTTAGGTCTTTCGACTGTGACTGATTATCTTGTGTATTAAGAAATTGAAAAGATGTATGCCTTATGGCGAAGTTGAATTACTGTTATAGATGATGAGTTTCAATTTGTTTCATTCTGGTTGTTAAAGTTTTACTTTGGTATCAGATTTCCGCAACAACTCTATTGAGTTATTTTCGAAAAAGTTTTAATTAACCAAAAAAGATAATTTGGGTTACAAAATGCGACATCGGATTGGGGTGTTACAACAGTGATATCAGAGCTGGTCGATGTCTTTTGGGATCTAGGTTATGGATTCATGATGTTTTTGTTGTGTTTACTCTGTGTTTGTTTTGATAGAGGTCAGTAGAAGTAAGAACAGTCTGTGATGACTTGTTCCTTGTGGAATACAACCAATTGGATTGGTTGGATCCAATGATTAAGAGGCGTTAAGACTCTTAGAGAAAAGTTATCTGATTTATTAAGATGTGACATTTAAGGTAAGCTTTGAGGCAATCTCTTAGTCTGTTCAAGCTAATAAGTTTGAATATGACTCTTACTAAGAGTTAAGGATGTTAGACTCTTAGCTATCAAGTAAGTGAAGACTCCCTTATATGTGAAGGAAGTTTGATTGTTTGGAAAGTTTGCTGAAGAACGAGTGTGCCTTATGCAGGTAAGAAGGATACCGAAAGTAGTTAAAGTAGATGCATAGGTACCTAGTAAGTGACCGAAGGAATGGCAAGGTAACAATTTGTTGGCTAATAGAGTTGAGAGACTGGAATGGAATTCCGGTAAAGTAACGGGAGTGTGGTATCGTGTGAAGTTTCTTCTGATGGTAATTTTAAGAAATGATTGGAGCCTCCGCTGTTTGTGGATTTGATGGATAAGACATTTGTTACTGATGATGGTGAAGAGTATGTATGATACCTAGGTATAACTTTCCGAAGGTTACGAATGAGTAGGGACTGAGTGAACAATTATGGAAGTATGAACTTTCGCTACAGAATGAGTGTCCTTAGGACTGGTATCAGTAGAGAAAGAATCACAATGGATCCTATATAGATAGGAGTAATGTCTCATTAAGAGGACTTGAGATAGTGACTGGTGTAGATAAGTAAGACAGATAAGTTTGGATTTTCACTTAGATATTAAAATTCTTAAGTGAGCTTATTGAGATTTAAAGTGCATTGTAGTTTGTTGATGAGATTGAGACATGTTGCAACGGAATGAGAATTAGTTTAAGTGTTTGACTTAATCATGGAAGTCAACTTAAGTGCTTGATCACTAAAGTAATGTTTAGAAGTAAGAATGGAAGTAAGTCATGAGTGAAGGATTAGTAGTAGAGAATGATGAACTAGCATGTAAGTAAAAGGGGGATGACTTTTCCCGATAGTTGATGGATAAGCAAAGGGCTGATGATAAGTTTCTAAAGTTAGTTTTATTTCTCCAGGAGTAGGGCCTTGTTGAATTGTTTCCTTGTCGAAACAATGTGTGTTGGCACACAAGTATGTGTGTTTTGATGGGTTCTAATCGGGTTAAGGCCTTGTAAGAACTCATGGTTAGTAAATGATACTTGTATTCATGTTGACATGTCGTTTATCCTTTTGGGATTGTGTCAGACATTTGAATAAGGTGCTTGTCATGGAATATTTTCAGGAGAATTTTCTGAGAATATTCCAAGTTTGTGTTTGCAAAGGATATTGAGTTTTTGATTGATTTAGTTTCTAGATTCAGTCAGATCTCCATCGCTTTGTGTAGAATATCACCTACAAAGCTGGACGGGTTAGTCTACCTGAAATGGAATTTTCGTCTGTTTCTTGATCATCATCATCATCAACGATGTTCTCATTTACTATAAGAAGTCACGAGGAACAGGCGGAAAACTCTGCGTTAAGTGTTATGGACCTTGCGCGAGAAGAGCTGTTGTGAAGTTACTTAAGTGCGACTTTTGACTCGAAGTTAGTGAAATTCTTAGGACATTCGATCCCAAACGAGCGTTTGTACTCACACTCCTACATAGTCCTCAGTGTATTAGAGATTTGAGTGGATTGTTTCGATAGCATCCATTGATCTGGACATCTTCATATTATTCCATTGAAAGATTTGTTATGACTATTTTTTGAGTTGTAACACCAACAACTTCTTGATACTGGGAGTTTCTTGATGAAACTTAGTCTAATCACTTTTATTTTTGGTAAATGTGATCCAGTCTGATTTTTGGCCAGACTGTTTACCTTTTGATTCCCTAATCCGTTGGGAGATTCTTGTGAAAGAAGGGACTTTATTAGAGTCATGATTGTAAACATGTATTAGCTATGTATTTTTACACTCACGAACCTACTGAAGAATCTTTTTAAATACTGGATATTTCTGTATTCTTTTCAGAGTAGTGAAATTCTTCTATATACCTTCTTATGAGAATAAGACCAAGAAAAATTTCCTTTGTTGAAATTCCTTTCCTTAATCTTCAAGGACCGAGTGAAGACTGAGTTCAATTGATCACCCTCAACTCAAGTGGACGAGCAAGGAAAACAATTTGATCTTTGGAAAGTTGGTTGGGAGTAAGTGTAGAATTTATTGCGAACATCCTTTTAGCAGGATAGACAAGAAGTGATAGAAGTTTTCATTGAGATATAATTATGATTGATAAGATGTGAACCTTTAAGATCAATCTCAGCTGGTGAGGCAATTATTAAGTATTGATCAAGGCAGAATTGTAGTCGGGAGATCTATGGTAATGATCAATGCCTGCAATTAAGATTGATTGTATGAGTTTGAAGATTTATGGGAAAGCGGTCTTGGTTGTTTTACCTAAGTTGAATATAGGCATAAAAGAGGAGTTCTTGAGTAAAACTAAGTTGTTAGAACAGCTTAAGATTTAGAATTTTGGATAATTCTACCCGATGCGAATTGTTTTTGGTTGTAGTCACATTAAGAGGTGTAATCATGTTCTTTAAGGTTGAGATGCATGATGTAGATTAGAGAGGTGGACTATGTTCAAAGGGAACTAAGACTAAGATTGGATATCTTGGATCGGAACTGATCGATGTGTTGTAAAAGGAATATGTGTCGTAGTTGCAATCTTGGTGTAAACAATAAAAGTTAAAGATGTCGGAGGAAGATTTCCTAAATAGATTAGTATTGAAAGAAAGTGGTTAAGCTTAAGTATACCTCTCACGTGTGAGAAATTAAGGTAAGATATTAAGGTATGGATTGAGGATAAGAGATTTGATTTTGACGGTAAATCGAACAGAGGATGAGTATGAAGTTGTCATTAGGTTACAAATGTTACCTAGGGAAGGATTACGTACGGGGTACAATGTGGAACCTGGGGATGAAAAAATCCTATCTGGTTTTGAGTCATGAATTTTCGAGGACGAATTATTTTTTTTTAGTGGGGTAGTAATGTAACACCCCGATTTTCGCTGCTTTCTAAAGTCGAAAATGAATATAAATACGTTTATATTTTATCTGAGTTTTAGAAAATGATTTTGGACAAATCAAAGTCATATTCATACGCTATCGTAGAGAGCTACGGTTAAATTTTGGGTTGAAAACTCAGACGGAGCCCGGTCTGCGTTTTCACTGACAGTAAGATTTTACTATCCAGAAGACCTAATTTTGACTAGTGAACGAAACAATTAGGTTTAGAATTTAATTTCCAACAATTCTGATAAAATTGGTTTTTCGCAATAAAAAGCGAAATAATATAAGTTATTCGGGCGAAATCTTGAATCGGGTGACGAATGGAGCCGAATTCGGATTTATCGAGATCCGCTAACGGATAAACATGAAGTCACATCAGGTCACATCACCTAGGAAGGCGTGCTAGTGTCATGATGACGTTTGAAAATATCTGGACGTGAAAAGACCAAAATGTCCCTGACTTTTCCAAAATTACCATTTAACCTTGTATGAAAAGACCAAATTACCCTTAAGTGAAAAACTTGTGGACATCCACGAAATAGGCTAGCTCCATGAAGCCTTCACCATTTCTTTCACTTCAGTTCTTCCTTTCTTTCTCTCATTTTCAAGCTTGGTTCTTAACCATTTGGTGAAACAAGTGTTGAATCTTGCTCATTCTTCATCATTCAAGACGTAAGATTACTCCTTTGATCATTAAACCTCATGAATCTTCTCTTGTTCTTGTTTGAAAACCTTGATTTCCATGAGTTCCAACTTCAAAAATCCCTAGAAAACTATAGAAAACTCCTATGATCATGAAACCAATTTCTATGGGTTAGTTTCATTAACCTCTATCATTATCCAAGAACATGTAACCAAAAGAGTTCCCTAACCCATATGGGTATAAAGAAGGCCGAACCCGATATATTGAAAAATTTTGGGTTTTTTATTCAATTTTTGAGTAATGAGACTTGTTCTAGTATTAGGTATACCTAAGAATCATTCATCCCTGAGATAGGAAATTTAAGACATCTCTAGCTAATTTTGGAGCACCATGGCCGAACCTAGCTTCCAAGAAATTTAGGGAAATTTATGTTGTTAAATGTTGATGTTTGAATTGATTGTGTGAAGGTAGTAGTTGTTGATTGTTCGGGTGATTGATCGGAGGACTTGCGGATCGAGGCGGACAACGTGCATTTAGAAAGTTGTCTTCAAGAGGTAAGGGGAGATTAACTCCAATGAGTTTGATAGTCTCATAAGAGTGGTTGTTGTATGATTGTGACGATACTATTGAAGTGATGTTGATGATTCTCTAGTGATGTAAATGTCTGAATTATTTGGCGAATATGTGATTGGATATTGAAGCATGAATTATGGCTTTATTGCCTTGGATGAGATATATGTATGATGTTGATTTTGAGATTTGATGAATATAGATGTATATATTGAATTGTGATTTCTTTGACTGGATTGGTTGAGAGCATAGCATCGGCTATAGCTTGATAATGAAAGATTAAGCTACTTAAAAGTGTTAATCAAATATTCAGAAACATTTTGACTTAAGAGATGAAAAGCTTTTAAGTTAAATGGCATAATGACCAATTTTACTAAAAGCCACTAAGTTAAGAACTCAAAAAGGAATTTCGCATAAGACTTAGGAGGTTGAGAGTTGGTGAGGAAAATAGTGAAAAGTTGCTTTATCATTATTTTCTAAACATGTTGTCCAAAAAGAAAAGCCTTGAAAAATAATTTAGTTTTGTCACAGGAAGAATCTTCTAAAAGTATTTGACCTTTCAAAAAAGAAAAAGTCTGTTTCAAAAAAAAAAAAAAAAAAAGTTTGCTCCAATGAAAATCTTTTGAAAGGTGTTTCAAATGATGGAAACTTTAGAAAAAGCTTTTTAAGCCAAAATCCTTTTGAAATGAGTTTTGAGGATTTAAGCTTTTATAAATAGCTTTGCAAAGGAAAGAATTGTGGAAATAAGTTTTAGAGCGAAAACGAGTTTTGGTTTACACCAAAGAGATTTCGAGTTTTATTTTTAAGATTTGATCAACGAAAACGAAATTTGATGAAACCGGTGATTACCCCTTCACGCTTGTGAAGCACATGAATCTAGTGACCGAGACGTCGGGCTAGAGTTCTGTGAATTGAGCACCCGGACTACATGTCCTGTGTTTTGACATGAGCGGACTTTGTGTTCTATATGCGAGTCTAGCGTCCGCGACGTCGGCCTAGTACTTCGTGGGTTGAGCACCTGGACTATGTGTCCTATGTTTTGAAAATGAACGGACTTAATGTCCTATATGCGAGTCTAGTGTCCGCAATGTTGGCCTAGTACTTCGTGAATTGAGAACTTGGACTACGTGTCATGTATTTTGAATGAATGGGCTAAATGTCCTTTAAAACGAGTCATGGGCTGTGTGCCTTGTGTAACACCCCAATTTTCAAGCTGTCTAGAGTTAATAAACAGTATTTACGAGTTTGTATTTTATTGGAGGGTCTAGAGAGTGAAATAAAATAAACCGAGACCATAGTCGAGCTCAACGCTATCGTACGAAACTACGATTAAATTTTGAGCTGAAAACTCAAACGGAGCTCGGTCTGTGTTTTTCCACTGACAGTATGATTTTAATGCTCAAAAGACCTCAGTTTGACCCGTGAACAAGACATTAAGTCTTAGAATTGAATTTCCTACGTTTTCGTTTAATTTGGACAAAATCACTTCTTGACCTTCGTTCGAGCGAAATCTTCAATCGCTTGAAGAACGGAGCTGCATACGGATTTATCGGGACGCGCTAACGGATAATCTTGATGTCACATCAAGTCACATCACATGGGAAAGCATGCCAGAGTCATCATGACGTTTGAAAATATCTGGACGCAAAATTACCAAAATACCCCTAACCTTTTCTTAAATGACATTTTAATCCTTGAAGGAAAAGACCAAAATGCCCTTAAGGGAATTAATTTAAGGACTGGTCAGCCCTATTTCCACGCACAAGACCAGATTGGAAAGCATCCAAAATACTTCATATTCTTCCTTGAACCAAACCACCATTTCTTAAGAGAAAAAACTTGAGTTTTTGGAGAGAAAAGTTTGATTCTTGATCAATCTTCATCATTCAATATGTAAGATCACTTCTATGATCTCTAAGATTCATGTATCTCTTCCTATTTCATGGTTTAAGAACTTGATTTCTTGAGTTCCAACTTCAAGATCCAAATTTCAAAAATTCATAGAAAATTGTAGAAAAATCATTTTAATGGGAAACCAATTTCTTTGAGCTAGCTTCATCACCTTCTACCTCTATCCAAGACTATATGATCAAACTCTCATCCTAGCCTAATTTATTTGAAAGGGCCGAACCCTAAGATTTGGGGGAAATGATGGATTTCTCCAATTTTTTATTTTGAACACTTGATTCCATCCTTACCTTTCATATTGTCCTAGAATCCAAGTGATTGGAAGACCACATCAATCCCTAGCCATTTTTACCCTTCATGGCCAAAACCTATAAGTGTGTAGAACCATGAGTTTTGTTTCAAATTTGTGGGTAATAGGACTTGATTTAGTGTTAATCATGCTTAAGAACCAACCATCCAAAAGATTGGAACCAAATAAGATCCCTAACCTATTTTACAATTTTTGGCCGAACCTAGCCTCTAAGGGATTACCCGTGTTCTTAGTTATTGATGTTTCGATTGGTTGTGTATTTGTAGTTGTTGTCGGGTAATCGGACGAGAAACCGAGTGACTTTTTGGATCGGTCGGGCGACTTTTCGCTAACTGGGAAGCTTCGAGAGGTAAGGGGAGATTAACTCCAATGAGTTTGATAGCCACATGAGGTTGGTTGTGGTATGATTGTGATGATGTCATTTGAATCAATGTGAATGAATTCTCTTGCGATGTATATGTGAAAATTAGCTGGCAAGTGCGTGATTGAATATTAAGATGTGAATTGTGGTGTTATTGCCTTGAATGAAATATTTGATATGGAAACATAAGTTGTGGCATTTTTGCCTTGGATTGAACATGTGTATGATGATGATTTGAGTTTGAATAGATATATGTTGTGTATGTACTTGATGAAGTATATGCCTGGATGATTGAAATATGAATTGTGGCATTGATGCCTTGGATGAGATAATGTTGAATTGAGATTTGATGTGTATATAGACTGGTTAAGAGCATAGCACTGGCTATGGCTCGATAATGAAGATTAAGCTAACTAAAAGTCTTAATCAACAATTTAGAAATGTTTTGATTTTAGAGATGAAAAGCTTCTAAACTAAATGTTATAATGGCCAATTTTACAAAAAAAGCCACTAAGTTAAGAACGCAAGATGATTTCGAATAAGACTTAGGAAGTCGAGAGTTGGTGAGGAAAATAGTGAAAAGTTGCTTTATCATCATTTTCTAAACATGTTGTACGAAGAAAGAGAAAATTGAAAAGTATTTAGTTTGTCAAGAAAGAATCTTCTGAAAGTATTTGATTTTCCCAAATGAAAAAGTTTCTTCATGAAAGTTTGCTCTGATGACAATCTTTAGAAAAATGTTTTAAAATGAGAGAACCTTTAGAAAAGGCTTTTAAAGCCAAAATCCTTTGAAAAACGAATCTTTAGAACTTGAGTCTTTGAGAATGATTTGTAAAGAAAAGTTTTCATGGAAAATAAGTTTTAGAGCGAAAACGAGTCTTGGTTTATACCAAAGAGAATATGAGTTTTGTTTTTGAGATTTGAACTACGAAAATTAATTTGATAAAACTGGTGATTACCCCTTCACGCATGTGAAGCACATGAACCTAGTGACCGAGACGTCGGGCTAGAGTTCTGGGACATGAACAGACTTTGTGTCCTATATGCGAGTCTAGTGTCCGCGATGTCGGCCTAGTACTTCGTGAATTAAGAACTTGGACTACATGTCCTGAAATTTGAATTGAACGGGCTATATGTCCTTTAAAATGAGTCATGAGCTGTGTGCCTTGATAGAAAAAAAAAAAGAATGAAAGAAAAGAAAGAATAGAAAACCTCCTGCATACATGCATGAGTCGGCCGACGTTCCATTTGAACCGAGCTACAATCCAAGTGGTTGAGAATATGAGCCAGTTAAGACCACTAAGTCTATAGGGATATTCTGTGTTCGAAACTCCATAAGTGGCCGGAGGCATCGCGACCCCGTGCCGTGGTAAATTGGCTGCCCAACACGGATGAATTCAATCAGAGACTAGACTATTCATGATATGGTTGGACATGGTACCCCAAAATAATTGGATTTCGAACCTAAATTGAGAGTCCGACTCATGAGAACAATTGTGTTATGGGAGTATTAGCGGCCTATCGCTCGAGGAAGGGAAGTTAGGAATCTCCGGAGTACATGAATTAGAGAGTCGAATTGATGTTTCATACATTCATTTGACTTATCTTGATGAATGAGTATTATATTTTGAAAGTGAAATTGTCCCATTATGATATTATATTGAATATTGATATTTTATCGCATGACTGTGTTGATGCATTATTTGTATGCTGCTTTACTTGTGTGGCTCTTACGATAAACTTGTGAACAAGTATCTCACCCTTACCTGTACATGTTGGACACCCTGTTGTGTTTTTTGAACACATGTACAGATATTTTCCAATGGTCCTCTGGGTCGCTGCGGGACCCTGTAGTTGAGTTCCTTGGTATTGACGACGAAAACGGGTGGACTGTTGATGACGAGGCCCAGTATCATTGGGGCGATGTATGCTAGGTAGTATGCTTTATTGTTCTTAGCGTTTTGTTAGACCAGCTCTTCGAATTTTGATATTTAAAGTCAGGTCCTTTGACCGTGACTCAGTATAATGTGTATTAAGAGATTGAAGTGATGTATGCCTTAAGGCGAAATTGAATGAGTTTTATACTTGATGAGTTTGAATTCGTTTCTCAGTTGTTGTTAAAGGTTTAAGTTAGTATCATATTTCTACAAAAGGTCTAATGAGTATTTTCGTAAAGGTTTTAATTAACCGAAAAAGAGAATTTGGTTTACGAATTGTGACACCGAGAGGGGGTGTTACACCTTGACAAGAAAGAAAGAACGAACGAAAAAGAAAACAGAAAATCATAAGTTGCATATATGAGTTAGCTGACGTGCCATTTGAAATGAGCTACAATCCAAGTGCTTGAGAATATGAGCCAGTTAAGACCACTAGGTCTATAGGGGCATCCCGTGTTTGAGACTCCACAAGAGGCCAGAGGCATCGCGACCCCGTGCCATGGTAATCGGTTGCCCAACGCGGATGAACTCGATCAGAGACTAGATTATTCAGGATATGGTTGTGACGTGATACCCTTGAACAATTGGAGTTCAAACCTAAATTGAGAGGCCGACTCATGAGGACAATTGTGTTATGGGAGTATTCGCGGCCTATCGCTCGATGAAGAGAAACTAGGAATATCAGGAGAACATGAATTAGAAAGTTGATTGAAGTCTCGTGCATTCTTTTAACTTATCTTGAATTGAATGGGTGTGATCCCACAAAGTGAGATTATCTTGTTGTGATATTATGTTGAATGTTGATATTCTATAGCATGACTGTATTGTATATCGATGTATTATTTGTATCTTGTTTACTCGTTTGGCTATTACGATAAACATGTGAACGAGTATCTCACCCTTGCCTGTACATGTTGGACACCCTGTTGTGTTTTTGGATACATGTACAGATGTTGCCCAACGGTCCTCTGGGTTACTTCGGGGCCCTTTAACTTGAGTTCCTTGATGTTGACAACGAAGATGTGTGGACTGTTGACAACGAGACCCAGTCTCATTGGTACGACATATGTTTGGTAGTATGCTCTCTTGTTCTTAGAGTTTTCTTTTATCAGACCAGCTCTTATGATTTTTGATGTTTAAGTCAGGTCTTTCGACTATGACTGATTATGTTGTGTATTAAGAAATTAAAAAGATGTACGCCTTATGGCGAAGTTGAATTACTGTTATAGATGATGAGTTTCAATTTGTTTCATTCTGGTTGTTAAAGTTTTATTTTGGTATCAGATTTCCGCAACAACTCTATTGAGTTATTTTCGAAAAAGTTTTAATTATCCGAAAAAGATAATTTGGGTTGCAAAATGTGACACCGGATTGGGGTGTTACAAAATGTCAAGGATATGGCACTAAATCAGCAGAGCTATGGTCAGGGTTATGCTCCTCAGCAGCAAGCTTATGGTCCTTCTCATCACAGTTTTGGCAATCAAACTCAGCATCAAACTTATGGCTATACTCCTCCTAGCCAGCAATTTCGTCCCAATCTTCCTATCACTTAGTCTGGACCATCTATCACACCTGGTACTCCTCCACTTCCTCCTCTGCCTGCTCCAGCTCCTTCTCTTCTTCCATTGCCATGACACTCTCCGAACTTTGCTCCATCCAGCTCTCAGTCATCATCAGGTCCTATGGCTATGGTTGCATCGAATTCTGGAACTGATACAGGCAGCGTTTGGTACCCTGATAATGGTGCCACTCATCATGTGTCATCCAACTTGGCCAATCTCACTCTGCACTCAGATTACACTGGTTCTGATAACATCTTTATGGGTAATGGACTTGACCTTTCTATTAATACTATTGGTTCTGCTTGTGTTAATAGTCCTTTTAACCAAAATATTACATTCAAACTACAACACCTAGGGATAATAATGTATACTTTGAATTTATACCTCATGGTTTCTTTGTCAAATCTCAAGTTAATAAAAGAGTCGTGTTAGAAGGCACTGTCAATCCTGATGACTTATATGTCTTCCACAATTTCTCTGTGTCTCCAAGGCCATCTACTCCAGCCAAAGCATCCACTCCTAGTTGTCTTAGTGTTGCAAGCACATCTACTTGCAACAATAGTTCTGTTTCTATCAATTCTAGTCCTAGGAATACTAGTGCAGCCGATCATTGTAACAAAGTGCCTTACTCTTATCATATTTGGCATTGTAGGTTAGGACATGCCAATGAGTTTGCTGTAAAACATATTCTCAATCAATGTAATGTTCCAAAAATTACAAAGAATATAATGGATTTTTGTGTTGCATGTTGTCTTGGCAAATCTCATAGACTTCCTTCTCATCTTTCCACTACAACCTATTCTAGACCTTTTGAGCTGTTATTCATGGATCTTTGGGGCCCTGCTCCTATTACATCAACTGCTAGACATTCTTACTACTTGTCCATTGTTGATGCATGCTCCAAATATACATGGATTTTCATGCTCAAACAAAAATCTGAAACTCTCGATCTCTTTAAACAGTTTAGGGAACTTGTAAAAGTTCAATTTCAAACTAATAATAAAGTTGTTCAAACTGATTGGGGGGGGGAGAATTTAGACATTTTTTCTAAATTTCTTTCAGAATTTGGTGTTCTTCATCGTGTTATTTATCCTCACACTCATCACCAAAATGGGAGTGTGGAGAGAAAACAAAGACACATAGTGGACACAGGTCTTTCTTTACTTGCTTAAGCCTCCCTACCTATGCAATATTGGGAATATGCCTTTAACACAGTTGTGTACCTTATCAATAGACTTCCTACCCCTAATCTACAAAATAAATCACCCTATTTTATCCTTTACAAAACTGAACCAGACTATACTTCCCTTAGGGTCTTTGGCTGTGCTTGCTATCCCTGCCTTAGACCCTACACCAAACACAAACTTGAACTAAGGTCAAGTGAATGCACTTGCCTTGGCTATTCCTCTTCCCAGAAAGGATACTTGTGCCTTTCCAAAGAAGGAAGAATGTACATCTCTAAGGATGTGCAATTTGATGAAAACAGATTCCTTTTTGCCAACCAACTTTCTATAAAACAAAACTCCAGTCCTCAACAACAACTCTTTCTCAATCCTATTCCTCTTTCTATTGTTACACCATCAGCTGCACCTGTTCCTCCTCCCTCTCATGACAATTCCTCTCCTAACAGTGTCCATAATCTCAGTCAAACTCAGTCACCTATACCCTATCCCACTCACATTCCCTCTACTTCAAACACTCCTAACTCTCATTCTCTATCTGAGTCTCCCCTCTTTCCTTCTCTCCATTCTGGCCTCACACCTTAATATTCTCCTTCAGTGTCACCAACTGATCCTGTTCCTAGTACTTCTAGTCAGTCCCTTAATCCTGTCACCAGTCCCTCTAGTTAGTCCACTGACACTGTTTTCCAACCCACAAATGTCCACCCTATGACTACCCAATCTAAGTCTAGAACTGACCCTGCTATACTATTAACACTGGCAAAACCATCTTCACCAAAACAGGCCCTTGCTAGCCCTCATTGGCATCAGGCCATGCAATCTAAGTACAATGCTCTTGTTGCTAATGGAACTTGGACTCTTGTTGATCTTCCTCCCACTACGAAAGCTATTGGTTGTAAGTGGGTGTTCAGAATTAAAGAAAATGTTGATGGGACTGTAAATAAGTACAAGGCAAGATTGGTTGCTAAGGGATTTCACCAACAACTTGGCCGAGACTACACTGAAACTATCTCTCCTGCGGTTAAACCTGTAACTATTAGGCTTATTCTCACCTTGGCAATCACAAATAATTGGCCAATTCAGCAACTTGATGTGAACAATGCATTCCTCAATGGTGTGCTTGAGGAAGAGGTATACATGGACCAACCTGTTGGCTTTATCAGTGGGAATCCAAACCAGGTCTGCAGACTCAACGAGGCCATCTATGGCCTCAAATAGGCACCTAGAGCCTGGTTTGAGAGGCTAACCAGGACTCTAATTCAGTTCGGGTTCCACTCTAGTAAATGTGACCCCTTTCTCTTTATTCACACAAGGGCGGGACACTAAAATTATGTCCTAATTTATGTTGATGACATAATTGTCACAAGATCTTGCACTAAGAGGATTCATGATCTAATTTCTCAACTAAATTCTGAATTTTCCCTCAAACAATTGGGAGAGCTTGATTACTTTCTTGGAGTTGAAGTAAAGAAGTTGCCTAATGGTGCCTTACTACTTTCCCAAACCAAATGTATAGAAGATCTTCTTTGCAAAGCCAATATGACTGATGCAAAAGGCTTGCCTACACCCATGATTAGCAACTGTAAACTGACCAAGTATGGAGGAAACTACATGGCTGATCCCTATGTCTACAAATCCATTGTTGGAGCCTTGCAATATGCAACCATCACAAGACCAGAAATATGCTATAGTGTCAGTAAAGTGTGTCAGTTTTTGGCCCAACCCTTGGAAGAATACTGGAAAGCAGTCAAAAGGATACTGAGATATCTCCAAGGTTCTGCTTCTCATGGTTTACTACTGAAACCTGCTCCAAAAGGTCAGCCCTTCACTCTGCAGGCCTTTAGTGATGCAGATTGGGCTGCTGACCTTGATGGCAGAAGGTCCACCTTTGGCTCATGTGTGTATTTTGGTCCAAACTTAATCTCATGGGGTCCAAAAAACAGACCCTGGTTGCAAGATCTACCACAGAGGCAAAATATAGAAGCTTGGCAACAACTACTTCTGAGGTTATGTGGGTCCAATCTTTTCTCAAAGAGTTGTAGACTGATATCAGGCAACCTATCATTTATTGTGACAACCTTATCACTCTCTCTCTCTCACATAATCCTATTCTACACTCAAGAACCAAGCATATGGAACTTGATCTCTTCTTTGTGAGGGAAAAGGTTATCAACAAAACTCTGTCTATCATCCATATCCTCGGCACTGATCAAGTTGTTGATTTGCTGACTAAGCCGCTCACACAGTTCAGATTTGAAGAACTTAGAAGCAATATTGGAGTTGTTGATAAGTACTCTACACACCTGCCCTCCACTTATAAGGGGGTGTATTAGAGTAAAATAGTATTGGGCCTATTCTTGTTTCAGCCCTTATTCTAGAATGATGACAAATCATTAGTTTGTTAGAGGAATTCTTCTAGAAAGATTCTTATCAGCCTCACTCTTCTATATATGCCCATTATGTATGCTCACTATTCAGTAATGATTATAACAAAATTACATTCACCACACTCTTGTTGACACCATGTGTCAAACTTTTCTCTTACACCAATTTTTAACCATTGATTTTGATTTGATCTAACGGCTTAAACTTATCAACTTTATTGAAGAGAGAGAATAATTAAAAGTAACATAAATGTGAAGAGAAAAAATAGAATATATTTAATGAAGAAATATTTTGAGTATCTTGAATTTTATTAAAATTATAATATTTATTTAGTAAATATTTTATAATAAAGTTTATAAATAATTAGTATTTTATTAACCAATAATAGATAGAAGAATATGTTATTAAAAATGTATATGTATTTTTTAAGTGCAACATCATTTTACAACAAATGCAGATTTTATACTAAAAGTTTTATAACAACTATTTATAACTTAATTGTTATGCCTTAAAAATTAATTTATTATTATAAAAAAATAATACATAAAAAATCAAAAAATGCATATTGTTTTACTAAAAGTTTTATAATAACTATTATTTTTCTTAGTAAATATTTTTTTAATTTTTTATTTGTTTTCTATCTACATATAAAACTATATTTATTTTTATTATCTATTAAAAAATTATTTTTTTGATTAAAATTATAATATCTTAATTTTTATTCTAATATGGTATTTAGATTTTAATTTTTTTTAAAAATTATAGTATTTTTTTGTGTTTTTTATTTTCTTTTCATTGATGTAAATTATATATTTATTTATTAAATAATTTATATTCTTTCTAGATATTTGATATCATTAATTAAATATTTTTTATAATTTTTAATTAGTAAATTTTGTTAAATAGTAATTGTTAAATAATTTTAATAATTAAACATCTAGTAAATGTTTCTAGATATTCTTTCTTAATGTTTTTATATTTTTTTATAATTGTTAAATAGTAAATTTTTTAATTATATATAATTAAAAAATTTTACTAAAACATTTATAATATTTTTTCTGCATTTGAGATTGAATAATATTTGCTAAATTTTTTATTTTTATGAATTATTTTTTAATTTGATAAATAATTAAATTAACTATAGTTTTATATGTAGATATAATACAAATAAAAAATTAAAAAATATTTTACTAATAAAAATAATAGTTGTTATAAAACTTTTAGTAAAACAATCTGCATTTTTTTATTTTTTATGTATTATTTTTCAAAGAGAATAAACTAATTTTTTAATGCATAACCATTAGTTTATAAATAGTTGTTATAATGCATTTGTTGTAAAATAACGTTGCACTTGAAAAATACATATGCATTTTTAATAACATATTCTTCTACCTATTTTTAGTTAATAAAATAATAATTATTTATAAATTATAACATAAAATATTTACTAAATAAATATTATAATTTTAAAATTCAAGATACTCAAAATATTTCTTCATTAATCCTCCCTCTCTCTCTCTTTATATATATATATATATATATATATATATATATATATATATATATATATATATATATATATGAAGTGAGAGGGTGCTTTAATAAACCGCATTCCACAAATACTCCTAACCCATACTATTGATACAAATTGTTAGTACTACAGGAAATCTAATCCTCAAAAGGAAAAACAACAATACAAAATTCATAGACGGCACAATAAGATCAAACGAACAAAGGGCAGTATTTTTTTTTTTATTAAAGAAGGGTTATTTTGAGATACGGAGGTGAGTTCTGACTTCAGTGTGTCTGGTGAGTCCATTCTTTTCTTTTTCTGCCCAAATCCATATATACTAAACCCAAAATTTACAAAAACAGTGGCTACTGGCAAATTTAAATCCTTAGCCTGCTTAAGTAAGCATGTAGATGTAGATGATGAAGTCTAGAACTATCAACGGCAGCTATGCATTCACATTCCACAATATCTTGATTTCTCTAGGTTTAATAAAAAACTTATTATGATAAGTGATGTATGTACCACCATGTGCACCAAAAGGAAGAAGACTAAATGGTGGAAAGGTATGCACCAGAGGAGATGATTATTTTCCAAGTTCAAATTGAAATAGGGTGGCTTCTTTTCTGTTTTGAAATTAAGGGCACTACCATTTATACTAAGGTAACTCATAACTTGGAGACAAGTTGATGTTTGCTTTGAGAAACAAGATCCTTGCGCAATATCTTGCCAGCAGCTGACCTAGGAATAGTGTCAATGAATCTCACCCTTCTCACTTTCTTATATGGAGCCACCTGAAAATTCTCAAATTTACAGTACATAAAACAATTAGAAACAAATTAAGGTGAACATAGGGAAAGAGAGAAGGTAGGAACTATAGGAGCAAAGAGTGACCTGTCCTGCAACAAATTGAATGACTTGGTCTTCTGAGAGTTCAGAACCAGCTGGTCTCACCACATATGCCATTGGTATCTGTCCAGTTTCTTCATCGTCTACCCTGCAACATATCATACCATATGAGAAAGTCACAGAGAGAATGAAAATGAGTGTTAAAATGTGCTGAGGGAAACGCACGGTATAACTGCTGCATCAACAATAAGGGGATGACTTAGCAGCACAGATTCTAGTTCTGCAGGAGCCACCTGGCACAAGCAATCCATGTATGCATTAATGAAAACTGAAGAATTTTTTGGGTTCTCAAAGTCTATCTGATACCTTAGAACTGAAGGAACTTCAGAAAAAGGAAAAATTAAAATAGTACTGATAATCTAATTGAACATCAAGAGCAACAAAACTAGCACTATATAAAACTGAAACTATTATGAATTGGCTTTAAGTACCTGATACCCGTTGTGCTTGATTAGCTCCTTTATTCGTTCAACTACATAAACAAATCCATTCTCGTCAATATAACCAAGATCACCTGTCCTCAACCACCCTTCTGAATCAACTGTTGCAGTTGTTGCCTCCAAATTTCCCAGATATCCTTTCATAATAGCAGGACTTTTCAGCCATAACTCTCCTTCCTTGTGAGGAGGCAAAGGCTTCCCTGTTTCCATGTCTATTATTTTTGCACAAAAGGTTGGAAGTAGCTTCCCACATGCGTCTGGATGAGCTTTAGCGTCTTTATCTGACACAAAAAATGTTGCTGCGCCACAACTTTCTGTGAGACCATAACCTTGCCTTAGTTCAACCCAAGGAAACATCTTTCTGAACTCCAATGATACTTCCTTACTCAAAGGTGCAGCACCTGAACCCACCTTTCTTAGGCTGGACAAGTCACACCCAGCTTTGCTTGCATATTTCACTAGTGCAAGGATCACTGGTGGCACAGCTGGTATGTTATTAACTTTGTGCTTCTGGATCGTGACAAGCATAGCTTGGAAGTCAAATTTCTGCATCAAAATTGTTGTAACACCAACACACAACAATCCTAATCCAAAGAAAACCAGTCCATAGATGTGAAACATTGGAATCAAGGCCAAGAAAACATCATCATCGGATGCAGTTGCATCAGCAGACCATGAGAGTAGTCTCATAATGGAAATGAGATTTGCATGTGTTAAAACTACACCTTTGCTCACCCCTGTAGTCCCTGAAGAGTAAAGTATAGCAGCAGTGTCTGATTGAACCACAGGAACCTGTGGCAAGTCTAGTGAATTATAACAGCCTTCTATTAACTCTTCAACTGATAACAATTTTCCATCAGATGAAGGAGAGGTGAGAATTGTAGACACCCCAGTTGGGACCAATTTGTGCAGCTCCTCTGGTGCTGAGACGGCTAGTTTAGCACCTGAGTTATGAACTTGTTTGGCAATTTCTGACTCAGTATTGAGGGGGTTGGCAGTGGTCAGAATTGCTCCAACTGATAACACAGCTAGGCATATGGTTGGATACAAGATTGAGTTTGGGGACAACACAAACACCACATCTCCTTTCCTAACCTCAAGTCCATGGAACAAAGCTGATGCAAGGGAGTAAATAGATCGGCGAAGCTCGCCATAGCTTAGGCTCCTATTAGTACCTGAATCAATGAATGCAATTTTTGCCTCAGCAAGGTCTGCTTGTGGGAACTGTGCTAGCACAAGACTGGCAGTGTTAAGGTCGGGCCTTGTTGGGATTTCATGCTTGGAGCCAAGTCTAACTAGAGAGTGATAAATGCCTGTTGTTGAATCATAGCCACTCCTGTTATCAAATGGAGGTTGATATTTACTAGATTCTTCTTCAATGGATGGCCAAATTTCCTCTCCTGACATTGTTTTCTGCAAATTCGATAGATGTGCTAAGCAAGTAGTCAATGGTAATGTTGTGAGGCTTTGGCAAAGTGAGTGTGAACCATAAACAAATTATTTATACAAGGCTGTTCTTCGTCAATTACTAGGACTAACATTGTTAACTATGCAGTTGGAGGTACAATAACATTTATAAGAATATTACATTTTTTTTTTCTGTATTTTTGTGGCCGGCCAAGAGGCTAAGACCAAATTAAATTAGAGTGCTCACTTTTATGACTGAAAAAAATTGGAGTACTCACTTTGGAATGTGAGACACTCTCCAAAAATACCCTCTTATCATAAAGCCATTTGAGTGTGACTTCACAATTTTTTTAATATTTTATTTTTTAAATACATTTCCAAAATTGCTAATTAATTGCTATCAAATTCACTTATTATTTACTTATTTCCATTTAATTCTTTTTCTTGTAAAGATAAAGATTTCAATTAATATCACATTTTATTCAAAGTGTTACCTTTTTAAAATTAATTCAAATACTATTATTATTATTATTATTATTATTATTATTATTATTATTATTATTATTATTTGACTATTATAATAAATAGAAACTCCAAAAAATAATTATCTCATTTATAATATTATAAAATTCATTCAAATATAGATTATATTTTTTACATCCAAATATAGATTATAATTATTTAACTAAAATAGTAAGTGGAATAAACCCTAAAGTTTATTCAAATATAGATTATACCTTTTTTTATAGCCAAATATTAGTTATACTTATTTAAGTAACATAACAAGTGACCAACATGTGGTTAGTCCGAGTGGTAAGGGACTCGGACACCTTAAACAAGTGGTTAGAGATTCGAATCCTGACTCTTATGTATGGAGAAAACCTGATTGGGAGGGGAGAACTCATCTTGTGTGCCCAACAGGTTCCCCGACGGAGATTAGTCACCATTAACGATGGTGGATACTTCGTATATATGTCATGGTTACAAAAAAAAAAAAAAAAAAGTAACGTAACAAGTGTATGTAATTTCTTATTCAGATTGTCAACTTTTTTTTTTCACATTATTTCAAATATTTATCATACTTATTTATTGACTATAATAAAATGAGTTTAATTGTTATACACTAACAATGTAAAACATTTTTACACAAACATCCAATCATAAGTTATCACATCAGTAACAAAATTTGACTCTTATTTTAACTACCTTAAATGTCATTCATATCATTATTGGTTATTGATTGACAGTGTAAAGTGCATAGCAATGAAACTCTAATAAAATAAATATTTTATTAAAAATACTCTTAAATAAATTCAAATACCAATAAGAATTACTCACTATCATAATAAGTTTGAATGAAAATCATATCTTATTCAAATTGACAATTTTTTAATATAACTTAAATATTAATTATAATTATTTTCGTATTATAATACAAAAGTAACTCTAACAAGATAAAAATTTCATTTACAATATTTTTAAATTAACTCAAATGCCAATTATAATTGGGTACCTTTCAAATTTTAAAAAAAAAAATGTGTGAATGAATATCAAATCTTGAATTATCAGCACTTTTTAAAATTTTTATTCAAATACTACTTATAATTTTTTTTACTTGTTATGATAAGTAATAACTCCAAATTACAGATGTTTATTTACATTAGTTTTAATAATATTATAATCCTAATCACGATCCTAATATAAATATAATTAACTATATTATTTTTTTATTTTGTTATAAATATTAGTTATTAATTTTCTATATATATATATATATATATATATTTATTTATTAAGATATAATTGTGAATAATAAATTATTTTCCGTATAATATAAAATATAATTTATTGTTTAGTTATTTTGAAATAAATTTTAGTTATTTATATTTTTTCATGTAATTTTTTCCCTTTCAGGACAAATATTTATAAAGAAATAAGTTATAAAATAATTGTATATCATTTTTAATATATATATATATATATATATATATATATATATATATATATTATCTTATTTATTTACTATATAACTTAATTATTTTCCTTTTCAAGACAACTTTTTTTTTTTTTTTAAATAAACAACCGTAATTAGGTCCTTTTACTCCCTAGTGGCATCCCGAAGTACCCCACAAGATTCGGTCATTTAGACCGTATATGAGACTAATCCTCGGTCGATTGCTTAGAATAGGGAATTAACCCTTGATTTTTATAACCTTCCAACTAGAGTGTTTGTTACCTGCAGGATTCGAACTTGCGTCATCCTTATGATATCGAGATACTTACCACTCGACAATCCTTGGTTAGTATCAAGACAAAAATTTCTAAGAAAGTATTATGGAGTAATTTTATATCTTTTTCCATGGTTTTCAATCATTATTATCTTAATTATTTACTATATCATTTATTTATTTCTATTTCATACTGTATCATTTTATTGTATTAATTATTTTTAGCTTATTTTTATTTACCATACCTCAATTATACACTGTGAAAAAATAAAAAAAATAGTCTTAATTTTTTAATATTTTATTTTTAATGTATTTTCAATATACTAATTAGTTATTACTACTACTACTACAAAATTCGTAGATCATTAACTAATTTCTATAATTTGAAATCTCGCATATGATGATATTTGAAGTCAAGAGATATTGGATATTTATGTTTGCTTTCTTCAAAGTTTTCTCCATTGTCACGTTCGGCTATTCTCGTTTTCTTTGTAGTTCTTTCCATCGCCAATTCTTCAGTAGACAGTAGTGATGGGTAGGGATGGCAATTTTATTCGTACCCGTGGATACCCATGGATAAAATCCGCAACGGACATGGGGCGGGTAGTTAAATGGGTGCCCGCGGATAAAATAAACGGATAATTTTAATACCTGCTTATAAACGGGGCGGGGGCGGGTATCACGCTACCCATGCCCGCGGATATCCGTGCCTGTTATTTAAATTACTATAATACTCTTTATTATATATATCTACTAATTGCTAAACCTAATTTCCCATCCTTACTTACTAAAGCTAATACTAATGGAAAAATAAGTACCTACTAATATAAATTATATTAAGTTGAGCTATTATTAAGTTAGGAGAAAACATAATCCAAGGGTGTTTTAAGTGGATCCTAACTTTTGTAACTTTTATTTTTAGAGAAAACAAATATATTTGATTACTCTTGTTAGTAACTTTTATAATTGGATAATGCTTTCGTAGTTTCGTAACATCTATTTGTATGAACACAGTTATTTTAATAGAAATTAAACATATTTCAACAATTTTTCAATCAAAAATAACAATTTTTTCCCTAAAAAAATAATCCGTGGATATCCGCGAAAATCCGCGAAACCCGCTGGATACCCGCCCGCAAGATATCAGCGCGGATAACGGACGGGGACGGATACGGATTTCATCCCGCGGATGCGGGGAGGGGGGGAGTGCTATCCGTGCCCGCCCCGCCCCGTTGCCATCCCTAGTGATGGGTAGCATTTCTCTTCCCTTTTCTAATATATAATTTATTCCCATTAGAAAACTTCTTCTCTTCTTCTTTTTTTCTGAGGCTATTCTCAGCGTGCAACTATGGAGACAAATCCCATGAGATACTGTGTAACGCCCTTCGTTACATTAGTAACCAAGTTAAAACCATTTATATAAAACACAGTGAAATAATTTTTTTTCATAATATAATACTTAATCTAATAATAATTCCAAAATAATCTTTACATCATTAAATCCTTAAATCTGAAATAACATCAATAAACCAAAAACTCTTAAAATAAGGCGTCAACTAACACCCAAACGTGTAAAATGAAATAAACTAAGATTTAGCCACAAACGGTTTCAATATATCGTAATACTAACCAAAGCTATAAATAATACTAAGAAATCTCAAGTCTTTAAGTCTCATCGATCTCAGGAATATTATCTTCGTGCTTTGAAAATAACACTATTAAAGAGATGGGAATCCCAGTGAATAAAAACAGTAATAAAATAATTTCACAAACAGTGTTATTCTCAGTCGACGTAGTAACCAGAAAAACTACCATGACACCTGCTACTTTCGAAAATAATATAATTTTTCTATAAAATCAATAATAGAAATATTCAGACCAACACATCAGTTATATCAATGATCAACAATAACATTTAACCCATGCAGTTATTATACCAATCATAAGCAGACAACAATGACGTCTCATTGCCCACCCCTACTCATGAGGAGTGTTTCGACCTCACCTGTAGTGGTAAAGTTACCAAGTCAATACCCCTGCAATGGTGGTACTTTTCGACATCCCTACTGTGGTGATGTTTCTCATTTCAATACCCCTACAATGGTGGTATTTTTCGACATCCCTGCTGTGGTGATGTTTCTCTTTTCAATACCCCTACCATGGGATATTTCTCGATCAAAATACCCCTACAATGGTGGTGTCAACATCCCTACAATGGTGATGTTTTTCACAAGGTCAATATCCCTACAATGATGGTATTTCCTCAACCTTTAATACCCCTGCTGTGGTAGTATTAAGTGCATAGCAATCAATCAATAATCAACAATCAAATTATCATGCCATAACAACACATAAACATACCAAAACTCGTCTATATCTCATGACAAATACATCACATGAAAAACATGCCAACTCAATCATCAAAGACCACAAATTCACAATATATAGGCATTCATTCATGGCATTCATTAAAAACTCTAATTTAACATTAATTTCGTTTTTCATAAAAAAAACCCAATTTAGAAAATAGGATTCGGCCAAGCATGCATTCGTTCATTGATATTTCTTCATGAAAATATTAGATAGTTCAAATCCCTTTTTCCCAAATTCGTTTGCACCATGGAAGAATGAGAAAATGTCGTTTTTACTTACCTCTTGAAGACCTCCAAGAATCTCCGAGCGTCTCCCACGAACACGCCAAGAAAATCCTTCAAGATCTCCTACTTCTCTTCCCTCTTAGGCTCTTTCTTCACCAACTTCACCCTCTACAAGACCTTGATTCCACAAAGATACCAAGGGAGAGTTCTTAGAGTGTTATTAGGGTTTGTAGCCACACTAAGAGTGTTAGGATTGGTTTATATAAGGTTACCCACGTTTTCCTCTTTTACGAACTCTCTTCCTTGCATTCTAACATCGAGCATGGGCGTGCTCATATCCAGCACGGTCGTGCTCCTTGATAAGAGCAGGGGCGTGCTCAGATAAGCAAGGGTATGCTCATCAGCATCAAAACTCGCAGGTTTTCCGACACGATCGTGCTCCCCATGAGCACGATCGTGCTCCCTTTGAGTACAGTGCGGCTCAGGTTGTGTTTTTCCAATTGCTTAATTTCAGCATGAGCATGCCGAATCATGAGCACGATGCGTGTTGAACATGAGCATGGGCGTGCTCATGCTACTGTGACTGATTTTTAACCCAAAGCTTCTCCTTTTTATTCTTTTGGTCATTGTACTACCCTTAAGGCTCAAAATCATCAATTCTAAGCCCCCCCAATCTCTATTAATTTTATTTGCTAAAACTAATGTCTTTTATACCTTTATTTAATTCTTGGGATGTTACATACTGGATGAAATTAAAGAACTGACCTCTCCCACCCAGGTTTTCTCCATACACAAGAGCTAGGGATCGAACCCCTGATCACTTGCTTAAGAGGCCTAAGCCCGTTACCACTCGGACCAACCACATGTTGGTATAACAAATCTTCACTTCTAAGGACCTACAAAATGTTAAGATTGAGAAATGATATTAATTTCAATTGATTTTAATTCATGATTTTGGATAATAACTTATACGAATATATTTTCATTCAAAGATACTAGCTCGAACTCTTTCGTATATTGGAACCAAAGTGGTTATGGTCCATAAACTCCTTAAGATTTTGATGTTAACAAAAGACTAAATTTAAGTGAACAAAGATTTGTTATGTGCTAATGTGTTTATCTTAAATGTGCAGATCAATTTAAGTCCAAAGACTTATCATTCGTCCCAACCCTCAGTCTTATGTTCGCCAAGTCCACGCTGGACTAGGAATGCTTATCGTTTTTGTTTGTCTGAGTCCAAAGACTCTTGCTTGTAAAAGATTCTTTTATTCATTCAAAGTCCAATGTAATAGTCCATCAGAATTAAATATCTGGACTCTATATAGCGCGAACTTGTAAAAGTGATAGTTTAAGTCTTTATCCTATCGAACGCATAGAAGCTAGTCTGTTCCTGACACAAGAATTGACTATTTATAAAAGGAAAGACAAAAGGCAACTTTCGGGTACAAAGAAAAGTTGTCAGCACTATTTTCAGCTATCAACCTGATAGTCTATCTTGATTTTCAGAAGCTCTCATACAAGCTATCAGACTCAACGGGATAATGCATTTAATCCTTATCAGAACGACTCATTTGCCATCCATTGAAGATTCAAGTAGCTCGAGACTTGAAGGCTATAAATACCTTGATATATGAAGGAGCAAAGTTACGCACCTACACACGAACTAACAAGCACAACTTTCTCTAGCAAACTAAATTAAACAAAAAGCTTACAATCTTTCTCTAATTTTACATTTTCATATCACTCTCTGCGTAGAGTTGATTTTCAGAGTTCTTTTCTTAAGTTTCATATCCTCACACATAGTGAGTTAGTTGAACTTAAATCTCTTTCAAAACCAATGTTGGTTAAGCCTGGAGAGGCTTGTCTGAAAAAGAATACTTGAGCCTGAAGAGGCTTGACTGCAAACGAATACTTAGTATTTCCTGAGGAGGTGTAGAATACTTGCCTGAAAAGGTGTTGAATATTTGTAACAAAGATTTTTTATAGTGGAAAAAGCTCTCACGTAGAGGGGACTGGATATAGCTCTTGGGTTAAGCATGAACCAGGATAATATCCCTGTGTTATTCTTCTTTCCTATATCTCTGTCTTTAGTTTGTTTATAACTAACCCTTGGGATTGAATTATTTTCTTAGAACATTTATCTTTAAAAGTAAACAATCACAATGAGTGTCCAATCTTTGTTTGTTCACGCTCGCTGCATCTGCTAACATATTTGCGTCCAAACCTTTAAGAAAATATATCTGCTTATGAAAAGTTTTAAAATCTTAAGAAACAAAATTCAACCCCCTTCTTATGTTTCAAACAGATTTCTTCAATTGGTATCAGAGATCAGCCTCTCGGTTAAGCACTTTGTTGTGTTAGAGGAAAAGATCCTATCAAGCAGACATGGCAAGACAAGGAATGCCTAGTGGAAGTCAACCCGTCATGGAAGGTATGTCTATGACAAGACTACTGTTCTTCAATGGAACTCATTATCTCTACTGGAAGGAGAGGTTCAAGGGGTTCATCTTGAGTACTAAATCTACTCTGTGGTCCATAATCACAAATGGTCCAAATATTATTCGCAATGCTGATGGATCAAAAAAAGCAGAAGAAGAATGGATAGATGCAGAAAGGAGCAAAACTGTAAAGCTAGATATGCTCTGATGTGCGCTCTAAGTCCAAATGAATTCCAGAAGATTCATGCACGTGAATCAGCCAAACAAATCTGGGACACTCTGTCAAATCTTCTTGAAGGGACTACCAAGGTAAAAGATTCAAAGATTATCATGCTGGTTGGCCAGTATGAGATGTTTACCATGACAAAAGGAGAGTCCATCCTGGACATGATGGGTCGTTTTCAGACGATCATTAATAACTTGAAGTCCCTTGGGAAAGTCTATACCACCAAGAAGAATGTTACAAAAATCCTTAGAAGCTTACCTAAGGAGTGGAGGCCACTTATCACTGCAATCACCTAGGCCAAAGATCTCTCAACCTTGGATGATCTGGTGGGAACGCTACAAGTACATGAGCAAGAGCTCAGTCTTGATAACCCCGGAAAGAAAAGCAAAGGCATTACCTTGAAAGCTCAGAAGTCTAGCAGCTCAAAGGCCTTAAAGGCTGATGAGTCAAGTGATGACACTGATCAGACGGAAAACGAAGCATCAGACAATGACGAGTTGTCGTTCATCACCAGAAAGATTCAAAACATGTGGAGAATGAAGAATGACTTAAAAAGAAGGCCATTCCATAAGAAAAACCTCTAGGACCATAGTGAGTCCAAGGACAACAGCCAAATGGTTTGCTTTGAGTGCAACAAACCAGGCCACTTCAGAGCTGACTATCTTTTGTTAAAGGACAAGAAGAAGTTCTTCAAGAAGAAGAAGAAGAAGAACTTTATGGCCACATGGAAGACCTTGACTCCTCTAAGGAAGATGAAGAAGCAAATGAGGAAGCAAACCTCTGTCTTTGGTCTACGGAACAAAATGAAGACTCTTCAGACGATGAACAACTTGTTGTTCCTGAAGAGAGACCTCAAGAAGCCATTCCTGAAAGAAGATTGAATGTTCCACCCATTTTCAATGGAACTGACTATCCTCATTGGAGGTTTCTTTTTCAAACATACATCCAAGCTCAGGAAGATTTTGATTTATGGGATGTGTTCACTGACGGTGACTACCGTCCAACGATAATCCTGGAAGATGGATCAACGACGTCCAAACCTGAAGCTGTCTGGATAGACGAGGACAAGAAGATAGTCTCCTTACATGCTCGAGCCAAATGGTGTATCTCCTATGCTCTGGATGATCCAAGAAGAGATATGGTCATGCAACTTCAGACTGCAAAGGAGATGTTGGACGCTCTAAATGCTATCTTTGGAGAAAGAAGTCAGCCTGCAACCAACCTCTACCTAAAGGCCAACACCTCCTCGAACGATGAGACTGACGAAGATGAGGTATATAACTCTGACTCTTTGCAAGAAGCCTATGATGAGCTTCTTAATGATTCTTCTTTATTGCATCATCAATACATATTGCTTAAAAAGAATTTTTATAAAATGAATAAAGAGCTTGAGAACACCTATAATCAAAGTAAAGAGCTTATCGAAGAGAATAATGAGCTGAAAGTTGAGAATGTCAGTGTATCTGATAAACTCTCCTCCGAGTCCAGTGCACCTTTTGAAGTTGCAAGACTTCAACAAGAGGTATCTAACCTAACTAAGAGCATATCTAAGTTGGTTGGAGGATCAAAAAAGCTAAATTTGATACTGAGGTACACTAGATCACCTCATGACAAGTTTGGCCTAGGCCATGACAAAGAGAAACAAGAAGTCTTTTTTCATAAGGTATCAAAATCAAGGTCATATCATAAGGTTTCTAAGTTTCATACACATTTAAAAGAAACCAAACCACATGCATCTCATATCTACTGTAATATATGTGGTAAATCTGGTCACAACACATCCAAGTGCATGCATAGAAAGAAAAACATTATGCATGGACGAATACCACAAACTAGCATGAAAGGACCCCAAGTCTATCTGGGTACCTAAGAAAATGACAATACCTGTTGCAGATCTGCTTAGCAGCACAAAGGAAAACCCAATCCCGGTACTGGGACAGTGGATGCTCACGTCACTTGACAGGAGAAAGGTCTATGTTCCAAGAACTCCACAATAATATTGGTGGATGGGTTACCTAAGGAAAGATAGTCGGAATAGGTATGATTGGTAAGCATCCCTTCCCTTCTATTGATAATGTTTTTTTAGTTGAAGGACTAAAACACAACTTACTTAGCATAAGTCAATTATGTGATAGTGGGTCTAATGTTTCCTTCAACAAAGGAGAGTGTATAGTCAAGACCCTTGATGGGTCCATCTTATTTACTGCCAAGAGGCAAAATAATCTTCTAAAGAGATTAACTTGGGGGAACTCTCAAGTCACAGTCTATCATGTCTAGTGTCTGTTGAAGATGAGTGATAGATCTGGCACAAAAGACTTGGTCATGCAAGTCTGAGATTAATCTCAAGACTAAACAAGCATAACCTCGTAAGAGGTCCACCAAAGATTGTGTATAGATCGGACGCTCTCTATGACGCTTGCCAGAAGGGAAAACAAGTTAAGAACTCTTTTGAGTCCAAGAACATTGTTAGTACTTCAAGGCAACTAGAGCTGCTACATCTTGATTTGTTTGGTCCAACAAGAGCTGGTTCTGTCTATGGTAAGAAATATGGGCTTGTCATAATAGATGACTACACAAGATGGACATGGGTTAAGTTCCTTGTTCACAAGGATGAGTCTTTCAAAGTCTTTGTTATATTCTGCAAACGTGTACAAAATGAAAAAGGCATATATATTAGCTCAATCAAAAGTGATCATGGATGTGCATTTGAAAATGAGCTATTCCAAAGGTTCTGTGATGAAAGTGGTATTCATCACAATTTCTCTGCCCCTAGAACACCACAACAGAATGGTGTTATTGAGAGAAAGAACCGATCTCTTCAAGAGATGGCATGGGCAATGCTCAGTGATAATTCAGACTCCAAACACTTCTGAGCCAAAGCTCTAAATACTGTTGGTTACATTAAGAACAAAATATACATAAGACCTATTTTGAATAAAACTCCTTATGAATTGTGGAAAGGACGCAAACCTAACATATCTTATTTCCACCCTTTTGGATGTCAGTGTTTATTTAGAAATACTAAAGATCAACTTGGACAGTTTGATGCCAAAGTAGATAATGGAATATTGTTAGGATGCTTAGAAACGTCCAAAGCCTTTAGAGTATACAACTCTAGGACTTCAGTTGTTGAAGAGTCCAAAGCCTTTAGAGTATACAACTCTAAAACTTAGTGAATCTTTTGCAGATATGAATCTGAATGATTTGGAAGAACGTCCCACAATTAAAGAGGATGATGCATCAGACGCAACTCAGAATATATTAAACGCATCAACATCTCAGCAAGTCACTAATACTCCACGTTCAAGGAAGTTCAGGACTTATCATCCTGAGGACCAAATCATTGGCAAACCAAATGATAGAGTCCGGGCAAGGTCAACCTTTAGAGAACAACCTGATTCAGACTTTATCTTTGAATTGTAACCAAAGTCAGTGGACGAAGCATTAATGGACGAAGGATGGATCCTTGCCATGCAAGAGGAGCTCAACCAGTTTCAACGTAGTGACGTTTGAATGCTGGTTCCTCTGCCAAATGATAAGTCTGTCATTGGAACAAAGTGGGTTAATAGAAACAAGCTAGACGAAGATGACAAAGTCGTAAGGAACAAAGCAATGTTAGTTGCTCGAGGCTACTCCCAAGATGGAGGTATTGATTACACTGAAACTTTTGCTCCTGTAGCTAGATTAGAAGCCATACGCATTTTACTTTCAAATGCTGCACATCATAACATCATGCTTTATCAAATGGATGTAAAAAGTGCTATTCTAAATGGTTTCATTAATGAAGAAGTCTATGTTGTACAACCATCAGGTTTTGAAGAACAAAACCATCCTGAGCATATATACAAGCTTAAGAAAGCTTTATACAGACTCAAACAAGCTCCTAGAGCTTGGTATGAGAGAATCAATACTTTCCTAATGGAGAATGGTTTCTCGAGAGGAAAAGTGGATATAACTCTTTTTAGAAAAACAAATAAAAAGAATTTTATTGTTGCTCAGATCTATGTTGATGATATAATATTTGGTGAAATTGATGAATCTCTTTGCCAAGAGTTTTCTAAGCTTATGCAGAGAGAATTTGAAATGAGCATGATGGGAGAACTTAAATTCTTCCTCGGATTGCAAGTTAAACAAACATCGGACGGAGTGTACATCCATCAGACGAAGTACACAAAGGAGCTTCTGAAACGCTTCAAAATGATGATTGCAAACCAATGAATACCCCAATGCATCCAACGTCCGTACTGAACAAAGATGATAAAGATAAAAAGGTAGACTAGCAGGTATACAGAGGTATGATTGGATCCCTCTTATATCTAACTGCATCCAGACCTGATATCATGTTCAGTGGTTGTCCATGTGCTCGCTTTCAGTCTGATCCAAGAGAGTCTCATCTCTTAGCAGTTAAACGAATCTTTAGATACCTTAAAGGTTCTACTAATCTGGGTTTGTTATATAAGAAATATGATGAGTATAGGTTAGTTGGATTCTGTGATGCTGACTATGCTGGAGACAAAATTGAAAGAAAAAGCACCAGTGGAGGTTGCTACTTCATTGGAGCTAACTTAGTCTCATGGTCAAGCAAAAGGCAAAACAGTATTGCTTTATCAACTGCTGAAGTTGAGTTTGCTGCTGCAAGCTGATGCTCACAACTTCTATGGATCAAGCATCAGTTGGAAGACTATAATGTATTTGTGAGTAACATTCCAATAATGCGTGATAATACTGCTGCTATTATATTACATTGAAGAGCAAAGCATATAAAAATTAAGCATAATTTTATTAGAGATTATGTGCAAAAAGGTGTCATAGATATCATATTTGTTAATACCGATCATCAATGAGCAAATATATTCACCAAACCTTTAACAGAGGATACGTTTGCATTCATAAGAAAGCATATGAACATGCATTTTATTGACTAATCATAAGTCCAATGCATGCGTCCAATGCTTGTTAAGGTCCAATGTATGTGAGTCCAATGTGTTCTGTATGTGGTAGCTTGGTTCGTCCAATACATTAATTGAACTGAATCTTTGTCGAGAAGCAAATTTAATTCACATTCCTTAACTGATTTAGTTTTGTTTTTCGTTACTGCAAAACCTCTTTTTACGGTTTCCAAAACAGGAACGTGTGTCAGGCATTAAATGCGCACGTCGCCTCACCTGTTTTCTTTTTCGATTAATTTTTTTTTTAAAAGGGAAAATATGAAACATTTTTCATCTTTATAAGTCTTATGCTTAAAGGTAAAACCTTTTACAGACTCTTTCATCTTCAACCTTTCTCTTTGAAACCCCTTTACGAAAAACTCTACTCTGCAACTATGGCTGCTTCTGCTTCCGCCTCTGTTTCTGCAAAAGGAAAAGGAAAGGCTCTAGACGTTTAGAATGCTGAAATCATGCTTGAGTCCAAGTTCAACCTAAAGTTCTTCCCTGATGATGGAGTTGATATCTCATCCCACATTCAAGCCACTAGGTGGGTGAGCTTCTTTGAGGGTACTCCAGTGATTTACCCAGCACTGATAAGGGAGTTCTGGACAAACCCTACCATCACTGCAAGGGAGATCATAAAAAAAGTTCTGAACACTGAGGTGATTGTATCTGAGGCAACCATCTCTAATGCCATCGGCTGCGCTCAATATGGAATCCACATATGAAGATGAATGGGAAAAGGATTTGGGAGGAATGGAAACCGTCAGAGAATGCCTACTGAAAAATGTCTCTGACAAGCTGATTGGGTCAAAGATGAACGACAAGGCTAGGGTTCTTCATCAAATCCTCAACAAGTCCATCATTCACAAAGCTGGTTCAAAGGACTCAGTCTCCAAGGCTCATCAGTTTTGTCTTGTTCATCTTCTGCTAGATAAACAAGTCAACTTGCCTCATCTTCTCTTTGGCCGCATCAAGATTTCTATTCAAGGGCCTGGGAAGAACACAACCATTCCATATGCTGCTCTGCTTTCAAAGATCTTTGAGAAGCATCTGGTCTACAACGATTTCAAGACTCTGACTCCATAACAAAAGCTCAAATACTTTGGAGTTCATGGGATTGAACATTTGGTTCAACTTGGCAAACAAAGCTTGATGAAGATGAAGCTAGACTGTGTAGAAGACTCTAAGAAAGGGCAAGAGAAGAAGAAAGGTGCTCTGAAGGGTCAGACGCAAGCAACAGAAGAAGCGTCTGAACAAGCAACCTCTGTTGGATGCTTAGCGGAGCCTATTCGTCCAACAGTCAGGCAACCAGCTGTCTGTCCAACAGACGCCTCCATCCAACCTTCAAGAAAAAGAAGATTGGTCCTCTCGTCAGTCGACGAAGAGAAAGATGAAGATGATCAGCCTATCTCCAAGGTGATCAAAGGATAGAAGAAGCAGTCTGCTTTTGAGGCACCACGGCAGGAGATTGTTGCTAAAAGGCCAAGGACAACAAGGTCCAAACCACAAGGTAATACTGAACCTTTGTCTCGTTCAGTTATTAAACCTGTTGTGGATCACCCCGATGTGGTTGAGAGTGTTGTAAGGGACTTACAGCACTCACTGGGAATCTCAACTCCTTCACCAACCCAAACACCAACCCCAATCCAGACACTACCAGCCTCACCTCCATCTCAAAATGAACCTTTCAAACCCTGTGGGGCTCCTTACCCTAAACTCAATTACCCCAAAAGAAAATTCAAATGGATTCCAAGAATCACCTTTGAAAACCAAAGCTCAAATTGGGCTGAGGTCAAGAAAAGGTTTCCTGTCTTATTCCTCAAACATTCACCCCCTCTACTTCCCAACATCCTAAAGGTCCAATCCCTCCACCCGAATACCAATAGGAAACACATTCCCCACCGCAACACACCCAAATACCAATCCCTACACACCCAATGGAGGCTTGCCCTATAACACCCCCTCGGTGCTACGTCTCAAAACTCGATGTGGAAAACATATTCAATTAAAAACGCTGGTTGCTTTCGGAAAATACTTTAAGCAAATAACTATGTTCGAAAACGTGGGATAAAAAAAAACTTCTTTACGCTATAATCATTAAGTACATGAAAGATGGAGTAAACCTCATAACATACACCAATATTAAACATTCATGATAAAATAAACATAAGGTATTAATGCCGGAGCATATAGGTTTTCTAGAAATAGAGTTTAAACTAGTAGTAGAAATTCTTGTCTATTATCACAGATTACAGACTTCAAAAACATTAAGTAAACATAAATACAGCAAATAAGATACGACTGCTTCAAAAAAAACAAGACTCTAATGCTGGTTGGGCTAAAAGTAGCCATTGGGGAAAAACCCCAAAGTCAGCTCCGATTCCCAGAGGAATTCGGAGGGATCCTCCTTCTCTTCATCTTCATGGGACTCCGTCATCAGAGTCCTCAAGTTTCCGTGGGGACCTCTGGGCAGCATCTGTACATGTATCCAAAAACACAACAGGGTGTCCAACATGTACAAGTAAAGGTGAGATACTCATTTCACAAGTTTTGTCACGATAGCCGCACAAGCAACAAACAAAACATACATCCACATATAAATACAGTTGCATTAACAGATATTCATATAACATAATATCTCAGACATCATCATGAGTTATAATAATGCATGAGACTCCAATATCATCTTTCTAGCATGTTCTCCAGAGATTCTTAACTTCCCTTCGTCGAGTGATAGACCGTAAATACTCCCATAACATAATTGTACTCATGAATCAGACTCTCAATTTAGGTCCGAACTCCAATTGTTCTAGGGTATCACGTCTCAACCACATCATGAATAGATCAGTCTCTGATTGAGTTCATCCGTGTTTGGCAACCGATTACCACGGCACGGGGTCGAGATGCCTCTGGCCTCTTGTGGAGTCTCGAACACAGGATACCCCTATTGACCAAGTGGTCTTAACTAGCTCATATTCTCAACCACAATGGATTGTTGCTCGATTTTCGTGGCACGTCTGCCGATTCTTATATTTTTCGTTCATTATTTTTGTCAAGGCACATAGCTCATGACTCGTTTTAAAGGACATTTAGCCCGTTCATTCAAAACACAGGACACATAGTCCGAGTGCTTAACTCAAAAAACACTAGCTCGATGTCTTGGTCACTAGGTTTGCAAACTTCACAAAGTGAAAGGGTAATCACCATTTTTCTTCTGGGTCTTATTTTCATATATAAAACTTGGAAAACAAAACTCAAAACTCATTGGGATGAACTAAAACATTTTCTCAAAAGAAGCTATTTTGAAGAAAACTCTTTTCTTTACAAATATACTTTCTAAAGGTTTCATCATCTGAAAACATTTTTCAAGAAGGAAACATTTGAATGGACTTTCATTAAAAATGACTTTTGTTTTAAAAGATCTAACACTTTAAAAAGAAACTTTCCTTGATAGGACAAAACTATTCTCAAGACTTTTCTTTGATTTCAGAATACATTTTTTTTTTTTTTAAACTTCGATTAAGGCTTTTAAGCGTTTAAATCTTTATTATCAAGCTATAGCCGATGCTATGCTCTCAACCAATACAGTCAAAATCACAATCCAATACATTCATGTATAAGCATCAATCTTAAACCGACATCATACGAATATCTTATACAAGGCAACAATGCATGATAACTCTTTTTATGAAGAGTTATTTATACCTTTTTCACTTGTGTTTTTGTGGTCTTTGAGTATTTTGAGTTTATGTTTTTAGTATTTTAGTGTATTTTGTGTAAAGCGTGTTTTATAAGAGTCTTTTGTGAGTTTTCATGTTTTGGTATCTTTTAGAACTGTTTTAGTGATTAATTGAGAGTTTTTCTGAGCAGGGCAGTTTTTGGAGAATCAAGCGTTGAACTGGAGAGGTTGCTCTGGGATTTGCTGCAGCAATCGTAGCTGAAGTTGATTTGGGAAAAGGATGAAAGTTCAAAACATTCTCTTACATAATGAGGTGTCCTTCGCTGATAAAGGCAGTGACTTACACGTGGGGCAGGTATTTAGTGCAATGGACCTAGGGAATTGGGCCAAGGACACTTGTACTAACCTACTTTTAGCCCAAAATGATGAGAGAGGAAAGGGCCTTGAGATTTTTTGCAAAACCCTAAATAGGGGACATCCAAAGGAGAGATAATCAGACATCATCTTGCCTATTGGAGCAAGGACAGCAGCTGTAACGCCCCAATTTTTGGGCTTTATAATTCTTCAGTATTTAAAAGTTTATATTTATTAGAGGGTTTAGAGGGTGAAATAAAATATTCTGAGAACATAGGCATGCCCTACACAACCATTGGAAGCCATGGTTAAGTTTCGGGCGAAAGCTCAAACGGAGTCCGGTCTGCGTTTTTCACGGATAGTAGTGTTTTTCTACTATCAAGACCTAATTTGGACTCGTGAACGAGACAATAAGTCTCAGGATTTAATTCTCTACGTTTTGGTTAAATTTAAAAAATAATTAAAAAAAATTATTTCCTGACCTTCGTTCGAGCGAAATCCTTAATTAAGTGACGAACGGAGCCGCATATGGATTTACTGGGACCTGCCAACGGATAATCTTGATACCACATCATGCCAAATCACTTGGGAGAGCATGCCAGAGTCGTCATGACGTTCGGAAATATCGGGACGCGAAATGACCAAAATACCCCTAACTTAGCCTTCTTTCACTTTTACCATTTTACCCTTGAAGCAAATGACCATTTTGCCCTTAAGTGATATTTAGAAGGCTGAACAGCCCCTCTTCAGCCCCTCATTCACGCTGAACTTAGCCCCAAATAGAGCTCAAGAACACTCATCTTCCTTAGTGACAAACTCCATTTTTGTTCTTGAGAAATCCTTGAAACCTTGTGAGAAAACCTTGAATCTTTGATCAAATCTCAAGATCACTTCATCCATTCTTAGGTAAGCTCACTTCTATGATCTCCTGGCTTCTTGAATCTCTCTCAATCTCAAGATCAAAATCTTGTTTCATGAAAATCTATTTTATGATCCAAAACTTTGAAAATTCATAGGAAATTGTAGAAAAATCCTTTTAATGGGAAACCAATTTCTTTGAACTCACTTCATCATTCTCTACCAAAACCCAAGATCTTATGATCAAACTCTCAACCTAGCGAAGAGTGTTTTTGATCAAATTTTTGATTTCTAACTCTTGATTCCATCCTTGGCTTTCCTATTGTCTTTGAATCCAAGTGATGGAAAACCAAATAAATTTCTAGCCTTATTTTCCCAAAATGGCCGAACCCTCTTTGATGAGAATAGATAAGATTTGTTTTGTTTGATGTTTAATGTTTGATTGTTGTGTTGTTTGTAGTTGGTGACGAGTATGAGGAGGTTCACAAACCGATCAACCAACTTTGATCCGGAGATCTGATCATCAACAGGTATGGGGGGTGAACCTCATCACACCAAAGTTGGTGGTGGTGAAGATGGTTGATTAAGTTTATGTGTGGGTGAAACCCTTTGGTTTGGGTTCACTTTTATTTGTTAAGTTCTCTTGGAGAACAAAGTTGTAATAATGAGTTTATGCTTTAGTGTACTTTGGTGTACTCTAGCATATGCTTATGATGATGGGATTGGATGAAAATCATTTTCATGTATGTTGAAAAACCTACTTTGATCTCTAGATCAAGTATGGACTTTTATGCATGATTATGATGCAATGATGTGTGATTGTTGTTTGTCATAATTGTGTGAGCATTTTGAGCTATAATTTGCTTAGTTGGGGAAGCAAAGTCTCCACTTTTCATTGGAGTAGGCTGGTGGCCTTAGTAAGAAGAAACATAAGAACCTGTGTTGTTGTTGATCTATCAAAGTTTTAAAGTAAGAAAAGTAATTTTAATAACCTATGTTTCAAAGAAAAACAAAAAAATGATTTTGATCCAAAGATCAAATGAAATTTCAACCTTTAAAGTGTGTCACCAAAGTGAAAAATGTCTTTTACTTTAGCCATAGGTTATTTAATTAAACTACGTGTTTCAAAAAAAGAATTAATGAAGAAGTTAAGGAAAAGTGAAAACAAGGCATTCGCCTGGCTAACCTTGTCTTGCCATGCGAGACAGAGGGCTAGCCTAAGTAGTAAAGATATAGCTTCTCGGCCTTGCGACCCGAAGCCATTCTCGCCTCGCGAACCAGAAGGACTGTCTAAGCAGTAAAGATATAACTTCTCGGCCTCGCGATGCGATACCATTCTCGCCTCGCGAAGCAGAAAGACTGTTTAAAGAAGTAAAAATAGCCTCTCAGCCTCGTGTCGCGAAACCTATATTTGCCCCGCAAGAAAAGGTTTTTATTTATAAAGAGTGTTTTTCAACTCAAATTGTAAAGTTTTACGCATAAAAACCTAAGCTAAGTAACTAACTAGAGGTGATGACAAGGGATAATTAAGTATGGTACGTGGAGGAACAAGACCATATACTATACCATTGTTGACTTAGTTCATCAATGTCGAATCAACATTTATTTCCTTAATTGAAAATCAAGGAGTAATATCTTAGAAAGGCTTAAAGACTTATCTAAGAGGATTCTCAATCCTTATTCATAATGCTTAGGACTTGAGACATAATTCATAAGACATAAACACAAACACGAAATGTTTTGGGTTTTGAAACAGTAGTTCGATGACGGACCAGTGATTCGGACCCCGATCAGTCGTTCAATTGTTTCAGTCTTGTGATGACTCGATCCCGGAGGGATCACGAGATTTATCCAGTGGATACAAGTTTTGAAATACAAAAATACGTATAGTTCCTAAGGAAGTGAACCTTAGAGAACCTTGAGGTTTATCCGGTGGATGGACATTGCTTTATCGCATCTGCCTTGTGTAAGCATTGGCCTTTCATTTGCATAAGTCGTAAGGCCTTGAGCCTCGGAGTTGAGCTTACACCTTGATGCTGGTACGAATCTTACGATGACGTTTTAAATAGTCTTGGAGGTATCAGGGTTGGAAGGGCTGACATGTGACCAGTTGGTAGCTCTTCTGTGTTGTGGCGAATCCGAGCAATACACTGATATCCTCGACTAGACGCCATATTTTTCATGTTTGGTGCAGAGTGTTTCCATAAAGCCAGATACGGCACGTTACGAATGTTGTAGCATCTTGCTCATGGCTGGCAGTACACAGAACATGTCCTCCCATTCACTCTCTCTGATGTTTTGTTAGCTCCATGGAGTAGGGCTCAGAGTAGTACCCAGTGGCATTGGCATTGAGTCATGTTGTAACACCCCTCCATCTCGGGTGTCACTTTCGTAACCCCAACACTATAAAGTAGGAAAAAGATTTGCTGGTTCCCTTTCGGAAAAGATTTTCTTTACTCACATCTTACTTATCATGAAAATCGTGATAAAATTTGTTTCTTTTTATTATATTAAAGAACATATACTCATAATAACATTAACATGCTCACAATACCATATATATATATATATATATATATATATATATATATATATATATATATATATATATATATATATAAGTAAACATCATCTATTAAAATCTATCATTCTACCCCACGCCCATCCGAAGCCGACAATAGACTAACCCAAAAGAAACTATCACAAAATAAACTTAAGCTGGTCTGACAAAAGAAGTCTACAAATAACAAAGTGCACTACCCTGACTTCAATTTTACCAAAAGGACAGGGTCACGTCGTCACCAATCCACACCTCTTCGTTGTCGACTTCTAGCTCTCAAGTTAGAATGGTCCAAGGAACTGCTAACAGAATATCTGTACGTGTATCCAAAAACACAACAGGGTGTCCAACACGTACAGGCAAGGGTGAGACACCAATATATGAACCCAAAAACGACAACTACATGCCCAAACACAAACAGCAAATACATACAAATATATTTCACCAAATATCATCATACATCACATAGTACAACATATATATCCATGTACTAAGAGTAAAAACACAAGAGTCTCGTACCCCACAATCAACGTTATTCTCTAAATGTATGCATGAACATTTCCATATATCTCAATAAATACTCAATTCTAGATTTCCGGGAATCCCATCACCAAAAGAATGAGTTGATCAGACTCGATTGCCAATCAAGGCACACCATATTTACCATATCACACTGACCAACACAGGGTACAATGCTTTTCCTTATATGGATTTCATTACCACACCACGTTGTCCAATTCAGGCATAACGCTTTCCATTGCATGGATTTATTTACTATGTCACGTTATCCAACCCAAGCATAACGCTTCACGTTACATAGACTTCAGTACCATATCACACTATCCACATAGGACATAGCGCTTCACTCTACATAGATTTCATTACCATATCACACTGTACAAATGCTTCACATTATATGGATTTTATCTATTGCCCATCAAGGTACAATGACACGTAATCACTTACATTCATCACGGGTTTCCTATCATCAAGGTCCCCCGTTTCGCGGCACGTCTACCCCACACAAAATGCATGAGAAAACTACTTAGTTTCCATCGGTTTATCTTTGTCATAACGATCTTTCCTCATTGTAGCATCAACGCTAACAACCACCATAATGTCTTAGACTCTTTAAGCCTTAACAACATTTTTCTTAAAACAGGACATCTAGTCCAAAACAGCTCGAACCCAAACATCCCTAACCGATGCACCAGTTTAGGATTTTGGATTCAAGAGCACAAAACATCCTCAAGCTTATAGGACTACAAAGATCGTCCCTAAGCCGACAGGACCACAACTAACACGGATCCTTGATCAACATGTTTATGCAGAATCCTAGAACCCCGACGTCTCGGTTTCTAGTTTCTAAGTTAAAAACCACATTTTCTCAAAACTCAAAAGAACCAAAACCCAAATCTCCGATACTTACACAAAGTCCTCGGGATCGGTTTTCCATAAAACAAAACTTGGTCCAAAGACCATTTCTTTTCCTTTCGTCGTTTTTCAGTAAAACACAAACCTTAAAACAAGGTTTGTAAAAACCCTTTTTCCTTGGATAAAACCAATTTATTTGAAAATCACGTTTTCTAAAACGCTTTTGCTCAAACGGTTAACTTTATTAATTTAAAAACTAATAAAGGTTTCTAACGCCCTATTTATCTTAAAAACATCATTTTTCATTATTAAAACACATTTCATAACTCTGCTCTTTTAAGTTAACTTTTTCTTAAAAGCAGCTGTTCATTATTATTTTATTTCAAAAGAGATAATTTATTTATTTTCCCTTAAATTAAATTGAGAAACAATAAAACACATTTATTTTTCTCAATTCCACATCTGAAGCTTTTAAAGCTTTTATGTTATACGATGTCGGATCCTAATCGATATTAGGTCCTCTAACGCCTTAAATCCCATAGCAGGGCACATGATACATCCATACAGTTATTTAACAATTATTGCATGTAATCACATATATCAGCAGTTATGTCATGCATAGTCAAATCAACAGCAGTAAATAAAATAATCACCCAATAATCAGATATAAACATTTATTTACATTACAAACACCCAAAGCAGCATATAGCGGTCAAAATTTGGACTCCTTAGGTTTATCCCCTTACATCTTGTAGTCCCAAGGTAAGCTAGAGACACCCGATTAATCTGACAACTGGCTCAGCTAGCTGCCGATCACTACATACACACAATCAATAAAGGCATTAACTCAAAAAAACAAAGATTTCTTCTATTGCACCACCCCTAGGGTTCGGCCCTATTGAATTAAAAATAGCTAGGGAGCTCCAAAAATTCCCATTTCTTGGATAACACCCTAACTAAGTTTGGTAACCCTAGATATCAGCTCAAAACATCAAAAACCAACCAAAAACCTACCCTACACACATAGGGGGTTTCGGCCCCTTCCTAGAAAATATAGCTAGAGAGATTTCTTGGCTCTAATCTCTTGGATCATGCAAGTATGTCATAAACCTAGGCCATAGAAATTGGTTTGGTATCAAAACGATTTTTCTACAATTTTTCATTGATTTTGAAAGTTTGGGGTTAAAAACCCTAACATACCTACCATAGAAATTAATGGAGAATAAAGAGAGATTGAGAGAGATAGATAGAGTTAGTGTAACACCCCGATTTTCTTATTCTTTTAATTAATCAGTATTTAGGTAATTGTATTTTATTAGAGGGTCTAGAAAATGAAGTAAATTATTCCGAGACCATAGTTACGCTCTACGCTATCGTAGGAAGCTATGGTTAAATTTTGGTGAAAAACTCAGATGGAGCCCGGTCAGCATTTTACACTGACAGTATTATTTTATTGCTCAGATGACCTAATTTTGACTCATGAACGAAACGATTAGGCTTTAAATAAAATTGCGAACGTTATCGGCGATTTTGAAAATTTTTAAAATAAATAAGTTTTCACGACTTTCTTAGGGCGAAATACTAGATCCTGAAAGTAAGGGGGGCTAAAAACGGATGAACATGAAGTCACATCGCCTGGGAAGACGTGCCCGTGACTCATCACTGTCATCATTACGTTTATGAAAATATCTAGATATTTTCTGAAAATATCTAGATATTTATGAGATCTTTTGTTGAAATGACAATTTTGTCCCTAAGAGAAATTACTCTTTTCCCATAAAATATCTAAACAAATGGGCCATGGGCCAAAAAGCCCACCAAGGGGGCGGCTACTCCTCCTATAAATACCCCTCCCCCTCTTTTGTTTTCTTCACATCTTTCTTCACATCTCTCCTTCATCACTTTCTTCAAAGTGCAAGCTTCCTTCTTCACTTTTCTTCAAGCTTCAAGAGGGGCGAGGCTGCGGCTGTGAGGCTGTGCAGAGGAGCAAGAAGTGCTCGTGAGTTCGTGATCGTTGCTACGTTTGCTATCAGGTGTGGGGAAAAGAACCACAATATCGTTAGGGAGGCAAACTTTAAATAATATATATTGATATGCGTAGGGCGACACAAACCCTACTAAAGGTCGTTTGACCGTTAGGTTGATTTTACTGCATATTGAGGTTGTCTGTGCTATGATTGGATATTTAGTATATTATATGTGATATGTGTATGATATCTATGATATGCTATAATTGATTAAATGTTATTTATTTGTAAGTTGATTTTACTGTTGAATATATATTCTGGCTGTTGTTGATGTACTGTTGTGACTGCTAATATCTGATTAGAGCTAGGCAGTGATTTCTGATAAGTTGGGAGATGAATGTGTAGTGAGGAAATCAAGGATATTTATTTGTGTCGTAGTGTTCAACCTAGCGATACAGTTGATCTGTTAATATTGTGATATAAGTTGATACCTGGTTAAGTCGGATGAAAGTTGGTTGTGGTTGTTTATGAGTCGTGGTTGAGACGCTAAGTGTTGATCCTGAGACGAGTCAGTGAGATTCATGTTGCATAGTTGTTGTTCATCACTGTGTTGGCATACGGGCGATTCCGATCTTACCTGCGGGGAGATGATCGTACCGATTAGTTTGACATAGGGGTGATTCCGATCTTGCCTGCGGGGAGATGATCATACCCATTAGTCGAATTGTAGACGGACGGGCGAATGTCCTGACCTGGCCCGCGGGAGGGGGGATATGTCGTTGCCGTAAGTCGAGTTGTTAAATGGACGGGCGAATGTTCCGACCTGGCCTGCGGGCGGGGGGATATGTCGTTGCCGTAAGTTATGTTGTGGGCGGGCGATTGTTCCAACCTAGCCTGGAGGCGGGGGAATATCGTAGCCGCGAGTTGAGCCTGAGGGCTTTTGACCGAACCCTGCATTACGGGGGCTGGCATAGAAATGAACAAGATATCTTGATCTGTTGGAGATGTCGCGTCGTGATCGCGTCCATATAGTTGTTAGTTGCATGAGTGTAAGAGACAGTAGTTAAGAGAGAATTATCTGGGAGTTTTTTGGCTATTACTATTGTGCTACGAGTGTTATCCATATAGATTATTTTATATAGCCGTTTTCCCATATATGATGAATTGCTGTTTCTTATCCCCTATATTTTCTATGTCGTATTTTATTATTCTCGACCGTACGAGAAGATCCTGTTGAGGATTTGCTAGAGGAGATTGATGGTATACCCCTAGAACCAGATGCTGGCGGGAGAGCCCTGGATCCCGATGCTGGAAGACGTTAAACATTGGGGTTAGTAGTTGTAGTTGTTATGGCCAGTATATGGGTTGAGTGACATGTATTTTTGGGGCCAGGAGAGGAAGTCATATGTACTTTTATTTTCGCTGCTATGCTTTCATTTTTATTTGGTGCGTACTATGAAGTCTTATAATTGGTATCAGTTATTGTAGGCTCTACTGATGGAGTCAATACTTTTATATGTATGACATATATAGTTGTGGTATCAGTGTTGGTTGTTTTATTATTTTCGCATTTTTTTATATTCCCACGCTGCTCTGCAACGTTAAGAATTTGAGTTCGGGTTACCAATGGGACCTCCGAGGAAGGGGTTGTCTCATTTTGTGGTATCAGAGCAGTTTGATTCTTAATCAAGGACTGCTTGGGTTAGGTTGTAATTTCTGGCCGTGTCTAGTTGAACCCGCATGGGGTATTGACTATGCTTAGAAGTTGGGTAGAGTGTCCGATACGCGAGTTATCGTAAGAGGTAACTGTTCAAACATTTGTGAGGCATATGATGCATGCATATGATATTATGGTCTTGTATGTCTTACAAATGTGAGCTGATAATTTCTTCCACGGGAAATTAAATGGCTCGCGGACGAGGTGGAGGACGTCATGGAAGAGCCGCTGCGGTTGCAGCTGAACAACAGCAACGACCAAGTGGATGCTTCAGATGTGGAAGATCGCATTTGATTAAAGATCGTCCGGTGAGGGAGACTAGCTCGCCAATGCTTTCGGTGTGGCCAGATGGGTCACTTAGCTCCAGAATATTCTCAAGGAACTGGACAGCAAACAGCATGACCACAAGCCGCCGGAAAGGTATTTACCATACGAGGAGCTGAATCCTCTCAATCCCCTGATCTTATACAAGGTATGTGCTTAGTGTCAGGTAAACTCTTATCAGTATTGTTTGACTCGGGAGCCACTCATTCCTTCATATCCCGAGAGTGTGTGGATCATGTGTAATTGCCTGTTTCTTTACTTCCCCATGACAGAACTGTTTCTACTCCTACCAGTAATTCTTTGACAACCATAACTGTCTGTTTAAATTCTGTTGATCTCATTTGCTTACCTATGCATCAACTTGATATAACTTTAGGCATGGATTGGCTTTCGGCTAACCATGTAGTGTTAGACTGTTCTAAAAAGACCTTATCTTTCCCTGAGCAATCTAGATTAATGCCTGCCAAAGATAGTTAGGTAGTAAATCTCAGAAACACGTGTTGCTACTCTATGTGGAAGCTAAGGAATCTCCCACGTTGGATTCTTTGCCTATAGTGTGGGAGTTTCCAGAAATTTTCCCTGATGATGTTCCGGGTTTACCACCGGAGAGAGAAATAGAGTTCGCTATAGATCTCGTACCGGGAACTGGACCGATTTCGATAGCACCTTATCGAATGGCTATAGCGGAGTTAACAGAGCTGAAAAAGCAATTGGACGACATGTTGGATAAGGGGTTTATAAGACCGAGTGCTTCACCTTGGGGAGCGCCGGTGCTGTTCGTCAAAAAGAAGGACGGAAGTTCGAGGCTGTGCGTGGATTATCAACAGCTGAGCAAGGCGACAGTCAAGAATAAGTATCTGTTGCCTAGGATTGACGATTTGATGGACCAGTTGAAAGGAGCAGTAATATTATCGAAGATTGACTTAAGATCTGGCTATCACCAAATTCGAGTCAAGAGGGAGGATATACCAAAGACCGCGTTTAGAAGCCGGTATGGACACTACGAGTATCTGGTTATGCCCTTTGCTGTAACTAATGCTCCAGCAGTGTTCATGGATTACATGAACCGGATTTTTCGACCGTTCTTAGATAAGTTTGTTGTTGTGTTTATCGACGACATTCTTATTTATTCCCTTAATCGGGAAGAACTTCAGGAACATCTTAGGCTCGTACTTCAAGTGTTAAAGGACTGACAACTGTATGCAAAGTTATCCAAGTGTAAATTCTGGTTAGAAGATGTACAATTGTTAGGTCATGTGATTAATCATGATGGGATAGCAGTAGATCCAGCAAAGGTTGAAGCTGTAGTGCAATGGGAAAGCCCTAAGTCGGTGAGTGAAATACGAATTTTTCTGGGCTTAGCTGGATATAAGCGAAGGTTCATCGAAGGATTCTCGAAGATCGCGTTGCCGATGACGCAATTAACAAGGAAGGGAATATCCTTTGTATGGACGGAGGAGTGTGAGAAAATTTTTCAAGAGCTGAAGAGGAGGTTGACTACATCACCAGTACTGACGTTATCGGATTCTTTCGGACAGTTTGACGTATACTGTGATGCGTCATACCAAGGCTTAGGTTGTGTCCTAATGCAAGATCAGAGAGTGGTAGCACTGTGATGCTTCATAGCATGGCTTAGGTTGTGTCCTAATGCAAGATCAGAGAGTGGTAGCATATGCTTCGCGGAAGCTAAGAATTCATGAGAGGAATTATCCGACTCATGATTTAGAGCTAGCAGCTATCGTGTTTTCTTTAAAGATTTGGTGACACTACCTGTATGGAGCCAAGTTCATGGTGTATAGTGACCATAAGCTTGAGGTATTTGTTTGATCAGAAGGAGTTGAATATGAGGCAAAGGAGGTGGATGGAATTCATAAAGGATTATGAATTCGATCTACAATACCATCCAGGAAAAGCGAATGTAGTAGCGGATGCGTTAAGTAGGAAATCTTTACACGTATCAGCTATGATGGTGAAAGAGCTAGAACTGATTGGACAGTTTAGAGATTTGAATCTAGGTATGGAATTATCTAGGGATAAGATACACCAAGGAATGGTCACGGTAACGAGTGACTTTTTGAAGACGATCAAGGAGAAGCAGGAGGTTGATCAGTATCTTCAGAAAGTAAAGGAACAAGTGACGGAAGGCAGAACTTTTGAGTTTAGGATGAATCAAGATGGAGTCTTGAGGTATGGAGATAGAATTTGTGTGCCAATGGATATAGAGTTAAGGAGAATGATCTTAGAGGAAGCGCACAAAAGTAGGTTGAGTTTTCATCCCAAAGCTACCAAGATGTACCAGGACTTAAAGAAAATGTTTTGGTGGCTCGGAATGAAGAAGGAGGTAGCTGAGTATGTGTTGGCTTGCTTGGTGTGTCAGAAGGTAAAGATAGAACACCAAAAGCCAGCAGGACTACTACAATCTTTAGATATCCCAGAATGGAAATGGGATGGTATATCTATGGATTTCGTGGTTGGTTTGCCAAGGACTAACAAGAGGCATGATGCCATTTGGGTAATCGTTGATAGGTTGACGAAGTGTGCTCACTTTTTACCTATTGGTGAAAGTTATGCATTGGAAAAGTTAACCCAAATTTACATCCAGGAGATAGTAAGGTTGCACGAAGTGCCTTCTAGTATTGTTTCCGACAGAGATCCTAGATTTACATCTAGATTCTGGAAGCAGTTACATGAGGCTTTGGGAACTAAGTTAAGGTTGAGTTCTGCTTATCATCCCCAGACGGATGGTCAATCAGAATGGACAATTCAATCGTTGGAAGATCCACAGGAAGTTGGGAAGAGTTATTACCATTGATCGAGTTCACCTATAACAATAGTTTTCATTCATGCATAGGAATGGCACCTTACGAAGCACTGTACGGCAGAAAGTGTAGAACACCACTGTGTTGGTATGAAACGGGAGAAAGTCAAGTGTTAGGACCGGAGGTAGTACAACAGATGACAGAACAAATCAAGAAGATAAGAGAAAAGATGAAAATCGCACAGGATAGACAGAAAAGTTACAGCAATAAAAGGAGAAGACCTTTAGAATTCCAAGAAGGGGACCATGTTTTTCTGAGAGTGACTCCAAGAACTAGAATCGGCAGAGCAATAAAATCTAGAAAGCTTACTCCTAGGTTCATAGGACCATTTCAAATTCTTTGCCGAATTGGTCTTGTAGCCGATCATATCGCTTTACCCCCAAACCTATCCAATCTCCATTATGTCTTTCATGTTTCTCAGTTGAGAAAGTACTATCCTGATCCATCACACGTCTTAGAACCAGAGTCAATACAATTGAGAGATGACCTTGAGTATGAGGCTCTACCTGTAAGAATCGCGGATAGAAGGATAAAGGAACTCCGAGGTAAACATATTTCGTTGGTCAAGATCATATGGGATGAAGCTACCGGAGATGCTACCTGGGAACGCGAAGAGGACATGCAACGGCAATATCCAAGCCTATTTTAAAAAGGTACGTCGAATTTCGGGATGAAATTCTTTTTAAGGGGGGCAGTAATGTAACACCCCGATTTTCTTATTCTTTTAATTAATCAGTATCTAGGTAATTGTATTTTATTGGACGGTCTAGAAAATGAAATAAATTATTCCAAGACCATAGTTACGCTCTACACTATCGTAGGAAGCTATGGTTAAATTTTGGTCAAAAACTCAGACGGAGCCCGGTCTGCGTTTTACACTGACAGTATTATTTTACTGCTCAGATGACCTAATTTTGACTCGTGAACGAAACGATTAGGCTTTAAATAAAATTGCGAACCTTATCGGCGATTTTGAAAATTTTTAAAATAAATAATTTTTCAAAACTTTCTTAAGGCGAAATACTAAATCGTGAAAGTAACGGGGTTAAAAACGGATAAACATGAAGTCATATCGCCTGGGAAGGCGTGCTTGTGACTCATCACTGTCATCATTATGTTTATGAAAATATCTAGATATTTTTTGAAAATACCTAGATATTTATGAGATCTTTTGTTGAAATGATAATTTTGTCCCTAAGCGAAATTACTCTTTTGCCATAAAATATCTAAACAAATGGGCCAAGAGCCAAAAAGCCCACCAAGGGGGGCTACTCCTCCTATAAATACCCCTCCCCCTCCTTTGTTTTCTTCACATCTTTCTTCACATCTCTCCTTCATCACTTTCTTCAAAGTGCAAGCTTCCTTCTTCACTTTTCTTCAAGCTTCAAGAGGGGCGAGGCTGCGGCTGTGAGGCTGTGCAAAGGAGCAAGAAGTGCTCGTGAGTTCGTGATCGTTGCTACGTTTGCTATCAGGTGTGGGGGAAAGAACCACAATATCGTCGGGGAGGCAAGCTTTAAATAATATATATTGATATGCGTAGGGCGACCCAAACCCTACTAGAGGTCGTTTGACCGTTAGGTTGATTTTACTGCATATTGAGGTTGTCTGTGCTATGATTGGATATTTGGTATAATATATGTGATATGTGTATGATGTCTATGATATGCTATAATTGATTAAATGTTATTTATTTGTAAGTTGATTTTACTGTTGAGTATATATTCTGGCTGTTGTTGATGTACTGTTGTGACTGCTAATATCTGATTAGAGCTAGGCAGTGATTTCTGATAAGTTGGGAGATGAATGTGTAGTGAGGAAATCAAGGATATTTATTTGTGTCGTAGTGCTCAACCTAGCGATACAGTTGATCTGTTAATATTGTGCTATAAGTTGATACCTGGTTAAGTTGGATGAAAGTTGGTTGTGGTTGTTTATGAGTCGTGGTTGAGACACTAAGTGTTGATCCTGAGATGAGTCAGTGAGATTCATGTTGCATAGTTGTTGTTCATCACTGTGTTGGCATACGGGCGATTCCGATCTTACCTGCGGGGAGATGATCGTACCGATTAGTTTGGCATAGGGGCGATTCCGATCTTGCCTGCGGGGAGATGATCGTACCCATTAGTCGAATTGTAGACGGACGGGCGAATGTCCTGACCTGGCCTGCGGGAGGGGGGCTATGTCATTGCCATAAGTCGAGTTGTTAACGGACAGGCGAATGTTCCGACCTAGCCTGCGGGCGGGGGGATATGTCATTGCCGTAAGTTATGTTGTGGGCGGGCGATTGTTCCAACCTACCCTGCGGACGGGGGAATATCGTAGCTGCGAGTTGAGCCTGAGGGCTTTTGACCGAACCCTGCATTACGGGGGTGGCATAGAGATGAACGAGATATCTTGATCTGTTGGAGATGTCGCGTCGTGATCGCGTCCATATAGTTGTTAGTTGCATGAGTGTAAGAGACAGTAGTTAAGAGAGAATTATCTGGGAGTTTTTTGGCTATTACTGTTGTGCTACGAGTGTTATCCATATAGATTATTTTATATAGCTATTTTCCCATATATGATGAATTGCTGTTTCTTATCCCTATATTTTCTATGTCGTATTTTATTATTCTCGACCGTACGAGAAGAACTTATTGAGGATTTGCCGAAGGAGATTGATGGTATACCTGTAGAACCAGATGCTGGCGGGAGAGCCCTGGATCCCGATGCTGGAAGACGTTAAACATTGGGGTTAGTAGTTGTAGTTGTTATGGCCAGTATATGGGTTGAGTGACATGTATTTTTGGGGCCAGGAGAGGAAGTCGTATGTACTTTTATTTTCGCTGCTATGCTTTCAGTTTTATTTGGTGCGTACTCTGAAGTCTTTTATAATTGGTATCAGTTATTGTAGGCTCTACTGATGGAGTCAATACTTTTATATGTATGACATATATAGTTGTGGTATCAGTGTTGGTCGTTTTATTATTTTCGCATTTTTTTATATTCTCACGCTGCGCTGCAACGTTAAGAGTTTGAGTTCGGGTTACCAATGGGACCTCCGAGGAAGGGGTTGTCTCAGCTACCTCCTATGATGATTTCCTTCATAAACTAATGGAGATGCTTCAAGAAATCTTAAGTTCTTTGTCTCCAAAAATGGAGTTCAGTGAAGAGAAAGAAAGAAAGAAAAGAAAAGGGAGAAGAAGAGGGTCTGAAGGTGTTTGGCCGAGTGAAAAAAAGAGTGGGTGAGGGTTTGTGAGTTTGGATATTTATTTTAGCTTGCTTAGTAATTAAGTCAAGCTAAAATAGTGAAAGGTAATTAGTAAAAACAAACAAAGGGTAATTTGGTCAATTCACATCCCGACATTTTGAAAAACCTCACGACACTGATAGGAGTCCCCAAATAATTTAACATAGCCCTAATATGAAAATTATCGGTTCAAGTTTCTCGAAAAACCCTAAAACAGCTCGAAACGTCTCCCCGATCGATTATCGGCCCGAAAATAAAATATTATTTATATTTTTGGACGTCAGGACACATTTTAGCAAAAAGCTAAAGGATTGAATTCTAAGACTAATGGGTCGACCGTTAGTCAAAAAGAGGTCTTTATAGTAGTAAAACACTACCATCCGTGAAACATAGATCGGGCTCCGTTTGAGTTTTCGGCCCAAAATTTAACCGTAGGCTCCTACGATTATTTGGAGCATGAATATCATTTTAGTTTTCCCAAAATCATTTTTCTAAAACCCAGATAAAAATATAAACTCATTTATATAGTTTACTGGTTTTAGAAAGCGTGAAAATTGGGGTGTTACACATGTACATTGCACTGCATTGCATAGCTGTTGATGTTTACATTTACCGTTATACATCATTGTTCTGTTTTTAAGAATGACTTATATTATGCTGTTAATTGTTAATTGTTTAACATGATTTATATTGAGAATTCTAGCAAGCATGTTGGGTACATTGTTACTTGGTGAGTCGTCCCGTTTTTACTTCTGCTACTTTGTTGTGTTGATGATCGGGATCTCACCCATATTTTGTATATCTTTTCTGCTGGTATTGCTGTTTCTGCTTGAGCAGATGGATGCGATGACGGTTCTATCTAGCGTTTGCTTTGAGTCCGGAGGGGGACTCCATTTGCTGTTTAGTTTGGTTTTGGCCAGATTGTGTCAGGTGTTTGTAGTACCCTTTTGGGGAGCTGTGACTCCTAGTACTTATTATATTCTGTTGCCAGTTAGGCATTGAACTTATGTCTGTATACAGTAATATTTCTATTCAGTTTTTGTACTTTATTTCTGAATGTCTGTTAGAAATGCATGGTGAGCCTAAGTTCATTTTATTATTACTTACCTTTACTAAATCCCATTACATCTTTGTGAAAAGAAAAAAAAGGAAAACCGTATTTTCCACATTCAAATTATTTTCGGCCTTATAAACGTTCGGGAATGTGACACTTGGGAAAGGGTGTTGTATTATTTGGTATCAGAGCTAGCCGTGTCTTTTTGGGGTTTGTAGGTTGTGGTCTGTCTTGTTTATGTTGTGTTCTCTATGTGTTTCTTTGTTGTTATCTCTGCAAGGAAGGTAATGTTGCTTGCTTTAACTATTTTGTGGTCTCTTGAGTTTGACAATTCTAGTTTTGAAGGTAGCAATGGCTGCTCAAAACCTGAATGCTGCTGTGAACGCCATACGGGAAATGGCTGCTGCGATGGTTCAACGTGACGAAAGAGCTGCTGAGGGTAGAGGATTAGACGAATTCCTACGTAGGAACCCACCACAATTCAAGGGTGAGTTCAATCCTGAGCTAGCTGAGCATTGGATCCAGACGTTGGAGAAAATCTTTGGAGCTATGAGGTGTACTGAGTATGACAAAGTTGTCTACGCAACTTATATGCTGGTAGAAGATGCTGAATACTGGTGGGAAGGAGCCCGTCAGATGCTGATTCATGACCAACAAGCTGTGGACTGGAATGCTTTCAAGGGGAGTTCCTGGAAAAGTATTTTCCTGTGAGTGCAAGACACGAGAAAGAGATGGAGTTCCTCCAGCTGAGACAAGGGAGAATGACTGTAGCTGAATACGGGGCCAAATTTGAAAGTTTAGCGAAGTTTTCGAATTATTTTCTTGACAACCCAAGAGAAGAATGGAAATGCAGGAAGTTCGAGGGAGGTTTAAGGATTGATTTGAAGAGAGCTGTAGTTCCTCTGGAAATTTCTATTTTTCCAAGGCTGATGGAGAAGTGTTGTCTGATCGAGAGCTTGGAGCCCAAGGACAAGCGGACACAAGGTTCTGGACCGAGTAAGTTCCAAAAAGGAAGCGGTGGTTGAGACAACATATCTCGATGGAAGCCATATTCGAAGCAGCAAGATCAACGTTCTGCGGGAGGAAGCAGTGGGGATTTCAGTCAGTCTGGAAATGCCCCAAACAATTGTATGAAGTGTGGGAAGAGTAATCATGTCACAAGACACTGCTCAATCAAAGGAATTATCTGTTTCAAATGTGGGAAGCCGAGACAAATTTCACTCGAATGTGTGCAGCCGAAATCTGAACATTCTGTCAATAATGTCCAAGCAGCAAGGCCTAAGGCAAAAGGCAGAGTCTACTCTGTGAGTGGTGCTGAAGCTTCTCAAAATGAAGACTTAATCCAAGGTCAGTGTGTCATGGGAGGTAAAACCTTAACTGTACTGTTTGATTCAGGCACAACGCATTCTTTTATTATATATGACTGTGCGAACCTGTTGGGATTGCCTATGTCTTCTTTACCTTTTGATTTAGTAATTTCTACGCCTACTGCCAAGCCTGTTATAACTGCAAAAGTTTGTCTGAATTGTTCTATTTCTGTTAAAGATAGAACGTTTTTGATTGATTTGATATGTTTGCCTCTTTCGCAAATGGATGTAGTCTTGGGAATGGATTGGTTATCTTCTAACCATATCCTGTTAGACTGTGCAAATAAAACCTTAGTCTTCCCTAGTCGTGAGAATTCTGGATTTTTGACTGCCAACCAAGTAAACGCTTCTTTGAGAGAAGGAGCTTAAGGATACATGTTGCTATCTTCTTTAGAGGTCAAGAGCGAGCTAGTCTTAGAGCGCGTACCTGTCATGAACGAGTTTTCGGAAGTCTTTCCTGAAGATGTACCAGGTTTGCCGCCAGTTCGGGACATCGAGTTTTCGATCGATCTTGTGCCAGAAACAGGACCAGTGTCTATGGTACTGTATCGTATAGCACCTGCAGAGTTGGAAACCTTGAAGGAACAGTTGGTGGACTTATTGGGGAAGCAGTTCGTTAGACCCAATATGTCGCCGAGGGGAGCACCTGTGTTGTTAGTGAAGAAGAAAGATGGAACCTCTCGCCCATGTGTGGATTATCGCCAGTTGAACAAGGTTACCATTAAGAACAAGTATCCACTCCCGAGGATAGATGACTTGATGGATCAGTTGAGGGGAGCGACAATTTTCTCCAAAATTGATTTGCGATCAGGTTATCACCAGATTCGTGTGAAGGCAGAAGATGTACCAAAGACAGTGTTTCGAACATGCTATGGGCACTACGAGTACCTTGTAATGTCGTTTGGTGTGACGAATGCTCCAACTATATTCATGGATTATATGAATAGGATCTTTCGTCCATACCTAGATAAGTTTGTCGTTGTCTTCATAGATGACATACTCATCTATTCGCGAGACCAGGAAGAACATGCTGAACATCTTAGTGTGGTTCTTCAGGTTCTGAAGGAGAAACAGTTATACGCAAAACTGTCTATGTGTGAGTTTTGGCTCGACGAAGTGCAGTTTTTGGGTCACGTGATTTTAAGGGAAGGAATTGTTGTAGATCCGTCAAAAGTTGAAGCAACTCTTGAGTGGGAAAGACCAACCACAGTGACTGAGATATGCAGTTTTGTGGGTTTGGCTGGGTATTATCGGAGGTTTATCGAGGGATTTTCTAAGATTGTAGGACCTCTTACCCAATTGACAAGGAAGGATAAAGCTTTTGAATGGACTGAAGCCTGTGAGCAGAGTTTTCAGGAGCTGAAGAAGAAGTTGACTACATCACCAGTGTTGGTATTGCCAGATCCAAGCGAACCTTTTGAAGTGTACTATGACGCTTCATACCAGGGGTTAGGCTATGTTTTGATGCAGAATCGAAAGGTGGTAGCGTATGCCTCGAGATAGTTGAAAGTGCACGAGAAGAATTACCCTACTCATGATCTGGAGTTAGCAGCGGTAGTCTTTGCTTTGGAGATTTGGAGGCACTACTTGTATGGTTCGACGTTTAATGTCTTCAGCGATCATAAGAGCTTGAAGTACCTGTTTGATCAGAAAGAGCTCAACATGAGGCAGAGACGGTGGCTGGAATTTCTGAAGGACTATGATTTCCAGTTACAATATCATCCGGGAAAAGCTAATGTAGTAGCTAATGCCCTGAGTAGAAAGGTATTACATGTGTCTGCCATGATGGTTAAGGAACACGAGCTATTGGAACAGTTCAGAGATATGCATCTGTCCGTGGTCAGTATGCTAGGAAAACTTTGTGTGGGTATGGTTACAGTATCTTGTGATCTGATGGAACAGATTTGGGAGAAACAAGTATACGACCAGTACTTGGAGAAAGAGCGAAAGAATCTAAAGAAAGGGATGACGTCTGAATATAAAGAAGGAGCAGATGGAATTCTAAGACGAGGAGAACGGGTTTGTGTGCCAAACAACCCAAAAATAAGGAGGTTAATTCTGGACGAAGCTCATAGAAGCAAATTGAATATGCATCCAGGATCAACCAAGATGTACCAAGACCTGAAGCAATTGTTTTGGTGGCAAGGCATGAAAAGAGATGTAGCTGATTATATGGCGTCTTGCTTGATGTGTCAAAAAGCAAAGGTTGAACATTAAAGGCCAACGGGAATGTTACTTCCGTTGGATATCCCAGAGTGGAAATGGGACAGCATAGCAATGGATTTTGTGATGTGTTTACCGAGGACACCTAAGGGATGTGATTCCATTTGGGTAATAATTGATAGGCTTACGAAATCAGCTCATTTTCTACCTATCAATCTCAAGTACTGTATGGAAAAGCTTACTTAGATTTATATCAGTGAGATTGTGAGACTGTATGGAGTACCTTCAAGTATCATATCGGATAGACACCCGCGTTTTACTTCACGATTTTGGCAAAGTTTACATGAAGCTTTAGGAACAAAGTTACGACTGAGTTCGGCTTATCATCCCCAAACTGATGGACAATCAGAAAGGACGATTTAGTCTTTAGAGGATCTGTTAAGGGCGTATGTGTTGGAACATGCCGGAAGTTGGGAGAATTTCCTACCGTTGATAGAATTCACCTACAACAACATTTATCATTTGAGCATAGGGATTGCGCCCTATGAAGCCTTATACGGACGACGTTCCAGAACACCTTTGTGTTGGTATCAAGATGGTGAAAGTGCTTCATTAGGACCTAAACTAGTGCGATAAACGACTGAGAAGGTGAAACTGATTCAAGAAAAGATGAGGACAACTCAGAGCCGACAGAAGAGTTATGCGGATAAAAGACGTAGGCCACTTGAGTTTGAGGAAGGTGATCATGTGTTTTTGAGAGTCACTCCAATGACTGGGGTGGGCAGGGTCTTTAAGTCCAGAAAACTCACTCCAAAATTCATCGGACCTTATCAAATTCTTCATCGGATAGGTCCAGTAGCTTACCAAATAGCTTTACCGCCTTTTCTATCCAACCTCATAATGTTTTTCATGTTTCGCAATTTCAAAAGTATATTCCGGATCCCAGTCATGTCATAGAGTCTGATTCAATACAGCTAAAGGATAACCTGACCTATGAAACATTATCGGTTAAGATCGAAGACAGAAGGATAAAGAAACTGTGAGGGAAGGAGATAGCTTTGGTCAAAGTTACCTGGAACGAGACTGCAGGTGATGCTAGCTGGGAAAGAAAAGAAGACATGCAACAGCAGTATCCAAGTTTGTTTTAAGAGGTACGTTAAATTTCGAGGACGAAGTTCTTTTAAGAGGGGTAGGAATGTAACGCCCCAATTTTCAAGCTTTATAATTCTTCAGTATTTAAACATTTATATTTTATTAGAGGGTTTAGAGGGTGAAATAAAATACTCTGAGAACATAGGCATGCCCTACACAACCATTGAAGCCATGGTTAAGTTTCGGGCGAAAGCTCAAACGGAGCCCAGTCTGCGTTTGTCACGGATAGTAGTGTTTTTCTACTATCAAGGCCTAATTTGAACTTGTGAACGAGACAATAAGTCTCAGGATTTAATTCTCTACGTTTTGGTTAAATTTCAAAAAAAAAAAAAAATCATTTCTTGACCTTCGTTCGAGCGAAATCCTCAACCGGGTGACGAACGGAGCCGCATATGGATTTACCAAAACCTGCCAACGGATAAACTTGATACCACATCATGCCAAATCACTTGGGAGAGCATGCCAGAGTCATCATGACGTTCGGAAATATCGGGACGCGAAATGACCAAAATACCCCTAACTTAGCTTTCTTTCACTTTTACCATTTTACCCTTGAAGCAAATGACCATTTTGCCCTTAAGTGAGTTATTTAGAAGGCTGAACAGGCCCTCTTCAGCCCCTCATTCACGCTGAACTGATCCCCAAATAGAGCTCAAGAACACTCATCTTCCTTAGAGAAAAACTCCATTTCTATTCTTGAGAAATCCTTGAAACCTTGTGAGAAAACCTTGAATCTTTGATCAAATCTCAAGATCACTTCATCCATTCTTAGGTAAAATCACTTCTATGATCTCCTAGCTTCTTGAATCTCTCTCAATCTCAAGATCAAAATCTTGTTTCATGAAAATCCATTTTATGATCCAAAACTTTGAAAATTTATAGGAAATTGTAGAAAAATCCTTTTAATGGGAAACCAATTTCTTTGAACTTACTTCATCATTCTCTACCAAAACCCAAGATCTTATGATCAAACTCTCATCCTAGCTCTTAATCCCCAAAGTGGCCGAACCCTAAACAAGATGGTGAAGAGTGTTTTTGATCAAATTATTGATTTCTAACTCTTGATTTCATCCTTGGCTTTCCTATTGTCTTTGAATCCAAGTGATGGAAAACCAAATCAATTTCTAGGCTTATTTTCCCAAAATGGCCGAACCCTCTTTGATGAGAAATAGATAAGATTTGTTTTGTTTGATGTTTAATGTTTGGTTGCTGTGTTGTTTGTAGTTGGTGACGAGTATCAGGAGGTTCATAAACCGATCAACCGACTTTGATCCGGAGATCTGATCATCAACAGGTATGAGGGGTGAACCTCATTACACCAAAGTTGGTGGTGGTGAAGATGGTTGATTAAGTTTATGTGTGGGTGAAACCCTTTGGTTTGGGTTCACTTTTATTTGTTAAGTTCTCTTGGAGAACAAAGTTGTAATATTGAGTTTATGCTTTAGTGTACTTTAGTGTGCTCTAGCATATGTTTATGATGATGGGATTGGATGAAAATCATTTTCATGTATGTTGAAAAACCTACTTTGATCTCTAGATCAAGTATGGACTTTTATGCTTGATTATGATGCAATGATGTGTGATTGTTGTTTGTCATAATTGTGTGAGCATTTTGAGCTATAATTTGCTTAGTTGGGGAAGCAAAGTCTCCACTTTTCATTGGAGTAGGCTTGTGGCCTTAGTAAGAAGAAATATAAGAACATGTGTTATTGTCGATCTATCAAAGTTTTGAAGTAAGGAAAGTAATTTTAATAACCTATGTTTCAAAGAAAAAAAAATGATTTTGATCCAAAGATCAAATGAAATTTCAACCTTTAAAGTGTGTCACCAAAGTGAAAAAAGTCTTTTACTTTAGCCATAGGTCATTTAATTAAACTAAGTGTTTCAAAAAGAGAATTAATGAAGAAGTTAAGGAAAAGTGAAAACAAGGCATTCGCCTGGCTAACCTTGTCTCGCCATGCGAGACAGAGGGCTAGCCCGAGCAGTAAAGATATAGCTTCTCGGCCTCGCGACGCGAAGCCATTCTCGCCTCGCGAACCAGAAGGACTGTCTAAGCAGTAAAGATATAGCTTCTCGTCCTCGCGATGCGATACCGTTCTCGCCTCGCGAAGCAGAAAGACTGTTTAAAGAAGTAAAAATAACCTCTCAGCCTCGCGTCGCGAAACCTATATTCTTCCCGCGAGAAAAGGTTTTTATTTATAAAGAGTGTTTTTCAACTCAAATTGTAAAGTTTTACGCATAAAAACCTAAGTTAAGTAACTAACTTAGAGTTGAAGACAAAGGATAATTAAGTATGGTACGTGGAGGAACAAGACCATATAATATACCATTGATGACTTAGTTCATCAATGTCTCCATAAGACTTAAGTGAACCAACACTTATTGAAATAGACAGATGCAAACACTAGAAGGGGGGTTGAATGGTGTTTGATAAATTTATGTGGAATTTAGAAACTTTTTCGCAAGCACAGACGGGTTATGATAGACAAGTAAACACAGACAGGTCAATCAGACTGATAACTAGTCTGAAGGTTTTCACAGAAAACACACAATCATGCAAAATAAAAAAAAGGTTTGATAAACACAATTATAAACCCCTTTAGTTAGATGATAGTTAAGACAAATAATCAAACTAAAGAGTTAAGGGAAAGAGAGATCACTCAGCAGGTTTTATCCTGGTTCACCCCTTAACAATGAGGCTACGTCCAGTCCTTGGCAGCACCAAGTTTTCTCACTATAACTGATTTAGGTTACAGGACAGACAAGTATTATTTTCACACCTAGCCTCTTCAGGCTCCAGACGAGTATTGTTTTCACACCTAGCCTCTCCAGGATCCAGACAAGTATTGTTTGCACACTTAGCCTGTTCAGGCTTAGACGGGTTTGTTTGAGAGAAGTTGTAAAAAGATTACAATTTGCAAGTCTTTCACAAGCACTCAGACGAGTGTATTAAATGTGAAGATCGAAAAGACTGCGTAATAACTTCAAATGATTGAAGAATAAATAATTAAAGAATGAAGATATCAATGTACAGAGTAATTGCTCTTGATTGCTTTGATCGTTCTCTTGTCTACTTTAATCTTCGAAGTCTTCTTCATTAAATAGGCTTCAAGATTTTAAAGCCGTTAGACACAAAGTCTGAAGGCTTGGCTTCTTGCAGATCTTCAATAAATGCAATAGAGTCGTTCTGATCAGCCATTAAAGCATAGGGAACTTCGCTTGTTCTCTTTCATCAGAGTGATACAGACTTTCCATTTTGGTGTAAGATGCGGTTGTGTTCAGGCAAAGAACTTAGTTGAAGTTCCTTATCAGAGTCGATACAGCTTTCATCCAATGTATTCTTTAACGTTAGTCATTAGACGGATGAGTGACTTCATTAGACGGGTTGATTCTTTAACACAGAGATGACGTCAGTTGCAAAGTCTTTCAGACGGGTGAGTCTTCCTTTGATCAGACGGTTGAAGACTTCATTAGACGAGTGAACTTCGCTTAGTTCAGACGAGTGAACCTTAGCTAGTTCAGACGAGTGAACTTATCTCAGTTCAGACGAATGAACTTTAGTTAGTTCAGACGTGTGAACTTAAGTTAGTTCAGACGGGTGAACTTATCTAAGTTTAGACGAGTGAAAAGTTCATATAGACGCTTAATGTTTTAATCTGCACACTAAGTAGAGGAGTTAAATACCACAGACCGGTTCAATTAAATCATTGAATAACTGTTTTAATCTCATCAAAACTAAGATAAATGCACATCAGACATTTGGAGACTCAACAATCTCCCCCTTTTCTATGATGACAAAACATGTTAAATGATTTAATGAACTTGAGAAAATTCACATAAATCAGTCATGTATATGATCAGACAGATTAAAAACATTGTTCCATAATTATAACATACTCAGACAGATAAGCATTTAACTTTTTATCTTAGTCTTATCTTAGTATTTTCTCCCCCTTTTGGCATTATCAAAAGCAATAGAATATAGACAGAGAGAAAAGAAAAGATACATATCTTAGTATTTTCCCCCCCTTTTGACATTATCAAAAGCAACAAAATATAGACAGAGAGAAAAGAAAAGATACATCATATTTAAAGATAAACATTTGTTCATATCAGACAGTTGTAATATTAAGACATTTTTCATTTAACTTTCTCTCCCTTTTGTCATAATCAAAAAAGAGAAACAGAGGAGGTAATTTGTATTTGACCATCATTGGTTGTGTACAAGGTACTTTAAAAAGAAGAAAATTACAAATAAGGTACTAAGAGAACAAAAAGAGTTAAAAGCAAGTTTGTCCTTTGGTTTTGCCTAAAGGCTTCTTCAACTGCTCCCCCGAAGCAGATGCATCCTCTTTGATGGTTTTAAAAACGACGAGAAAAAGATTTGAAAACGTAAGAACGAAATACCTTTTAAAAGAAAAATATTTTCCCTTTTAAAGACCAAAGACAGTTGTAATTTTAAATGAAAGCAACAAAAAAAATGGAGGTTTAAAAAAAATTGATTTAAAATAAAAACAGCCATGTACACATTTTGCCTCAGAGAAAGAGATAACCGTTTAAAAGAAAATATTTCAAATAAAGAGTATGATTCAAAGAGTCAGACGGTTAAACATAGACGAGTACCATAAACACTCATCAGACAGGTTATTCAGCAAAGCAATGTATATTCAAGTTGTCTCTTATAAACTTAAACCTATCCTCAGCTAAAGGTTTTGTAAAGATATCAGCCCATTGATTTTCAGTTTTAACAAACTTAACATCAAATACACCTTTTTGAACATAATCTCTTATGAAGTGATGTTTGATTTCTGTGTGCTTAGCCTTAGAATGTTGTATGGGATTCTTGGTTAAGTAAATAGCACTAGAATTATCACACCAGACAGGTATATTATGCTCAAATATAGAGTAATCTTCTAGTTGATGTTTTACCCATAATAGCTGTGAGCAGCAACTTGCAGGAGAAACATATTCTGTTTCTGCAGTTGAGAGTGCAATAGTCGTCTGTCTTTTGCTTGACCAGGAGACTAAGTTTGCTCCAATGAAGTGACATCCTCCACTGGTGCTTTTCCTTTCAAGTCTATCTCCAGCAAAGTCAGCATCACAAAAACCAACTAATCTGTAATCTTGTGTTCTCAAATACATTAAACCAAGATTAGTGGTTCCAAGCAAATATCTAAAGATTCTTTTAACAGCCTTAAGATGAGATTCTTTGGGATCAGATTGGAATCTAGCACACATACAGACAATAAATTGAATATCAGGTCTGCTAGATGTTAAGTAAAGAAGAGATCCAATCATACCTCTATAGACAGTTTGGTCTACCTTTTCACCTTCAACATCTTTGCTTAGATTAGCATTAGTTTGCATTGGAGTTTTCATGATCTTTGAGCTATCCATTTTGTATTTCTTTAGAATCTCCTTGATGTACTTTTGTTGATGGATGTAGATTCCATCACACGTCTGCTTGATTTGCAGTCCAAGGAAGAACTTCAATTCTCCCATCATGCTCATTTCAAATTCTGCTTGCATCAACTTAGAGAATTCTTTGCACAATTTTTCACTAGTAGCTCCAAAAATAATATCATCAACATATATTTGAACTACTATGTAGTTAACTTTTGAGCATTTCTTAAACAAAGTTGTATGAACTTTTCCTCTTATAAAACCATCATTCATAAGAAAAGAACTAAGTCTATCATACCATGCTCTAGGCGCTTGTTTTAAACCATATAAAGCCTTTTTAAGTTTGAAAACATAATCTGGTTTTTCATTATCTTCAAAACCAGGAGGTTGTTTAACATAAACTTCTTCTTCAATTATTCCATTTAAAAAAGCACTTTTTACATCCATTTGAAATAAAGTAATTTGATGTTGTGAAGCATATGACATGAGTATGCGAATGGCTTCTATTCTAGCTACAGGTGCAAAAGTCTCAGTATAGTCAATACCTTCTTGTTGGTTGTAGCCTTGAGCTACTAACCTTGCTTTGTTTCTGACAACTTTGCCATCTTCATCTAGCTTGTTTTTTAAAACCCATCTTGTTCCAATAACAGACTTGTCTGTTGGTTTGGAGACAAGTTTCCAGACATCATTCCTTTTGAACTGATTAAGTTCCTCTTGCATAGCAAGAATCCAGCTTTCATCTGCAAGAGCTTACTCAATATGTTTTGGTTCACTTTCAGATAAAAAAGCCATATTGCTTGACTCTCTTAAGACAGATTTGGTTCTAACACCTTCAGAGGGACTTCCAATGATAAGATCTTCAGGATGATGAGCTTTGAATTTCCAGTCTCTTCTGAGATCATCATTCTGATGTTGACTTGACTGATGACTCATCTCCTCCACTTGTCTGACAGATTCCTCAGCAGACTCAGTTTTTGATACGTCTGGCTGTTGACTCGACTGTTGGGTAAGATCAAGTCCTACAAGATCATCTTCTAAATCTGATAGTTCCCTATCAGTCTTTAGATTATCGTTGAATTTTACATGAATGGATTCCTCAACAACAGAGGTTCTAGAGTTAAAAACTCTATATGCTTTAGACACTTCAGAATATCCAATGAAGATACCTTTGTATACCTTGGAATCAAACTTTCCAAGTTGATCCTTGGTATTTAAGATGAAGCTCAAACTTTCCAAGTTGATCCTTGGTATTTAAGATGAAGCATTCACATCCAAATGCATGGAAATAAGATATGTTGGGTTTTCTACCTTTCCATAATTCATAAGGAGTCTTTTTTAGGATAGACCTTATAAGTATTCTATTTTGCACATAACATGCAGTGTTTACTGCTTCAGCCCAGAAGTACTTAGGGAGATTATTTTCATTGAGCATTGATCTAGCCATCTCTTGCAGAGATCTGTTCTTTCTCTCAACCACTCCATGTTGCTGTGGAGTTCTTGGTGCAGAGAAGTTGTGAGAGATTCCATTTTCTTCACAGAACAGTTTAAATTGGTCATTTTCAAATTCTTTCCATGATCACTTCTGAGGGTAGAAATACAGAAATCTTGCCCATTTTGTACTTTCTTACAGAATACAGAGAAGGCCTTAAAAGACTCATCCTTGTGGGTTAAGAAAAGTACCCAAGTAAATCTATAATAGTCATCAACAATGGCAAATCCATATTTTCTTCCAGCTATACTGGCAACACTAACTGGTCCGAACAGATCCATGTGTAACAACTGAAGAGGTCTAGAGGCTGATACGAGGTTTTTTGATTTGAAACTTGATTTTACTTGTTTACCTCTCTGACATGCATCACATAAAACATCTTTCTTGAAACTAATATCAAGCAATCCTCTCACAAGGTTATCCTTTTTCAATTTCGAAATAAGTTTCATACTAGCATGTCCTAGTTTCTTATGCCATAACCTTCTTTCATCCGCTTTAGACATCAGACAAGTTACACTTTGATCTGAAAGTTCAGTTAGCTCAATCTTATAAAGATTTTGCTGTCTATTAGCTGAAAAGTGGGTCTTGCCACTCTTGTCTTTGACTATGCATTCGTTCTTAGTGAAGGAGACATCAAATCCACTATCACATAATTGACTTTTGCTAAGTAAATTGTGTCTTAGTCCTTCAACCATAAGTACATTTGAGATAGAGGGAAGAAGGGGTTTACCACCAATTGTACCAACACCAATTACTCTTCCTTTTTGATTGCCTCCAAAGGCAACAAATCCACCATTCTTAGACTGGAGGTCTTGGAACATAGACCTTTCTCTTGTCATATGTCGCGAGCAACCACTGTCCAGGTACCAGCAGAGGCATCTGCTTTGTCCTATTAAGGATGTCTGCAGCAGAAATTATTTTATCTTTAGGTACCCATATTTTTCTGGGTCCTTTTCTGTTAGTTCTAGGAGTCTGTGAAGACTTCCTCTTCTTCTTGTGAAAACACTTAGACATAACATGTCTAGCCTTCCCACAGAAGTTACAGACGGGTCTAATTCTGACTGGACTGGGTTTAACATAAACAGTTGAGGATTTTGTTGATACTTTATGATCAGCTTGATGATCATATCCAATGCCTTCTTTGTTAAGAGAGTGTCTCTGACATCCTAGCAGTTTTGTCAGATTATCTCTGCCATTAACAAATCTAGCAAGATCAGAAGTGAGCTCCTTCACTTTCTGCTGAAATGTGACCACTTCTTCAGAATGTGATGTTTCACTTGAGATCGAAGCTTCATCAGACTTTTCAGTCCTCAGCTGGCTATTCTCTTTGGCCAACGTCTCACACTCTTGAGATTTTTGTTTATGCTCACTGAGGATTTTAACATAATCTCTCTTGAGGGATTTGAAGGCCTTAGATAAGCCTTTGGATTCCTCTACCAGCTCATCATAAGCATCATGCAATTCCTCAAGTTCAGAATGTACCTCAGTTTCAGGTTCTGAATCTATATTGGCCATCAGACAGAGATTGGCTTCCTCTTCTGTCTCTTCTCCTTCAGAAGATGAGCATTCAAGATCTTCCCATGTGGCCATCATTCCTTTCTTCTTCTTTCTGAAGAACTTCTTTTTGGAAGCTTTCTTCAAAAGAGGGCACTCAGGTTTGAGGTGACCAGGCTTCTTGCACTCAAAGCAGACAACTGGACTCTTGTCTGTTGATGTGGATTCTTTGTGGAATTTTCTGAAAGGCTTCTCCTTTCTGAGCTTCTTCTTTCTCCAGAGCTTTTTCATTTTTCTGGTCATGAGAGAAGTCTCTTCATCATCATCAGAATTCTCATCATCAGACTCGTCTATGTCACAGTCAGACTCGTCTGCCTTTGAAGCTTTTAAGGCTTTAGCTGCCTTTAGATCAACTTTTAGAGCAATGGCTTTGCTCTTTTTGATTGACACATCTTCATTGAGCTCTTGCTCATGAACAGTGAGTGTGCCAAGAAGTTCATCCGTAGTAAAGGAGGTGAGATCCTTAGCTTGAGAAATAGCAGTGACAAGAGGTCTCCACTGCCTTGGAAGACTTCTGAGAATCTTAGCAACTTTCTCAGCATTTGTATATGTTTTACCAAGAGATTTCAAACCATTAGTAATAGTTTGGAATCTACCAATCATTTGAGCAACAGATTCACCTTCATCCATGGTGAACAATTCATATTTTCTAACAAGAATAGAAATTTTAGATTCTTTTACCTTTGCAGTTCCTTCATGTGTGACAGATAAGGAGTCCCACATTTCTTTAGCAGAATCACAAGCATATACCTTTTCAAACTCTTTTGGACTGAGAGCACAGATTATAGCATATCTGGCTTTATGGTTTAGATCCCATCTTGTCTTTTCTGCAGGTGTCCACTGAGCCATAGGCTTGCCTGAGCCATCATTATTTTGAGGAGTGTAAGGACCATCAGTAATGACATCCCATACATCAGAATTTGTTGACAAGATGAACCAGTGAAACCTTTCTTTCCAGTAGTTATAATTTGAACCATTGAAAAAGGGAGGTCTGGTCATAGAGCCTTCTTCAGGTTGGGAATTCCCACTTGAGCTTGCTCCAGAATTCATTGTCTATTCTTCAGGATCTTTTCTCTACACTGTTAGGTGCTCAACCCAGAGGCTGAGCTCTGATACCATCTGAAATAGACAGATACAAACACTAGAAGGGGGTTGAATGGTGTTTGACAAATTTATGCGGAATTTAGAAACTTTTTCGCAAGGACAGACGGGTTATGATAGACGAGTAAACACAGACAGGTCAATCAGACTGATAACAAGTCTGAAGGTTTTCACAGAAAACACACAATCATGCAAAATAAAAAAAGGATTGATAAACACAATTATAAACCCCTTTAGTTAGATGATAGTTAAGACAAATAATCAAACTAAAGAGTTAAGGGAAAGAGAGATCACTCAGCAGGTTTTATCTTGGTTCACCCCTTAACAATGAGGCTACGTCCAGTCCTTGGCAGCACCAAGTTTTCTCACTATAACTGATTTAGGTTACAGGACAGACAAGTATTATTTTCACACCTAGCCTCTTCAGGCTCCAGACGAGTATTGTTTTCACACCTAGCCTCTCCAGGCTCCAGACAAGTATTGTTTGTACACTTAGCCTCTTCAAGATCAGACGGGTTTGTTTGAGAGAAGTTGTAAAAAGATTACAATTTGCAAGTCTTTCACAAGCACTCAGACGAGTGTATTAAATGTGAAGATCGAAAAGACTGTGTAATAACTTCAAATGATTGAAGAATAAATAATGAAAGAATGAAAATATGAATGTACAGAGTAATTGCTCTTGATTGCTTTGATCGTTCTCTTGTCTACTTGAATCTTCAAAGTCTTCTTCATTAAATAGGCTTCAAGATTTTAAAGCCGTTAGACACAAAGTCTGAAGGCTTGGCATCTTGCAGATCTTCAATAAATGCAATAGAGTCGTTCTGATCAGCCATTAAAGCATAGGGAACTTCGCTTGTTCTCTTTCATCAGAAATACAGACCTCTGATATACCGTTGGTATTAGCAGGTCTGTATACGTGCTTTTTGTTTGCAGAGGGAAGACTTTCCCTTTTGGTGAAAGATGCATTTGCGTTCAGGCAAAGCACTTTGTTGAAGTTCCTTATCAAAATCGAGGCAGCTTTCATCCAATGTATTCTTTAACGTTAGTCATTAGACGGATGAGTGACTTCATTAGACGGGTTGACTCTTTAACACAGAGATGACGTCAGTTGCAAAGTCTTTTAGACGGGTGAGTCTTCCTTTGATCAGACGGTTAAAGACTTCATTAGACAAGTGAACTTCTCTTAGTTCAGACGAGTGAACCTTAGCTAGTTCAGACGAGTGAACTTATCTCAGTTCAGACGAATGAAATTTAGTTAGTTCAGACGTGTGAACTTAAGTTAGTTCAGACGGGTGAACTTATCTAAGTTCAGACGAGTGAACAGTTCATATAGACGCTTAATGTTTTAATCTACACACTAAGTAGAGGAGTTAAATACCACAGACCGGTTCAATTAAATCATTGAATAACTGTTTTAATCTCATCAAAACTAAGATAAATGCACATCAGACATTTGGAGACTCAACAATCTCCCCCTTTTTGATGATGACAAATCATTTTAAATGATTTAATGAACTTAAGAAAATTCACATAAATCAGTCATGTATATGATCAGACAGATTAAAAACATTGTTCCATAATTATAACATACTCAGACAGATAAGCATTTAACTTTTTATCTTAGTCTTATCTTAGTATTTTCTCCCCCTTTTGATATTATCAAAAGCAATAGAATATAGACAGAGAGAAAAGAAAATATACATATCTTAGTATTTTCTCCCCCTTTTGACATTATCAAAAGCAATAGAATATAGACAAAGAGAAAAGAAAAGATACATCATATTCAAAGATAAACATATGTTTCATATCAGACAGTTGTAATATTAAGACATTTTTCATTTAACTTTCTCCCCCTTTTGTCATAATCAAAAAAGAGAAACAGAGGAGGTAATTTGTATTTGACCATCATTGGCTGTGTACAAGGTACTTTAAAAAGAAGAAAATTACAAATAAGGTACTAAGAGAACAAAAAGAGTTAAAAGCAAGTTTGTCCTTTGGTTTTGCCTAAAGGCTTCTTCAACTGCTCCCACAGAGCAGATGCATCCTCTTTGATGGTTTTAAAACCGACGAGAAAAAGATTTGAAAACGTAAGAACAAAATACCTTTTAAAAGAAAAATATTTTCCCTTTTAAAGACCAACGACAGTTGTACTTTTAAATGAAAGCAACAAAAAAAATGGAGGTTTAAAAAAATTGATTTAAAATAAAAACAGCCATGTACACATTTTGCCTCAGAGAAAGAGATAACTGTTTAAAAGAAAATATTTCAAATAAAGAGTATGATTCAAAGAGTCAGACGGTTAAACATAGACGGGTATCATAAACACTCATCAGACAGGTTATTCAGCAAAGCAATGTATATTCAAGTTGTCTCTTATAAATTTAAACCTATCCTCAGCTAAAGGTTTTGTAAAGATATCAGCCAATTGATTTTCAGTTTTAACAAACTTAACATCAAATACACCTTTTTGAAGATAATCTCTTATGAAGTGATGTTTGATTTCTATGTGCTTAGCCTTAGAATGTTGTATGGGATTCTTGGTTAAGCAAATAGCACTAGAATTATCACACTAGACAGGTATATTATGCTCAAATTTAGAGTAATCTTCTAGTTGATGGTTTACCCATAATAGCCGTGAGCAGCAACTTGCAGCAGAGACATATTCTGCTTCTGCAGTTGAGAGTGCAATAGTCGTCTGTCTTTTGCTTGACCAGGAGACTAAGTTTGCTCCAATGAAGTGACATCCTCCACTAGTGCTTTTCCTTTCAAGTCTATCTCCAGCAAAGTCAGCATCACAAAAACCAACTAATCTGTAATCTTGTGTTCTCAAATACATTAAACCAAGATTAGTAGTTCCAAGCAAATATCTAAAGATTCTTTTAACATCCTTAAGATGAGATTCTTTGGGATCAGATTGGAATCTAGCACACATACAGACACTAAATTGAATATCAGGTCTGCTAGATGTTAAGTAAAGAAGAGATCCAATCATACCTCTGTAGACAGTTTGGTCTACCTTTTTACCTTCATCATCTTTGCTTAGATTAGCATTAGTTTGCATTGGAGTTTTCATGATCTTTGAGCTATCCATTTTGTATTTCTTTAGAATCTCCTTGATGTACTTTTGTTGATGGATGTAGATTCCATCACACGTCTGCTTGATTTGCAGCCCAAGGAAGAACTTCAATTCTCCCATCATGCTCATTTCAAATTCTGCTTGCATCAACTTAGAGAATTCTTTGCACAATTTTTCATTAGTAGCTCCAAAAATAGTATCATCAACATATATTTGAACTACTATGAAGTTATCTTTTGAGCATTTCTTAAACAAAGTTGTATGAACTTTTCCTCTTATAAAACCATTATTCATAAGAAAAGAACTAAGTCTATCATACCATGCTCTAGGCGCTTGTTTTAAACCATATAAAGCCTTTTTAAGTTTGAAAACATAATCTGGTTTTTCATTATCTTCAAAACCAGGAGGTTGTTTAACATAAACTTCTTCTTCAATTATTACATTTAAAAAAGCACTTTTTACATCCATTTGAAATAAAGTAATTTGATGTTGTGCATCATATGGCATGAGTATGCGAATGGCTTCTATTCTAGCTACAGGTGCAAAAGTCTCAGTATAGTCAATACCTTCTTGTTGGTTGTAGCCTTGAGCTACTAACCTTGCTTTGTTTCTGACAACTTTGCCATCTTCATCTAGCTTGTTTCTGAAAACCCATCTTGTTCCAATAACTGACTTGTCTGTTGGTTTGGAGACAAGTTTCCAGACATCATTCCTTTTGAACTGATTAAGTTCCTCTTGCATAGCAAGAATCCAGCTTTCATCTTCAAGAGCTTCCTCAATATGCTTTGGTTCAATTTCAGATAAAAAAGCCACATTGCTTGACTCTCTTAAGACAGATTTGGTTCTAACACCTTCAGAGGGACTTCCAATGATAAGATCTTCAGGATGATGAGCTTTGAATTTCCAGTCTCTTCTGAGATCATCATTTTGATGTTGACTTGACTGATGACTCGTCTCCTCCACTTGTCTGACAGATTCCTCAGCAGACTCAGTTTTTGATACGTCTGGCTGTTGACTCATCTGCTGGGTAAGATCAAGTCCTGCAAGATCATCTTCTAGATCTGATAGTTCCCTATCAGTCTTTAGATTATTGTTGAATTTTACATGAATGGATTCCTCAACAACAGAGGTTCTAGAGTTAAAAACTCTATATGCTTTAGACACTTCAGAATATCCAATGAAGATACCTTTGTCTACCTTGGAATCAAACTTTCCAAGTTGATCCTTGGTATTTAAGATGAAGCTCAAACTTTCCAAGTTGATCCTTGGTATTTAAGATGAAGCATTCACATCCAAATGCATGGAAATAAGATATGTTGGGTTTTCTACCATTCCACAATTCATAAGGAGTCTTCTTTAGGATAGACCTTATAAGTATTCTATTCTGCACATAACATGCAGTGTTTACTGCTTCAGCCCAGAAGTACTTAGGGAGATTATTTTCATTGAGCATTGATCTAGCCATCTCTTGCAGAGATCTGTTCTTTCTCTGAACCACTCCATGTTGCTGTGGAGTTCTTGGTGCAGAGAAGTTGTGAGAGATTCCATTTTCTTCACAGAACAGTTTGAATTGCTCATTTTCAAATTCTCCCCCATGATCACTTCTGAGGGTAGAAATACAGAAATCTTGCTCATTTTGTACTTTCTTACAGAATACAGAGAAGGCCTTAAAAGACTCATCCTTGTGGGTTAAGAAAAGTACCCAAGTAAATCTATAATAGTCATCAACAATGGCAAATCCATATTTCCTTCCATCTAAACTGGCAACACTAACTGGTCCGAACAGATCCATATGTAACAACTGAAGAGGTCTAGAGGTTGATACGAGGTTTTTTGATTTGAAACTTGATTTTACTTGTTTACCTCTCTGACATGCATCACATAAAACATCTTTCTTGAAACTAATATCAGGCAATCCTTTCACAAGGTTATCCTTTTTCAATTTCGAAATAAGTTTCATACTAGCATGTCCTAGTTTCTTATGCCATAACCGTCTTTCATCCTCTTTAGACATCAGACAAGTTACACTTTGATCTGAGAGTTCTGTTAGCTCAATCTTGCAAAGATTTTGCTGTCTATTAGCTGAAAAGAGGGTCTTGCCACTCTTGTCTTTGACTATGCATTTGTTCTTAGTGAAGGGGACATCAAATCCACTATCACATAATTCACTTATGCTAAGTAAATTGTGTCTTAGTCCTTCAACCATAAGTACATTTGAGATAGAGGGAAGAGGGGGTTTACCATTAATTGTACCAACACCAATTACTCTTCCTTTTTGATTGCCTCCAAAGGCAACAAATCCACCATTCTTAGACTGGAGGTCTTGGAACATAGACCTTTCTCCTGTCATATGTCACGAGCAACCACTGTCTGTAACACCCCGATTTTCACGTTTTCTAATTCTTCAGTATTTTAATGTCTTTATTTTATTCGAGGTCTTAGGAATGGAAATAAAATATTCCGAGACCATAGTCATGCTCGACGATATCGTAGGAAGCTACGATTAAGTTTTGAGTCAAAAACTCAAACGGAGTCCGGTCTGCGTTTTTACACTGACAATATGATTTTACTGCTCAGAAGACCTCAGATGGACCCGTGAACGAGACAGTAAGTCTTAGAATTCGATTATCTACGTTTTGGTTAAATATCGTAAAAATTTCAGAAAAATAACTTCCTGACCTTCGTTCGGGCGAAATTCTCAATCGGGTGACGAACGGAGCCACATATGGACTTACCGAGACTTGCCAAAAGATAATCTTGATATCACAACATCCCAGGACACTTGGGAGAGTATGCCAGAGTCGTCATGATGATCGGGAAAATCTAGATGCGAAATGACCAAAATGCCCTTAACCTTAGTCTTTTGCACTTTTACCATTTTACCCTTTTGGCAAATGACCATTTTGCCCTTAAGTGACTTGTTTTAAGGCTGAACTCAGCCCCTCACACTCTCATTTTCGCACAGCCCCTCCAAAGATAGAGCTCCATAGTTGTTCTTGAGAGAAGAACACCATTGTTGTTCTTGAAAAAGCTTGAGTTCTTGTTGGAATCACTTGATTCCTTGAGCAATCTTCCATCATTTTAAGGTAAGATCACTTCTATGATCTCTTAGCTTCTTGAATATCTCTTTATTTCAAGATCAAGATCCATTTTCATGAAAATCATTTCTTAGATCCAAAACTTTGAAAATCCATAGGAAATTGTAGAAAAATCATTTTGAGGTAAGACCAAGTTCTTTGAACTCACCTCATCATTCTCTACCTAAACCCAAGAGCTTATGATTCAACTCTCATCATAGCTCAAAAAGCACATTAGGGCCGAACCCTTCTTGATGATGATGAATAGTGTTTTCATCAATTTTTGATTTTTAACACTTGATTTCATCCTTAGCTTTCCTAATGCTTTTGAATCCATGAAATGGAAAACCAAGATCAATTCCTAGCTTTATTCTCTTTAGGGTGGCCGAAACCCTCTTTGTGAGAATTGTTGAGTTTGGTTTGATTGTTGTTTAATGTTTGATTGTTTGGTTGTTTGTAGTTGGTGACAATTATCAGGAGGTTCACAAACCGATCAACCGACTTTGATCCGGGAATCTGCTCTTCAACAGGTATGGGGAGAAGAACCTCATCACACCAAGATGGTGGTGGTGAAGATGGTTGTTTACTTTATGTGTAGGTGAAACCCTTTAGTTTGGGTTCACTTTTAGTTGTTATGTTTTGTTAAGTTCTCATGGAGAACAAGAATGTCATGATGAGTTTATGCTTTGGTATGTTGTGTTGTGTTTTAGCATATGTTGATGATGAGATGATTGAATGAAAAACCATTTTCATGTATGTTGGAAAACCTACTTTGATCATTAGATCAAGTATGGACTTTTTATTGTTGATTATGAGACCATAATGTGTGATGGATTTGGATGTTTGATTATGATGTAGTAATGTGTATTATGGTTATCATGATTGTGTAAGTGTTGTGAGCCATACTTTGATTGGTTGATGAAGTAAAACCTCACATTGATTCCTAGTTGGCTATTAGCCATGACCTTGAGGAAAGGAAGGATATGAATAGTTCTTGGACAAGTCAAGTCTTGATGTAAAGAAAGTGTTTTCAATAACTTGTGTTTTTCAAAGAAAAACCCTAAGTGACTTTAAATGGAATTTAATCTCAAAGTGCTTTCACCAAAGTGAAACATGTTTTATACCTTATCCTTAGTTCATCTAGCTAATCAAGTAACTCAAAATGAGAAAAGAAGTGGTTTCATGAAGAGAATCAAAATGGTTCCATAAGGTTGATGTCTTGTTTTAAGGCAACTTTTCGCTAAGCGAATTTACTTTCGCTACGCGAAAAACAGGGAAAGTCTAAGTTGGGCATCATTGCCTCATTTTTCGCTAAGCGAATTCATATTCGCTAAGCGAACCCAGAGAACCCAGCGAGTTTCGCTACGCGAATTCTGTCTCGCTGAGCAATCCAGAGAAGTCTCCAAAAGAGGTGTAACCGTCTGAACTTTCGCTAAGCGAAATCATTCTCGCTAAGCGAATAAAGTGAAGTTTCGCTACGCGAATTCTATCTCGCCGAGCGATCCAGAGGTGTTTCTAAAGAGGTGCAACTGTCTGAACTTGCGCTAAGCGAATCATATTCGCTAAGCGAATCCAATATATTTCGCTACGCGATTTGTGTCTCGCCGAGCGAACCAGAGGAGTTCCAAAGGAGGTATTACTGCCTCATGTTTCGCTAAGCGAATGGAATTCCGCTAAGCGAATTTCATGTTTCAGAAAATGCTAGAAATGAAGTAAGTAGTTCAAATGTTGTTTCAAATCAAATGAGTTTTTAATTGTAAAAGTTGTTTGGTTTACAAAAGGAGTTTTCTAACTCAATCGTAAAGTTTTACGCGTGAAAAACCTAAGTTAAATAATTAACTTAGAGTTGAAGACAAGGGTTAATTAAGTATGGTATGTGGTGGAACAAGACCATGTGCTATACCATTGATGACTTAGTACATCAACGACTTCATAAGACTTAAGTGAAATCAACACTTGTTTCCTTAATTGAAAAACAAGGGATTAATATCTTAGAAAGGCTCAAAGACTTATCTAAGAGGATTCTCAATCCTTATTCATAATGCTTAGGACTTGAGACATAATTCATAAGACGTAAACACAAACACGAAACGTTTTGGTTTTTGAAACAGTAGTTCGATGACGGATCGGTGATTTGGATCTAGTTTAATCGTTCAACTGTTTCTGTCTTGTGATAACTGGAATGAGAGAGATCCTGAGGCTGTGCAGGTATGGGACTGTACAGTGGAAGGAATCCTGAGGCTATGCAGGTATGGGACTGTATAGTTAAGGGAAGGCATATAAGAATTGATTGGTACTACCCATACCAACAAGATTTATCTTCTTTTCGGGAACTTAGAACATAAGTACTTTATAGTTAAGCGTGCTTGACTTAGAGTAATTATGGGATGCGTGACCTTCTGGGAAGTTTCCTAGAAAGCGTGTGAGTGAGGACAAAACACGCTGAAAAGACTTGTGTTGGTTTGTGGGGACAGTCGGCGATTCTGAAAGCAGTCTGGATCATTCCAAAGGAATCACGAGATATTTATCCGATGGATAATTGTTTTATCCGATGGATAATTGTTTTATCCGATGGATAAATGTTTTATAAAACAAAGACGTGTGTAGTTCCTAAGGAAGAGAACCTTAGTGAGCCTTGAGGTTTATCCAATGGATAAACATTGCTTTATCGCATCTGCTTAGTGTAAGCATTGGCATTTCATGTGCATAGTTGTAAGGCCTTGAGCCTAGGAGTTGAGCTTACACCTTGATGCGGGTGCGAATCTTACGGTGACGATCTTCAATGGTCTTTTTGGAGGTATCAGGGTTGGAAGGGCTGACATGTGACCAGTTGGTGATTCTTCTGTGTCGTGGCGAATCCGTGCAATACACTGATATCCTCTACTAGATGCCGTACTTTTCATGTTTGGTCGAGAGTGTTACCGTAAAGCCAGATACGTGCACGTTACGAATGTTGTAGCATCTTGCTCATGGCTGGCAGAAACCGGAACATGTCCTCCCATTCACTCTCTCCGAATGTTTTGTTAGCTCCATGGAGTAGGGGTCAGAGTAGTACCCAGTGACATTGACATTGAGTCATATACATTGCATTGCATTGCATGGCTATTGATGTTTATGGCTATTGATGTTTACGTTTACTGTTATACATCGCTGTATTGTTTAAGGATGCCTTATATTATGCTGTTAAATGTTTAGCATGCTATTATGTTGTTAACTGCTTAACATGATTTATATTGAGAACCTTGTAAGCATGTTGGGTACGCTGTTACCCGGTGAGTCGTCCCGTTTTTGCTACTGCTGTTTTGTTGTGTTGATGAACGGGAATCTCACCCATATCTGTATGTTTTCTGCTGGTACTTGCTGTTGCTGTTTGAACAGATGGACGTGACGATGGTTCCGTTCCGCAGTCCCTTTGAGTTCGGAGGTGGACTCTTTTGCTGTTTTAGTTTTGTTGTCGGCCAGACTATGTCAGTTTTTGTAGTACCTTTTGGGAGCTATGACTCCTAGTACTTATTATATTTCTTATGTCAGTCATACATTAGACTTATGTCTATATATAGTAATGTTGTTATTTCTGTTTTTTGTATTATAATACTGTATGTATGTCCTAGTAATGTATGGTGAACCTAAGTTCACTTATTAGTATTATTTATTACCTTTACTAATCCCATTACATCTTTATGAAAGGAAAAGAAAAAGAAAAATCGTATTTTTCTGCATTAATAAATATTTTCGGCTTTATAAACGTTCGGGAATGTGACACTCGGGAAAGGGTGTTGCACTGTCCAGGTACCAGCAGAGGCGTCTGCTTTGTCCTATTAAGGATGTCTACAACAGAAATTATTTTATCTTTAGGTACCCATATTTTTCTGGGTCCTTTTCTGTTAGTTCTAGGAGTCTGTGAAGACTTCCTCTTCTTCTTGTGAAAACTCTTAGACATAACATGTCCAACCTTTCCACAGAAGTTACAGACGGGTCTAATTCTGACTGGAATAGGTTTAACATAGACAGTTGAGGATTTTGTTGATACTTTATGATCAGCTTGATGATCATATCCAATGCCTTCTTTGTTAAGAGAGTGTCTCTGACATCCTAGCAGTTTTGTCAGATTATCTCTGCCATTAACAAATCTTGCAAGATCAGAAGTGAGCTCCTTCACTTTCTGCTGAAGTGTGACCACTTCTTCAGAATATGATGTTTCACTTGAGATCGAATCTTCATCAGACTTTTCAGTCCTCAGCTGGCTATTCTCTTTGGCCAGCATCTCACACTCTTGAGATTTTTGTTTATGCTCACTGAGGAGTTTAACATAATCTCTCTTGAGCGATTTGAAGGCCTTAGATAAGCCTTTGGATTCCTCTACCAGCTCATCATAAGCATCATGCAATTCCTCAAGTTCAGAACGTACCTCAGTTTTAGGTTCTGAATCTATATTGGCCATCAGACAGAGATTGGCTTCCTCTTCTGTCTCTTCTCCTTTGGAAGATGAGCATTCAAGATCTTCCCATGTGGCCATCATTCCTTTCTTCTTCTTTCTGAAGAACTTCTTTTTGGAAGCTTTCTTCAAAAGAGGGCATTCAGGTTTGATGTGACCAGGCTTCTTGCACTTATAGCAGACAACTGGACTCTTGTCTGTTGATGTGGATTCTTTGTGGAATTTTCTGAAAGGCTTCTCCTTTTTGAGCTTCTTCTTTCTCCAGAGCTTTTTCATTTTTCTGGTCATGAGAGAAGTCTCTTCATCATCAATAGAATTCTCATCATCAGACTCGTCTATGTCACAGTCAGACTTGTCTGCCTTTGAAGCTTTTAAGGCTTTAGCTGCCTTTAGATCAACTTTTAGAGCAATGGCTTTGCTCTTATTGATTGACACATCTTCATTGAGCTCTTGCTCATGAACAGTGAGTGTGCCAAGAAGTTCATCCATAGTACAGGTGGTGAGATCCTTAGCTTGAGAAATAGCAGTGAAAAGAGGTCTCCAATGCCTTTGAAGACTTCTGAGAATCTTAGCAACTTTCTCAGCATTTGTATATGTTTTACCAAGAGATTTCAAACCATTAGTAATAGTTTAGAATCTACCAATCATTTGAGCAACAGATTCACCTTCATCCATGGTGAACAATTCATATTTTCTGACAAGAATAGAAATTTTAGATTCTTTTACCTTTGCAATTCCTTCATGTGTGACAGACAAGGAGTCCCACATTTCTTTAGCAGAATCACAAGCACATACCTTTTCAAACTCTTCTAGACTAAGATTACAGATTATAGCATATCTGGCTTTATGGTTTAGATCCCATCTTGTCTTTTCTGCAGGTGTCCATTGAGCCGTAGGCTTGTCTGAGCCATCATTATTTTGAGGAGTGTAAGGACCATCAGTAATGACATCCCATACATCAGAATTTGTTGACAAGATGAACCAATGACACCTTTCTTTCCAGCAGTTATAATTTGAACCATTGAAAAAGGGAAGTCTGGTCATAGAGCCTCCTTCAGGTTGGTGATTCCCACTTGAGCTTGCTCCAGAATTCATTGTCTATTCTTCAGGATCTTTTCTCTACACTGTTAGGTGCTCAACCCAGAGGCTGAGCTCTGATACCAACTGAAATAGACAGATGCAAACACTAGAAGGGGGGTTGAATGGTGTTTGACAAATTTATGCGGAATTTAGAAACTTTTTCGCAAGCACAGACGGGTTATGATAGACGAGTAAACACAGACAGGTCAATTAGACTGATAACTAGTCTGAACGTTTTCATAGAAAACACACAATCAGGAAAAATAAAAAAAGGTTTGATAAACACAATTATAAACCCTTTTAGTTAGATGATAGTTAAGACAAATAATCAAACTAAAGAGTTAAGGGAAAGAGAGATAACTCAGCAGGTTTTATCCTGGTTCACCCCTTAACAATGAAGCTACGTCCAGTCCTTCGCAGCACCAAGTTTTCTCACTATAACTGATTTAGGTTACAGGATAGATAAGTATTATTTTCACACCTAGCCTCTTCAGGCTCCAGGCGAGTATTGTTTTCACACCTAGCCTATCCAAGCTCCAGACAAGTATTGTTTGCACACTTAGCCTCTTCAGGCTCAGACGGGTTTGTTTGAGATAAGTTGTAAAAGGATTACAATTTGCAAGTCTTTCACAAGCACTCAGACGAGTGTATTAAATGTGAAGATCGAAAAGACTGCGTAATAACTTCAAATGATTGAAGAATAAATAATGAAAGAATGAAGATATAAATGTACAGAGTAATTGCTCTTGGTTGCTTTGATCGTTCTCTTGTCTACTTGAATCTTCGAAGTCTTCTTCATTAAATAGGCTTCAAGATTTTAAAGCCGTTAGACACAAAGTCTGAAGGCTTGGCTTCTTGCAGATCTTCAATAAATGCAATAGAGTCGTTCTGATCAGCCATTAAAGCATAGGGAACTTCGCTTGTTCTCTTTCATCAGAGTGATACAGACTTCTGATATACCTTTGGTCTCAGCAGGTCTGTATACGTGCTTTTTGTTTGCAAAGGGAAGACTTTCCCTTTTGGTGTAAGATGCAGTTGTGTTCAGGCAAAACACTTTGTTGGAGTTCCTTATCAGAGTCGAGACAGCTTTCATCCAATGTATTCTTTAACGTTAGTCATTAGACGGATGAGTGACTTCATTAGACGGGTTGACTCTTTAACACAAAGATGACGTCAGTTGCAAAGTCTTTTAGACGGGTGAGTCTTCCTTTGATCAGACGGTTGAAGACTTCATTAGACGAGTGAACTTCTCTTAGTTCAAACGAGTGAAACTTAGCTAGTTCAGATGAGTGGACTTATCTCAGTTCAGACGAGTGAACTTTAGTTAGTTCAGACGTGTGAGCTTAAGTTAGTTCAGACGGGTGAACTTATCTAAGTTCAGACGAGTGAACAGTTCATATAGACGCTTAATGTTTTAATCTGCACACTAAGTAGATGAGTTAAATACCACAGACGGGTTCAATTAAATCATTGAATAACTGTTCTAATCTCATCAAAACTAAGATAAATGCACATCAAACATTTGGAGACTCAACACTTATTTCCTTAATAGAAAATCAAGGAGTAATATCTTAGAAAGGCTTAAAGACTTATCTACGAGAATTCTCAATCCTTATTCATAATGCTTAAGACTTGAGACATAATTTATAAGACATAAACACAAGCACGAAACGTTTTGGGTTTTGAAACAGTAGTTCGATGACGGACCGGTGATTCGGACCCCGATCAGTCGTTCAATTGTTTCAGTCTCGTGATGACTCGATCCTGGAGGGATCACGAGATTTATCCGGTGGATACAAGTTTTGAAATAAGAAAATACGTATAGGTCCTAAGGAAGTGAACCTTAAAGAACCTTGAGGTTTATCCGGTGGATTGACAATGATTTATCGCATCTACCTTGTGTAAGCATTGGAATTTCATTTGCATGAGTCGTAAGGCCTTGAGCCTAGGAGTTGAGCTTACACCTTGATGCGGGTGCGAATCTTACGGTGACGTTTTAAATAGTCTTGGAGGTATCAGGGTTGGAAGGGCTGACATGTGACCAGTTGGTAGCTCTTCTGTGTCGTGGCGAATCCGACCAATACACTGATATCCTCGACTAGATGCCGTACTTTTCATGTTTGGTGCAGAGTGTTTCCGTAAAGCCAGATACGTGCACGTTACGAATGTTGTAGCATCTTGCTCATGGCTGGCAGTACACGGAACATGTCCTCCCATTCACTCTCTCCGATGTTTTTTTAGCTCCACGGAGTAGTACCCAGTGGCGTTGGCATTGAGTCATGTACATTGCACTGCATTGCATGGCTGTTGATGTTTACATTTACCGTTATACATCGCTGTTCTGTTTTTAAGAATGCTTATATTATGCTGTGAACTGTTAATTGTTTAACATGATTTATATTGAGAATTCTAGTAAGCATGTTGGGTACATTGTTACTTGGTGAGTCGTCCCGTTTTTACTTCTACTACTTTGTCGTGTTGATAATCGGGATCTCACCCATATTTTGTATATCTTTTCTGCTGATATTGCTATTTCTGCTTGAGCACATGGATGTGACGACGGTTATGTCCAGCTTTTGCTTTGAGTCCGGAGGCGGACTCCATTTGCTGTTTAGTTTTGTTTTGGCCAAATTGTGTCAGGTGTCCGTAGTACCCTTTTGGGGAGCTGTGGCTCCTAGTACTTATTATATTCTGTTGCTAGTTAGGCATTGAACCTATGTCTGTATACATTAATATTTCTATTCTGTTTCTGTACTTTATTTCTGAATGTCTGTTAGAAATGTATGGTGAACCTAAGTTCATTTTATTATTACTTACCTTTTCTAAATTCCATTACATCTTTGTGAAAAGAAAAGAAAAAGAAAACCGTATTTTCCGCATTCAAATTATTTTCGGCCTTATAAATGTTCGGGAATGTGACACTCGGGAAAGGGTGGCAGCTACGCCCCTTTCTCTCTCTCCTCCATTGTAATGGCTTCTTCTTCCATTTCTTGTTTTTCTCTTTGTTTTTGTAAGCTCAATATGAGCTAAACCTCTTGTAGCTATGGGATGTTGAACTTGTAATGGATTTCTAGTAATTGTTATGTTATGCTTTGCTATTGCATTTTCTATAAATCTGATTTGGTTGTGTTTTAATTGAGCTTGATCACCTTAGTTAGAACTTGAGCTCACGGCTGCTTGGAAAAGCTAAGTGTAGCAGAACTATTTTATAGATAAGAGTAAAATCATTAATTGAAAAATTATGACGAAAAGTAATTTAGGAATAAACATTCTAACTCTTAGGCTAGCTGGAACAAGCTTAAGTGAGGCGTGAATGTAACTAATATGGACCTAGGAATAGGAGACGTTTGGTGACGTTCATCTCAGAACAGTTTGAAAACAAACTTTCATTTCCTGGAGCCTATTGTCGTAGCACAGCAAACGCATAACTAAACTAGATTGAATTTGCAAGGGATACTTCCCCGTAGCTGTTTTACCCATTTTGTTAACAAATCCGTTTTTATTGCTGTAGCATTTATTTCCCAAAACTGCTCTGGACGTGCACACACCAACTATTTATTTCTCTTTGTTAATCTTAATTAATAGAACCATTAATTCGAACTTGGTACTTGATTCACCATATAATCCTCATGGGAACGATCTCACTTACACTTTATTACTTGTTAAACGATTATGTATACTTGCACATCACCCGTTTTTAACGCAACAATGCCAAAATTCATTTTCAAACATCCAATCACATACTTCACCAATTAAATCAAGTGCATACACAACACATGGCAAATTCACAAAGTACCAATCATCTTATGATTCCAATCAAAACAAAAACAACACATCTAACAACCAAGCTCATGAGACTACCAGACTCATTATAAGTAATCTCCCTTTACCTCTTGAAGATTTCAAGTTCGTTCTCGAAGGGTTTTCCGTTCTGACTCCAGTTTTCTTCGCACCGCCTAGAACAATCAATCACAGCTTGATCCTTCACAACAATCAAAACTAAAAGTTAATAAAATCAACCAAAACACACCCACCCAATCTAGGTTAGGGTTCGGCCATATATAGAAAACTAGGCTAGGTATTTCATTTGGTTTCAATCTCTTGGATGGATGATCCTTAAGCATAAACAACACTAGATCAAGTCTCATTAAACAAAAACTTGAAACAAAACTCATGATTTTTCATCATGTAGGGTTCGGCCACTTCATTAGAAAATAGGCTAGGAATGTCATTTGATTTCATGCCCTTGGATAGTGATAGAGGGTAATGAGACTAGATCATAGAAATTGATTTCACATTAAAAGGATTTTTCTGTGATTTTCTAGAAATTTTTTAAGATTGGTTCTATAAGTTGAAACCCATTTGAATCATGGTTGGAAACAAGGAATAAGAGAAGAATCATGAAGTTTATGGATCAAAGGAAGTAAGCCTACCTCTTGGATGATGAATAATGCAAGGATTCAACACTTTTCCTTCACCAAAATTAAGTTTTCTCTTGAATGAAATGAGGGAATGTTAAGTAGGAAGATGAAGTGAGGAGAAAATGGTGGATGGCCTTATGGAGCAAGCCTTATGCGTGAGGGAGAGGGAGGGGTAGGGTGGTCCAATTTTTTTTTACTTAAGGGCAAAATAGACATTTCACCTTAGGGCAAAATGTAATTAAGAAAAAGGTTAGGGGCATTTTGGTCTTTTCGCAGTGTGAATGCGTTTAGATATTTTCAAACGTCATCATACACTGGCACGCCTTCCCAGGTGATTTGACTTTATGTGACTTCAAGCTTATCCGTTAGCGGGTTCCAGTAAATCCGTATTCAGCTCCGTTCTTCACTCGATTTATGGTTTCGCCTGAATAACTTATATTATTTCACTTTTTAGTGCGAAAAACCAATATTATTAAAATTGTTGGAAATTCGATTCTAAACCTAACTGTTTCGTTCACGAGTCAAAATTAGGTCTTCTGATCAGTAAAATCTTACTGTCAGTGAAAATGCAGACCGGACTTCGTCTAAATTTTCAACCTAAAATTCAACCGTAACTCCCTACGATGTCATAGAGTATGAATATGATCTTGGTTTATTTAATTTCGTATATAGATTACTGATATTAAAAGCAGTGAAAATCGGGGTGTTACATTACCACCCCTCTAAAAAAAAATTTCTTCCTCGAAATTACGTTCCTGGAAAAAGATCAGGATATTGTAATTTCATCTTGTCCTCCAGTTCCCACGTTGTGTCTCCAGTCGCTTCGTTCCAAACGACCTTGACTAAGGAGATTTGTTTTCCTCTGAGTTGCTTGATCCTCTTATTATCGATTCGTACAGGTGATGTCTCATAAGACAAGTTTTCTCGTAATTGTACTACATCGGGTGTGATTACGTGGGAAGAATCAGGAATATACTTCCTAAGTTGTGAGATATGGAAAACATTATGAATATTGAAGAGAAAAGGTGGTAAGGCAATCTGGTAAGCTACTGGACCGATACAACGAAGAATCTGGTCAGGTCCAATGAATTTGGGAGTGAGTTTTCTAGACTTTATAGCTCTACCTACCCCAGTCGTGGGTGTGGCTTTCAGGAACACGTGTTCACCTTCTTGAAATTCGAGAGGTCGCCTCCGTCTATCGGAGTAGCTCTTCTGTCTGCTCTGTGCCGTCTTCATCTTTTCATGGATTTGCTTAACCTTTTCCGTTGTTTGATGCACAAGGTTGGGGCCCAAAATCATACTCTCTCCATCCTGGTACCAACACAATGGTGTCTGACACTTTCGTCCGTACAGAGCCTTATAGGGTGCCATCCCTATACTGGAATGAAAACTGTTGTTGTATGTTAACTCGATAAGAGGCAAAAGATCATCCCAGCTTCCATTATGGTCTAGGACACAAGCTCTCAGCAGATCTTCCAAAGATTTTATTGTTCTCTCCATCTGTCCATCCGTTTGAGGGTGATATGCTGAACTCAAACTCAACTTTGTTCCTAACGCTTGATGTAGACTTTGCCAAAAACGTGAGGTAGACTTTGGGTCTCTATCTGAAACGATACTCGACGGTACCCCATGTATTCTGATCACTTCCCAGATATATAGCTCGGTTAACTTTTCCACTGTGTAGTTGATCTTAATAGGTAAGAAGTGTGCCGACTTCGTTAGTCTATCAACGATCACCCAAATCGAATCAAAACTCTTAGAAGTCCTTGGTAAACCTACCATAAAATCCATTGAGATGCTCTCCCATTTCCATTCGGGCACATCCAAAGATTGAAGCATTCCACCAGGTCGTTGATGGTCTACTTTTGCTTTCTGGCAAGTCAGACATGATGCTACATACTCGACCACTTGTTTCTTCATTCCTGGCCATCAAAACCTCTGTTTCAGATCTTGATACATTTTGGTTGATCCAGGATGAATACTCAGCTTGCTCTTATGTGCTTCCTTTAGAATCATTTTCCTCATCTTTGGGTTGCTAGGTACACAAACCCGTCCATTGTATCTCAAGATGTCATCTATTCCCAAGCTGAACTCTGCAGCCTTCTCTTGTCCAAGTAATTCCTTTTTCTCTTTAAGGTACTCATCAGTTGTTTGTTGTTCTCGGATCGTTTCCATCAGTCCACTAGATACCTTGATCATTCCCAAACAAACTTTCTCATTGTTCACTTCCATAACTAGATTGAGATCACGAAACTGTTCAATTAACTCTTTTACCATCATTGCAGAGATATGCAGGGTCTTCCGACTCAAAGCATTTGCGATGACATTTGCTTTTCCGGGTGGTATAGCAAAGTGAAATCGTAGTTCTAGAAACTCCATCCATCGTCTCTGCCTTATGTTAAGTTCTTTTTGGTCGAATAGGTATTTCAAACTCTTGTGGTCACTAAAGACATCAAACTTAGATCCGTACAAGTAGTGCCTCTAGATCCTTAGTTCAAAAACCACATCAGCTAACTCTAGGTAGTGCGTTGGGTAATTCCCCTCATGATTTTTCAACTGGCGCGAAGCATAGGCTACAACCTTCCAATGTTGCATAAGTACACATCCTAAACCCTGATGCGAAGCATTACAGTATGCTTCGTATGGGTCGTCCGATTTGGGTAATACTAACACGGGCGTGGTTGTCAAACGTTCCTTCATCTCCTGGAAACTTTCCTCATATTTCTTAGTCCAAGCAAAAGGTTGGTCCTTCCTCGTAAGTTGAGTCAATGGCGCAACGATCTTTGAGAATCCTTCGATGAATCTTCTGTAATAACCAGCCAAACCAACGAAACTGCGGAGTTTTGTCACAATCTTGGGTCTTTCCTACAAAAGTATTGCTTCCACTTTCGTAGGGTCAACAACAATCCCTTCCTCCGTAATCACGTGCCCCAAGAACTTTACTTCATCCAGCCAAAACTCGCAGTTAGACAGCTTTGCGTACAACTTCTCCTCGTGAAGAATCTGTAAAACTTGTCGCAGGTGTTCCTCATGCTCCTCGGGACTTTTAGAGTAGATGAGAATATCATCGATGAATACGACAGCGAACTGATCTAGAAATGGACGAAAAAATCCGATTCATATAGTCCATGAAGATAGCACGTGCATTCGTCACTCGAAAAGGCATCACGAGGTACTCATAGTGACCATAACGAGTCCTGAATGCCGTCTTAGGTATATCCTCAGTCTTCACTTTAATATGGTGATAACCAGATCTCAGGTCAATCTTTGAAAAGACAGCAGTTCCCCGGAGTTGATCCATCAGATCATCTATGTGTGGTAGCGGATACTTGTTCTTGATCATTTCCTTGTTGAGTTGACGATAATCCACGCAGAGCCTGGAACCTCCGTCCTTCTTCCTCACCAGCAACACTGGTGCTCCCCAAGGGGACAGACTCGGCCTTACAAACTGCCTAGACAACAGGTCCTCTAGTTGATCCTTCAGTTCGGCTAACTCTATAGGTGACATCCTATACGAAGCGATGGAGATCGGACTGGATACCGGAACTAAGTGAATCGAAAATTCGATATCTCTCACAGGTGGTAAACTTGGAACATCCTCGGGAAACACTTCCGGAAAATCTTTCACAACCGGCACATCGCTTAGAACAACGTCCCTCTCGACTTCTAAATAGGATAAAAGCATGTATCCCTGAGCTCCTTCTTGCAAAGAAGCTCTTACTTGGTTAGCAGTTAAAAATCCAAAAATCTCAGGATCAGGAAAAACTAAGGTTTTATGTGCACAATCTAAAAGGATATGGTTGGAAGATAACCAATCCATACCTAGGATCACATCCAGTTGGGTCAAAGGCAAACATATCAAATCAACAAGAAATTTCCTATCATGGATAACAATAGAACAACTCAAACATACTGAATTTACAGTGACAGGCTTAGCAGTTGGGATAGAAACAATCAAATCAAACGATAGCGAAGAAACAGGCAAGTTCAAAAGTCTCACACAATCCAAAGAGATAAACGAATGTGTAGCACCCGAATCAAATAGTACAATTAGGAGATTACCAACTATGTCACAACTACCTTGTATGATATCATCCGATTTGGAAGCATCAGCACCACTCATGGTGTAAACTCTTCCCCTCGCCGTCTGTTTAGCAGCTCGCACATTGTTGACAACCGACTCGGACTTTGGTGTAGTGCATTCCCTTGTGAAATGTCATATCTTCCCACATTGGAAACATAGAACTCCCTTCAATGCGCAGTTCTCTGTCATATGACCTTGTTTCCCACACTTGAATCATCTCTGTGCTTGTCCTTGATTCTGGTCGTTCCCACTTCCACCACCATAGGCAGAAGCAACAGGGCGATATGATTGTTGATTCCGATTACTCCCTTGAGGTCGGGAATATGGCTTATTCTAGGACTGTTTCCCTTTCTGGTACTGGTTCGGGTTCCTGGACCTAGACAGTCCTCCCACATTGCTCATGTTGTCCCTTCCACTTCTCATCTTCTCAACTTTTCTACACTTCTCCTCCAAGGCTTGGAAGTTGTGAATCTCGAGTGGTAACATAGACTCCTTGATCTCGAAACATAGGCCTCCTTCAAACCTCTCGCATTTCCAGTCTTTATTAGGTTGGGCTTGGAAAAAGAGGAAATATTTGGCGAGTGATTCAAACTTTGCCGCATATTCCCCAACGGTCATGTCCCTTTGCTGCAGTCTCAGAAACTCTTGCTCTTTATCGGTCCTGGCACTCTGGGGAAAGTACTTGTCCAGAAACTTGGTGCGAAATACTCCCCTAGTGACCTCCTGATTGTTGGCTTCCAGTAGTTGTCTGGTTCTTCTCCACCAGTATCATGCATCTCCCAAAAGCAGGAAGACAACATAGGTAACCTTCACTTCCTCAGGGCAACGCAGAACAGCAAAGATCTTTTCCAATTCTTGCAGCCATAAGTCAGCCTTCTCCGGATCAGAATCCCCATGAAACTGCGGAGGATCATGACGCTGAAAGTCGACTAAACCTCTGGCATCAGCAGCAAGATCATCTCTAAGTTAATTTTGTTGACTCTGTTGAGCCATCGTAGCCGTTTGTTGGGCAATAGCTGCCGCCATATTAGCTATGGCTTGGATAGCCCAATTGATGTCACCATCAGCATTGGTGTCAGCAGTGCCGCGACCGTCACCATCGTTGGTGATGCCACAACCTCCACCACGACCGCCTCTAAGATTCATGTCTTTCCTACAAGTCAAACCGATCATATCCTCTTAAGGAAACATATACACGTATGTCAACATGTAACACCCCACTTTAGATGTCACGATTATTTTTAACACAAGACGAACGAAATGCGGAAATATATTAATATATAAAGAGCTTACCGAAAATATGAGTTTTTTTTTTTTAATACTCAAGTTTCGAAAACATATAAGGGTGCTTGTACTCATAAGAACAAATACGCATAATCATAAACAACATTGAAACAAATAAAAGCTTCCCATAATACATATATATAAAACTCACAGTTTTCAACATCTGACTACAAAAGAAAGTAACCAACATAAAGACAACTCAACCTACACTACTTGGAGCCGCAGCTCCACAACATAGAAGGGGAAGAGGGTACATCCCAAAAATACAGACGCTGGGGAGACACAAGAGACTGGCCTAAAACAGACACTACACTCCTCGTCGGAGTAGTACTCCTCCGGTTCCTCCTCCTCCTCCTCGTCCTTCTCCATGGCCTCCTCATCCTCATCCTCATCCTCCAAGGCCTGCATGTCATACCCGCTCATGATTTGTCCCGCATACCAGAGCATCTCCTCATCAGTCTTCATTCACCACGCATCCTGACTCGCGCTGGCAGGGGCTACCTCAGGAACGTCCTCCGGCACATATTCAGGTACTTCCTCTTCCTCCTCCTCCTCCATCTCCTCATCGTCAGACGAGAGGATAACGAGTGGAGTAGAGAAGGATACCCTGGTATGAGCCGGCATGCTCTTGCAAGCAGTCATCCTCTAATTCGCCCGCTGGCAAGGAATATGATGATGTAGCTCAGAAGGCACATAGGTAGGCCCTAAGGGCGAGACAACAGGGACAGAAGGGCCAACAGCAGATACATGTACGGCGGAAGTAGACGGTACAGTAGGTGGAGGTGGCATGGAAGCAGGGTCGATGTACACGTCCCTGGGCTCCTCCCGGTGAACTGCAAGCTAGGTACTAGGCAGTCGCAAACGATCTACAGGTGGTGGTGGTGGCTGGGTGATCCCTGAGCTACCCTCACCACTAATCCATAAGGTGCAAACTCTCCCGGACAGGCTCGCCATGGAGAAAGGTAACTCCCTCCTAATCGTGAGACTCACAGCTCCAGTATAGGTGCGACATCCGTCAGGATGGATCGTCCAAGCGTCCGCTCCATCGTGAAGTGTCAAGTCCAAGGTCAAACGAGAAGGTGGATCGCTCGCCATGTCTACTCACCATAGCAAGATGAAAATCACGCGAGCAGCATAACAACAGAAGTAATGAGGTGAGATTCTGCACATCGCACAACCAGAACAATAGTGATAAAATTCACGCACACACGCACCCAATCGGCATACCGCGCATGGGCTTTCATAGCATAACAATTAATCGCATGCATCACAGTTAATATATCAATCAACAATAACATGGGTCAAATGTCAACTCAAGTATGCAATGACACCAATGTAACATGACTCAGACCCCTACTCCATGGAGCTAAACATAATAAGAGTGAGTGATTGGGAGAACATTGTCTACATTATCTTAGACCACTGTGCGACATCCATAGATTGCAATCATTTTAACGGCTCACGCCAGACGTTCTTTACCGAAATCATGATTTGTCAGATGTCCAGTCAGGACGTAAGAGTTTTTTGACAGGTCACCCATGACACAAAGGAGCTACTCTCTGGCCACATGTGGTCTCCCCAACCCCAACGTCCTCAAGATCTCCATGATCGTCACCTCCAACAATCGCATCCGCATAAAGGTGCAAGCTCAACTCTCGGGCACAGCGCCCAACTCATGTATAGATGCGTATGCATGTTCAAGAAAATGCCACAACACAGCACGTACTACTCCATCATTGTAGTACCACATTTATCTCTTGATCAACCACAAGGCACCCCTACGGGACCCATTTTTTACACAACTTGCCATCAGTCGCCCGTCCTTGGTTCTGTTCCTTGCAATCACGTACCACCTCGTCGTTCGTAACACAATGTTCAAGTCTTATGATATATTAGTCCATAACCTAGATGTATCATGGAGGATAGGATCCACAAGGATCCCCTTCATCAATCTTCTCACTTGTCTATCAAAGGAACATTACTTATTATTTATAAGTAACTCCTAGTGATTACACATTATGGATTCCTTAGATGACCTAAATCATCAAGGGTGTGGAACATGATTTTGTCATGACCACTAGATGTTAGTACATGTCTTTGACTAAATCTTTGTGAGTCCATTTTGGAGCTCAAATAGATTCTTTTAGGAGATAACGCGTGTTTACGCTATTATGGTAAAAGCTCCAAAGTACTATCCTTTATAGTAAGGTTGTTGATGAAATCTCCTTAATTAAGAATAGTTTGAAAAACTCTATACAATTTCCTATAAGGCATCTTACTTAGTGTAAAGCACTTTTGAATTGGTTTCCTAGTTCTATTACTTAGTGTAAAAGAAAACATACTCCCAACTTGAAATCAGCATTTCGTTTTCAAATGAACTATAAGTTATGTAATTTTGGAAAGTTCTAAAAAGGTAATAGTAGTGTAAAACTTTTTTCTTCAAAAACAACTTATTAAAAGGAGTGGTTGATCAACATCAAACCAACTGTTCTTAAAATAATTTTCACATGAAGTCAAAAACACTTATTTCACAACACTTGGTTCTTTGGAACCAAAACTTGATTTCTTTGGAAACCTTTTTAATTTATATGCCTCTTATACTTTAGTATGAACATATTAAACCCCTTAACTTCAATATTTTAAGATCATAACCCTATATTACATAACAAGGCCGAATGCCCCAAGTAATAAGGGTAGGCTTTCTTTTAATTATTTTGCATTGTTGGAACCATTTTAAGTCCATTACACCATCACTTGAACATATAAGCTTTGGCTTCCCTCATTAAACATCACATGGCCGAACCTCACTCATTCATTTTCAACCAAAATGAAATCATCCAACTACATCCAAAGTAGCTAGAAAATCATACCAACATATAAGCATGTTATCAAGGCAACTTAGAACATAAACAAGTTCAACATTCAAAAATCCTATCCTTAGGTCTTTCGACCTAAGAATAGTTTTTAACCATGCCAAAATGATTTTCTTCTAGCATATACAAACACAATCATCATATCAACACAACAATATAACATAACATGACAACAAAGAAATGAACTTTATAAGGAAACCCTAGATCTAGGGTTTTCCTTCAACAAAACTAGGAGGCCTTTATCGCCACCATTTAAGGTGTGATATGATTCACTCTCCCATTACATTTGTGAAGCTTCCTTGAATAGAGTGAAGGGAAAACTTGGTCACCAACCCAAGCCAAAACCGTGGCATATAGAGAAAAGAACAAGACCATCAACTTTGATTTTTCAACAATATAAACATGGTAAAACAAAGATGTTATCAAGAGTACTAAAGCAAAGGAACTAAATTAGAAATTACTCTTGAGTAAGGGGATCAAAAGCAAGTTCAAGAAGCTTGAAACCTCCTTGAATGATTCTTGAATAACTTTGAGTAAAATACTTCAAATGAAGAAATTCAAAAGATGAAAGTTGTTTAGACGGATGAGATGAGCAAGAATATTTAGTCAAAATGATGAAATAAGATGGGTAAGGTTGCTTACCAAGGCTGGCCGAATGCAAGAGGTAAGTGAGAGAAGAGAGAAAACTTTGAACTTTGGTGTTTGAGTGAGAAATGAATGGAATAGTGTGATTAGGTTATTCTGCCCTTTAAGTGGCCGAATAGTCCACCTTGTGGACTCCAAATTCTCATTCAAATTTGGTCATAAAGAATAGAAGGCCAAGATGCAAAGAGATGGGTGTGTTGTTCCTTATGGAGAGCTTAAGGACAAGATTAACCAAAAATGGCTAAAACACTTTTTCCCTGAAGAGTGTGTCATAAACTTTCTTGGATGATAAAGGAAGATCTTGGCTTTTCCCAAGTCAAAATGGCAGAATGGCCTATCCAATGTAACTAGAATAGTTACCTTTTTCCACTTGGTTAGGAATAAGGTGATTAGGGTTTTTACCAAAAATGGATAATCAGTTTTTACTACTTTTGGTAAATTTTTGGATTTTAAGAAAGCTAATTATTTTCATTAGGAACAATCAACAAGGTAATGAAAAATGTAATTCAACATTACATTCCACTCAATTCCTCGTTTCTTGGCCTCCGGCACGTAAAACGAGAAATTACCCGATACCGATCAAAATAGAACTTTTATCGGTTTTCGTCTCATAACGACAAAAGAAAACTTCACCACAACATAACCATTGATATAAAACCATCATATAAACATCCACACACACACACACACACAGATATATATATACATATATATATATATATATATATATATATATATATATATATATATATATATATATATATATATATATATATATGAAGCCATACCAAACATATGGTAGCAATCACAATGTAATGGTGAGTATAACCGGTTACAGGAAAACAGGGGTGTTACCCAACACACATTGCGTCAACAGATAAACAATTCAACCAAGGTTCAAATAGAGATCACACAATACAAACATAATAGACCTACTCCCAAGGATTCCGGAAAGACTCGACCAACTCTGATACCACTAATGTAACACCCCCCCTCGGTGCTACATCTCAAAACTCGATGCGGAAAACATATTCAACTAAAAACGCTAGTTGCTTTTGAAAAATACTTTAAGTAAATAACTATGTTCGAAAACTTGGGTTAAAAAAAAATCTTCACGCTATAATCATTAAGTACAGGAAAGATGGAGTAAACCTCATAACATACACCAATACTAAATGTCCATGATAAAATAAACATAAGGTATTAATGCCAGAGCATATAGATTTTCTAGAAACAGAGTTTAAACTAGTAGTAGAAATTCTGGTCTATTATCACAGATTACAGACTTCAAAAACATTAAGTCAACATAAATACAGCAGATAAGATAAGATTGCTTCATAAAAACAAGACTCTAATGCTGGTCGGGCTAAAAGTAGTCATTGGGGAAAACCCCCAAAGTCAGCTCCAATTCCCAGAGGAATTCGGAGGGATCCTCCTTCTCTTCATCTTCATGGGACTCCGTCATCAGAGTCCTGAAGTGTCCGTGGGGACCTCTGGGAAGCATCTGTACATGTATCAAAAAACACAAAAGGGTGTCCAACATGTACAGGCAAAGGTGAGATACTCATTTCACAAGTTTATCATGATAGCCGCACAAGCGACAAACAAAACATACATCCACATATAAATATAGTTGCATTAACAGATATTCATATAACATAATATCTCAGACATCATCATGAATTATAATAATGCATGAGACTCCAATATCATCTTTCTAGTTCATGTTCTCCGGAGATTCTTAACTTCCCTTCATCGAGTGATAGGTCGTAAAAACTCTCATAACACAATTATTCTCATGAATCGGCCTCTCAATTTAGGTCCGAACTCCAACTGCTCTAGGGTATCACATCTCAACCATATCATGAATAGGTCTGTCTCTGATTGAGTTAATCCGTGTTTGGCAGCCGATTACTACGGCAAGGGGTCGCGATGCCTCTGGCCTCTTGTGGAGTCTCGAACACAGGATGTCCCTATTGACCAAGTGGTCTTAACTGGCTCATATTCTCAACCACAATGGATTGTTGCTCGATTTTCATGGCATGTCTGCCGATTCTTGTATGTACACAGAAGGTTTTCTGTTTTCTTTTTCGTTCATTCTTTTTGTCAAGGCACACAGCTCATGACTCGTTTTAAAGGACACCTAGCCCGTTCATTCAAAACACAGGACACATAGTCCGAGTGCTCAACTCACAAAATACCAGCCCGATGTCTCGGTCACTAGGTTTGCAGACTTCACAAAGTGAAAGGGTAATCACCATTTTTCTTTCGGGTCTTATTTTCGTATATAAAACTTGGAAAAGAAAACTCAAAACTCATTGGGATGAACTAAAACATTTTCTCAAAAGGAGCTATTTTCAAGAAAACTCTTTTCTTTGTAAATCTACTTTCTAAAGGTTTAGTCATCTGAAAACATTTTTCAAGAAGGAAACATTTGAATGGACTTTCATTAAAAAGGACTCATTCTTTTAAAAGATCTAACACTTTAAAAAGAAACTTTCCTTGATAGGACAAAACTATTCTCAAGACTTTTCTTTGATTTTAGAATACATTTTTTTTTAAAACTTCGATTAAGGCTTTTAAGCGTTTTAATCTTCATTATCAAGCTATAGCCGCTGCTATGCTCTCAACCAATACAATCAAAATCACAATCCAATACATTCATGTATAAGCATCAATCTTAAACCGACATCATACAAATATCTTATCCAAGGTAACAATTCCACAATTCATTTTCGAACATCCAACCACATACTTCACCAATTAAATCAAGTGCATACACAACACATGGTAAATTCACAAAGTATCAATCATCTTATGATTCAAATCAAAACAACAACAACACATCTAACAACCAAGCTCATGAGACTACCAAACTCATTATAAGTAATCTCCATTTACCTTTTGAAGATTTCAAGTTCATTCTCGAAGGGTTTTTCGTTCCGACTCCGATTTCCTTCGCACCGCCTAGAACAATCAATCACAGCTTGATCTTTCACAACAATCAAAACTAAAAGTTAATAAAATCAACCAAAACTCACCCACCCAATCTAGGTTAGGGTTCGGCCATATATAGAAAACTAGGCTAGGGATTTCATTTGGTTTCAATCTCTTGGACGGATGATCCTTAAGCATACATAACACTAAATCAAGTCTCATTAAACAAAAACTTGAAACTAAACTCATGATTTCTCATCATGTAGGGTACGGCCACTTCATTAGAAAATAGGCTAGGAATGTCATTTGATTTCATGCTCTTGGATAGTGATAGAGGGTAATGAGACTAGATCATAGAAATTGATTTCACATTAAAAGGATTTTTCTATGATTTTCTAGAAATTTTTGAAGATTGGTTCTAGAAGTTGAAACCCATTTGAATCATGGTTGGAAACAAGAAATAAGAGAAGAATCATGAAGTTTATGGATCAAAGGAAGTAATCATACCTCTTGGATGATGAACAATGCAAGGATTCAACACTTTTCCTTCACCAAAATTAAGTTTTCTCTTGAATGAAATGAGAGAATGTTAAGGAGGAAGATGAAGTGAGGAGAAAATGGTGGATGGCCTTATGGAGCAAGCCTTATGCGTGAGGGAGAGGGAGGGGTAGGGTGGTCCAAAATTTTTTCACTTAAGGGTAAAATGGACATTTCACCTTAGGGCAAAATGTAATTAAGAAAAAAGGTTAGGGGCATTTTGGTCTTTTAGCAGTGTGAACGCGTTTAGATATTTTCAACCGTCATCATGACACTAGCACGCCTTCCCAGGTGATTTGACTTGATGTGACTTCAAGTTTATCCGTTAGCGGGTCCCGATAAATCCGTATTCAGCTCCGTTTTTCACCCGATTTAAGGTTTCGCCTGAATAACTTATATCATTTCACTTTTTAGTGCGAAAAACCAATTTTATCGAAATTGTCGGAAATTCGATTCTAAACCTAACTGTTTCGTTCACAAGTCAAAATTAGGTCTTCTAATTAGTAAAATCTTACTGTCAGTGAAAACGCAGACCGGACTTCGTCCGAATTTTCAACCCAAAATTTAACCTAACTCCCTACGATGTCATAGAGTATGAATATGATCTTGGTTTATTTAATTTCATTTTCTAAAACCTCAAATAAAATATAAACTTATTTATATAGATTACCGATATTAAAAGCAGTGAAAATCGGGCGGTTACATGCCCAGTCAACTCTATAATGCTCATGGACCTCTCTTAGTCCATCTGGAGCAGAAGAATCTTCCACCTAGGAATCTCTATCCTGGTCTTATAAAGGATAAAGCCTTCTAATGGTGCCATTACAAAGTGGCTCGACATATTATTCCTTTTCATGAGCAGAAGAAAGGATGGAAGACTACGGAACAAAAGAGATCAAGAACTTATGGAGTAGAAAAGTTCATTTACGATCGTGATGTGAAGTTCATCCCCATCTATGATGTCAATGATTTCTTGCTCTATTATGCTTTCATAAAGGAGCCCGAAATAGCTAGCGAAGCAAAGATCCTTCATAATCTTCCAAAACGTTTTTGGAATACATCTGCAAAAACAAGACTTGGAGTTGTTCCTCCAAGGATTTGCCCAAGGATCCCGATGTTGGATCTAAACAAAGACAAGGATTGAAGAAAGATGCTAGAGACTTGGTCACTGCCTTACAAGATCAGCTTTGATCCTCTATTCTCGAAGAAGCCCAGAGATGACCATCATGATCTTGCACACATCATGGCTAAGGCTCAATGGCAAAGAAATGACCAGGATGCCAAAATCTACTGGGAAAGCTATATCTGGAAGTGCAACAAAGAAGCTTATTCGTGCGATCTATCAGAGAAAGACAAGACTGAGACTCCAACCGTCCGAAAACAGTATAGGATCTCAGATGTTGACTTCATGATTTTGGATGACATCTTTGGGATTCCTATGTATTGCATGGATGTTCTTGAGGTCTTTAACCCAAGATGGAAGAAGAGTAATAGATTGGAGGACTCTGAGATCATTCTTGAGGTGCTACCACCACCAGAGAACCCCAATCCTGCTGAACAACACAAGAAACCCCACCAGGAACCATCTGAAGAGTCTGGGAGCACAGAGATAGTTTATGAGGATCCTTACCCCGAAGAACAAGTTGAATATTCTATTCAGCAGGTTGCAGACTCCGAGAAGAAACTCTCTAAGTTCAGCCTATGCCCTTATCCGTGGTACATCTTGCTGAACCTTCTCTATCCAACGCTCTGAGTGTGAACCCTGGTCAACAGCATCCTAAGGCAACCAAGGCCACATCAGAGAGCTCAGTGTGACACCCACTACCCCGCATAAAATAAACATGAATAAAATCATACATGTCTTTAAAAAGAATATAACAATTAAAATAAAAACATATTCTCAAGGGTAATGTGCATCACATCATCTATAACGTAAAACATAGGAATCTGAAATGATCAAAATCCTTTAAAAACGAACTGCGGAAAACATAAATAATAAATGTAACCCAAATCCCGATGTCACATATCAGAGCTGGTATACAAATACCGATAATACATCGGAATAAAACCAAATAACATGAATCATAAATCCTAACTACTGAGAGAGATCTCCTCGGGATCACTCCTCGTCAGCATGCTCACCCTCCTCTGCATATACCACAACATATGCACAAGAATAACAAAGAGTGGGGTAAGAAACACAATCATGAATATATGTAAACGGAATGGAATAGTAATTAAGATGGCATACAACATACATCAATCAACACAGATATAATCAATATATATCAAGGATGCATGTCAATGCGAATGCAACATCACTACTCCGTATGCATGTGGCCAACAACTCTAACTCTGGAAAGACGATTAGGAGTACATGTCCGGTTATCAACGTGGATGATATGCCAGACCGTGGGCCATCCCCGAACACTCTCACTAATCCTGATAACGTATAGTGGCTAGTCAGGGTACTCAAGCTTATCCTTTAGGTCACTCCGACAATAGGTAGCTAGCCCATGTCACCTGGAATTTCCCTACCCAATATACCCGCAAGGCCGGGACAACACCCATCGTGGCCTCCACTATCGCGATTCATCGTTTGCTTTCCACCCAACATATCGACGTCAACGTATGATGCATGCTATGCTCAACAACATGCAAACAAATGTCCAACCATCCACCATCAACACCATTACATGGCTATCGACTTTGACCAACAAGCATCAAAGATGATTTATCAACATCAAACTTGATCAATGAGCATCAAGAATGATTTAACCAACAACATCGGTAACAGTACGTCGTTACCAATAACATCATCGTCTTATTAATTGTTCTCTTTGTTAAGCCTTAACTTAACATTATCTTTGTTAAGTATTATACTTAATCTTATCATCTAAACCTCAATTCGTATTTTATTAAGATTATAACTTAATCTTAATAACCTCAAGTCATATAGTTATTAACGTTCTTTTCTATATTATCAAACTTGGGTTATGACCTCACAGCCTTTTCCCCATTACCCTAAACATTATCCTTTCACAACAGAATCTGGGTGAGAAACCCAGATTCGCTAGGCGATTCCTGGCTCGCGAGGCGAGCCCGAGAGCTCCTAAACAGGTTCTCAGATTCGCTAGGCGAATCCTGGCTCGCGAGGCGAGCCCGAGAGCCCTAATACTTGGTTCTTTCATTCGCCTCGTGGATTACAATCCGCTAGGCGAATCACGTCAGACCACGAATGGTCTCTCTGTCTCGCCTCGCGAATGGTTATTCGCCAGGCGAATCATGACAGATGTGGGAATCTTAAGAATTTCTCTAAGTTATCCCTATGCCTATCATCCCATCTCTCAAGAATCATCCCTATGGGTTTCCAAACTAATCCAAAATTATCAATCTCACCTCTCATAACAACTCATTCATTATGGGGTGCCAAACGTCCCTAAGCTATGTTCTTTCACTAATCCTATTTTCTTCATCATAACGCACATCATCATCAAGTCATCATCATCATTGCACATCATAAAATCTCATCAATGCATATCGTATCTATATTCATACTATTCATAGCACATCATACTATTTGAATCATATCATCAAGACAAACACCCATAATCATAATCATATAACCATAAACATGTATATTTATACAATATTCACATAGGCATATACATGGCATATACTTAACATACACATAATTACACTCATAGCATATACATAGGCATTTACAATGCATATAGACAAACATATAGGGGTCATGGGTTAACCCCTTCATCTTAACCTATCCCAAAACCCACATACTCATGATCTATTTCTTCCCCCCATACCTGGTATGACGATCACCACGAACAAAGGAAGGAAAAGGTCCGGAAAAGTTTGCGTCTACACGAATGCTCAATCTTACGACGCTTGACTTCACGATCACAGCCCCAAAAGGTTCAAGAGCAGCAACTAGGAAGAGGGCTTGTGATGGCAGTGATGCTCTTCAAGCGAAAGAGATGAAGAACGATGAACTATGGTGCAATCTCCTTCAAGGATCCTTGGAAAGGGTTTAGAAATCCTTGTTTGGAGAGGAAGAGGCAGTTTCTGGGAGTTTTTCGACTTAGAAGGTAGGTTTAGGTCGAGTCTTAGGGTATAAATATGAGTTAGGGTCATTATGGGCTGATTAGAAGCCCAAAAACATGATTCTGGTGCGCGCAGATTCGCGAGGCGAGGGGCCTTTCGCGAGGCAAACCAGAGAGCTGTAAAAATCTGGCTGTCATTTTCGCGAGGCAAATGTATCCTCGCGACGCGAAACTTTAGAAGCCGAATTTGGCCTTAACACCTGAAATAAGACTTGTAGATAATTCTCTAAGCTTTCCAACGCATCCAAGATCACCCCAATCGGATGTCTAGAACTCAAGATATGAACAAAACCGTAAAACATGTTTCTTGGACTTGAATGCATTGACCATTCCTTAAGGCTAAACTACCCCAACTATGAACTTGGACATCAAGAACAATCATAAACAACATATATACAACATATAAAAGCAAATATTAACACATATAAGCATAGTGTAAAAAAAAAACAGGGTGTTACAATTCCACCCCCTTATAAAAATTTCGTCCTCGAAATTTCTACTCACCTTGAGTAAACATATGCGGATATGACTCCTTCATCTTGCTTTCCAACTCCCAAGTAGCACTTTCTTCTGTAGCTCCACTCCAAACGACCTTGACCAAGGGGATTTCCTTCCCTCTCAGTTGCTTGACCCTTCGATCTTCAACCCGAAGCGGTAACACCTCGAAAGTCAAGTTATCCTTTAGTGGAATGATATCGGGTACTATCACATGGCTTGGATCATGAACATATTTTCGAAGTTGAGACACATGAAACACATTATGAAGATTTGACAAGAACGGGGGTAAAGCTATCTGGTAGGCGACTTCACCGACTCTTTTTAGAATTTGGTAAGGGCCAATGAATCTAGGAGTAAGTTTCCTCGCTCTCATTACTCTGCCAACCCCAGTTGTTGGAGTAACTCGCAAGAACACATGATCCCCCTCCTGGAATTCGAGAGTTTTTCTTCTCTTATCATGGTAACTCTTTTGCCTACTCTGTGCCACTCTCATCTTTTCTTGTATCATCCTCACTTTCTCTGTAGTCTCTTGCACTACCTCAGGTCCTAACACAACATTCTCTCCAGGCTCATTCCAACACAAAGGTGTCCTACACCTCCTACCATACAAGGCCTCATAAGGTGCCTTCCCAATACTGGAATGGAAGCTATTGTTGTAGGTAAACTCTATAAGGGGTAAAAACTTATCCCAACTACCAGACTGCTCTAGCACACACGCCCTCAACAAGTCCTCTAAGGATTGGATTGTTCTCTCAGACTGACCATCGGTCTGTGGGTGATAAGCTGAACTCAATCTAAGCTTAGTTCCTAAGGCCTCATGCAAACTATTCCAAAATCTAGAGGTAAATCTAGGATCTCTGTCAGAAACTATGCTAGACGGTACACCATGCAATCTAACTATTTCTCTGATATACAACCCAGTCAACTTCTCTAATGGATATTCCATGTTCATAGGGATGAAATGGGCAGATTTGGTTAACCTGTCCACAACAACCCATATGGCATCACAACCAGCTGGTGTCTTAGGGAGTCCAGACACAAAATCCATAGAGATACTATCCCACTTCCACTCAGGAATACTCAAAGGTTGCAACTTACCCGAAGGTTTCTGGTGCTCTATCTTAGCCTTCTGACACACTAAGCAAGCATACACAAACTCAGCTACATCCTTTTTCATCCTAGGCCACCAAAACATCTGTTTCAGATCCTGATACATCTTTGTGGCTCCTGGGTGAACACTCAAACCACTCCTATGTCCTTCCTCTAGGATCAACTTCCTGAGCTCTGGAACATCAGGTATACAAACCCTATCTTGGAACCTCAAAATTCCATCAGTCCCTTCCTTAAAACTAAGGTTTCTACCCTGAGCAATCAACTCCCTCTGGTCTAAAAGGTATACATCTATCTTTTGCCCTTCTCTAATCCGATCCATCAAACTGCTAGTAATTTTCAACATTCCTAGTCTAATGCTCTTAGGGGTAACTTCCCAAGCTAAACTCAAATCCCTAAACTCCTCTATCAAATCCATCTCTCTAACCATCAAGGCTGAAATATGTAAGGTTTTTCTACTCAAAGCATCAGCCACTACATTGGCCTTACCTGGGTGGTAACTCAACTCAAACTCATAATCTTTAAGAAATTCCATCCACCTACGCTGTCTCATATTCAGCTCCTTTTGGTCAAATAGGTATTTCAAACTCTTATGATCACTAAAGACCTCAAATCTAGCTCCATAAAGATAATGCCGCCAAATCTTCAATGCAAACACTACGGCTCCTAGCTCCAAGTCATGGGTAGGATAATTCTTCTCATGGATCGTAAGCTGCCTAGAAGCGTAAGCTACTACCTGACCATTCTGCATCAACACACCACCTAAACCTTGCTTTGAAGCATCACAGTACACCACAAAAGGTTCACTAGGATTGGGCAACACTAACACAGGTGCAGAGGTCAACCTATTCTTCAACTCCTGAAAACTTTCCTCACACTTAGAATCCCACACAAAGATCTGACCTTTCTTAGTAAGGCGGGTCATAGGCAAAGCTATCTTAGAGAATCCTTCTATAAACCTCCTATAGTACCCGGCTAAACCCAAGAAACTCCTAACCTCAGTCACTGACTTAGGTGCTTCCCATTGGAGCACGGTTTCTACCTTAGATGGGTCTACGGCTATTCCTCCTTTAGAGATGATGTGTCCTAAGAAACTCACCTCCTCTAACCAGAACTCACACTTAGACAACTTGGCATACAACTGTTTTTCCTTAAGGGTCTTCAAGACTATCCTCAAGTGTTCCTCATGTTCTTCCCTGGTCTTAGAGTATACTAGGATATCATCTATGAAAACAACTACAAACCTATCCAAGTATGGATGAAAGATCTTGTTCATGTAGTCCATGAACACAGTAGGGGCATTAGTCACACCAAAAGGCATAACTAGGTACTCATAATGGCCATAGCGTGTTCTGAACGCAGTCTTCGGAATGTCCTCAGACTTGACCCGAATTTGATGGTAACCTGATCTCAAATCTATCTTAGAAAACACACAGGCTCCTATCAGCTGGTCCATAAGGTCATCTATCCTAGGAAGAGGGTACCTATTTTTAACGGTCACCTTGTTGAGTTGTCGATAATCGACACACAACCTCATGCTGCCATCTTTCTTCTTCACCAACAACACCGGCGCTCCCCACGGAGACACACTAGGCCTAACAAACTGCTTCTGGAGCAATTCCTCTAACTGTTTCTTCAACTCAGCTAGCTCTAGAGGGGACATCCTATAAGGTGCTATGGATATCGGTCCTGTACCTGGCACTAAGTCTATGTTAAACTCAACCTCTCTCTCAGGTGGCAAACTAAAAATGTCCTCTGGAAAAACTTCTGGGAACTCTCTCACAACTGGCACATCCTTAACCTCAGCCTTTCTCTCTACTTCCAGGGAAAATAAGATCATGTATACTTGGGCTTCTTCTCTAATAGAAGCCTTGACTTGGTTAGCAGACAGAAAACTCGGATCCTTAGGATCGACAGCAGTCCCAAAAACAACAGTTTTATCAAAGCAATTTAAAAGGACATGATTGGCGGATAACCAGTCCATACCAAGAATGACATCAAGTTGTTTAAGGGGTAAGCATATAAGATCAACTATGAAGTTTCTATCATCAATGACAATGGAACAACCTTTACAAATGTGTGAGGTAACAACAGGCTTATTGGTAGGGGTAGCAACAACTAAATCATATTCAAGTTGGGCAACAGGTAATCTAAGGTACTCAACACAATCATGTGATATGAAAGAATGCGACGCACCCGAATCAAACAACACTATTAAAGGAGTCCCTTTGATGAGGCACTTACCTTGAATCAGGTCTTCGGATTCTGAGGCTTCAGCTCCACTGAGAGTGAAGACTCTCCCACTTGTCCTCAGTCGATTGGCTTGAGAACTCTTGCTGGCACTCTGCGGCTCCATCTTTTCCCCACTACAATCCTTACTGATATGACCAGGCTTCCCACACTTGAAGCAGATGATGTCTGTTTCCTTGCAGTCCCGAGTAAAGTGCTCCTTACCACACTTGCCACACCTGATTGGCCCAGAAGAGGCAAATCCTCCGCCACTAGCTGGTCCCGACGTATACTGCGGTTTCTTGCCGGCGTGCTTGAACCCACGACTAACTGGTGCCAACTGCTGCTTCCCTTTATCTTGCTGAGTCATCCTCTTACTCCCTTGAGGACCAGAATTCTTGAACTGGGCAACTCTGGACTTGTAGTCTTCCTCAAAGATTCTGCATTTGTTCACCAAGGTGGGGAAAACACGGATTTCCTGGTAGCTGATGGCTTGCTTAATCTCTGGGCGCAAACCATTCTCAAACTTCACACACTTGGAGCGATCATCATTACAATATTGGTAGAGTGGATAGTAACGTGACAACTCCTCAAACTTAGCGGCATATTCCCCAACGGACATGCTTCCCTGAGTCAAAGCTAGAAACTCCATCTCCTTCTTGTCGCGTATATCAGCAGGAAAATACTTCCCCAAGAATCTCTCCTTGAAGGCATCCCAAGTAATAGCGGCGCCCTCAGCTTCCAAACGTTGGCGGCAATTCTCCCACCAATGTTCAGCTTCTTCTACTAACATGAAGGTAGCAAAGGTAACCTTCGGTGCATCGGTGCATGCCATGGCCCGAAAGATCTTTTCAAGTTCCCGGATCCATGTCTGAGCACCTTCAGGGTCATAAGCTCCCTTGAAGGATGGCGGATTATTCCTCTGGAACTTATCCAAACCCTGAAATTCAGCAGGTCCACCTCCGTTGTGATTCTGATTCTGCCCTATGGCATTAGCTAATGCTTCCAGGGCATCAGCAATCGCACGATCGTTTCTACCTGCCATAACTTCCTGCATCGTTCAAGCAAATTGCTTAATATCGAAAGTCAAGTAAAACAAAACTAAACACTTAATACTCTATACCATCGTCACGGACAATCATATAAGAGTACACAGAAGAGAACACAACAGACACATACCCCGGCCTGTAGGACAGACCGGCTCTGATACCACTAAATGTGACACCCACTACCCCGCATAAAATAAATATGAATAAAATCATACATGTCTTTAAAAAGAATATAACAATTAAAATAAAAACATATTCTCAAGGGTAATGTGCATCACATCATCTATAACGTAAAACATAGGAATCTGAAATGATCAAAATCCTTTAAAAACGAACTGCGAAAAACATAAATAATAAATGTAACCCAAATCCCGATGTCACATATCAGAGCTGGTATACAAATACCGATAATACATCGGAATAAAACCAAATAACATGAATCATAAATCCTAACTACTGAGAGAGATCTCCTCGGGATCACTCCTCGTCAGCATGCTCACCCTCCTCTGCATATACCACAACATATGCACAAGAATAACAAAGAGTGGGGTAAGAAACACAATCATGAATATATGTAAACGGAATGGAATAGTAATTAAGATGGCATACAACATACATCAATCAACACAGATATAATCAATATATATCAAGGATGCATGTCAATGCGAATGCAACATCACTACTCCGTATGCATGTGGCCAACAACTCTAACTCTGGAAAGACGATTAGGAGTACATGTCCGGTTATCAACGTGGATGATATGCCAGACCGTGGGCCATCCCCGAACACTCTCACTAATCCTGATAACGTATAGTGGCTAGTCAGGGTACTCAAGCTTATCCTTTAGGTCACTCCGACAATAGGTAGCTAGCCCATGTCACCTGGAATTTCCCTACCCAATATACCCGCAAGGCCGGGACAACACCCATCGTGGCCTCCACTATCGCGATTCATCGTTTGCTTTCCACCCAACATATCGACGTCAACGTATGATGCATGCTATGCTCAACAACATGCAAACACATGTCCAACCATCCACCATCAACACCATTACATGGCTATCAACTTTGACCAACAAGCATCAAAGATGATTTATCAACATCAAACTTGATCAATGAGCATCAAGAATGATTTAACCAACAACATCGGTAACAGTACGTCGTTACCAATAACATCATCGTCTTATTAATTGTTCTCTTTGTTAAGCCTTAACTTAACATTATCTTTGTTAAGTATTATACTTAATCTTATCATCTAAACCTCAATTCGTATTTTATTAAGATTATAACTTAATCTTAATAACCTCAAGTCATATAGTTATTAACGTTCTTTTCTATATTATCAACCTTGGGTTATGACCTCACAGCCTTTTCCCCATTACCCTAAACATTATCCTTTCACAACAGAATCTGGGTGAGAAACCCAGATTCGCTAGGCGAATCGTGGCTCGCGAGGCGAGCCCGAGAGCTTCCTACACAGGTTCTCAGATTCGCTAGGCGAATCCTGGCTCGCGAGGCGAGCCCGAGAGCTCCTAAACAGGTTCTCAGATTCGCTAGGCGAATCCTGGCTCGCGAGGCAAGCCCGAGAGCTCCTAAACAGGTTCTCAGATTCGCTAGGCGAATCCTGGCTCGCGAGGCGAGCCCGAGAGCCCTAATACTTGGTTCTTTCATTCGCCTCGCGGATTACAATCCGCTAGGCGAATCACGTCAGACCACGAATGGTCTCTCTGTCTCGCCTCGCGAATGGTTATTCGCCAGGCGAATCATGACAGATGTGGGAATCTTAAGAATTTCTCTAAGTTATACCTATGCCTATCATCCCATCTCTCAAGAATCATCCCTATGGGTTTCCAAACTAATCCAAAATTATCAATCTCACCTCTCATAACAACTCATTCATTATGGGGTGCCAAACGTCCCTAAGCTATGTTCTTTCACTAATCCTATTTTCTTCATCGTAACGCACATCATCATCAAGTCATCATCATCATTGCACATCATAAAATCTCATCAATGCATATCGTATCTATATTCATACTATTCATAGCACATCATACTATTTGAATCATATCATCAAGACAAACACCCATAATCATAATCATATAACCATAAACATGTATATTTATACAATATTCACATAGGCATATACATGGCATATACTTAACATACACATAATTACACTCATAGCATATACATAGGCATTTACAATGCATATAGACAAACATATAGGGGTCATGGGTTAACCCCTTCATCTTAACCTATCCCAAAACCCACATACTCATGATCTATTTCTTCCCCCCATACCTGGTATGACGATCACCACGAACAAAGGAAGGAAAAGGTCCGGAAAAGTTTGCGTCTACACGAATGCTCAATCTTACGACGCTTGACTTCACGATCACAGCCCCAAAAGGTTCAAGAGCAGCAACTAGGAAGAGGGCTTGTGATGGCAGTGATGCTCTTCAAGCGAAAGAGATGAAGAACGATGAACTATGGTGCAATCTCCTTCAAGGATCCTTGGAAAGGGTTTAGAAATCCTTGTTTGGAGAGGAAGAGGCAGTTTCTGGGAGTTTTTCGACTTAGAAGGTAGGTTTAGGTCGAGTCTTAGGGTATAAATATGAGTTAGGGTCATTATGGGCTGATTAGAAGCCCAAAAACACGATTCTGGTGCGCGCAGATTCGCGAGGCGAGGGGCCTTTCGCGAGGCGAACCAGAGAGCTGTAAAAATCTGGCTGTCATTTTCGCGAGGCGAATGTATCCTCGCGACGCGAAACTTTAGAAGCCGAATTTGGCCTTAACACCTGAAATAAGACTTGTAGATAATTCTCTAAGCTTTCCAACGCATCCAAGATCACCCCAATCGGATGTCTAGAACTCAAGATATGAACAAAACCGTAAAACATGTTTCTTGGACTTGAATGCATTGACCATTCCTTAAGGCTAAACTACCCCAACTATGAACTTGGACATCAAGAACAATCATAAACAACATATATACAACATATACAAGCAAATATTAACACATATAAGCATAGTGTAAAAAAAAACAGGGTGTTACACTCAGTGTCAGTGGTCCCTCCTGAGGTTTAAGATTTCGTCCAACTGTCCATCTCTGCTGCCCTACAAGCTAATAATGCAGAGTTGAAGAAGCAGATGGTTGTCATGTTACAAAACTTCTTCCAAAAACCTCCTCCTCCTCCTTCTTCTTAAAATAGTTTCTTTGTTTAGTCTGTCAAATTTCTTTTGTCCTGACTATGATGGTTCCACTTCACCTTTTGTCTGATGACAAAACGGGGGAGAAATACAAGAGAATTTGATTGTTATATAATATGAGAAAGATAGGAAATTCTTTTGATATCTTTGATTACATATATCTGATATTATTTGTTTGCATATATGAATTAGCTTAAGTCTTATGCTAATTGTTATTGGACTGTATGCTTGATTTGATATATATGCTGATATACCTCGTCTAAGTCCAATTCTGATTTGCTGATAAATGATATCTTTGATAGAAGCCTGCTTCTTAGGGGTAGCCTTTTGGCTCTATAGAAAATTTTTATTCAATCAAATTTAGTATGTTTTGTCATCATAAAAAAAGGAGAGATTGTTGGAACCAAAGTGGTTATGGTCCATAAACTCCTTAAGATTTTGATGTTAACAAAAGACTAAATTTAAGTAAACAAAGATTTGTTATGGACTAACGTGTTTATCTTAAGTGTGTAGATCAATTTATTTCCAAAGACTTATTGTTCGTCGAAACCCTCAGTCTTATGTTCGCTCAGTCTTATCTGAGTCCAAAGACTCTTGCTTGTAAAAGATTCTTTTATTCATTCATAGTCCGATGTAACAGTCCATCAGAATTAAATATCTGGACTCCATATAGTGCGAACTTGTATAAGTGATAGTTTAAATATTTATCCTATGTGTAAAAGGGTAATATCCCTAAGGCAAACATTCTTTGTAATCTTCATACCATCGAACGCATAGAAGCCAGTCTCTTCCGAACACAAGAATTGACTATCTACAAAAGGAAAGACAAAAGGCAACTTTCGGGTAAAAGAAAAGCTGTCAGCACCATTTTCAACTATCAACCTGATAGACTATCCCGCTTTTCAGAAGCTCTCATACAAGCTATCAAACTCAACGGGATAATGCATTTAATGCTTATCAGAACGACTCTTTTGCCATTCGTTTAATATTCAAGTTGCTAAAGACTTGAAGGCTATAAATACCTTCATCTTTGAAGAAGCAAAGTTACACACCTACACACGAACTAACAAGCAACGCTTTCTCTAGCAATCTAAAGCAAACAAAAAGCTTACAAGCTTTCTCTGATTTTACATTTTCATGTCACTCTCTGCATAGAGTTGACTTTCAGAGTTCTGTTCTTAAGTTTCATATCCTCACACATAGTGAGTTAGTTGAACTTAAATCTCTTTCAAAACCAATCTTAGTTGAGCCCGGAGAGACTTGTCTGAAAAAGAATACTTGAGCCTGAAGAGGCATGATTGCAAAAGAATACTTAGTGTTGCCTGAAGAGGTGTAGAATACTTGCCTGAAGAGGTGTTGAATACTTGTAACAAGGATTTTTTATAGTGGAAAAAGCTCTCACGTAGAGGGGATTGGACGTAGCTCTTGGGTTAAGAGTGAATCAGGATAATATCTATGTGTTATTCTTCTTTCCCTTATCTATGTCTTTAGTTTCTTTATAACTAACCCTTGGGATTGAATTATTTTCTTAGAATGTTTATTTTTAAAAGTAAACAATCACAACGAACGTCCAATCTTTGTTGGTTCACGCTCTCTGCGTCTGCTAAAAATTTTGTGCCCAAACTTTTACGAAAATATATCTTCTTACGAAAATGTTTTAAAATCTTAAGAAACACACTTTAACCCCTTTTCTTGTGTTTCAAACAGGTTCCTTCATCGTAGGTTGCTCTCGAGGCAGTGGCTTGAAAATCTCCCACAGTCACCCACCATGATCGGAGCTACGTTTAAACTTATATTTTATTTAAATGCGACGAATTATATTTTATATTTCTATTTTTTTTTTGTTTGGAACCCACTATAATTAGGGTCTTTCACTCCTTAGTGGGTCCACCGGGGTGTCTCCACAGCTTCGGACCTTTAAACCGGCTATGACACTAGTACCTGATTCAGCAGTGACGGACGTCTGATTTTTTTACACACAGGGTTGAGCTGCCTCCAACCTGGGTGACTCCAGGAATCGAATTTACGTCCTTTTCCTTGGGGGGAGTCACGTTACCAACTCTCTCAACACTAGATTGGTTTTATATTTCTATTTTTAATTTATGATATTAAGATATATATATATATATATATATATATATATATATATATATATATATATATATATATATATTATGATTTTTTACTGCTACATTGCTAAAATAAGGTAGACATAATTAACACTTTTTTAATTTGTTTATTTATTTGTTTAAAATGTTTTTCTCTTAAGATTTACGATACAATTCTTTTACCATATATTTAGCCAATAAGGTAGGACCATATTTGTATGATCGTTTTTTAGGTATATACCAAAAAGGTCATATTTGCATAATCTAAATCACAATATAATTATTTAGGATGTGTTTGGAAGAGTTTATGAAAATAATTTATGATAATAAATTCAAGCAAATAGTTTATTAAAATATTTTATGATCTTTTCATAAGCTCTTTTTAGTTTATTTCTATAAATTTGTCAGAGAAACTTATGAAAATAAGTTCTTTTTAATTTATTTAAAATAGAGCTTATTGCATAAGCGTTTTAATAAATTGTGTACCCAAACGCACCCTTAACTATTTGTCCTAGATAAGAATTAATAAATGCAATTTCTTACATAATCTGATTAATCTATAAACTTTATAATTTTTTACATAATTTTTTTAAAAGTTTTTTGCATTTAAATCAAACAATTTAAATTTATATTATGTTACATATGTATATAATGTTAAACTATATTTTACAGAGATAATAAAATATTTAATTAATAAATATATATTAAATTTTAAAAGAAGAAAAATGCGTGCAGTACTAATTGTTTGAGTAGCTAAAAGATTGCCAACATACTCTTCATTATTGAGTGGAATGCATGTGGAACCCATTAAATCATATGGGCTCACTCTTTATTAAGTAAGTCCTACATGAAATTCATCCAATAATAAAAAGTATGTTAAAGAGAGCTAATGTGATAAAGAGTGCGTTATTAATGTTTCTCACACATTATATACTTGATGCACTTAGAAAAAGGCCAGGAGAAATAATTCAAAAATGAAATGTTCATTTCATCAACAATAGACATCTGGAGGACGCAGAGTTTACCTAATGGTTTACAATCATTATACAATGACCCAAAAATCCAAATCGAAAAGCACCAAAAAGAAAGACTTAATTTAAGGCTTCCGTGGATTTAATCTAACCATGTAGAGAATTTAGTAATAACGTCCGTCACATATTGAAATATATGCTTAACGATTGGATCTAATAAGTCTATAGGGATCTCGTCAAAAAATAAAATAAAATAAGTCCTTAGGGAATAAACACTAAATTCCTCTTTGGATTGGCTTATAAACAACTTATTTAGGTTTATCTACTAGCATAAGCGCTTGACAGAGTATTTGGGAGAGCTTATGAAAATAGCTTATGACATGTCCATAAGCTGTTTTCAGCTTATTTTGATAAACTCTCCGAGATAGCTTATGAAAATAGCTTATAACTTATATGAAAATAATTTGACTATATTTTCTCTTTGATTATAGAAATAGCTTATATATAAGCGCTTATATGACAAACGTTTATCCTATAAGCGCTTAATTAAGTCGTTTATCCAAACAGGTTCTAAGAAATGCAAGGTTTTGCCCTTAATAAAATACTCATGTATATTCTTAAAATAAAAGATCCATATTTCAAATGCTTCTCATAATGGTGGATTCTAGCATGAGATAGCAAACTAAGTGCCTCACCCATGAACCTCAAAAGACACCCATAAGAGTCTATCAACCAGTTTTTTAATTTTATTTTTTTTTAATTTCTTTTATTTTGAAAATCCCATTTTACCCTCTTCTTCACCACCACTCTCATCCCTATCCCTTGCCTCTCTTCCACCACCAACGATCAGACGTGAGCGCGCCACCACCTTGCCGCCATCCTCACGCTGTCGTCGACCACCACCGTTCGTTCATGCAAGTAACAACTTCAACTACATCCAACCCAAATCTGACGTTGGTCATGGAAAGGAGATCTAAAGTTGGTCACGGCTCTCCCATATCCAACCCATTCTATGGCGATCACGGTGACGGAGAACCGTTCGATGGTGTTAGATCTGGTTTTCTTTGCATTTTTTCTCATTACTATTGATTTCTCTGCATCCTTTTGGTGTTAGATCTGCTTTTCTCTCGTTTACAATTGTTTGCTAACCTTCCAAACACTTTCTTAACCCATATATGAAATTTCATTAAACCCACCACCCGCAAACCCAGTGCGATAGAGAGCAATGGCGGTGCAGAGATCAATGGTGGTGAAACCGAAAACTCGAAAAAAGATTCTATTTTTCTTTTTTTTAAAATCGAACCCAAGAAAGGCGAGATCCGGATTTGGATTACGTGAAGTCTTATGTTTTTTTCAAAGAAAATGAAACCCCAAAAGTCTGATATTCTGTGCTCTTTGTTGTAATTGTGCCCAAAACCTCAATGAATTCTCAATCCCCTTATGTGCCGTGATTCACAATTCAGACTTCATAGTTCATAACTTCACCTACTCGACACGCGTGCGGGTCACTTTCCATTCTTTCCAATGTCATCATTTATTTGGTTCAAATTTCCATTACTCAATTGAACAGTGCTAGCCATCGGAGTGAGAAGGCGGTGTCTGGTGGGGTGGTGAGTAAAGGGTAAAATTGACATTTTCACATTTTGGGCTTACCTATACTATCAAGTCCAAGTTGCTTTTTTTTTCGATCACTACATCTGAACCATTGAATATTTTATTACTATATCTAACGGTGAAAAATAGTGGTATATGGATGAGGGACTTATTTAAGTACTTCATCCTAGAATTCACCTTTCATAATCGAAGTCCACATTTAGAAGAATGTCTAATTTCAACTTGAACTCAAAAAGAACAACGTGTATTTTTCTCATTGATATTTTAGATGTTTCCAATGCACTATCTTTGTTTAAGAAAATGACAAGAAGATAATGGGACTATAAATAATATTTTCTTATCTTTAGCATACCATGTTAATGAAAGCTGATTTGCTGATATAGGACAAGCAACTCTATTAGAGTTGCAAAAGGAACTAGTTAGTTCATCGTAATAGCTTGGGCCCATAACTCATACCATTACGGTAGCTTCTGATAAGTAGTATATATACTACATTGTAAGTAGGGATGGCAACAGGGTAAGGCGGGGGCAAGGAGTACTCCCCCACTCCTCGTCCCCGCCCTAGTTTTACTCCCCGTCCCCGTTCCCGTCCACATTCCCCTTCACGGGGAGTTTTTCTTCCTCGTCCCCACTCCCCACGGATCCGACGGATCCCCGCGGGGAGTTTGCATACCTGAAAGAAAAAATCCAGATAATTAACTAAAATCAATAAAATATAAAAGTACTAAAAATATTAAATATTTAAAATTAAAGCACTCTGTAAAACATTGCAACAAGTTCAACCTTAAATAGTACAAACAAAGATTTAATAAAATTATGACAAGGTCAAAAACTACAACATCAGGTTCAGTTCTTCTTGTCATGTCCAACATGTAAGATTAGAGAGTTTAAATTTGTTATTCTTGTAATATCGTACATATAATTAGTCATAATGTCATATGAAGGAGGAATTGATGAAGCATTTGGAATAAAGGGTTGAAATGTTTTTAATATTTTATTTATTTAATAAAATGATATATATTTAAAATTAATAATATATATATATATATATATATATATATATTTATAAGGATATTTTAGTAATATTTTGAGGTCGGGGACCCCACAGGATGGGAAGCATGTTCCCCGTCCCTGTCCCCAAAGTGCCTTCAGGGGAATTTTCTCCTCCGTCCCCGTGGGGGAAAAATTCCCACCCACGCGGCCCCATTCGGGGCAGTCCCTGCGGGGATCCCCATGCACATGTACAAATTGACATCCCTAATTGTAACTGTAAAACAATTTAGCTAGAATCATTTGTTATCAATAACAGAATTCAGTTTTCGGTTATCCTCTCGGCTCATCATTCGTTTTAGGCGGCATATATGAATTTGTCTTAGGTAGGAAAGGAACATTGAACTGTGAGAATAACAAATGATATATTTGGGTTACCGTTCCAAGGGTGACTAGTGAAGGGCATATTTGAGTTATCGTTCCAAGGGTGCAAATGTATTTTTACACACACAATAATTAATTCTTGCTTTCATTTGAAACACACGTTTGGGGGGTTTCAAATGTTACGTACCCCAAACACATGGAGAATTGTTGAATTATTACGAGATTAGTGTCACAAAATGCTGATTATTCTTCGTTTCTCACTTTTCTCGCATAGCAATTTTGCGTATAACATTGCAAACCAAAATTAATAAGAAAAGGGAGTTGCTAATAAGATTTATTTAAAGGTTCTTTTTATAATACACGTTAGTATAAATTTTTTTTACACTGACAAACAATCATATATTGTCATCTCATTAAAAATGTTTGACTCTTATGATAACTACCGACTTTTGACCTAAATGGTGCAATATGGTTTGTAATTTATCGAACTAGTGCAAGTTGAAAAAAATTTCTCATTGGGTGCGAGACTTCCAAAGTGAAGTCGTACATGGAAAATACGACACATTATTTTAAAGGAAGTCACACATATAGTGTACGACTTGCTCATGTGTTTTTTTTTCCCTAAAAAAAAGGGCAAGTCGTATATGAAACATACGACTTGAATGGAGATTTTAAAAAAAAAAAAAAAAATAGGAAGTTGTATACTCAATATGAGACTTGCATGAGTCGTATACTGAAAACATGGAAGTCTCCAACTCAATATGAAATTTCCTTTGTTTACCTCAAGATGCAACTCAAAATGGAAGTCTAAGTGAATATATCATATTGATGCAATGTCCCATCTAAAGACTATCAATTGTTAGCATGTCTTGACCCATCTTTAACTAGTAGAAATGCATTTCCATTCTGCATCCAGCAACACTTGAGTAGGCACACACTCAACACATTATCATTGGGCACAACCAATGATTAAGTGACACCTCATTAAAAATGTAAAATATAAAATTATAAAAATAAAAAACAACAAAATTGAAACATTTTTCTTCTTCTCCCTCTTACATCTTTCTCCGTTCCTTTCTCTCTCTAATTCCAGTGGATTCGGACAATTGCAATGAAAACAAAAAACCATTTTCCCATCAATACGTCAAAAGTGTTGGTGTTAGTCCTAGTGGCCAATCTATTAATTAGATTTGTATTTTTTATGATGACTTGGATTTAAATATATTGGATTTATATATTTATATATAATGCATTCATTTATTATGTTATTATTATGATCATATATATAACATAATAAAGTCCTCAGAATAGACGATTCGTTTAATGGAACATCAAGTGTGAATTGATTGTGAAACCCCATTAAACTATGGAACGTTATTCTTAAAGTATCCGTAGTCAAGTATTATTATTAACTAGGACAATAATAATACATCGAGAATATTATGTGAGTGACATGATGACCACATCTCACGGGTCATGGATATGTGATATTATGTCTTCACATAGGTATAAATATTGGTGGAATATTTATACTGGATTGACCCGCTATGAGAAAGCTGCATAATAGTTACGTAAGTGTCATAAGCGTTTCTCATGGTGACCTTGGTGAGGTAGTCCTTCGACTTGAAGTCATTACGATTCCTATATGAGAAGTTGTAGGCTGTAATGCTATCAAACATTATTTGTAACAGGATAATTACAAAGGTGGTAATTGGGCCTGCAATGAATAATACGGAGGGATGTGAGTGATGTAGATATGATTTGTCCCTCCCATATAACGGGAGGGATGTGAGTGATGTAGATATGATTTGTCCCTCCCACATAACGGGAGTAATGTCTATGGCCAGTCGATGGTGTGAGACGTGAAAATGCATGACCATGCTAAGTTGGAACAATATAAGATATTGAGCACAAATGATTGCATGTATACTCCTTGATCGAGAAACATATAATTGGACTTAACAAGGATGACACGTTTATGCCTTGTGTTCAATTAAGACATTGTGACGAAGGGACATTGGCTACACTGTATATATGGTCACAATTAAGGTTGTATCGTATCACCGATATTCTCATTAACTGGATAGCAATGATGTATTGCTAGACGCCGCTCATTGTTTATAATATTAAATGGGATTTAATATTATTGCCAACTTAATGAGAACCTATAGGGTTACACACATAGAGCAAATGATCAGAGAAGTAGTTTAATTGATTAATTAAATGTGATTTAATTAATAATTAAATAATGGGCCTGTAGTGTACAGGAGCCCATTAGGGATAGGGTAAGTGAGTGATAGCTTATATAAACCTATGCACCTCACTTAAGCACACAATGCAATCAACACAAGTTACATAGGAGTTTCTAATCCTAGTGGCCGCTCTCCTTGTGTGTACCGTGCCCTCTCCCATTTTCTAATAGCTAGCACTATGCTATCTCCGACGGTGGTTTGCTCGCGTGATCTGAGTAGAGGTATTGCTGCTTTGCAATACTGGTGATAGAGGAGCCTATCCTTTTAGTGGTTACAGTCGCATTGTTTCGGATCTGCTGCCCTGTAGCTGTGTTGATCAAGTTGCTACCCTCTCTGTAGCAATGTTCGTGATTAACTAGTTCTGCTGACATGCTCACAGTGTTCCTAATAAAGCTTCGCTTCAAAGGTAAACCCCTGTAACAATGGTCATGCTCATTCGTTGAGATCCTTGAAAAGGGAATTTTTTGTTTTCCGCCAACGGGTTATAAATTATTTATATCCCGTGTATTCCCAACAAAGAGAAACTATAAAGATAATTAATAAACTACTATAGATTAGTTGCCATATTTTTAGAAGACTTCAACTTATTTTATATCTCTAGATTTACACTTTTTCCCTCTTTCACAAATTGAAGAACTCCACGATTTTGAACTCAAAAAAAAAAAAAATCACACGAACCCTAACTCCCACCAACCGAAGCTAATCCTAGTTTTAGAATCATGATGTTCTACTTTTTCCCCCACAACGATGGTGTTCAAATTTCTGAAACTAGAGATTAAAAAATAAAAAAGGCATGGAACTATGCCACCATAGCCATGACCTTGTCAAGCTGCACATCCATCAATAGCCTGGCAATGCCTAAACTACTAACAACCACTTCAATAATTGGCCCATATTGTTGTTAATTAACATATTGACTGTGATGCTATGAGTTGAATTACTATACTATGGATGCCTATGTACTATATGCTATTTGGTTGTGTGTGTGGCTTTTATCATTACTATTCTGGTTGTGTAATGTGCGGAATCAAACCTCATTACTTTTACTGTTACGCTGCTTGCATGGTTTCTTCTTATTCTTATGAGTAGTCATGGCAAACGACTCACCTTCACCGCTGATCATGGACTTGGTTCTCCCCGACAGAGATGACGCCTGAACGATCCATCCAGATAGACACCGCACGTATATCGGGCCTGTGAGCCTCACTAGCTGGAGAGAGTCACCGTATACGATGATGTCTCTGACGGAGCAGGTTTGTACCCTAAGAATCAGTGGAGCAGGCAGCCTTGGGGTGACCCAGCCACAACCACCACCTACCGATCAGCCACGTCTGACTGACACCCAGCCTACAGTACGCCCAGAGGAGCCTAGGAACGTGTACATGGGTCCTTCTTCTATGCCGCCACCACCTATCACACCATCTACATCCGTCTTACCCCCACCTTCTGCTGGTTCGTCTGTTCCAGCAGTCCTACTCTCGGGGCCTGCCTTTGTGCCTTCCGATTTGCACCCTCAGGTTCCTCGCCAGCGAGCGAACATGAGAGTGACTGCTCGTAAGAGCACAAATGCCCATACTAGGGTAGCATTTTCCATCCCACTGGTCTGTCTCTCATCAGATGATGAGGATATGGATGATGAAGGGGAGGAGGAGGTTCCAAAGTATGTGCCAGAGGATGCACCTGGGGCAGCGCCCGCCAGCACGAGTCAGGATGCTTGGTGGTTGATGACTGGCGAGGAGCTACTACGGTACGCAGAGCAGATCATGAGTGGGTACGACATGCAGTCTCTGGAGTCTGCCGAGGACGAGGAGGAGGCCATGGAGGAGGAGGAGGACTTGGAGGAGTACTACTCTGACGAGTAGTATTGTGCTTTGTTACGGCCAGTCTCTAGTGTCCCCCTGTGTCTGTATGTTTATGATGTATCCATTCCCCTTTTTTTTGTGGAGCTGCGTCTCCTGTAGTTAGGGTTGCTTTTTGTACCTTCTGTTGTATAATTTTCAGTTGTATTTGTTTCAGATCAGAACTATGTTTTATATAAGAAAAGTTATTGCTCTTCCTGCCACTATATATATATATATACATACGTAACAAATGTTTTTCAGACCATGCAAAGAAGAAAAAAAAGCCATATCTTCGGTATGTTCTTTATATTTCCGCATTTTATTTTCGTCTTGTGTTAAATAAATGTCACCCCTAAAATGGGGTGTTACATTAATTAGTATCAGAGCTGGCCAAGTCTTTTGGATTTGTGGTTGGTCTGTCTTGTTTATGCTATGTGCCTTTGTGACTTGCGTGTTGTTGAATTCCGAAAGGAATGACAACATTGTTTGATCTTGTTGTTAAGGAACCTCTAGTGTATACTGAATTTTGTTGGTCTTGTAGGACGAGATGGCTAACAGGAATACGGGCATTGCTGACGTTGTACAAGCCATGCTGGAGATGACAACTACTTTTGTGCTACGCGAACAAGAGGCCACCGGTGGTCGAGGTTTGAGCGAAATTTTGGGGACGAAATTTTCTGTAAGGGGGTGGTAATGTAACATCCCGATTTTCTGTAACTCTAATCGAGTTGGTTAACCTCGATTAGGGCTTTGAGTGCTTGTGTGAATTGTTTTGTGATAGTTTAAGACCTAGTTGGAAGCTTAGGAATAGGCTTGAACAAGGTTGGAGGTGTCTAAGGTGTTAAACGAGAAACTGTGAAAGTCAGGTGTTTGGAAGGCTCTTCCCAGCTGAGCTGCGTGGGAAGGGAGCATCCCCTAGCATGCCAACGCTCAAGCGTTGGAATGATGCATGCTCAAGCGTGCTGAGTGCGTTTACCAGCTGGTGTGCTTTTTGACGCGTGTGCTACACATGTCAGGCCAGGGTGAAGGCGAAGCGGACAAGGTTCCACGCTCAAGCGTGGAGGGAACCCCACTTGAGTGTGGGCACGCTCAAGCGTGGCAATCCTGCACGCCAAATCTTTCTCAACAGGATGCCCCAAGTGAAGTCTTTCCCTTCTCTTCCACTTTGGCCACTTTTTCCATCTTCAAGCTCGTGTTACTGAGAGTAGAGAAAAGCTCCTGACTTCTAGTGAGAGAAAGCTCAAGTTCGAGGCGCGATCGAAGTACCTGAACGCGATTCTGACTTTACGATTGTGATCGCAACGAAGTCTTCTACGACTTTGACAGATTCGTTTCTCAATTTGCCAAAGGTAAACTGGAATCCCTAACACGCGTTCTTTATGTTCTTGGCGTTCTTCGAGCCTTTACCTCTTTCTTTGATCTTTGAGCTTGCTTTAGGGCTAACACTATTACATATGTGTTGTGCTCTTGATTAGGGCAAAGTTCGTGTTCGTGAGCGTGCAAGTTGGAGGCGGAACCGCAGCTATACAGGGGTTGTCCTTGGCTATTAGAGGCGCTATAAGCTTGTTGGAGGAGCAAGCCGGTGATCACGTGGATTTGCGTGTCAACTGTTCAGGTGAGGAGAAAGAGTATTGCTGTTGTCGGGAAAGCAAAAGTAGTGTAGTTGTGTTTATGTGTCTGTAGGGAAGCCCTAACCTTACTAGTGGTTGAGCCCCGATAAAGTACCTAAACCCTAGGTTTAGCATTCTTTGGGCTATCACCTTTAAGTTTGGAAACCCTAGGTTAGCAAACCGTTGATTAAGGATGTTATGCTTCGTATGATTGTTGTGATGTGGAATTCTGTTGTGCTATCTGTCTAAGTGCCTATATGCTACTTGGTATATGTGATATGCTGCTATGTGCTATCATTGATGTTATTACTGTTGCGGTTATGTTGTTTGTGGTAATCGTTGTATGGTGGCGAAATGCCTTAGAGTTAAGTCTGGCTGTGTGCCGTGTTGTTGTCGGGTTGATACCGCGGATGGTGCTGTTGCTGTTAGGCTGACTGTTCGAGGCTGTGGCCGTGTTGTTGTTTGAGCTGTGGCTCGTGGATGCGTGGCGTCGAGGCTGTGGCCGTGTGGATGCAGTGGCATCGTGTTGTTTCTGATTGAGAGTTTAGGCGTGAGATCGGGTATCAAGCCCGTTGAGGATGTTTGTTGCATATCATCAGCTGCCAAGTGGCGAGGCCGTATGACAGGTAGTATGGGCTGCCAGCATCATACGAGGTTAGTTATACCGAGTACGGGTACGGAAAGTAGATGGGGAGGTCAAGTGAGTGACCTTGGGGATGTTGCTGGTCTCAGGAATAATTTACAATGACGGATGAGATAACTCCTATCCTGTCGTGATGCTCGATCCAGTCCGATTTGCCCGACTAATCCCAGAGCTTTCCATTGTTCCAGGCTAACGTTCCGAGGCGACCGAGATACCCCGGTTCCGATGTGGAAAGGGGATGCACTCTTATTAGTCACGACGAGCGGTTCGGTTTCTTGGACAAACTAACTCCGTTCTGACACAGAACCTGTTCCGGTGTAGACTTGTTCGGGAGTGGAACCGTTCCGGTGTGGAACTAGCTTTGTGAGTTTTCGGCCGACATGCTGCATGGGATTAGTATCCCGGTCTAGAGGATTGATCTAAGTGTGAGACTCATGGAGATGGATGCTAATTGAATGTGTTGTCTCGAGAGACATTTGTTGGAATGCAGTAACTGCTATATGCTACATGTTGTTGCTTACCGTATTACTGTTGTTTTCCAACAATGCTATGCACTGTATTTCTTATCTCCCTACTTCTTTTTGCATATCTGTTTGGTTCTCGATTCATGTGAAGACGAGGAGCCAGCTGAGGCATTCATCACGGGGGCACCGCGGATGCCGGTGCTAGGCGATATTGAGATTGTCTACCACGACGAGAAGGGATGGTGGCTGGACACCTCGACCTTTTTGATGGTATATACAGGACCCGTCAGCTTGATCTTTCGGAGCGGTACACCACCGTACGTGAACATCATTGGACCCTACCGCATGTATCAGTTTCTTTCCTTCCCTAGGATGTGGCAGCCTCCGAGGCAGAGAGAGCGAAACTACTTATGGGTGGCACCCCAGTCCTCGGCAGTATCCAGCAGGAGATGCTTTATCTACAGAGGCCAGCGTAGGCGTACTGATTAGTATCTGAGGGCAGCCTTGAGGAGTAGGATTGTCATGTCGATTTCCTCGTCTGAATATGAGCCTTTGCGGGTTTATAGGCGTACCCTCGAAGAGGGACAGGGTAGTTCAGGGCATCCTTTCGGGAGGGTGAATTAAGTCTTAAAGATTTTCTTTAACTTTTACCCAAAACTTAACCTTTTCTTGAAAATATTGTCAACCAATGTAACTTTTACAGATTTCAGAATTATGCGCAGCTATTCAATTATGTATGCAAGCAATAACGTATAAACAACACTATAAAGATGATATTTTGATAAAACAAATCAAGATTGAAACACTTCTAACAAAAACAGAATTTAGAAAGTTTAAAAATATAAAAACACACAAACCGAAATTAGTTTTTCAAGATTCAGATTATAACTTTATCAATGTTTAACACAGTAATGCAAGAACAATTTAGGCTATATCAATCACGGATTTACAACACAAAGATTCATTAACATTTGAATTCAAACACTTCTAATAAAAAATCATACACAAAGAAAATATTAGAAGTTTAAGAGTAAGAAGAATGCACAAACCGATTTATCCTGGTTTAGTTACCTCCACCTGGTAACCTACATCCAGTCCCCACTCTACTGTGAGTTTTGTCCACTAAATTTCAAGCTTAAACCAGGCGCTTGATCAGCCTTTACAAGATTCTTTACAAGTTTCACCTTTTGGTTCCTTCTACCCTTGTGAACACTTTCCCAAGCAATCTTGTTTCACCCCAAGGATTCCTTCTATCCTTGGACAGATCTGAGAGATACCTTCTCTCTTTCAGAAAATCAAAAACAAAACCAAATTATAACTCACAAAGCTGAATATACAAATTGAAGTTCTAATGGATTTCTCCTTTTTTCTCAAGATAAGCTCTCTTTGATTTTCAAAGTGTGATTGTAGTTCAATGATCTCAGATATGATAAAATGTTTGTATAATGTCCTTATATAGTCAATTTGAAGAAATAGATCCGTTGGACAAGTTATATGAAATCAGTTAGGATCATAACAAATTAGTTTTCAAAAACTGACACGTGATAATCTGTGTAGTACACATGTGTATTAAACATTTCCTGAACTGTAACACATGTATGCACAAATTACGTTGTTATGTACATCTGTGCACTTCTTGTTTGTTCTTGAGTACATAGATTACTATCTTGTGTACATTTGTGTATTAATCAACATTCAACCCAGAAACACGCATACACAGATTGAGTACATCGATTGAAATCTTGAACTCAAATCTTGATGCTTCTGACTTGAACTATATACATGTGTATATAATCTGTGTATAACACGATTTCTTCAAGAACCAGTTTAATACACACGTGTATGACACAGGTGTATAACACGTTTTCACTAAAAGTTGACTAATTAACGGAACATACACAAGTATAATACATAGGTGTATATTATCAGTTAATTTCTCTTTTTCTTGATTTGAAAAACTTCTTTATGAAAAAAAAATTTAATGATTGTTCTTTCTAAAATTTAGTTTTCCATTTTTAGCTTGAGATCTTATCAAGATGTAAAGTGGTTTACCCTTACAAAGTCATCTAAGCCCTTAATAATCCTTTGTCATAGTCTTGATGCTTTGTCTTCTTATGATCTCCTTTGAATCTTTGATCTCCGTGATATACTTTGAACTCCATTCTTTTAAGCACTTAACTTTCTACTTCATGAGTCACACTTAACTTGTACAAATGATTAGTCTTTATAAAACAAGTTATAATTCATGTAATATTCATTTGGATTGTCATATATCAAAACATCAATACAGAGTATTCTTACATTATGGAACACTACGAGTATTTGGTAATGCCATTTAGAGTGAAGAATGCACCTGCTATATTCTTGGATTACATGAATAGAATCTTTCCCCTTATTTGGATAAATTTGTTGTGGTATTTATCGACAACATTCTTACTACTCTAGGGATAAAGAGGAGCATGCGAAACATTTGCAAGTGGTACTGCAAATACTCAAATAGAAACAGTTGTATGCCAAGTTTTCAAAGTGTGAGTTTTGGCTAAAAGAAGTTCAGTTTTTGGGCCATGTTATCTCAAAAGAGGGAATCGCCGTGGATCCGACGAAAGTGGAAGCTGTTTTACACTGGGAACAACCAAAGACGGCAACAGAAATCCGTTGTTTCGTCGGTTCAGCAGGCTACTATCGAAGGTTTATTGAAGAATTTGCTAAGATTGTAGCACCATTGACCAAGTTAACACAGAAGGATCAAGCATTTGCATGGACCGATGCTTTTACACTGGGAACAACCAAAGACGGCAACAGAAATCCGTTGTTTCGTCGGTTTAGCAAGCTACTATCAAAGGTTTATTGAAGAATTTGCTAAGATTGTAGCACCATTGACCAAGTTAACACAGAAGGATCAAGCATTTGCATGGACCGATGCTTGTGAGGCCATGTTTTCAAGAGTTGAAAAAGCGTTTGACCAGTTCACTAGTCTTAGTACTTCCGAACCCCGATGAACCTTCTGAAGTATTTTGTGATGCTTCCTACCAAAGATTGGGATGTGTTATGATGCAAAACTGGAAAGTGTTAGCTTACGCTTCAAGGTAGTTGAAGAACCATGAGAAGAATTACCCGACTCACGATTTGGAGTTAGCTGCAGTGGTTTTCGCTCTGAAGATTTGGAGGCATTTCTTGTATTCTTTTATGGGGCAAAGTTCAATGTTTTCAGTGACCACATTTTGACGTACTTGTTTGACCAGAAGGAGCTCAACATGAAGCAATTAAGATGGTTGGAATTTTTGAAAGACTATGACTTCGAGTTGCAATACCATCCCGGGAAAGCGAATGTAGTGGTGGATGCCTTAAGCAGGAAGGTACTTCATGCGTCTGCTATGATGGTCAGAGAGAGAGCTCATCGAGCAGTTTAGAGATTTGAAGTTGTCTGTAGAAGCGTCTCTAGGAAAACTCAGTGTGGGTATGATCATTGTGGAAAGTAACCTCTTAAATCAGATCAGAGAGAAACAGAGTGGAGACCAATACCTGATGAGAGAAAGGGAAGCCGGAAGGCGAGAGGCGACCTCAAAGTTTGTGGAAGGACCAGATGAGATTCTAAGATTCAAGGACAGAATCTGTGTACCCAATGAAGCGAATCTAAGGAGGCTGATCCTTGAAGAGGCTTATATGTATAGGTTGAGTATGCATCTAGGATCTACCAAGATGTATCAGGACTTAAAGCAAATGTATTGGTGGCACGGGATGAAAAAGGATGTTGCCAGTTTCGTCTCATCATGCTTAGTATGCCAAAAGGGCAAGGTGGAGCATCAAAGGCCCGCAGGAATGTTGCAACCGTTAGATATCCCAGAATGGAAATGGGATGACATATCTATGGACTTCGTGACTAGTCTGCCAAGGACACTGAAGGGTTATGATGCTATATGGGTGATTGTGGATCTACTCACAAAGTCAGCTCATTTTTTACCTATAAACATCAAGTATTCCTTGGAGAAGTTAACCTAGTTATACATTGGGGAGATCATAAGACTTCATGGTGCACCATCTAGTATTTTTTACGATAGGGACCCGAGATTTGCGTCTCGTTTTTGGCAAAGTTTGCAAGAGGCGTTAAGGACAAAGCTGCGATTGAGTTCGACGTATCATCTGCAGATAGATGGTCAATCTGAGAGGGCGATTCAGTCTTTGGAAGACCTGCTAAGGGCTTGTGTGCTAGAACATTTAGGAAGTTGGGAAGGGTTTTTGCCTCTAATAGAATTCACCTACAATAATAGTTTCCATTAAAGCATAGGGATGACACCTATGAGCCTCTATATGGGAGGCGCTGTAGGACACCGTTATGCTGGTACCAAGATGGAGAGCATCTTACTTTGGGACCCTTACTCGTTCGTCAGACCACAGAAAAAGTAAAGTTGATTCAGGAAAAGATGAGGGTGGCTCAGAGTAGACAAAAGGGGTACGCGGACAAGAAGCGTTGACCGCTCGAGTTTTAAGAGGGGACCATGTATTCTTGAGAGTCATACCCATGACTGGGATTGGTAGAGTGATTAAATCCAGGAAACTCATACTAAAATTTATCGGACCCTATCAAATTCTTCGTAGAGTTGGCCCAGTGGCCTATCAAATAGCCTTACCCAATTTTCTTTCAAATCTTCATAATGTGTTTCATGTCTCGCAATTGCGAAAGTACATTCCTAATTCCACACATGTAATAGAGCCTGATACAGTACAATTAAAGGATAACCTAAGCTTTGAAACTTTTCCTGTCAGGGTCGGGGACCGAAGAGTAAAGCAACTGATAGGGAAGGACATCGCTCTTGTGAAGGTCATCTGGAACGAAGTGTCAGGAAAGTGACGTGGGAACTTGAAGAGAAGATGAAGGAGCTTTACCCTCTTTTGTTTTGACGTCCTTGGTTTCGAGGACAAAACTATTTTTTTGTTGGGCAGTGTTGTAACACCCTTGTTTTTCTGTATCTGCTATAATCACCTTTGACAATGTGATTTCTATCTTTTTACGCTATGTATGACTTTATGACATATATGAACGATTTCCTTGATGATATTATATCCATGTTGATTGTTGTGAAAAGTTTTCCTTTTGTCGTTTTGAGACGAAACGGGTAAAAGTTCTGTTTTAACCGGTATCAGATAATTTCTCGTTTCGTGTGTCGGAGGTCGAGAATTGGGGAATTGAGTAAGATGTAATGTTGAATTACATTTTTCATTACCTTTTTTGATATTCCTATTGAAGAGAATTAGTTTCTATGAAATCCAAAAATTTACCAAAAGTAGTAAAAACCGATTATCCATTTTTGGTAAAAATCCTAAACATTTAATTCCTTACCAAATGGAAAAAGTGTAACTATCCTAGTCACACGGAAAGGCCATTCGGCCATGTTGCTTGGGGAAGAGTTAAAATCTCCCTTTATCATCATCCTAGAAAAGGTTATGACACTAACCTTAAATAGAAAAAGTATTTTAACCAATTCTAGTTAATCTTGTACTAGTCTCACCATTACTTGACAACACTTGTCCATGTGTAATCTAAGCCCTCCATTCTTATGACACATTTGACTTAAGTTTTGATTTAATTTTTCCACTCTTTTACAAAGAGTATTCGGCCATTTAGTGCATGGAATGCACAAAAACACTTCATTTCTCTTATTCCTACACATATCACTCAAAAACCAAAAGTTCCAAGTTTTCTCTCTTCTCTCACTCCTCTTATCTATTCGGACAGCCTTGGTGAGTATGCTTAATCATTTTATTTCTTCATTTTGACTTGATTTCCTTGTTCATCTTCATCATCTAAACAACTTTCATCTTTTGCATGTCTTCATTTGAAGTTGTTTACACTAAGTTATTCAAGGATCTTCAAGAACACTCCAAGCTTCTTGAACGTGCCTTTGAAATATTCATTCAAGAGTAAGTTTCTAACTTAGTTCCTTTACTTTTATACTCTTGAGAATACCTTTGTGTCACCATGTTTATAATGTTGAAAAATCAAGTTTTTGAACTTGTTTACCTTTCCTATAGGTCATGGTTTCTAGTGTTTGTTGGTGACCAAGTTTTCTTCTCATTCTTTCAAGGGAGCTTCATAAAGGTAATGTGGGAGTGAACCATATCACACCTTAATGGTGGTGATAAAGGCCTCCTACTTTTGTTGAAGGAAAATCCTAGATCTAGGGTTTCCTTATAAAGTTCTTTACTTTGTTGTTATGATGTGTATGTTATGGTGTTGGTGTGATTATTGTGTTTATGTATTAGTGTTGAAAATCATTTTGGCATGGTGAAAAATTATTCTTAGGTTCAAGACCTAAGGATAGGATTTTTGAATGATGAACTTGTTCATGCTTCTAATACTTGATGAAATAACTATATGTTGAGATGAATTTCATGATGCTAGAATGTTGTTGGATGGCATACGTTTTGTTGAAATTTACCATGTATGGTTCGGCTTCATTGGGTTAAAAAGCGAAGCCAAATTAAACTTCTATGTTCAAGTAATGGTGTAATGGTGTAATGGACCTAAACGGTTCCAAGAAGGCAAAATAAATTAAAAAGACCTACCTTACTTACATGGAGGCATTCGGTCATACCATAGTAATTAGGGTTAGGAACTTAAAATGTTAATGTCAAGGGGTTTAATGTGTCCACAATAGGGTATAAAAGGAATAGAAATTATAAAGTTTTCTAAGAAATCAAGTTTTGGTTCTAAAGAACCAAGTGTTGGAAACTGAGTACCTTTGGATTTATATGAAAAGTATTTTAAGAATAGGAAGGTTTGATGGTGATCAACCACCTATTCTAACATGTTGTTTTAAGGAAAAGATTTTCAAGAACAAAGAGCTTTCTAGATAGTCCATGTTGTTTTTCAAAGATTTTGGTTAGTAAACCTACTTTAAAAAGAAATAAGAATTCTTGTAAGTGTTTCTTTAAAAAAATGAGTCTTTTAAACTACTATTATCAATTTGGGATCTTACAAAATAAATGAGTTATATTTTTCATATGAAATTAAGAGGGTGACTTGAAGCAAGATACAATTTCCTTTTTCCGCTAAGTAAAAGAAATAAGAATTATTTTAAAGGGAGTTTTACGCTAAATTTATAAAAGACAAGATACTACGGATCTCGGAGTTTTGGATACCTTATGAACATACGAGTAAAGTTTTCAAACTATTTTGATAAAGAAGATTTCATGAACTAGTTTACCACTAAGGAAAGTATTTTGAAGATTTTACTATAATAGCGTAAACACGTATTATCTTCCAAATAGAAACTCAATGAGTTCCATAATGGACTCACGAAGAGTAAATAAAAGATATGTACCTATACCTTGTGTTCATGAAAAACCATGTCTCACACCCTTCCATAATGCTTAACCACAAAGAATTACTTATACAAAATAATTAATGTTTCCTTTGATAGATAAGTGAGAAGATATGATGAAGGAATCCTAGTAGATTCTGTTTTCCATAATACACTTGGGATACGTAATAATATATCATAAGGCTTGAACTTTGTTTTTCCAGACAACGGAGTTGTACATGAACGTAAGGAACGGAACCATGAATGGGCGATCGATGGCGAATCGTGTGGAAGTGGGTCCCGTAGGGATGCCCTGTGGTTTATCAAGAGGATAAACGTTGTGCTATAGTAATTATGTATTACTAGTTTTGTGTTACTATCTTGACATGCATACGCATCTGTGCATGAGTTAGGCGTTGTGCCTAAGAGTTGAGCTTACACCTTTGTGCGGGTGCGATTGTTGGAGGTTGCGATCTTGAGGATCTTGAGGACGTTGGGGTTGGTAAGAACATATGTGGCCAGAGATTAGCTCCTCTATGTCGCGGGTACCCATCGCAAAACACTAACGTCCTGACTTGGCACCGGGCAAATCATGATTTGGGTAAAGAACGTCTGGCGTGAGCCGTTATAGCAATTACGATCATGTTGATGAGGCACAATGGGGCTGATATAACGCAGATAATGTTCTCCCAATCACACACTCCAGTTATGTTTAGTCCCATGGAGTAGGGGTCTGAGTCATGTTGCATACTGTGTCATTGCATACCTGAGATGATGATTGACCTATATTGTTGTTAATTAACATATTGACTGTGATGTCGAGTTGAATCACTATACTGTGGATGTCTATGTAATATATGATGTTTGGTTGTGTGTGTGGCTTTTATCATTGCTATTCTGGTTGTGTGATGTGTGGAATCTCACCCCATTACTTTTACTGTTATGCTGCTCGCGTGGTTTTGTCTTGTTCTTATGAGTAGTCATGGTGAGCGACTCACCTTCACCGCTGATCATGGACTTGGTTCTCCACGACAGAGATGACGCCTGGACGATCCATCCAGATGGATGCCGCACATATACCGGGGCTGTGAGCCTCACTAGCCGGAGAGAGTACCGTATACGATGATGTCTCTGACGGAGCAGGTTTGTACCCTACGAATTAGTGAGGAGATGGATGATGAGGAGGGGAGGAGGAAGTTCCAGAGTATGTGTCGGAGGATGCACCTAGGGCAGCCCCCGCCAGCACGATTCAGGATGCTTGGTGGTTGAGGACTGACGAGGAGCTACTACGGTATGCGGAGCAGACCATGAGTGGGTATGACATGCAGTCTCTAGAGTCTGCCGTGGACGAGGAGGAGGAGGCCATGGAGGAGGACCCAGAGGAGTACTACTCCGAGGAGTATTAATGTGCTTTGTTGTGGGCAGTCTCTAGTGTCCCCCTGTGTCTGTATGTTTATGATGTAATCCTTCCCCTTTCTTTTGTGAAGCTGCATCGCTTGTAGTTAGGGTTGCTTCTTGTACCTTTCCGTTGTATTTGTTTCAGATCAGAATATACACACACGTAACAAATGTTTTTCAGACCTTGCAAAGAAGGAAAAAAAAAAACCCATATTTTCGGTATGCTTTTTATATTTTTGAGTTATATTTTCGTCTTGTTAAATAAATGTTACCCCTAAAGTGGGGTGTTACACTTTACATGGCTCGATGTGTACTATGTTGTATATCGTTTTGTCCTTATCCAAAAAGATATTTCAAATAAAAGATACAAGACATTTTGGATAGAATTGCCACCTCATCTTTATCTACAAAAGGATGTTAGTGGATGTTGTAACACCGGAAAATCCATGTCTATCATTTATCTGTCTTTTAGTGAATCTGTGTGAATAAATTGTCTGAAAAACCCTAATTTGGTTAAAGTAAATTAATAACTGAAAAATGATGAGTAGAATTCAATAGAGAATCCAAGACTCATATTAAAACTCATAAAACACTATTGAGTTATATATGTGTTTTGATCGCAGACCGGTAAAAATATTATTATTTTAATCGGGTTTGTGAAGATTCGGAAATTGGGCCTGAGACTGGGAGATATCCTAGTCCACAGTCATAAGTCATAGAATTAGGATTCAAATCAAAATTCTGACGAGTCAATAAATCTTTACTTGTGATTTCATTGCGAACCGACGCAAATACTAGTTTCTTGATTTGTGTGATTTCAGGAGCACGACCCGGGGCCGGGACATTTTCTGGCCTAGAAATATGAGACATCATCAAAATTCAAGTTTCCCTCCAATTATAATGTCATTATCATAGTCAAAGCAAAATATCTAAACTAATCACCATTTTAGTAATGTGGTTTATGCCTTATAACCAAGTTTATGACAATTAACTCTTTTAGCTTAAAGACTAGAAGATTTAAGTTCATTTGACTCATCCATTTCTCTCTCCTTTTTGGCCTTGGTCAAAGCCTCCCTCCCCCATTTTACTCTCTCACTTTTCATTTTAAACTTCTAACTTCATCTTCTTCAAAACTCATCCTCCACCTTCTTTCTAAAACAATAGCTTTCTTTCTCTAACTTCTCTCCCTGACCTCATGGTTTCTCTCTCTCTCTAAATACCCTCCGTACTTCATTTTTTAAACCAACTACACCATTGTCATCCACTCAACATTCTCTACAACTTTGTAGAAGGAAGTTTTCTCAAAAGATCACTTTCATTTTTGGACCAAGATCAAGAACTAACCTTTTCATCATACCTCTTCAAGAGTAAGTGTTCTTATGTTCATTCTCTTCAACTTTGTTCTTCAAGTTCATGAAAAATCCATACTTTTCCAGTGAGATTTTAGAAACTCACTCCATGAAAATGGCTTCTATTTTCCTTAAAGGTTCAAGCTTGGAAGCCATCACCTTTCTACCTTCAAAAGGGTTTGTGAACTAAGTCTCCAACTAAGGTATGAGTAAGAATGTCTATATCACACCTTATGATGGGTGAGACTAGTTTTATAAGTCTGTTCATGGTCATTGCTTATATGTGTTCTTCAATTTGTTGTGAAGATTAGTTGTGATAGAAGTTGTAATAGCTTAGTAAATTTATTTCTATGTTTGCTGTATGTTTATCATATACTTGTTTTGATGGAAAAATAACTTTCATGATGAAAATCCACCACTTTGATGTTAGGTCAAGGTGTAGACTTTTTAAGTTATGGTTGTTTAATGCTTAGAATATTATTGTTCATAATATTGATGTTGTATTGTGCTTGATTTGGAGTGATTTGATGAACAAATGCTCACCAAAAACCTAGTACATAGGTTTAGCCATATGCTCTATTTTAGGGTTAGGAAGTTGTTCTTTAAAAACTAATGTGGTTTACATGTTCAATGATGGAACTAAGGATGATTGGAACTCAGAAAACTTATGAAGAAAATCAACCCCTATGTGATGATAAGCAATTCAATTTTTAGGATGTTCCTCATATAAAACACTATAAGAAATCAGCCATTTAGCCTCCGAAAGTTAGCGTCGGCCACAACTCCGATGCTAATAGCATCGGCTGAGCCGACACTAGGTTGACACTAGGTCAACGAAACAATGTGCGCGATCATTTTTAATTTTTTTTATTATGAATCGAGCCGACGCTATGTTGTAAGATTTAGCGTTGAATTCATATTTAGCGTCGTCCCGGCGCACGCTACCCTCCATTTTCTTTTTCTTTTTTCTTTTTTATTTTTTATTTTCACACGAAATCCCCTTTCTTAGGGCCTGTTTGGTTTGACCATTTCTTGTTTTCATTTTCAATGAAAATAGAAAATGAGCTTGAAAATGCGTTTCGTTGAGTTTAGTTTTCACTGGAAATATTTCCTGAATTGGACCCAAATCTGAAAATAAAAAATAGTTGTTTTCAATGTTTTCATTCCTATATTTTTGAAAATAGGAAATGAAAACAGAAAACAGGAAGTCAAAACAAACACGTTTTCAAATTTTTCAAAATTTGAAAATGAAAATAATTTTCAAAAAATAGAAAAAAAAAATAAAAACAGGAAATGAAAATGCAAACCAAAGAGCCTTTAGTTTCCCTCTCAGTTTTCAATCCCTAAATCCTTACTTTCCATATCACCAGACACCACCATCTTTGTTCCTCCCCCTCCATGGTTCTGTCCGCCGCACACCGCTCTTCTCAAAGCCGCTTGTCACAGCTCTCTCTCTCCACCGTCGTTACCGAGCTCTGGTCAACACCGCCCCTGATCTCCTTCTCCTTTCGCACCTCGCCACCATAGACCCGCGAACCAGAACCTCTCCATCACTGCACGGGTTCTCCGTAGCCGCTGCCATGCCTCTCCCTTCCACGAATCGATCCACTACTTCCCAGCGGCAGGCCCTATGCAGCACCAGCATTACCGCACAAACCCATTACCTGAGGTCATTCGCCCCCCTCGTGCCCACCACGTGAGCCACCGCGTCTCGCAAGACCACCAGACTGCAGCACCGCCCTCCACCGTGCAAGTCGCACCCCTGTTTCTCGCGTTGGTTACTGGAGGAAGGCATATTCCTTTCTTCTTTCATTTTAATCTTTTATTATTTATTATTCCTTTGTTTAAAATTGTTTTTTTATGCTTGGATGCTCTGGGCTATGTTGTTTTTGGGCTTGGAAGCTAGTATGAAGAGGCCAGATTATTTGTTTATACTGCTTTTGTTATGATGATTCTATTCATTATGAGATTTGCTCACAACATTTGAATATGAATACGGATTTCAGTTTGTTCTTTCCAAAAGTTTAAATGTTTGGGCATGTCAATGTTTACTTGTGTATATAATTATGTTTGTCGCCATTTAAATTCATTATAGAGGGATAAAAGCCACGTCTTATTTAGTGGAACTAAAATACTGCAACACTCCCCAGATAAGGTGATTTCAGGCTACAAAATTATATATTTTCATTTAATGTTGTGTTAGTTCTCTTTCTTCTCATCCATTTTGTTTTTAACAATTTTGTTGGAGTCAGACCTTTCCTCTAAAAAAGCCTGGTGGTGGCTATTTGGCCGTTGTCTCAGGACATGGTTTGAAACAAGTCAGGGAAAGTTGATGCGAACAATCTTCTTCCTACAGAAAGGGTAAATTGATGCAAACCTTACTAAATTCTGAGGATATGATTTCAATGTCATTTTGATAAAATTGATTTTTGTTCTGCCTTGTAAATTGATATATCATAGGTGACTGCTAATAGCTAGTAAAGTGGCCTGTTCATATTATTCTTGGTTGTATTTGCTATAATTGTTGTTGGTTATGTGCTTATTAAGGTAATGCTTCCTACAAATGAATGGTGAAGGTGAATTTTGATATGGCTTGTCTTAATGGTAAATTGTCAATGGTATGATACAAGGGTTAGAAGGCCCCACAAGGAGCAAGTATAAACTTATACTAAGTTGTTCACTTATTGCAAGTGGTGTCAGAGGTGTCACTAGCAATCTAGCGGTAATCAAAATGATGCAGAGATCAATACAGATTACATTTTCCTATCACTTACTGTAACTTGTTGCTTTCTTTGTTATCGAATATTACTACTCTAATTGGTTTTCTATACATGTGATTGCAGATCTTTCAGAAAGCTATATCATCTTGAAATGCTTACAATGATCAGTTCAGGTGCCATCAATATCTTTTACTAACTAAGAATGAAATTTCTTCTTGCAAATGTGAACAGTAGTATGGTGGAGTAAGCCATGCAAACTGATCATGCTTGTCTATTTATAGTGTGTATATTTAGTGCATCATTACTTGTGGCTGTCACTCTCTTCATAAAGTATGTTTAGCTTAGTAAACTATCCTAATACGATGCTCCTGTTAGAACCAAAACAGTAATGACTAATGACCCTTAAAAGTTTTAATGATTAACAAAATTATTGTATGTTTATTGAACTTACTCGAAGTCAAGTTTATGCTAATCCATAAGGTCAAAAGACTTTTTTATGTATCTGACTTCAGATAGTTCTCCAAAAACCAAAGTTTCACCTAGCTCTTAAAATGATAAAAAACTCACTGCAATATTTTTGTCCAAAGAAACTACATGGTTTGTCCAAATAATTTGTTGGACTATAGTGGTAAAGGTTTACATACAAAACATGATCATATAGTATTGTGCGTCCAATTGTTTACACTGTTTTTGCGTCCAACTGTTTATACATATTGTGCGTCCAATTGTCTACACTACTTGTGCGTCCAACTATCTATATAAATTGTGCGTCCAACTTTTTGTGTATGCCTGTGCGTCCACTAACTTCATTTTGCAGATGACGTGACTCTCTCTTATTCAAAAGTCTTAATTGGTTATAAGAAAATATCTTTTTCACATAAGACAAAAGAAGGTACGAACGTCGTACAAAGTAAACCAGGTAGAGCAAAGAATCAAGTAGAGCAAAACGCTTGTCGGCCATAAAAGCAAAATCAGTCTGCTACAGCTGCAACTACCTCCTCATTCTGAAAGGACAAATACACAACGGAGAACAACTGGCAAATGATTTTGTGCCTTACGGATATTTGAATGTGTCTAAACGGAAAAGTTTTCCCACTATTTTTGAAATCAGAAGGTCAAGACAAAGCTATAAGAAGACCCAACTCTGAAGAAGCAAAACAGAGAATACACGAGCAAGAAAATATTCAAGAGAATTCATTGTGCAAACAAAAGCTTCAAAGCTTTCACTCTCTAGTAATTGATCTGTAAACCTTCTCATTCTTTTACTGTAAAGTTGCAAACAGATTGTTAAAGAGCTATATCGTGTAAAACTCTCACTGTAGTGAGTTTGTAAATAGATCAGAAAAACCCCTCTCAAATTATAGGATTTGTTGAGCCTGAAGAGGCTTGTCTGTAAAAGAATACTTGTAGCCTGGAGAGGTGTAGAATACTTGGAGTTGTAGTCTTGGAGAGACTTGGAAACAGCTTGTGAAAAGTGCTAAGAGTTTTAGTGGAAAAACCTTCTGAGGGAAGGGACTGGACGTAGTTCTTCGATTTGAAAGAGTGAACTAGGATATATCATTGTGTGAATCTTTCTATCCCTATCTTGTTAAGTTTCTTTTTATTACTAACTTGGGGATTGAAAACAAAAGTATCTTAAACGCTTGTAATCGTTTTGGTGTGTTCTTTCATCTTACCTGCCTTAAAACGTTTGCTTAAAAAAAGGTTTTCGAAAATCGGTTAAGAAACGCAATTCAACCCCTCCTCTTGTGTATCTCTGTTTCACTTTCAGTTGGTATCAGAGCTCAGCCTCTGGGTTGAGCATTTAGCGGTGCTTGAGGAAAAGATCCAAAGCTCGATGGCAGGACAAAGGATGCCTAGTGGGAGTCAACCTGTTGTTGAAGGTACCTCCATGACAAGACTGCCTTTTTTCAATGGCACTCACTACCTCTATTAGAAAGAAAGATTCAAAGGATTCATCTTAAGTATCAGCTCTGCGCTCTGGCCATTAATCATGAACGGTCCTCACATCGTCAACATTCCTGATGGCACTAAGAAAGATGAGTCTCAGTGGACTGATGATGAGAGAATAAGGATGGAGCAGAACTACAAAGCTAGATACACACTGATGTGTGCTCTTAGTCCAGACGAGTTTCAAAAAATTCATGCATGTGAATCAACAAAACAAATCTGGGATACTCTATCAAATGTTCATGAAGGAACATCCAAAGTAAAGGACTCAAAGATCATACTCTTATGAGCCAATATGAAAAGTTCACTATGGAAAATGGAGAAACCATCGTTGATATGATAGGTCATTTCCAAACTATCATAAACAATCTCAAGTTTCTTGAAAAGGTCTATATTACAAAAGAAAATGTTACGAAGATCCTCAGGAGTCTACATAAGGAATGGAGAGCACTCATCACTGCAATCACGCAAGCCAAGGATTTGACAACCTTGAATTTAGATGATCTTGTGGGAACTCTTCAAGTTCATGAGCAGGAGCTCAACTAGGACAACCCTACAAAGAAAGGCAAGACTATTGCCTTAAAAAGCCAAAAATCCAGCAGCTCGAAAGATCACAAAGCTAATGATTCCAGCGATGAAAATGATCAAGATGAAGAAGAAGAATCTGATGATGAGTTGTCTCTCATATCAAAGAAACTTCAACGTATTCTGAAAAAGAAAAATATTAGAAGAAGACCAGTTACAAAGAAAAATGTCAAAGACCATGGTGAAACCAAGGATAAAAATCCAATGGTTTGCTATGAGTGTAAGAAACCAGGCCATTTCAAGGCTGAGTGCCCTCAGCTGGAAGACAAGAAAAAGTTCTTCAAAAAGAAAAGCAAGAATCTCATGGCAACATGAGAAGATCTTGACTCCTCTGAAGAAGAGGAAAACGAAAAAGAGGCTAACCTATGTCGCTGGTCTCAAAATCATCTCCCTGAAGATTCTTCTGAAGAAGAGGAACAATCTACCTCTTCAATCATCTTACATCCTGAGCCTGAGTCATTAAGAGAATTCAGTAACCTCTCTATAAACAGACCACCTATGTTCTATATAACTGGTGACTATGCCATGTGGAGAGAACTATTCATAAGATTTAGCTTGAAACAAACTGTTGATGACCTATGGAGAGCTTACACCGATAATAACTTTTGTCCTATCACTGTTATCAATGGTGAACGCATAGTCAAACCAAGAACTGAATGTTCTGAAGAAGAATAAAGAAGAGTGAGAATCAATGCTAGAGCTGTCTACACTCTTACATGTGCCTTGGATGCAAGAACTGTCAACATGGTGATGTATTGTGATATTGCGAAAAGAGTGCTTGACATGCTAGATGCTCTTTTTATGATCATATCAATCACATCAACAGGTCGTAGCATGCAGCATATCATCATGGTAGGCATACTAAATAGCAATTAAACATGTTATCACGACAACCATCTCATCTAGATGTTATCATACACGACATCATTTACTCATGTTATCAATTACTGCATGTAAGCACACATACTCAATCAAAATATATCATAGATCGATCCAACGACGATAGTCCAAAGTAAGCTAAACCCAGGGTTTAGTTACTTTATCAGGGCTTAACCTCTAGTAGGGTTTGAGGATCCCTACACATGTTAACAATTATATACTACGCCCACGATTCCCAGATATTGGTGGTTTCTTCCTCCTCACCTGGTAATTCGCCCCGATATACTCTTGTAGCCACGGACAGCCCTGACCCTCGATCTCACGAACACAGCGAACACAGCCACGACCACCACGAGCTCACCATGCAGCCCCCAACACTGCCAAAAGCACCCCCGACATGTATGTTGGGCCAACAATCGCCCCGAGTACACGTATGGGGCCCTGAAACAACCAGGAACTCAGAAACAACAACGAATCCAGCAACAGACAATCGAATAACGATGAATCAAAGCAAGCAAGTGGCAGCCACGAAAATCAAGGGAAAACTCACCAACAATGGCTGTTCTTTGCAGCTGCCTTCAATGACGGGTCCTCACGCGACTCCTCGGAAGATTTCTCGAACAAAACACCGTAGAGCCCTAATGTGTTAGCAAAACATCATTAGGTCGAAGTAGGAGAAAGAAAAGGATACCAATCAAGACAAATACCAAAAAGAACTTAGGGTCGACGATGTCGGTACCTAGGCTTACCTCAACAAAGTGTGAAACCAAAGCCGCACCCTAGGCGAATCCGAAGCTACGATCACAAACGTGTAGTCGGAATAGGGTTTCGACGAACGATCGGCTTGAAATCACTCAAGAACTTTCTCAACTCTCTCTGGACGAAGAAGAAGAGAAATGAAAAGAAACTTAGTCATTTAACCCACTTACTCAGCACGCTAAAGCATGCACTTTCCCAACGCTTGAGCATTCCCACGCTCTAGCGTTGACTCCCTCCAAGCTTGAGCGTGGAACCTCGTCCACACCGCCTTCTAACTAGGCCTTCAACAATCGCATAAGCAAACACATAACCAAGCAAACACCCGATCAAGGCTATCCACCTTAATTAGGGTTACAAAAGATGGGATGTTACTGTGTGCTGTAAATGATTGGTAGCTGTTGGGGTCCCAACTTAGTTGGGATTCCTCTAGCTGCAGTGATGCTTTTGCATGCCATTTTGCTTAAAAAAAAGAATACACACATTTTTCAAACAAGAAGGTATAAATCATTTAATAATTCTAGATCTCCAAGTAAGCATGTTAAGACATTTATGGATATAGAAGAAAGGAGTGAAATCACTTCACTAGCTCAAGATCAAGGCAATATGATTATCTCATCATTTTAACATGTAAGGAGGGATAGAGATTAACTCATCAACTTACAAGTAAAATGACTATACAAGTTGACTAACTAGCATTCGTTCTTATTAGATTCATAAGAGTAATTATCATTTAACTTTGTAACTAGCTAGAATTACCATAATGTAACATGTTAAAAACATATCAGGAACGCTTGTATTGTTTCTAACAAGATATTGCTAAGTCAAGAGCAGCATGATTCAACTAAAGGTAACATACTCATGTGTTTAAGATTCATATTTAAGTCTTTAATGAATACCTTGTTTTATTATAATAACACATGTTCATACCTCCAATAAGTCGATTTGACATTGGAGCATGTAGGGGAGGTAGAAGCATTTGTTACTTGGGTCTTGGAGATCAGGAAATCACTTTTCCTTACCCATTGATTCTTAATTTGAGTTCTGACTTTCGCAAGTTCCATATTGTTCTTATCGAGAGGCTTTTATCAAAGGGCTTTTGTTTCTTTTATAAGTAAATGCACCTTTAAGTTTGGGAAGTGCCTTTCTTGATATTAGCTCCTTTTCTTGACCAAATTGTCTACCATTTTGCAATTTTACCCGCACATTAGATAAGGTAGAGAAATTTTTTGGTACCCATTTCATCTCGGCTCCTTGAAGGTTAGCACTTGAGCATCTATAACTTTTAGGAGTCCATGACAATATATTTCTCACATTATAATTTCTCCTATAATGACATACATGAGAAATATGTCCTAGATGTCACAATAATGGCAAATTATAGATGAAGGCTTTGTTTTTTAAACATCATAATAGAAAACCCTAGAATTTTTATATTGTTAACACTTCAAAATATTTTTATCAAAAGCATTGTTCGATTTTCCATGTAAAATAGCGTTACGTCCCATGTTACTAGCGTTCACGGAATAAGAACAAATAGATTTGTCAACTTTGTTATATTTGGAAGAAAAGTCTTCAACTTGATTTTTACAAATACAATTTTCACAAGTAGTTGAGGTTTTACAATTTAAAGAATTTTCCTCATAAAGAATAGCATGTTCAAGATCAATAGAATTCTCATAATCAAGTGAGGATTCATAATTCACCCATTTTTCCATATTCATAATACAATATTCGTCTTTTAAAATCTCAATTTGATTTTCAATTGATGAAACATTTTGAAACCATTTGAAATTTTTATTTTCTAAAGTCCCTACCTCATCATACACTTCATTGTATACATGTAACAATTCATCATTCACAGGACTGAGTTTAGTATCATTTACCTCCAAATTTATTTTAGCCATTTGATTGGTTATTTCATCTTTGACCATATCTGGCGCCTCATTGGAGTGATTTTCTTTCTCATTTTTGTCTGCCAATGCTTCAAGAGTATTTTCCTTTCGGTTTTGCTCATTCTCTTTTTCAAGTGGAACAATATCATTGTCAAGAAGAGTTGTGCTTCCTGCATTACTTTGAACATCTTCTTGAGAGCATTTTCCAAGACATGTTTCCCTCAATGGCTTTTGCTCTTCTTGTTTTATATTTACACTTTCATCCACATAATCCTTGTTAGCAAGATAAATAGAATTAAGAGCATGCCAAATGTCCTTAGCACGAGCAATTTTTAACTATATCATAAACATCATTTTTCATATAATCTCTTAAAATCTGCATAGCTCTAATATTTAAGGAAAAACATTTTTTATTAAATTTATTCCATTGAGATTTAGGTTTAGAAATAAAACCATTTAGCACAATATCCCATAAATCAAAATCTATTGCTTGCATTAATTTTTTTATCCTAGCTTTCTAGTAAGCGAAATCCACAATCAAAAGATGGTGGTTTATCAAAATCAAAACAACTCATTTTTCAAAGAAAGCTTTAAAGGTTGCCAACAAAGATGATCTTTAACTCTAAGTTGTTAAGCTTCTAACCAAAGCCGAAGCTGTGTTACCGCTCGTTGGCCCAGGCAATCATTACTCAAGAGGGGTGAATTGGGTTTATAAAACTTTCTAGATTTATTTAGCAAAAACGATTTTTCTGTTAAAACTTAATGCGCATACAATAAAAATAATTGAAACAATAAAGAATTAATCTTGAGACAAAATTAATACATGGTAAAAACAACATCTTCATTTATTCGCTCCAATTTATTTTTCTTTTCATTATTTGTTTCCCTTTTTTTTTTTTTGAAGAGGGGATTGGAACTTCTTCCAACTAGTGTACATGTTCATCACAATCATGAACGATCACAAACTTTTATTCGAAGAGGACAAAAAATTAATCCAAGCAAGTCTATTACCATAGAGCTTCAAAATAAGACAAACACAAGAACAATACGATGAAGCAAACTTTATTTGACAATCATAGCTCAACATCTTCTGACTTTATCCAATCATATGGTTTATGTCATCCCCTACTGCAACACCCATTCCCGAGTGTCACATTCTCAAACGATTATAAGGCCGAAAGTAATACTAATGCAGAAAATACGGGTTTTTTTTTCTTTTCTCAATGATACAATGAGATTTTCCAAATGAATAAAAATAATCAACTTAAGTTCACCATGCATTTCTAATAGTCATGTAGAAGTAGAGTGCAGAAAATAGAAACAATACTGAATACAGACATGGATCCAAGCCCAACTGAAAATAAGTATATAAGTAAGTACTAGGAGTCACAGCTCCTCAAAAGATACAACTGACAATTGGACACAGCCTGACCGAGACAACACAACATAAGGAGTCCCTCTCCGGACTCAAGGTAGACGTTGAACTGGGTCATCGTCGCGCCCATCGAGCAGAAATAGCAATACAAGCAGAGAAAATATATAGATATGGGTGAGATTCCCAATCATCAACACAGCAAAATAGCAAAAGTAAAAACGGGACGACACACTAGGTAACAACATACTCAACATGCATACCATAATTCTCAATATATCATGTTTAATCAATTAGCAGCATAAGACATCTTCGAAAGTAGAATATTGATGTACAATAAGTAAGTGTAATCATCAAGAACCATACAAAGCAATGCGATGTACATGACTCAATGTCATATGCTACAAGGGTAAAACTCTGACCCCTGTTCCATGGAGCTAACAAAACGTCGGAGAGAGTGAATGGGAGGACATGTTTCGTGTTTGCCAGCCTTGGGCAAGATGCTACAACAAATGTAACGTGCACATATTTGGCTTTACGGAAACACTATACACCAAGCATGAAAAGTAAGACATCTAGTAGAGGATAGCAGTGTATTGCTCGGATTCGTCATGACACAGAAGAATGACCAACTGGTCTCATGTCAGCCCTTCCAACCTTGATACCTCTAGGACCATTTAAGATCGTCACCGTAAGATTCGCACCAGCATCTAGGTGTAAGCTCAATCTTCTAGGCTCAAGGCCTTACAAACTCATGCAATGAAATTCCAATGCTTACACAAGGCAGGTGCGATAAAGCAATGTTTATCCACCGGATAAACCTCAAGGTTCACTAAGGTTCTATTCCTTAGGAACTATACGTGTCTTTGTATTATAAAACTTTTATCCATCGGATAAATCTCGTGATCCCTCCGGTATCGAGTCATCACAAGACTGAAACAATTGAACGACTTTCTTGGATCCAAACCATCGGTCGTCATCGAACTACTGTTTCAAAACCCAAAACGTTTCATGTTTGTGTTTGTGTCTTATGAATTACATCTCAAGTCCTAAGTGTTATGAAGAAGGATTGAGAATCCTCTTAGATAAGTCTTCGATCCTTCTTAAGTTATTAATTCCTTGAGTTTCAAGTAATGAAATAAGTATTGATTCACTTAAGTCTTTTGAATTCATTGATGAACTAAATCATCAATGGTATAGGGCATGGTCTTGTTCCATCATGTACTATACTTTATTATCTATTTTCTTTTGCTCTAAGTTAATTACTTAACTTAGGTTTTCATGCGTAAACTTTACGATTTGAGTTGAAAACTCCCAATTTAAGACTTTGTAAACCAAAACCTTTCTAATTGAAAACTCATTTGATTTAAAAATAACTTTGTTACTTGCTTGAAGTAAAGTACCGTAATTAATTTGAAAGGGGATTTCCCTCACTAACTTAGTGTAAAACCTGATCTAAGTTAGCGTAAATGAAAATGGAATTTCATTTAGTTTTCGAACTAAGATTCATTTAAATCTAATATTTTAGGACAAAGTCCTCTTTATACTTTGTTGAAGATTGAATGTTAACTTGGTTTTTTAAAAAGAATGTGACATCCTACTAAACCTAAGGTAACTTCATATTAATTTTACTTTCATGAAATCACTTTCATCATTTCATTCTTAAAACACTTATTTAATTGAACAAACTTTGACTAAAGTAAAACACATTTTCACCTTAGTTAAAAACACTTGAGGGCCTAACCCTTAGTTGATTCTTGGATCAAAATCACTTCTTGTTTGTTTTTGAAATACAAGTTACTAAAACACTTTCTAACTTTAAAAAACATTGAAGTTCAAGAACAAACTCATGTTCTTCCTCTTGCGTGCTTGAAGGCCGAATGCTATACCATATGGTACGTGAAGATTTTGCTTCACTAACTTGTCAAGTAATAGCTCAAAATGATCATAATATTATGACGAACAATAATCATACATCATTTAACCATAAACAAGCATAAAAATCCTTACTTGATCTAAAGATCAAAGTATGCTTTTCAACATACATGAAAACATTTTTCCATCCAAGCATACATCATCGTAAACATATACTAAGCATGGAAACATTATTACAATCATGTTCTCAAAGAAAGCTTCACAAATAAAGTAGTGAACCCAAGCAAGGGTTTCACCCAAATAAAGCATAAACAACCATTTTCATCCTCCACCTATTTTGGTGTGATGAGGTTCACTTCCCATACCTTTAGTGAAGAGGTTTAAGTGAAAGGAAACTCCGAGTTCCTTTAAAGAAAGGATGGCCGAACCTAGAGGAGAGAAAAAGGTGAGATCTTGAATTTGTTTTCAAGAAAATGAAGAACTAGAAGATGATTACTCAAGGTAATAAGCAAGGAAATGAAGAGAAAAGGATTTAGAAGCTCACCAACTCAAGAACAATTTCAAGGTTAGCTTGATGTTCTTGATGATCAAGAACACACTTCACCAAAACAAGAAACTTCCTTCACCAAAGTTGATCCTTGGATCAAGACAAGATGAAGTATGGTTTCAGAATTGAAGAAATAAGTTTGGTTGGTGATTTTGAGGTGATGGCCGAATGTGAAGAGAAGAGAGAGAAGAGAGGATTTTTCAAAACTTAAGAAATGAAAGCTTTGATCTTTAGAAGAAGTAAAAATGAAGTTGGTTAGTGTTTTTGTGAGTAAATGGCCGAATGGCCTAGGGAGTTTATGACCCAAAATCAAGCTAGAGTGTGATAGAAAATGAAGGGTCAAGATCTAATGGAAGTACATAGGTGTTGTGAGACAACCCCTTCCTCGGAGGTCCATTTGGTAACCCGAACTCAAATTCTTAACGTTGTAGCGCAGCGTGGGAATATAAAAATGCGGAAATAATAAAACAACCAACACTGATACCACAACTATATATGTCATACATATAAAAGTATGGACTCCATCAGTAGAGCCTACAATAACCGATACTAATTATAAAAGACTTCAGAGTACGCCACAAATAAAAACTGAAAGCATAGTGGCGGAAATAAAAGTATAGACGACTTCCTCTCCTGGCCCCAAAAATACATGTCACTTAATCCATATACTGGCCATAACAACTACGACTACTATCCCCCAATATCTAAAGTCCTCCAGCATCGGGATCTATGGCTCTCCCGCCAGCATCTGGTTCTACAGGTGTACCATCAATTTCCTCCGGCAAATCCTCAACATGATCTTCTCGTACAGTCGAGAATAATAAAATACGACATAGAAAATATAGGGGATAAGAAACAGCAATTCATCATATATGGGAAAACGGCTATATAAAATAATCTATATGGATAGCAACACTCATAGCACAACGGTAATAGCCAAACAACTCCCAGATAATTCTCTCTTAACTACTGTCTCTTACACTCATGCAACTAACAACGATATGGACGCGATCACGCTGCAACAGATCAAGATATCTCGTTCATCTCTGTGCCACCCCCCGTAATGCAGGGTTCGGTCAAAAGCCCTCAGGCTCAACTCGCGGCTACGATATTCCCCCGCCCGCAGGCTAGGTCGGAACAATCGCCCGCCCACAACATAACTTACGGCAACGACATATCCCCCCGCCCGTAGGCCAGGTCGGAATATTCGCCCGTCCGTTAACAACTCGACTTACGGCAACGACATATCCCTCAGCCCGCAGGCCAGGTCAGGACATTCGCCCGTCCGTCTACAACTCGACTAATGGGTACGATCATCTCCCCGCAGGCAAGATCGGAATCGCCCGTATGCCAACACAGGGATGAACAACAACTATGCAACATGAATCTCACTGACTCATCTCAGGATCAACACTTAGTGTCTCAACCACGATTCATAAACAACCACAACCAATTTTCATCCGACTTAACTGGGTATCAACTCATATCATAACATCAACAGATTAACTGTATCTCTAGGTTGAGTACTACGACATATATATAACCTCGACTTTCTCACTACACATTCATCACCCGATTTATCAGAAATCATTGCCTAGTTCTACTTAGGTATTAGCAGTCACAACATTACATCAACAACAGCCAGAATATATATTTAACAGTAAAATCAACTTACAAATAAATAACATTTAATCAATTATAGCATATGATAGACATCATACACATATCACATCTAATACATCAAATATTCAATCACAGCACAGACAACCTCAATATGCAGTAAAATCAACCTAATGGTCAAACGACCTCTAGTAGGGTTTGGGTCGCCCTACGCATATCAATATATATTATTTAAAGCTTGCCTCCCCGACGATATTGTGGTTCTTTCCCCCACACCTGATAGAAAACGTAGCAACGATCACGAACTCACGAGCACTTCTTGCTCCTCTGCACAGCCTCACAGCCGCAGCCTCACTCCTCCAACTGGCAACCGTACACGCTTTAGAATGATCGAATACGGTCTGATCCTTCACAATACATCACAACCAGAAATTAACATAATCAATTCCGATGAACTAAGGTTCGGCCCCTTTTTAGAAAAATAGGCTAGAGGTGTTAAAAATTTACCGACTCTTGGATCAATGATCCTTAAGCATACACAACACTAGATTAAGTCTTTTACACAAAAACTTTGAAACAAAACTTATGATTTCTCAAAGCATAGGTTTCGGCCACCTTCTTGGAAATATAGCTAGACATGTTATTTGATTACATGCTCTTGGATAGTGATAGAAAATGATGAAACTAGATCATAGAAATTGATTTCATATAAACATGAGTTTTCTATGATTTTCTAGAGATTTTTGAACTTAGAACTTAGAAGTTTTAAACAAGAACTAAGTGAAGAACAATGTAACTTATGGATCAAAGAGAGGAAGTATTAGAGATTTTAACTCTTGAAGCTTGAAGAAAAGTGAAGAAGAAAGCTTGCACTTTGAAGACAACAATAGAGGTTTGAAGAAAATGATTAAGGAGAGATGTGAAGGAATGTGTAGAAAACAAAGGAAGGGTGGTGGGGTATTTATAGGCTAGGTAGCCGCCCCCTTGGTGGGCTTTTTGGCCCAAGGCCAAAATTTTTTTAGATATTTTGTGACAAAAGAGTAATTTCTCTTAGGGACAAAATTGTCATTTCAACAAAAGATCTCATAAATATCTAGATATTTTCAGAAAATATCTAGATATTTTCAGAAACGTAATGATGACAGTGATGAGTCACAGGCACGCCTTCCCAGGTGATGTGAGTTCATGTTCATCCGTTTTTAACCCCGTTACTTTCACGATTTAGTATTTCGTCCCAAGAAAGTTGTGAAAACTTATTTATTTTAAAAATTTTCAAAATCGCCGATAACGTTCGCAATTTTATTTAAAGCCTAATCGTTTCGTTCACGAGTCAAAATTAGGTCATCTGAGCAGAAAAATAATACTATCAGTGTAAAACACAAACCGGGCTCCGTTTGAGTTTTTGACCAAAATTTAACCATAGCCTCCTACGATAGCGTAAAGCGTAACTATGGTCTCGGAATAATTTATTTCATTTTCTAGACCCTCCAATAGAATACAATGTCCATACCGGCTTCTAAACGTGGTCTTTGGTATATCCTCCCTCTTGACTCGAATCTGGTGATAGCCAGATCTTAAGTCAATCTTCGAAAATATTACTGCTCCTTTCAACTGGTCCATCAAATCGTCAATCCTAGGCAACGGATACTTATTCTTGATTGTCGCCTTGTTCAGCTGTCGATAATCCACGCACAGCCTTGAACTTCCGTCCTTCTTTTTGACGAACAGCGCTGGCGCTCCCCAAGGTGAAGCACTCGGTCTTATAAACTCCTTATCCAACATTTCGTCCAATTGCTTTTTCAGCTTTGCTAACTCCGTTGGAGCCATTCGATAATGTGCTATCGAAATCAGTCCAGTTCCCAGTACGAGATCTATAGCGAACTCTATCTCTCTTTCGGGTGGTAAACCCGGAACTTCATCAGGGAAAACTTCCGGAAACTCCCACACTATAGGCAATGAATACATCAAACTGTCCGAAAGAATCCGATAATGTCAGTACTGGTGATGTAGTCAACCTCCTCTTCAACTCTTGAAAACTTTTCTCACACTCCTCCGTCCATACAAAGGATATTCCCTTCCTTGTGAGTTGCGTCATCGGCAACGCGATCTTTGAGAATCCTTCGATGAACCTTCGGTAATATCCAGCTAAGCCCAGAAAACTTCGTATTTCACTCACCGACTTAGGGCTTTCCCATTGCACTACAGCTTCAACCTTTGCTGGATCTACTGCTATCTCATCCTGATTAATCACATGACATAAGAATTGTATTTCTTCTAACCAGAATTCACACTTGGACAAATTTGCATACAGTTGTCGGTTCTTTAACACTTGAAGGACGATCCTAAGATGTTCCTGATGTTCTTCCCGATTAAGGGGATAAATAAGAATGTCGTCGATAAACACAACAACAAACTTATCTAAGAACGGACGAAAAAATCCGGTTCATGTAATCCATGAACACTGCTGGAGCATTAGTTATACCAAAGGGCATGTGTTGGCTTGCTTGGTGTGTCAGAAGGCAAAGATAGAACACCAAAAGCCAGCAGGACTACTACAATCACAAAATGAGACAACCCCTTCCTAGGAGGTCCCATTGGTGACCCCACTTATAATTATTAGAGTTATAGCGTAGCGTAGTAGTATAAAATTTGCGGAAATATAAAACATACAATACATACTGATACCATAGTAATATATATACAGAGACATAAGAGTATCGGCTCCATCAGTAGAGCCTACAACAACTGATGCCAGACATAAAAGATTCAGAGTATACAGTAGATAAAACTAAAAACATAATAACGGAAATAAAGGCACGTCAGAGATCCTCTCCTAGCGCTCAAGGTCCCCCAGCATTGGGATCCGAGGCTCTCCCGCCGGCATTAGGCTCAACAGGTATTCCGTCAATCTCCTCTGGAAACTCCTCGTCAGGGTCTTCTCATACCGTCGAGAATAAAGAAATACAACATAGAAAAGTATAGGGGATAAGAAATAGTAATATGTCATACATGTAAAAAACAGCGATATAAATAATGTATATAGATAGCAACACACCAAATCACAACAGTGACAACCAAACAACTCCCGAATAATTTTTCCCTTAACTACTGTCTCTCACACTCATGCAACTAATGACTATATGGACGCGATCATGACGCAACATCCCCAAGTAGAACTTAAGATATTAACTAATCTTAATCGCATAATAAACGTTAGCGCGCCTTATTAATACGAAGCGAAGCGAAAAATTGAGCGCGGAAGCAATCAAATACACGGCGCGCAACGCTTATAAAATAAAATAAATTATTCCGAGGCCATAGTCACGCTCTACACTATCGTAGGAAGCTATGGTTAAGTTTTGGGTCGAAAACTCAGACGGAACCCGATCTGCGTTTTACACTGACAGTATGATTTTACTGCTCAGATGACCTAATTTTGACTCGTGAACGAAACAATTAGGCTTTAACTAAAATTGCGAACGATATCAGCAATTTTGAAAAAGTTCAAAATAAACAGGTTATCACGACTTTCTTAGGCGAAATATTAAATCGCGTAAGAAACGAAGCTGCGTAGGGATTTAACGGGACCCGTTAACGGATAAACATGAAGTCACCTCACCTAGGAGTGACTCACCAGTGTCATCATTACTTTTTTGGAAAATATCTAGATATTTATGAAATTAGAAAATATCTGAACGCAAAAAGACCAAAATGCCCCTGGTCTTTTTCCTAAAGGACATCCATGTCCCTAAAATATCTAGACAGGTGTCACAATTCACTCTCTCTCTCCTCAAAATTTCGAGCTCTCTCTCTTTCCTTCTCACCTTCATCTTCTTCTTCTTCCTTTCTTTCTTCCATTTCTCCATTTCCACCATTTTTTTTCCCTCCAACCTTCACCTCTATTTTTCTTCAACTTCCTCAAGGATTTTCAACCAAGTTTGTGAAGCAAAGTTGCTCCTCTCATCCTCCTATACCACCTAGAAGGTATAGATTTTATCCTTGAGCTCTCAATCTTTATTTTCTCCATTTATTTTCATGAATTACAATTTCTAGATCTAAACTTCAAAAATCTCTAGAAAATTGTAGAAAAATCATTTTGAGACCAAACCAATTCCTATGAGCTAGTATCATCCCCTACTATCATAATTCAAGAGCTTGTGATGAAATAAAATCTCTAGCCTATTTTTCTAGGGAAGGCCGAATGGGTTGTTTTAGGGGGAAAATGGGTTTTTGTTCTTTGTTCTTGATTCCACATGATGCATCCCTTAATCATGTAATCCAAGTGATTAGGAGGCCAAATCAAACTCTCACCTATTTTTCATGGTGATGGCCGAAACCCTACTTTGTTGGTTTAAGGGGTTTTGGTTCAAATCTTTGATAATTGATCATTGATTATGCATTAGGTATGCCTAAGGATCATTGATCCAAGAGTTGGTAGAATTTCAATATCCCTAGCCTATTTAATTAATTAAGGGCAGTAGCTAATCCTAGAGATTAGGTAGATTATGGTTTCATTATTTTAATTTCTGGTTGTGTTTTACTATATAGAAGCAGACAGGACTCGAACGCTCGATCGCGCACTCGATTGACTGCTGCGGAGCCGCATTTGGAATCTCTCGGGAAATTTACAAAGGTGGGGGAAAGAACCGCATTATCGTCGGGGAGGGAAGCTTTAAATAATATATATTGATATGCGTAGGGCGACCCAAACTCTACTAGAGGTCGTTTGACCGTTAGGTTGATTTTACTGCATATTGAGGTTGTCTGTGCTGTGGTTGGATATTTGGTATATTATATGTGATATGTGTATGATGTCTATTATATGCTATAGTTGATTAAATGTTATTTATTTGGAAGTTGATTTTATTGTTGAATATATATTCTGACTGTTGTTGATGTCTGTCGTGACTGCTGATGTCTGAGTAGAACTAGGCATTGATTTCTGATAAATCGGGTGATGAATGTGTGGTGAGAAAGTCGAGGTTATATATACATATATGTCGTAGTGCTCAACCTAGTGATATAGTTGATCTGTTGTTGTTGTGATGTGAGTTGATGCCCGGTTGAACCGAATGAAAGTTGGTCGTGGTTGTATATAAGTCGTGGTTGAGGCACTAAGTGTTGATCCTGAGATAAGTCAGTGAGATTCATGTTGCATAGTTGTTATTCATCACTGTGTTGGCATACGGGCGATTTCGATCTTACCTGCGGGGAGATGGTCGTACCGATTAGTTTGGCGTAGGGGCGATTTCGATCTTACCTGCGGGGAGGTGGTCGTACCCGTTAGTCGAATTGTAGACGGACGGGCGCATATCTCGACCTAGCCTGCGGGTGGGGGGATATGTCGTTACCGAAAGTTGAGTTGTTAACGAACGGGCGAATGCTCCGACCTAGCCTGCGGGCGGGGTAACATGTCGTTACCGTAAGTTGCGTTGTTGACGGGCGAATATTCCGACTTGGCCTGCGGGCGGGGGAATATGTCGTATCCATGAGACGATTTGGGCCTACGGGCTTTAGACTGAACCCTACCTTTATGGGGGTGGCATAGTGATCACTGTCATAAAAAACGTAATGATGACAGTGATGAGTCACAGGTACGCCTTCCCAGGCGATGTGACTTCATGTTCATCCGTTTTTAGCCCCGTAACTTTCACGATTTAGTATTTCGTCCCAAGAAAGTCGTGAAAACTTATTTATTTTAAAAATTTTCAAAATCGCCGATAACGTTCGCAATTTTATTTAAAGCCTAATCGTTTCGTTCACGAGTCAAAATTAGGTCATCTGAGCAGAAAAATAATACTGTCAGTGTAAAACACAAACCGGGCTCCGTTTGAGTTTTTGACCAAAATTTAACCATAGCCTCCTACGATAGCGAAGAGCGTAACTATGGTCTCGGAATAATTTATTTCATTTTCTAGACCCTCCAATAAAATACAATTACCTAAATACTGATTAATTAAAAGAATAAGAAAATCGTGGTGTTACATGTTGCTTTCATAACAAAAGTTGTAGAGATTAACCATATGTAGGTAGTTTAGCTTTTTCCATGAAAGAAAAGTTGACAAAGTGAAAGTTGTCATGAATTGACAAAAGGATGATTGTCCATACTCTACTTTATCATCAAGAGTTACGGTTAGATTTTAGGTTGAAAATTCAGACGAAAACCGGTATGTGTTTTCCACGGACAATAAAATTTTACTGATCAGAAAACTTAATTTTGACTCGTGAACGAAACGGTTAGGTTTTATATTGAATTCCCGACGACTTTGGTTATTTTGAAACTGTGACACCCCCTTCTAGGCGTCACATGGTTACCCAACACAAAGTAAAACATGAAATAAAATGTTTGCTGGTTTACTTTCGGAAAACAGATTTCTATACTTAGGTCTTACTTACTTTAAAAAAATCGTGATAAAATGTTTCTCCTTATAGCAGTAAATAATAAATACTTAAGATCAACATCAATATAACTCGTATAGGTATATATATATATATATAAATATATACATACATACATACATAATCAGTTAACAACGTACATAGTGGAACCTTGGACAACTGGTCCGTTTTCCAAAATATACTAACAGAAGTAAAACGTTATAAGTCCAAAAACTAGGTAGTGATGGGTCTGAGAATCATATCTCTAAGATCACCGCCATCAGTAGCCACTAACAAACTACCCAAAATCACTACCTCAAAGGAAACCCTAAGCTAGTATGACAAAACTAGTGGAATCCAATGGAAGGTTCCCTGAATGTATACCCCAAGCAGTAAGGTCCTCATGTCGCTCAAACATTAGGGAACAAACCCCCGGATGGGCTAAGCCTTCTTGTTCTGGTTCCATCTGTATACATATAATAATATATGCCAAAAAGGAAACAACACAACCCAGAAAATACAGCAAGGGTGAGAAATCAATATATGAACTCAAAATACGACAACTACATACGTCAGACCCAAACAGCAAGTTCCTATATACACACACATACCAAAATGATTTAGAAGCAATCATGGCATATTATAGACTATCATATCAGTGGAAGTAAAGCAAGGGCCTCATGCCCAATAATCATCGTCATTTTTAAAACATATGCATGGCACTTCCATTATCTAATACTTAGTTCTAAATTTCTGAAAATCCCATCACCTTGTCAACGAGTTGATCAAGCTCGGGGTACATTGGCCATCAGGTAGCAATGTCTAGCACCAACGTGCCATAATAACAAGCACCAACGTGCCATAATAACTAGCACCAATGTGCCATAAAGTCACCAGAGGTTCCCCTGTCATCAAGGTTCCCCATTCCATGGCACGTCTGCCCAAAAATATATGCATGAGAAAACCTTTTGTTTTCGTCAGTTTTTCTTTGTCGCATCATTATTTTCTCGTCGTTGAAGCACAAAGCTATCAACCACCACCACATTTTAGACTCTCAAGTCTTTTTTAACATCTTATCAAAAGGGACACATAGTCTGAAAATCGAAAAGGACATACAGTCCAACAGACCAAACCCAAAAATCCCCAACCAATGCACCAGTCTCGGATTTTGGATTCTAGAGCATACAAAAACGTCCATAAGCCTATAGGACCACACAATTGTCCACAAGCTTTCAGGACCTACTTACCAACACGGATCTTTGATTCACGTGTTCTGCAAAACCCTAGAACCCTGATGTCTCGGTTCCTAGGTTCGCCTTCAAAAACTTTTCTCTTGAAATACTAAAATCAAAACCCCAAATCTCCGAAGCTTACACACAAAGCCTTCGAGATTGGTTTTCCATAAAATAGAACTCTTGGTCAACACCAGTTTTTCTTTTGGAAAACCAAACTTTAGTAAAACATCAACGCTTTGAAAACGTAACTCATGGAAAACTCTAGGTCAAAGAAACCCTTTCTTTTGGAATACCTTAGTCAATCTTGAAATATAGTTCATGAAAAATCTTTTTCCTTTGATAAAACACTCTGCTTCTGAAACTGATCTTTTTGAAATACGATTACTCGAAATATCTCGTTTTATCCTTTCAACTCTATTGGTGATTTTTCTAAGAAAATGTTCCATCTTTAAAATTCACTTTTCCTAAACCAAACTTTGTTTTCAAATTTCTTTCCTTATATCTTTCTATTCCATTAATAAAATATATTTCATTTTTCTTATTCCCAAAATCAACATCAAGACGCATTGTCTTCAAATATTTTCCAAAACTCTTAACTTTTCTTCCCCTTAACTTTATGTCTCAAGCTTTTTGAAGCTTTTACCTTTACTTAGTTGGAACTCTAACCAATGTTAGGTCCTTAGCACACTACCAATCAACATAACATGTTAAGCATACATAACCATAATCAAACATGCTTGAGCACAATTAGGCATAAGCAAGCATAATTAAGCATAGTTAAATAGAATTACTCACAAAATAAACCACTCCACATCAAGACAACACATTACAATTTTACAAACCAGACGCACAAACATAGCATGCAACTGCCGGAAATTGAATTTCTCAGGTAATCTCCCCTTACCTCTTGAAGTTTTCCTCCGAATAAAAGTCGTCTGATCGATCTGCGAATTCTCTCGATTACTCCTCTGATTACCCAACAACAACTACATACACGCAATTAAACCAAACATCAACATTTAACAACACAAAATCCCTTATTTCTTCCTATCTAGGGTTCGGCTATGTGCTTTGAAATTTAGTTAGAGATGTCTAAAAATTCCTATCTCTTGGATGAATGATCCTTAGGTACCCTTAACACCAAATCAAGTGTCTTTATTCAAACTTGGATAAAAAATTCATGTTTTCCCCAAACGGGTGGTTCGGCCACTCTTTGATTAAATATGCTAGGGAAGTATTTTGATCACATACTCTTGGATTCAAGGCCTTCTAAGTGTGATAGAACTAAATCAATGCTTCTTATACAAAAAAATTTGAACAAAACCCTATTTTACCAAAAACGGGAGATTCGGCCCCTATATACCCATATGGGTTAGAGAACTCTTTTGGTTAAATGCTCTTGGATAATGAAAGAGGGTAATGAAACTAGCTCATAGAACTTGCTTTTACATTAAAAGGATTTTTCTACAATTTTTCATGAAGTTTGAAGTTCAACTTGAACAAAGCTTGAAAACACAAGATTCCATGGAGGAATATGGAGATTAAGAGATCAAATGCTAGGATTCCATACCTCCTAGATGATGAAGATGAATGAGCTTCTCAACTTCTCTTCACAAAAGTTCTTGAAATTTCTTTAAGAAATGGAGAGAAAGAAAGGAAGAAGATAAAGTGAAGGAGAAAGAAAATGGTTAAGTGCTCATGTAGGGGGGGGCGCGTGTGACATATGATGAGGAGGGACAAGGATGTCCAAAATTTCTCACTTAAGGGCAATTTGGTCTTTTCCTCATAGGGCAAAATGGTAATTGTGAAAAAGGACGGGGGCATTTTGGTCTTTTCGCATTCAGATATTTTAAACGTCATCATGACACTGGCACACCTTCCTAGGTGATGTGACCTGATGTTTATCCATTAGCGGGTCCCGGTAAATCCAAATTCGGCTCTGTTCGTCACCCGATTCAAGATTTCGCCCGAATAACTTATATTATTTCGCTTTTTAGTGCGAAAAGCCAATTTTATCAAAATTGTAGGAAATTCGATTCTAGACCTAACTGTCTCGTTCACGAGTCAAAATTAGGTCTTCTGAGCAGTAAAATCTTACTGTCAGTGAAAATGCAGACCGGGCTTCGTTTGAGTTTTCAACCCAAAATTTAACCGTAGCTCTCTACAATAGCGTAGAGTATGAATATGACTTCGGTTTATCCAAAATCATTTTCTAAAATTCAGATAAAATATAAATGTATTTATATTCATTTTCGACCTTAAAAAGTAGCGAAAATCAGGGTTTTACATCTTTTCACTAAAAGTGAAATAAGATATTTAATATTCGGGCGAAATATTAAATCGAGAAATTGACGGAGCCGAGAACGGATATGTAGAGACAAAACCGGACACCGAACGAGAGACACATGTCACCAAAGTGCGATAAGTCAGTGCGTGAGTCACCACCATGACTCACCACAAGTCATGATTACTTCTCTAAAATATCTAGATATTTATGGGGAAAAGGCCATTTTGCCCTTAGCCTTTTTGTGAAATACCATTTTTGTCCCTATGTGATTTTACTTTTTTGTCCCTAAGAACTAATGGAATCATCCTTGCCCTTATGACTCACCATTGTCATGATTTCTTTTCTAAAATATCTAAGATATTTATGATAGAAAAGACCATATTGCCCCTAGGAACTAATGGAATTCCATCTTTGTCCTAGTGAGTCACCATAGTCATGATGGCTTCCTAGAAAATATCTAAGGTTCCTTGCGAAAAGACCAAATTACCTTTGGACTTCATTATGAATTTCATTCACATCCAACTAGTGTTTTGACAACTATATGTTATCAGTGCGTGTTCCGACTCAAAACAGCATAGCAAGCTCAAAACAATATCTTATGATCATTAAGCAAATAATTGAAATTCAAATACGAATTTTCAATTATTAACCATTCTTACGATTATTATTAATCAGGTTGTGTTCTCAATCAAGTTATTCACACAAACAATTAAAAGACAGCTATAGGAATTTTGGGATGTTACAACACTACCCTCCAAAAAGAAATTTCGTCCTCGAAATTTACTTTAGAAGAGATGCGGAAACTGTTCCCTCATCCTTTCTTCCAACCCCCAAGTGACATCACTTGAGGTCTCGTTCCAGATAACCTTGACTGAGGATATCTCTTTCCCTCGTAGTGCCTCCAAATTTTTAAAGCAAAGACCACCGCTGCTAACTCTAGATCATGAGTAGGGTAGTTCTTCTCATGCACTTTCAACTGCCTCGAGGCATACGCTACCACTTTCCGATTCTACATAGAACATAGCTTAATCCTTGGTATGAAGCGTCACAATACACTTCAAAAGGTTCACTTGGATCTGGTAACACTAACACTGGCGAAGTAGTCAACCTCTTCTTCAACTCCTGGAACTCTGTTCACAAGCTTCAGTCCACTCAAAAGCTTTATCCTTCCTCGTCAACTGGGTAAGGGGTCCTACAATCTTAGAAAATCCCTCGATGAACCTCCGATAATATCAAGCCAAACCCACAAAACAGCGTATCTCAATCACTGTTGTTGGTTTCTCCCACTCAAGAATTGCTTCGACTTTTGACGGATCTACCGCAATTCCTTCCTTTGAAATCACATGACCCAAAAAAATGCACTTCGTCATGCCAAAACTCACACTTAGACAGCTTCGCGTACAACTATTTCTCTTTCAAAACCCGAAGAACCACACTAAGATGTTCAGCATGTTCCTCCTGATCTCGCGAATAGATGAGTATATCGTCTATGAAGACAACGACAAACTTATCTAAGTAGGGACGAAAAATCCTATTCATATAATCCGTGAATACGGTTTGAGCATTCGTCACCCCAAAAGGCATTACAACGAATTCGTAGTGCCCATAGCGTGTTCAAAACGCTGTCTTTGGTACATCCTCTGTCTTCACACAAATCTGGTGATATCCCGATTGCAGATCGATGTTGGAGAAAACTATCGCTCCCCTCAACTGATCCATCAATCCTCGGAAAAAGGTACTTGTTCTTAATAATAACCTTGTTCCACTAGCGATAATCCATACATAAGCGAAAAGTTCTATCTTTTCTTCTTCACTAACAGCACAAGAGCTCCCCACGGCGACACACTAGGTCTAACAAATTGCTTCCCTAATAAATCCACTAATTGGTCCTTCAAGGTTTCCAACTCTGCAGGTGCCATACGATAAGGTGCCATAGACATGGGTCCTATTCCTGGCAGAAGATCAATTGAAAACTCGATGTCTCGAACTGGCGGTAAACCTGGTACATCCTCAGGAAAGACTTCCGGAAACTTATTCACGACAGGCACATGGTCTAAGACTAGCTAGCTATTGACCTCCAAAGAAGATAGCAGCATGTATCCTTAAGCTCCTCCTCTCAACAAAGTGTTTACTTGGTTGGCAACTGTTGCGATGAAAATGGTTGATGTGCAAGTATACATAATCATTTAACAAGTAATAAAGTGTAAGTGAGATCGTTCCCACAAGGATTATATGGTGAATCAAGTACCAAGTTTGAATTAATGGTTCTATTAATTAAGATTAACAAAGAGTAACAAATAGTTGGTGTGTGTATGTGCCCAGAACAGTTTTGGGAAATAAATGCTAGAGCAATAAAAACGGTTTTGTTAATAGAATGGGTAAAACAACTATGGGAAAGTATCCCTTGCAACTTCAATCTAGTTCAGTTATGCGTTTGCAGTGTTACAACAGTTTGTTTTCCAACAGTTCTGAGATGAACTTCACTAAACGTCTCCTATTCCTAGGTCCATATTAGTTACATTCACACCTCACTTAAGCTCGTTCCAGCTAGCCTAAGAGTTAGAATGTTCATTCCTAAATCATTCTTCATCACAATTTTCCAATTAATGATTTTACTCTTATCTCTAAAACAGTTTTGCTACACTTAGGTTTCCAAGCAGCCGTGAGCTCAAGTTCTGACTAAGGTGATCAAGCTTAATTAAAACACAACCAAATCAGATTTATAGAAAATGCAATAGCAAAGCATAACATAACGTTTACTAGAAATCGATTACAAGTTCAACATTTTACGTAGCTACAAGATGTTTAGCTCATGTTGAGCTTACAAAAACAAAGAGAAAAACAAGAAATGGAAGAAAAAGTCATTATAATGGAAGAGAGAGAGAAAGGGGCGCAGCTGCTGTCCTTGCTCAATAGGGAATATGATGTCTGATAATTGTGAAGGAACCTGTTTGAAACACAAGAAGGGGGTTAAATTGTGTTTCTTAAGTTTTTAAAACTTTTCGCAAGCAGATATATATGTTTTAATAAGGTTGGATGATGAAACGTTTAAAAGACGCTGGAAGCGTTTCCAAACACCGGTTGGACGCTCACTTAGTTCGATTAAGATAAAGAGACAAGCACAATAAGAAAGCAATTCAATCCCAAGACGTTAGTAATAAAATAAACTAAGCGAAGATAAGGGAAAGAAAAGAACACAAAGATATTATCTTGGTTCACTCTTCACCAAAGAGCTACGTCCAGTCCTCTCTACTTGAGAGCTTTATCTACTATAACAAAAACCCTTTGTTACAAGTATTCAACACCTCTTCAGGCAAGTATTCTACACCTCTTCAGGTAAGTATTCTACACCTCTTCAGGTACTCTACGTATTCTTTCTATACAAGCCTCTTCAGGCTTAACCAACTAGGTTTTGAAAAGATTTTTGTTCTACTAACTCACTAAATGTGAGAGTTTGAACCTAAAGCTTAAAACTCTTGAATAAAACTCTACGCAGAGAGTGATATGAAAATAAAGATTAGAGTTAGCTTTTCGAGCTTTGAGTGTTTCTCTTTGATTGCTTTGAGTGCTTGTATATCTCTTGTTCTGTGTTCGTCGTCGTCGTCACTTTGCATCTTCAAGATCAGAGGTATCTATAGCATACTTGATTCAATCAAATTTGGTCTTCAACGGATGGAAAAGGATCCGTTCTGAATGAGCATTAAATGTGTTAGACCGTTGAGTTTGATAACTTCCTTGAAGCTTCTGATCAGCAAAGTAGACTATCTGGTTTGATAGCTAGAAATGGGACTGACATATCCTCTTTGTACTCGAAAGTTGCCTTTAGTCTTTCTCAAAAGAGAAGGTCAACTTCTTTTTGTGTCAGGGACAGTCTGGCTTTTGCTTTTGTTTGAACGAGTGTTACAAGGAATATTTGTCCAAAGGATATAACCTTTTTACAAGGAATAATAAAAATTAAAAGCTTTACAAATGTATTCGCGCTGAACAAATAAAGCATTATTGGACTATAGCAATTATTCAATGATAGCAAGAGTCTTTGGACTCAATGATTCTATTGATATAGCTTTCTATCGTCTGATTTGAGTAAGAACTTAAACCAGTTTTGTAGTTCAGACGAGTGAAAGTCTTTGGACTTAGATAGTCTTTGGACTTATATATATTATCCTGCACACTTACGATAAAGCGTTAGTCCATAAGAAGTCTTTGTTCTTCTGAAATTAGTTCTTTGTTAACATCAAAACATAAGGGATTAATGGACTATAAACACTTTGGTTCCAACAATCTCCCCCTTTTTGATGATGACAAAACATACTAATTTGATTGAACAAAGTGTCTTAAAGAGCAGAAAAGCTCCCCCTAAGACAAATATTCTAAGTATGTAAAGCATGTAAGACAGAGCAAGCAATTTAGCATATATAACAAGACGTATAATGAATATGCAATCAAGATATACTATGATTTAATAATTTCTATTTCAATCAAAGACTATTTCAATCAAAAAACCTTTTCTCCCCCTTTTTGTCATCAGACAAGGTGTAACACCCCGATTTTCGAGTTTTCGTAATTATTCAGTATTTATGAACTTATATTTTATTCGAGGCCTTAGAAATGGCAATAAAATATTCGGAAGCCATGGTTAAGTTTCGGGCGAAAGCTCAAACGGAGCCCGGTCTGCGTTTTTCACGGATAGTAGTTTTTTCCTACTATCAAGACCTAATTTTGACTCGTGAACGAAACAGTGAGGTTTTATATTTTATTTCCAACAATATTGGTTATTTTGGAAATATTCAAAAAAAAATAAGTCGTCATACGACTTTCTTGGGCGAAAACCTAAATCGGGTAAAGAACGGAGCTGAATACGAGATTTCAGTGACCCGTTACGGATACGGTTGAAGTCACATGGTATGCTATGACTCATCAGTGACTCATCAGTGTAATGATTACATTTAGAAAATATTTGGACGTGAAATGACTAAAATGCCCTTGACCCTTTTCATAATTACCATTTGCCCTTGAATGAAAAGATCGTTTTGCCCTTGAGAATTTATGGAATAACCATTCTGACCCTGTGACTCACCATGTCATCATTACCTTTCTAGAAATATCTAGATATTTATAAGGGAAATGACCAAAATGCCCCTAGTCTTTGAAGGAATTACCAAATTACCCTTTTGGTTATTTACAAGTTTGTCATGACATCAATATATATATTTCTCTCTTTCTCTCTCTTGGCCATTTCGGCCATCACTCTGTCTCTCTATTCTCTCTCTTGTTCTTCATATTCTTCATGAGTTCTTGAGTGTTCTTGAGTGTTCATCAAAAGTTCTTCACAAAAACCCTAGTTTGATCTTCAAAAGTTGAAGTTTTTGAGTGAAAACTTGTTTCTTCTTCACTAATCTTTGATCCTAGGAGGTATGATCCTCATATTAACTCCCTCAACCTCTCTATTTCATCTCTTGAATCATTTGATTCATGAAGATCCAAGTTTAGATCTAGAACTTTGAAAATCCATAGAAAATGGTAGAAAAATCCAATGACCATGAAACCAATTTCTATGAACCCATCATGATGTGTACTTTGAGTGTCTAGAAGCATGAATCCAAAAGAAATTTTCTCCCTATTCTTCCATAGGAGGGCCGAATCCTAATCATGATGAAAGGATGGGTTTTGTTGCAATTTTTGGCTATATAGCACTTGTTCTAGCTTACTTGATGTCTTTGAACCCTAAACCCAAGAGCAAAACATCAACCAAAGCTCCTAAACTATTTCTCCTCTTCATGGCCGAAACATATAGGGTGTAGAACCATGAGTTTTGTCTCAAATTTTTCGGTCATAGGGCTTGATTTAGTGTTAATCATGCTTAAGGACCAACCATCCAAAAGTTTGGAACCAAATGAGATCCCTAGCCTTTTTATCCTTTCATGGCCGAACCCTATACCTTCTTGGGGAAGAAAACTTATGTTTTGATGTTATAGATTGATGTTGCTTTGTTGTTTGAGTTGAATTGTGTTTGATTGTTTTAGGCGACGCGAACGGAACTGGAGGCGGAACCGAGAACCGATCTAGTTTGGAGTGAACACCTTTGTGAGGTAAAGGGAGGTAGTTCATTTTGAGTTTGGTAGCCTCATGGTATATGATTGATTAGTGTGTTATGATTGAATTAAGACTTGATGTATATGTATACTTATATCCTGGATTGATTGGATATTAAGTGTTGTGCATAGTTGGTTATTTGATATAACTGTGGCATGGATGCCTTGGATGATATCTTATTGTGATATTGAACTATTGAGATATATATCTATATATATATTTATATCCTGGATGAGCATAGGACTGGCTATGTCTCGATAATTGTTAAAAGACTTGGAATCAAAAACAAAGTTTTGAAAAACACGGTTTGAAATTAAAAGTGGTTTTTGGAAAACGTATTGCTTTTCAAGAAAAGTTAAGTTCCCTTTTGAAAAGTATATTCTTTTGAAAAGTATGTTCTTTTGAAAAGTATGTTCTTTTGAAAAGTATGTTCTTTTAAAAAGTGGTTTTGTGAAAAGTCATGCAAAATGTGTTTTATTCTGTATAGTGTTTAAAAAGGGCGTGAAACCTTAGAAAACGGTTTTGTTTTCAAGAAAGGTGTTTTTCTCGGAAAATGTGGAAATGTTTTATTTCAAGAAAACAAAAGTGTATTTTGTTTTCCAAAGTTGTTTTGAGAAAGTTTGACCGAAAAGAAAAATGATGAACCTTTGAGACGAACCCAAACCTAGTGGCCGAGACGTCAGGGCTAGTGTTTTGTGGATTGAGCACTCGGACTTCGTGTCCTGTGTTTTTGATTTGAGTGGGCTTAATGCCTTTTTGAAACGAGTCGTGGACTTTATGTCTCGACATTTGAAAGAATGAACGCAAAGAAAACAGAAAACTTTCTTTGTACATGCATGCACCGGCAGACGTGCAATTTGAAGCCGAGCTACAACTCTAGTAGTTGAGAATTTAATCAGTCAAGACCACTAGGTCTATAGGGACATTCTGTGTTCGAGATCCCACAAGTGGCCGGTGGCATAGCAACCCCGCGCCGTGGTAAATCGGCTGCCAAACACGAATGAACTTGATCTGAGACTGGCGTATTCAGGATATGGTTATGACGTGGTACCCTGGAACAATTGGAGTTCGGACCTAAATAGAGAGGCCGACTCATGAGACCAATTGTGTTACGGGTGTTACTACGGCCTATCGCTCGATGTTGGGTAGTAGGAATCTTCGGAGTACATGAATTAGAAAGATGATATTGAAGTCTCATGCATTATTATAACTCATGATTGTGTTTGAGATATTATATTGTGTTGTATAAATGACTGTTCATATAACTATATTTATGTTGTTTGTCGCCTGTGCGGCTATCATGATAAACTTATTATATGAGTATCTCACCTTTGCCTGTACATGTTGGACACCTTGTTGTGTTTTTGGAACACATGTACAGATGTTGTTCATAGGTCCCCGCAGAGATGTGAGGACTCGGATGACGGAGCGTTCTGATGAAGTTGACGTTGGGTTGTATCCCAATGGCTACTTTTAGCCCACCAACTTAGGAGTCTTTTATTTTGAGCAGTCTTATATTACTGCACGCTTTTGAACTTATATTTTCAAGTTTGTAATATGTTATATATTAGGTGAATATTGATGTGCTGTAAGAAGTTCATTTCTTCACCTTGAGTTTGTATTGCCTATGCATGTAGAAAATTTTTAAAACCACATTTTCGAACGTCGCTACTTAATTAAAGTATTTTTCCAAAAGCAACCAGCGTTTTATTTTCTTGATTTATTTCCGCATTAGAGTCCGAGTATGTAGCACCCGCGAGGGGGGTGTTACACAAAGGAAGGAAAACCACATCATAGTCAGTTTTAAAACGATAAAAAAGAAGTTTTAAGACGAAGGAGGAGGAGTAGGAGGTGGAGGAGAAGGTTTAGGAAGGAAATTTTGAAACATGGCCGCAATTTGTTGAAGCAGCACAGCATTGTTGGCTTCAATGGATCGTTAGACGAACTCTTGAAACTCCGAAGGAATCGCAGAGACAGAGCTTTCAGCTATGGCCTTAGTTGCATCCACATTTCTCTGATCAGGAATCACACTGAGAGCCTGAGAGGGAGATGGATCAGCAGGATGGACCACTGAAAGAGGGATAGGTTGAGACTTAGAGGGTACTGAATCTGCAACTCGTTCCATTTCCTTAGCATGATATTCAGGAGAAGGGTCCTTATCGACGATCTCGGTGTCCCCAGTTTCTTTAGGAATAATCGGTTTTGTGGCAGGTGGAGGTGCTTCAGATTTAGGATCAATGACAGGTTTGGGTTGAGGTGGAAGAACATCAAGGATGATCTCAGCATCATCATATCTATTTTCTCTCCATCTTGGGACTGGTTCTGGAAGCAGATCCCTTGGATACAACGGTATACCAAAGATGTCGTTCATGATCAGAAAGTCAGCATCAGAGATTCGGTATTGTCTTGGGAAGACACGAATCTTTTGCTTTTCTTCGATAGAGAGATCAGACGAGGATGCTTCTTGAGAGCATCTCCAGATGAAGTTTTCCCAGTAAACCTTTGCGTCTGGGTCAAAAATTTTGTTAGGATCCTTCTGCCAAATGTGAGCCAATTACACTCGTCCAAAAGAGAGGATCAAAGGCATGCTTGTAAAGCAGCGTCCAAGTCTCAAGCTTTTTGCGTCCATCTTTATTTTTATTTGGGTCCAGTATTGGAACCTTGGACAAGCTCTAGGAGGAACAACTCCTACTCTAGTTTCTGAGCTTCTGGACCAAAACTTCTTGGGCAAGTTGTGATGGATCTTGGCCTCTTTAGACATGTCACATTCCTTCCTGATAGCGTAGTAGGGAAGAAAGTCGCGAACATCAGAATATTCCTTCTAGGCTGAGGGATAGCTTGAAATGAATTTGACGTCTTGATCAAGAAAGATGTTGGTCAGACCATACGTCCTTGATCTTCTCTAGTATGGGTCTTCAACCTCAAGGGGTTGCTCAACAGTAGGAGTAAAAACTGAACTAGACCGAGGTTCAGTATTACCTTTGGGTTTAGCTCTTGTGGACCTTGCTCTTGTTGCAGTAGGCTTAGGCCGAGAGACTTCAGAAGTGGATTCCTTCCTTGGACCTTTGATCACCCTAGAGATAGGTTGATCGTCCTCATCTTCCTCATCAACAGAAGCTAGAACCAGCTTCCTTTTTCTTGAGGGTTGGACGGTAGGCTTTGGACGAGCAAAAGGAGTCTTAGATGTTGGACGAGAAGGCTCAGTTGAGCATCCAGCTAAGACTTGTTGGATAGACGCTTTGTCAGAACCTTGCGTCTGAGCACCCTTCAGCTTTCCTTCTTGTTTGGACTTCTTGAAACCGTCCAATTGCATGATCACCAAGCTTTGTTTGTTGAATTCAGGTTGATGCACACGATCTATTCCATGAATACCATAGTATTTGTGCCTTTGTTCTGGAGTCAGATGAATGAGATCCTCATAAACCATGAATTTCTCAAAAATCCTTGAGAGAAGGGCAGCATAGATGATAGAGGTGTTCTTCCCAGAGCCTTCAATGGCATACTTGAAGAAGGCGAACAGAAGGAATGGAAGATTAATCTGCCTCTCCAGAATCAGACGAACTAGGCAGAACTAATGTGCCTTAGAAACATTATCCTTCGACCCAGCTTTGTGAAGGATAACCTTGTTCAAAATCTGATGAAGAACCCTAGCCTTATTAGTCATTCTTGAGGCTATTAGTTTGTCTGACAAGTTCTTCAAGAGACACTCTTTAATGGCGTCAAAACCTTTGAGTTCTTCTTCCCATTTGTCCTCACAAGTTATTCCCGATTGAGCACACCCAATGGCATTGGAAATGGTAGCTTCAGACATGATAACCTCAGTGTTAATCACCTTGTTCCGTATTTTCCTTGGAGAAACCGTAGGGTTTGTCCAGAACTCCCTAACTAGAACAAGGTAGATAACAGGGGGACCTTCAAAGAAACTCGACCACCCAATGGCGTGAATGTTTGGGAAGACATCTATCCTATTTTCAGCAAGAAATTGAAGGTTGAACTTGAACTCTACCAGAACGTCAGTAGTCTGGGCATCAAAGGTCTTTCCTTTACCCTTAGCAGCAATGGTGGAGGAAGAAGTTGCCATTGTTTCAGAGAAGAGATTTTTGAAAAAGAGGGAATTTGCAAAGAGAGGTTTTTCAGAGAGATAGAGATTGTAAAGATGCAATCTTTAACAAGTTTTGGTTTTTATAAAATAGAAGAAAGAAAGCCGTTTGTATTTTTAAAAAGAGAGAGGATGGTGAAACGACGTGCATTGAATGACTGACACACGTTCCAGACCTTTAAACCGTAAAAAGCAGTTTTGAAATTTATTGAAAACTAAACTGACTCAGTTAAGGGAATGAGAATTAATTTTACATTCAACAAAGATTTAGTTCAATTAATGCATTGGATGAGCAAGCAATACATATTGGACGAGCATGCATTGGACTAAGGCAAATATTGGACGCATGCATTGGACTCACATTTAATCAACGAAATGCATGTTCAGATATTTTCTTATGAATGTGAACCTATCTTCAGCCAGAGGTTTAGTAAAGATATCTGCCCATTGATGGTCAGTATCAACAAATTGAATATCAATAATTCCTTTTCGCACATAGTCTCTAATAAAATGATTCTTGATTTCTATATGCTTTGCTCTAGAATGCAATATGGGATTTTTAGACAAGTTAATGGCAACAGTGTTATCACACATAATTGGAATGTTACTTGCAAACACGTTGTAGTCTTCCAACTGATGTTTAATTCAAAGCAGTTGTGAGCAGCAATGTACTCAGCTTCAGCAGTTGATAGAGCAAATGTGCTTTGCCTTTTGCTTGACCATGAGACTAGATTGGCTCCTATGAAGTGACAACCTTCACTGGTACTTTTTCTTTCTATTTTGTCTCCACCATAGTCAGCATCACAGAATCCAACTAATCTCTACATACCTTTTGGTCTACCTTTTTATCTTTGTCATCTTTTTTTAGTATGGACGTTGGATGCATTGGGGATTTCATTAGTTTGCAATCGTCTAATTTGAATCGTTTCAGAATCTCCTTTGTGTACTTCGTCTGATGAATGTACACTCTGTCCGTTGTTTGCTTTACTTGAAGTCCGAGGAAGATTTTTAATTCTCCCATCATTCTCATTTCAAATTCCTTTTGCATTAAATCAGAAAACTCTTGACAAAGAGATTCACCAGTTACACCAAATATTATATCATCAACGTAAATTTGTGCTTGACTTTCTAAAAGGAGTTGTATCCACTTTTCCTCTTGAGAAACCATTCTCCATTAGGAAAGTGTTGAGTCGCTCATACCAAGCTCTAGGAGCTTGTTTGAGTTCATATAAAGCTTTCTTAAGCTTATATACATGCTCAGGATGGTTTTGATCTTCAAAACCAGGTGGTTGAACAACATACACTTCTTCATTAATGAAACCATTTAAGAAAGCACTTTTTACATCCATTTGATAAAGCATGATGTTATGATGTGCAACATATGAAAGTAAAATGCGTATGGCTTCTAGTCTAGCTACTGGAGCAAAATTTTCAGTGTAGTCAATACCTTCCTCTTGAGAATAGCCTTGAGCAACTAACCTTGCTTTATTTCTTACAACTTTACAATCCTCGTCCAGCTTGTTACGATAGATCCACTTGGTTCCAGTGACAGACTTATCCTTTGGCAGAGAGACCAATGTCCAAACGTCACTACGTTGAAACTGGTTGAGCTCTTCTTGCATAGCGAGGATCCAACATTCATCCATTAAGGCTTCATCCACAGACTTTGTCTCCATTTCAGAGATGAAGGCTGAGTCAGCTTGCTCTCTGAAGGTTGACCTTGTCCGAACTCTATCATTAGGTTTGCCAATGATTTGATCCTTAGGGTGATAAGTCCTGAATTGTAATGAACGAGGGGTGTTGACAACTTGATGAGATGATGAAGCGTCCTGAGTTGCATCTGATACTTCATCTTTGTTAGGCGTTGGACGATCTTCTGTATCGTTCAGATTCAGATCTGCAAAAGAATCATCTAGCTTTGATAATCTCTTATCAGGCTGTTTGTCATCGAACTTAACATGGATGGATTCTTCAACAATCAATGTTCTGGAGTTATAGACTCTAAAAGCTTTGGACATTTCAGAGTATCCTAAAAATATTCCATTATCTACTTTGGCATCAAATTTACCAAGTTGATCCTTAGTATTTAAAATAAAACATTGACATCCAAAGGGGTGGAAATAAGAAATGTTGGGTTTGCGTCCTTTCCACAATTCATAAGGAGTCTTATTCAAGATTGGTCTTATGTATATTCTATTTTGAATGTAGCAGACAGTATTTACATCTTCAGCCCAGAAGTGTTTAGGAACAGAATTATCACTGAGCGTTGCCTTGGCCATCTCTTGAAGAGATCGGTTCTTTCTCTCAACAACACCATTTTGTTGTGGTGTTTTAGGGGCAGAGAAATTGTGATAAATACCGCTTTCATCGCAGAACCTTTGGAAAATCTCATTTTCAATTTCACCTCCATGATCACTTCTGATTGAGCTTATAGATATGCCTTTTTCATTCTGGACGCGCTTACAGAATATAGTAAAAACCTTGATAGACTCATCCTTGTGAGCAAGGAACTTAACCCATGTCCATCTAGTGTAGTCGTCTACTACGACAAGCCCATATTTCTTACCACTGACAGAAGCAGGCCTTGTTGGGCCAAACAAATCAAGATGCAACAGCTCTAGTGGTCTTGAAGTACTAACAATGTTCTTGGACTCAAAAGAGTTCTTAACTTGTTTTCCTTTTTGACATGCGTCGCAGAGAGCGTCCAATCTATACACGATCTTTGGTAGACCTCTTACGAGATTATGCTTGTTTAGTCTTGAGATTAATCTCAGACTTGCATGACCAAGTTTTTTGTGCCAGATTCATCGCTCAACTTCAACAGACACTAGGCATGATACACTTTGATTTGAGAGTTCCCCCAAGTTAATCTTATAAAGATTATTTTGCCTCTTGGCGGTGAATAAGATAGACCCATCAAGGTTCTTGACTATACATTCACCTTTATTGAAGGAAACATCAGATCCACTGTCACATAATTGACTTATGCTAAGCAAGTTGTGTTTTAATCCTTCAACCAGAAGAACATTATCAATAGAAGGAAAAGGATGCTTACCAATCTTACCAATTCCAACTATCTTCCCTTTTTGGTTGCCTCCAAAGGTGACCCATCCACTAGTCTTTTCACGTAGTTCTTGGAACCTACACCTTTCTCCCATCATGTGACATGAGCATCCACTATCCAAGTACCAAGACTGAGGTTTTCTTTGTATTGCTAAGCAGATCTGAAATAGGGATTATCATGTTTTGAGGTACCCAGATAGACTTGGGTTCTTTTTGGTTAGTTTGTGGTCTTCGTCCATGCATTTTGGTTTTCTTTTTGTGTATGCATTTCGAAGAGATATGCCCACTCTTTCCACATAAATTACAATAAGTATTGGATGCATGCTATTTTGTTTTCTTTTTGCTTTCCATAAGATTGAAATGTCTTATGATATTTATTGGACCTTGATCCTTTCTGAGAAGCTTCTTGTTTCTCAGAGTCATAGCCTAGGCCAGACTTATCGTGAGGTGATCCTGAATACCTCAATATAAAATTTAGCTTCTCTGAACCTCCAACAAGCTTTGATACGCTTTTGGTTAGGTCAGATACCTCTTGTTTTAGTCTAGTTACCTCGTGAGGTTCACTGGACCCAGAGGTGAGTCTGTCAGTTAGACTGACATTCTCAGCTTTCAGCTTATTGTTTTCTTCAATGAGCTGCTCGTTTTGTTTGTTGGCATCTTCCAACTCTTTATTTATTTTTGAAAAATTTCTTTTAAGCATAATATATTGATGATGCAATAAAGAAGAATCATTAAGCAGTTCATCATATGCTTCTTGAAAAGAATCAGAAACAGATACCTCTTCTTCTTCAGATTCAGCGTCTGATGAGGTGTTTGCCATTAGACAGAAGTTTGAGGCAGACGGACTCCTTGGAAAGAAAAGAACACAGAGATATTATCCTGGTTCACTCTTCACCAAAGAGCTACGTCCAGTCCTCTCTACTTGAGAGCTTTATCTACTATAACAAAAACCCTTTGTTACAAGTATTCAACACCTCCTCAGGCAAGTATTCTATACCTCTTCAGGTAAGTATTCTACATCTCTTCAGGAACTCTAAGTATTCTTTCTATACAAGCCTCTTCAAGCTTAACCAACTAGGTTTTGAAAAGATTTTTGTTCTACTAACTCACTCAATGTGAGAGTTTGAACCTAAAGCTTAAAACTCTACGCAGAGAGTGATTTGAAAATAAAGATCAGAGTTAGCTTTTCGAGCTTTGAGTGTTTCTCTTTGATTGCTTTCAGTGCTTGTATATCCCTTGTTCTGTATTCGTCGTCACTTTGCATCTTCAAAATCAGAGGTATTTATAGCATACGTGATTCAATCAACTTTGGTCTTCAACGGATGGAAAAAGATCCGTTCTGAATGAGCATTAAATGTGTTAGACCGTTGAGTCTGATAACTTCGTTGAAGCTTCTGATCAACAAAGTAGACTATCAGGTTTGATAGCTAGAAATGGGACTAACATATCCTCTTTGTACTCGAAAGTTGCCTTTTGTCTTTCTCAAAAGAGAAGGTCAACTTCTTTTTGTGTCAGGGACAGTCTGGCTTTTGCTTTTGTTTGAACGAGTGTTACAAGGAATATTTGTCCAAAGGATATAACCTTTTTACAAGGAATAATAAAAATTAAAAGCTTTACAAATGTATTCGCGCTGAAAAAATAAAGCATTATTGGACTATAGCAATTATTCAATGATAGCAAGAGTCTTTGGACTCAATGATTCTATTGATACAGCTTTCTATCGTCTGATCTGAGTCAGAACTTAAACCAGTTTTTTAGTTCAGACGAGTGAAAGTCTTTGGACATATATATATATATATATATTATATATTATCCTGCACACTTACGATAAAGCGTTAGTCCATAAGAAGTCTTTATTCTTCTGAAATTAGTTCTTTGTTAACATCAAAACATAAGGGATTAATGGACCATAACCACTTTGGTTCCAACAAATTGTTCCCTTGGCTGTCCCCTATTTAGGATTTTCCAAAATATCTCAAGGCCCTTTCCTCTCTCATCTTTTCTGGGCTAAAAGTAGGTTAGTACAAGTGTCCTGGGCCCAATTCCCTAAGTTTAATGCACTAAATGTCAGAACCACGTGTAGGTCATTGTCCTTATCAGCGAAGTACAACTCATCATGTAAGATAATGTTTTGAGCTTTTGTCCTTTTTCCCAACCAACTTCAGCTACGACTGCTACAGCAAATCCTAGAGCAATGTCTTTAGTTCAGCGCCTGATTCTCCAAAAACTGCTCTGTACAGAAAAACTCTCAATTAATCACCAAAACAGTTCTAAAAGACACCAGAACATGAAAATTCGTAAAAGACTTTCATAAAACATACTTTACACAGAATGACACTAAACACTAAAAACATAAACTCAAAATACTCAAAGACCACAAAAAATACAAGTGAAAAAGGTACAAATAACTCTTCATAAAAAGAGTTATCACACCCCCAAACTTGAGTCATTGCTTGTCCTCAAGTAATGGAAACAAAAGAAACTAAAAAGAAAAGACACAAATTTTCCTAAACTTCAACACATGTGCTCAGATTAGCTCATACACAAAAACTTTCTTCTTTTCAAACCAATTTCTTCACAAGGAAGACTTGACAATGGATCAACAATCATGAAATTCAATCAAGCAGGCATTCATGGATGTCCTCATTTTTAACTCTCAGCAAGATGCTATAACACTACACTCTCAGAGCAGTGTGTTCTTCCTCTCTTCTCAGGCTAAAATAGGTACTCTTAATCATCATTCAAATGCACACTCAAACACGACCTTGACAAGCTTCTAAACACACCACTCACAATCAAAATTGCACACTGCTAGAGGACTTTATTTGGCTGCAATGGGGCTTGGGTTCAGGTAGGAACAGTTCTGGGAAGGTGGCTGCACTAGATGGAGCATAGGTATGCTTCCTCTTTTTGCTTCACAACTATTTCTTTCATGGCTAGCTCACACAAGTTCGGGAGGACTTTTTGATCTTTTTCATTTTGTTTGATTCCTTTCCCTTTTTACACTTCTTTGAATTCTGTTTCCTCCTTTGTACCCTCAGAGCACTTATTGCAACATTTCAACATTTTTCTTTACAATTGCTATGCTATTTTTTTTTTTCAATTTTTTTTTTATAGAAAAGCAACAGTTCAATTTCTAATATTCTATCACATAACAGCTGCATAGCACCCCCAAACTTAAAAGTGTGCTAGCCCTCGAGCACTCCCAAACTTATTTTACAGCATGTAAACATAGGAAGCACACCAGCCACTTCAACTAGTTAGGACATTGGTTTTTTAGGATATGGCTTGTAATGTGGGTTCCTTAGAAACAAAGGGTTTGCAGGCTCAAAGAGGTTCCGACAAAGGTAATATCCAAGGGTAGGCTATTTAGGCAATACTAGGCTCAAGAAAACAAAATGTGCCTCTAGCAAAAGTGTGTGCAGCAGAGATGTGTGCAAGGCAAAATCAAATAAGCATGCACAAGAATGGTATTCACACAGAAAGAAGGATAAAACTATTTTGGCCCAAAAGCTCTCAAGGTAAATCAGATTTGCTAGAGCATGTGCCTCGAGCTGCAAACAATTAAATCCAATCACACAAGCCCAAAAGAAAACAATCAAGTCAAAACTGCCAAAAAGGGGCACTTGTGGAATTTAAAAACAGACAATTTTCATTAAACAAAACCCCATGATGGGGATGGTTGTGCACATGGTGGAGTCAAACATAAAGGACACTAAGTACAAACAGAAAACAAGTGGGGTCAAAGGCAACTGACCCCCAACTTTCAACTACAACCTACAATCTAAAAACAGCAAGCAAACAGGACTAGACTCCACATTTATAGGAATTGAAAGTAGGAACTAGAAGAAAGAACTAAAGGAAAGCAAGGAAACTCCTGATAGGGTTGTTGCAACATGCTGCAACAACCTGCTTGGATGGGCTCAGGTGCTCAATTTCTTGATGCGGGAGCTCTTCCTGCTCCCTTTTGCAGCTGTGGTATTCTTGTTTGTTGGGGTAGAGGACCCCACTTCTTTCACTAGGACCAAGACTATTTGTTCTTCTTCATCAGTTTCTGAGGTTGCTGTGCTCTCTTCACTCCCCCTGCCCTCTCAATTGCTGCAGTAGCTGGCTTTTTGCCCTTGCCTTTTGAGGTACTTGGCTCAGGCAGCCTACTCTTTCTGGTTGCAAGAAGAACATTATCCTCTTCATCCTCATCAGAGGCAGGGTAATCAGCAGCTATTTTTGTGATCACATCCCTTAAAGGGGTGTCTGCTACCTTTTTCTGGGGAGTTTGATAGGGGGTAGGGGTTGCTATTGTTGCTTCAGGGTCAGCTTCTTCATGTTCTTCTTCAGTTTCAGCCCCCAAATCCTGCAGGGGGCTTTCAGTTCTCTTTCTCTTCTTGCTGCTTAGGTCTTCAGTGGTGATGGTGGGTTGTTATTGTTGTGAAGGTGCTGGTGGCATCCAATCAGAGGAGTCTGATGCATCCGGGACTGCTTGGGCACTGTCACTGTTATGCCTCTCAGGGGTGGCTTGCTCTGAGGTGTGGTGCTGCTCAGGCAAAATCTGCATTGGAAAGTTTGGTATTGGGTGCACCTCTTTCCATTGGTTAAGCTCCAGCCCTTTCTTCTGCCATTTGAAATGGTCCAGGGAAAACTGCCAGTACATTTGTTGCTGCAGAATTTGGTGCTACAGCATTTGAGTCAGAAACTCCACCTTTTGCTCTAGCTCTGTAGAGTGATCTTGCTGCTTTAAGGGCTCTCCTGGTTCCATAACCTTTGCCTTATCCTTGGCCTTGGTTGCTTTGGCTGAGTTGGAGATAACCCTATTGATCAGGCCAACATCAATGCTTCCTGAGTTTCTCTCCTCTCCATCCCTTTTGTAAAACTCTAAGCCACATCGCATACATAGTTCAGTGATAAAGCAGGGGAAAACCAATTGACCTTTTGTGCTTGTGGCACAATTGGAAATCTCCTGCTAAATCAACTGCCCTATATTGATCCTCTTTCCTTCTAAGATACAATAGAGGAGCACTAGACGCTCCTTCTTCACAGTTTCAGTATGAGCAGTGGGGGAGAGTTTGAGCCTCAGAAAGTGGTACCAAACCTTGGCTAGGGGTTTCAGAGCAGACCTGACAAATTTCATTTGATTTCCAGAAGTTGGTAGCCATTGCGTCCCTGGGACAACCACAACATCCTTCAGGAAGTCAGTTGCTTCACAATAGCCTTTTCAGCAGAGGCTGGTACCATCTTCTTCTTCAGCCAAGTGCAACTTCAAGTTGATGGTCTTTGCAGAGAATCTGATCTTGCACCCACGCACCATGGAATAGGTTTGCTCAACCCCTCCAATGTTCGCATAGAATTCGCGGACAAGGGGAGTGCAAAACCCAGTTGGGTGACTTGCGAACCGCTTCCTCTGGTGCTTGTTAATCACTATGGCAATTTCATCAGGGAGCCCATAGGGGGCTTTGTTAGAGATGGTGAACCCCTTTTCAGCATGGAGTTCCCTTAGAATAGTGACATTGTTGTACCTTGTTGCAGCTTCAGGATCCACGAACACCTCATATGCCTCAAATTCATCATTGGACACAGGCTTGGCCCTCTTTACAATGCAATGCTTCACGCGAGGCATGGTGGAACGGTGATGGAGGAAAGGGATGAAGGTTGGAGATGATAAAATTTTGGGGGAAATTGGAGCAATTAGGGCTCGGGTGAGAGAAAGGTGGGAGAGTGTGTGGGTGAGTGATGGGGGAAGAGAGAGCGAGTTGGCTTTATAGAGAGAGGAGTGATGGGGGAGTGATGGTGATTGATGGGGGGTGGTTGAGAATGTGTGGTTGGGGAGAGGTGCGGCTATCAAGAGGGAATAACTGGTGTAAGAGGTGCTTGGGGAGTTGTGACTGCACGGGAAATCGCTCCACCTTTTCCTCTTCCATCTTTTTGAAATTGTTTTATCCAATTTTCAAACCGATGTGACTCCCCCCCCCCCCAAAAAAAAAACCAACGCAAGGCCTGAACCAGTTACTTGGGCCTCCAACCTGTTTCAGCCCAATGAACAACCATACCACCACCTGGGACAGTTATACCTCCTGCATCCACAACTTCCATTCTCTTTGTTTTCTTTTTAATGAGTTAGTGCCAAATAAAAATAAAAACAAAAAATAACAAAATGAACTAAGGAAATGTTTACTGGGTTGCCTCCCAGTAGCGCTTAGTTTACAAGTCGTCAGCCGGACTTAGAGCATATGGAACATCAAGGATCAACCATGACTGTGGTGGCTTGTGCCTTAGCAAATGGCTCACCCTAATAATGCGTGACCATTTGCCTGTTTACCTTAAAGGTTCTACCAGAAGCTACATCAATCAATTCAATGGTTCCATGAGAATGGACATGAACAATGGTGAAGGGTCCAGACCATCTAGATTTTAGCTTCCCTAGGAACAGCTTTAGTCTGGAATTGAAGAGCAAAACTTGCTCTCCTTTGGCAAAGTCTCCCTTCTGAATTTTTCTATCATGCCAGGCCTTTGTTTTCGCCTTGTAAACTTCTGCTCCCTCATACGAAAACAGACTGTGTTCTTCAAGCTCATTGAGCTACAGCATGCGAGCTGCTCCAGCCTATGCTAGATCAAGATTGAGCTTTTTAAGTACCCAGAAGGCTTTATGCTATAGCTCAATGGGCAAATGGCATGCCTTTCCATAGACCAACCTATAGGGTGACATTCCTGAGGGGTCTTATAGGCAGTCCTATATGCCCAAAGAGCATCTTCCAAATGAAGGGACTTGTCTTTTCTGCTTTGGTTCACCACTTTTTTCAAAATTCCTTTTATTTCCCTATTAGATAGCTCAACCTACCCATTGTTTGTGGATGGTATGCTATAGCAACTTTATGCCTCACCCCATATTTTGTTAGGACTCCATCAAACAGCTTGTTACAAAATTGAGTACCTTCATCACTGATGAATGCCCTAGGGGTGCCAAATCTTGTAAAAATTTGTTTTAGAACAAACTTCACAATAGCTCTAGCATCATTGGTGGGAAGAGCTACAGCCTCCACCCATTTTGACAAGTAGTCTACAGCCACCAAAATATACAGATTACCAAAAGAAGTGGGAAAAGGACCCGTGAAGTCTATGCCCCATACATCAAACAACTCAACTTCCAAGATGGAATTGAGGGGCATCACATTTCTATCTGAAATATTGCCTACCCTTTGGCATCTGTTGCAGCCCTTAGAAAAGCTGTAAGCATCTTTGAATAATGTAAGCCAAAATTACCCGGCCTGGAGGACTTTAGGAGACCTCCTCTTTCCTCCAAAATGGCCACCACATGGGGATGAATGACAATGAAAGAGAATATTTGGGACTTGCTTTTCGGCCACGCACCTTCTAAGCAAATGGTCAGCACAGTTCTTGTACTAGTATGGCTCATCCCAGCAGAACTGTTTTGCCTGGTGGAAGAACCTTTTTCTTTGCTGTGAACTTAAATCTGTAGGGACAATACCACTGGCTAATTAGTTTACTAGATCAGCATACGATAGTGTTTTAGTATCTTCCAGAGAAAGCAACTGCTCATCAGGGAACAGTTCTTTGATCTCAGAATTCTTTGAGGCCTCATTCCCTTCAAACAGTCTTGACAAGTGGTTTGCCACCTGATTCTCAACTCCCTTCTTATCCCTGATTTCCAAGTCGAACTCTTGCAACAGAAGCACCCATCTAATCGGTCTTGGTTTTGCATCCTTCTTGGCAATCAAGTATTTGATGGCAGCGTCATTAGTATAGATAATGACCTTTGTGCCAGCAAGGTAGGGTCTGAACTTGTCAAAGGCAAACACAACAGCCAACAACTCTTTCTCTGTAGTGGTATAGTTCAATTGAGCTTCAACCGATGTTTTGCTGGCATAATATATAGAGTGGAATACATTATCTTTCCTCTGGCCTAGGACTACTCCTACTGCGAAGTCACTAGCATCACACATCAACTCAAATGGCCTAGACCAATCTGGTGCAATTATGACTGGTGCAATGATTAGAGCCTTCTTCAGAATTTCAATAGCTTCTAAACAGTCTGGTGTGAAGTCAAAGATTCTATCATGCTCTAGCAACTGGTACAGAGGTTTGGAGATTTTGGAGAAGTCCTTGATAAATCTTCTGTAGAACCCAACATGTCCCAAGAAACTTCTCACTCCTTTAACTGAGGTAGGTGGTGGCAGCTTTTCAATGACCTCTATCTTGGCTTTGTCTACCTCCATACCCTTCTTAGAAACCTTGTGACCCAACACAATTCCTTCCTGAACTATGAAGTGACACTTTTCCCAGTTTAACACCAAGTTTGTCTCCTCACAACAATCCAAGACCTGTTCCAGATTTCCAAGTCATCCCTAGAATGACTCTCCAAATACTGAGAAGTCATCCATAAAAATTTCCATGGATTTCTCAATAATATCAGAGAATATGGCAATCATGCATCTTTGGAACGTTGCTGGAGCATTACAGAGGCCAAATGGCATCCTTCTAAAGGCAAAGGTGCCATAGGGACAAGTAAAGGTGGTCTTCTCTTGGTCTTTGGGTGTTACATCAATTTGATTATAATCAGAGTATCCAGCCAAAAAGCAATAGAACTCCTTCCCAGAAAGTCTATCCAACATTTGATCAATAAAAGGGAAGGGAAAGTGGTTTTTCTGGTGTTTTTATTCAACTTCCTATAATCCATACAAATCCTTCACCCTGTGTCTGTTCTGGTGGGGATTAGTTCATTTTTCTCATTAGCCACAACTGTTACTCCCCCTTTTTTTGGCACACATTGAATTGGGCTTACCCAAACACTGTCAGAAATAGGGTATATAATCCCAGCATCCAGCTACTTGATCACCTCTTTATTCACCACTTCCTTCATGATAGGATTCAGTCTCCTCGGGCTCTCTATACTATTCATGGCTTTAGGCTCTAGCAATATTTGATGCATACACACAGTAGGACTGATGCCTTTAATGTCTGCCATTTGCCAAGCAATTGCTTTCTTGTGCCTTCTCAAGGTTTCTACCAAACTGTTCTCTTGATCAGTAGTGAGGAAAGATGAAATAATCAATGGCGAGGTTTCTATGTCTCCCAAATAAACATATTTCAAATGGGTTGGGAGCTATTTTAGCTCCAGAACAAGTGGCTTCACAACTGAGGGTATATTGTCTTTGAAAGTCTCATCAGTGACTTCCAATGACTCAAATTTTCTGGCCCACATAGGTTGTTTTGCAGTGCATTCCTTTATTTCAGTAAGTTCTTCCAACAAGGGATTGTCAGGACCCAATTCAAGCTTATCATCACTCAAATATGTTCTTCCTGTCAGGAACTGTCCTTGCAACAAATTATCAAATGACTGCACAAATGAACATTCTTCCACTCCCTCATCAGGATACTTCAGGGCATTGAACACATTAAAAGTCAAATGTTGCTCATTAACCCTCATGGTCAACTCTCCCTTCTGCACATCTATGAGAGTTCTTCTTGTAGCAAGGAAAGGTCTACCCAGAATAATAGGAACTTCCTTATCTGCTTCACAGTCCAGAATAATAAAATCCACAGGAAATACAAACTTATTATCAACACATCATCAATCTTTCCTTCTGGATATACAATAGACTTCTCTGCTAGTTGAAGTGTCATAGTAGTAGACCTAGCATCCCCAATGCTCAATTGTTTAAAAATGGACATAGGCATTAAGTTGATGCTAGCACCTAGATCACATAATGCTCTGCCACAATAGGTATCTCCTATGGAACAAGGGATGGTGAAACTACCAGGGTCTTTCAACTTGGGAGGTACTTTGGCTTGGAGCATTAGGCTACATTCCTTTGTTATGGCAACTGTTTCAAACTCCCCAAACCTTCTCCTCTTGGTTAGCACATCCTTCATGAACTTTTTATAATTAGGCATTTGCTGCAAAGCTTAAACCAAAGATATGTTGATGTGCAACTGCTTCAGAATTTCCATGAACTTGCTGAACTGCTTGTCTTGTTGGACCTTCCTCAACCTTTGAAGAAAAGGAGGAGGAGGCCTTTCAGGAATAAATTTGGGCAAGGGCTCAGCTTTTAGAACAGTCTCAGGCTTCTTAGCAGTTTTCTCAGCTGTCTTCTCAACAGTTTCATCCGTTGCTGGAATAGTCTTCGTCTCTTCAGTTCTCACCTTGCTCTTTTTCTCTGCAACAGTTGGCAACTAAGTTCCACTTCTCAGGTGTATTGCCTTGCAGTGCTCCTTACCAAGGGGGCTTGATGATGAAGGAGTTTCATTAAAAGAAGGCAGTGTCCCACTAGGTCTGATGTTCAGTGCATTGGCCATCTGGCCTACCTGATTTTCAAGGTTCCTTATAGATACTCCTTGACTCTAGAACTGTGCCTTAGTTTCTGACATGAATGCCTTTAGGACAGCTTCTAAGGATATTTCTTGATTTGCAAGTGGTGCTTGTTGTTGTTGCCTTAGTTGCTGATTTGTGAATCCAGGTGGAGCATTTGTGGATCTGACAGGAAAGTTTGAGTTCCCTACTGGAGCATTAGCATTGTTACTCCATGAAAAATTGGGGTGCTGCCTCCACCCTGGATTATAGGTATTAGAATAGGGATTGTCTCCCCTATTGCTATTATAGTTCACATAGTTAACAGATGCAGGATTACTGAAATAGTCCTCAAATAGATGTCCTCCTCCACAGTACACACAAGAAACAGCTTCAGCTTGGTGCACTTGTTGTTCATTTGCAACCGGTTCAATCACAGTAGCTTGAGCTGCTTGGTTACTTTGATTTGTAGTAGCTAGGTTTTTCACCATGTTAGTTAAGGAAGCCAACTGAGCAGTAAATGTTGTAACTCCATTCACTTCATGAATTCCTGCAGCAGCTATGCTTTTTCTAGAGGTAAGCCTAGCTGTAGGCCACTGATAACTGTTAGCATCAATGCTTTCAATCAGCTCATATGCTTCATCATAGGGCTTGTTCAGAAGAGTGCCTCCTGCAGAGGCATCAAGCATCATTCTAGCAGCTGGCAGCACTCCATTGTAAAAGTGCTCCATCTGAATGCATATTGGAATGCTATGATGAGGGCATCTCTTCAAAAGCTCCTTAAATCTCTCCCAAGCCTCATACAAAGGCTCATCATTTGTTGCTTGAAGGAGGTTATGTCATTTCTTAGCTTTGCATTCTTCATAAGAGGAAAGAACTTGGTCAAAAACTTCTCAGCCATCCTATTCCAAGTATTAACAGAGTTGGCTCCAAAGAATTGAGCCAGTTCTTAGCGTTGCCAGCCAGAGAAAATGGGAATAGTCTTAATCTGAAGGAATCCTCAGTGACTCCTGGGTTTCTGAAGTTATTAGCCACAGCAAGAAACTGCTTCAGATGCAAATGAGGGTCCTCGGTTGCAGCACCACTGAACTGCCCAATTGCTTGCATCATCTGGAACATGACAAGCTTGAACTCAAAATGCCCAGCTGTGATTTCGGGCACCACTATGCCTGTGTTTCTATCATTGGCTAAAGCCATGCTGTTAGGTTCATCACCCATTTCAGAATTTGCAGAACTAGTAGCAGTGTTGGAACTGTTAGGGGATTCAAAAATCAGTCTCCCCAACTCAACTAAACCTTGGTTCTGCCTGTTCAACCTTCTGAATGTTCTTTCAATTTCAGGGTCTAATTGGAACTCAGGAGCGCTATGCCTGCGCATACAGAGTAAGAGTACCTGTTGCTATAGCAAAACACTCAACATATCAGTTGTTTCAACTAATAGAACTATCAATCTAAAACTTACTAATTAAACACCATTACAATCCCCGGCAACGGCGCCAAAAACTTGTTGCGATGAAAATGGTTGATGTGAAAGTATACACAATCATTTAACAAGTAATAAAGTGTAAGTGAGATTGTTCCCACGAGGATTATATGGTGAATCAAGTACCAAGTTTGAATTAATGGTTCTATTGATTAAGATTAACAAAAAGTTGGTGTGTGTCCAGAACAGTTTTAGGAAATAAATGCTAAAGCAATAAAAATGGTTTTGTTAACAGAATGGGTAAAACAACTATGGGACAGTATCCCTTGCAACTTCAATCTAGTTTAGTTATGCGTTTGCAGTGCTACGGCAATTGGATCCAGGAAATGAAAGTTTGTTTTCCAACAGTTCTGAGATGAACTTCACTAAACGTCATATTAGTTACATTCACGCCTCACTTAAGCTCGTTCCAGCTAGCCTAAGAGTTAGAATGTTCATTCCTAAATCATTCTTCATCATAATTTTCCAATTAATGATTTTACTCTTATCTCTAAAACAGTTCTGCTACCCTTAGCTTTTCCAAGCAGCCGTGAGCTCAAGTTCTAACTAAGGTGATCAAGCTTAATTAAAACACAACAAAATCAGATTTATAGAAAATGCAATAGCAAGGCATAACATAACATTTACTAGAAATCCATTACAAGTTCAACATCCCATAGCTACAAGAGGTTTAGCTCATGTTGAGATTACAAAAACAAAGAATAAAACAAGAAATGGAAGAAAAAGCCATTACAATGGAAGAGAGAGAGAAAGGGGCACGACTGCTATCCTTGCTCCAATAGGGAAGATGATGTCTGATAATTGTTCCCTTGGCTGTCCCCAATTTAGGGTTTTCCAAAATATCTCAAGGTCCTTTCCTTTCTCATCCTTTTTGGGCTAAAAGTAGGTTAGTACAAGTGTCCTTAGCCCAATTCCCAAAGTTTAATGCACTAAATGTCAGCCCCACGTGTAGGTCACTGTCCTTATCAGCGAAGGACAAATCATCATGTAAGATAATGTTTTGAGCTTTTGCCCTTTTTCTCAACCAACTTCAGCTACGATTGCTACAGCAAATCCCTGAGCAACGTCTCCAGTTCAGCGCCTGATTCTCCAAAAACTGCTCTGCACAGAAAAACTCTTAATTAATCACCAAAACAGTTCTAAAAGACACGAGAACATGTAAACTCGCAAAAGACTCTTATAAAACACACTTTACATAGAATCACACTAAAACACTAAAAACATAAACTCGAAATACTCAAAGACCACAAAAACACAAGTGAAAAAGGTACAAATAACACTTCATAAGAAGAGTTGTCAGCAGTCAAAAATCCAGAATTCTTAGAACTAGGAAAAATTAAGGTTTTGTTTGCACAGTCTAATAGGATATGGTTAGAAGATAACCAATCCATCCCTAAGATTACATCCATTTGCGAAAGAGGCAAACAGACCAAATCAATCAAAAACGTTCTATCTTCTACAGAAATAGAACAATTCAAACAAACCTTAGCAGTTATAAGGTATAACAAGCTTTGCAGTAGGTGTGGAAATCACTAAATCAAAAGGTAAAGAAGACATAGACAACCCCAAAACTTTCACACAGTCATAGGCAATAGAAGTAGAAATGATAAAATCAAATCAACTTTAATCATTTTAGATCAATCCAAATCAAGAGGGCAAAGAAGACATAAGCATTCCAACAATTTTCACCTTGTCATAGACAATAGAAATGAAATGTGTCAAAATCAAGCAGTATAGTTAAAGTCTTACTTGCCATGATACTATCTCCCTAGACAAGTCATCAGATCATGAGGCTTAAGCTTCACTCGTCGTTGTTGACTCTACTCTTTGTTGGTTGCATGGCAGTTTGCACCTTGTCGACTACAGATTTCATCTCGTGTTGATCATGTTGTGAATTTGCGCATTTAAAAATGAAAACCGCAGCGCAAAAATTCCCAATAAAAAGGATCCATGCGAATGGTCATGACTCATGATGTAGTGTTTACCTCCTGCAGCGTAGCTTTACCGCGATCACTACAAGGGAAGAACAATCTTTCTCAATCAATCACGAGCACTACGAACAATGCTATCACTAGTACCGCAATGGAGTAGCACCTCTACGTAGTCCACGAGAACAAAATACCGCCGGAGAAAAAGTCGTGCTAGCTGACTGCAAGGGTGAGGGGTGCGCCTACCAAGGTGGTGTGACGGCCACTAGGTTATGCTCAGTAAGCTCTCTTAGCGCTTAAGTGACTTGTTCAGCAATATAAGCTGTCATCCACTTAACCTAACCTCATTGGGCTTGTATGCTACAAGCCCAATCTTATAATTAATATTATTAAATCATATTTAATAAATTAATTCATTCTCCGACTATTTGCTCTATGCGTGTGACCCTATAGGTTCTTAATAAATTGGCAATAATATTAAATCACATTTAATATTATAAACAATGAGCGGCATCTAGCAATACATCATTGTTACCCAATTAGTGAGAATATCGGTGATACGATATATATACCTTACGGTAACCAAAAATAATCGTGTAGCAAATGTCCCTTCGTCCATATGTCTTAATTGAACACAAGGCATAAGTGTGTCATCCTTGTTAAGTTCAATTATTTGTTTCTCAATTCCTTAGTTGACATGCAATCACAAATGGGCTTAATATCTCATATTGGCCCATTACAGCATGGCCATGCACTTTCACGTCTCACTCTATTCAGAGGCCCATGACATTACTCCTGTTATATAGGAGGGATGAATCTTGTCTACATCACTCACATCCCTTAACATGATTCATTTTAGGCCCAATAACTATCTTTATGATCATCCTGTTACGGATAACATTTGGTAGCATTAAAGCCTACAACTTCTCATGTAGGAATCGTAGTGATTTCAAGTCGAAGGACTACTTCACTTTGGTTACCATGAGAAGCGCTCATGACACTTACATAACTATTATGCAGCGTTCTCATAGTGGGTTAATCCAGTATAAATATTACTCTAATATTTATACCTATGTGAAGACTTGATATCTCATATCCATGACCCGTGAGATATGGTCATCAGTCTACCCACATAATAGTCTCGATGTACTATTGTCGTCCTAATTAACAATAATACTTGACTACGGATATTTTAAGAATATTATTTAAAATGGTTCAATAGGGTCTCACGATCAAGTCATGCACTTGATATTCTATTGAACTGAAATAACTATTCTAAGGAGTTTAATTCGTTTAAACAATTAATAGTATAAACTGAAATGACTCATAGATAAATATATGTAAATCAAAGTCATGATACAAATGTAAATCGCAAAGAAGACTAATGGCCTCTAGGGCTTACACCAATAATCTCCCACTAGCACTAGAGCCAATCAGGCATAAATCTAATACCCATCAACCTAGTGTGACCATCATGCTTCTGTTGAGCAAGAGGTTTCGTAAGTGGGTCAGCAACATTGTCAAGTGCTGGTACTCTGCATATCTTCACATCTCCTATATCGATAATCTCTGGAATAAGATGGAAGCGCCTAAGTATATGTTTGGATCGCTGGTGAGATCTAGGTTCCTTGGCTTGTGAAATTGCTCCATTGTTATCACAATAGAGACCAATGGGATCCACAATGCTAGGAACAATACCAAGTTCAACAATGAACTTCCTGATCCAAACGGCCTCCTTTACTGCATTAGAGGCAGCAATATACTCAGTCTTCATGGTAGAATCTGCAACTGTCACCTGCTTTGAACTCCTCCAGCTCACAGCGCCACCATTCAGGCAAAACGCAAAACCAGAATACGATCTGGAATCATCCTTATCGGTTTAAAAGCTAGCATCGGTGTAACACTTTACAATGAGATCTTCCTCACCTCCGTAGATCAAGAATGTATCCTTAGTTCTTCTTAAGTACTTGAGGATATTCTTGACAGTAGTCCAGTGACTTTCACCGGGATCAGACTGGTACCTGCTCGTTATGCTTAAAGCATATGAGACGTCTGATCGAGTATATAACATGGCATACATGATAGATCTGATTGCAGATGCATACGGAATCTTATTCATGCGATCCCTCTTTTCATGATTGGAAGGGGATTGTGCCATTGAAAGACATATACCATGTGACATAGGCAAGAGTCCTTTCTTGGATTCATGCATGTTAAACCGTTTTAACACCTTGTCTATGTATGTACTCTGACTTAGGCCGAGCATTCTCAATGATCTATCTCTATAGATTTTGATACCTAACACAAAGGTAGCCTCGCCTAGGTCTTTCATAGAGAAACAATTCCCTAACCACGTTTTTACATTTTGTAGGGTAGGGATGTCATTTCCAATATGTAGTATGTCTTCCACATACAGTACTAGAAAGACAACAATGCTCCCACTAACCTTCTTGTAGACACAAGGTTCATCTTCATTTTTGATGAATCCAAACTGTCTTACAACATCATCAAAACGAAGATTCCAGCTTCTGGAAGCTTGCTTCAATCCATAAATGGATCATTGTAATTTGCACACCTTTCCAGCATTCTCTAGAGTGTCAAAACCCTCAGGTTGTGTCATGTACACATCCTCGAGTAGATTTCCATTAAGGAAAGTAGTCTTGACTTCCATTTGCTAGATTTCATAATCCTGGTGTGCTGCAATAGCAAGCAAGATCCGAACGGATTTAAACATTGCAACCGGTGAAAAAGTTTCATCATAGTCTATGCCATGAATTTGTTTGAAACCCTTAGCAACCAATCGTGCTTTGTAGATGTATACATTACCATCCATATCAGTTTTCTTTTTGAAAACCCACTTGCACCCTATGGGTTTTACCCCTTCTGGTGGTTCAACCAAGTTCCAAACTTGATTAGTGTACATGGAGTGCATTTCAGATCTCATGGCTTCTAGCCATTTCTCATATTCTGAGCCAGTGATGGCTTCCTGGTAAGTTACAGGCTCATCTTGATCCATGAGTAAAACATCACCTTGTTGAGTCATGAGAAATCCATATCTCTCAGGTTGGTGACGTATCCTCTTAGACTTACGCGAGTCTTGTGCTACTGGAGCAGATTGTTGTTCCACAACATCTTGCGGAGGTTGCTCCTGTTCCAACATATGTTCATTGCTATTTTGTGATTCTTGAACTTCTTCAAGTTCTATTTTCCTCCCACTGGTTCCTTTGGAGATAACTCCTTTTCTAGGAATACACCAGTCCTGGCAACAAACACTTTGCCTTCAGAAGGATTGTAGAAATAATATCCCTTGGTTTCCTTGGGATACCCCACAAATAAGCACTTATCAGATTTGGGTTCAAGTTTATTGGAAATTTGCCGTTTTATATAAACCTCACAACCCTAGATCTTCATAAAAGACATACTGGGTCATCTGCTAGTCCATATCTCATATGGTGTCTTTTCAACCGTCTTAGATGGAACAAGGTTAAGTGTAAGAGCTGCTGTTAATAAAGCATGTCCCCGGAAGGAGTTTGGAAGGTCTGCAAGACTCATCATGGATTGAACCATATCTAATAAGGTTCGATTCATCCTTTCAGATACACCATTCCATTGTGGTGTTCCAGGAGGAGTGTGTTGAGATAATATCCCACACTCTTTCACATGATCATCAAACTCCAGGCTTAAATATTCACCACCTCGATCTGATCGAAGTGCTTTAATATTATTGCCCAGTTGGTTTTGTACTTCATTCTTGAATTCCTTAAACTTTTCAAAGGATTCAGATTTATGTTTCATTAGATACACAAATCCATATCTACTGAAGTCATCAGTAAAAGTGATGAAGTAATGAAAATCACCTCTAGCCGATGTATTTAGGGGTCCATATACATCACTATGTATAAGGCCCAAAAGATCACTTGCCCTTTCACTATTACCAGTGAATGGAGTTTTAGTCATCTTTCCCAATAAACAAGAATCGCATATCTCATATGATTCATAATCAAAAGAGTCCAATAATCCATCTTTATGGAGTTTGGAAATGCGTTTCTCATTTATGTGGCCCAAGCGACAATGCCAAAGGTAAGACGGGTCATTTCGGTTTGACCCTTTTGGTATTAATGTTATAGATAGGCATATCAAGATCAAGGACATATAGTCCATTATACATTTGTGCACTAGCATAGAAAATTTCATTTAAATAAATAGAACACCATTTGTCCTTTATTAGAAAATGAAAACCACTCTTGTCCAAACAAGAAACAGAAATAATATTCCTGCTAATAGCAAGCACAAAATAACAGTTCTCCAACTGAATAATAAGCCCAGTAGGCAAAGCCAATACATAGGCTCCTATGGCTTTAGCATCAACTTTTGCTCCATTGCCAACTCGTAGGCCAACTTCGCCTTTTGCCAATGGTCTACTCCCTTTTAGATCATGCATATTTGTACAAATATGAGATCCACATCCAGTATCTAATACCCATGATGCAAAAGTAGATAAATTGACTTCTATAACATATATACCTGAGGTGGAAGTCTCACTTCCCTTTTTCTTGCTCTCTTCCAAGTATTTGGGGCAATTCCTCTTCCAATGTCTGGTCTGACCGCAGTGGAAGCAAGTGCCCTCTTTAGCAACTCCACTCGTAGGCTTTAAGCCAGAAGTGCTAGGTTTGGACTTATGGAAGCCCTTGCCTTTGCCCTTAGGCTTATCCATGGGTTTCTTATGCTGCTTTTTGCCCTTTCCAGCTTAGACCATCATGATGGCCTTCCTCTTTCCTTTATTAATATTTTGTTCAGTAGTTCTCAACATGCTCAACAATTCTGACAATGGTTTGTCAAGATCATGCATATTGTAGTTCATGACAAACTGACTATAGCTCTCAGGCAACGATTGCAGAACTACGTCAGTGGCCAACTCTTGGCCCAAAGGAAAACCCAACCTTTCAAGATTCTCAATGTACCCAATTACTTGAAGTACATGAGGACTTACAGGGCTTCCCTCTGCCAGTTTAGAAATGAAAAGGGTTCTGGAAACTTCGAACCGCTCATGCCTTGCTTGCCCTTGATAGAGCATTTTGAGGTGCACGATCATATCGTACGCCTCCATGGTCTCATGTTGCTTCTGAAGCTCAGAGGTCATGGTAGCAAGCATGAGGCAGCCGACGTCTAAGGCATCATCCTGATGCTTCTTATAAGCATCTTTATCAGCCTTAGAAGCATTAGCAGCCGGTGGCTCCTCAGGGATTTGTTCTTCAAGAACATACAACTTCTTTTCATGTCTGAGGACAATCCTCAGGTTTCTGTACCAGTCCAGGAAATTCATTCCGGACAGCTTGTCCTTCTCAAGGACAGATCGCAGTGATAGGTTATTTGATGTGTGGTTTGCAGACATGGTTATCTACAACAGAAATATACAGAATATAAGTATCATGCATAAACATATTTAATAAGGTCTTTTATTAAATACGCCTCCCACTATTTTACTCAAATCAATGAACCTCACCATTGACTTGGAAAATCCCGTTGAAAGATTCTAGTGGGACCAAGATTCATATTTCACTTCATCCTGAGTCAGCTTTGGCTGATCGCCCAAAACTAGGTTATTTAGGTAGGAAACTCTTTCCAATTACATCTCATGTAATTCTTGGATCAGTTGAGTGAATAACTCTTATTCTAATCCATCTTATGGATTAATGCCCAACTCCGTGCCTCCAAGCCCTTTTCAATCCTATTGAAGTTGGCTTAGTTAAGTCAGACCCAATGGTTGACAATTGGATATTACATTTATCCCATCGTGTCTTACTAGTATAGACAAAGGTACTCTGCTATGGCAGACCTACGCTCAATCGATATTAGTCTTAACGAGTGTCATGCATTAGAAGGCACATTTAAAGCGACCTAATATTTCCTTTTGAGGGATTTATTTATAAATTGATCTCACCATAAGTTAAACTGTTTAACCTACTATATACTAACATGCATCTCATACATATATAGCATATAACAAATGTGACATGGTTGTGGTCCCTAACGCATTGATTCTCCCAAGCCAATGAGAGAATCTAATCTAAAACCCTAGAAGCGTACAAGCTTCACCAAGCAAGATCATCTACTGAGTTGTCCTCTTCTGAAGTCGTCTTCTTGTCTCTACCATAACATTACAATTGAAAGAAACCTCTTTTACATTCGAGGGGAATAAGGTGAGAAAAGAATATACATATGGAAATTAAGAGAAAGGCACGACACGCAGGCTTTATTTCAAAATAACCAAAAAAAGAAGAAAAGGACTAAGGCCATAACCATTCACTATACAAAACCAAATACATAATAAAATTAATAATAAAATATTATATTATTATTATTTATTATTAATTATTATAATTAAGTGATTTCAAAAACCACTCAAAACAACGCTTCTGATATCCTCATAATCGATTACCATAATCGATTACTGCTATTCTGACTCCTCAGAAAATATCATAATCGATTACCATAATCGATTACTGCTATTTTGACTTATCAGAAAATGACTATTGTACTATCATAGTTGATTACTGTACCACCATAATCGATTATCGTACTACCATAATCCATCGCATAATCGATTACATAATCCATTTTGTAATCTATTATACGAACATTTATGCAAACTCTTTGCATAATCGATTACATAAGCGATTATTGTGGTTCTGACCAGAATTGCCTTGCTTCCACGACAATTAGGCATCAACACTTGAGCCCTCATAATCGATTATATAATCGATTATGACGCGTCTGGATGTAAGGTGTGCATGTCAGCAACACTTGCTGTCTTTGCATTTCAAAACAATGATTTTAGAAAAACGTTTTTCGTAAAACACTTTTACGATTTTTAAACATAATATGTTCAAGATCATATCTTTCAAAACAAAACATGTTATAATAAATAAACACACAAGAGAATCATGATTTCGCAAGCGGCTCTGATACCACTGTTGGGAATTTGTGTATTTAAAAATGAAAAAACGCAGCGAAAAAATTCCCAAGAAAAAGGATCCATACGAATGGTCATGACTCATGATGTAGTGTTTACCTCTTGTAGCGTAGCTTTACCGCGATCACTGCAAGGGAAGAACAATCCTTCTCAATCGATCACGAGCACTACGAACAATGCTATCACCAGTACCGCAATGGAGCAGCACCTCTACGTAGTCCACGCGAACAAAACACCGCCGTATGGTCATGACTCATGATGTAATGTTTACCTCTTGTAGCGTAGCTTTACCGCGATCATTGCAAGGGAAGAACAATCCCTCTCAATCGATCACGAGCACTATGAACAATGCTATCACCAGTACCGCAATGGAGCAGCACCTCTACGTAGTCCACGCGAACAAGACACCGTGGGAGAAAACGTCATGCTAGCTGACGGCAAGGGTGAGGGGCGCGCCTACCAAGGTGGTGTGACGGCCACTAGGTTATGCGCAGTAAGCTTTCTTAGTGCTTAAGTGACGTGCTCAGCATTATAAGCTGTCACCCACTTAACCTAACCTCATTGGGCTTGTACACTATAGGCCCAATCTTATAATTAATATTATTAAATCATATTTAATAAATTAATTCATTCTCCGACTATTTGCTCTATGCGTGTGACCCTATAGGTTCTCAATAAATTGGCAATAATATTAAATCACATTTAATATTATAAACAATGAGCGGCATCTAGCAATACATCATTGTTACCCAATTAGTGAGAATATCGGTGATACGATATATATAACTTATGGTAACAAAAAATAATCGTGTAGCAAATGTCCCTCGTCTATATTCTTAATTGAACACAAGGCATAAGTGTGTCATCCTTGTTAAGCTCAATTATTAGTTTCTCAATTCCCGAGTAGACATGCAATCAACAATGGGCCCAATATCTCATATTGGCCCATTACAGCATGGCCATGCACTTTCACGTCTCACTCTATTGAGAGGCCCATGACATTACTCCTGTTATGTAGGAGGGACGAATCCTGTCTACATCACTCACATCCCTCAACATGATTCATTGTAGGCCCAATAACTATCTTTATGATCATCTTGTTACGGAGAACGTTTGGTAGCATTAAAGCCTACAACTCATCATGTAGGAATCGTAGTGACTTCAAGTCGAAGGACTACTTCACTTTGGTTACCATGAGAAGCGCTCATGACACTTACATAACTATTATGCAGCGTTCTCATAGTGGGTCAATCCAATATAAATATTACTCTAATATTTATACCTATGTGAAGACTTGATATCTCATATCCATGACCCGTGAGATCTGGTCATCAGTCTACCCACATAATAGTCTCGATGTATTATTGTCGTCCTAATTAATAATAATACTTGACTACGGATATTTTAAGAATAGAATTTAAAATTGTTCAATAGGGTCTCACGATCAAGTCATGCACTTGATGTTCTATTAAACTGAAATAACTATGCTAAGGACTTTACTTCGTTTAAACAATTAATAGTATAAACTAAAATGCCTCATATATAAATATATGTTAATCAAAGTCATAATACAAATGTAAATCGCAAAGAAGACTAATGGCCTATTGGGCTTACACCAACAGATCACAGGTTCTTGAAACATACCCTGGTCTCCCACACTTGAAGCATATAATGCCTTTCGATGGTGCAACACTTTGTTTCGTGGCCGTATCCGCGTTTCCTGCATCGCGACGTAGGAGTCACTAGTTGACTCGACTCGCTGCTATATTTGGAAGTTTGTTGCTCGCAAGCACAGAAGACATGAACCGGTTTTCCACATTGAAAACAAACGACTTGCTTTGAATTGTAGTCTCTGGTTGGTCCCTTGGTAACTTTGCATACGGATTCTGTAAGGACCGGGTGTTGATGCCTCTTGTGAAACTAGACGGTCCAAAGTGATGTCGCCTTCCTTCGCGAGTCTTCATCCAATCTTCAATTAGGAAGCATTCGTCCATCAAAACTGAAAACTCTCTGATCTTGAGAGCTAGCACCGCTCCTTGAATCTCGTTCCTTAAACCTTCTTCGAACTTTGTGCACTTCCACTCCTCATCGGGATGAAGATGGAAATACCTCGAATGTAACACCCCCCCTTGGGCATTACATGAAGAACACGTGCGGAGTTAAAATTTTAAAAGAGAATTGCTGGTTGCTTTCAGAAAAAGAATAATTTACTTTAAGTCAGAAAACTTGGATGTAAAAAGTTTTCGGCATATTGCTTCAGAAAGTAATACACACATCACAGTAATAAAATCACATTATACTTAACAACACACATGAACTGGGTTTATTCACAAACCCTAAACCATCAAATATGAGTTTTCCTGAAATTGTCTTTCATACAATAGTTCCAAACTATACAGAGGTTTTCAAAACCACATACACTGATTTTCTCAATATTGTACATTAAAATCCTAAGAGCTGGTTTAATAAAAGAACTCTACGGACAATAGAGCCTACTACCTAGTATACATCGTACTAATGAGACTGGGTCTCGTCGTTGACAATCCACACATCTTCGTCATCAGCATCGAGAAACACAAGCTACAGGGTCATGAAGCGACCCAAATGACCGTTGAGTAGTATTTGTACACGTATCAAAAAACACAACAGGGTGTCTAACATGTATAGGCAAAGATGAGTAACCAATATATGGAGTTAAACGCGATAACTACATGCACGACACACAAAACAACATAGCAATAACAGTAACGCAGGATAACACACCAAGTAATAACATATCCAACATGCATACCGTAAATCACAATATATCATATTAATCAATTAGCAGCATAAGACATCTTTGAAAGCAAAATGGTGATGTACAATAAGCAAATGTGATCATCAACAGCCATACAATGCAATGCGATGTACATGACTCAATGCCATATGCCACAAGGGTAAAACTCTGACCCCTACTCCATGGAGCTAACAAATGTGTCGGAAAGAGTGAATGGGAAGACATGTTCCGGTTATTGCCAGCCATGAGCAAGATGCTACAATATTCGTAACGTGCACGTATCTGGCTTTACAGTAACGCTCTCGGCCAAACATGAAAAGTACGGCATCTAGTAGAGGATATCAGTGTATTGCTCGGATTCGCCACGACACAGAAGAATCACCAACTGGTCACATGTCAGCCCTTCCAACCCTGATACCTCCAAAAAGACCATTGAAGATCGTCACCGTAAGATTCGCACCCGCATCAAGGTGTAAGCTCAACTCCTAGGCTCAAGGCCTTACAACTATGCACATAAAATGCCATTGCTTACACAAGGCAGATGCGATAAAGCAATGTCTATCCATTGGATAAACTTCAAGATTCGCTAAGGTTCTATTACTTAGGAACTATATGCGTCTTTGCATTATAAAACATTTATCCATTGGATAAATGTCACGTGATTCCTTTGGAATGATCCGGACTGCTTTCAGAATTGCCGACTGTCCCCACAAACCAACACAAGTCTTCTCAGCATGCTTTGTCCTCACTCACATGCTTTCTAGGAAACTTCCTAGAAGGTCACCTATCTCACAAGCGATCCAAGTCAAGCACGCTAAACTATGGAGTTCTTATGTTCTAGGCTTCCGAAAAGAAGATAAATCTTGTTGGTATAGGTAGTACCGATCAATTCTCATAAGCTTTCCTTCAACTATACAGTCCCATACCTGCACAGCCTCAGGATTCCTTCAACTGTACAGTCCCATACCTGCACAGCCTCGTGTCCTTCTCGTCCCAATTATTACAAGACTGAAACAATCAAACGACCCAAAACGTTTCATGTTTGTGTTTATGTCTTATGAATCACATCTCAAATCCGAAGTATTATGAAGAAGGATTGAGAATCCTCTTAGATAAGTCTTTGATCCTTTCTAAGATATTACTCCTTGATTTTCAATTAATGAAATAAGTGTTGGTTCACTTAAGTCTTATGAAGTCATTGATGCATTAAGTCATCAATGGTATAGTACATGGTCTTGTTCCACCACATACTATACTTAATTATCCCTTGTCTTCAACTCTAAGTTAATTACTTAACTTAGGTTTTCACGCGTAAAACTTTACGATTAAGAGTTAAAAACTCTCTTTGTAAACCAAATCCTTTTTGATTCAAAACTCATGACTTGAAAGAACTTTGTTACTTTGAATAAGGTAAAGTACCTTAACTATTTTGAAAAGTATTTTCCTTACTAGCTTAGTGTAAAACCATGATCTAAGTTAGTGTAATGGAAATGTAATCTTTATTCAACTTTCTAACTATGGTTCCTTTAATTATCACTTAAGGACAAAATCCTCTTTATATTTGAAAATGGAATATCATCTTAATTCTAAGGTAAAGGAAATTCCTTATGAAACTATGTTTAACTTTTCATGAGAACGCTTATTTGTTTCACTTTTAAATCACTTAATTACTTAGATGAACTAAAGTTAAAGTAAAAGACATGTTTCACTTTGGTGAAAACACTTAAAGGTTGAAACTTTATTTGATCTTTGGATCAAATCACTTATTGTCTTTCTTTGAGACATAAGTCTCTAAAACACTTTTCTTACTTCAAAACTTTAATTGTTCAAGAACAACACATGTTCTTCCTCATTTTACTCACGAAGGCCGCAGGCCTTCTCAAGGTAAAAGTGGAGATTTTGCTTCACCAACTAGACAAGTCATAGCTCAAAATGCTCACATAATTATGACAAACAATAATCACACATAATTGCATCATAATCAAGCATAAAAATCCTTACTTGATCTAGAGATCAAAGTATGGTTTTTCAACATACATGAAAACATTTTTCATCCAATCAACATGATCATAAACATATGCTAGAACATACTAAAGCATACAAGGGCATAAACCATTATTACAATCACAACGAAGCTCAAATAGAGCTACACAAATCAATCACGGATAACATATAGTTATCGGAAAATCCCTCAGGCAAACTCCCCTTACCCGTTGTAGTTATCCTCCAAGCAAAAGTCGTCCGATCGGCTCGCGGATTCTCCCGATTCCTCGTCCGATCAACCAATCACAACTACATACACATAATCAATCCAAACATCAATATTACACAACACAAATCTTCCTATTCCTAGCTACCTATATAGGATTCGGCCATGGAGCCATAAAAATAGCTAGGGATGTCCAAAAATTCCTATCTCTTGGATTCCATCCTTACTAGGTGTGGTAAGCCTAGATCAAATCCTATTACACCAAAACTTCAACCAAAATCCCATCCATCAATACATGGAGATTTCGGCCAAGGAAACCCATATGAGCTAGGAAGCTCATTTGGTTTCCAACTCTTGGATCAATGATCCTCAAGTATACACAACACTAGATTAAGTCTTATTACTCAAAACTTGAATAAAAAACTCAACCTTTTCCTATGTAAAGGTTTCGGCCCATTTCAAATAAAAAGGCTAGAAAACATATTTGATTTCATGCTCTTGGATAATGAAAGATAATGATGAAACTAGTTCATAGAAATTGATTTCACATTAAAAAGATTTTTCTACACTTTTCTATGAATTTTCAAAGTTCATGAATCAAAGTTGGATCTTCATGAATCAAGAGATTAAAGAGATGAAATAGAGTGATTAAGAAAGCTAGGATGGAGTCAACGTCTCCTAGATGATGAAGCTTAAGAGAAAAGAAACTTGATTTCACAAAAAACTTCAACTTTTCAAGATCAAAACAAGGTTTTTGGTTGAAGAACTTGAAGAAGATGAAGAAAAAGTGAGAGAAGAGAGGAGATAGAGAGAGAAAGAGAAAGGCCGTGTGGCCTAGAGAGAGAGTGAAGGTGAGATATTTATTTTGATGTCATGGCAAACTTGTAAATAACCAAAAGGGTAATTTGGTAATTCCTTAAAAGACTAGGGGCATAATGGTCATTTCCCCTATAAATATCTAGATATTTCTAGAAAGGTAATGATGACATTGGTGAGTCACAGGGTCAAAAGGGTTATTCCATGAATTCTCAGGGGCAAAGCAGTCTTTTCATCTTAGGGTAAATGGTAATTATGGAAAAGGTCAGGGGCATTTTGGTCATTTCACGTCCAGATATTTTCTAAACGTAATCATTACACTGATAGGTCATGGCACGCCTTCCTAGGTGATGTGACATCAACCATATCCGTTAGCGGGTCCCGTTAAATCCGTTTTTAGCTCCGTTATCCACCCGATTTAGGTTTTCGCCCAAGAAAGTCATGAGAACTTATTTATTTTGAATTTTTTTCAAAATTGCCGATATCGTTCGCAATTTTATTTAGAACCTAACACTCGTTCAAAAAACCTGTTCTGAAGGACTCTGCGAGCGACAACCTACAAGAAAGCAAAAGCACCATTATTCTATCCAATATTATTCCTTTTCATACACAATAATGTAGAGAATAACAAATAATTGTTGTCTTCTTTCCAGAAACATGTCACAGAGAACAAACTACACAAAAGGATAGACCGAAGTCGTCATCCTTTCCAACATTGTTTCCTCTTGGAAACAATAAAACAGAAAACAATCAGAGAAAACACAACACAAACAAGACAGACATTAACCTACAAATCCCAAAAGACTTGGCCAGCTCTGATACCAAATAATGCAACAACCATTTCCGAGTGTCACATTCCCGAACGATTATAAGGTCGAGAGTAATATTAATGCGGAAAATACGGGGTTTTTTTTTTTCTCACAATGATGCAATGAGATTTGCCAAATGAATAAAAATAATATTGAGTTCACCATGCATTTCAAATAGTCATACAGAAGTAGTGTTCATAAAATAGAAACAATACTGAATATAGACAAAAATCCAAGCCCAACTGAAAATAAGTATATAAGTAAGTACTAGGAGCACATCTTCTCAGAAGGTACAACTGACAACTGGACACAGCCTGGCCAAGACAACACAACATAAGGAGTCCCTCTCCGGACTCAAGGTAGATGTTGAACTGGCACGTTGTCTCGCCCATCTTTTTAAGCAAAAACAGCAATACAAGCAGAGAAAATATACATATATGGGTGAGATTCCCAATCATCAACAAGGCAAAATAGTAGAAGTAAAAACGGGACGACACACTAGGTAACAACATACTCAACATGCATACCATAATTCTCAATATATCATGTTTAATCAATTAGCAGCATAAGACATCTTCGAAATCAGAATAATGGTGTACAATAAGTAAATGTAATCATCAACAGCCATGCAATGCAATGCGATGTACATGATGGCCATATGCTACAAGGGTAAAACTATGACCCCTACTCCATGGAGCTAACAAAAGGTCAAAGAGAGTGAATGAGAGGACACGTTCCGGGTTTGCCAACCTTGGGCAAGATGCTATTACAAATGTAACGTGCACATATCTGGCTTTACGGAAACACTCTACCCCAAACATGAAAAGTAAGACATCTAGTAGAGGATATCGGTGTATTGCTCAGATTTGCCACGACACAGAAGAATCACCAACTGGTCTCATGTCAGCCCTTCTAACCCTGATACCTACAGAATCATTTAAGATCGTCACCGTAAGATTCGCACCAGCATCTAGGTGTAAGCTCAATCTCCTAGGCTCAAGGCCTTACAAACTCATGCAATGAAATGGCAATGCTTACACAAGGCAGATGCGATAAAACAATGTTTATTCATCGGATAAACCTTAAGGTTCACTAAGGTTCTATTCCTTAGGAACTATATGCGTCTTTGTATTATAAAACTTTTATCGACCGGATAAATCTCGTGATCCCTCCAGGATTGAGTCATCACAAGACTGAAACAATTGAACAAATTTCTTAGATCTGAACCACCGGTCCGTCATCGAATTACTGTTTCAAAACCCGAAACGTTTCATGTTTGTGTTTGTGTCTTATGAATTACATCTCAAGTCCTAAGTGTTATGAAGAAGGATTGAGAATCCTCTTAGATAAGTCTTTGATCCTTCCCAAGATATTAATTCCTTGAGTTTCAAGTAATGAAATAAGTATTGATTCACTTAAGTCTTATGAATTCATTGATGAACTAAATCATCAATGGTATAGTGCATGGTCATGTTCCACCATGTACTATACTTAATTATCTCTTTTCTTTTGCTCTAAGTTAATTACTTAACTTAGGTTTTCATGTGTAAACTTTACAATTTGAGTTGAAAACTCTTAATTTAAAACTTTGTAAACCAAAACCTTTCTAATTGAAAACTCATTTGATTTAAAATAACTTTGTTACTTGCTTGAAGTAAAGTACCTTAACTAATTTGAAAAGGGTTTTTCCTTACTAACTTAGTGTAAAACCGTGATTTAAGTTAGCGTAAATGAAAATGGAATTTCATTTAGTTTTCGAACTAGGATTCATTTAAATCTAATACTTTAGGACAAAGTCCTCTTTATACTTTGTTGAAGATTGAATGTTAACTTGGTTTTTTAAAAAGAATGTGACATCCAACTAAACCTAAGGTAACTTCATATTAATTTTACTTTCATGAAATCACTTTCATCATTTTATTCTTAAGACACTTATTTAATTGAACAAACATTAAATAAAGTAAAACACATTTTCACCTTAGTTAAAAACACTTGAGGGCCTAACCTTTAGTTGATTCTTGGATCAAAATCACTTCTTGTTTGTTTTTGAAATACAAGTTACTAAAACACTTTCTAACTTTCAAAAACATTGAAATTCAAGAACAAACTCATGTTCTTCCTCTTGTGTGCTTGAAGGCCGAATGCTATACCATATGGTATGTGAAGATTTTGCTTCACTAACTTGTCAAGTAATAGCTCAAAATGATCACAATATTATGATGAAAAATAATCATACATCATTCAAGCATAAACAAGCATAAAAATCCTTATTTGATCTAGAGATCAAAGTATGGTTTTCAACATACATGAAAACATTTTCCCATCCAAGCATACATCATCGTAAACATATACTAAGCATGGAAACATTATTACAATCATGTTCTCAAAGATAACTTCACAAATAAAGTAGTGAATCAAGCAAGGGTTTCACCCAAATAAGCATAAACAACCATTTTCGTCCTCCACCCATTTTGGTGTGATGAGGTTCACTCCCCATACCTTTAGTGAAGAGGTTTAAGTGAAAGGAAACTCCAAGCTCCTTTAGCGAAAGGATGGCCGAACCTAGAGGAGAGAAAAAGGTGAGATCTTGAATTTGTTTTCATGAAAATGAAGAACTAGAAGATGATTACTCAAGGTAATAAGCAAGGAAATTAATAGAAAAGGAATTAGAAGCTCACCAACTCAAGAACAATTTCAAGGTTAGCTTGATGTTCTTGATGATCAAGAACACACTTCACCAAAACAAGAAACTTCCTTCATCAAAGTTGATCCTTGGATCAAGACAAGAAGAAGTATGGTCTCAGAATTGAAGAAATAAGTTTGGTTGGTGATTTTGAGGTGATGGCCGAATGTGAAGAGAAGAGAGGATTTTTCAAAACTTAAGAAATGAAAGCTTTGATCTTTCGAAGAAGTAAAAATGGAGTTGGTTGGTGTTTTTGTGAGTAAATGGCCGAATGGCCTAGGGAGTTTATGACCCAAAATAAAGCTAGAGTGTGATAGAAAATGAAGGGCCAAGATCTAATGGAAGTACATAGGTGTTGCTTCAATAACAAAAGTTGTAGAGGTTAACCAAATGTAGGTATTTTAGCTTTTTCCATGAAAGAAAAGTTGACAAAGTGAAAGTTGTCATGAATTGACAAAAGGATGATTGTCCATACTCTACTTTATCGCAGAGAGTTACGGTTAGATTTTAGGTTGAAAATTCAAACGAAAATCGGTCTGTGTTTTCCACTGACAGTAAAATTTTACTGATCAGAAAACCTAATTTTGACTCGTGAATGAAATGGTTAGGTTTTATATTGAATTCCGAACGACTTTGGTTATTTTGAAACTTTTCACTAAAAGTGAAATATAATATTTTATTCGGGCGAAATATTAAATTGGGAAATCGACGGAGCCGAGAATGGACGTGTAGAGACAAAACTGGACACCAGACGAGAGACATATGTCACCTGAGTGCGATGAGTCAGTGGGTGAGTCAGCACCATGACTCACCACAAGTCATGATTACTTCTCTAAAATATCTAGATATTTATGGTGGAAAAGGCTATTTTGCCCTTAACCTTTTTGTGAAATACCATTTTTGTCCTTATGTGATTTTACTCTTTTGTCCCTAAGAACTAATGGAATTCTATCCTTGCCATTATGACTCACCATTGTCATGATTGCTTTTCTAAAATATCCAAGATATTGATGATGGAAAAGACCGTTTTGCCCCTAGGAACTAATGGAATTCCATCCTTGTCCTAGTGAGTCACCATAGTATTGATGGTTTCCTAGAAAATATTGTTTTGACAACTATAAGTTATCAGTGAGTGTTCCGACTCAAAATAACATAGCAAGCTCAAAACAATATCTTATGATCATTAAGCTCATAATTGAAATTCAAATATGAATTTCCAATTATTAACCATTCTTACGATTATTATTAATCAGGTTGTGTTCTCAGTTAAGTTATTCACACAAACAATTAAAAGACAGCTATAGGAATTTTAGGATGTTGCACCTACTGTCCCCGAGCATTATTTGTTCTAGGAGATTTATACAAACCTTCCTGTATTTCCAACTTTTCAACACAAACTTTTCTGATTGGCATGCAAGTGTCCTCAACATGTCTTCAATATTCGCTTGTCCCTGAACTATCTTGCTCACTTGCTCCTTCATTTCCTCCACCCCATGAATCAAAGTTCTTCTCATTCTTTGCTCACATGCGTCCATTTTCCAAGGTTGATTGGTATCAACTTCCTTTGAAAGCACAAAGGTTTAATTTACCCACATTAAAAGGATGAACATACTCCTCTTTCTTTTTTTCTCTCTCTTTTCTTTCTTTTTTTCACTTTGTCTTTCTTTCTTTTTTTTCCTTTTTTTTTCTTTCTTTTTTTTTTATTCTCTCTTTTTGCTTCTCCCTTTTTTTTTTTTTGAAGAAAACTGAAAGAAGTTGTACTATCTACTCAAAGATGATTTTTTTTTTTCGCTTTATTGTGCTAAGATTCTTAAAATAGTCTAGGAACAAAGGAAATTTTTTTCACTCAAATTGCATGAAAAATATTTTCACATGACCTTTTCTTATTTTTTTTTTTTTACATGCAAAGATTTTTACTCTTGATTGACCCAAAATAATACATAAGATGAAAAAAGAAAAAAAAAAAAAAAGAAGCTATGCAAGAAATGGATTTATTTATTTTTAACTGCCACCCAGAAAAATGCATAAGATGCAAGTAATGAAAAAGTTTTTTTTTTTTTTTTTTAAAGAAAGAAGAGATTGAGGAACCATTTTTTTAAGAAAAGAATGTAAAATCATGAAGGATAGAGGGGTAAGAAGAAAATTGCTCCCTTTGTGTCCTAGTAAGGTGAATCCTAATGATTGGGTATGATTAGGTTCCATTTATCAGTGCATGGTTCTTATGGACAACTCTAAACTCCTAAAGGAAAATGGTCCCCAGATTGCCCCTACCTAGAGGGTAAGGATCTAGCATCATGAATAGACCATAAGTAGGGATAAACCCCAGCAATATGGCCATACCCACGACACTAGGTACAATCTGAGCGGAAAAATTAGCGCAAGTCAAGGAAGCATAAAGCTACACAATAACATCGCTAAAACCCCTTCTAAATCCTATGGCGTCACTCAGGCCGGGTAGAGAGCTCATAAGGTGTGTGAGGTAAGTGATAGTCGAGTGTGTGAAGGAAGCATACCAACCTGTAAAAACCTAAAACTAAAACAAAATCTTGCAAAACAAAGGCACGCACATATATACAAAAAAAAAAAAAAAAGTCATCTACTCTAAGGTTGAAACAAAATAAGCCAAGAAAAACTAGATGTCATCTACCCTAGGGTTGAAAAAGCAATCAACAAAAATCATCAACAAATTAAACACACAAAGAGAGAAATAAGAAAAATAAAATAAAAAAGGGACCAAAACAAAGTATATTCACACAAAATAAAATAAAAAACATAACAAAGCAGAGTATATCCACACAAAAGCATAGTATTTTTTGTTTTTTTATATTTTGAGAGAAAAAAAAAACAAAAAACATACAAATCAAAACACACAAAAAAAGAGAGCAAAATGCATACATAAAAAAAAAAGGACCTTTTTTTTTTCATTTTTTGCTTTTTCAATTATTTTTTTTTTTGTAATTTTCATAGAGAAACAAACATAGCAACAAAAAAACGGGTAAAACAAATAAGTTAAAATTCATTCAAAATTTGCACAATTAATTTTAATGGACTTGACTCTAGCTATCCCTAATGGAATCGTCATCTGTTACGATCGAAATCACGAAGGAACGACGACTAAAAAAAGAAGAATTTTAAGAAACATGGAAGTCGTCACCAATTTTATTTAATATAAGAAAAATTGTAAAACCTTTTCTTTAGAAAAAGATTGATCTTTGGAACCAAGGTTGAGTTCGGAAGTTTATTGCGCATAGGGAAGGATGAAGACTTAACTCCACAACATTCTAATGCACCCGCTAAAAAACGGTTACCCCAAATTAATTATGCAAATGTTTAACAAATTTTAAATCACTTATTTTAATCCACTTAAACAAATTACAAGGGACTAAACACATCTACCGCCGTTTATTATTATTTTTATTTTTATTGTGGTTATTAATATTTGTCCAAAAAAAGCTAACGAAAAGAAAAGAAAACAAAAGAAAGGGACTCCAACACAAGTTTCAGATTTTGCTTACTAAGCACATGGAATTTGAATTCCTTTAATCATGAAAAGAGTTTGCTTACCAAAAGTAAATTACTTGGCCTGTTTGATTTAGTTTTGGTTTTAGGTTTTTGAAAACTATTTTATAAATCAAATTAAAAAACTATTTTAAGAAGAGAATTAAAAAAAAAATCTGTTTGATAGTCTTATTTTCTAAAACTGTTTTAGAGATGAGAAAATGAAAAAACTTGTTTGGTAAACTTGTTTTCAAAATATGTTTTGAAAATTAAAAAATAGAAAACTTGTTTGATACATATTTTTAAAATGGGATCAATTGCGAGTTTTTTTTTATAATATTCCATTATTATTTTTTATGTTCTTATCTACCCCACCTTTTTAATTAAGTACCATTGAATAATATCTTGACAAAAAGAGATATATTTTTATAAAAGTAATATAAAATTCACTTTATAAAGTAACATATATTATAACAACTTAATTAATAAAATAAAAGTAATTAAAACAACGTTTGAATACGGTGATAAAGTGATATATAATTTATCTCTAAAGAAACATATATAAAGCAACAGGTAGTGATAAAGTCAAGTGAGTCTAAAAAAGAAGTCAAATTGGTTCAAACTAGTTGTTACATTGTGCCTACATCCTATCTCTAATACAATCCCTATGCGTTGCCATTTCAGCTGCACCTTCGTCAGATAACCTTAAAAAGTTGTCATTATTGGAGCTTGTTCCCTTTATGCTGGGACCTTCATTCACATCCTCAAGTTCTACAAGATCCATTTCTTCCCATATCTCAAATAATTTGTCATGTAAATTCCACTTGCGTATGTAATTGTGAATAGCACAATATGCTATTACTATAAGTCGTTGCCTAGAAGGTTTATAAGAAGGCCTCAACTTCAAAATAGGAAATCTATTTTTCAAGACCCCAAAGCAATGCTCAATTGTCATTCTTAAAGATGAGTGCCTATAGTTAAACAACTCTTCACGATTCCTAGGTTTTCTTCCTCGGCCCCTATATTCTTGCGCATGATATCTTTCACCCTATAAGGGGGAAGAAAACCTTCGATACATGGATAGCCAGAATCAACAAGATCTTCATCAAATAAAGTATATGTTAGCTCTACTTGCTCATTTCAGTAATTGAAACTAAGTTCATTATGATTTAGAAAACATTCCCTCTCCATTTTAAATAAATCAAAACAAATCTTTCCATCTCCATTCAAAACTTCATCAACAAATTCACAACCAGTCAATACAGATGTTTGAACCTTTGCTTTATCGAAGTATTTCTAATGATAATCATAAATCATATTAATACAGATAAACTCTGCTAACTAATTATTACTTGAATCGAAAGAAGAATCATCTATAACCTGACATACAAATTCAAAACAAAACTTTAGGAAAGAGATATAAAAGTTCAAAGCTAATCCTAACCTAACTCATTCATCAATCAATAACATAATCTATAATAAAGTGAAAGATAGAGACATGTTTCTCAAAAATGGCATTCCATCTATCTATCATTGTAAATCATTTTCAGTTCCAACTATGTCAGCAGCCGAGGGTGGAAGTGGTTATTGGATGCATCCTGGTCTGCAATTCTTTAGCACCAATAGCAGCACAAGCACTAATGCAAATGGGTAACTACCCACCACAACACTTGTTTTTATTTTCATCTTCTATCAATTCCAATCTGAATGTTGAATTTACATACTGAAATTTGTTTTCGACCTATGCTTCTAGAGACTTAAAGAATGTCAAGGTTCCACAAGCACCTGCTTCTACAATCTTCACCTTCCCTTACTAGCTAGTATGAACTAACATCTCTTACAACTACTATAATTAGAGGCTGCATTTACTTATTTGGATAAACCAAACAGCAAAATCTATTTTATGTGTCTTATATTTAGTGATTACATAAGAATCAAAATCTATTTTATATAAGTTAATCTATTGTATTTCCTCTATATAACAATACGATAGGGCTTCTTGCCATAGCAATAGCCCGACACTTATATAAAATAGATTTTGCTTCTTGTGTAATCACTAAAGATAAGACACATAATATATTCTGTGTGCCCAGTTTTCCCATAAAATAGTCACCTCTGCAATGATATATTCTTAAAATACAAGAGTAGCATATCACAGGTGTATAATATTATTTTCGTTTCTTGGACTATATCTAATGTCCTAATCCCTTGCCATGTATGACAAATAATGAATCTTGCTTGCCAGTTGTCCATAATCATCTAGTCCTATCATGCATTCGTTCATATGATTCTGGTGCATTTTCTAATAAAGAAAACAGTGTACTACTAGGAAAGGAGTAGCTTATACACATACACAACAAGTGACATTCAACAAAAAGTCACTCAAAAGGAGTTCGTACATTCAACAAGTGATATACCTCAGTTCTGTCAAGCATAGTCGGGTTTGCTATCCCAGTCCTTGTGGAATTGAAATTAGACCTAACATTTTGAAGAGTCCTTTCCAATTTGCTTTTCTGAGGGAGGAATATCAATATCAATATTCCCTCATATGTATTTATTAACCTTATATGCAATGTAAAATATAAATTCTCATATAAAGCTCTAATGAGGAAGATCAAGGTCCAATAAATACATCTTATCCATACACAAATACCCACTCTAATGGAGAGTCCTTAACTAGAAGCTACTATCACTCACATCTGCCAGTAGCAGTCAAATGGAGAAAAAAATTTGTGGTTGAAAGATAAGATGTTACTATGCCCCTCCCACGAGTATGCTCTTTGTTCACAAATCACAATTAACTGAATTAAGCTTGCAAGTTGCAAATAATCTTCTAACTGTGAAGTAGACTAGCATTTACATACCTAATTGGTGTGGTTGAAAATATTGAGATTGTAAGGAAGTAGAGATTAGCCACCTGTCTGAACTGCAACATAAACATGAATGTCTATCTTCAAAGTAACATAAAAACATAGATAATATGGAAAAGGATAGACCCCTCCATGTACAGACATGATTTACCTCCAATCAGCAATAAATTAATTTTCACAAAAACAATGAAAAATTAATTTGGGCACGCATAGCTTTAACTTCACATATTGTAAACCAAGAGTAGCCATATTCTTTGTGTGCAAATAAACCAAAATGCCATTTGACTCAGCCGCAGGATTTTGTATCAGTTTTGAAGGGAAAAATGCAAATTTAAGAGAAAAGAATGACATAAAGAGATGGTAAAACATACACAATCAGCAATGTGCGGAATGAGACTACCCGCCATCCCATTGAAGAACCTAAGATATTTAACTAAGCCTTATACCGTATTATAAATGTTAACGCGCTTTATTAAGACAAAACGCAGCGGAAAGATTAAAACACAAAAACGAAATTATATTAAGGCTATGCCAAAGCACCCATATATCATAGTAACGCAGTTTAAACGTAAAGTATATATACATGCATCGGTTATCCCGTCAGTAGGGCTACAGTAGTAATGCATACATACAGAGTATATTAGTATAGACTATAAATAAAATACGTCAAAAGACAGAGAGAAGACTCTCAGCTAACAGCGGTCGCCACCTTCGCCTCCAGAGGCCAGGGTCCGTGACTCGTCCACCTGCATCAGGCTCGTAAGGAGTGCCATCCAACTCCTCAACAACTTGTTCCTCCACAGTGTCTTCCCATAAAATAAAATGAACATACAGAGAAAATGCAGGGAGATAAGAAACATGCATCATCAAATATGGGAGAGGGGCAATAGTACGACACATATATACATGCAACACACAACACATAGAAAACATACGACACACCAACAACCATCTCTCTAGTTATACAACACAACCATCTTAAAAGTCATTCTCTCAGATCAAACCTCTACGAAGGATACTAATCCCCATATGTATGTCAGCATCCCTATATGCATGTCAGCCGATATCATCACGTCCTCAGTTGGACATCCCCGTCGGGATTAATAACATCATGTCCCCAATTGGACATCCTCGTAAGGATAAAAAATACCACGTCCCCAATTGGACATCCCGCCTCGGGATTAAAAACATCACGTCCCTAATTGGACATCCCCATTGGGACCAAATATGCTATGGTATGAAATGCTATGATATGCAACAGATATCCATCACAAATTGACACCAGAACCTCACTCCTAAGCACTCGACCACAGCCACTATGCACTGTATCCACATCAACATCAACATCACGACGCCTTGCGTCCACGAGCCACAGCTCCATGGTCAGGACCACGATAGTATTAATTCGAACAACAGCGCAATCTCACCATACTCTCATCAACAATCATCCAGCCAATCACAATAATAAATTATCACAACAATAAATATGCTAATACAGATATCATCACGCTGACAGATAAACAGCTAATCACATAGACAGTTCAACATAACAGATCAACAGGTAAGTACATAAGCAGTTCAACATATCAACCTCAATCAATCACATCTTCTAGATTATCATCTTAGTGGTGATAGCCCAAAAGTACCTACACCTAGGGTCCAGGCACTTTGTCCAGGGCTCAACCTCTAGTAGGGTTTAAGGTTTCCCCTAGACATGTATATATATACTAAGCTTGCCTTCCCGACGTTACTAGTTCTTTCTCCTCACCTGAACAATGTTCCCGTGCAATTCTGACTGCGGCTCTGCAACTATCAATTGTACGCGCTTTCGAACGATCGAATACCGTCTAATCCTTCACAACACATCACAACCAGAAATTAATAAAATCCAATGAAACTTTTCAAATTCCTATAAGGTTAGGGTTCGGCCTCCATTTATTAAAATAGGCTAGAGGTGTTGAAATTCTATCAACTCTTGGATCAATGATCTTTCAGCATGATTAAGACATAATCTAAGATTACTTGTCAAAATTTGAACCAAAACCCCTTCAACCAACAAGGTAGGGTTTCGGCCATCATGGGTAAAAATAGGTTAGAGTTTGATTTGATTTTCTAATCACTTGGATTACATGATCATAGAATGAAAAAGGTAAAATCAAGAATCATTTCAATAAATTGAACAAAAAAACCCATTCCCCCCAAAAATATACCTAGGTTCAGCCCTTCCAAATTAAATAGTCTTGGAAGCTTATTAGATTTCATGCTCTTTGATAGTGATAGAAGAGGATGAAACTAGATCATAGAAATTGGTTTGACATAAAAAGGATTTTTCTACAATTTTCTAGAGATTTTTGAAGTTTAGGCTTCAAAGTTGATCAGAGAGAAAGATACAAGATTTCAATGGAGAATATGAAGATTAAGAGAGTAAGTGAGGATTCCATACCTCCTAGATGATGAAGGTGATCAAGAATATCCCAACTTTGTTTCACAAATTTCTCTATGAAATGATTGAGAAAATTAGAGAAAATAAGGTGAAGAAATGGCCGGATGAAATAGAAAGGAAGGGTGAGGATGAGTCAAAAATCTCACTTATGGTCATTTACACTAGGACAAAGTTGTAATAGTGAAAAAGGTCAGGGGCGTTTTGGTCTTTTCGTGTCCAGATATTTTCAAAATCATCATGACATTTGGCACGCATTCCTAGGTGACTTGACCTAATGTGACTTCAACATTATCCGTTAGCGAGTCCCGATAAATCCATATCTAGCTCCATTCGTCACCCGGTTTGAGAATACGCCCGAATAACTTATATTATTCCGCTTTTTAGGGCGCGAAACCAATTTTAGCAAAAAGGTAGGAAATTCGATTCTAAGATTAACTGTCTCGTTCACGAGTCAAAATTAGGTCTTTTGAGTAGTAAAATACTATTGTCAGTGAAAAACGCAGACCGGGCTCTGTCTAAGTTTTCAACCCAAAATTTAACCGTAACTCCCTACGATAGCGTAGAGCGTGACTATGGTCTCATTTTATTTTAATTCATTTTCCAAACCTCAAATAAAAATATAAACTCAAGTATATAATTTACTGATATTAGAAAGCATGCAAATCAGGGTGTTACATTACTACCCCCATAAAAAGAATTTCGTCCTTGAAATTCGACGTACCTTAGAATAAATGTGGATATCGCTGCTGCATATCTTCTTCACGTTCCCAGGTGGCATCTCCTGTTGTAGCATCCTATATGACCTTGACTAAGGGAATCTGCTTCCTGCGGAGTTCTTTTACCCTCTTGTCCTTGATTCGTACAAGTGGCGCTTCATATTCCAAGTTCTCCCTTATCTGGATTGATTCAGGCTCTATCACGTGTGATGGATGAGGATGGTATTTTCTAAGTTGGGATACATGGAATACATCATGAATATTGGATCGGTTGGGAGGTAAAGCAATTTGGTAGGCAACTGGACCAATTTGGCGAAGAATTTGAAATGATCCAATGAATCTAGGTGTAAGCTTTCTGGATTTGATTGCCCTCCCGATTCCAGTTCTTGGAGTGACTCTCAAAAAGACATGATTGCCTTCCTAGAACTCCAAAGGTCTCCTCCTCTTGTCACTGTTGCTCTTCTATCGATCTCGTGCGACTTTCATCCTTTCCCGAATTTTCTTAACTAGTTACGTTGTTCGCTGCACCATCTCTGGGCCTATCAAATGATTCTCCCCGGTTTCATACCAACAGAGAGATGTTCTGCACTTTCGTCCATACAGTGCCTCGTATGGCGCCATGCCAATACTCGAGTGGAAACTATTGTTGTACGTGAATTCAATAAGTGGAAGGAATTCGTCCCAACTCCCTGTGTTTTTCAAAACACATGCTTTTAAAAGATCCTCCAAAGTTTGAATCGTCTTTTTAGACTGACCATCCGTCTGCGGATGATAGGCAGAACTCATCCTTAGCTTGGTTCCCAAAGCACTATTCAAACTCTGCCAAAATCGGAAAGTAAATCTCGGATCCCTGTCCGAAATTATACCCGAAGGTACCCCGTGCAATCTCACCACTTCCTTGATGTAAATCTGGGTTAACCTTTCCAAAGAATACCTCTGGTTCATCGGCAAGAAATGAGCACATTTTGTAAGCCTGTCAACGATTACCCAAATTGCATCGCACTTCCTTTGCGTCCTTGGTAGTCCTGAAACAAAATCCATTGCAATGCTATTCCATTTCCATTCTGGGACATCCAGTGATTGCAATAACCCTGCTGTTTTCTGGTGTTCAATCTTTGCCTTTTTACACACCAGACAGGATTGGACATTCTCCGCTACTTCCTTCTTCATCCCAGGCCACCAAAACATTTCCTTTAGGTCCTGGTTGTGTGCCTCTTCCAAGATCATGTTCCTAATTTTGCTGTCCTTAGGCACGCATATCCTGTCTCCAAACTTCAAGATTCCATCAACACCATTCTTGAACTCTGAAGTCTTTCCTTCTTCTACCATTTGGTTCCGTTCCTGTAGGTACTAATCTTCTCCTTGCTTTTTCCAGATCAAGTTTAGAAAATCACTAGTGATAGTGACCATTCCTAAACTTATCTTATCCTTACACCACTCCATGCCCAAGTTCAGATCTCTGAACTGCTCTAACAACTCCAATTCTTTCACCATCAGAGCCAACATATGCAAAGATTTCCGACTCAATGCATCTGCTTGAAGGAACCTGGTTGAAACACAAGAAGGGGGGTTCAATTATGTTTCTTAAGTTTTTAAAACTTTTCGCAAGCAGATATATAAGTTTTCGCAAGGTTGGACGATAAAACGCTTAAAGGACGCAAGGTACGTTTCCAAACACCAGTTGGACGCTTACTTAGTCCGATTAGGATAAAGGGACAATCGCAATAAGAAAGCAATTCAATCCCAAGGCGTTAATAAGAAAATAAACTAAAGCGAAGATAAGGGAAAGAAAATAACACAAAGATATTATCCTGGTTCACTCTTCACTAAAGAGCTACGTCCAGTCCTCTCTACTTGAGAGCTTTATCCACTATAACAAAAACCCTTTGTTACAAGTATTCAACACCTCTTCAGGCAAGTATTCTAAACCTCTTCAGGTAAGTATTCTACACCTCTTCAGGTACATTAAGTATTCTTTCTATACAAGCCTCTTCAAGCTTAACCAACTAGGTTTTGAAAAGATTTTTTTTTTTTTGTTCTACTAACTCACTGAGTGTGGGAGTTTGAACCTAAAGCTTAAAACTCTTGAATAAACTCTACGCAGAGAGTGATATGAAAATAAAGATTAGAGTTAGCTTTTCGGGCTTTGAGTATTTCTCTTGAGTGCTTTGTGTGCTTGACTATTTTACAAATCTTTGAATCAGTTATGCAACACTTCGTTTGTTGTTCTTGTATATCTCTTGAATGCTTCACATTACTAGTTGTATCTTCAAAACAGAGGTATTTATAGCAGACTTGATTCAATCAACTTTGGTCTTCAACGGATGGAAAAGGATCCATTCTGAATGGGCATTAAAGGTGTTAGATCGTTGAGTCTGATAACTTCCTTGAAGCTTCTGATCAGCAAAGTTGACTATCAGCTTTGATAGCTAGAAATGGGATTGACATATCTTCTTTGTACTTGAAAGTTGCCTTTTGTCTTTCTCAAACGAGAAGGTCAACTTCTTTTTGTGTCAGGGACAATCTGGCTTTTGCTTTTGTTTGAATGAGTGTTACAAAGAATATTTGTCTAAAGGATATAACATTTTTTACATAGAATAATAAATTCAAAAATTTACAAGTGTAATGGCGCTGAACAATTAAAGCATTATTGGACTATAGCGATTACTCAATGATAGCAATAGTCTTTGGACTCAATGATTCTATTGTTACGGTTGGACGAGTGAAAGTCTTTGGACTTAGATAGTCTTTGGACTTTTATATATTATCCTGCACACTTAAGATAAAGCGTTAGTCCATAAGAAGTCTTTGTTCTTTTGAAATTAGTTCTTTGTTAACATCAAAACATAAGGGATTAATGGACCATAACCACTTTGGTTCCAACAATCTCCCCCTTTTTGATGATGACAAAAAATACTAATTTGATTGAACAAAGAGTCCTAAAGAGATGAAAAGCACCCCCTAAGACAAATATACTAAACATATAAAGCATGTAAGACAGAGCAAGCAATCAAGCATAGATAACAAGACGTATAATGAATAATGACATATACTATGATTTAATGTTTTGTATATCAATCAAACTCTTTCTCCCCCTTTTTGTCATGAGACAAAGGAAGGAAAACCAGATCATAGTCAGTTTGAAAACAAAAGAGAAAACTTTTAAGACGAAGGAGGAGGAGGATGTTTAGGAAGAAAATTTTGAAACATGGCCGTGATTTGTTGAAGCAGAACAGCATTGTTGGCTTCAATGGACCGTTGGACGAACTCTTGAAACTTCGGAGGAACGGCAGAGACTGAACTTTCAGCTGTGGCCTTAGTTGCATCCACATTTCTCTGATCAGGAATCACATTGAGAGCCTGAGAGGGAGATGGATCAGCAGGATGGACCACTGAAAGAGAAATAGGTTGAGACTCAGAGGGAACTGAGTCTGCAACTTGTTCTATTTCCTCAACATAAATTTCCGGAAAAGGGTCCTTATAGACGATCTCGGTGTTCCCAGTTTCTTCAGAAATAACCGGTATTGGGGCAGGTGGAGGTGCTTCAGAGTTAGGATTAATGACAGATTTGGATGGAGGTGGAAGCACATCAAGGATGATCTCAGCATCATCATACCTATTTTCTCTCCATCTGGGGGCAAGGTCTGGAAGCACATCCCTTGGATACAACGGTATACCAAAGATGTCATCCATGATCATAAAATCAGCATCAGAGATTCGGTATTGTCTTGGGAAGACACGAATCTTCTGCTTTTCTTCGATAGAAAGACCAGACGAGGATGCTTCTTGAGAGCATCTCCAAATGAAGTTCTCCCAGTAGATCTTTACGTCTGGGTCAAACCGTTTGATAGGATCCTTCTACCAGATGTGGGCTAGTGCCACTGAATCGTCTCTTGGCTTCGACCAGAAGATTGGTCAAAGGCATGCTTGTAAGGCAGCTTCCAAGGCTCAAGCCTTTTGCGTCCATCTTTATTTTTGTTTGGATCCAATATTGGTATCTTTGGACAGGCTCTAGGAGGAACAACTCCTACTCTTGTTTCTGAGCTTCTGCCCCAAAACTTCTTGGGCAGATTGTGATGGATCTTGGCTTCTTTGGACATGTCACACTCCTTTCTGACAGCGTAGTAAGGAAGAAAGTCGCAAACATCAGAATATTCGTTCCATGCTGAGGGATAGCTTTGAATGAATTTTATGTCTCAATTAAGGAAGATGTTGGTTAGACCATACGTCCTTGATCTTCTCTCGTATGTGGTTTGCAACCTTTCTTTTTTTCATTCAGAATTACTACGTGGCTTTTGACATTGTAATGGCACCACTGGAAGCCTTTTGTCCTTGATGAGATTTGGATAGATTTTCTTTGGAGGAAACTTCTTCTTCTCAAGGCAGACAACCAATGGTCCAAGAGCAGCATACAGTTGAGTTGGCAAAGAGTTGGTTGATGTGTGAGGTATGGGGTAGTAGCCATGTTCAGGGGGTGGACCAAAGGGGTTTTGAGGTGGAATAGAAGGCGTTTCGTATTGGTATTCTGGTGATGGAATAGGGCTTTCAAGATGTTGAGAGGTAGAGGGAGGTGAGTGTTTGAGGAAGAGGACAAGGAACCTTCGTTGAACGTCAGCCCAGTCGGAGTTTTCATTTCTGAAGGTAATTCTAGGAATGCGTTTGTATTTTCTTTTTCGGTAAATCATTTTGGGGTAAGGTGCACCATAGGGTTGAAAGGGGTGATCGCCCCATGGTGTGAACCAGTCTTGAGGTTCGGATGGTGAGGGAAGGGTTTGTGTGTGAGGTAAGGTGGAGGGTGAATGGGGTAAGGACGATTGAGAGTCTAAGGCTAGGTCTTCAACCTCAAGGGGTTGCTCAACAATAGGAGTAAAAACTGAACTATATTGAGGTTCAGTATTACCTTTGGCTTTAGCTCTTGTGGACCTTGCTCTTGTTGCAGCAGGCTTGGCCCCATAGGCTTCAGAAGAGGATTCCCTCCTTGGACCTTTAATCACCCTAGAGATAGGTTGATCGTCCTCATCTTCCTCATCAACTGAAGCTAGAACCAGCTTCCTTTTTCTTGAGGGTTGGACCGTAGGCTTTGGACGAGCAGAGGAAGTTTTAGCTATTGGACGAGCAGGCTCAGTTGAGCGTCTAACTGAGACTCGTTGGACAAACGCTTCGTCAGAACCTTGCGTCTGAGCACCCTTCAGCTTTCCTTCTTGTTTGGACTTCTTGAAACAGTCTAGTTGCATCATCACCAAGCTTTGTTTGCTGAACTCAGGTTGATGCACATGATCTATTCCATGAATACCATAGTATTTGTGCTTTTGTTCTGGAGTCAGATTGATGAGGTCCTCATAAACCATGAATTTCTCAAAAATCCTTGAGAGAAGGGCAACATAGATGATGGAGGTGTTCTTCCCAGAGCTTTCAATGGCATACTTGAAGAAGGTGAAGAGAAGGTGTGGAAGATTTATCTACCTCTCCAGAATCAGATGAACTAGGCAGAAATGATGTGCCTTAGAATCATTATCCTTCAACCTAGCTTTGTGAAGGATGGTCTTGTTCAGAATCTGATGAAGAACCCTAGCCTTATCAGTCATTCTTGAGGCTATTAGCTTGTCTGACAATTTCTTCAAGAGACACTCTTTAATGGCGTCAGATACTCTGAGCTCTTCGTCCCATTTGTCCTCACAAGTAATGCCTGATTGAGCACACCCAATGGCGTTGGAAATAGTTGCTTCAGAAACGATAATCTTAGTGCCAATCACCTTGTTACGTATTTCCCCTGCAAAAACCGTAGGGTTTGTCCCGAACTCCCTAACCAGAACAGGGTAGATAACCGGGGAACCTTCAAAGAAGCTCGACCAACCAGCAGCGTGAATATTTGGGAAGACATTTATCCCATTATCAACAAGAAATTGAAGGTTGAACTTGAACTCTACCAGAACATCAGCAATCTAGGCATCAAAGGTCTTTCCTTTACCCTTAGCAGCAACGGTGGAGGAAGAAGTTGCCATTATTTCAGAGAAGAGGTTTCTGAAAAAGAGGGATTTTTGCAACGGGAGGTTTTTCAGAGAGATAGAGATTGTAAAGATTCAATTTTTAACAAGTTTTGGTTTTTATAAAACAGAAGAGAGAAAACCATTCGTATTTTCAAAGAAGAGAGAAGGTGGTGAAACGACGTGCATTGTATGACTGACACACGTTCCAGACCTTGAAACCGTAAAAAGCAGTTTTGAAATTTATTGAAAACTAAACTGACTCAGTTAAGGGAATGAGAATTAATTTTACATTCAACAAAGATTTAGTTCAATTAATGCATTGGACGAGCAAGCAATACATATTGGACGAGCATGCATTGGACTAAGGCAAATATTGGACGCATGCATTGGACCCACATGTAATCAATGAAATGCATGTTCAGATATTTTCTTATGAATGTGAACCTATCTTCAGCTAGAGGTTTAGTGAAGATATCTGCCCATTGATGGTCAGTATCAACAAATTGAATATCAATAATTCCTTTTTGCACATAGTCTCTTATAAAATGATGCTTGATTTCTATATGCTTTACTCTATAATGCAATATGGGATTTTTAGACAAGTTAATGGCAGCAGTGTTATCACACATAATTGGAATGTTACTTACAAACACGTTGTAGTCTTCCAACTGATGTTTAATCCAAAGCAGTTGTGAGCAGCAACTTGCAGCAGCAATGTACTCAGCTTCTGCAGTTGATAGAGCAATTGTGCTTTGCCTTTTGCTTGACCATGAGACTTGAGGTTAGTAGAACCTTTGAGATATCTAAAGATTCTCTTTACTGCTGAGAGATAAGACTCTCTTGGATCAAATTGATATCGAGCACATAGACAAACACTAGACATGATATCTGGTCTAGACGCAGTTAGATATAAGAGGGAACCAATCATACCTCTATATACCTTTTGGTCTACCTTTTTATCTTTGTCATCTTTGTTTAGTACGGACGTTGGATGCATTGGGGTATTCATTGGTTTGCGATCGTCCAACTTGAAGCGTTTTAGAAGCTCCTTTGTGTACTTCGTCTGATGAATGTACACACCATCCGTTGTTTGCTTTACTTGAAAAATCGAGGAAGAATTTCAATTCTCCTATCATGCTCATTTCAAATTCCTTTTGCATTAGCTCAGAAAACTCTTGACAAAGAGATTCATTAGTTGCACCAAATATTATATCATCAACGTAAATTTGTGCAACAGTAAAATTGTTTTTGCTTGACTTTCTAAAAAGAGTTGTATCCACTTTTCCTCTTCAGAAACCATTCTCCATTAGGAGAGTGCTGAGTCTCTCATACCAAGCTCTAGGAGCTTGTTTGAGTCCATATAAAGCTTTCTTAAGCTTATATACGTGCTCAGGATGGTTTTGATATTCAAAACCAGGTGGTTGAACAACATAAACTTCTTCATTAATGAAACTGTTCAACAAAGCACTTTTTATGTCCATTTGATAAAGCATGATATTATGATATGCAACATATGAAAGTAAAATGCGTATGGCTTCTAGTCTAGCTACTGGAACAAAAGTTTCAGTATAGTCAATACCTTCCTCTTGAGAATAGCCTTGAGCAGCTAACCTTGCTTTATTTCTAACAACTATACCATCCTCGTCCAGCTTGTTACGATAGACCCACTTGGTTCCAATGACAGACTTATCCTTTGGCAGAGAGACCAGCGTCCAAACGTCACTACATTGAAACTGGTTGAGCTCCTCTCGCATAGCGAGGATCCAACATTCATCCATTAACGAGGGGTGTTGACAACTTGCTGAGATGATGAAGCGTCCTTAGTTGCGTTTGATACTTCGTCTTTGTTAGGCGTTGGATGATCTTCTGTATCATTCAGATTCATATCTGCAAAAGAATCATCTAGCTCTGATAATCTCTTATCAGGCTGTTTTTAATCGAACTTAACATGGATGGATTCTTCAACAATCAATGTTCTAGACTTATAGACTCTAAAAGCTTTGGACGTTCCAGAGTATCCTAACAATATTCCATTATCTACTTTGGTATCAAACTTACCAAGTTGATCCTTAGTATTTAAAATAAAACATTGACATCAAAAGGGGTGGAAATAAGAAATGTTAGGTTTGCGTCCTTTCCATAATTCATAAGGAATCTTATTCAAGATTGGTCTTATGTATATTCTGTTTTGAATGTAGCAGACAGTATTTACAGCTTCAGCCCAGAAGTGTTTAGGAATAGAAATATCACTGAGCATTGCCCTGACCATCTCTTGAAGAGATCGATTCTTTCTCTCAACAACACCATTCTGTTGTGGTGTTCTAGGGGCAGAGAAATTGTGATGAATACCGCTTTCATCATAGAACCTTTGGAAAAGCTCATTTTCAAATTCGCCTCCATGGTCACTTCTGATTGAGCTTATACATATGTCTTTTTCATTCTGGACGCGCTTACAGAATATAGTAAAGACCTTGATAGACTCATCCTTGTGAGCAAGAAACTTAACCCATGTCCATCTAGTATAGTCGTCTACTATGACAAGCCCATATTTTTTACCACTGACAGAAGCAGCCCTTGTTGGACTAAACAAATCAAGATGCAATAGCTCTAGTGGTCTTGAAGTACTATCAATGTTCTTGGGCTCAAAAGAGTTCTTAACTTGTTTTCCTTTTTGACATGCGTCACAAAGAGCGTCTGATCTATACACGATCTTTGGTAGACCTCTTACGAGGTTATGCTTGTTTAGTCTTGAGATTAATCTCAGACTTGCATGACCAAGTCTTTTGTGCCAGATCCATCGCTCATCTTCAACAGACATTAGGCATGACAACTTTGATTTGAGAGTTCCCCCAAATTAATCTTATAAAGATTATTTTGCCTCTTGGCAGTGAATAAGATGGACCCATCAGGGTTCTTGACTATACATTCACCTTTATTGAAGGAAACATCAGACCCACTGTCACATAATTGACTTATGCTAAGCAAGTTGTGTTTTAATCCTTCAACCAGAAGAACATTATCAATAGAGGGAAAAGCATGCTTACCAATCTTACCTATTCCAACTATCTTTCCTTTCTGGTTGCCTCCAAAGGTGACCCATCCACCAGTCTTTTCACGTAGTTCTTGGAACATACACCTTTCTCCGTCATGTGACGTGAGCATCCACTGTCCAAGTACCATGACTGGGGTTTTCTTTGTGTTGCTAAGCAGATCTGCAACAGGGATTATCATGTTCTTAGGAACCTAGATAGACTTTGGTCCTTTTTGATTAGTTTGTGGTCTTTGCCCATGCCTTTTGGTTTTCTTTTTGTGTATGCATTTTGAAGAGATATGACCACTCTTTCCACATAAATTACAAAAAGTATTGAATGTATGCTGTTTGTTTTCTTTTTGCTTTCCATAAGATTGAAAAGCCTTATGATATTTATTGGACCTTGATACTTTCTGAGAAGCTTCTTGTTTCTCGGAGTCATAGCCTAGGCCAGACTTATCGTGATGTGATCTTGAATACCTCAATATCAAGTTTAGCTTTTTTGAACCACTAACAAGCTTTGATACGCTTTTGGTTAGGTCAGATACCTCTTGTTTTAGTCTAGTTACCTCATCAGGTTCAGTGGACCCAGAGGTGAGTCTGTCAGTTAGACTGACACTCTCAGCTTTCAGCTTATTGTTTTCTTCAATGACCTGCTTGTTTTGTTTGTTGGAATCTTCCAACTCTTTATTCACTTTTGAAAATTTTCTTTTAAGCATAATATATTGATGATGCAATAAAGAGGAATCATTAAGCAATTCATCATATGCTTCTTGAAGAGAATCAGAAATAGATACCTCTTCTTCTTCTTCAGATTCAACGTTTGATGAGGTGTTTGCCATTAGACAAAGGCGGACTCCTTGGAATGAACAGTTGTTCTTATATGTCCAACTTCTCCTTAGCAGTTTGGAATTGCAAGACCATCTCCAGTCTTGTCCGATCAAGAGCGTTGATGAGACACCAGTTGGCATGAGCATTTAGCGAATACCGTCTGATATCTTCATTCGTCCAGTCAGCTTCAGGTTTGGATGCTATTGAGCCGTCCTCAAGAGTGGTTGTTGAACGATGATCTCCATTTGTGAATATATTCAACAATTCATAATTTTGAGCTTGGACGTATATTTGAAAAACTGATTTCCAATAAGGATAGCCCGTTCCTTTAAAGATGGGTGGAACATTCCATCCTCTTTCAGAGGTAGCCTCCTGAGTTCTTTCTTCAGGAACAACAAGTTGTTCATCATCCGAAGAGTCTTCATTCTGATTGTTGGACCAAAGGCATAAGTTAGCCTCCTCATTTGTTTCTTCTTCTTCTTCTTCTTCTTCTTCTTCTTCTTCTTCTTCTTCTTCAGATGAGTTGAGATCCTCTCAAGTCACCATGAAGTTCTTCTTCTTCTTTTTGAAGAACTTCTTTTTGTCCTTTAACATAGGGCAGTCAACTTTGAAGTGACCTGACTTGTTGCACTAGAAACAGACCAGCTGATTTTTGTCTTTTGGTTTAGTGTGATCTTTGAAGTTTTTCTTTTGGAATGGCCTTCTTTTCATCCCGTTTTTCTTTCTCCACATGTTTTGAATTTTTCTGGAGATGAAGGATAGTTCATCATCGTCTGACACTTCATTGTCAGATTGATAAGCATCATCATTGGACTCATCAGCTTTTAGGGCTTTTGAGTTGTTGGCCTTCTGAGCTTTCAAGGAAATCCCTTTATTTTTCTTTCCAGGATTGTCAAGATCAAGCTCCTGCTCATGAACTCGAAGCGTTCCAACCAGATCATCCAGGGTCAAAGTAGAAAGATCTTTGGCCTGGGTGATTGCAGTAACAAGAGGTCTCCATTTCTTAGGCAAGCTCCTAAGAATTTTAGTGACATTCTCCTTGGTAGTGTAGACTTTCCCAAGGGACTTTAGATTGTTGATGATTGTCTGAAAATGACCCATCATGTCCAAAATGGACTCTCCTTCAGCCATGGTGAATAGTTCATACTGACCAACTAGCAATGATGATTTTTGAATCTTTTATCTTAGTGGTCCCCTCATGGAGATTTGAGAAGGTATCCCAGATTTGTTTTGCTGATTCACATGCGTGAATCTTCTGAAATTCATCAGGACTAAGAGCACACATTAAAGCATTATATGGCTTTATGATTTTGTTCCATCCTGGCTCGCTCAGCATCAGTCTAGTCATCTTCTGCTTTGTCCGTCCCATCAGAGTTGAGACACACATTTGGACCATTCATGATTCTGGCCCAGAGAGCGGAGTTTGTGCTTAAGATGAAGCCTTTGAATCTCTCCTTCCAGCACAGGTAGTGGGTTCCATTGAAGAACAAAGGTCTGGTCATGGAAGTGCCTTCCATAACAGGTTGACTCCCGCTTGGCATACCTTGTCCTGCCATATCTACTGCAGGATCTTTTTCCTCTACAAGGCTAAGTGCTCAACCCAGAGGCTGAGCTCTGATACCAATTGAAGGAACCTATTTGAAACATAAGAAGGGGGTTGAATTGTGTTTCTTAAGTATTTTGAAACTTTTCGCAAGCAGATATATAAGTTTTCGCAAGGTTGGACGATAAAACGTTTAAAGGACGCAAGGTGCGTTTCCAAACACCAGTTGGACGCTTATTTAGTCCGATTAAGACAAAGAGACAAGCGCAATAAGAAAGCAATTCAATCCAAGGCGTTAGTAAGAAAATAAACTAAAGCGAAGATAAGGGAAAGAAAAGAACACAGAGATATTATCCTGGTTCACTCTTCACCAAAGAGCTACGTCCAGTCTGCAACACCCATTCTCGAGTATCACATTCCCGAACGTTTATAAGGCCAAAAATAATTGTAATGCGGAAAATACGATTTTTTTTTTCCTTTTCACGAAGATGTAATGAGATTTAGTAAAGGTAAGTAATAATAAAATGAACTTAGGTTCACCATGAATTTCTAACAGTCATACTGAATTAAAATGCAGAAACAGAAATAATATTGTATACAGACATAGCTCAATGCCTAACTGGCAACAAGAACATAATAAGTACCAGGAGTCACAGCTCCCAAAAAGGTACTACAGACATACTGACACAGTCTGGCCAAATACTAAACAGCAAAAGGAGTCCCCCTCCGGACTCAAAGCAAATGCTGGACAGTATCGTCGTCGCGTCCATCTGCTCAAGCAAAAACAGCAATACCAGCAGAAAAGATATACAAATATGGGTGAGATCCCGGTAATCAACACAACAAAGTAGCAGAAGTAAAAACGAGATGACTCACCAGGTAACGACGTACCCAACATGCTTATCATAATCCTCAAAATAACTCATATTAAACAATTAGCAGCATAAAATAAGGCATTCTCAAAAATAGAACAGCGATGTACAATCAGTAAATGTAATCATCAACAGCAATGTAATGCAGTGCAATATACATGACTCAAGGTAAAACTCTGACCCCTACTCCATGGAGCTAACAAAACATCGAAAAGAGTGAATGGGATGACATGTTCCGGTTATTTCCAGCCATGAGCAAGATACTACAACATTCGTAACGTGCACGTATCTGGCTTTACAGAAACACTTTGCACCAAACATGAACAGTACGACATCTAGTCGAGGATATCAGTGTATTGCTCGGATTCACCACGACACAGAAGAGCTACCTACTGGTCACATGTCAGCCCTTCCAAACCTGATACCTCTAAGACCATTCCAATTGTCACCGTAAGATTCGGACCCGTATCAAGGTGTAAGCTCAACTCCTAGGCTCAAGGCCTTACGACTCATGCAAATGAAATGCCAATGCTTACACAAAGCAAATGCGACAAAGCAATGTCTATCCACCGGATAAATCTCAAGGTTCACTAAGGTTCTCTTCCTTAGGAATTATATGCATCTTTGAATGACAAAACTTTTATCCATCGAATAAATCTCGTGATCCCTCCGGGATAGAGTCATCACAAGACTGAAACAACTGAACGATTGACCTAGATCCGAATCATCGGTTCGTCATCGAACTACTGTTTCAAAACCCAAAACGTTTCATGTTTGTGTTTATGTCTTATGAATTATGTCTCAAGTCCTAAGTATTATGGATAAGGATTAAGAATCCTCTTAGATAAGTTTTTAAGCCTTTCTAAGATATTACTCCTTGATTTTCAATTAAGGAAATAAGTGTTGATTCACTTAAGTCTTATGAAGTCATTGATAAACTAAGTCCTCAATGGTATAGTATATGGTCTTGTTCCACCATATATCATACTTAATTACCTCTTGTCTTTAATTCTAAGTTAATTACTTAACTTAGGTTTTCACGCGTAAGACTTTTACGATTTGAGTTGAAAAACTCTTTTTATAACCAAAAAAATTTTCTCTCGGCGCGAATATAAGTTTCGCTACCCGAGGCTGAGAGGCTATTTTTACTTCTTAGACAGTCCTTCTGGTTCGCGCGACGAGAAGGGTCTCGCATTGCGAGGCAAAGAAGCTGTATCTTTATTGCTTGGGCTAGGTCTCTGTCTCACATGGAGAGACTAGGTTAGCCAACCGAATGCATTGTTTTCCCTTTTTCTTAACTTCTTCATTATTTCTCTTTTTAAAGCACTTAGTTAATTAAATGACCTATGGCTAAAGTAAAAGACGTTTTTCACTTTGGTGACACACTTAAATGTTGAAACTTTATTTGATCTTTGGATCAAAATCACTTTTTGTTTTTCTTTGAAACATGAATTTCGCTCAGCGAGATTCCATTCGCTTAGCGAAATTGAGGCAGTGATGCATAACTTGAAATTCCTCTATATCGCTTAGCGAGATTCCATTAAAACACTTTTCTTACTTCAAAACTTTGATAGATCAAGAACAATACATGTTCTTAAGTTTCTTTTTGGTCATGGCCGAATGCCTCTCATAAACAAATGTGAAGATTTTGCTTCACCATCTAGACAAGTTATAGCTCAAAATGCTCACAAAATTATGACAAACAACAATCACACATCATTGCATCATAGTCAAGCATAAAAATCCATACTTGATCTAGAGATCAAAGTAGGTTTTCAACATACATGAAAATGATTTTTCCTCCAATCACATCATTATAAACATATGCTAGAGCACACTAAAGCATAAACTAATTATTACAACTTTTGTTCTCCAGGAGAACTTAACAAATAAAGTGGTGAACTCAAACCAAAGGGTTTCACCCACACACAAACTTAAACAACCATTCCCACCTCCACCAACTTTGGTGTGATGAGGTTCACTCCCATACCTGTTGATGAAAATCCTCTGGATCGAAGTCGGATGATCGGTTTGTGAATCTCCCGATTACTCATCACCAACTACAAACAACATCATCAAAAAAATATTAAACATCAAACAACACAAAAATCTCCTACTTCCTCCAACTAGAGGTTCGGCCACCATCTAGAAAAATTAGCTAGAGATGTCCAAAATTTTTAATCTTTTGGATGGATGATCCTTAAATATACCTAACACTAAAACAAGTCTTATTACTCAAAACTTGAATAAAAAAACTCAACCTTTCTTAACATATAGGTATCGGCCACTTTTAGAAGAAAAGGCTAGAAAACTTATTTGGTTTCCCATCACTTAGATTCAAAGACAATAGGTAAGACAAGGATGGAATCAAGTGTTAGAAATCAAAAATTTGAACAAAAACACTATTCATCATCACCTCTAGGGTTTGGCCACTTTGGGGAAAATTGGCTAGGATGAGAGTTTGATTATAAGATCTTGGGTTTAGGTAGAGGATGATGAAGTGAGCTCAAAGAAATTGGTTTCCCATTAAAAGGATTCTTCTACAATTTCCGATGAATTTTTGAAATTTTGGATCATAAACTTGATTTTCATGGAAACAAGATTTGATCTTGAGATTGGAAGAGATTCAAAAAGATAAGAGATCATAGAAGTGATCTTACCAAAGAAAGGATGAAGATTGATCAAAGATTCAAGCTTTTCTTCAAAGATTTCAAGGTTTTTCTTAAGGAAAATGGAGTTTTGTTAAAGGAAGATGATGAACAAGTTGAAGCTCTCTCTTGTTCAGGTTTGGTGCGTGAAAGAGAGGGCTGACCAGCCTTAAAAACAACTCACTTAAGGGCATAATGGTCATTTGCTTCAAGGGTAAAACGGTAAAAGTGAAAAAAGGTTAAGTTAGGGGTATTTTGGTCATTTCGCGTCCCGATATTTTCGAACGTCATGACGACTTTGGCATGCTCTCCCAAGTGATTTGACATGATGTGTTATCAAGATTATCCCTTGGCGGGTCTCGTTGAATCCCTTTACAACTACAAACGTTTCCCGGTTCGCGTATAAGGCCGAATATAATATATTATTTTTATTTTTCGAACGTCAGGATCGATTTTTTCGAAAATGTATGAAACATGATTCTAAGACTAAATGTCTTGTTCACGGGTCAAAATTAGGTCTTGATAGCAGTAAAACACTACTGTCAAAGAAAAACGCAGGCCGGGCTCCGTCTGAGTTTTCGACCCAAAAATTGACCATAGCCTCATACGATACCGTTGAGCATGACTATGGTCTCGAAATATTTTATTTTGCTCACCAGAGCTTTCAATAAAATACAAATGTTTAAATACTGAAGAATTATAAAACTGGAAAATCAGGGCGTTACATTCCTACCCCTCTTAAAAGAATATCGTTCTCGAAATTTAAGGTACCTCTTAAAATAAACTCGGATACTGCCGTTGCATGTCCTCTTCTCTTTCCCAGGTAACATCACCTGTAGTCTCGTTCCAGATAACTTTGACCAAAGCTATCTCCTTCCTTCGCAGTTTATTTATCCTTCTGTCTTTGATCTTAACCGGTAGCGTTTCATAGGTCAGGTTATCCTTTAGCTGTACTGAATCAGACTCTATGACATGACTAGGATCAGGAATATACTTTCGCAATTGCGAAAGATGAAAAACATTATGAAGGTTGGATAGAAAAGGTGGTAAAGCTATTTGGTAAGCTACTGGACCTATTCGACGAAGAATTTAATAAGGTCCGATGAATGTTGGAGTGAGTTTTCTGGACTTAAGGACCCTGCCCACCCCAGTCATTGGAGTGACTCTTAAAAACACATGATCACCTTCCTCAAACTCAGGTGGCCTACGTCTCTTATCCGCATAACTCTTCTGTCGGCTCTGAGTTCTCCTCATCTTTTCTTGAATCAGTTTCACCTTCTCGGTTGTTTGTTGCACTAGTTCCGGTCCTAATGAAGCACTTTCTGCATCCTAATACCAACACAAAGGTGTTCTGCAACGTCGTCCATATAAAGCTTCATAGGGCGCCATCCTTATGCTCAAATGATAATTGTTGTTGTAGGTGAATTCTATCAACGGTAGGAAATTTTCCCAACTTCCGGTATGTTCCAACACACACGCCCTCAATAGGTCCTCTAAAGACTGAATCGTCCTTTCGGATTGTCCATCAGTTTGAGGATGATAAGCTGAATTTAGTCGTAACTGCATTCCTAAGGCTTCATGTAAACTCTGCCAAAACCGCGAAGTAAAACGTGGGTCTCTATCCGATATGATACTTGAAGGTACTCTATGCAGTCTCACAATCTCACTGATATATATATATATATATATATATATCTGAGTCAACTTCTCCATGGAATACTTGATATTGATAGGTAGAAAATGAACTGATTTCGTACGCCTATCAATTATTACCCAAATAGAATCGTATCCCTTAGGTGTCCTTGGCAAACATGTCACAAAATCCATTGTTATGCCATCCCATTTCCACTGTGGGATATCCAACGGAAGTAACATTCCCGCTGGCCTTTGATGTTCAACCTTCGCTTTTTGACACACCAAGCAAGACGCCACATAATCAGCTACATCTTTTTTCATGCCTTGCCACCAAAACAACCGCTTCAAGTCTTGGTACATCTTGGTTGATCCTGGATGCATACTTAACTTGCTTCTATGAGCTTCGTCCAGAATTAACCTCCTTATCTCCGGGTTGTTTGGCACACAAACCCGTTCTCCTCGTCTTAGGATCTCAACTGCTCCTTCTTTGTATTCAGACGTCATCCCTTTCTTCAGATTCCTTCGCTCTCTTTCTAGATACTGGTCATATACTTGTTTCTCCCGAATCTGATCCATCAAATCACACGACACTGTAACCATACCCACACAAAGTTTCCCTGGCATACTGACCACGGACAGATGCATATCTCTGAAATGTTCCAACAGCTCGTGTTCCTTAACCATCATGGCAGACACATGTAACACCTTTCGACTCAAGGCATCCGCTACCACATTAGCTTTTACCGGATGATACTGTAACTGGAAGTCATAGTCCTTCAGAAATTCCAGCCACCATCTCTGCCTCATGTTGAGCTCTTTCTGATCGAACAGATACTTCAAGCTCTTATGATCGCTAAAGACATTGAACGTCGAACCACACAAGTAGTGCCTCCAAATCTTCAACGCAAAGACTACCGCTACTAACTCCAGATCATGAGTTAGGTAAATCTTCTCGTGCACTTTCAACAATCTCGAGGCATAAGCTACCACTTTCCGATTCTGCATCAGAAAACAGCCTAACCCCTGGTATGAAGCGTCATAGTACACTTCAAAAGGTTCGCTTGGATCTGGCAATATCAACACTGGCGATGTAGTCAGCCTCTTCTTCAGCTCCTGAAAACTCTGCTCGCAGGCTTCAGTCCATTCAAAAGCTTTATCCTTCCTTGTCAATTGGGTAAAAGGTCCTATAATCTTAGAAAATCCCTCGATAAACCTCCGATAATACCCAGCCAAGCCCACAAAACTACGTATCTCAGTCACTGTGGTTGGTCTTTCCCACTCAAGAACTGCTTCAAATTTCGACGGATCTACAGCAATTCCTTCTTTTGAAATCACGTGACCCAAAAAATGCACTTCGTCGAGCTAAAACTCACACTTAGACAGCTTTGCGCATATCTATTTCTCCTTCAGAACCTGAAGAACCACACTAAGATGTTCAGCATGTTCTTCTTGATCTCGCGAATAGATGAATATGTTGTCTATGAAAACAACAACAAACTTATCTAGGTATGGACGAAAGATCCTATTCATATAATCCATGAATATAGCTGGAGCATTCGTCACACCAAACGGCATTACAAGGTACTCGTAGTGTCCAAAACGCTGTCTTTGGTACGTCTTCTGCCTTCACGCAAATTTACTGATAACCCGATCGCAAATTAATCTTGGAGAAAACTGCCGCTCCCCTCAACTGATCCATCAAGTCATCTAGCCTCGGAAGTGGATACTTATTCTTAATGGTAACCTTGTTCAACTGGCGATAATCCACACATAGGCGAGACGTTCCATCTTTCTTCTTCACCACCAGCACAGGTGCTCCCCACGGCGACTTACTGGGTCTAACGAACTGCTTCCCCAATAAGTCCACCAACTGTTCCTTCAAGGTTTCCAACTCTGCAAGTGCCATACGATATGGTGCCATAGACACTGGTCCTGTTCCTGGCACAAGATCAATCGAAAACTTGATGTCTCGAACTAGCGGCAAACCTGGTACATCTTCAGGAAAGACTTCCGAAAACTCGTTCACGACAGGTATGCGCTCTAAGACTAGCTCGTTCTTGACCTCCAAAGAAGATAGCAGCATGTATCCTTGAGCTCCTTCTGTCAAAGAAGAATTGACTTGGTTGGCAGTCAAAAATCTAGAATTCTCACAACTAGGGAAAACTAAGGTTTTATTTGCACAATCTAACAAGATATGGTTAGAAGATAACCAATCCAATCCTAAGATTACATCCATTTGCGAAAGTGGCAAACAGATCAAACCAATCAAAAATGTTCTATCTTTAACAGAAATAGAACAATTCAAACAAACTTTAGCAGTTATAACAGGCTTTGCAGTAGACGTAGAAATCACCAAATCAAAAGGTAAGGAAGACACAGGCAATCCCAAAAGGTTCACACAGTCATATGCAATAAAAGAATGCGTTGCGCCTGAATCAAACAGTACAGTTAAGGTTTTACCTCCCATGACACACTGACCTTGGATTAAATCCTCATTCTGAGAAGCTTCAACGCTGTTCACAGAATAGACTCTGCCTCTTGCCTTAGGCCTCGCTGCTTGCACATTGTTGGCAGAATGTTCCGCTTTCGGTTGCATACAGTCGAGCGAAATATGTCCCGGCTTCCCACTCTTGAACCATATAATTCCCTTGATTGAGCAGTCTCTTGTGACATGATTACTCTTCCCACACTTCATACACTTGTTTGGGACGTTTCCAGAATGACTGAAACCGCCATTACTTCCTCCCACAAAACGTTGCTGTTGATCTTGCTGCTTCGAATATGGTTTCCATCGAGATTTGTTGTCACGACCACCGTTTCCTCTGTGGAACTTAGTCGGTCCAGAACTCTGTGCCCGCTTGTCCTTATTAGGCTCCAAGCTCTCAATCAGACGACACTTTTCCATCAGTCTTGGAAAAACAGAGATTTCTAGAGGAACTACAGCCCTCTTCAGATCGATCCTCAGACCTCCCTCGAACTTCCTGCATTTCCATTCTTCTCTTGGGTTGTCCAGAAAATTAATTAAGAATTTCACCAAACTCGCGAATTTGGCCCCGTGTTCAGCCACAGTCATTCCCCCTTGTCTCAAATGGAGGAACTCCATTTCTTTCTCGTGCCTCGCACTTGCAGGAAGATACTTTTCCAAGAACTTCCCCTTGAAAGCATTCCAGTCCACAGCTTGTTGATCATGAATTAGCATCTGACGGGCTCCTTCCCACTAGTATTTAGCATCTTCCACCAGCATATAAGTTGCATAGACAATCTTGTCATTCTCAGTACACCTCATTGCTCCAAAGATTTTCTCCAACGTCTGGATCCAACGCTCAGCTAGCTCAGGATTGAACTCACCCTTGAACTGTGGTGGGTTCCTATGGAGGAATTCGTCCAGTCCTCTACCCCCAGCAACTCTTTCGTCACATTGAACCATCGCAGCAGCCATTTCCCGTATAGCGTTCACAGCAGCATTCAGGTTTTGAGCAGCCATTGCTACCTTGAAAAACATAACTGTCAAACTCAAGAGACCACAACATAGTTAAAGCAAACAACATTATCTTTCTGGCGGAGATAACAACAGAGAAACACACAGAGAACACAACACAAACAAGACAGACCACAACTTACAAACCCCAAAAGACTCGGCCAGCTCTGAAACCAAATAATGCAACACCCATTCCCTAGTGTCACATTCCCGAACATTTATAAGGCCGAAAATAATTTTAATGCGGAAAATACAATTTTTTTTTTCTTTTCACGAAGATGTAATTGGATTTAGTAAAGGTAAGTAATAATAAAATGAACTTAGGTTCACCATGCATTTCTAACAGTCATACTGAATCAAAATGCAGAAACAAAAATAATACTGTGGTTCAATGCCTAACTGGCAATAAGAACATAATAAGTACTAGGAGTCACAGCTCCCAAAAAGGTACTATAGACATACTGACACAGTCTGGCCAAATACTAAACAACAAAAGGAGTCCCCCTCAGGACTCAAAGCAAACGCTGGACAGTATCGTCGTCGCGTCCATCTGCTCAAGCAGAAACAGCAATACCAGCAGAAAAGATATACAAATATGGGTGAGATCCCGATCATCAACACAACAAAGTAGTAGAAGTAAAAACGGGACGACTCACCAGGTAACGACGTACCCAACATGCTTATCATAATCCTCAAAATAAATCATATTAAACAATTAGCGGCATAAAATAAGGCATTCTCAAAAACAGAACAACGATGTACAATCAGTAAATATAATCATCAACAGCCATGCAATGCAGTGCAATGTACATGACTCAATGCCATATGCCATAGGGTAAAACTCTGACCCCTACTCCATGGAGCTAACAAAACATCGGAGAGAGTGAATGGGAGGACATGTTCCGGTTATTGCCAGCCATGAGCAAGATGCTACAACATTCGTAACGTGCACGTATCTGGCTTTACGGAAATTAACACTCTACACCAAACATGAACAGTACGGCATCTAGTCGAGGATATCAGTGTATTGCTCGGATTCGCCACGACACAGAAGAGCTACCAACTGGTCACATGTCAGCCCTTCCAACCATGATATCTCCAAGACCATTCCAATCGTCACCGTAAGATTCGCACCCACATCAAGGTGTAAGCTCAACTCCTAGGCTCAAGGCCTTACGACTCATGCAAATGAAATGCCAATGCCTACAAAAAGCAGATGCGACAATGCAATGTCTATCCACCGAATAAACCTCAAGGTTCACTAAGGTTCTCTTCCTTAGGAATTATATGCGTCTTTGAATTACAAAAATATTATCCACCGAATAAATCTCGTGATCCCTTCGGGATCGTGTCATCACAAGACTGAAACAATTGAACGATTAACCTAGATCCCAATCACCGATCCGTCATCGAACTACTGTTTCAAAACCCAAAACGTTTCGCGTTTGTGTTTATGTCTTATGAATTATGTCTCAAGTCCTAAGTATTATGGATAAGGGTTGAGAATCCTCTTAGATAAGTCTTTAAGCCTTTCTACGAAATTAATCCTTGATTTTCAACTAAGGAAATAAGTGTTGATTCACTTAAGTATTATGAAGTCATTGATGAACTAAGTCCTCAATGGTATAGTACATGGTCTTGTCCCCACCATATAACATACTTAATTACCTCTTGTCTTTAATTCTAAGTTAATTACTTAACATAGGTTTTCACGCATAAGACTTTTACGATTTGAGTTGAAAAAATCTTTTTTATAAACAAAAACCTTTTCTCGCGGGGCAAATATAAGTTTCGTGACGTGAAGCTGAGAGGTTAATTTTACTTCTTAGACAGTCCTTCTGGCTCGCACGGCGAGAATGGTCTCGCATCGGGAGGCCGAGAAGCTGTATCTTTACTGCTCGGGCAAGACTAGGTTAGCCAGGCGATTGCCTTGTTTTCCCTTTTTCTTAACTAATTAGTTTCACCGACTCTCACTACTGCTACAGCATCCTTGGCAGCATCCGTCACTCTCACTCACTCTGAATCTAGGACTATTCAATGATATAGTCTCAAAGAAGGATTCATTATTTCTCTTCTTAAAGCACTTAGTTAATTAAATGACCTATGGCTAAAGTAAAAGACGTTTTTCACTTTGGTGACACACTTAAATGTTAAAACTTTATTTGATCTTCGGATCAAAATCACTTTTTGTTTTTCTTTGAAACATGAATTTTGCTCAACGAGATTCCATTCACTTAGGGAAATTGAGGCAGTGATGCATAACTTGAAATTCCTCTTTATCGCTTAGCGAGATCCAGTTCGCTTAGCGAGATTCCATTAAAACACTTTTCTTACTTCAAAACTTTGATAGATCAAGAACAACACATGTTCTTATGTTTCTTTTTGGTCATGGCCGAATGCCTCTCATAAACAAATGTGAAGATTTTGCTTCACCATCTAGACAAGTTATAGCTCAAAATGCTCACAAAATTATGACAAACAACAATCACACATCATTGCATCATAATCAAGCATAAAAATCCACACTTGATCTAGAGATCAAAGTAGGTTTTCAACATACATGAAAATGATTTTTCAACCAATCACATCATTATAAACATATGCTAGAGCACACTAAAGCATAAACTAATTATTACAACTTTTGTTCTCCAAGAGAACTTAACAATTAAAGTGGTGAACCCAAACCAAAGGGTTTCACCCACACACAAACTTAAACAACCATTCCGACCTCCACCAACTTTGGTGTGATGAGGTTCACCCCCATACCTGTTGATGAAAATCCTCCGGATCGAAGTCAAATGATTGGTTTGTGAATCTCCCGATTACTCATCACCAACTACAAACAACATCATCAAACAAACATTAAACATCAAACAACACAAAAATCTCCTACTTCCTCCAACTAGAGGTTCGGCCACCATCTAGAAAAATTAGCTAGAGATGTCCAAAATTTCTAATCTTTTGGATGGATGATCCTTAGATATACCTAACACTAAAGCAAGTCTTATTACTCAAAACTTGAATCCAAAACTCAACCTTTCTTAACATATAGGTCTCGGCCACTCTTAGAAGAAAAGGCTAGAAAACTTATTTGGTTTCTCATCACATGGATTCAAAGACAATAAGAAAGACAAGGATGGAATCAAGTGTTAGAAATCAAAAATTTGAACAAAAAGACTATTCATCATCACCTCTAGGGTTCGGCCACTTTGGGGAAAATTGGCTAGCATGAGAGATTGATTATAAGATTTTGGGTTTAGGTAAAGGATGATGAAATGAGCTCAAAGAAATTGGTTTCCCATTAAAAGGATTTTTCTACAATTTCCTATGAAATTTTGAAATTTTGGATCATAAATTTGATTTTCCTGAAAACAAGATTTGATCTTAAGATTGGAAGAGATTCAAAATGATAAGAGATCATAGAAGTGATCTTACCAAAGAAAGGATGAAGATTGATCAAGGATTCAAGCTTTTCTTCAATGATTTCAACGTTTTTCTTAAGGAAAATGGAGTTTTGTCAAAGAAAGAACACGAACAAGTTGAAGCTCTCTCTTGTTTAGGTTTGGTGCGTGAAAGAGGGGGCTGACCAGCCTTACAAGCAAGGGCAAAATGGTCATTTGCTTCAAGGGTATAATGGTAAAAGTGAAAAAAGGTTAAGTTAGGGGTATTTTGGTCATTTCGCGTCCCGATATTTCCGAACGTCATGACGACTCTGGCATGCTCTCCCAAGTGTTTTGACATGATATGGTATCGAGATTATCCTTTAGCGGGTCTATTTGAATCCCTTTACGACTCCAAACGTCTCCCGGTTCGCGTTTACGGCCAAATATAATATATTATTTTTATTTTTCGGACGTCAGGATGGATTTTTTTCGAAAATGTATGAAACGTGATTCTAAGACTAACTGTCTAGTTCAAGGATCAAAATTAGGTCTCGATAGCAGTAAAACACTACTGTCAAAGAAAAACGCAGACCGGGCTCCGTCTGAGTTTTCGACCCAAAAATTGACCATAGCTTCATACAATACCGTTGAGCATGACTATGGTCACGGAATATTTTATTTTTCTCTCCAGAGCTTTCAATAAAATACAAACGTTTAAATACTAAAGAATTATAAAACTTGAAAATCGGGGCTATACACAGTCCTCTCTACTTGAGAGCTTTATCCACCATAACAAAAACCCTTTGTTACAAGTATTCAACACCTCTTCAGGCAAGTATTCTAAACCTCTTCAGGTAAGTAATCTACACCTGTTCAAGTACACTAAGTATTCTTTCTATACAAGCCTCTTTAGGCTTAACCAACTAGGATTTGAAAAGATTTTTTTTTTGTTCTACTAACTCGCTGAGTGTGAGAGTTTGAACCTAAAGCTTAAAACTCTTGAATAAACTCTACGCAGAAAGTGATATGAAAATAAAGATCAGAGTTAGCTTTTCAAGCTTTGAGTATTTCTATTGAGTGCTTTGTGTGCTTGACTATTGTTCAAATCTTTGAATCAGATGTGCAACACTTCGTTTGTTGTTCTTGTATATCTCTTGAATGCTTCACATCACTAGTTGTATCTTCAAAACAGGGGTATTTGTAGCAGATTTGATTCAATCAACTTTGGTCTTCAACGGATGGAAAAGGATTTGTTCTGAATGAGCATTAAATGTGTTAGACCATTGAGTCTGATAACTTCCTTAAAGCTTCTGATCAGCAAAGTAGACTATCAGCTTTGATAGCTAGAAATGGGACTGACATATCTTCTTTGTACTCAAAAGTTGCCTTTTGTATTTCTCAAACGAGAAGGTCAACTTCTTTTTGTGTCAGGGACTGTCTGGCTTTTGCTTTTGTTTGAATGAGTGTTACAAGGAATATTTGTCGAAAGGATATAACCTTTTTACATAGAATAATAAATTCAAAAACTTTACAAATGTATTCGCGCTGAACAATTAAAGCATTATTTGACTATAGCGATTACTCAATGACAGCAAGAGTCTTTGGACTCAATGATTCTATTGTTACAGCTGAACGAGTGAAAGTCTTAAGACTTAGATAGTCTTTGAACTTATACATATTATCATGCACACTTAAGATAAACTGTTAGTCCATAAGAAGTCTTTGTTCTTCTGAAATTAGTTCTATGTTAACATCAAAACATAAGGGATTAACGAACCATAACCACTTTGGTTCCAACAATCTCTCCCTTTTTGATGATGACAAAACATACTAATTTGATTGAACAAAGAATCCTAAAGTGCTGAAAATATTCTAAACATATAAAGCATGTAAGACAGAGCAAGCAATCAAGCATATATAACAAGACGTATAATGAATAATGACATATACTATGATTTAATGTTTTCTATATCAATCAAACCCTTTCTCCCCCTTTTTGTCATCAGACAAAGGAAGGAAAACCACATCATAGTCAGTTTGAAAACAAAAGAGAAAACTTTTATGACGAAGGAGGAGGAGGAGGAGGATGTTTAGGAAGAAAATTTTGAAACATGGCCGCGATTTGTTGAAGCAGAACAGGATTGTTGGCTTCAATGGACCGTAGGACAAACTCTTGAAACTCCGGAGGAACGGCAGAGACTAAACATTCAGCTGTGGCCTTAGTTGCATCCACATTTCTCTTATCAGGAATCACACTGAGAGCCTATGAGGGAGATGGATTTGCAGGATGGACCACTAAAAGAGGAATAGGTTGAGACTTAGAGGGAACTGAGTCTGCAACTTGTTCTATTTCCTCAGCATGAATTTACGGAGAAGGGTCCTCATAGACTGTAACGCCCCGATTTTCACGTTTTCTATGTCTTTAGTATTTTAAGGTCTTTATTTTATTCGAGGTCTTAGGAATGGAAATAAAATATTCCGAGACCATAGTCATGCTCGACGATATCGTAGGAAGCTATGGTTAAGTTTTGAGTCGAAAACTCAAACGGAGTCCGGTCTGCGTTTTTACACTGACAGTATGATTTTACTGCTCAGAAGACCTCAGATGGACCCGTGAACGATACAGTAAGTCTTAGAATTCGATTATCTACGTTTTGGTTAAATTTCACAAAAATTTTAGAAAAATCACTTCCTGACCTTTGTTCGGGCGGAATCATCAATCGGGTGACGAACAAAGCCACATATGGAGTTACCGGGACTCGCCAACAGATAATCTTGATATCACATCATCCCAGGACACTTGGGAGAGTATGCCAGAGTCGTCATGACGTTCGGAAATATCTGGACGCAAAATGACCAAAATGCCCCTAACCTTAGTCTTTTACCCTTTTACCATTATACCCTTTTGGCAAATGACCTTTTTACCCTTAAGTGAGCTCTTAAGAGGCTGAACTCAGCCCCTCACTCTCTCATTTTCGCACAGCCCCTCTTCCTTTAGAGTTCCATAGTTGTTCTTGAGAGAAAACCTCATTGTTGGTTTTGAAGCTCCTTGAGTTTTGTTGGAATCACTTGATTTCTTGAGCAATCTTCCTTCATTTCAAGGTAAGATCACTTCTATGATCTCTTAGCTTCATTAATCTTTCTTTATTTCAAGATCAATCTTCATTTTTATGAAAAGAATTTCTTAGATCCAAAACTTTGAAAATCCATAGAAAATTGTAGAAAAATCCTTTTGAGGTAAGACCAAGTTCTTTGAACTCACATCATCAATCTCTACCTCAACCTAAGAGGTTATGACTCAACTCTCATCATAGCTCAAAAAGCACTTTTGGCCGAACCCTACTTGAAGATGATGAATAGTATTTTCATCAATTTTTGATTTTTAACACTTGATTTCATCCTTAGCTTTCCTAATGCCTTTGAATCCATGAGATGGAAAACCAAAACCAATTCCTAACCTTTTAACCTAGGGTGGCCGAAATCCTCTTTGTTATGATAGTTGAGATTGGCTTTGATTGTTGTTTAATGTTGGATTGTTGTGTTGTTGTAGTTGTTGACGATTATCAGGAGGTTCACAAACCGATCAACCGACTTTGATCCGGGAATCTGCTCATCAACAGGTATGGGGAGAAGAACCTCATCACACCAAGATGGTGGTGGTGAAGATGGTTGTTTAAATTATGTGTGGGTGAAACCCTTTAGTTTGGGTTCACTTTTATGTGTTAAGTTTGTTAAGTTCTCATGGAGAACAAGAATGTCATGATGAGATGATTGAATGAAAAAAAACCATTTTCATGTATGTTGGAAAACCTACTTTGATCACTGGATCAAGTATGGACTTTTATTGTTGATGATTATGAGACCATAATGTGTGATGGACTTGGATGTTTGATTATGATGTAGTAATGTGTATTATGGTTATCATGATTGTGTAAGTATTGTGAGCCATACTTTGATTGGTTGATGAAGTAAAACTTCACATTGATTTCTAGTTGGCTATTAGCCATGACCTTGAGGAAAGGAAGGATATGAATAGTTCTTGGACAAGTCAGGTTTTGATGTAAAAAAAAAAAAAGTGTTTTCAATAACTTGTGCTTTTCAAAGAAAAACCCTGAGTGACTTTAAATGGAATTAAATCTCAAAGTTCTTTCACCAAAGTGAAACATGTTTTATACCTTATCCTTAGTTCATCTAGCTAATCAAGTGACTCAAAATGAGAAAAGAAGTGGTTTCATGAAGAGAATCAAAATGGTTCCCTAAGGTTGATGTCTTGTTTTAAGGCAACTTTTCGCTAAGCGAATTTACTTTCGCTAAGCGAAAACAGGGAAAGTCTAAGTTGGGCATCACTGCCTCACTTTCGCTAAGCGAATTCATATTCGCTAAGCTAACCAAACGAGTTTCGCTACGCGAATTACTTCTCGCTGAGCGATCCAGAGAAGTCTCCAAAGGAGGTATAACCGCCTCCATTCGCTAAGCGAAATTATACTCGCTAAGCGAAGAAAGTGAAATTTCGCTACACGAATTCTGTTTCACTGAGCGATCCAGAGGTATTTCCAAAGAGGTGTAACCGTCTGTACTTGCGCTAAGCGAATACAATACATTTCGCTACGCGATTTATGTCTCGCCGAGCGATCCAGAGGAGTTCCAAAAGAGGCATTATTGTTTCAATTTCGCTAAGCGAATTCCATGTTCAGAAAATGCTAAAAATAGAGTAAGTAAGTGTTTCAAAAAATTGTTTCAAATCAAATGAGTTTTCAATTGAGAAGTTGTTCTGGTTTACAAACGTTTTGGGTTTTGAAACTGTAGTTCGATGACGGACCGGTGATTCGGATCCCGATCAGTTGTTCAATTGTTTCAATCTTGTGATAACTCGATCCCGGAGGAATCACGAGATTTATCCGGTGGATAAAGGTTTTGTTTTTCAAAAGACGCGTATAGTTCCTAAGGAAGAGAACCTTAGTAGACTTCGAGGTTTATCCGGGGGATAGACATTGCTTGATCGCATTTGCTTTGTGTAAGCATTGGCATTTCATTTGCATAGTCGTAAGGCCTTTAGCCTAGGAGTTGAGCTTACACCTTGATGCGGGTACGAATCTTACGGTGACGATCTTCAATGGTCTTTTTGGATGTATCAGGGTTGGAAGGGCTTACATGTGACCAGTTGGTAGCTCTTCTGTGTCGTGGCGAATCCGTGCAATACACTGATATCCTCTACTAGATGCCGTACTTTTCACGTTTGGTCGAGAGTGTTACCGTAAAGCCAGATACGTGCACGTTACGAATGTTGTAGCATCTTGCTCATGGCTGGCAGAAACTGGAACATGTCCTCCCATTCACTCTCTCCGAATGTTTTGTTAGCTCCATGGAGTAGGGGTCAGAGTAGTACCCAGTGACATTGACATTGAGTCATCTACATTGCATTGCATTGCATAGCTATTGACGTTTACATTTACTGTTATACATCGTTGTACTGTTTAAGAGTACCTTATATTATACTGTTAACTTCTTAACATGATATTATGCCGTCAATTGCTTAATATGTTTGACATTGAGAATTCTTGTAAGCATGTTGGGTACGCTGTTACCCGGTGAGTCGTCCCGTTTTTACTACTGCTGTTTTGTTGTGTTGATGAACGGGAATCTCACCCATATCTGTATGTTTTCTGTTGGTACTTGCTGTTGCTGTTTGAACAGATGGATGTGACGATGGTTCAACCCAGTAGTTTCCTTGAGCCCTGAGGCGGACCTTCTTTTTGTGGTCTAGTTTTGTTGTCGGCCAGACTATGTCAGTTTTTGTAGTACCTTTTGGGAGCTACGACTCCTAGTACTTATTGTATCTTTTTATGTCAGTTATACCTATGTCTATATATAGTATTATTTCTTTTCTGTTTATGTCCCTGTATTTATTATGCATTATGTTCTAGAAATGCATGGCGAACCTAAGTTCGTGTATTAGTATTATTTACCTTTACTAAATCCCATTATCTTTGTGTGAAAAGAAAAAAAAAAAAACCATATTTTCCGCATTAAGAAATATTTTCGGCCTTATAAATGTTCGGGAATGTGGCACTCGGGAAAGGGTGTTGCATAGACGATCTCGGTGTTCCCAGTTTCTTCAGGAATAACTGGTATTGGGGCAGGTGGAGGTGCTTCAGAGTTAGGATCAATGACAGGTTTGGGTGGAGGTGGAAGCACATCAAGGATGATCTCAGCATCATCATATCTATTGTCTCTCCATCTGGGGGCAGGGTCTGGAAGCACATCCCTTGGATACAACGCTAAACAAAAGATGTCGTCCATGATCAGAAAATCAGCATCAGAGATTCGGTATTGTCTTGGGAAGACATGAATCTTCTGCTTTTCTTCGATAGAAAGACCAGATGAGGATGCTTCTTGAGAGCATCTCCAAATGAAGTTCTCCCAGTAGATCTTTATGTCTGGGTCAAACCGTTTGATAGGATCCTTCTGCCAGATGTGGGCTAGTGCCACTGAATCGTCTCTTGGCTTCGTCTAGAAGATTGGTCAAAGGCATGCTTGTAAGGCAGCTTCCAAGGCTCAAGCCTTGTGCGTCCATCTTTATTTTTGTTTGGATCCAGTATTGGAATCATTGGATAGGCTCTTGGAGGAACAACTCCTACTCTTGTTTCTGAGCTTCTGCCCCAAAACTTCTTGGGCAAATTGTGGTGGATCTTGGCTTCTTTGGACATGTCACACTCCTTTCTGACAGCGTAGTAAGGAAGAAAGTCGAGAACATCAGAATATTCCTTCCATGCTGAGGGATAGCTTGGAATGAATTTGATGTCTCGATCAAGGAAGATGTTGGTCAGACCATACGTCCTTGATCTTCTGTCGTATGTGGTTTTGCAACCTTTCTTTTTATCATTCAGAATTACTACGTGCCTTTTGACATTGTAATGGCACCACTGGAAGGCCTTCTCCTTGATGAGATTTGGATAGATTTTCTTCGGAGGAAACTTCTTCTTCTCAAGGAAGACAACCAAGGGTCCAAGAGCAAGTGTACAGTTGAGTTGGCAAAGCGTCGGTGGATATGTGAGGTTTGGGGTAGTGGCCATGTTCAAGGGGTGGACCAGAGGGGTTTTGAGGTGGAGTGGAAGGTGTTTCGTATTGGTATTCTAGTGATAGAATAGGGCTTTTGGGATGTTGAGAGGTAGAGGGAGGTGAGTGTTTGAGGAAGAGGACAGGGAACCTTCGTTGAACGTCAGCCTAGTTGGAGCTTTCATTTTTTATGTTAATTCTAGGAATACGTTTGTATTTTCTTTTTCGGTAAATCATTTTGGGGTAAGGTGCACCATAGGGTTGAAAGGGGTGATCGCCTTATGTTGTGAACCAGTCTTGAGGTTCGGATGGTGAGGGAAGGGTTTGTGTGTGAGGTAAGGTGGAAGGTGAAAAGGGTAAGGACGGTTGAGAGTCTAAGGTCAGGTCTTCAACCTCAAGGGGTTGCTCAACAATAGGAGTAAAAACTGAACTAGACTGAGGTTCAGTATTACCTTTGGCTTTAGCTCTTGTGGACCTTGCTCTTGTTGCAGCAGGCTTGGCCCGAGAGGCTTTAGAAGAGGACTCCCTCCTTGGACCTTTGATCACTCTAGAGATAGGTTGATCGTCCGCATCTTCCTCATCAACAGAAGCTAGAACTAGCTTCCTTTTTCTTGAGGGTAGGACGGTAGGATTTGGACGAGCAGAGGAAGTCTTAGCTATTGAACGAGCAGGCTTAGTTGAGCGTCCAGCTGAGACTTGTTGGACAGACACTTCGTCAGAACTTTATATCTGAGCACCTTTCAGCTTTCCTTCTTGTTTGGACTTCTTGAAACAGTCTAGTTGCATCATCACCAAGCTTTGTTTGCTGAACTCAGGTTGATGCACACGATCTATTCCATGAATACCATAGTATTTGTGCCTTTGTTCTGGAGTCAAATTGATGAGGTCCTCATAAACCATGAATTTCTCAAAAATTCTTGAGAGAAGGGCAGCATCGATTGTAACACCCCCCTCGGGTGCTATGTACACGAACTCAAAATGCGGAAAAACATCAAGAAAATAAAATGCTGGTTGCTTTCGGAAAATAATATAATTAAATAGCTACGTTCAAAAACGTGGTTCTAAAAATTTTCTACATGCATAGGTGATCCAATTCAAGACAAGGAAATAAACTTCTTAACACACATCAACATTTAAGATCCATAGTAATATAGTCATGATGTAAAGTCAGTCTAATATATCATATTACAGACATAAATACATATGTTTAACATACATGCAACAAATAATATAAGACTGCATCAAAAAAACGACTCCTATGCTGGTCGGGCTAAAAGTAGCCGTTGGGATACAACCCCAAAGTCAGCTTCTTCAAAAGGCTCCGTCATCAGAGTCCTCACGTGTCCGTAGGGACCTAAGATCAACATCTGCACATGTGTTCCAAAAACACAACAAGGTGTCCAACATGTACAGGCAAAGGTGAGATACTCATTTTATAAGTTTATCACGATAGCCGCATAAGCGACAAACAACAGTTACAGTCACACAAAAATACAGTTATAGTAACAGTTATTCATATGAAACAATATCTGAAACACTATCATGAGTTATAATAATGCATGAGACTTCAATAACATCTTTCTAATTCATGTACTCCGGAGATTCCTAGTACCCTTCATCGAGCGATAGGCCGCAAATACACCCATAACACAATTGTTCTCATGAGTCGGCCTCTCAATTTAGGTCCGATCTCCAATTGGTCCAGGAAAATACGTCATAACCATATCCTGAATAGTCCAATCTCTGATTGAGTCCATTCGTGTTGGGCAACCAATTTACCACGGCACGGGGTTGCTACGCCACCGGCCACTTGTGGAGTTTCGAACATAGAATGTCCCTATAGACCTAGTGGTCTTAACTGGCTCAATTCTCAACTACGTAAGTTGTAGCTTGTTTTCAAATGGCACGTCTGCCGGTTCATGCATGTACACAGAAATTTTATGTTTTCTTTTTCGTTCATTCTTTCATTGTCGAGGCATATAGCCAACGACTCATTTTAAAGGACATTAAGCCCGTTCAAAATCAAAACATAGGACACGAAGTCCGAGTGCTCTATCCACAAAACGCTAGTCCGACGTCTTGGTCACTAGGTTTGCATTCATCTCAAAGATTCCTCGTTTTCTTTTCAAAACAACTTGGGAAAACAAAACTCAATTTCATTTTCTTGAACTAAAAGATTTCTTTCCAAAGAAAAATATTTTTCGGGGAAAACACTTTTTCGTAAACCAAACCGTTTTCTAAAGGTTCTTTTTCTTTGAAAACGTTTTTCAAAAAGGAAAACACTTTGCATTGACTTTTCCTTAAAGGTTTTTTCTTTTAAAAAGGGAAACCAACTTTTCAAAACGGAAAGCTACTTTTTCTTGAAAAAGCAACACGTTTTCCTTAAACACCTTTTTGCTTTTCAAAACTCGATTTTCAAAACTTCGATTCCGGTTTTCGAGTATTTAATTATTTATCGAGTCATAGCCAGTCTTATGCTCATCCACGATATAAACATATATATATATATATATATATATATATATATATATATATATATATATATATATATATATATATATATATATATATATATATATATATCAATTCAACAATAACATATATCTCAATCAAGGCATCCATTCCACAATTCATATTAAAAACTCAATCATACACAATCACATAGTTTTCAACCAATCCAAGATATAGGTATATGTATATGTAGATATCAAGTCTTAATTCAAGAACAACACATCAACCAATCAATTGCCATGAGGCTACCAAACTCAATAATGAAATACCTCCCTTTATCTCTCTAAGTTGCTCAATTAAATCCCGAACGATTCTCGGCTCCGATTCCGTTTTCGTCCGCGTCGCTTAAAACAATTAAGCACAATTCAATTCAAACAAAAACTAACACAAAGTTACAACATCAAAACATAAATTTTCTTCCCTAAAAAGGTCCAAGGTTCGGCCAAGAAAAGATAAAAAGGCTAGGGATCTCATTTGGTTCTAAACTTTTGGATGGTTCGTTCATAAACTTGGTTAACACTAAGACAAGTCTTAATACTCAAAAACATGAAACATGACTCATGGTTTTTCTCATTGAAGGCCTCGGCCATGAAAGGGAAAATTAGGCTAGGGATTGATTTGGTTTTCCATCACTTGGATTCAGGGACAATAGGAAAGGTAAGGATGGAATCAAGAGTTAGAAATCAAAAATTTGAATAAAAACACTATTCACCAAGAACTCTAGGGTTCAGCCACTTTTGGGAGAATAAGAGAGGATGAGAATTTGATCATATGCTCTTGGGTTTAGGTAGAGGATGATGAAATGAGCTCAAAGAAATTGGTTTTCCATTAAAAGAATTTTTCTACAATTTCCTATGAATTTTTGAAGTTTTGGATCATAAACTTGATTTTCATGAAAACAAGATTTGAACTTGAGATAGGAAGAGATTCATAAAGCTAAGAGATCATAGAAGTGATCTTACCAAAGAAAGGATGAAGACTGATCAAAGATTCAAGCTTTTTCTCAAAGGATTCAAGCTTTTTTTAAGAAGAAAATGGAGTTTTTCTCAATGAAGGAGATGAAGTGTGAAGGAGACTCTCAAGTCCAGATTTGGGGCGTGAAAGCGGGGCTGACCAGCCTATAAAACAACTCACTTAAGGGCAAAATGATCATTTCTTTCAAGGGTAAAATGGTAAAAGTGAAAAAGGTTAGGGGTATTTTGGTCATTTCGCGTCCAGATATTTCCGAACGTCATGATGACTCTGGCTTGCTTTCCCATGCGATTTAACATGATGTGGCATCAAGATTATCCGTTAGTGGGTCCCGGTAAGTCCATATGCAACTCCGTTCGTCACCAGATTGAAGATTTCGCTCAAAAAAAGGTCAGAAGTGATTTTTTTGAAATTTAACCAAAACGTAGAGAATCAAATTCTAAGACTTACTGTCTCGTTCTCGAGTCCATCTAAGGTCTCTGGAGCAGTAAAAACCTACTAACAGTGCAAAAACGCAGACTGGACTCCGTTTGAGTATTCAGCTCAAAATTTAATCGTAGCTTCGTACGATAACGTTGAGCATGAATATGGTCTCGTTTTATTTTATTTCATTTTCTAAGACCTCGAATAAAATATAAAATTAATCATTCTCTTATTAATATATAAAAGCAGTGAAAGAAAATCGGGTGTCACATAGATGATGGAGGTGTTCTTCCCAGAGCCTTCAATGGCATACTTGAAGAAGGCGAACAGAAGGTGTGGAAGATTTTTCTGCTTCTCCATAATCAGATGAACTAGGCAGAACTGATGTGCCTTAGAAACATTATCCTTTGACCCAGCTTTATGAAGGATGGCCTTGTTCAGAATCTGATGAAGAACCCTAGCCTTATCAGTCATTCTTGAGGCTATTAGCTTGTCTGACAAGTTCTTCAAGAGACACTCTTTAATGGCGTCAGAACCTTCGAGTTCTTCTTCCCATTTGTCCTCACAAGTTATTCCAGATTGAGCACATCCAATGGCGTTGGAAATAGTTGCTTCAGAAACGATAACCTCAGTGTCAATCACCTTGTTACGTATTTCCCTTGCAAAAACCGTAGGGTTTGTCCAGAACTCCCTAACCAGAACAGGGTAGATTACCGGGGAACCTTCAAAGAAGCTCGACCAACCAGCAAAGTGAATATTTGGGAAGACATTTATCCCATTATCAGCAAGAAATTGAAGGTTGAACATGAACTCCACTAGAACATCAGCAGTTTAAGCATCAAAGGTCTTTCCTTTACCCTTAGCAGCAACGGTGGAGGAAGAAGTTGCCATTGTTTCAGAGAAGAGGTTTTTGAAAAAGAGGGATTTTTGCAACGAGAGGTTTTTCAGAGATAGAGATTGTAAAGATTCAATTTTTAACAAGTTTTGGTTTTTATAAAACAGAAGAGAGAAAACCGTTCGTATTTTCAAAGAAGAGAGAGGGTGGTGAAACGACGTGCATTGAATGAGTGACACATGTTCCAGACCTTGAAACCGTAAAAAGCAGTTTTGAAATTTATTAAAACTAAACTGACTCAGTTAAGGGATTGAGAATTAATTTTACATTCGACAAAGATTTAGTTCAATTAATGCATTGGACGTGCAAGCAATACATATTGGACGAGCATGCATTGGACTAAGGCAAATATTGGACGCATGCATCGGAACCACATTTAATCAATGAAATGCATGTTCAGATATTTTCTTATGAATGTGAACCTATCTTCAGCTAGAGGTTTATTGAAGATATCTGCCCATTGATGGTCAATATTAACAAATTGAATATCAATAATTCCTTTTCGCGCGTAGTCTCTAATAAAATGATGCTTTATTTCTGTATGCTTTGCTCTAGAATGCAATATGAGATTTTTAGGAAAGTTAATGGTAGCAGTGTCATCACACATAATTGGAATGTTACTTACAAATACGTTGTAGTCTTCCAACTGATGTTTAATCCAAAGCAGTTGTGAGCAGCAACTTGCAGCAGCAATGTACTCAGCTTTAGCAGTTGATAGAGCAATTGTGCTTTGTCTTTTGCTTGACCATGAGATTAGATTAGCTCCAATGAAGTGACAACCTCCACTGGTACTTTTTCTTTCTATTCTGTCTCCAGCATAGTTAGCATCACAGAATCCAACTAATCTGTATTCATCAAATTTCTTATACAATAGACCCAGATTAGTAGAAACTTTGAGATATCTAAAGATTCTCTTTACTGCTGAGAGATGAGACTCTCTTGGATCAGATTGAAATCGAGCACATAGACAAACACTAAACATGATATCTGGTCTAGACGCAGTTAGATATAAGAGGGAACCAATCATACCTCTATATACCTTTTGGTCTACCTTTTTATCTTTGTCATCTTTGTTTAGTACGGACGTTGGATGCATTGGGGTATTCATTGGTTTGCAATCGTCCAACTTGAAGCATTTCAGAAGCTCCTTTGTGTACTTTGTCTGATGAATGTACACTCCGTTTGTTGTTTGCTTTACTTGAAGGGAGGTGTTGGTGTAAGCCCTAGTGGCCAATCTATTTTGAATAGATCATCATTTGCATCATGACTTTGATCATATATTTGATATATAAATAAGGCATTAATTTATTATGTTATTAGTATTTAACATAATAAAGTCCTTAGAATAGCCAGTTCGTTTAATAGAACGTCAAATGTGACTTGATCGTGAGATCCCATTAAACTATAAAACGCTATTCTTAAAATGTCCTTAGTCGAGTATTATTGTTAATTAGGACAACAATAGTACATAGAGACTTTGTGTGAGTAGACTGATGCCCACATCTCACGGGTCTTGGATATGTGATATCAAGTCAACAAACAGGTGCAAATATTAGGAGTAATATTTGTATTGGATTGACCCACTATGAGAACGTTGCATAATAGTTATGTAAGTTGCATAAGCGCTTCTCATGGCGACCATAGTGAAGTAGTCCTTCGACTTGAAGTCACTACGATTCCTACATGTGGAGTTGTAGGCTTTAATGCTATCAAACGTCATCCGTAACAGGATGATCATAAAGGTAGTTATTGGGCCTGCAATGAAACATGTTGAAGGATGTTAGTGATGTAGATAGGATTCGTCCCTCCTACATAACAGGGGTAATGTCATGGGCCTCTCGATAAAGTAAGACATGAAATATGCGTGGCCACACGGAAATGGGCTAATATGTGATATTGGGCCCGTTTGTGATTACACGTATACTCGGAGATTGAGGAATATGTAATTGGACTTGGTGTTCATATGAGATATGGATTTGGTGTCCTTAATCTCGATATGCCCATCTATAACATAAATGCGAATAGGGTCAAACGAAGTGATTTGGACCCTCTATGCCTTTAGCAATATCTTTTAGACCACATAAGTAAGAAATGCATTTCCAAGCTCCACTAAAATGGACTCTTGGACTCATTCGATTGTGAATCGTTTGAGATATGTAAATCTTCCTTGTTGGGAAATATGACTAGGCTCCATTCACCAGTAAGGTGAGAGGGCTGGTGATATTGTGGCATGATGCATATTGACGTATGAGGGCCACTAAACAAGTTTGCTAAAAGGTAGGTTTCCATTCTTCATCCCATTCACTAAATGACATGAATTTGTGTATGACACAAGTCGGAAATCTTTGAAAGGTTCAAAGAATTCAAAAATGAAGCGGAGAATAAACCAGGAAATAGTATAAAGGTCATACGATCAGATCGTAATGATGAATACTAAGGCCACGAACTTGATGACTATCTTAGTTGTACCCTGCTAGTCATGGTCTGATCTATGATGAGTCAGTCAAAACTCTATCACTCTTTATGAAGATATGCTTTACTTACAACTATTTCTTGCCATTAACTTTGTTCCATCTAAAGCGGTTGAAATGACACCTTATATGATATAGGTGGCCCAAAGGACCAATATGACATTTATGAAGATTAGCTTATCAGGTTTATTTGATTTCAGATAAACTTGGACCCAAATCAGATAAATGTATTTTTGTGGGATATCCTAAGGAAACCAAATGATATTATTTCTACAACCCTTTCAAGGACAAAGTGTTTGTCACTAGTACTGGAGTGTTCCTTGAGAAGGAATACATCTCCAAAGGAGACAGTGGAAGGAATGTAGAACTTAGAGAAATCCAAGTGCCACAAAGTACTGATCCGCCTGCAATGGAACAAGAACTGGTTCTACAAGATGTTGTAGTTCAATCACCGGTTCAAGTAAACACAAGTATTGCGTAGGTCTAACAGGTCACATCACCAACCTGAGAGATATGGACTTCTCTTGACTCAGGAAGGTGATGTGCTGCTCATGGATCAAGATGAGCTTGTAACCTACTAGGAGGCCGTAATTGGCCTAGAATCTGATAAGTGGCATGAGGCCATGGGATCTGACATGGAATCCATGTACACTAACCAAGTTTAGACCTTGTTTGAGCCACCCGAAGGGATAAAACCCATAGGGTGTAAGTAGGTCTTCAAGAAGAAGACTGACATGGATGGTAAGGTGAATACCTTTAAGATGCGATTGGTCGTGAAAGGTTTGAAACAAATTTATGGTGTAAACTATGAAGAGACCTTCTCCCCAGTTGCAATGCTTAAATCCGTTCGGATTCTACTTGCTATTGCTGCATATTACAACTATGAATTCTAGCAGATGGACGTCAAGACTGCATTCCTAAACGGGAAACTTCTCGAGGATGTGTACATGATACAACTCGAGGTTTTTGTCGATCCAAAGGATGCTGGAAAGGTGTGTAAATTGCAGAGATCCATTTATAGATTAAAGCAAGCTTTCAGAAGCTGAAATCTTCATTTTGATGAAGCTGTAAGATAGTTTGGATTCATCAAGAACGGGGATGAATCTTGTGTGTACAAGAGGTTAGTAGGAGTGAGGTTGTATTTCTCGTATTGTATGTGGCTGAGATACTGCTTATCGGAAACGATATCCCTACACTACAAAATGTAAAAACATGGTTAGGGAAATGTTTCTCGATGAAGGACTATAGTCAAGAACATTCTTAAGTACATGACAAGAACTGAAGATACATTCTTGACAAATGAAGGTGAGGAAGAGGTCGTTGTAAGGTATTACATCGATGTTGTTTCCAAACCGATAAAGATGATTCCAGATCGCAGTCTAGATTTGTGTTTTGCCTAAATGGTGGCACTGTGAGCTTGAAAAGGTTTCAAGCGTAAGACAATTGCTTATTTTATCACAGAGGTCGAGTATATAGTTGCTTCAAATGCAGATTTTGAGGCCGTTTGGATCGGGAAGTTCATTTATGAATAAAGCATAGTTCCTAACTTTGCGAACTCCATTGATCTCGTTGCGATGATGATGGAGTAATCGTGTAAGCAAAGGAAACTTGATCTCACCAGCAATCCAAACATATACTTAGGCGCTTCCATCTCATTCGATAGATGATCGATATAGGAGATGTGAAGATGTGCAGAATGACAACACTGAACAATCCGCTAATGGAGTATCATGCTCAATAGTAGCATGACACTCACACTAGATTGATGGGTGTTAGATTGATGCCCAATTGGCTCTAGTGCTAGTGGGAGATTATTGGTGTAAGCCCTAGTGGCCAATATATTTTGAATAGATCATCATTTACATCATGACTTTGATCATATATTTGATATATGAATAAGGCATTAATTTATTATGTTATTAGTATTTAACATAATAAAGTCCTTAGAAAAGGCTATTCGTTTAATGGAACATCAAATGTGACTTGATCGTGAGATCCCATTATACTATAGAACGCTATTCTTAAAATGTCCGTAGTCGAGTATTATTGTTAATTAGGACAACAATAATACATAGAGACTATTGTGTGAGTAGACTGATGACCACATCTCATGGGTCTTGGCATGTGATATCAAGTCAACACACAGGTGCAAATATTAGGAGTAATATTTGTACTTGATTGACCCACTATGAGAACGCTGCATAATAGTTATGTAAGTGTCATAAGCACTTCTCATGGCGACCATAGTGAAGTAGTCCTTCGACTTAAAGTCACTACGATTCCTACATGTGGAGTTATAGGCTTTAATGCTATCAAACGTCATCCGTAACAGGATGATCATAAAGGTAGTTATTAGGCCTGCAATGAAACATGTTGAGGGATGTGAGTGATGTAGATAGGATTCCTCCCTCCTACATAACAGGGGTAATGTCATGGGCCTCTTGATAAAGTAAGACGTGAAATATGCGTGGTCACGCGGAAATGAGCCAATATGTGATATTGGGCCCGTTTGTGATTACATGTGTACTCGGAGATCGAGGAATATGTACTTGGACTTAACAAGGGTGACACATTTATGCCTTGTTTTCAATTATGACATATGGACAAAGGGACATTTAGTATACAGCTATTTGGTCGCAATAAGGTTATGTCAAATCACACGCATTCTCATTACTTGGGTAGCAGTGATGTGTTGCTAGATACCGCTTACTGCTTGTGATATTAAATGGGATTTAATATTACTGCCAACGTTGTGGGAACCTACAGGGTCACACACATAAGAGTAGATTAAAAGGAGCATTGAAAAGAGAGTTGGACTCTCATTTCTCTATTGGGCCTAGCACATGGTGCATGGCGCTTAGGTCAAATGCAGCTCACTAACTCACTTAAGGAGGTGCTACTATAAGTAGACCACTTAAGGATTTGTGCTGTCATGCGTGACATCACCCTAGCCATACATCAGAGTGAATAGTGAGTTGCAGGTCTCATTTTTCGTAGCTAGTACTGTGAGACGGAGGTTGCTTCTTGTTCGTGACATTGGACGCTCAAAAAGTCTGCTCGTGTAGATATCGTAGAGGCATCGTTCATGCGGTGCTTGTGATAGACAAATTTTTATCAACGGTCTGCACTACAAGAGGTAAACACTACATCATGAGTCATGACCATTCACATGGATCCTTTTTCTTGGGAATTTTTCCGCTGCGTTTTTCGTTTTTAAATACGCAAATTCCCAACACAAGGAAGAATTTCAATTCTCCCATCATGCTCATTTCAAATTCCTTTTGCATTAGCTCAGAAAACTCTTGGCAAAGAGATTCATCAGTTGCACCAAATATTATATCATCAACGTAAATTTATGCAACAATAAAATTGTTTTTGCTTGACTTTCTAAAAAGAGTTGCATCCACTTTTCCTTTTGAGAAACCATCCTCCATTAGGAAAGTGCCGAGTCTCTCATACCAAGCTCTAGGAGCTTGTTTGAGTCCATATAAAATGCTTAGGATGGTTTTGATCTTCAAAACCAGGTGGTTGAACAACATAAACTTCTTCATTAATGAAACCGTTTAAGAAAGCACTTTTTACGTCCATTTGATAAAGCATGATATTATGATGTGCAGATTATGAAAGTAAAATGCGTAAGGCTTCTATTCTAGCTACTAGAGCAAAAGTTTCAGTATAGTCAATACCTTCCTCTTGAGAATAGCCTTCAGCAACTAACCTTGCTTTATTTCTAAAAACTTTACCATCCTCGTCCAGCTTGTTACGATAGACCCACTTGGTTCCAATGACAGACTTATCCTTTGGCAGAGAGACCAGCGTCCAAACATCACTACGTTGAAACTGGTTGAGATCCTCTTGCATAGCGAGGATCCAACATTCATCCATGAAGGCTTCGTCCACAGACTTTGGTTCCATTTCAGAGATAAAGGTTGAGTAAGCTTGCTCTCTGAAGGTTGACCTTGTCCGGACTCTATCATTTGGTTTGCCAATGATTTGATCCTCAGGGTGATAAGTCCTGAATTGCCATGAACGAGGGGTGTAGACAACTTGCTGAGACAATGAAGCGTCCTTAGTTGCGTCTGATACTTCGTCTTTGTTAGACGTTGGACGATCTTCTGTATCATTCAGATTCATATCTGCAAAAGAATCATATTCATATCTGCAAAAGAATCATCTAGCTCTGATAATCTCTTATCAGGCTGTTTGTCATCGAACTTAACATGGATGGATTCTTCAACAATCAATGTTCTAGAGTTATAGACTCTATAAGCGTTGGACGTTTCAGAGTATCCTAACAATATTCCATTATGTACTTTGGCATCAAACTTATCAAGTTGATCCTTAGTATTAAAATAAAACATTAACATCCGAAGGGGTGGAAATAAGAAATGTTGGGTTTGAGTCCTTTCCACAATTAATAAGGAGTCTTATTCAAGATTGGTCTTATGTATATTCTGTTTTGAATGTAGTAGACAGTATTTACAGCTTCAGCCCAGAAGTGTTTAGGAACAGAATTATCACTGAGCATTGCCCTGGCCATCTCTTGAAGAGATCGGTTCTTTCTCTCAACAACACCATTCTGTTGTGGTGTTCTAGGGGCAGAGAAATTGTGATGAATACTGCTTTCATCACAGAACCTTTGGAAAAGCTCATTTTCAAATTCGCCTCCATAGTCACTTCTGATTGAGCTTATACATAGGCCTTTTTCATTCTGGACGCGCTTACAGAATATAGTAAAGACCTTGATAGACTCATCCTTGTGAGCAATAAACTTAACCCTTGTCCATCTAGTATAGTCGTCTACTATGACAAGCCCATATTTCTTACCATTGACAGAAGTAGTCCTTGTTGGACCAAACAAATCAAGATGCAACAGCTCTAGTGGTCTTGAAGTACTAACAATGTTCTTGGACTCAAAAGAGTTCTTAACTTGTTTTGCTTTTTGACATGCATCACAGAGAGCGTCCAATCTATACACGATCTTTGGTAGACCTGTTAATAGGTTATGCTTGTTTAGTCTTGAGATTAATCTCAGACTTACATGACCAAGTCTTTTGTGTAGATCCATCGCTCATCTTCAACAGACACTAGGCATGACACACTTTGATTTGAGAGTTCCCCCAAGTTAATCTTATAAAGATTATTTTGCCTCTTGGAAGTGAATAAGATGGACCCATCAGGGTTCTTGACTATACATTCACCTTTATTGAAGGAAACATCAGACCCACTGTCACATAATTGATTTATGCTAAGCAAGTTGTGTTTTAATCCTTCAACCAGAAGAACATTATCAATAGAGGGAAAAAGATGCTTACCAATCTTACCTATTTCAACTATCTTTCCTTTCTGGTTGCCTCCAAAGGTGACCCATCCACCAGTCTTTTCACGTAGTTCTTGGAACATACACCTTTCTCCCGTCATGTGACGTGAGCATCCACTGTCCAAGTACCAGGACTGGGGTTTTCTTTGTGTTGCTAAGCAGATCTGCAACCGGGATTATCATGTTCTTAGGTACCCAGATAGACTTGGGTGCTTTTTGGTTAGTTTTTGGTCTTTGTCCATATATTTTGGTTTTTTTTTTGTGTATGCATTTTGAAGAGATATGACCGCTCTTTCCACATAAATTACGAAAAGTATTGGATGCATGCTGTTTGTTTTCTTTTTTCTTTCCATAAGATTGAAAAGCCTTATGATATTTATTGGACCTTGATACTTTCTAAGAAGCTTCTTGTTTCTCAGAGTCATAGCCTAGGCCAGACTTATCGTGAGGTGATCTTGAATACCTCAATATCAATTTTAGCTTCTCTGAACCCCCAACATGCTTTGATACGCTTTTGGTTAGGTCAGATACCTCTTGTTTTAGTCTAGTTACCACGTGAGGTTCACTGGACCCAGAGGTGAGTTTGTCAGTTAGACTGACATTCTCAGCTTTTAGCTTATTGTTTTCTTCAATGAGCTGCTTGTTTTGTTTGTTGGAATCCCAACTCTTTATTCACTTTTGAAAATTTTCTTTCAAGCATAATGTATTGATGATGCGATAAAGAGGAATCATTAAGCAGTTCATCATATGCTTCTTGTAGAGAATCAGAAACAGATACCTTTTCTTCTTCCGATTCAGCGACTTATGAGGTGTTTGCCATTAGACAAAATTTTTAGGCAGGCGTACTCCTTGGACTGAACAGTTGTTCTAATGCATCCAACTTCTCCTTAGCAGTTTGGAATTGCAAGACCATCTCCAGTCTTGTCCGATCAAGAGCATTGATGAGACACCAGTTGGCATGAGCATTTAGCGAATACCGTTTGATATCTTCATTCATCCAGTCAGCTTCAGGTTTGGACGCTGTTGAGTCGTCCTCAAGAGTGGTTGTTGGACGATGATCTCTATTTGTGAATATATTCCACAATTCATAATTTTGAGCTTGGACGTATATTTGAAAAACTGATTTCCAATAAAGATAGCCCGTTCCTTTAAAGATGGGTGGAACATTCCATCCTCTTTCTGAGATAGCCTCCTGAGTTCTTTCTTTGGTAACAACAAATTGTTCATCATCCGAAGAGTCTTCATTCTGATTGTTGGACCAAAGGCATAAGTTAGCCTCCTCATTTGTTTCTTCTTCTTCTTCTTCTTCTTCTTCTTTAGACGAGTTGAGATCCTCCCAAGTCGCCATGAAGTTCTTCTTCTTCTTTTTGAAGAACTTCTTTTTGTCCTTCAACATAGGCCAGTCAGCTTTGAAGTGACCTGGCTTGTTGCACTCGAAACAGACCAGCTGATTTTTGTCTTTTGGTTTAGCGTGACCTTTGACGTTTTTCTTTTGGAATGGCCTTCTTTTCATCCCGTTTTTCTTTCTCCCCTTGTTTTGAATTTTTCTGGAGATAAAGGATAGTTCATCATCGTCTGACACTTCATTGTCAGATTGATCATCATCATCACTGGACTCATCAACTTTTAGGGCTTTTGAGTTGTTGGCCTTCAGAGCTTTCAAGGCAATCCATTTATTTTTCTTTCCAGGATTGTCAAGATCAAGCTCCTGCTCATGAACTTGAAGCGTTCTAACCAGATCATCCAGGGTCAAAGTAGAAAGATCTTTGGCCTGGGTGATTACAGTAACAAGAGGTCTCCATTTCTTAGGCAAGCTCCTAAGAATTTTAGTGACATTCTCCTTGGTAGTGTAGACTTTCCCAAGGGACTTTAGATTGTTGATGATCGTCTGAAAACGACCCATCATGTCCAAAATGGACTTTCCTTCGGCCATGGTGAACAGTTCATACTGACCAACTAGCATGATGATTTTTGAATCTTTTACCTTAGTGGTCCCCTCATGGAGATTTGACAAGGTGTCCCAGATTTGCTTTGCTGATTCACATGCGTGAATCTTCTGAAATTCATCAAGACTAAGAGCACACATTAAAGCATATCTGGCTTTATGATTTTGTTCCATCCTGGCTCGTTCAACATCAGTCTACTCATCTTCTACTTTGTCCGTCTCATCAGAGTTAAGACACACATTTGGACCATTCATGATTCTGGCCCAGAGAGCGGAGTTTGTGCTTAAAATGAAGCCTTTGAATCTCTCCTTCCAATACAGGTAGTGGGTTCCGTTGAAGAACGGAGGTCTGGTCATGGAAGTGCCTTCCATAATAGGTTGACTCCCACTTGGCATACCTTGTCCTGCCATATCTACTATAGGATCTTTTTCCTCTACACAGCTAAGTGCTCAACCCAGAGGCTGAGCTCTGATACCAATTGAAGGAACCTGTTTGAAACACAAGAAAGGGGGTTGAATTCTGTTTCTTAAGTTTTTTAAAACTTTTCGCAAGCAGATATACAAGTTTTTGCAAGGTTGGAGGATAAAACGTTTAAAGGACGCAAGATGCATTTCCAAACACCAGTTAGATGCTTACTTAGTCCGATTAGGATAAAGAGACAAGCGCAATAAGAAAGCAACTCAATCCCAAGGCGTTAGTAAGAAAATAAACTAAAGCGAAGATAAGGGAAAGTAAAGAACACAGAGATATTATCCTGCTTCACTCTTCACCAAAGAGCTATGTCCAGTCCTCTCTACTTGAGAACTTTATCCATTATAACAAAAACCATTTGTTGCAAGTATTCAACACGTCTTCAAGCAAGTATTCTAAACCTCTTCAGGTACACTAAGTATTCTTTCTATACAAGCCTCTTCAGGCTTAACCAACTAGGTTTTGAAAAGCTTTTTTTTTTTTGTTCTACTAACTCACTGAGTGTGAGAGTATGAACCTAAAGCTTAAAACTCTTGAATAACCTCTACGCAGAGAGTGATATGAGAATAAAGATCAGAGTTAGCTTTTCGAGCTTTGAGTATTTCTCTTGAGTGCATTGTGTGCTTGACTATTTTTCAAATCTTTGAATCAGTTGTGCAACACTTCGTTTGTTGTTCTTGTATATCTCTTGAATGCTTCACATCACTAGTTGTATCTTCAAAACAGAGGTATTTATAACAGACTTGATTCAATCAACTTTGGTCTTCAACGGATGGAAAATGATTTGTTCTCAATGAGCATTAAATGTGTTAGACCATTGAGTCTGATAACTTTCTTAAAGCTTCTGATCAGCAAAGTAGACTATCGGCTTTGATAGCTAGAAATGGGACTGACATATCTTTTTCGTACTCGAAAGCTGCCTTTTGTCTTTCTCAAACGAGAAGGTCAACTTCTTTTTAAGTCAGGGACAGTCTGGCTTTTGCTTTTGTTTGAATGAGTGTTACAAGGAATATTTGTCTAAAGGATATAACCTTTTTACATAGAATAATAAATTCAAAAACTTTACAAATGTATTCGCGCTGAATAATTAAAGAATTATTGGACTATAGTGATTACTCAATGATAGCAAGAGTCTTTGGACTCAATGATTCTATTGTTACAGTTGGATGAGTGAAAGTCTTTGGACTTACATAATCTTTGGACTTATATTTATTATCCTGCACACTTAAGATAAAGCGTTAGTCCATAAGAAGTCTTTGTTCTTCTTAAATTAGTTCTTTGTTAACATCAAAACATAAGGGATTAACGGACCATAACCACTTTGGTTGCAACAATCTCCCCCTTTTTGATGATGACAAAACATACTAATTTGATTAAACAAAGAGTCCTAAAGAGCTGAAAAGCTCCCACTAAGATAAAATTTCTAAGCATATAAAGCATGTAGACAGAGCAAGCAATTAAGCATATATAACAAGATGTATAACGAATAACGACATATACTATTATTTAATGTTTTCTATATCAATCAAACCCTTTCTCCCCCTTTTTGTCATCAGACAAAGGAAGGAAAACCACATCATAGTCAATTTGAAAATAAAAGAGAAAACTTTTAAGACGAAGGAGGAGGAGGAGAAGGATGTTTAGGAAGAAAATTTTGAAACATGGCCGCGATTTGTTGAAACAGAACAACATTGTTGGCTTCAATGGACCGTTGGACGAACTCTTGAAACTCCGGAGGAACGGCAGAGACTGAACTTTCAGCTGTGGCCTTAGTTGCATGCACATTTCTCTGATTAGGAATCACACTGAGAGCCTGAGAGGGAGATGGATCAGCAGGATGGACCACTGAAAGAGGAATAGGTTGAGACTTAGAGGGAACTGAATCTGCAACTTGTTCTATTTCCTCAGCATGAATTTCCGGAGAAGGTTCCTCATAGATGATCTCGGTGTTCCCAGTTTCTTCGAGAATAACCGGTATTGTGGCAGGTGGAGACGCTTCAGAGTTAGGATCAATGACAGGTTTGGGTGGAGGTGGAAGCACATCAAGGATGATCTTAGCATCATCATATCTATTTTCTCTCCATCTGGGGGCAGGGTCTGGAAGCACATCCCTTGGATACAACGGTATATAAAAGATGTCGTCCATGATCAGAAAATCAGCATCAAAGATTCGGTATTGTCTTGGGAAGACACAAATCTTCTGTTTTTCTTCGATAATAAGACCAGCCGAGGATGCTTCTTGAGAGCATCTCCAAATGAAGTTCTCCCAGCAGATCTTTGCATCTGGGTCAAACCGTTTGATAGGATCCTTCTGCCAGATGTGGGCTAATGCCACTGAATCGTCTCTTGGCTTCGTCCAAAAGAGAGGGTCAAAGGCATGCTTGTAAGGCAGCGTCCAAAGCTCAAGCATTTTGCGTCCATCTTTATTTTTGTTTGGGTCCAGTATTGGAATCCTTGGACAGGCTCTAGGAGGAACAACTCCTACTCTTGTTTCTGAGCTTCTGCCCAAAACTTCTTGGGCAGATTGTGATGGATCTTGGCTTCTTTGGACATATCACACTCCTTCTGACAGCGTAGTAAGGAACAAAAGTCGCGAACATCAGAATATTCCTTCCATGCTGAGGGATAGCTTGGAATGAAATTTGATGTCTTGATCAAGGAAGATGTTGGTCAGACCATACGTCCTTGATCTTCTCTCGTATGTGGTTTTGAAACCTTTCTTCTTTTCATTCAGAATTACTATGTGCCTTTTGACATTGTAATGGTAGTGCTAGAAGGCCTTGTCCTTGATGAGATTTGGATAGATTTTCTTTGGAGGAAACTTCTTCTTCTCAAGGCAGACAACCAAGGGTCCAAGAGCAGTGTACAGTTGAGTTGGCAAAAGGTCGGTGGATGTGTGAGGTATGGGGTAGTAGCCATGTTCAGGGGGTGGACCAGAGGGGTTTTGAGGTGGAGTGGAAGGTGTTTCGTATTGGTATTCTGGTAGTGGAATAGGGCTTTTGGGATGTTGAGAGGTAGAGGGAGGTGAGTGTTTGAGGAAGAGGACAGGGAACCTTCATTGAACGTCAGCCCAGTTGGAGCTTTCAGTTCTGAAGGTAATTCTAGGAATGCGTTTGTGTTTTCTTTTTCGATAAATCATTTTGGGGTAAGGTGCACCATAGGGTTGAAAGGGGTGATCGCCCGATGGTGTGAACCAGTCTTGAGGTTCAGATGGTGAGGGAAGGGTTTGTGTGTGAGGTAAGGTGGAAGGTGAAAAGGGTAAGGACGGTTGAGAGTCTAAGGTCAGGTCTTCAACCTCAAGGGGTTGCTCAACAATAGGAGTAAAAACTAAAGTAGACTGAGGTTCAGTATTACCTTTGGCTTTAGCTCTTGTGGACCTTGCTCTTGTTCCAGCAGGCTTGGCCCGAGAGGCTTCAGAAGAGGATTCCCTCCTTGGACCTTTGATCACCCTAGAGATAGGTTGATCGTCCTCATCTTCCTCATCAACGGAAGCTAGAACCAGCTTCCTTTTTCTTGAGGGTTGGACGGTAGGCTTTGGACGAACAGAGGAAGTCTTAGCTATCGGACGAGCAGGCTTAGTTGAGCGTCCAGCTAAGACATGTTGGACAGACGCTTCGTCAGAACCTTGCATTTGTGCACCCTTCAGCTTTTCTTCTTGTTTGGACTTCTTGAAACAGTCCAGTTGCATCATCACCAAGCTTTGTTTGCTGAACTCAGGTTGATGCACACGATCTATTCCATGAATACCATACTATTTGTGCCTTTGTTTTGGAGTCAGATTGATGAGGTCCTCATAAACCATGAATTTCTCAAAAATCTTTGAGAGAAGGGTAGCGTAGATGATGGAGGTGTTCTTCCCTGAGCCTTCAATGGCATACTTGAAGAAGGCGAACAGTAGGAGTGGAAGATTTATCTGCCTCTCCAAAATCAGATGAACTAAGCAAAACTGATGTGCCTTAGAAACATTATCCTTCGACCCAGCTTTATGAAGGATGGCCTTGTTCAGAATCTGATGAAGAGCCCTAGCCTTATCAGTCATTCTTGAGGCTATTAGCTTGTCTGACAAGTTCTTCAAGAAACACTCTTTAATGGGGTCAGAACCTCCGAGTTCTTCTTCCCATTTGTCCTCACAAGTTATTCTTGATTGAGCACACCCAATGGCGTTGGAAATAGTTTCTTCAAAAACAGTAACCTCAGTGTCAATCACCTTGTTACGTATTTCCCTTGCAGAAACCGTAGGGTTTGTCCAAAACTCCCTAACCAGAACAGGGTAGATAACCGGGGAACCTTCAAAGAAGCTCGACCAACCATCAACGTGAATATTTGGGAAGACATTTATCCCATTATCAGCAAGAAATTGAAGGTTGAACTTGAACTCTACCAGAACATCATCAGTCTGGACATCAAAAGTCTTTCCTTTACCCTTAGCAGCAACGGTGGAAGAAGAAGTTGACATTGTTTCATAGAAGAGGTTTTTGAAAAAAAGGGATTTTTGCAACGAGAGGTTTTTCAGAGAGATAGAGATTGAAAAGATTCAATTTTTAACAAGTTTTGGTTTTTATAAAACAGAAAAGAGAAAACCGTTCGTATTTTCGAAGAAGAGAGGGGGTGGTGAAACGACGTGCATTGAATGACTGACACACGTTCTAGACCTTGAAATCGTAAAAAGCAGTTTGGAAATTTATTGAAAACTAAACTGACTTGGTTAAGGGAATAAGAATTAATTTTACATTCGACAAAGATTTAGTTCAATTAATGCATTGCACGAGCAAGTAATACATATTGGACGAGCATGCATTGGACTAAGGCAAATATTGGACGCATGCATTGGACTCACATTTAATCAACGAAATGCATGTTCAGATATTTTCTTATGAATGTGAACCTATCTTCAGCTAGAGGTTTAATGAAGATATCTGCCCATTGATGGTCAGTATCAACAATTTGAATATCAATAATTCATTTTAGCACATAGTCTCTAATAAAATGATGCTTGATTTCTATATGCTTTGCTCTAGAATGCAATATGGGATTTTTAGACAAGTTAATGGTACCAGTGTCATCACACACAATTGGAATGTTACTTACAAACACGTTGTAGTCTTCCAACTGATGTTTAATCCAAAGCAGTTGTGAGCAGCAACTTGCAACAGCAATGTACTCAGCTTCAACAGTTGATAGAGCAATTGTGCTTTGCCTTTTGCTTGACCATGAGACTAGATTGGCTCCAATGAAGTGATAACCTCCACTGGAACTTTTTCTTTCTATTCTGTCTCCAGCATAGTCAGCATCACAGAATCCAACTAATCTGTATTCATCAAATTTCTTATACAATAGACCCAGATTAGTAGAACCTTTGAGATATCTAAAGATTCTCTTTATTGCTAAGAGATTAGACTCTTTTGGATCAGAGTGAAATCGAGCACATAGACAAACACTAAACATGATATATGGTCTAGATGCAGTTAGATATAAGAGGGAACCAATCATACCTCTATATACCTTTTGGTCTACCTTTTTATCTTTGTCATCTTTGTTTAGTACGGATGTTGGATGCATTGGGGTATTCATTGGTTTGCAATTGTCCAACTTGAAGCGTTTCAGAAGCTCCTTTGTGTACTTCCTCTGATGAATGTACACGTCGTCCGTTGTTTGCTTTACTTGAAGTCCGAGGAAGAATTTCAACTTTCCCATCATGCTCATTTCAAATTCCTTTTGCATTAGATCAAAAAACTCTTGACAAAGAGATTCATCAGTTGCACCAAATATTATATCATCAACGTAAATTTGTGCAACAATAAAATTGTTTTTGCTTGACTTTCTAAAAAACGGTGTATCCACTTTTCCTCTTGAGAAACCATTCTCCATTAGGAAAGTGTTGAGACTCTCATAGCAAGCTCTAGGAGCTTATTTGAGTCCATATAAAGCTTTCTTAAGCTTATATACATGCTCAGGATGGTTTTGATCTTCAAAACCAGGTGGTTGAACGACATAAACTTCTTTATTAATGAAACTGTTCAAGAAAGCACTTCTTACGTCCATTTGATAAAGCATGATATTATGATGTGCAGCATATGAAAGTAAAATGCGTATGGCTTCTAGTCTAGCTACTGGAGCAAAAGTTTCAGTATAGTCAATACCTTCCTCTTGAGAATAGCCTTGAGCAACTAATCGTGCTTTATTTCTAACAACTTTACCCTCCTCGTCCAGCTTGTCACGATAGACCCACTTGGTTCCAAAGACAGACTTATCCTTTAGCAGAGAGACCAACGTCCAAACGTCACTACGTTGAAACTGGTTGAGCTCCTCTTGCATAGCGAGGATCCAACATTCATCCATTAAGGCTTCATCCACAGACTTTGGTTCCATTTCAGAGATGAAGGTTGACTCAGCTTGCTCTCTGAAGGTTGACCTTTTCCAGACTCTATCATTTGGTTTGCCAATGATTTGATCCTCAGGGTGATAAGTCCTGAATTGTCATGAACTAGGGGTGTTGACAACTTGCTGAGACGATGAAGCGTCCTTATTTGCATCTGATACTTCGTCTTTGTTAGGCGTTGGACGATCTTATGCATCATTCCGATTCATATCTGCAAAAGAATCATCTAGCTCTGATAATCTCTTATCAGGTTGTTTGTCATCAAACTTAACATGGATGGATTCTTCAACAATCAATGTTCTAGAGTTATAGACTCTAAAAGCTTTGGACGTTTCAGAGTATCCTAACAATATTCCATTATCTACTTTGGCATTAAACTTACAAAGTTGATCCTTAGTATTTAAAATAAAACATTGACATCCGATGGGTTGGAAATAAGAAATGTTGGGTTTGCCTCCTTTCCACAATTCATAAGGAGTCTTGTTTAAGATTGGTCTTATGTATATTCTATTTTGAATGTAGCCCGCAGTATTTACAACTTCAACCCAAAAGTGTTTAGGGACAGAATTATCACTGAGCATTGCCCTGGCCATCTCTTGAAAAGATCGGTTCTTTCTCTCAACAACACCATTCTGTTGTGGTGTTCTAGGGGCAGAGAAATTGTGATGAATACCGCTTTCATCACAGAACCTTTGGAAAAGCTCATTTTCAAATTCACCTCCATGGTCATTTCTGATTGAGCTTATACATATGCCTTTTCATTCTGGACACGCTTACAGAATATAGTAAAGACCTTGATAGATTCATCCTTGTGAGCAAGAAACTTAACCCATGTCCATCTAGTATAGTCGTCTACTATGACAAGCCCACATTTCTTACCACTGACAGAAGCAGTCCTTGTTGGACCAAACAAATCAAGATGCAACAACTCTAGTGGTCTTGAAATACTATCAATGTTCTTGGACTCAAAAGAGTTCTTAACTTGTTTTCCCTTTTGACATGCGTCACAGAGAGCGTCCGATCTATACACGATCTTTGGTAGACCTCTTACTAGGTTATGCTTGTTTAGTCTTGGGATTAATCTCAGACTTGCATGACCAAGTCTTTTGTGCCAGATCCATCGCTCATCTTCAACAGACACTAGGCATGACACACTTTGATTTGAGAGTCCCCCAAGTTAATCTTATAAAGATTATTTTGTCTCTTGGCAGTGAATAAGATGGACCCATCAAGGTTCTTGACTATACATTCACCTTTATTGAAGGAAATATTAGACCCACTGTCACATAATAGACTTATGCTAAGCAAGTTGTGTTTTAATCCTTCAACCACAAGAACATTATCAATAGAGGGAAAATAATGCATACCAATCTTACCTAGTCCAACTATCTTTCCTTTCTGGTTGCCTTCAAAGGTGACCCATCCACCAGTCTTTTCATGTAGTTCTTGGAACATACACCTTTCTCCCGTCATGTGACATGAGCATCCACTGTCCAAGTACCAGGACTGGGGTTTTCTTTGTGTTGCTAAGCAAATCTGCAACAGGGATTATCATGATCTTAGGTACCAAGATAGACTTGGGTCCTTTTTGGTTAGCTTATGGTCTTCATCCATGCATTTTGGTTTTCTTTTTGTGTATGCATTTTGAAGAGATATGACCACTCTTTCCACATAAATTACAAAAAGTATTGGATGCATGCAGTTTGTTTTCTTTTTACTTTCCATAAGATTGAAAAGCTTTATGATATTTATTGGACCTTGATACTTTCTGAGAAGCTGCCTGTTTCTCAAAGTCATAGCCTAGGCCAGACTTATCGTGAGGTGATCTTGAATACCTCAATATCAAGTTTAGCTTCTCTGAACCCACAAGAAGCTTTGATGCACTTTTGGTTAGGTCAGATACCTATTGTTTTAGTCTATTTACCTTGTGAGGTTCACTGGACCCAGGGGTGAGTCTGTCAGTTAGACTGACATTCTCATCTTTCAGTTTATTGTTTTCTTCAATAAGCTGCTTGTTTTGTTTGTTGGAATATTCCAACTCTTTATTCACTTTTGAAAATTTTCTTTTAAGCATAATATATTGATGATGCAATAAAGAGGAATCATTAAGCAGTTCATCATATGCTTCTAGAAGGGAATCAAAAACAAATACCTCTTCTTCTTCCGATTCAGCGTCTGATGAGGTGTTTGCCGTTAGACAAAAGTTTGAGGCAGGCGGACTCCTTGGACTGAATAGTTGTTCTAATGCGTCCAGCTTCTCCTTAGCAGTTTGGAATTGCAAGACCATCTCCAGTCTTGTCCGATCAAGAGCGTTGATGAGACACTAGTTGGCATAAGTATTTAGCGAATACCATCTGATATCTTCATTCGTTCAGTCAGCTTCAGTTTTGGACGCTATTGAGCCGTCCTCAAGAGTGGTCGTTGGATGATGATCTCCATTTGTGAATATATTCCACAAATCACAATTTTGAGCTTGGACGAATATTTGAAAAACTGATTTCCAATAAGGATAGTCCGTTCCTTTAAAGATGGGTGGAAAATTCCATGCTCTTTCAGAGGTAGCCTCCTAAGTTCTTTCTTCAGGAACAACAAGTTGTTCATCATCCGAAGAGTCTTCATTCTGATTGTTAGACCAAAGGCATAAGTTAACCTCCTCATTTATTTCTTCTTCTTCTTCTTCTTCTTCTTCTTCTTCTTCAGACGAGTTGAGATCCTCCCAAGTCGCCATGAAGTTCTTCTTCTTCTTTTGGAAGAACTTTTTTGTCCTTCAACATAGGGAAATCAGCTTTGAAGTGACCTGGCTTGTTGCACTCGAAACAGACCAGCTGATTTTTGTCTTTTGGTTTAGCATGATCTTTGAAGTTTTTCTTTTGGAATGGCCTTCTTTTCATCCCGTTTTTCTTTCTTCCCATGTTTTGAATTTTTCTGGAGATGAAGGATAGTTCATCATCGTCTGACACTTCATTGTGAGATTGATCAGCATCATCACTGGACTAATCAGCTTTTAGGGCTTTTGAGTTGTTGGCCTTCTGAGCTTTCAAGGCAATCCCTTTATTTTATTTTTCCAGGATTGTCAAGATCAAGCTCCTTCTCATGAACTTTGGCCTGGGTGATTGCAGTAATAAGAGATCTCCATTTCTTAGGCAAGCTCCTAAGAATTTTAGTGACATTCTCCTTGGTAGTGTAGACTTTCCCAAGGGACTTTAGATTGTGGATGATCGTCTGAAAATGACCCATCATGTCCAAAATGGACTCTCCTTCGGCCATGGTGAACAGTTCATACTGACTAACTAGCATGATGATTTTTGAATCTTTTACCTTAGTGGTCCCTTCATGGAGCTTTGACAAGGTATCCCAGATTTGCTTTGCTGATTCACATGGGTGAATCTTTTGAAATTCATCAGGACTAAGAGCACACATTAAAGCATATCTGGTTTTATGATTTTGTTCCATCCTGGCTCGCTCAACATTAGTCTAGTCATCTTCTGCTTTCTCCGTCCAACAGAGTTGAGACACACATTTGGACCATTCATGATTCTGGCCTAGAGAGCGGAGTGTGCTTAAGATGAAGCCTTTGAATCTCTCCTTCCAGTACAGGTAGTGGGTTCCGTTGAAGAATGGAGGTCTGGTCATGGAAGTTCCTTCCATAACAAGTTGACTCCCGCTTGGCATATCTTGTCCTGCCATATGTGCTGTAGGATCTTTTTCCTCTACACGGCTAAGTGCTCAACCCAGAGGCTGAGCTCTAATACCAATTGAAGGAACCTATTTGAAACACAAGAAGGGGGGTTGAATTGTGTTTCTTAAGTTTTTTAAAACTTTTCGCAAGCAGATATATATGTTTTAACAAGGTTGGATGATGAAACGTTTAAAAGACGCTGGAAGCGTTTCCAAACACCGGTTGGACGCTCACTTAGTCCGATTAAGATAAAGAGACAAGCACAATAAGAAAGCAATTCAATCCCAAGATGTTAGTAAGAAAATAAACTAAAGCGAAGATAAGGGAAAGAAAAGAACACAAAGATATTATCCTGGTTCACTCTTCACCAAAGAGCTACGTCCAGTCCTCTCTACTTGAGAACTTTATCCACTATAACAAAACCCCTTTGTTACAAGTATTCAACACCTCTTCAGGCAAGTATTCTAAACCTCTTCAGGTAAGTATTCTACACCTCTTCAGGTACACTAAGTATTCTTTCTATACAAGCCTCTTCAGGCTTAACCAACTAGGTTTTGAAAAAAAAAAAAAAAATTGTTCTACTAACTCACTGAGTGTGAGAGTTTGAACCTAAAGCTTAAAACTCTTGAATAAACTCTACGCAGAGAGTGATACGAAAATAAAGATCAGAGTTAGCTTTTTGAGCTTTGAGTATTTCTCTTGAGTGCTTTATGTGCTTGACTATTTTTCAAATCTTTGAATCAGTTGTGCAACACTTCGGTTGTTGTTCTTGTATATCTCTTGAATGCTTCACATCACTAGTTGTATCTTCAAAACAAAGGTATTTATAGCAGACTTGATTCAATCAACTTTGGTCTTCAACGGATGGAAAAGGATCTGTTCTGAATGAGCATTAAATGTGTTAGACCGTTGAGTCTGATAACTTCCTTGAAGCTTCTGATCAGCAAAGTAGACTATCTGCTTTGATAGCTAGAAATGGGACTGACATATCTTCTTTATACTCGAAAGTTGCCTTTTGTCTTTCTCAAACGAGAAGGTCAACTTCTTTTTGTGTCAGGGACAGTCTGGCTTTTGCTTTTGTTTGAATGAGTGTTATAAGGAATATTTGTCTAAAGGACATAACCTTTTTACATAGAATAATAAATTCAAAAACTTTACAGATGTATTCGCGCTGAACAATTAAAGCATTATTGGACTATAGCAATTACTCAATAATAGCAAGAGTCTTTGGACTCAATGATTCTATTGTTACTGTTGGACGAGTGAAAGTCTTTGGACTTAGATAGTCTTTGGACATATATATATTATCCTGCACACTTAAGATAAAGCGTTAGTCCATAAGAAGTCTTTGTTCTTCTGAAATTAGTTCTTTGTTAACATCAAAACATAGGGGATTAATGGATCATAACCACTTTAGTTCCAGCACTGCTACCACGTTGGCCTTTCCTGGGTGGTACTGTAGATCGAATTCATAATCCTTTATGAATTCCATCCATCACCTCTACCGCATGTTCAACTCCTTTTGGTCAAACAGATACTTTAAACTTTTATGGTCACTAAACACACTAAATTTAGCACCATAAGGATAGTGTCTCCATATCTTCAATACAAACACTATTGCGGCCAACTCTAAGTCATGGGTTGGGTAATTCTGTTCATGCACTTTCAACTGTCTGGAGGTGTAGGCTACGACTTTCCTCTCTTGCATGAGTACGCAACTCAAACCTTGATACGATGCGTCACAGTACACATCGAACGACGTAGATGGATCTGGCAAGAGTAGTACCGGAGATGTAGTTAGCCTCCTTTTTAGCTCTTGGACATTAGCCTCGCACTCTTCTGTCCATTCATACACTTTTCCTTTCCTCATTAATTGCGTCAGAGGTAACGCAATCTTCGAGAATGTCTCGATAAACCTCCTGTAGTATCCTGCTAGCTGGAGAAAACTTCTGATCTCACTTACTGTCTTAGGGCTTTCCCACTTAACCACAGCTTCTTTTGTAGGATCTACTGCTATACCATCCTTGTTGATCATATGTCCAAGGAATTGTACCTCCTCCGGCCAGACCTCGCACTTCCACAACTTGGCATAGAGTTGTCTGTCCTTAAGAACTTGAAGTACAACCCTCAAATGGTCATGATGCTCTTCCTTGTCTAAGGAGTAGATAAGGATGTCATCGATAAAAACAACGACAAACTTATCAAGGTACGGTCTGAAGATTCTATTCATATAGTCCATGAACACTGCAGGAGCATTAGTCACACCAAAAGGCATAACTAGATACTCGTAGTGCCCGTACCGACTCCTAAAAGCCGTCTTCAGTATATCATCTTCCTTCACCCTTATCTGATGATAACCGGATCTCATATCAATCTTAGAGAATATCGTTGCTCCCCTCAACTGGTCTATAAGATCGTCAATCCTTGGCAAAGGGTATTTATTCTTGATTGTCACCTTGTTGAGCTGTTGGTAGTCCACACACAACCTTGAACTATCGTCCAATTGCTTTTTCAGCTCTGCCAACTCTGCTAAGGACATTCGATAGGGTGCTATCGAAATCGATCTGGCTCCAGGTACAAGATCAATTCCGAACTCTACCTCGCTCTTGGGTGGTAATCCTGGCACATCATCCGGGAAAACATCTAGAAACTCACGCACCACCAGCAAAGCATCTAGACTCGGAGTCTCCTTGGCTTCCAAAGAAAACAGCACCATGCACTCTCCTGATTGTACACCACCCGACACACCATCACTGGCAGACAATGATCCAGATTGCTCGGAAAAGCAGAGGGTTTTATTTGAACACTCTAGTACCACATGGTTTGCCGAAAGCCAGTCCATGCCTAGGATAACATCAATCTGCTGCATAGGTAGACAGACAAGGTTTACGAGAAAAGATCAGTTCTCTATAACAACCGGGCACTGTAAACAGACAAATAGGGATGTTAGGGAATCACCCATAGGTGTAGAAACAGTCAACTCATATGGTAAGGATGAAACAGGCAAATTCAAATGATCCATATGCGCTAATGATATAAAAGAGTCGGTAGCCCCTGAATCAAATAAAACAGATAAGATTCCCCCCACAACTAGGCACTTACCTTGTATCAAATCGGGACATTGAGAAGCTTTAGATCCTCTCACGGCGAACACTCTTCCCGTCGTCTGTGGCCTGTCCAGCTGGCCCACCACGGGTTGCCTTGTCCCCTCATGTTGAATTCTTCTGTCAGTACCCCCTGGTCAACACTCGTTGGCATAGTGGCCCCACTTGGCACAACGGAAACAATTGACATTCGGTGCCTGAGCACAATCCTTCATTAGATGCGGTACGCAGCATCGAAAACACTTAGAAAATCCTAGTTGTCCTTGACTGGTATTCCCCCTTCGAGCAGCTGTCATTTGTTGACCTGGACTACTGTAAGGCTTCGCCCTTGGTTGGAACTTTCCTCCGCGACCTTTCTGACCAAAACTTCTGACTGGTCCACCACTTCTCACTTGAGCTTGGGTAACTCCCTCTTGATTGTGCCCTTCTAGAACTGTACATTTCTCTATCAGCTCTGGAATGATCGGATGCTCAACGGTAGCATAGCCCTCTTCAGCTCGGACCTCAACCCGTCTTAGAACCTTCTGCACACCCAGTCTTCGTCCGGGTACACTTGGTAGAATTGAGAGAATTTCAGCTGCGCCTCGAACCTCATGGCATATTCTCCCACCGACCTTTATTCCTGCTTCAGATTCAGGAACTCTTTCTCTTTCTCTTGACTGATACTCCTTGGGAAATATTTTTCCAAGAAGCTCTCATGGAACACTTCCTAGGTCAGCAATCTCCCCTCAGTCTCTAGCAGTCTTTGCTTGTTCTTCCACCATGCTTCTACTGCTCCGACTAGCATGAAAGCAGCATAGGTGACTTTCCTATCCTCTTTGCATTGGATAGCGACAAAGACCTTCTCGATCTCTTGCAATCATAGTTCAGCAGCTTCCGGATTGTATTCTCCATGGAATTGGGGAGGACTCCCCTTCATAAAAGCATTAAGTTCGGTGTTTATCACTTCACCTCTTTTGTCGGTTGCTGTTGTTGTCTAGCGTCCCTTTCTTCCTGTCGTCGTATAAACTGGGCATTCTGATGTGTTTGTTGCAGCATTGCAGCGGCTAAATCCCTTATGGCTCTCATTGCTTCGTTCTGATCTCTGCCACCTCCGGTTCCTAAGGTATCATCATTATGACCGAAGTCCCCGGTTCCAACTAGTGCTCCCCTTCCTCTACCATGTCCTTTAGCCATTCCTTCCTAGCAAAGGAAACATTAGCTTTGATGTATAAGACATATGATAAGCCTGCGGCTTATCTAGTTTTTCAGCTAGAAAAGGCTAGGAAAAAGAAGAAAACAAGGGAAAAGGCAAAAACAAGGTGCTCGTCTCGCGACCCGATGCTCGCCTCGCGAGCCAGAAGGCCAACCTGAGTAGTAAAGTACAGCCTTGCGGCCTCACGACGCGAAATCGATGCTCGCCTCGCAAGCCAGAAGGTCTGTCTGAGAAGAATGAAGTAGCATACAATATTAATCAATCGATATATATATATATATATATATATATATATATATACCATATGCCTTATTAACAAAAAAGTTATCACACTCGATAACTTGCCCATCGGACGCTCTACCCCTTTTCTAACTAAAGTCGGCATCCAACTATCAAGCCAGTACACTTCCGAAACCACACAGTCCGATATTAGAATCAAACTGCTCTAAACCACTAAATGAGACGACCTTCGTCCCATTGAAGAACCTAAGATATTTAACTAAGCCTTAAACCGTATTATAAACATTAACGCGCTTTATTAAGACAAAACGCAGCGGAAAGATTAAAACGCGAAAACGAAATTATATTAAGGCTATGCCAAAGCACGCATATATTAAAGTAACGCAGTTTAAACGTAAAGTATACATACATGCATTGATTGCCCCGTCAGTAGGGCTACAGTAGTAATGTATACATACAGAGTACATCAGTACAGACTATAAATAAAATACGTCAAAAGATAGAGAAAAGACTCTCAGCTAACAGCGGTCGCCACCTTCGCCTCTAGAGGCCAGGGTCCGTGACTCGTCCACCGGCATTAGGCTCGTAAGGAGTGTCATTCAACTCCTCAGCAACTTGTTCCTCCACAGGGTCTTCCCGTAAAACAAAATAAACATACAGAGAAAATAAAGGGAGATAGGAAACATACATCATCAAATATGGGAGAGGGGCAATAGTACAACACATATATACATGCAGCACACAACAAACAGAAAACATACGACACACCAATAACCATCTCTCTAGTCATATAGCACAACCATCTCAAAAGTCATTCTCTCAGATCAAACCTCTACGAAGGATATTAATCCCATATGCATGTCATCATCCCTATATGCATGTCGGCCGATATCATCACGTCCCCAGTTGGACATTCCCGTCGGGATTAATAACATCACGTCCCCAATTGGACATCCTCGTATGGATCAAAAACACCACGTCCCCAATTGGACATCCCGCCTCGAGATTAAAAACATCACGTCCCCAATTGGACGTCCCCCTTTGGGACCAAATATGCTATGATATGCAACAGATATCCATCATAGATTAATACCGGAACTTCACTCCTAAGCACTCGGCCACAACCACGATGCACTGCATCCACATCGACATCCACATCAACATCAACATCACGACGCCTTACGTCCACGAGCCGCAGCTCCATGGTCAGGACCACGATGGTATCAATCCGAACAACAGCTCAATCTCACCATACTCTCATCAACAATCATCCAGCCAATCACAATAATAAAATATCACAACAAGCCAATACAGATATCATCATATTGACAGATAAACAGCTAATCAAATAGACAGTTCAACTTAACAGATCAACAGATAAGCACATAAGCAGTTCAACATATCAACCTCAATCAATCACATCTTCTAGATTATCATCTTAGTGGTGATATTCCAAAAGTACCTACACCTATGGTCCAGGCACTTTGTCCAGGGCTTAACCTCTAGTAGGGTTTATAGTTTCCCCTACACATGTATATATTCTATGCTAAGCTTGCCTTCCCGAAAATACTAGTTCTTTCTCCCCACCTGAACAATGTTCCCGTGCAACTCCGACTGCGGCTTTGCAACTGTCAATCGTACGCACTTTCGAACGATTGAATACCGTCTAATCCTTCACAACATATCACAACCAGAAATCAATAAAATCCATTCAAACTTATCAAATTCCTACAACGTTAGGGTTCGGCCTCCATTTATTAAAATAGGCTAAAGGTGTTGAAAATCTACCAACTCTTGCATCAATGATCCTTAAGTATGATTAAGACATAATCTAAGATTACTTGTCAAAAATTTGAACCAAAACCCCTTCAAACAACAAGGTAGGGTTTCGGCCATCATGGGTAAAAATAGGTTAGATTTTGATTTGTTTTTTTAATCACTTGGATTACATGATCATAGAATGGAAAAGGTGAAATCAAGAATCATTTCACAAAATTGAACAAAAAAAACCCATTTCCCCCAAAAATATACCTAGGTTTGGCCCCTCCAAATTAAATAGGTTAGGAAGATTATTAGATTTCATGCTCTTAGATAGTGATAGAAGAGGATGAAACTAGATCATAGAAATTGGTTTGACATAAAAAGGATTTTTCTACAATTTTCTAGAGATTTTTGAAGTTTAGGCTTCAAAGTTGATCATAGAGAAAGATACAAGATTTCAATGGAGAATATGAAGATTAAGAGAGTAAGTGAGGGTTCCATACCTCCTAGATGATAAAGGTGATCAAGAATATCAACTTTGTTTCACAAATTTCTCTATGAAATGCTTGAGAAAATTAGAGAAAGTAAGGTGAAGAAGAAGAAGAAGAAGAAGAAGAAGAAGAAGAAGAAGAAGAAGTGAAGGAGAGGTGAGAGGTGAGAGGGAGAGGGTGGCCGAATGAAATAGAAAGGAAGGTTGAGGATGAGTCAAAAATCTCACTTAAGGGTATTATGGTCATTTTACACTAGGACAAAGTTGTAATTGTGAAAAAGGTAAGGGGCGTTTTGGTCTTTTCGCGTCCAGATATTTTGAAAATCATCATGACACTCGGCATGCATTCCTAGGTGACTTGACCTCAGTGACTTCAAGATTATCCGTTAGCGGGTCCTGATAAATCCATATCTAGCTCCATTCGTCACCCGATTTGAGAATACGCTCGAATAACTTACATTATTCTCCTTTTTAGGGCGCGAAACCAATTTTAGGAAAAAGGTAGGAAATTCGATTCTAAGACTAACTGTCTCGTTCACAAGTCAAAATTAGGTCTTTTGAGTAGTAAAATACTCCTGTCAGTGAAAAACGCAGACTGGGCTACGTCTGAGTTTTCGACCCAAAATTTAACCGTAACTCCCTACGATAGCATAGAGCGTGACTATGGTCTCAATTTTTTTTTAATTCATTTTCTAAACCTCAGATAAAAATATAAACTCAATTATATAATTTACTGATATTAGAAAGCATGAAAATCGAGGTATTACACGGAATGCTTCAAATAATCACATACCAAGTTAAATAAATTTCTAGTCCTTGACTAAGCTGGTACCATGTGGCATCCATCTATTAGAACCAACCAAGCCTATTTAATATTTATTAAACAAAAAAATGGAGGTTCAATAAAAATGTCAAAAGTTAAGTGCTTCAATATAACGAATCATAAAGACCAAAACATGCCATCTACAAGAGTCAAAAATATATTTTCAAAACTAGTGAAGAATATAGTTCAAAAAAATGCAACATCTCATGTCACGATACTGATAGGCAAAGCTCATATTTTACTGGAAATCAAATGCATCTCACATGGTCTCATCTCAACAACCCAAAATTTAGAGTAACTTACCTGTTCAAACAATCCTTTTGGCAAAAAAGATATTATGACAAAAAAAAAACCTATGTTGAGCACCAAATCAAAGTTTTAAAATAAAATAAACTCATGTTTAAAATAAGATTTTTGATTCAGACATTCCATCGAACAGATATCAAGCAAATAAATGATATAAACAAGTCACATGAACAAGAATCATCAACATTTGCTCACTGTAACACCCCGATTTTCGCTGCTTTCTAAGATCGGTAATGTATATATGTAAATTTATATTTTATCCAAGATTTAGAAAACGATTTTGGATAAACTAAAGTCATATTTATACTCTACATTATCGTAGGGAGTTACGGTTAAATTTTGGGTTGAAAATTTAGACGGAACTCGGTCTACGTTTTCACTGACAGTAAGATTTTACTGATCATAAAATCTAATTTTGCCTCGTGAAAAAAATAGTTAGGTTTTAAATCGAATTTCCAACATCTTTGGTAATTTTGAAATTTTTCACCAAAAAGTGAAATAATATAAGTTATCCGGGGGAAATCTTAAATCGGGTAATTAACGGAGCTGAATACGGATTTACCGGGACCCGCTAACGGATAAACATGAAGTCACGTCAAATCAACTCATCTAGGGAGTCGTGCCAGTAACTCACCCAAGTCATGATTAAAACGAAAATATCTGAAACGCGTTCACACTAGGAAAAGACCGTTTTGCCCTTGGGAATTTATGAAAATACATTTTTGCCCGGTGACTTACCACCTGTCATCATTGTCTCTAGAAAAATATATAGATATTTTGTGACTTTGGAGGTGAAAGGACCATTATGTCCTTAACCTTTTGTTTTAATTCCGATTGTGTCCCTAGGTGAAATGACCATTATGTCCCCTTCATGGAGCCATTCTCCCACTTTTCTCACAACCTTCATCTTTTCTCTCAACTTTCTCACATTTTCAAAGTGAAACCTTAGCAAATTTTGTGAAGAAAGTGTTGGATTCTTGCACATTTTTCATCATCCAAGAAGTATGACTTACTCTCCTTGATCCATGAGCTTCATGTTCTTCACTCATTTCTTGTTTTCAAGCCATGATCAATATGTTTAAAATTTCAAAGTTCTATGTTCAAAAATCTCTAGAAAATCATAGAAAAATCATTTTAATGTGAAATCAATTTCTATAATCTAGTCTCATCTTCCTTTATCACTATCCAAGAGCATGTAATCAAATAACATGCCTAGCCTATTTTTCTAATGAGTGGCTAAATCCTAAACCTTTGGAAAATCATGAGTTTTGCTTCAAGTTTTTGTGTAAAGAGACTTGATTTAGTGTTATGTATGCTTAAGGATCATTCATCCAAAAGTTAGAAATTTTTAGACATCTCTAACCAACTTTAAGTCACTATGGCCGAATGTTAGATTTAAACTCAATAATCATCTACAAGGCATGCTATCATAAACTTTATTGCGGAAACATAATAACCATATATAGCATGCATCTTTATTATCAAGAACAACTTAAAACTTGATACCTTTAGGATCTACAACATGCTGATTTATCAAAGATATAGGAATACCTGAATTCATTGTATGTTCCTAACCTCAAGCGTTCTTCAGACGATGAACTTGATCACCAACCTTCACGAACGGAGGGTAGTAATCCTGAAACGCAGAGAGGGGGAAGAGAAAAGAGAGACGGGTAATGAACACCCGTTGGCTTGTGGTTCTTCCTCAACCGGGACTCCTTATGCCTTAGTCGCTCTTCAGATGGGGAGAAGAGGCGGTATGCGATGATGTCCGGTATATTGGGGACCATAGCCTATATATAGGGTGATGGCCAATTAGGGTTCCCATTATTCCGAAATGGGCCATCAATGACATCCACTCATATTTAGTCCATATCAATTAACTAATTTATTATCAAATCAGAAATTTAATTAGCCTTATCACTTAATTTGATCACATATCAATTAAGGCTCCTAATTGATAAATAGCTAATATAATTAATAAACGATATCTGCCCACATTATGACATTGGAATATAATTAAATACAAAATATTCCAACAATCTCCCACTTGGGCAATATATCGTAATAATTATATCAGAATTCTTTAGGCGCGCATCCGAATGCTATTTATCTTTAAATTTCCCCTTTACAATCTGGTCCACCTCATACATCAACAATGGGACCACCGCGGCTGTCGTCACTAACATCTATTGTGACTAAACCCCGACGACCACCACATCAATGCACTAGATGACATAGATCGATATGGATGAGTGGCATGGACGTTTCATGCAATGTGATCTCTGAATCATGCCTATTTCCAACTGGTCCAACTTAAGTCTTTAGTGAGATCAATTTTGCAAAAATTTAATTTTGCAAACCAAAGTCCTTAATGTGTAAATAAATTTTACACACAACAAGATACAAACAAGTTCATAATGAACTCATAAACATAACTTTATTTCTACAGAAAATCCGAAATAACAAAAGGTTTGTATCTCAAATATAAAACACAAATAGAGACTCCCACTAAACTAAGGCATCCTCAGTGACAACACCCATATGAGCAACATGCTCATGAAAAAACCTTAGGTGTTAAGCCTTTAGTTAGTGGATCTGCTAGCATAGAATTTGTCCCTATGTGCTCCATAGAAAACTATTTTTCCTGAACTCTTTTCTTAACTACAAGATACTTGATGTCGATGAACTTCAACTTTGTAGAACCCATGTTGTTGTTGAAGTACAATATGACTTGACTTATTAATTTGTCACAACCTAACTTGAGTGGTATTTCAATACCTTTTACTAAATGCAACCAAGTGACAAAAAAATTACTCCAGTCATATCCCGTAGTCGAATGCCTACTATCTTGGCATCCTGTAAAATCGGAGTCATAATTCATCATGATCTCTAAACTATTAGATCTCCGATATGTAAGCATATGCCCTTTTGTTCTCTTTAAGTATCTCACATTCCTTATGGTTGCTTTTCCAATAATCCTTGAATTGTTCAAGTATCTGCCTAATAATCCTACTATGTACGCTATTTCCGGATGCGCACAAAATTTAGCATACATTAGACTTCCCACAGCCGAAGCATAGGGAATCTTATACATTTCCTAAATTTCCAGATTTTCATAGGGGCATTTAATTGAGACTAAAATGTCTCCCTTAGTGACTGAGGTATCTCCTGGTTTACTATCTTTCATGTCGAACTTATCCAAAACTATATCGATATAGCTCTTTTGTGATAACCCAAAAATACCTCGAGAATGATCTCTAAGTATCGAATTCCTAAGACAAAAGAAGCGTCCCCAAGATCTTTCACCACAAAATTCTTTGTCAGAAATTTCTTGGTTTCGCGGTATAAGCCTATATCGTTCTTGGCTAGCATAATATCAACATATAATACCAGAAAAATGAACTTACTCCCACTGAACTTGTAATACCCACAGTTGTCCTCGATATTCATCTCGAAACCAAATGAGATAATCTCTTGATGAGACTTGTGGTATCACTAACGAGACGTCTTCTTTAGCCCATAGATAGATTCCGTCAATTTTCAAACCATCTTCTCTGTGTCTTTCGACACAAAGTTTCCCGGTTTGCATTATATACATTTGTTTCATCAATGTTGCCATTGAGAAACACCGTCTTGACATCCATCTCGTGAAGCTCCAAATTATAATAAGCAACGTGAGCCATGATTGTCCTTAAAAGAGTCATTCAATGATACTGAAGAGAATGTCTCTTTACAAGCAATCCTTTCTTTTGAGTATAGCCTTTTGCCACTAGACAAAACTTTATAACTCTCCATATTACCCTTTGACACCTTCAAGTAACAGGATAAGTTTCAAACCTTATTGTCTAGCTTGAGCTTGTACTCATACCTTCAATCCACTTTTCCGAATAGAAACGTCATATGGTTTGATGGGAGTTGATAGAATCTTCTTCCATTATACCATTTGCCTTATGTTCCTAGATAAATACTATATAATTATCCAAAGTAGTATTCACTATTTCTTTAGTGGATCATGGCAAAAGGCATCGGCTCTTGATGCTCTAGTTCTTGAGGGTGTTGAGTTTGACCTTCAGGAATAATTTCCTTATCTTGAATGGGAAGAATAACAACAATATCCTCACAAGGATCCAAATTTGCTACACCAATAGCAACTGTATGAATTGGTTCAGGGATTAGAACCAATTCTTCCTCAAAGATATTGTCTCTAATCTTATCTCCCCCCAAACTCAATATACTCAAAGAATTAGTCAGTTCCTGTCTCAAGGTTTCTTTAAAAAAAAAAAAAAATTCACATACCCCTTTGACCTTTCAGAGTGTCAATACGGTTGCCGCTCACTATTTGGGGAGCTCCAATTTCCTTCGCGAGGCTTATAAGGCCTTACCTTAGTTGGATGTTCCCATACTTGAAAGTGATTGGTCAGTTACTTTAGTTGGTACTCTGTCAAACATTTAAGCTGCAATCTTTAGTGTTACTCCCATAGTGACTCTGATAAGGTAGAATGACTAATCATACTCCTCACCATACCTTTAAGAGTCGTTAATAGGACTTAACTATATTCTTGATAGCCATGTTCTGATCTATTTAACTTTAATGCATTTAATACAAACAATAAGATGTATAAGGCTAATGGAATCTAGGATTCCCTTATACAAGTTGCTCAACTCTATTTGTAGAGATATGCCCTCAATGTTTGTGTCATAGTGCTCTTTAATTCCACTATCAACTTTATGCTTAGTGTCGTACGATTCCTCACTCAATGTTTTGTCACAAGAGGTCTCAATACCAAGCAATTATAGTATGTCCAACCCATAGCTTGACTGGTTCCTACAATGTTTGAATTTTAAAAGACAAATTGAATCCATCGTTTCTAAATGAACAAAATTATCCTGATTTGTTCAATAAGAAACTAAAACCAAATTTCATCTAAATGATGACTAAATCAAAATGTCTTTTAATTCCAAATATTAGCCAGTGACAAAAAAACTTGAAACGTCAATAGCCTTATCCTTTACTGATTTTGGCCAACTCCAATATGGATGCATCTTTTAGCATCACTTGGCCTTCATCAGTTCAGACAATCCTTTATAGGCATACCAAACATGATATTTGGGACATTTCTTCTTTAGTATCCCGATGTCCTTATAAAAGAAATAATTATGACCCTAGCTATTTCTTTTATGGCAGACCCTTAGCAGCTTTATCCTCAGTTTTCTTTTGTTAGCCCTTATTCTTAGAGGTATTTGTCAAATGAGCACTATTTGTCGTCTCTTACTTCATTGTTTCCTTTCTTGCACACCTTATGAAACAAATCCATTCAGATATCATTTCTCTTTATAACAGCTATAAGCTGACTTATACGGACTGAATTGTGCATGAAGGAATACTAAATGCTAAATGCATGGGCAAGTCGTTAGATAGCCCACGTTTTAGCGCCTTAAGTTTATGAGCAAGATTGGACATTCCCGTAACGTGCTCCTTATATTTCCTTTTCTTTATACTTAATGAAAATCTAGCTCTCCAATGAGTGCTTATTTTCGTCTTTATTGCTTTCAGAAAACATTTTTAATTTCAGCAAGGAAATCTCTAGCATTAATTATGCCATCCAAAATAATACCACCCCTAAAGGTTTATGGAATATCGACCTTTATGATCAAAAGACCCATGCAATGAGAGCGGTCCCACTTCCTATACTTGATCATCTCTTCAGAGAAACTGGATTGTAAGAGAAGGTGGTTTTCTCCATCCTTATGCACGGTCAAGATCCAAGAATAATATTAATGTTCTCCTTTCAATTCCAAAAATTAGTCAGAACTTTTGAGAATCAAAATTGAATTAAATCTGCAGATACATAAGCAATATTATCTTAAAGAGAACATAAGTACCTTAAAGGTACTCACCAAAATACCCAGTGCACCATTAATATTAAGTCTTTGGACATTAACATTAATTGCTAGTGGCATTTTGTTGTAATAATCAAACACTAGTGATAATTTCTGTCAAACAACAGTTATCTTTGGATACTCTGTTATTCACATGAAAAGGATCTTTGTAATCACTATGTGTTTATTATCACATGTGTGAATGCAACCCTGCCAAATATTAACCTTCCTTTGGGCCGATTAATATCCGCATGGATGTACACCCACATAATCTTTAGTATTTCTTTTGAGTGATTTCCATAAGAGAGGTCAACTTGGTGACTTCATGCTTTAAGTGACTCACACTCACTCGAAATCCAAATTGGCAAATTGAAGACTCAAACAAGATATCAAGCGCACCATTAATCCCCAATCTTCGGATTGTAAGAATTAACTGCAAGTGATACTCTCAACGCAATGATCAAATATTGGTGATAAGTCCTGTCAAATAATGGTCACCTTCGGGCATCCCATTATCCACATGGAAAATATTTTATAATCACCACATTTACCATCACAGGTATGTAATTATCCGGCCAAGTTGTGCCTTCCTTCGGGCCGACAACAACTCGCATGAATAATTCCATACTACATCTTTTGTAAATCCAATTGAATCAAATTTTCACAACAGAGGTTACTTCGGCAACGTGTTGTTTCAACCAACTCAACCAAAATTACTAGACAATTTTAATAAAATGGGGGGTCCCGAATTTGCCGTTTTTACACTAAAAACATGGAAACCTGAATGCTTAGTGTGAAAAGAACCTTTAAAAAAAAAGATTATTTTAATATATGAACTTTCCCAATAGGTGGCTCTATAGTTCTAACTTTGATCCTTAGAGTCTGGACCCATTTCGAAATATTGCCCACAACCATAGGTAAACTATTAGAAGTGGCAATACCCTCGAAAGGAATCACTCTAAGTTAGGCCTTCGTGATAACCAAACAGGATGTACATCCAGAAGGCTACCACTACTCAACCTCTTCCCTATCTAAAGTTGCACTCAGGCCCGGGTTTAGGGTCTCGCTCATAAGTACGTGAGAAAAGAAAAGTGTAAGAGGCAATATACAAGCAACAAAACTCGTTGCTCTAAGTCCTTACTTTATAGGCGTGGGCCATAAATTCAATATCATATATAAAAGAAACTCATTATATAAAACCAAATTCCAAAACCTTGACGTACAGGCACAGCAAGCCATTCTCAACCAAATCCAAACAATTCATATATATATACATTTAATATATGATAAACAATTACTTGCAGGAAGCAATTCTGGCCTATAAAAAAAAAAACCCGTAGGAAACCACCAATGCAATTCAACATTTACGTTAACACTTTTGATTCTTTTATAATTCCTGATTTTCAAAAAAATTAGGATTCATAAAATAATCCCAATAAATCAAACATGAAGACCCGCTCTGATACCACTTGTTAGATTTAAACTCAATAATCATCTACAAGGCATGCTATCATAAACTTTATTGCGGAAACATAATAACCATATATAGCATGCATCTTTATTATCAAGAACAACTTAAAACTTGATACCTTTAGGATCTACAACATGCTGATTTATCAAAGATATAGGAATACCTGAATTCATTGTATGTTCCTAACCTCAAGCGTTCTTCAGAGGATGAACTTGATCACCAACCTTCACGAACGGAGGGTAGTAATCCTGAAACGCAGAGAGGGGGAAGAGAAAAGAGAGACGGGTAATGAACACCCGTTGGCTTGTGGTTCTTCCTCAACCGGGACTCCTTATGCCTTAGTCGCTCTTCAGATGGGGAGAAGAGGCGGTATGCGATGATGTCCGGTATATTGGGGACCATAGCCTATATATAGGGTGATGGCCAATTAGGGTTCCCATTATTCCGAAATGGGCCATCAATGACATCCACTCATATTTAGTCCATATCAATTAACTAATTTATTATCAAATCAGAAATTTAATTCGCCTTATCACTTAATTTGATCACATATCAATTAAGGCTCCTAATTAATAAATAGCTAATATAATTAATAAACGATATCTGCCCACATTATGACATTGGAATATAATTAAATACAAAATATTCCAACACCGAAACCTTGACCATGTATAGTAAGGAGATTTATGTTGTTAATGTTGGAGTGTTGAATTGATTGTGTGAAGGTGATTGTTGTTTAGTGTTTTTGGGTGATTAATCGGAGAACTAGCAGAACGAGTCGGACAATTTTCATTCAGAAATTACCTTCAAGAGGTAAGGGGGGATAACCTGAGGAACTTAATTTCCGACGGCTACATACTGTACTTGTGTGTATAATCTGTAAAATTTTGATGTACTGTCTTTAATTGTGAAGTGCTTTACTTTATGCTTTAGTTAATTGCTTGATTATTCTTTGATATGGTATGTTGATTGAGATGATGATTGATGTTATGTTAAGGAACCTAACATTGGTTAGTGTTCAAAACCAATTAAAGGTAAAAGCTTCAAAAAGCTTGAGACATAAAGTTAAGCAAGGAAAAGGTTAAGGGTTCTTAAAAGATTTTTGAAAACAACGTGCCTTGACATTTTATTTTTGGGAATAAGAAAGCGAAACATACTTTATTAAGAAATGAGAAGACATAAGAAGAGAAATGGGAAAACAATTTTAGTTTAGGAAAAGTGAGTTTTAAAATGAAAAGTGCCTTTAGAAATCATCAATAGAGTCAAAAAGATAAAACTAAGTATTTCGAGTAAAAGTATCTTCAAGGGTCTAGTTTTAGGAACAAATGGTTTTATCGAAGAAAAAGAGTTTTCACGAACCATATTTCAAAGTTTTGATAGTTTACCAAAGTATTTCAAGAGAAAAGTAGTTTTGATAAAGAGTTTTACCCTATGGAAAACCGATCCCGATGACTTTGTGTGTAAGCTTCGGAGATGTGGGTTTTGTTTTTGTATTTCAAAAAGAAAAGTTAATTTGGATGTAAACCTAGAAACCGAGACGTCGAGGTTCTAGTGTTCTGCAGAACACGTGGGTCAAGGATCCGTGTTAGTGATGTGGTCCTGTAAACTTGTGGACAATTTGTGTGCTCTAGAATCCAAAACCCGAAACTGGTGCATCAGTTTATGGTTTTGTGATTGAGTTGTTTGGACTGTGTGTCCTTTTTGGTTAATTGGACTGTGTGTCCTTTTTGGTTAAATGTTGAAAAGACTTAACAGTCAAAAGTTATGGTGGTTGATAGCTTTGAGCTTCAACAAGGAAATAATCATACGAAACAGAAAAACTTACGAAAACAAAGGTTTTCTCATGCATTTGTTTTCTGGCAGACGCGCCATCAGAATGGGGGACCTTGATGGCAGGGAACCCTGTGATGAGTGCAGGTCATTGTGTATCATTGTGCTTTACTGGTCAATGGTGCCATACGCTTTGGAACACATTGTGCCTAGAGTTAGACAATGTAGTGTGACCTGATTACAATTTGTTAAGTACCGCTGAATGTAATCTCATGTGAGAATCGCGTAGTGTCATGGTGTTCATGTACTTCTGAATAGCACATTGGTGCTAGACATTGTTGCCTGATGGCCAATATACCCGGAGCCTGATCTGCTCTTTTGAAAGAAGATGGGATTTCCGGAAATTAAGAATCAAGTACTAGATGATATATTTGGAAGTGTCATGCATATGTTTTAAAAATGATGATGATTGTTGGGCATGAGACCCTTGTCTTATCAGCCTTTGAGTATTCCTGAGTGGAAGTGAGATAGTATCTCTATGGATTTTGTGTCTGGACTCCCTAGGACTCCAGTTGTTTGTGATGTCATATGGGTTGTTGTGGACAGGTTGACTAAATCTGTCCATTTCATCACTATGAACATTGAATATCCATTAGAGAAGTTGACTAGTTTGTATATCAAAGAGATAGTTAGATTGCATGATGCGCCCTCTAGTATAGTGTCAGATAGAGATCCTATATTTACCTCTAGATTCTGGAACAGTTTGCATAAGGCTTTAGTAACTAATCTTAGATTGAGTTCAGCTTATCACCCACAGACTATCGGTCAATCAGAGAGAACCATCCAATCCTTAGAAGATCTGTTGAGAGCTTGTGTGTTAGAGCCGTCTGGTAGTTGGAATAAGTTCTTACCCCTTATAGAGTTCACCTACAACAATAGTTTCCGTTCCAGTATTGGGATGACACCTTATGAAGCTTTGTATGGGAGGAGATGTGCGACACCCTTGTGTTGGAATGAGCCTGGAGAGAATGATGTGTTAGGACCTGAGGTAGTGCAAGAGACCACAGAAAAAGTAAGAATGATACAAGATAAGATGAGAGTGGCACAGAGTAGACAAAAGAGTTACCATGATAAAAGGAGAAAAGCTCTCGAATTCCAGGAAGGGGATCATATATTCTTGTGAGTTACTCCAACGACTGTGGTTATTAGAGTAATGAAAGCGAGGAAACTTACTCCGAGATTCATTGGTCCTTACCAAATTCTAAAAATAGTCGGTGAAGTTGCCTACCAAATAGACTTACCACCCTTTTTGTCAAACCTTCATAATGTATTCCATGTGTCTCAACTTCGTAAATACATTCATGACCCAAGCCATGTGATAGAACCCGATATCTCTCCGTTGAAGGAGAACCTAAGTTTTGAGGTACTACCCCTTCAGGTTGAGGATCGAAGGATTAAGCAGCTAAGAGGGAAAGAAATTCCCTTGGTCAAAGTTGTTTGGAGTGGAGCTACTGAAGAAAGCACTACTTGGGAGTTGGAGAGCAAGATGAAGGAGTCATACCCACGTCTGTTTGCTCAAGGTTAGTAGAAATTTTGAGAACGGAATTTTTATAAAGGATGGAATTGTAACACCCTGGTTTTTGTTTGCATCTTATAAAGTGTTGTTATGTGTATATATGGTTGTTATGCTTGTTATAGATGCCTAGTAACGTGTTTGGGGTAGTTAGCCTTAGAAAAGAGCCAAATTCGTAAACCTGATAGGTGAGCACGCCCGTGCTGAAGGCATGGAATTGTAAGGGATGGAATTGTAACACCCTGATTTTTGTTTGCATCTTATAAAGTGTTGTTATGTGTATATATGGTTGTTATGCTTGTTATAGATGCTTAGTAACGTGTTTAGGGTAGTTAGCCATAGAAAAGAGCCAAATTCGTAAACCTGATAGGTGAGCATGCCCGTGCTGAATGTAACACCCCGTTTTTTGTATAAGTGTGTATATGTTGCTTTAATGATATGTATTATTATTATTATTATTATTATTATTATCGTTATTATTAGTATAATATTTGACAATATGCTTGTTTACATCGTCACTGTATTTTATAAGTATCTATATGAATGTATATTTATGTGTGTATATTTTAAGTGATAACATGCACGCTTATGTTTGTATGATTATAAGTGTGTTTACATTTTAATATTAAAAATGTTGTTGTTGTTGTTGTTGTTATTATTATTATTTATATAAAATGTTATTGATTCTTATTGATATATAAATGATTTATATTAATTATGCTTATATTAATATAAGATTGACTGTATCAACAGATAATTGTGCATAGTTATATATATATATATATATTATTAATTATTAATTATACTGCATGTGTTAATACATGATCTTATCTATATGAATATATAATTGATTATATTAGTATGTAAGTATGTGATCTCGTGTGCTTATATGTGGTTTTGTATGGACTAACGTGATGTGTGTAATTAATGTGTGATCGTACATTTATTTACATGTAATCAATTATATATATATATATATATATATATATATATATATATATATATATATATATATGTTTATATTAACACTGGATTACTTGTATTAATGCACAATAGAATTATAATAATATACGACTATCTATATAAATATTTAGATCATGATTATATTAATATAAGATATTTATATTTATGATAAATGTAGTTGTGTTGGTATAAGATCAATTAGATGTCATAGAGATTCAATCATTGAATAGATAAGATTATCTTATCTTAATCTCCTACAAAATCTTATCTAGAAACAACTATCTTTTTAATGCTGAACTTATATCATATTTTTGACCCTGTTAGAGTCCGAATTAGGAATAGATAGTGAAACATGATTTTGTAGAAAATTCTCTTAGCTTTGCAACGCTACTAAGAACACATAAATCGGACACTCATAGCTCAAGTTAGAGCCAAACCAGTAAGCACGCGTTTTGGGCTCTTTGGTTAGCCCGTTTCGCTCTAATCCTTTTTATATCTCTTTTGCTCGTCCTAAAACTCATAGCCGTCTTTCCTAGAGTTAGAAACAGCCTTCTTTTACTATTCTCGTGGGTTCCCATTGAATCCTTGAGCGTCCTCAATCATTGTTTGAGTGTTCTTTGTCAAGAACATATCCCTGTGGCGTTTGTTGTTGCGTTTGGGGTTAAGCTGCTAACTTAATGTTACTTTGAGGTAAGGTAACCAACCCTGTTCATCCTTTCTTGGAATCCCTTGAGTTAATGTTGAACTGTTTTGTCCCTGTCAAACCAGACTTCGTTGTTCATGTGCCAGTGTTGTGAACGGGTGCTAGCAGATTAGTTCCCCAAGAATCTAATCGAGGTATGTGCATAACCATTGTGTTAATTCCCTTCCCTTTCTTTGTTTGGGAATTAACTACCTTTGTCCTTTCTTGTTGTTCTTGGTCAAAGCTCGCTCAACCTGTTGAACCCGTTTGGAGGAGTCATGCTTGGACTTCGCTTTTGTTGGCTCATAGGTTGGAATCGTTACGCCAGGTATGGGGAGAAGGAATTAGTATAACGTATAGGTTCTAGGGTAGCGTAAGATGAGGGTTAACCCATGACCCTATTTGTGTGATATATGCCTTAATTGCCGTATGAAGTTGTTATGGTTATTTATACATGTTGTTAACTATTTAAATGGTTTGTATGATCTTGGCATGACGTTTATGATGTTGTTTATGATGTCGTGTATGATGATGATGATATGCCATGATTGTATGAGTTGGTGTGTTGGAACTGCTGCTAAATCTATGTAATAAAAGACATAGGGATGTTAGCACTAAGCCTAAAACTAGGATTACTCCAATTGATGTTCATAAACATGAAGATATGGATTGAGATTTAGATATTAAGATTAAGTTATAATCTTAATAAATATATGACTTGAGGTTTAAATATTAAGATTAAGTTATAATCTTAATAAGATATGAATTGTGGTTTAGATATTAAGATTAAGTTATAATCTTAATAAATATATGACTTGAGGTTTAAATATTAAGATTAAGTTATAATCTTAATAAGATATGAATTATGGTTTAGATATTAAGATTGAGTTACAATCTTAATAACTATATGACTTGAGGTTTAAATATTAGGATTAAGTTATAATCTTAATAAGATATGAATTGTGGTTTAGATATTAAGATTAAGTTACAATCTTAATAAATATATGACTTAAGGATTAAATATTAAGATTAAGTTATAATCTTAATAAGATATGAATTGTGGTTTAAATATTAAGATTAAGTTATAAATAAATATATGACTTGAGGTTTAAATATTAGGATTAAGTTATAATCTTAATAAGATATGAATTGTGGTTTGGATATTAAGATTAAGTTGCAATCTTAATAAATATATGACTTGAGGTTTAAATATTAAGATTAAGTTATAATCTTAATAAGATATGAATTGAGGTTTAGATAATAAGATTAAGTATAATACTTAATAAAGATAATGTTAAGTTAAGACTTAACAAAGAGAACAATTAATAAAACGATGATGTTATTGGTAACGACGTACTGTTACCGATGTTATTGGTTAAATCATTCTTGATGCTTATTGGTCAAGTTTGATGTTGTTAAATCATCTTTGATGCTTGTTGGTCAAAGTTGATAGCCATGTAATGGTGTTGATGATGGATGGTTGGACATGTGTTTGCATATTGATGAACATTGCACGCATCATACGTTGAAGTTGATATATTGGGTGGAAAGCAAACGATGAATCGCGATAGTGGAGGCCACGATGGGTGTTAACCCGGCCTTGCGGGTACATTGGGTATGGAAGTTCCAGGTGACATGGGCTAGCTACCTATTGTCGGAGTGACCTAATGAATAAGCTTGAGTACCCTGACTAGCCACTATACGTTATCAGGATTGGTGAGAGTGTTCGGGGATGGCCCATGGTCTGGCATGTCATCCACGTTGATAACCGGACATGTACTCCTAATCGTCTTTCCAGAGTTAGAGTTGTTGGCCACAATGCATATGGAGTAGTAAAGTAGTTATGCATCGCATAGCATGTTTATAACGTGATATGATGGAATGTGTTATAACATGTATGTTGTATTATGATGTTTATATGCTGCATGATCATCTTGCTAACTGCTCTATTACCGTTTATTTATATGTACAGTTCCTTACTCCCTATCTGTTGTTGTTGTGTTTTGCATGTACCTTTGGTTATGCAGAGGATGGTGAGTTGCCAGCTGAGGAGTGATCCCAAGGAGATCGCTTGCTCATAGTATATTTTGGTTTATGTTTACTATTTTAGTTGTTTTCCGATGTAATATCGGTAGTGGTTACCAGCTCTGATTATGTGACATCGGGTTTCGGGTTTTGTTTATGGTAACGTTTTTTCGCAGTTTTTTAATGTTTAAAATGTTTTCGGATCATGTGGTACTTGTTACCTTTTATGTTAAAGTTTTATTTAACTTGCATACTTTATTTTATTTTATCGTATGCGGGGTAGCGGATGTCACACTGAAGGCATGCACTGTCGTGCTCCGTGCAGAGCAAAAACACAATTTAGGCTTTTGTTTCATCTCACTTTGCCCTAATCCTTTTAAATACCTAAACCTTCGACCTCAACTAGTTACTAACGCTTTAGACTCAGAAAATTTTGCCTCATTTCTCTCCAACAAGGATTCTTTAACCCCTTGCCAAGGATTCTTGAAGGATGTCACCCTTATTCATCGTTCTTATTTTTTCCTTTCTTGAGGTACGTTGCTGCCGTCGCGCTTGCTCTTCGTGGTTGGTTCTCGCCTCTATTCCTGATCGGTTATGGCTGTGATCGTGAGGTTGAACGTTTGTGACGCCGAGCGTGTGTGAGTCAAGACCCGGTGGACCTTCCTTCTTCCATTTCTCTTTGAGATCGTCATACCAGGTATGGGGGGAGAGGTCAATATGAATATATAGGTTTTGGGGTAGCATAAGATGAAGGGTTAACCCATGACCCTAGTTGTATGTTATTATGTGATGTATTTGATGTTTGAATCCTGATTGGTATGTTCGTATATTCATCTATATGTGTATATATCGCTATATGAACATGAGATGTTAAATAATTGATTGTTGATTATATGTAATAACCTGTCTTGATGCACCATGATGATATTATAGTGTATGCTATGATGATGATGTGTTGTTATTAGCTATGTTGAGTTTAAAACATAAGGTTATTGATAGGTTAACCATAAACTATACGAACATGGATTTAGGTTAATTGGAACTCATAAAACATTCATAAAATGTAAGGATAGACATGAGAGGTGAGATTGATAGCCCATTGGGTTAGCCAACAGACAGTTAGGCTTGAGTTTCAGTGATTAGGCTTTAATTCAAAAGTTTTCCAAAATTGAGAACATTGTCGCGGCGTTGAGCACACCCATGCTCATACAACGGCGAACGAGCACGCCTGTGCTCATGTTTCAGTGAACGGGTATGACTATGCTCAGAACGTGCACGCCTGTGCTCAAACCTTGCACGACTGTGCACCTAGGCCAATCTGAGAGCACTTCTCAGATTTGGTTAAAAGAGTTTAAATAATCTTTCAGGATAAAAATATGATGAATAGGATTATAAAATGTGACCTTGAGGATAGTTAATAAAGCTAAGATAATGAATTAAATAAAGACCTTGAGGCTTAGATATTAAAGATGTTAATATTAATAGTAACGATGTGTTATTATTAATGATGTTGATGAAGACGGTAACGATGGGTTATCGTCAGATGTTGTTTATGATCATCGTCGATGGTCAAGGTTAATAATCATTATGAATGGTTAAGACAAAGGATGGTTGGACATATGTTTGTATGTTGTTGAACATTGCACGCATCATTGCATAGAAGATGATAGTTGGGTGGAAACCAAACGATGAATCGCGACGGTGGAGGCCACGATGGATGTTATCCCAGACTTGAGTGTAGTGTCGGGTGTGGAATTTCCTTTATGGCATGAGTTAGCTACCTATGGCCGGAACGACCACTCAACCAATCTAAGTACCCTGACTAGCCACAGTATGGTATCAGGATTAGTGAGAGTATCCGTGGAGAACATCTGGTATGATGATTCGTCCATGTTGGTTAAACGGATATGTACTCCTAGTCGTCTTTCCTGAGTTAGAGTTGATGGATCCAAATGTGCATGGAGTAGTGATGTTGCATCACATTGCACGCATTCTTTAACATGATATGATATGTTTTGTATGATTGTGTATTGTATGCTCATCTTATTAACTATTCCATTACCATTTTATATTCATATATACGATTTCTTACCCCTATCTTTGTTGTTCTATGCATGTACTTTGTTTATGCAGAGGAGGGTGAGCCAGCTATTGAGGAGTGATCCCGAGAAGATCGCTTAATCGTACTTAAGTTGTTAGTTTTTGTTTTCAGTTGTTATCCGATGTATTATCTGTATTTTTGTATACCAGCTTTGATATGTGACATCGAGTTTCAGGTTTAGTTTTTTCCGCAGTTTGTGTTCTTTTGTTTGAGGTTTTTAATTAACTCTATTTTTTATGGATTACTGTTGGTTAATGCGATACTTGCTACCTTTTATTTTAAGTTTTTATTTAACTTGCATGATTTATTTATTACTTATCATAAGCGTGGTAGTGGGTGTCACACCACAAACTTCCAATTCTACCAATGAGATGTAAAGTAGTGATGAGACCGCAAACCTTCTATACAAGAATTTTATTTTTATCATTTGACTAAAGGCCCAAAATCGTCCCTAACAAAAACCCAAGGTACACTTTTAGTCCCTCCCGAAAAAAAAATTTATCATTTAATCACTGAGAATGACAAAACAGGGATGCGTTAGTCCCTCTGTTAGTTTTCCCCCACAGACATCCGTTAGTGTGCTGACTTGTACCGTTAAGCAGTTGATGTGTCCGTTAGTTTCCTGACTTGTACCGTCCAATATGGAATTTGTAAAAATAAATAAAACAAAAATAAAAGCCTTCAACCCTTATATCTAAATAAAGCCCGTTTTGGTCCCTTTTCGTCTTCTTTCTCCATCAACATCTAAAAATCCTAACTCCATTGAAGGAGTTTGAACCTGCTCCTCCAAGATTTGCAGTCGTCATGTTTTTTCTCACATTAGACTTGCCTTTTGTAGGTATTTGATTATTGGTGATTGGAATTTTTCTGATGCTGCGAATAGCTTCAGCAACTCCACGAAGTTTCAAATTTAATATCACTTGAGGTGGAGGAGTAGTTTCTACACCTCAAAAATGGCTCATGCCAATTGGGACACGCGAGTTTATTGCTTGCCTAGGTCTAAGTCTAGCAGATGCATTTAGTGTATCTTTTATCCTTTTGCAGATGCATTTAGCATATACATTATCACATAGTAAAATGAACTTTTTGATGCAAAATATGAAAAATGGACCATACGGGGAGAAACTCAAATGCTTTCTACTTTGATTTCCTCAGCTATTGCTTCTGCTACTTCAAATAAATGCTACTAGATTGTAGGAAGCAATCTTGGGACAATACGACCTCCTGGAATTGATTTACTCTATAATGAGTTGATCAAAGGAATTCCAAGATTTTTTGGGCATTTTCTAAACACACTTCCTGCAGCAGTACACTCCATGATCATATTTGTGAGTATGCCAGAAAATCTACCATATATCTGGATGAAATCACCTGCATCAAAATCCTTCAATGGAGTTATTCAATGGAGTTAGGGTTTTTCAACAGTTGATGGAGGAAGTAGACAAATAGGGATCAAAAGGGGCTTTATTTAGATACAAGGGTTAAAAGTTTTTATTTTGACATTTTCCATATTGAATGGTACATTAAACTAACAGACACATCAGCTACTTAACGGTACAAGTCAGCACACTAACAGACGTCTGCGGAGGAAAACTGATGAAGGGACTAACGTTTCCCTGTTTTGTCATTCTCAGATATTAAATAGTGACTTTTATGTTTGTTGTTCTCAAGGTATGAGATCGCAGTTATACACTCATACTCATCCATTCAAACAAAGGTTTACGTAGTACACCTCCAACCCATTGCTTGTTTTCTACTTTAAGGAGACGTTTGTTTCAAGCTAAGAAATATGATTCCCGGATAGGGACTTAAAAATGAAGTATTCCCATATTTGTTATAGGTTTTAAAAAAAAATTTCCTGGGGTATTTATAATTCCCAAGGAATGTTATTCCCACATTTTAGTGGATTTGTATTCCTATTAAGAAGGGTGAGAATGCACCATTCCCACGAGGTGGGTATACCAAATTATCATTTTCCACTCACTCCAATATGTTTATCTCTTGCTTTTTCTGCTACACGACGTTCTTTATCTTCCTTTTTCTACTCACAGTGCTATTATGGTGTTGATGGGTATTCAAAGATGAAGTCAACTCTCGCAACTCAACTTTTTTTTTTTTCGCTTTTTATGAAGAAATAAAAATGTATCAAAAAATCATTAAAAATATAAAATTTTATTTTATCTTATAACTATGATAGCCACTTTGGTTTATGTTTAAATTTTTTTTTATCAATTGCATTAAAAATTGATACTTAAATCATTTTATATTATAAGTATGATAATCAATTTTATTTTTATATTTTTATTTCATTTATTATCAATTACATTCAAAAATTAATATTTAAATAATATTTTATATAGCAGGGATACTTTGATAATTACAATATTTATTCCAGGAATATACATCATGGATTAGACCAATCAAACTTTCAAATTATTCTACGGAATTTCAAGCAAGATTCCCAAAAATTTTAATTGTTAACCAAACATGTTTTACAAAATGAAGAATGCCTAATGAATGCCCTTAGGACATTGATTAAGGAATCAATAACAGAAATTTTATATGGGAAAATGATATATTTAATAGATTGAAAAATGTTTCCCTTAGTTTCCTATACAAACTTTTCTTTTGTTGATTTCTTAAACAATACCCTTGGGGTACTTATTAGCAAGACCTAGAACTGGGTATATGGACTTGGACCCATGGACGGTCCGTTTAACTGACAATCTATGCGGGTTAGGACTAAACAAAATATAGTCCCATTAAAATGAGTGCCTTTTCAGCCTGGTCCGTTTAACCCGCGAGTTGGGTCCACGGGTTAGCGCACTGACCCGTGGACCACTATTTTGTTTTTTTTAAAAAAAAATATTATGGGCTACCTGAAAAATGGGCCGAGTGACCCGTGTTGTTTGCTCTCATTTCTGTGCGTTAACCATCACATTTTAATGAATTATATTATATTCGTTTCACTATTAGTGCACCAAAAAGTGTTAAATAGATTTTCTAAGATGCAGGGGCATGTATAAATAAGAGTAACTATAAATAAGACCAGCACTGCATCTATGTATTATTGTCATCTCTGAACTATATGTGTACTGAGTGCATAACGAATGAGTTATGTACTTTATTTTAAGAATAAACGGTTGTTGTAACAAAGCATGATCTACTATTTAAGATTTTAAATTTTTAAAAAGAAAAGATGTAATCTGTGGGCCATCCTGTTAACCCGCGGGTTAGGCGGGCCGAACGCAGACTAGGAAAAAAGAGGCTTGTTAACCTCGTAGGCCAAATCAATCCTGTCTGTTTAATTGCGGACCAATGCGGACTAAGCTTAAACGGGTCGAGTTGACCCATATACCCAGCTCTGACAAAACCCTTACTAAATACCCAACAATGACATTCCTAATAATAACATTCATGAGTACATGATTCCGAAAAATGTAATTCTAAACATTAAAACAAACGCCCCACTACTACATTTAATGACTTTAGCAACATTTGTTGTATCAATTATTAAAATGTTACTTTTGTAACATTTTAACATTTATCACATTAATTCCTATAAAATAACATTTATCACATTAATCACATGCAGCTTCTACCATGAGCGACCTTGGCAAGTCGTTCACGGTGCACCACAAGTTATAACCGTTAAATTATGTTGAAAAAAATTGGACGATCGAAATGCATTCAAGTCTAATGGCCTTTTTGCAATTACAGTAGAACCACAATGACCACTCTCAAACCCTTGTCTCCCTCAGATCCGATCTTCATTCCTTTTCCCGGTCGATGCCCTCCACAGCAACACCGGAATTGTCGTCGCTGGCGATCGCTAGCGATACAGTGCAGATATTTAGGGTTCCCGTCATCGAGAACGGTTGTGTGCTTTTTGAGCGAGGGATTTAGCGAATATCATTGCTGCATTCTTCGTGTTTCTCCTTAAATTTGAAATTTTTCACACCAAGAAAACCCCATAAATTCGAAATCTCCCTCTCTCAGTCTGAAAAAAAAACTCAATCTTCCTCTCTCCTTTAAATTATGACTCGAGCTCGTGTTTATAGAGCCATGGAAGTATGGTCTTCTCACATCAATAAATTCTTTTTCGATGGTGCTATGTCTTCTGCTCTCTCGTGGTGCAATATTGACTTGTGTAGGAGTGTCAGAGGATAAGAGGTGGTGGTGTGGTTATAGATGGAGATTGGAACCCTTGCTCTGGCGCCTCGATGGTGGTAGATTCACGGTGATGAATTTGGAGAGAGTAACATATTCAAGAACATAATCGATTTAAAGTTAGTAATTGATTACAAATTCGATTACAAATTGAAATTGTGACCGATTACAAATTCCAATTTGAATCGATTACAAATTCTTTCTCTTTCACCTCCTCCCTCAAGTCCCGCCGCCTAGCCACCCACCTTCCTCATCGCCTGCAGCCTCCCCCCTCCCTTTTCTGGGCACACTACTTTTCTCCTTCACGTTGGGGTTTGATTCAAATATTTTTTTTCTCCGAAGGCAACATAGGTAGACAGTGTCGATGTCGCCGGCATTGATGCGGTGGAGAAAGTGGAAGTCGTGGACGATGAGGCTGGACTTGTGTAGAGGGCCTCATTGACGAGTTCTTGCTTAGAGAAGTGGCCTACGATGGAGTGAAGGTGGTTGGTGCAAAGAAGAGAAAGGAGGACAGAGAAGATTTCAGGATCTCAAAGGGGAAGGGCATGGAGGTGGCAGAGGAGGAGGAGGAGGAGGAGAAGGAGAAGAGAAGGAGGGGCGAGTGAGAGAAAAGTGATTGACAGAGGGAGTGAAAAGTATTTTTTTTTTTTCAAAATAGAACTCCCTCACGATGAGAGACATTACGGGACCTCTCACCCTAGAATTTTCCCAAAATTAGTGATATCTTTAAAATAAATAACATCTTTAAAATATTACAAAAAGATAATTAATAACATTTTTAAAAAGTTACAGAAAGATAACTAATAACATTTTTTAAAATATTACCAAAAAAAAATTAATAACATTTGTAAAATGTCATCAAAAAAAGGTAAATTAGTAACATTTTTTAAATGTTGCTAATGATACGTTAAAGTGTTACTAAAATCTTTTAGTAACATGGCCAATATACAACACTTGTCAAAATATTACTAATATAAATAGTAACATTTTTTTTTTACAATTTAGTAACATTTTGCAAATGTTACTAAATCTCAATAACGTTGTAGTGCCTCACAAACAATCATACCACCTTACAGCCGCCATAACATCATAGAATCCCCCCAGCTAAAGTCGCTATTACAATCTACATACTCCCTTTGACGAGGGAGCTACATTGGCATCCAAATCGAGTAAGAACTCCAGTCCCATATCAAGCATAAATTAAGTCAGTTTTAATATCTATAGGGAGAAATACTTGCATAGTTGCATTGAAGAAATACTCATGCATTAAAATATAACACATACAATATATTCATAAATGTTGTTGAATTAAATTTAAAACATTATATAATAAAATTTAGATTTAATATTAAGCGTTAGAAGTAATAGTCTGAGTTACTTTTGAAAGAAAAGTGATGCAAATATGTAAGCGATCTTAAACTTTGGTTACACTGCCACATTTGTTGGTTTGAACACCTGGAGAAAATAAAATGAGCATATTTTCCATAGATATAAAGACATGAGAACTCCATAACTCGCATTAAAAAAAAAGGTGTAAATCAATTTCAATTATCCTACGTATGGCCAATGCCCAATATATATATACTACTCAGAGAGAGGAATAAATAGGCACTCCAGGTAAGGTGGTACCAGCATCGACAATAAAGTTGTTGCCAGACACATATTCAGAAGAATCATGAATTAAGTAACGAACTAGTGTTGTTAATGCTGGATCTGAAGTGCCATGTGTTCTCAAAGGTACCGTCTTCAACGCCACATTATTCAGCCAATCTTTCTGCATTAATTTTTCAGTGATTTCAGATTTGAAAAGTCCAGGTGATATGGAATTCACTCTGATTTTGTGTGCCCCCAATTCCAATGCCATGATCTGTCAAATATCATTAGACAAACTAAACTATACAACATTGTTTAATCATCGTGAAAAAAATCAGAAATCTGACAAACATCTAATTTCGTTCATATCAAAACAACAATTAAAATTAGAGCAAAAAGCCACAAAAGCCAATCCAGGAACTCAATATCGTAATGTGGGAATACATAGACATACTGGAAATGGTGATTCATTACTTTGATCTAACTGGAATCTGAAAGGAAGTAATATGAAAATTTCCAAGATTTACCTTATATAGTAAAAGATTAGGACATTATTCCTCCCTCACTCAACGTTTTCCCTCCCAACTGTACAGGGTTTACAAGGGCGAAAAGCCAACAAAAAAATTGAGAAGTCTTCTAGCACAAGTTCTCATCAATGGTTAACAATGCTTCTTTTCTTCTTTTGTATTTTCATCTACAAAGTAGCATGTAAACTTGTAAAGACTAAAGAATGTAATTAAAGAGAATTTCTATAAAAATTATTTATATGGTCCATATGCTCCTTCTCAAGGATCCTCCAAGGCAAATTTAGCAAAATAAAACTACAGCTACGATCATGGAATAAGATTTTTTTCCCTACTGTTTATTGTCATTTGCTTCAAGTTTTTAACCTTTAAGCAATATACAACTTTCAATAACTATGCTTTTGACAACATAACTCAAATCAAACCATTTCCTATGGTGTTTTGACATAATACCAAAAATTGAATAATAAAAAAAATTCTTCAAATGCTTGGCAACAGTTGTACCAATGCCCGTAAGAGTATTTTGGGATCCATTTCATCTGTTTTGTCCACTAAAAGTTGTTTCATAGATAATCATGTGGCTTGCATTTCAGCTTAAATTTTAGAAAAATATTTTTTTGGAAAAAAAGTTGTTTTTAATCCATTTGATGGTTAGGACTTTTGGATTGTTTCCATCAGATAAAAGTGAACCTGAAAACTGCCTTCCACATCTTACCCCTACAAAATTAACTACCAAACAAATATTATTAAATTATACAAATAACTTCATACTATTTTTCGTAATTTACTATGTAAAAGTGGTTTTATTTTTACACCATCTAAACGAAATAGATTATCTTAAAATCGCTTTTTAACAAACATACCCAAACAAAAACAGATTCTGATTAAAATCGATTATTACAATAATCAATTATACATAAAATCGATTATTGATATAATTTATTTTTCGCAGATGTCCCAAACACACTCTAATTGGGTAATGTTTCAACTCTCACTATAGAACCCAACAATTTTAGCCTAACTTGGGCCTTAATTTTGGTCATGCTGTGCACGGGCTACCTCCAGCCACTAGTCTGGCTACTCTGAACATAAATTGACTACATTATATGCTATCAATGGAGATAGAATAGAAGATGGATCTAAACTAGATCAGCTTCTAATTAAGCTATCATATGAACATTGACAACCTTTGATTTTCAACAGCAACCCTTATGATTGGCATAAACATATGAATCAGGTATACTTCAAAATAGTCTACATATCTATGTCAAACACGTATCCATATCGGACACTTTTAGATACACCCAAATATATTTTAAAATTTTTACTTACTTTTACTTTTTGAATTTTTGTACCATTATAGATAGAAATGCCACCAAAAATGTTAGCATTTTATTGTGTTTACAAATTACAATCACAAACACTAATTTTTAAGACATTATTTTTCTCTTTTAATTAAAGATTTGTGTTTTTACGTTCATCTTAAACTAATTTTATATTTTGTATCGTAGTCGTCTTGTGTCCTATGATTTTTAAAATTTGTCATATCTCCATATCATATCTGTGCATCCTAGTAGATAAGGCTCTTTAATTGAATATCACAATATAACATACAAGTGTTTCTTAATTTGATGCAGTTCTTGTATGCCTCTTTCTGATGGTGGTTTGGGAATTAGATCGATCAACGTTGTTAATAAGGCAGGTTTGTTTATGCTTGGTTGGAATATGTTGCCTTCTGACTCTCAGTGGGCAACTCTGCTTAGAACCAGGGTTTTCAGAAATAAAAAACAAGTGTTGTACCACATTAAGTCTACTATTTGGCCTGGCATCAGAATGTGCATTTCTTCTATCATTGAAAAATCAGTTTGGCTGGTTGGAAATGGTCAGAAAATAAACTTCTGGCGTGATAAGTGGCTGTCTTATAGTGTTGTGAGTTTATTTGATATTCCTGTTGACTTGCATAGTGTTTTGAATGCTAAAGTAAGTGATTTTATTGTGAATGGCAGACGGTCCATTCCAAATACACTGTTATCCCATTTTCCTGCCCTTAAGTAAAAAATTGAGAAGATCATTATTCCTACTCTGCCTTGTCATGATCAGTTAAAATGGATTCATAATGAGTCCGGGATTTTATCTTTCAAAGAAGCTTATCTCTTTCATTTCTATAGATCCTGTTGTTCCATGGACAAAACTGATTTGGAGAAACAGTATTCCTCCTTCAAAATCCTTCATTTTGTGGAGAATTATGCACAACAAAATGCCTACTGATGAAAACCTTTGGTGTAGAGGTTGTGTTCTGGTTTCTGTCTGTTGTCTTTGTGGTTGTGCAGCTGAGACTACAAGTCATCTTTTTTCTGGAATGCTCTTTTGCTAAAGATCTTTGGAGATGGTTTGGTGATTGCATTGATTGTCATTTGGATACCTCTAGTATAAAATCTATACTTTCTGTTTGCAATAAGGATGGGAGTTCTCAAGTCTTAGAGATTATTGTTTCTGGTATTATAAATGTATTATGCTCAATATGGTATTGCAGGAATCAACTAAGATTTGAAGATAAACGAGTCACTATGCAGGCTGCCATTTCTAGTATTATCTCCCAGATTTCATTAACAGGGAATTTAAGCTCAGGTGTTATGTCAAATTCAATTTCTGAATTCATGGTGATGAAGAAGTTTAGAGTTAAGGGTAACCCTCCTTCAGCTCCTTCTATTAAGGAAGTCCAGTGGTATCCTCCTAGTTGTTACATGGTAAAGTGCAATATTGATGGAGCTGCTCAGCGTTGTCCTGGCCTAGCTACTTGCGGAGGCATTTTCAGGGATAAGAGTGCAGCCATTTTAGGTTGTTTTGCAGAAAATCTAGGCACTGCTACTGCCTTATACGCTGAAATATCTGGTGATATGCTAGCCATTGAGTTAGCTCATAAAAGAGGATGGTTCTTTCTTGGTTGGAGCGTGATTCACAATTAGTGGTTAAAGCTTTTCAGAACATAAATTTGGTTCCATGGAGACTAAGAAATAGATGGATCAATTGTGTTGAGTTAACCAAGAGGATGAGATATAGAGAAGGCAATGCTTGTGCTGATAAGCTTGCTAACTATGGTATTTCTATTTCTGGCTTTGTTTGGTGGGTTTTAATCCCTGATTGTATTAAGGAAGACTCTTTTAGAAATAGATATAGTCTTCCTAACTATAGATTTAGTTGATGTTTTCTTCATGGGTTTGGTTTAAGTCCTCCCATGATATTCTTTGTATTCTTTTCATTATTATTCATAAATTCATGGTATGCTGCGGATGATTGGTAGTGTTTGGGGTGCCAACTTAGTTGGGATGCCTTACACTATAGTGATGCTTTTGCATGCCAGTTTCATAAAAAAAAAAAAAATTTGATGCAGTTCCTTTATTGCTAAAGTGCATTACTATTTACTAAAAGTAGGGCAAGTTATCAAGAAATCCAAAGAAAAAATAAACAAAAAAAATCAAAAAGATAGTCTGAATTTTAAAGTTAATCACTTTTAAAGATAAATGGCAAGAACAATAATATTACCTTTGTCAGCATAATGACACCGGCCTTTGAAGATGCATATGCAGCACCTCCCGGCAATTGCCCCCGATTTAAACCACCAATTGAAGCAATATTGATAATTGTTCCTTTTCGTTGTGCATCGTGCATGCGTATGCATACATATTTTGACACCAACCAGGTACCAGTTAAGTTCGTTCTGAACACTTGATTCCATTCCTCCTCAGATAATTCCAAGGGAGATTTGACATTTCCTACACAGCACAAGAATTGGGAAATATGGCAATCTACAGCAAGCAATTATCAATTTCACTTGGTACAAAACCAAGAGTTATGATCTATGTTAAGACCTCAGCAACCCATAAAGCTAATGGACTCTTGTTATATGTTGCAACTATGATAATTAGAGTGGATGACATTTCAATGTACAAAACAGTTATTATTTAACTTTTCAAAAGAGGAGGTATCAAGTTGCAGAAAGCCAGAAAGGTTCCTCATTTTTAGCAATTACAACATATAATAAATTATCAAGTAAATATTCAAATTCGTCTGAAAAAATACACTCCCGAATTTAGTACCTGAGAGATGAAAATTCTCAATTTGGTTTTTAAAAATCTCAAATGTCAGTTAAAATAGTCCTTGATAAGGACTAGTGTCTCTAATTTGTCTTGAAAATGATTATTTTGACAAGCATTTATGATTATCAGGAACTAAGTTGAGATATTTTATTTTTGACTAAATTGCGGACCTTATTTTTTGTCTGCCACAAATTTGGTTATTTACTCTAAAATGTCCACCCATAATGCATATCAACTCATTACGTTGATTTCAAACATAACAGGAAGCTTCCAACTTTTTCCGATGAAATCAAGCAAAAACTTTATCATAGCAGAACATGAATGCAATTGTCCACAACAGACATTAATTCCTCAAATTTAAAAGAACCCTATAATATTCATCCCAAATATCAAATATTCCAGTTACCTCTAACACCGGCATTGTTAATCAACACATCAATGTTGCCAAACGCGTCCCATGCCTTCTGCACGCATTTGTCAATGGCGGGGCCATCGGCGGTCACATCGAGTTCCACGGCAACAGTGCGGAGGCTTCCGGCACCGTCGTTGGACTCTGGCAACGGCGGCGGCGTCATCCGATTGATTTCATCGCAGAGGGAGTTGAGCCTATCGACCCGGCGAGCAGCGGCGACGATCCTGCAGCCAGCTCGGGCGAGGTCAAGGCAGAAGTCACGGCCGATGCCGGAGGAAGCGCCGGTGACCAGAACGACTTTTCCGTCGAGGTTGTGCCACGGCTCCAGATGGTGTGAAATTTGTGCAGACATTGGTTCAGTGCTTGGATTGAATCTGTGAGGGGAAAAGGGTTTTTATTAGAGAGAAAATTGGAAGGAAAATGATGAAAGAAATAATGTGAATTGGGGATAACAATCATAAAAGAGCAAGGAAGTTTAAAGGAAGTAGCCAGAAGTGATGAAGTAGATTTAGATACTAAATAGCACCTCTGTCTGATACAGGAAATACTCACGTAGACGTGGCTGATGCCAAACCTCTCATAAAGGATCTATTCTTAGTTGGGATGGGAGGATCCCCGCGGGGACTATCCCATTCGGGCCGTGCGGACGGACAATTTTTTCCCGCGGGGATGGGGACGGAGAGAAAATTTTCCCGTGATCAATTCCGGGACGGGGACGAGGATCATACCCCCCGCCTCGCGGGGTTCCCGCCCCGAAAACATTACATAATTACCCTAATTTTATATAATACCTGCTAATAATACCTGAGGTTTTTTTAGTCTTTTTAATGCTTTTTTAAAAAAATCAACATACCTCATCAACTCTTTTCATTAATCTCCTTTTCTTAATTTCACATTTCCATTTCAATTTCTGAAATTTCTCCTCATAACTCATCCTCTCCACTCTCAAGAGTCTCAACCCTAACTCTAGAGCCTAGAGGCTACAGTGCTGCATCACGCCGCTGCCACCAGAGACCGCCGACCACCGCGTCTCCTCCAGCCATGCTCGATCGCGTCTCCACCAGCCCTGCTCGCGTCTCCTCCTGCTCTGCTCGCGTCTGCTCCATTCTACACGCATCTTTGTTAGATCTGTTCGCGTCTCCGGCCACCGCTCGCTCGCGTCTCCGGCCATCTCTGCTCGTGGCTCCTCCAGCTCTGCTCGAGTCTCTGTCAGACCTGTTCGAGTCTCCGGCCACTGTGCGCTCGCATCTCCGGCCAGCTCTGCTCGCGGTTCCTCCAGCTCTACTCGTGTCTCTTCCAGCTCTGCTCGCGTCTTTGTCAGATCTGTTCACGTCTCCGGCCACCGCACACTCACGTTTCCGACCACCTTTGCTCGCGGCTCCGTCGTTGCTCAGGTACCAATTGTGTTTTCATTTTTTTAGCCATTTTCCTTACTATATTTGTTGCTGGAATGGGTTTTGAAAATAGGCTTGTCCCATGTTTGTTTTAATTTATGGAATAGTTCATTCTTTCTTTGTTTTGATATGGTTGCTGAAATGGCTGGAATAGTTTCTCATATTTTATATTACAAAATATAGAACACTGATTCAAGGTGTTTTCATTTGTTTCTCCATTTTTTATTCTTGTATTTTATTAACAAGCCATAGAGATTATTACATTTTGGTGGTTAATGATAATGTTTTCTATTATTGTTTGCTGAGATCGAATTATAAACTTTGGTTGCAATTTTGTTGTTTGCATGATGGAAAAATTCCTATCTTCTTCCTAAGATTTGAGCATTTTCGAGGTCCCCGCGGGGGCGGGGACAGGGGAGAAAAGCTCCCCACGGCGGGGATCGGGGACGGGGGACAATCTGGGGGGCAGAGACGGGGAGCGGGGGACCACTCCCCGCCCCCGCCCTGCCCCGTTGACATCCATAATTCTTAGCATCCAACGAAGTAATTTAATAATTTAGGCTTAATTGTTGTTTTGGTCCTTCAGGAACGGAGATTATGTAATTTTAGTCTCTCGGGTTTTAGTTGCGCTAATTGGGTCCTCTAAGTATCATGGTTGTATAATTTTGGTCCCCCAGATTTCAATTGCGTCAATTGGGTCCCCTAGGTATCACAATTGTGCAATTTTGTTCCCCAAGTATCATAATAGTGCAATTTTTAATCCTAGTAGCCTACGTAGCCCATGTGGGACTAAGTTGGCACTTAGTGAAGTCAACTTGGCAGTTTTCGAGCAATTCTTATAAGACATCAGTAACATCTCACATACTTTAATGATCAAATGCACATCACTAAGTGCCACATAAGAATGACACGTAAGCAGCGAAGCTGACCTCATTAAGTGCCAAATCAGTCGCACATGTGCTTTGTAGGCTATTGACATTAAAAGTCCCACAATTGTGATACTTGGGGATCAAAATTTCACAATTGTGATACCTGGGGGACCCAATTGGTACAACTAAAACTTGGGGGACCAAAATTACACAATCGTGATACTTGGAGGACCCAATTAACGCAATTAAAACCTGGGGGATTAAAATTGCATAATCATGATACCTGAGGGACCAAAAGTGAAATTAAGCCAATAATTTAATAATCAATAAACAAATTTAGATACAGAATTCCTGTTAGTTACCCTTGTCAAGATAGTCTTGTACAACAAGCACAAATATTTTCAAGTTTATAAAAATAAAAAATATTTAAATTATAAATGATTTTAAAAAAATATGCATAATTAATTTAAAAAAATTAAAGACTAAAATGGAGAAAATAAGAATGATATGTGTCATTCTATAAAAGAGAGAAACCTAAAAATTTAATCGCTTTTAAGAGAGTCTACTCCAATTTAATGTATAGGTGTAAATATTTTTCTTTTAAAAATAGGCACAAAAAAAATGTTGATTAGTCATATACGTTTTTTTACTTTTCACATAGGTCCTATAAGTTTTTTTTTTTTTCAAATTGGTCTTACACGTTATATATCTCTTCCATGTTAGTCATTTTCGTCAATTTCAACCTAATGCCATCAGTTTTGACCTAACATAGCTATCATGTTAGTCCTACACGTGATTTTTGATCTGACGTTGTAAGGTCGTAATTAACGGAAATGATTAATGTTAAAATGAAACATAACGTGCAGGACCAATTTTAAAAAAACTTAAAGGACCGATGAGAAAAGTTAAAAAAAAAACGTATAGGACTTGTAATACCCTTTCCTGAGTGTCAAATTCCCGAACAATTATAAGACCAAAAATAATATTAATGCGGAAAATACGGGGTTTTTTTTTTTTGTAATGATGAAATGAAATTTGTATAATAAGTAATAATAAATAAACTTAGGTTCACCATGCATTTCTAGGAATCATAACATAAGTAAAGTGCGGAAACAGTAAAGAGTATAGAATACATACATAGGTCCAAGCCTAACTGAAATTAAATATATAAGTAGATACTAGGAGACGCAGCTCCTCAAAAGGTACGACTGACAACCGGACACAGCTTGGCCAAACAAAACAACACAGAGGAGTCCCCCTCCGGACTCAAGGTAGACGTTGAGCCGAGTCGTCGTCACGTCCATGTTCTCAAGCAGAAACAGAAACACAAGCAGAGAAGAGATACAGATATGGGTGAGATTCCCAATCATCAACATATCAAAAGAGCAGAAGTAAAAATGGTACGACACATAAGATAATAGCCTACCAATCATGCATATCATACACCTCAATATCTCATATTATTTAATCAATGACATAAGGCATCATCAACACGGGATAATAATGTATAACAAGTAAATGTATCATCAACAGAGATGCAACACAATGCGATGTACATGACTCAATGCCATATGCCACAAGGATAAAACTCTGACCCCTACTCCATGGAGCTAACAAAACGTCGGAGAGAGTGAATGGGAGGACATGTTCCGTGTACGCCAGCCATGGGCAAGATGCTACAACATCGTAACGTGCACGTATTTGGCTTTTACGGAAACATTCTACACCAAACATAAAAAGTACGGCATCTAGTCGAGGATATCAGTGTATTGCTCGGAATCGCCAGGACACATAAGAACTACTAACTGGTCAAATGTCAGCCTTTCCAACCCTAATACCTCCAAGACTATTTAAAACGTCACTGTAAGATTCGCACCAGCATCAAGGTGTAAGCTCAACTCTTAGGCTCAAGGTCTTACAGACTCATGCAACACAATGTCAATGCTTACACAAAGCAAATGTGATAAAGTAATATCTATTCACCGGATAAACCTCAAGATTCTCTAAGGTTATCTTCCTTAGGAACTATATAAGTTGTTAATGTTTCAAAACTGTTACCCACAGGGTAAATCTCGTGATCCCTCCGGGATCGAGTCATCACAATAATAAAATAGTTGAATGACTTCCTTGGATCCGAATCACCGGTCCGTCATTGAACTATAGTCTCAACCCAAAACGTTTCATGTTTGCGATGGTGTCTTATTAATTTATATCTCAAGTCCTAAGTGTTATGAAGAAGGATTGATAATCCTCTTAGATAAGTCTTTGATCCTTTCTAAATTAGAAGTTACTTGAGTTTCAAATAATGAAATGAGTCTTGATTCACTTAAGTCTTATGAAGTCATTGATGAACTAAGTCATCAATGATACAGTATATGGTCATGTTCCACCATATCCTATACTTAATTATCTCTTTTCTTTTCCTCTAAGTTAATTACTTAACTTAGATTTTTCGTGAGTAAAACTTTATGATTGAGTTGAAAACTCTTGATTTAAAGACTTTGTAAACCAAAACCTTTCTAATTGAAAACTCATTTGATTTATAGAAACTTGATTACTTACTTAAAGTAAAGCGGTTCAATTAACTTGAAAAGGGTTTCCTTTCTAACTTAGTGTAAAACCGTGATCTAAGTTAGCGTAAAAGAAATAGAATTTCATTTAGTTTTCAAACTATGATTCAATTAAATCAAAACTTTATGATAAGGTTCTCATTATAATTTTGAAGGTTGAATATGAAATTGACTTTTGGTTTTGAAATGAATATGACTTCATATTAAACTTAAGGCACTTCACATTAATTTTACTTTCATGAAATTACATTTATCATTTTGTTTTTAAAACACTTATTTAGTTGATTAAAGTATGTCTAAAGTAAAACACATTTTTACCCTAGTAAAAAACACAAAGGGGCCGAAATCCTAGTTGATCTTTGGATCAAAACTACTTCTTGTTTATTTTTGAAACACAAGTTTCTAAAACACTTATTAGCTTTCAAAAACATTTAAGTTCAAGTGCAAGTTGATGTTCCTCCTTTTCTTGCTATGATGGCCGAACCCTAGTACTAACAAGGAGGTGAAGATTTTGCTTCACCAACATGTTAAGTAATAGCTCAAAATAGTCACAACAATATGATGAACAATAATCATGCACCATTCAACCATAAACAAGCATAAAAATCCTTACTTGATCTAGAGATCAAAGTATGGTTTTCAACATACATGAAAACATTTTCCTAACCAAGCAAATATCATCACAAACACATAATAAGCATAGAAACCTTATTACAAACATGTTCTCATAGAGAACTTCACCAACAAAGTAGCGAACCCAAGCTAGGGTTTCATCCACACCAACCATAAGACAACCATTTTCAACTTCCACCAATTTTGGTGTGATGAGGTTCACTCCCACATACCTTTAGTGAAGAGGTTTTAGTGAAAGAAACTCCAGGCTCTTTAAACCACAATGTGGCCGAACTTAGAAGGAAAGAAAAGACAAGATCTTGAACTTCTTTTCATGGAAATGAAGAACTAGAAGATGATTGCTCAAAGTAGTAATTAAGGAAATGAAAAGGAAAAGGATTTAGAAGCTCACCAACACAAGAACAACTTCAAGGTTTGGATGATGTTCTTGAGATTGAAGAACAAGCTTCTCCAAATCAAGAAACTTCCTTCACCAAAGTTGATCCTTAGACCAAGACAAGGTGAAGTATGATCTTAGAAATGAAAAAGGAAGTTTGGTTGGTGTATTATGAGGAAGAACCGAATGGAGAGTGAAGAGAGAGAATAGAGTGAAGGAACCTGTTTGAAACACAAGAAGGGGGATTGAATTGTGTTTCTTAAGTTTTTAAAACTTTTTCGCAATATAATTTCAAAAGGCTGGACGCAAATATGTTAACGGACGCAGAGAGCGTGTACAATCAAATGTTGGACGGTCGTTGTGAATGTTTACTTTTAAAGACACGCTCGTAAAGAAAACAATTCAATCCCAAAGACTTAGTTAAAAAAACAAACTAAGACAAGTATAAGGGAAAGAAGAAAGACACAAAGATGTTATCCCGGTTCACTGTCACATCCTAGTTTTTTGGAAATCTTAATCGAGGTAGATTGGGTAATTATATGCTTATTGATAATTATTGTCATAGCTTGAAAGTGTATTTAGGGAGTATATTAAGAGTAGGAATGAATTGGATAAGAGAAGGATGAAGGACAAGGGATCAGGAGCAGAACGCTTAAGCATGGACCAGTGGAATGCTCAAGCGTGATAACGCTCTAGTGTGGGAAGCTTTGGACGCTCAAACGTGGACCCTCTGACCTATGACTGGCAGTGATGGGACATAAAGTGACACATGTCGGTTACGCGTCACGGATGGAACGTGATGTGCGGTGCCTTAGCGATGAGGAAATGTCAATGCTCAAGCGTTGAGGAAGACAACGCTCAAGCATTGGAACGCTAAAGCGTGGACAGTAGAAACTTTTTCTATATATACTTCATCATTTTCACCGAGGGGGAGTTTACAAAATTTTTCGAGACAGAGAGAGTTCGAGGCTGAGAGTTTTAGAGACAGTTCCAAGCTTAGAGGCAAGTTTGTGATCCGTTCGTCGATCCGATTCCAATTCTGATCGTGTTTTGATGATCAGCGCAAATGCTACTCCAATTCTATCGGATTTCTTCTGTGATTCAACGAGGGTAAGTCGAGGTTCCGTATCTACCTACATTGTACCTATACAATGTTCTCTTTTGGTTTGAGCTTCTTTTCACGGTTTTAACTTCATATTAGGGTTAATGCTATAGTCTACATGTTATTTCTGTGATTAAGGCAAGTTTGGAAGTTGTGTACGGAACCATTGGAGCAGGTGGGCTGCGGCTGTGAGGCAAGGAGAGGAGCAAAGTAGTGCTCGTTGTGTTCGTGGTTATCACCATATTCGCTATCAGGTGGGGAGAAAGAGTTACACACGTCGGGGAGGCAAGAGTAGTCCATATATGTTTTATGTATGTGGGGGAACCCTAAACCCTATGTGAGGTTGAGCCCTGACAAAGTACCTAAACCCTAGGTTTAGTCTACTTTGGGCTATCACTGTTATATTGAATACCCTAGGTTAGTAGGTTTGTGATGCATGATAATATATGTTAAATGTTGATATATGCATACCTGCTACTTATGATGTTTGATATTTGCAAGAGATGCATGATATGTTGATGATAATGGCATGTTGGTATGTATGCTATTTATTGCTTTATAGAGCATGTTGATAATTGACGAACAGTTGCATTATATCTGAAAATGCTTGTATATATGAGATTCGTAGGTTTAGCATGATTAGTGTAACGGCCCGGACTGCTTTAAGGATTGCCGACTGTCCCCACAAACCAACACGGGTCTCTTCAGCGTGCTTTGTCCTCACTCACACGCTTCCTAGGAAAACTTCCCAGGAGGTCACCCATCCCAGAATTACTCCAAGTCAAGCACGCTTAACTTTGGAGTTCTTAAGTGATGGGCTACCGAAAAGAAGATGCATCTTGTTGATATAGGTAGTACAAATCAATTCTTATAAGCCTTCCTTCAACTGTACAGTCCCATACCTGCACAACCTCAGGATCCCTCTCATTCCGATGTGAATCGGTTCATTCATGTATCCTTCCGCCTAGAAGCCTACCAGGAGCCGCTCCTTGTCCGTGCCTCATGCACCGGCGATCACTCCCCGCCCTCGTCAGCCCCGGGTGTTACATGCCCACCAGCTTCCGCTTGGTTCGTCCCCGAACCACATCGTACTGGGAGAGGTCCGCTCTGATACCATTTGTAACGGCCCGGACTGCTTTAAGGATTGCCGACTGTCCCCACAAACCAACACGGGTCTCTTCAGCGTGCTTTGTCCTCACTCACACGCTTCCTAGGAAAACTTCCCAGGAGGTCACCCATCCCAGAATTACTCCAAGTCAAGCACGCTTAACTTTGGAGTTCTTAAGTGATGGGCTACCGAAAAGAAGATGCATCTTGTTGATATAGGTAGTACAAATCAATTCTTATAAGCCTTCCTTCAACTGTACAGTCCCATACCTGCACAACCTCAGGATCCCTCTCATTCCGATGTGAATCGGTTCATTCATGTATCCTTCCGCCTAGAAGCCTACCAGGAGCCGCTCCTTGTCCGTGCCTCATGCACCGGCGATCACTCCCCGCCCTCGTCAGCCCCGGGTGTTACAATTAGGGCTTTGACCCTGTGGTGGATGTTTGAGCTGATAATTGAGATTTGAGGTATAGTGGAGCTTGGAACTCATAAGGTTATGATGGGAGCTTGGAGCTCATATGTGTATCCATGGAGCTTGGAGCTCGTATATGTATCTTTGGAGCTTGGAGCTCGTATGTGTACCTATGGAGCTTGGAGCTCATGTTGCTAAGAGCAAGTTTGCATGTGTTGTGATATCAGCTCAAGAGAGATGGATGACAGGCATAGCATATGCATTTGATGCCAAGTGGCGAGCCGTATGCTGAGAGGCATACGAGGTTGGTGCATTGAGTGCGGGTGCGAAAAACGGAAGGGTAGGTCTGCGTGATCTTGGGGATATACTAGACATAGATGTACTCACATGAGACCGGTATGGTAGCGCCTATCGTGTCGTGGCGGTCCTGGGCACGTCCTACTATCCCGACTGGACCCTGAGTCTTTCCAGTTGTCGGTGGATCTTCCGAGAAGGCCCAGTTAACCCTCTTTGTCTAGGACAGTTAAGCGGTGATGCACTCTTATGGGTCACGACGACCGGAACGTATTACCGGAAAGAACCAACTTGTTGTTCGATATGCAGACGTGATGTTGCCCTTAGTAGGGTGTTTAGTATCGGCCGACATGCATAGAAAGAGTATGTATACTTTAGCTAGGGAACGATCGTGGCGTTCGTGATATTGAGAGATGCTTGTGTTTGCTATATGTTCTGCATTGCATCATCCCTGTCATAGATGTGTTGTATATCTTATCTCCCTGTATTTCTTTGTATGTGTATATTCAGTTTTGCGGTCAGACGACGATTTAGAGGAGGAGCAGAATGGACCCGAGGCTTCACCTGTTTAACACGGGGGCACCGCGGATGCCGGTGCTGGGGGACATTAAGATAGTCTACCATGATGAGAGGGGATGGCAGGTGGACCCCTCGACCTTTCTGGCCGTCTATACCGGACCTGTCAGCTTGATCTTCCAGAGCAACACACCACCATATGTGGACATCATCGGACCTTATCGGGTGTACCAGTTTCTTCCATTCCCGCGGATGTGGCACCCTCCGAGGCAGAGGGAGCGAGACTAATTGTGGGTGGCACCTCAGTCTTCTGTACTATTCAGCAGGAGAGGCTTCGTGCATAGAGGACAGCGTAGGCGTACGGAGCGGTACCTGAGGGCAGCTCAGAGGCGTTTGATCGTAATGTCGAGTTCCTCATTCGAGTATGAGCCTATGCAGGTTTATAGGCGCACTCATGAAGAAGGATAGGGTAGCTCAGGACATCCTCATGACTGAGGGTGAGAGCCAGCTAATGCGTCCCTAGGATTGTGTGGAGAGGTTTTGATGTATTTGAGAGTGGGCTGGGGAGAGTGCTGGTGAGACTTAAGAGTTTTTTTGGAGGTCCTTGGATGTACCTTGTTTATGTTTTCAGTTTCCTTATGTACTTATGTCTATATTATTACTTAGCCCTACTCATGTGGCCACCATGTATATATATCAGTTCTGCGTGTGTGTTTCGTTTATCCCATTGTGTTTACTCTGATATTGTGCACTTTTTACTTGATCATATGTTATCGCTGTTTTAATAAGCGCGTGATCGTTAAGTTATAAATAATAGCATATTTGGGTCCTAAAATAATGGGATTTCCTCAAGTGGGACTTGGGGACGTCACATTAAGGTGGTATCAGAGCAGTTTGGTCCTATCTGGACTGTGGAAGTCGGGGACCAAGACTGTGAGGTATTAGGGAGTCGAACTGGCAAAGTTTGTCGTCTCTGCAAGGGAGTACGACTGTGTCTAGAGTGGTATAATGAATGCAATCGATGGTGGCAATGCATGTATGAATGATAAGTAGAGGTATGTACTTATTTTGCTTATCATGTTTGAACCCTGAGCTAACTGTTACTTGAATCAGGAACCAATGGCTGGAGGAAGAGGTAGAGGCAGAGATAGGACCGGACCTAATGAAGGTTAGGAAGCTGAAGCTTCACATACGAAAAATGGGGCTGAGTCGCTGGAAACCCTCAAGACTATGAGGGATATGGCTACTGTTATGCTACAGCAAATGCAATAGAATGCTCAACTCATTCAGCTGACCCGTGAGAATCAACAGTAACAGCGGAATGTCAGAATTGAAGATGCTGGTTTGGATGCCTTCATGAGGCGACAACCTCCTCAGTTCAATGGGGATTACAATCCCGAGAGGGCAGAGCTGTGGATTCAGGAACGGGAGAAGATCTTCACAGCGACACACTATGATGAAGCTCAAAAGGTTTGTTATGCTTCTTTCATGTTGGTGGGAGGAGCAGAGATGTGGTGGAAAGGGAAATAGAGATTGTTTGAAGCTGAAGGAAGAGCCGTAACTTGGGGGCTGTTCCGAGAGTGTTTTTTAGAGAAGTATTTTCCTCGGATGACCAGGAGGGAAAAAGACAAGGAATTTCAGAGTTTGAAGCAAGGCAACATGACGATCGGAGAATATGCAGCAAAGTTTGAGACGCTGCTTAAATTCTCAGAGTTTTATCAGCGTTATCCAGATGAGGAATGGATGTGCCATAGGTTTGAAGATGGTCTGAAATATGAGATTCAGAAGGCTATAGTACCATTGGGGATTTCTGTATTTCCCGACTTGCTGGATCAATGTTCAGCAATTGAGAACATTGAAAGGAGAAGAAAGGTGGCAACCAGGAACAGAGGACCTATCCGCAGTAACCAGAGATGTAGAGGTGGAAGATTTCAGAGTGGTCGGGGGCCATATCAGAGACCAGCGCAGAGAGCTGGAGAGGCTGGAAATCAAGGACCGAGTGCAACATAGGGGTTGCAGGGATGTTTCAAGTGTGGGGGACCACACATGGCTCGAGACTGCAAAAGTCAAGCGCCCGGGAGGACCAAAGCTTGCTATGCATGTGGAAAGCAAGGGCACATGGCTAAGGACTGTAGACAAGGGAATGCACGACCGTCTGGTGTGACTGGACAGATGGCGAGACCACAAGCCACGGGAAGAGTGTTTGCCGTGAGGGGAGCTGAATCCTCTCGATGCCCAGATCTGATTCAAGGTAAGTGTTTAGTTTCAAGCAAGCTCTTATCTGTGTTGTTTGATTCGGGGGCTACTCACTCATTTATTTCTATGGAGTGCATGGATCATTTAGGGTTACCAGTTTCATCTTTACCCTATGACCTTACTGTTTACACACCTACTGGTGATTCATTGACTACCCTGTTTGTATGTTTGAAATGCCCTATTACAATAAAAAACAGACATTTCATTGTTGACCTAGTCTGTCTGCCTATGCAGCAGATTGATGTTATTTTAGGCATGGATTGGCTTTCGGCTAACCATGTGATACTGGACTGTGCAAATAAGACTCTTTGTTTTTCTGAGCAATCTGGATTGGCGCCTGCTAATGAAAATATTCCGAAGGGTGTACGATCTAGAGAGTGCGCGGTGCTATTCTCCTTGGAAGCGAAGGAAACTCCAAACGTGGAAGCACTGCCGATTGTGTGAGAATATCCTGAGGTATTTCAGGATGATGTTCCAGGGCTACCACCGGAAAGGGAGATCGAGTTTACCATAGATCTTGCACCAGGAACTGGACCTATTTCGATAACAGCTTATCGAATGTCTCTAGCAGAGTTGGCGGAGTTGAAGAAACAGTTGGATGAGATGCTAGGCAAGGAATTCATCAGACCTAGTGCGTCGCCATGGGGAGCTTCGATATTGTTCTTCAAGAAGAAGGATGGGAGTTTAAGATTATGTGTGGACTATCGTCAGCTAAATGAAGTGACGATAAAGAATAAGTAGCCGTTGCCGAGGATAGACAATTTGATGGATCAGTTGAGGGGAGCAACTGTGTTTTCCAAGATCGATCTGCGATCTGGTTATCATCAAATCAAAGTGAGGAAGGAGGATATATCGAAGACTACTTTTCAAAGTCGGTATGGGCATTACGAGTATTTGATTATGTCGTTCGGTGTAACTAATGCTCCGGCTGTGTTCATGGATTATATGAACAAGATCTTCCAGCCGTTCCTAGACAAGTTTGTTGTCGTGTTTATCGATGACATCCTTATTTACTCTCCGAGTAAGGAGGAACATCAAGAGCATCTTCGAGTAGTGCTGCAGGTGTTGAAGGATAGGCAGTTGCATGCGAAGCTATCTAAGTGTGAATACTGGCTAGAGGAAGTGCAGCTTTTACGACACGTGATCAACAAGGATGGGATTATGGTGGATCCTGCTAAGGTTGAAGCAGTGGTTACATGGGAAAGCCTGAAGTCTGTAAGCGAAGTTCGCGGTTTTCTTGGTTTGGTGGGCTATTACAGGTGGTTTATCGAGGGATTCTCTAAGATTACATTGCCTATGACGCAGTTGACGAGAAAGGGAAAGGTGTTCGAGTGGTCGGAAGCTTGTGAACAAAGTTTCTTAGAGCTGAAGCGGAGGTTGACCACATTGCTGGTGTTGGTTTTGCCAGATCCATTAGAACGTTTTGACGTGTATTATGATGCATCATATCAAGGTTTGGGCTGTGTCCTCATGCAAGAAGGAAGAGTGGTGGCGTATACCTCCAGCCAGTTGAGAGTGCATGAACAGAACTATCCGACTTATGATTTGGAGCTAGCTGCAATAAGTGTTTGCATTGAAGATATGAAGACACTATCTGTATGGTGCTAAATTTAGCATATTTAGCGACCATAAGAGCCTAAAGTATTTGTTTGACCAGAAGGAGTTGAATATGAGGCAGAGAAGGTGGATGGAATTCATAAAGGATTATGAATTTAACCTGCAATACCATCCAGGTAAGGCCAATGTTGTAGCGGATGCACTTAGTAAGAAGTCACTACACGTATCTGCCATGATGGTACGAGAGCTTGAGTTGTTAGAGAAGTTTAGGGATTTGCATCTGGACGTAGAAATCGTCGAGGATAAGATGAATCTTGGAATGATCAAGGTTATGAGCGATTTCCTGAATCTGCTTTGGAAAAGACAAGCTGAGGATGAGTAAGAAGGTTAATCGGTCGATCGAGGAAGGTGAAACGTTTGAGTTTAAGAGGAGTTCAGATGGTCTCATCAGGTTTGGCGATCGAATCAGTGTGCCTGAGGATAGTGAAGTTAATAATATGATTTTGGAGGAAGTGCACAAGAGCAAGTTAAGTTTTCACCCAGGGGCTACTAAGATGTATCAAGATTTGAAGAAGTTATTCTGGTGGCCAGGAATGAAGAAGGAAGTAGCGGCTTATGTCCTATCCTGTTTGGTGTGTCAAAAGGCGAAGGTTGAACACCAGAAGCCAGCAGGATTGTTGCAATCATTGGAAGTTTCGGAATGGAAATGGGACAATATTGCAATGGACTTTATTTCTGGGTTACCAAGGACTCAGAAAGGGTGTGATGCAATTTGGGTCATTATAGATAGGTTGACGAAATGTCCTCATTTATTATCTATCAACCAGAATTATTCTCTCTAGAGGCTGACTCAGATTTACATCAGGGAGGTGATACGTCTACATGGTGTGCATTCGAGTATCATATCGGACCGAGACCCGAGGTTTACTTCGAGGTTCTGGAAAAGTTTAAACGGAGATTTAGGAACCAAGTTAAGGTTGAGTTCTGCTTATCATCCCCAAACAGATGGTCAGTCAGAATGTATGATTCAATCGCTGGAAGATTTGTTAAGAGCATGTGTATTGGAACACATGGGAAGTTGGGACGATTTTCTTCCTTTGATTGAGTTTATCTACAACAACAGTTACCACTCAGGTATTGGGATGGCACCGTATGAAGCTTTATATAGGAGAAAGTGTAGGACTCCATTGTGTTGGTATGAAACCGGAGAGAATCAGTTATTAGGACCAGAGTTGGTACAACAGACGACGGAACAAGTTAAGTTGATCCGGGAAAAGATGAAAACTGTAAAAGATAGGCAGAAGATCTATGCTGACAAACAAAGGAGACCTTTAGAATTCCAGGAGGGTGATCATGTATTTATAAGAGTTACTCCAAGGACTGGTATTGGCAGGGCAATTCAATCCAAAAAGCTTACACCCAGATTTATAGGACCATTTCAAATTCTTTGCCGAATTGGTCCAGTAGCTTACCAGATAGCCTTACCACCTAACTTATCAAGACTTCATGATGTTTTTCATGTATCTCAGCTTAGAAAGTATTACCCTGATCCATCGTATGTGTTAGAGCCCGAATCAATCCTGTTAAGAGAGAACCTTGAATACGAGGCTTTACCTCGCGTTAAACAGATTCCTTTGGTAAGAAAGGAATGGGACCTGGTAACCAGAGATAAAACATGGGAAAGAGAGGCTCAGATGCTCCAATAGTATCCGTCATTGTTTATAAGTATGAACGAGGAATTTCGGGGACGAAATTCTCTTTAAGAGGGGTGGTAATGTAACACCCAGTTTTTCGGAAATCTTAATCGAGGTAGATTGGGTAATTATATGCGTATTGATAATTATTGTCATAGCTTGAAAGTGTATTTAGGGAGTATGTTAAGAGTAGGAATGAATTGGATAAGAGTAGGATGAAGGATAAGGGGTCAGGAGCAGAAGGCTTAAGCGTGGACCAGTGGAACGCTCAAGCGTGATAACGCTCTAGCGTGGGAAGCTTTGGACGCTCAAGCATGGACCCTTTGACCAGTGACTGGCAGTGATGGGACGTAAAGTGACACATGTCGGTTACACGTTGCGGATGGCATATGATGGGCGGTGCCTTAGAGGTGAGGAAACATCAACGCTTAAGCATTGAAGAAGACAACGCTTAAGCGTTGGAAAGCTAAAGCGTGAAGAATTCCAACGCTAAAGCGTGGACAGTAGTAACTTTTTCTATATATACTTCATCATTTTCACCAAGGGGGAGTTTACAAAATTTACCGAGACAGAGAGAGTTCGAGGCTGAGAGTTCTAGAGACAGTTCCAAGCTTAGAGGCAAGTTTGTGATCCGTTCGTCGATCCGATTCCAATTCTAATCATGTTTTGGTGATCAGCGCAACTGCTACTCCAATTCTATCGGATTGCTTCTGTGATTCGATGAGATTAAGTCTAGGTTTCGTATCTACCTACATTGTACCTATACAATATTCTCTTTTGGTTTAAGCTTCTTTTCACGATTTTAACTTCGTATTAGGGTTAATGCTATAGTCTACGTGTTATTTCCGCGATTAGGGCAAGTTTGGAAGTTGCGTGCGGAACCGTTCGAGCAGGTGGGCTGCGGCTGTGAGACAAGGAGAGGAGCAAAGGAGTGCTCGTTGTGTTCGTGGTTATCACCATATTCGCTATTAGGTGGGGAGAAAGAGTTACACATGTCGGGGAGGCAAGAGTAGTCCATATAAATTTGTTGTATGTTTTATATATATGGGGGAACCCTAAACCCCATGTGAGGTTGAGCCCTGACAAAGTACCTAAACCCTAGGTTTAGTCTACTTTGGGCTATCACTATTATATTGAATACCCTAGGTTAGTAGGTTTGTGATGCATGATAATATATGTTAAATGTTGATATATGCGTACCTGCTACTTATGATGTTTGATATTTGCAAGGGATGCATGATATGTTGATGATAATCGCATGTTGGTATGTATGCTGTTTATTACTTTATGGAGCATGTTGATAATTGACGAACAATTACATTATATATGAAAATGCGTGTATGTATGAGTTTCGTAGGTTCAACATGATTAGGGCTTTGACCCCGTGGTCGATGTTTGAGCTGATAATTGAGATTTGATGTGTGGTGGAGCTTGGAGCTCATAAGGTTATGACATGAGCTTGGAGCTCATATGTGTACCCGTGGAGCTTGGAGCTCGTATATATATTGAGACAGCGCCTTCCTCGGATGTCCCATTGGTAACCCCACTTATAATTATTACAATTACAGCGTAGCGTAGTAGTATAAAATTACGGAAATATTAAAACATTAAATATCTAATACTATAATAATATATACAAACATAAGAATATTGGCTCCATCAGTAGAGCCTACAACAACTGATACCAAATATAAGAGACTTCAGAGTAAAATAACATGAAAGCATAGCAGAATAAAATAAAATACATCGGACTTCCTCTCCTGGCCCCAAAATACATTTCACTCAAACCCATGTACTGGCCATAACAAAACTAAGACTGTCTGCCCAACCACGACTCTAACTTATACGGTTGTCGGGCTCGTATACACTACTCTTCGTTGAGAGTAGTCAGTCTCTCGGAGATGGTCGTCCTTTACATAGAGCAACTCAAGGTCCCCGAGCATTGGGATCCGAGGCTCTCCCGCCAGCGTCAGGTTCAAGCGGGATGCCATCAATCTCCTCTGGAAATTCCTCGTTCGGGTCATCTCGTACAGTCGATCATAAAGAAAATACGACATAGGAAATACAGGGGATAAGAAACAGTAATATGTCATAAATGGGAAAAACAGTGATATAAATAATTTATATAGATAGCACACTTAAAAGCACAACAGTTACAACCAAACAACTCCTGGATAATTTTCTCTTAACTACTATCTCTCACACTCATGCATCTAACCATTACATGGACGCGATCACGACGCGACATCCCCAACAGATCAAGGTGTCTCAGTCATCACTATGCCACCGCAATAAGGCAGGGTTCGGTCAAAAGCCCACAGGCCCAACTCGTCTCGTGGGTACGACATATTCCCCAGCCCGCAGGCCAGGTCAGAATATTAGCCCGTCAACAACGCAACTTACGGTAATGAAATATTCCCCCGCCCGCAGGCTAGGTCGGAACATTCGGCCGTCCGTTAACAACTCAACTTTCGGTAACGATATATCTCCCCGCCCGCAGGCTAGGTCGAGACATTCACTCGTCCGTCTACAATTCGACTAACGGGTACGATCATCTCCCCGCAGGTAAGATTGGAATCGCCCCTACTCCAAACTAATCGGTACGATCATCTCCTCGCAGGTAAGATCGGAATCGTCCCTATGCCAAACTAATTGGTACGATCATCTCCCCGCAGGTAAGATCGGAATCGCCCGTATGCCAACACAGTGATGAACAACAACTATGCAACATGAATCTCACTAACTCATCTCAGGATCAACACTTAGTGCCTCAACCACGACTTATAAACAACCACAACCAACTTTCATCTGGCTTAACCGGGTATCAACTTTAAATCACAACACGACTTTCTCACCACACAGTCATCTCCTGACTTATCAGAAGGCAGCTTCTCAATGACTTCTATCTTGGCCTCATCTACTTCCATACCTTTCTGAGAGACCTTGTGACCCAAGACAATTCCTTCTTGCACCATAAAGTGACATTTTTCCCAATTGAGAACCAAATTCGTTTCTTCATATCTGTCCACCGCCTGCTCTAGATTACCAAGGCATCCTTGGAATAATTCCCTAAACACTGAGAAATCATCCATAAAGATCTCCATGGACTGCTCAATCATATCAGAAAATGTCACCATCATACATCACTGGAAGGTTGATGGAGCATTACATAGTCCAAATGGCATCCTTCTAAAGGCAAAGGTGCCATAAGGACAAGTAAATATTGTCTTCTCTTGATCCTCAGGTGCAACAGCAATCTGACTGTAGCCAGAATACCCATCTAGGAAATAGTAGAACTCTTTACCCGAAAGTTTATCAAGCATTTGATCAATAAAAGGCAAAGGAAAATGGTCCTTCCTAGTAGCTTTATTCAGCTTTCTATAATCCATTCAAATCCTCCACCCTGTAACAGTTCTGGTAGGAATCATTTCATTCTTCTCATTTGAGACCATAGTAACTCCCCTTTTCTTAGGCATACATTGAACATGACTGACCCACACGCTATCAGAAATGGGATATATTATGCCTGCATCCAGCCACTTGATTATTTCTTTCTTTACCATTTCTTTCATAATAGGATTCAATCTTCTCTGGCTCTCTATACTGTTTTTAGCATCTTGCTCCAGCAAGATCCTGTGAATACACAAAGTAGGGCTGATCCCTTTTATATTTGCCATTTGCCACCCAATTGCTCTTTTATGCTTCTTCAGCATTGCAACTAAGTTGTATTCTTGTGCAGTAGTCAAGAGTGCAGAGATTATCACTGATAAGGTCTCTAACTCCCCCAAATAGACATATTTCAAATGGACAGGGAGTTTCTTCAGTTCCATCACAGGTGACTTCTCCACGTATGGCACATTGCTTTTAAAAGTTTCACCTCTTACCTCCAATGATTCGAATCTCCTAGTCCATCTTGGTTGTTCTATCTTGTTCTCAACTACTTCAGTAATATCTTCATCAGAGGACTCATCAATTTCACTTGTTACTGCAGCATCTTCCAGATCATTTTGATCTTTTAGAAACTGATGCTGCACCAACATGTCAAACGACTGAACAAAATAACATTCCTCCACCCCCTCATCTGGGTATTTTAGTGCATTAAAAACATTGAAGGTGACGTGCTAATCGTTAACTCTCATAGTTAGCTCCCCTTTCTGAATATCATTCAGTGTACAACCAGTTGGAAGGAAGGGCCTACCAATATGATAGGAACCTCTCTATCTACCTCAAAATTCAGAATAGTGAAGTCAATAAGGAAGACAAACTTATTAATTTTATCAACACATCTTCAATTTTTCCTTCTGGGTGTGCTATAGACCTATCTGCCAACTGCAGAGTCACAGAAGTTGGTCTAGCTACTCCAATTCCCAACTGCTTGAATATGGACATTGGCATCAGATTTATGCTCACACCCAAGTCACAAAGTGCTTTACCACAGTAAGTGCCACCAATAGAACATGGAATTGTGAAGCTTCCCAGATCTTTCATCTTCGGAGGGACCTTGGTTTGTAACATCATGCTGAATTCTTTAGTCATGGCAACTGTCTCAAATTCCCTGATCTTTTTCTTTTAGTTAGCACATCCTTCATGAACTTGTGATAGTTAGGCATTTGCTGTAGCGCTTCCACCAGAGGAATATTAATGTGCAGTTGTTTGAGTATCTCCATAAACTTGCTGAATTGCTTATCTTGATGGACCTTCCTTACCATTGAGGAAAAGGAGGAGGAGGTATTTCAGGAATAAGCTTAGGCAAAGATGTTGCAGCATTTCCAGTGTCAGGCTCCGCAGCAGGTTTTCCAGTATTAGCCCTTGTCTTCTCTAACACAGTTTCAACTTCAGCTTTTTCTGTTTCAACTTTCTTTTTCTTCTCTGTCACAGATGGTAATTCAGTCTCACTTCTCAATTGCATGGCTTTACATTGTTCCTTTCCACCAGAGGTAAAGGTATTTGGAGTTTCAGTACTGGCTGGCAGAGTACCACTTTGTCTTGTGTTCAGAGCATTGGCCAGCTGCCCCACCTGAGTCTCCAAATTCCTCCTGAAAACCTTTTGATTATGAAATTGTGCCTTGATTTTTGACATGAAAGGTTTCAGTACAGCCTCCAAACACATCTCCTAATTGGCTTGTGGAGCTTGCTGTTGTGTTGTGAAACCAGGGGGTGCCTTGTTGCTTCTTGTAGGGAAATTTGAATTGGATGTCCCTGGTTGCAACGTGTGATTATTGTTACTCCACTAAAATTTAGGATGCTTCCACCCAAAATTATTACTCTTGTTGTTGTAGTTCCCTATATAGTTAATTGACGCAGGGTTCCCAGAGCAGTTCTCGAATAAATGCTCTCCTCCACAGAACACATATGAAACAGCACTAGTCTAGAACACTTTTTGTTCATTGCCCACTGGTTTACTTGTTGAAGTTTGATTCTGAGCATTGACTTGGTTACCTATAGCCAATTTTTTCACCATATTTGTCAACGAGGCTAATTGAGCAGAGATAGCAGTTGCCTCAGTCACTTTATGTCTTCCTGCTGCAGCAACAATCTTGCCAGTACTTAGCCTTGCTGTTGGCCACTGATAGCAGTTGGCAATTATGCTTTTTATCAGCTTGTAAGCTTCATTATAGGACTTGTTTAACAAAGTACCACCGGCAAAGGCATCAAGCATCATTCATGCTGAGGGCAACACCCCATTATAAAAGTGTTCCATTTGAATACATACGGGAATGCTGTGATGTGGGCACTTTTTCAGTAATTCTTTAAATCTCTCTCGGGCCTCATATAGTGGTTCATCATCTTGCTGCCTAAACGAGGTTATATCATTTCTCAGCTTTGCATTCTTCATAGGAGGAAAGAATTTTGTCAAAAATTTCTCTGCCATCCTATTCCATGTATCAACTGAATTTGGCTCTAGAGCATATAACCAATTCTTAGCCTTGCCATTCAGAGAAAATGGAAACAATCTCAGTCTGAATGCATCATCAGTAAGTCCTGGATTCTTGAAATTGTTAGCCACACTCAAGAACTGTTTTAAGTGCAGATGGGGGTCTTCAGTAGCAGCTCCACTGAACTGCCTCATTGCTTGAAGCATTTGGAACATGACAGACTTGAATTCAAAGTGTCCAGCAATGATCTCAGGAACTATTATGCACGTATTCATTGTTTCAGGACTAAACATGGCATAGCCTCTAATTGAGCTTGTCCGATCATTAGCCTGAGCTATGCTGTCAGGTTGCTCTTCATCAGCCATTTCAATAGTTTCAGTACTTTCAAAGCCTTCGGTGCTTTCTGGAGACACAGAGATCAACCTCCTCAAGTCAACTAAATCGTGATTTTCCCTTATGAGTCTTTTGAATGTTCTTTCAATCTCAGGGTCTAGTTGGAACTCAGGGGTGCTCTGCCTATGCATGCATGGTAAGAACACTTGATGCTAGAGCAAAACACTGTAAATATCAGTTATCCTAACTAACAGAACTATCAATCTAAAACCTGTAAATTAAACACCATTACAATCCCCGAAAACAGCGCCAAAATCTTGTTGATTGATTTTGTGTTAGTGTACAAGAATACATAATCGTGACAGGTAATAAAATAATAAGAGAGATCGTTCCCGCAAGGATTAAAATAATATTTAGTTTTCAAGATTAAACCAATCGTTCTAAATTGTTAAGATTTCAAAAAGGGTAACAAGTAATTGTGGTGTGTGTTCCAACAACAAGATTAAAAGACAACAATAAAACAATTAAATGAGGTTGGTTAACAGATATGGTAAAACGGCTATATGTATGACTCCTTTGTAACTTCAAACTAGTGTCAGTTCTGCTTTGGGATATGCTGCAGCATCTGGCTCCAGGAAATTAAAGTTATATTTTCCAACATAATTAAGTTAAGGTTCATTAAATGCTCATATTTCTATGCTCATAATAGTTACACCCTCTTCGGATTAAGCATGTTCCAGCTAGCGTAAGAACTTGAAAGATCATTCTTAATTCATTCAACGTTACTGACTTTCTAATTAGCAACTTAATCTTTATCTTTTAATCAAGTCCAGTTGCATTACCTTTCCAAGTTTCAAAAAGCTCAAGTTCTATCTAAGCTGATCAGACTTAAAGAGAACGCATACAAAACAAATTAACAGAAAATGCTTCAACAAACCATAACATAACTTCAACTAGAAATTCATTACAAATTTATCATACCCAAAGCTACAGCAAGTTTAGTTCATGATGTGCTTACAAACACTAAGAGAAAAATATAAAATGGAGATTGAGTTCATTACAAAGGAAGATGACAAAATGGGAGACAAGAATGGAGGAGACGCAGCTGCTGTCCTGCTGCTCAGTAAATTGTCGGATGATGAAGATAAGGGGAATGTTCCCTTTTTAGGGTAAAATCCCCTTTACTCTCTCCTCCACTTTTTGGCCAAAAAGGTTAGTACATTTTTATTCTGTCCCAAATCCCTAGTACAGCAGCGGTAGAGCCCAAAGCCACGTGTTAGCTTGCTGCTAGTCCTTTTAGGACACGTTATTAGGAGGGAGAAAATTGTAAGTTCAAGTCCTTCAAGGAGCACCTTTAGACTAAGAATGCTGCAACATATCCCGAAGCATTATTTTCATTTCAGCAGTCAGTAAGCCAAAACCTGTTGTGCACCAGGAACACTCTATTAAGCTCCAAAACTAATAAAAATAAGAAATTTATCCTAACGACATATAAAACTCTAAATTACTCAAAACACATAAAACTTAAACACAAAACACTCAAAGACAATTAAAATTCATGCTAGGAAAGCATAGATAACTCTCATTTCTAAGAGTTATCACCAAGTCATCTCTTGAAGAGATCGATTCTTTCTCTCAACAACACCATTCTGTTGTGGTGTTCTATGTGCAGAGGAATTGTAATGAATACCACTTTCATCACAGAACCTTTGGAAAATCTCATTTTCAAATTCTCCTCCATGATCACTTTTGATTGAGCTAATACATATGTCTTTTTCATTCTGTACACGTTTACAAAATATGACAAAGACCTTGAAAGACTCATCCTTGTGAACAAGGAACTTGAGACGACCCCCACTTACGTAGGATAATCCCATTCAGTTCTGAACCCGCCTACTAAGTTATTATTAACTATAACCTAGTGATATTATTACGTGGTTATTAAACAAACGGCAAAACGGTAAAGCATACACGACAAGCACGTACATAAAAGCATGCATCAGAGTAAAGTACAACGGGAAAGATAAAACATATACATGCATTATATAAGTATTTAAGTGGTTGCCCCCTAGTAGGGCTACTGTAATACATACATCATTGTACAACTGAAACTGACAGATGAAACATATACAACAGGACTCCAAAAAAAAAAAGAAAAGCTCTCAGACATCCTCACCAGCTCTCCCCCAACCCTGCACTCAAAATACATCAGCCTCCCCATTCAGTCCTAGAAGAAGACGCACTGGCTAACCCTCACCATCAGTGGTAGGGTTGACCTGAGCTACCCTGTCCTTCTTCGTGTGTACGCTTATAAACCCGCACAGGCTCGTACTTGGAGGAGGAACTCGACACTACTATGCGGCGCCTCAGGGCCGCCCTCATGTACTGGTCTGAACGTCTCCTCTGGCCTCTATGCACGAACCCTTCTGCTGGATACAGCTGAAGTCTGTGGTGCCACCTATCGGTAGACCTGCTCTCTCTGGCTCGGTGGTCGCCACATCCGTGGAAAGGGAAGGAACTGGTAAACACGATAGGGTCCAATGAAGTCTGCATACGGCGGAGTACCTCTCCGGAAGATCAAGCTAACTGGTTCTGTATATACAACCAAAAAGGTCGAGGGGTCCACCCGCCATCCCCTCTCGTCGTGGTACACATATCCCCTAGCACCGGCATCCTCGATGCTCCGGTGATAAACGGGTGTCTCCTCGAGTCCATCATCTGGTATTGCTGGCTCCTCGTCTGTTCGTAGAACGAGCATATATATATAAAGAAAAGTCAGGGAGATAAGATATACAACACATCAAATATAGGGATGATGCAATGCAGCCTATATAGCAAACACAACCATCTCTCAGTGTCTCGACACCACGGTCGTTCCCTAGCTAGATGCGACACGTACTCTTTCTATGCATACCGGCCGGTACTAGCACCCTACTAAGGGCAACATCTCGTCCGCTCAACGGACCATAAGTTGGTTTGTTCCGGTAATCCGTTCCGCTCGCCGTGACCCATAAGAGTGCATCACCGCTCAACTGTCCCAGACAAAGAGGGCTATCTGGGCCTCCTCGGAAGATCCATCGGCAACTGGAAAGACTCAGGGTCCAGTCGGGATAGTAGGACATGTCCAGGACCGCCACGACGTGATAGGAGCTACCTCATCGGTCTCTTGTGAGAACACCTATGTCCAGGATATCCCCGAGGTCACACAGACCTTCCCTTCCGTTTTCCGCACCCGCACTCGGTGCACTAACCTCGTATACCTCACGGCATACGGCTCGCCACTTGGCATCATATGCATATGCTATGCACGTCATCCATCTTCCTTGAGCTGATGTAACGACACATGCAACTTTGCTCTCACCAACAGGAGCTCCAAGCTCCAACTGTACCATATGAGCTCCAAGCTCCCACTATACCATATGAGCTCCAAGCTCCCACCGTACCATATGAGCTCCAAGATCCCGTCATGACTTAGGAGCTTCCAGCTCCAACTATAACCTCAATCTCAACTATCAGCTCAAATGTCCACCACAGGGTCAAATTCCTAATCAGACTAAACCTCCGATTCTCATGCATACACGTATTCCGAGATACATACAACAATTCATCAATATCAACATGTTCAATGTAGCAGTAAATATCTCATACAACAACATGGCATCATATCATGTAGATATACTACATACCACAGTCAGCAGATAAACAGATACTCACAAAGCAGCCATACATACATCACGCCAGTCAACATAAATCTGCTAACCTAGAGTATCAACATAGCGATGCTAGCCCGAAGTAGATTAAACCTAGGGTCTAGGTACTTCGTCAGGAATCAACCTCACGTAGGGTTTAGGGTTCCCCTACACACACGAAACATATAACAAAACTATATAGTCTACGCTTGCCTCCCCGACGTGTGTAACCCTTTCTCCCCACCTGAACAGCTGTAGCACGAACTTCCACGCGAACACAAACGCGATGATCCCTCTCCTCCTTCCTCAAGCTCGCAGCCCTCTCTCCCAAGAATAGCCCAAGAACAGCCACCAAACCTTCTCACAACCGCGGCCTCAAGCTCAGAATCACCAGCAATCATGAGCGCGGACTTTGCCCTAATCACGAGCGCAGCACATACACAACAGTGTTAGCCCTGGGGCAAGCCCAAAAGATCAAAGAAAAGGTAAAGGCTCGAAGAACGCCAAGAAAATGAAGAACACGTGTTAGGGATCAGAGTTTACCTGTGGCGAATCGAGAAACTAATCCCCTGGAGTCGGAGATAACTTCGCCGCGATCATAACGGTGTAGTCGAAATCGTGTTCCAGCGGCTCGATCACCTCTAACCTCAAGCTTTCTCACTCTAGAACTTAGAACCTCTCTCTCTAACTCGCAGAAAAGCTTTCCAAATTCATGCAAGTGTGAAGATGAAAGTGGAAGCTCCACTTATGGTTTCTGCTGTCCACGCTTAAGCGTTCATCACTTTGCACGTTGAGCGTTGCCACGCTCTAGCGTGGGATCTCTCCACGCTTGAGCGTGGAACCTCATCCACTCCGCCTGCTTCTGGCCTGTCACGTGTCTCACACGCGTCCAAACTCAGAACAACTGCACAACACACTCAGCACGCTAAGGCGTCCGTCTCTTCCCACGCCTAAGCGTCTCAATGCTTGAGCGTGGAGTTCTCTCACGCTTTAGTGTCAACCTCAGCGAGAGAAGAACTTCCAGCCTTCTAACTTCCCCAGTTTCTCGTGTTACACCTTAGGCATTTCCGACCTTGTTCAAGCCTATTCCTAAACTTCCAACTAGGTGCCAAACTAATACACAAACAATCACACAACCATACGAATACCCGATCAAGGTCATCCACCTTAACTAGGGTTACGAAAAACAGGGATGTTACATTACCTCCCCCCTTAAAGAGAATTTCGTCCCCGAAATTCCTTGCTCATACCTGTAAACAAAGACGGATACTGCTAGTGCATCTCGGCTTCACGTTCCCAAGTTGAATCTCCGGTTGCTGAGTCCCATTCAACCATTACTAGAGAAATCTGTTTACCGCGAAGTTCCTTGATCCTTCTATCCACTATTCGAGCAAGTAAAGCCACGTATTCAAGGTTCTGTCTTAACTGGATTGATTCGGGCTCTAACACATGCGATGGATCGAGGTAATACTTTCTAAGCTCAGAGACATGAAAGACGTCGTGGAGGTTCGACAAATTTGGCGGTAAGGCTATCTGGTAAGCTACTGGACTAATTCGGCGAAGAATCTGAAATGGTCCTATGAATCTGGTTGTAAGCTTTCTGGATCGAATTGCCCTGCCAACTCCCGTCCTTGGAGTAACTCTCAGAAATACATGATCGCCCTCCTGGAACTCTAAGGGTCTTCTCCGTTTGTCAGCATAGCTCTTCTGCCTATCCCTTGCGGCTTTCATCTTTTCCCAGATTAACTTAACTTGTTCCATCGTTCGTTGCACCAACTCCGGACCTAACAACTGATTCTCTCCAGTCTCAAACCAGCACAACAGAGTCCTACACTTCCTCCCGTACAAAGCTTCATATGGCGCCATCCCGATACTTGAGTGGTAACTATTGTTGTAGGTAAACTCAATCAAAGGAAGAAAATCGTCCCAACTCCCCATGTGTTCCAACACACATGCTCTTAATAGATTTTCCAACGATTGAATCGTTCGCTCCGACTGACTATCCGTTTGCGGATGATAAGCAGAACTCAACCTTAACTTAGTTCCCAAAACCTAGAAGTAAACCTCGGATCTCTCCCTGATGTAGATCTGAGTCAATCTTTCCAGAGAGTAGTTCTGGTTGATAGGTAAGAAATGAGCACATTTCGTCAATCTATCTATGATGACCCAAATCGCATCACACCTCTTCTGAGTTCTTGGTAACCCAGAAACAAAGTCCATTGCAATGCTATCCCACTTCCATTCCGGAACATCCAGCGATTACAACAATCCCGCTGGTTGCTGGTGCTCAATTAACCTTCGCCTTTTGACACACCAAGCAGGATAGGACATAAGCCGCCACATCTTTCTTCATCCCCGACCACCAAAACAGCTTCTTCAAATCTTGGTACATCTTAGTGGCCCCTGGATGAAAGCTCAACTTACTCTAGTGTGCTTCCTCCAAGATCATGATCTTAACTTCGCTATTCGCAGGCACACAGACTCAGACACCAAACCTGATGAGGCCATCCGTACTTCTCCTAAACTCTGACGTTTCGCCATCCTCGATCAATTGATTAACTTCCTTAAGGTACTCATCCTCCGCTTGCCTTCTCCAAAGCAGATTCAGGAAATCGCTAGTCACCTCTAGCATCCCTAGATTCATCTTATCCTTGACGATTTCTACATTTAGGTTCAAATCTCTAAACTGCTCTAACAAATCAAGCTCTTGTACCATCATGGCAGATACGTGTAGGGACATCCTACTGAGCGCATCCGCTACTACATTCGCCTTACCTGGATGGTATTGCAGGTCGAATTCATAATCCTTTATGAATTCCATCCACCTCCTTTGCCTCATGTTCAACTCCTTCTGGTCGAACAGATACTTCAGGCTCTTATGGTCGCTAAATACACTGAACTTAGCACCATAGAGATAGTGTCTCCATATCTTCAATGCAAACACTATCGCAGCCAACTCCAGATCATGAGTCGGGTAGTTCCGTTCAAGCACTCTCAACTGCCTGGAGGCATATGCCACCACTCTCCCTTCTTGCATGAGGACACAACCCAATCCTTGATATGACGCATCACAGAATACGTCAAAACATCCTAATGGATCTGGTAAAACAAACACCGGCAACGTGGTTAACCTCCGCTTCAACTCTAAGAAACTCTGCTCGCACGATTCTGACCACTCAAACGTCTTTCCCTTTCTTGTTAACTGCGTCATGGGTAATGCAATCTTAGAGAATCCCTCGATAAACCGCTTGTAGTGACCTGCCAGCCCAAGAAAGCTTCGAACTTCACCCACAGACTTTGGTCTTTCCCACTTAAGCACCGCTTCGACCTTAGCAGGATCCACCGTGATTCCATCCTTGTTGATCACATGTCATAGGAACTGCACCTCTTCCAGCCAGAACTCACACTTGGACAGCTTCGCATACAACTGCCTGTCCTTTACCACTTACCGCACCACTTGAAGATGCTCTTGGTGTTCCTCTTTACTCGAAGAGTAAATAAGGATGTCATCGATAAACACGACAACAAACCTATCTAGGAACGGTCGGAATATCCTGTTCATGTAATCCATGAACACGGCTGGAGCATTAGTCACACTGAACAACATAACCAAATACTCGTAATGCCCATACCGACTCCGAAAAGCAGTCTTCGGTATATCCTCCTTTTTCACCCTGATTTGTTGATAACCATATCGCAGATCTAAGGACGGTTTTGCACCATGAGGTTTTAACGAGGCGCCTATTGTTTGTTAAAAAAAAAAAAATCTATCTTAGAAAACACAGCCGCTCTCCTCAGCTGGTCCATCAAATTGTCGTTCCTGGGTAACGGATACTTATTCTTTATAGTCACGTTATTCAACTGACGATAGTCCACACATAACCTCGAGCTTCCGTCCTTCTTCTTCACGAACAATACCGGTGCTCCCCACGGAGATGCACTAGGTCTGATGAACTCCTTGCTTAGCATCTCATCCAACTGTTTCTTTAGCTCCGTCAACTCAACTAGAGACATCCGATACGGCGCTACTAACATAGGCCATGTCCCCGGTACAAGATCTATAGCGAACTCGATCTCCCTCTCTGGTGGCAACCCTGGAACGTCATCTGGAAACACCTCCGAAAAATCCCGCATAACAGGCAGTGCTCCCGCACTCGGAGTTTCCCTTGCTTCCAAAGAGAACAACACCACATACCCTTCAGATCATACACCCTTCGGAATACCTTCGTTAGCAGGCGTCAATCCAGATAGCTCAGAAAAACAAAGGGTTTTCCTAGCGCAATCAAGCACCACATGGTTGGCTGAAAGCCAATCCATGCCGAGGATAACATCGATCTGCTGCATAGGCAAACAGACCAGGTCCACAAAGAAATGTCCGTTTTCTATGGTTATAGGGCATTTTAGGCACACAGACAGGGCAGTCAGAGAATCTCCCGTAGGTGTGGATACGGTAAGATCATATGGTAAAGACGAAACCGGTAACCCTAAATGATTCATGCATTCCATATAAATGAACGAGTGGGTAGCCCCCGAATCAAATAAAACAGATAAGAGCTTGCTTGAAACTAAACACTTACCTTGAATCAGAACCGGGCATCGAGAGGACTCAGCTCCCCTCACGGCAAACACTCTCCCTGTAGCATGTGGTCTCGCGGTCTGCCCCATCACTCTGGTTAGCCTGGCATTCCCATGCCTGCAATCCCTTGCCTTGTGTCCCGCCTTTCCACACGCATAACAGGTCATCGTTCTCTGTGGGGCTTGGCTCCTGCAATCTCGAGCCATGTGTGGTCCTCCACACTTGAAGCAACCTTATAGTCCTTGAATTGCATTCGGCCTTTGTCCTACGGCCTCTCTCGACCTCTGGTTGGGCCTCTGATACGGTCCTCGACCTGACTGAAACCTTCCGCCCCTACCTCTCTGATTGCTGCGGATGGGTCCTCCGCTTCGCGAGGTCAGCTCTCTCCTCCTTTCGATGTTCTCGATCGCAGAACACCGATCCAACATATCAGGGAATCTGGAAATCCCCAATGGTACAATAGCCTTCTGGATCTCATACTTCAGCACGTCCTCAAACCTACGGCACATCCACTCCTCATCTGGATACCGCTGATAAAACTCAAAAACTTGAGCAGTGCCTCGAACCTGGCTGCATATTCCCCCACTGACATATTGCCCTGCTTCGGGCTCTGGAATTCCTTGTCTTTCTCTCTTCTGGTCATCCTAGGAAAATATTTCTCCAGGAAACATTCCCTAAACAGCTCCCAAGTTACTGCTCTCCTTTCCGTCTTAAACAATCTCTGTTTTCCCTTCCACCACATCTCTGCCCCTCCTACTAGCATGAAAGAAGCATAGGAAACCTTCTGAACTTCGTCGCAATGTGTTGCCGCAAAGATCTTTTCCAGCTCTTGAACCCATAATTCTGCCCCCTCAAGATTGTAATCCCCATTGAACTGAGGTGGTTGTCGCCTCATGAAGGCATCCAAACCAGCATCATCATTCCGAGCATTCCGATGCTGTTGCTGTTGATTCTCTTGAGTCAACTGAATAAGCCGAGCATTCTGCTGGGTTTGCTGTAACATCGCAGCAGCCATGTCCCTCATAGTCCCGAGGGTTGACAAGGATTCAGCTTCGTTGCCCGTATGCGAAGCAGCAGCTTTTGGACCTCCATTCGGACCGGTTCTACCTCTACCTCTTCCTCGAGCCATTGGTTCCTGATTCAAGTAACCGTTAGCTCGGATTTCAAACATGATAAGCAACATAATTACATACATCTACTTATCATTCATACAGCATTAAAATCGATTGCACTCCTTCTACCCTTCTAGACACAGTCGTACTCCCTTACAGAGATGACCAACTTAGCCAGTTCAACTTCCTAACACTCGCAGTCCGATTTAGAATCAAACTGCTCTGATACCACCAAAATGAGACGACCCCACTTACGTAGGACAACCCCATTAAGTTCAGAACCCGCCTACTAAGTTATTATTAACTATAACCTAGTGATATTATTACGTGCTTATTAAACGAACGACAAAACGGTAAAGCATACACGACAAGCACGTACAAAAAAGCATGCATCAGAGTAAAGCACAACGGGAAAGATAAAACATATACATGCATTATATAAGTATTTACGTGGTTGCCCCCTCAGTAGGGCTACTGTAATACATACATCACTGTAAATCTGAAACTGACAGATAAAACATATACCACTGGACTCCAAAAAAAAAAAAGAAAAGCTCTCAGACATCCTCATCAGTGCTCCCCCAACCCTGCACTCAAAATATATCTGCCTCTCCACTCAGTCCTAGAAGAAGACGCACTGGCTAACCTTCACCAACAGTGGTAGGGTTGACCTGAGCTACCCTGTCCCTCTCCGTGTGTACGCCTATAAACCCGCACAGGCTCGTACTCGGAGGAGGAATTAGACACTTCTATACGGCGCCTCAGAGCCGCCTTCATGTACTGGTCTGAACGTCTCCTCTAGCCTCTATGCACGAAGCCCCTTCTGCTGGATACAGCTGAAGTCTGTGGTGCCACCCATCGGTAGTCCTGCTCTCTTTGGCTCGGTGGTCGCCACATCCATGGAAAGGGAAGGAACTGGTAAACACGATAGGGTCCAATGATGTTTACATACGGCGGAGTACCTCTCCAGAAGATCAAGCTAACTGGTCCTGTATATACAACCAAAAAGGTCGAGGGGTCCACCCGCCATCCCTGGTGCTCCGGTGATAAACGGGTGTCTCCTTCGGTCCATCCTGTGGTACAGCTGGCTCCTCTTCTGTTCGTAGAATGAGCATACATATACAAAGAAAATATAGGGAGATAAGATATACAGCACATCAAATATAGGGATGATGCAATGCAGCCTATATAGCAAACACAACCATCTCTCAGTGTCTCGACAGCACGGTTGTTCCCTAGCTAGATGCGACACGTACTATTTCTATGCATGCTGGCCTGTACTAGCACCCTACTAAGGGCAACATCTCGTCCGCTCAATGGACCATAAGTTGGTTTGTTCTGGTAATCCATTCCGCTCGCCGTGACCTATAAGAGTGCATCACCGCTCAACTGTCCCAGACAAAGAGGGCTATCTGGGCCTCCTCGAAAGATCCACCGGCAACTGGAAAGACTCAGGGTCCAGTCCGGATAGTAGGACGTGTCCAGAACCGCCATGACACGATAGGAGCTACCTCATCGGTCTCTTGTGAGTACACCTGTGTCCAGTATATCCCCGAGGTCGCACAGACCTTCCCTTCTGTTCTTCGCACCCGCACTCGGTGCACCAACCTCGTATACCTCACGACATATGGCTCGCCACTTGGCATCATATGCATATGCTATGCATGTCATCCATCTTCCTTGAGCTGATGTAACGACACATGCAACTTTGCTCTCAGGAACAGGAGCTCCAAGCTCCAACTGTACCATATGAGCTCCAAGCTCCCACTGTACCATATGAGCTCCAAGCTCCTGTCATGACTTACGAGCTTTCAGCTCCAACTATAACCTCAATCTCAACTATCAGCTCAAATGTCCACCACGGGGTCAAAGCCCTAATCAGACTAAACCTCTGATTCTCTTACATACACGCATTTCGAGATACATACAGCAATTCATCAATATCAGCATGTTCAATGCAGCAGTAAATATCTCATACAACAACATGCCATCATATCATGCAGATGTACTACATACCACAGTTAGCAGATAAACAGATACTCACAAAGTAGCCATACATACATCACGCCAGTCAACATAAATCTGCTAACCTAGAGTATCAACATAGCGGTGCTAGCCCGAAGTAGACCAAACCTAGGGTCTAGGTACTTTGTCAGGGCTCAACCTCACATAGGGTTTAGGGTTCCCCTACGCACACGAAACATATAACAAAACTATATAGTCTACGCTTGCCTCCCCGATGTGTGTAACTCTTTCTCCCCACCTGAACAGCTGTAGCGCGAACTTCCACGTGAACACAAGTGCGATGATCCCTCTCCTCCTTCCTCAAGCTCTCGGCCTCTCCCAAGAACAGCCCAAGAATAGCCACTAAACCTTCTCACAACCGCGGCCTCAAGCTCAGAATCACCAGCAATCACGAGCGCGGAATTTGCCCTAATCACGAGCGCAACACATACACAACAGTGTTAGCCTTGGGGCAAGCCCAAAAGATCAAAGAAAAGGTAAAGACTCGAAGAACGCCAAGAACACGTGTTAGGGATCCGAGTTTACCTGTGTCGAATCGAGAAACTAATCTGCTGGAGTCGAAGATAACTTCGCCGCGATCACAACGGTGTAGTCGGAATCGCTTTCCGGCGGCTCGATCATCTCTAACCTCAAGCTTTCTCACTCTAGAATTCAGAACCTCTCTCTCTAACTCGCAGAAAAGCTCTCCAAATTCATGCAAGTGTGAAGATGAAAATGGAAGCTCCCCTTATGGTTTCTGCTATCCACGCTTAAGCGTTCATCACTTTGCACGCTTGAGCGTTGCCACACTCTAGCGTGGGATCTCTCCACACTCAAGCGTGGAACCTCGTCCACTCCGCCTGCTCCCTGGCCTGACACGTGTCTCACATGCGTCCAAACTCAGAACAGCTGCACAGCGCACTCAGCACGCTGAAGCGTCCATCACTTCCCATGCCTAAGCATCTCAACGCTTGAGCGTGGAGTTCTCTCACGCTTGAGCGTCAACCTCAGCGAGAGACAAACTTCCAACCTTCTAACTTCCCTAGTTTCTCGTGTTACACCTTAGGCACTTCCGACCTTGTTCAAGCCTATTCCTAAACTTCCAACTAGGTGCTAGACTAACACACAAGCAATCACACAACCATACGAATACCCGATCAAGGTCATCCACCTTAATTAGGGTTACGAAAAACAGGGATGTTACAGAACTAACCCATGTCCATCTTGTGTAGTCATCTACTATGACAAGCCCATATTCCTTACTACTAATAGAAGTAGTTTTTGTTGGTCCAAACAAATCAAGATATAACAGCTCTAGTGGCCTTGAAGTACTGACAATGTTTTTGGGCTCAAAAAAGTTCTTAACTTGTTTTCCTTTCTGGAACGCATCACAGAGAGCGTCCAATCTATACACTATCTTTCATTGACCTCTTACGAGGCTATGCTGGTTTAGTCTTGAGATTAAAATTAGACTTGCATGATAAAGTCTTTTGTGCCAGATCCATCGCTCATCTTCAACAGACACTAGGAAAGATACACTCTGATTTGAGAGTTCCCCCAAGTTAATCTTGTAAAGATTATTTTACCTATTGTCAATGAATATGATGCTCCCATCAAGGTTCTTGACTTTACACTCACCTTTATTGAAGGAAACATCAGACCCACTATCACATAATTGACTTATCCTAAGTAAGTTGTGCTTTAACCCTTCAACAGAAAGAACATTACAATAGAAGGAAAAGGGTGCTTACCAATTTTACCAATTCCAACTATCTTCCCTTTCTGGTTACCTTCGAAGGTAACCCATCCTCCAGTCTTATTGCGGAGGTGTTGGAACATAGACCTTTCTCCCGTCATGTGACGTGAGCATCTACTGTCCAAGTACCAGGACTAGGGTTTCCTTTTTGTTGCTAAACAAATCTGCAACAAGCATGATCATATTTTTAGGTACCCAGATAGACTTGGGTCTTTTCTTGTTAGTTTGCGGTCTTCGTCCATGCATAATATTTTTATTTTTATATATGCATTTAGAAGAGTTGTGACCAGGTTTACCACATATGTTGCAATAGATATGAGATGCATGAGGTTTGGTTTCTTTTGAATGTTTCTTAAACTTAGACACCTTGTGATAAGATGTGGATTTTATACCTTATGAGAGACTTCCTGTTTCTCATTATCATAGCTTAGGCCTGACTTCTCATGAGGTGATGTAGTGTACCTCAGTATCAAATTTAGCTTCTCTGATCTCTTGGTTAGGTTAGTTACTTCTTGTTGAAGTCTTACAACTTCACAGGGTACATTGGACTCAGAGGAGAGTTTATCAGTCAGACTGACATTCTCAGCATTCAACTTATTATTTTCTTCAATAAGCTCTTTATTTTGATTGCATGTATTTTCATATTCTCTGCTCTTTCTCAGTTTATAAGTCAGACTGACATTGGACATATATTTGAAACATGGATCTCCTGTAGGGATAGTCAGTTCCATTGAAAATGGGTGGAACATTCCAGCCTCTTTCAGGAATGACTTCTTGAGTTCTTTCTTCGGGAACAACGAGTTGTCCATCGTCCGAAGATTCTTCATTTGTGCATTGGACCAAAGACAGAGGTTTGCTTCCTCATTTGCTTCTTCTTCTTCTTCTTCTTCAGAAGAGTCAAGGTCTTCCCAAGTGGCCATAAAGTTCTTCTTCTTCTTTTGAAGAACTTCTTCTTGTGCTTTAGCATAGGACAGTCGGCTTTGAAGTGGCCTGGTTTGTTGCACTCAAAGCAGACCATCTGACCTTTGCCTTTGAACTCTGTATGGTCCTTGAAATTTTTCTTCTGGAATTGCCTTCATTTTAAGCCATTTTATTTCTCCATATGTTTTGAATCTTCCTGGAGATGAAGGATAGCTCGTCATTATCTGATGCTTCATTATCAGATTGATCAGTATCATTGCTTGACTCATAAGCTTTTAAAGCCTTTGAGCTGTTGGATTTTTGGGCTTTTAATGCAATCCCTTTGTTTTTCTTTCCAGGATTGTCAAGATTGAGCTCTTGGTCATGTACTTGTAAAGTACCAACCAGATCATCCAAGGTCAAAGTAGAGAGGTCTTTGGCCTGGGTGATTGCAGTAACAAGTGGCCTCCACTCCTTAGGGAAGCTCCTAAGGATTTTAGTGACATTCTCCTTGGTGGTATAGACCTTCCCAAGGGAGTTCAAGTTGTTGATGATCGTCTGGAAATGACCCATCATATATGTCCAGGATGGACTCTCCATCAGCCATAGTGAACATCTCATACTAGCTAACCAACATGATACTTTTTGAATCTTTCACCTTGGTAGTCCCCTCATGGAGATTTGACAAGGTATTCCCGATTTGTTTAGCTGATTCACATGTGTGAATCTTCTGGAATTTGTCTTGACCTAGGGCGCACATCAAAGCATATCTTGCTTTGTGATTTTGTTCCATTTTGGCTCTTTCAGCGATAGTCCATTCCTCTTCAGCTTTCTCTGTACCATCAGCATAGAGACACACGTTTGGACCATTTGTTATTGTGGCCCAAAGAACAGAGTTTGTACTCAAGATGAAACCTTTGAATCTTTCCTTCCAGAACAAGTAGTGGGTTCCGTTGAAGAACGGAGGTCTAGTCATGGAAGTACCTTCCATAACAGGTTGACTCCCCCTTAGCAAGCCTTGTCCTGCCAAATCTGCTGTAGGATCTTTCCTCTCACACAACTAAGTGCTCAACCCAAAGGCTAGGCTCTGATACCAATTGAAAGAACCTGTTTGAAACACAAGAAGGGGGTTGAATTGTGTTTCTTAATTTTTTAAAAAAATTTCGCAAGCAGATATATTTTCACAAAGGGTTGGACGCAAATATGTTAACGGACACAGAGAGCGTGTACAATCAAAGGTTGGACGTTCGCTTTGAATGTTTACTTTTAAAGACACACACGTTAAGATAACAATTCAATCCCCAAGAGTTAGTTAAATTAAAAACAAACTAAGACAAGTATATAGGAAAGAAGAAAGACACAAAGATGTTATCCCGGTTCACTCGTTACCAAAGAGCTACGTCCAATCCCTTCTAATTGAGAGCTTTTTCCACTATAACAAAAACTATGTTACAAGTATTCCACACCTCTTCAGGCAACACAAAGTATTCTTTTACGCTCAAGCCTCTTCAGGCTCAAGTATTCTTTTTCAAACAAGCCTCTTTAGGCTCAACCAAGATGGTTTGAATAAAGAGTTTTATTCTACTGACTCACTATATGTGAGGGTTTGAAACTTAAGCACAGAACTCTAAAACTATACTTTTCGCAGAGAGTGATATGAAAGTTTAAGAACAGAGTAGGCTTGTATGCAATTGATTTCTTTTGCTAGCTTGTTATCTCGTGAGAAAGATTGTGCGTTGTTGTGTCTAACTTTTCTTCTTCAAAGTTGAAGGTATTTATAGCCTTCAAGTCTTGAACAATCTTCAGTCTTCAACGGATGGAAAAAGAACCATTCTGATTCAGCATTAAATGCATCATCCCGTTGAATCTGATAACTTGTTGAAGGTCTTCTGAAAAGCAAAGTAGACTATAAGGCGATAGCTCAATGTAGCACTGACACCTTTTCCTTGTACCCAAAAGTTGCCTTTTGTTTTTCCTTTTGGAGATAGTCAAATCCTTGTGTTAGGAACAGACTGGCTTCAACGCTTTTGTTGGTATGAAGATTACAAGGAATAATTGTCTAAAGGATATCAGACTTTATGGAGAACAATAAATTCAAACTGTTATAATTATAAGTTCACGCTAAGTTACAGTCCAGTTTATTTAAATGTGATGAACTTTTACATTGGACTAAAAACATGGAACTATTACATGAAGAGTCTTTGGACTCAGATAAGAAGGTTAAAAGCTTTTAGTCCAGCGTGATCAAGAAGCTAGGCTTTGGACGAACACCAAGTCTTTGGATTTAGAACGTCTTCAGACTTAAAAAGATCTACACACACGGATAAACATATTAGTCCAAAACAAATCTTAGTTTATTCAATTTCAGTGTTTTGTTAATATCAAAACCTTAAGAAGTTTATGGACCATAACCACTTTGGTTCCAACATAGAGGATTTTTGAAAAACTTGTGAGATGAAAGCTTTGATCTTTAAAAGAAGTAAAATGAAGTTGGATGAATTTTCTTTGAGTGATATTGCCAAATGGCCTAGGGAGCTTATCACAAAAAAATTGGTTGGCCAAGATGGATGCAAGTACATAGGTGTTGACATCTTGTTAAAAGGTGATAAGATTAACCAAAACTAGTTAGTTTAGCTTTTTTTATAAAAGGAAAGCTGACAAAGTTGAAAGGTTGTCATGATTTTAACAAAAAGGTGACATCGTCTCGTGAAACGTGAAAAGCAGTCACAAAATTCTCCCGACTCTGGGCCAGAGTAACTTCTCGGCTCCGGTTTAAGTAGGGTAGGAATGTAACACCCCGATTTTCGCTGTTTACTAATAACGGTAAAAATATATATCTTTTATATTTTTATCTGAGATTTAGAAAATGATTTTAGATAAACCAAAATCATAATCACACTCTACATTATTGTAGAGAGTTATGGTTAAATTTTGTGTTGAAAGTTCAAGCAGAACCCGGTCTGCGTTTTCACTGACAATAAGGTTTCACTGATCAGAAAACCTAATTTTGACTCGTGAACGAGACAGTTAGGTTTTATATTTTATTTCCAACGATATTGGTTATTTTGAAAATTTTCAAAATAAATAAGTCGTTATACGTTATTCGGGCATAAAACCTAAATCGGGAAATCAACTGAGTCAAGAACGGAAGGACAGAGGTCACCGGAGTGCGGTGAGTCATAGGATGAGTCACCACCATGACTCACCACCAGCCATCTTTATCCTCTAAGAAAAATATCTAAGATATTTTCTGGATTTCTAAAATATCTAAGATATGTAGGGTGAGAAAAGACCATTTTGCTCCTGGGAATTTCTGAAATTATATTTCTGGCCTTGTGACTCACCACCCGTCATCATTACCCTTCTAAAAATATCTAGATATTTTTGGGCATTTTGACGTTTACATCCTTAGCCTTTTGTTTAAATGAATTATGTCCCTAGTCTTTTGTTAAAATGACATTTTTGTACCTAAGTGAAATTACCCTTTTGTCCCTAAATGAACAAAGTTTGGACCTTCTTACCCTTGGATCTCACGCCTAAAATAGGACTCACTAACCCTCCATTCCCTCTAATTGGCTACAAACAACAAAGCTACTTGGTTTTTAAGTTTTCAAGGATCAAAAGTGTGAAACTCTATTTTCTCTCAAGTGTTCTTCAAAGTTCTTGAGTTGTTCTTCACTTTCTCTCAATTTTCCCATCAACCTAGAGGTAGACTCTCTTGACTCAAGTTAGTAAACTTGTTCCTTGCTTCATTGTCTTGACATCTATGTATTTTATTTCTGAAGTGATCCATAAGCAATTTGGTGAAGCACAACTTGCTTGATCCTTGCAATCTTTCATCATTCAAGAGGTAATCTCTTCTCTCTATGATCAATCATGATCTCTTCTTCATTCATTTTCTTGATCCAAGGCTGTGAACATCATGTTTAAGTTTCTAACGTTCTATATTCAAAAATCTCTAGAAAATGATAGGAAAATCCTTTTAATGTGAAACCAATTTCTATGATCTAGTCTTATCATCCTCTATCACTATCCAAAAGCATGTAATCAAATAACATGTCTAGCTATATTTATTAAGAGTGACCGAAACTCCCACCTTTGGGAGTTAAGAGTTTTGCTTCAAAATTTTGTGTAATGTAACTTGATCTAGTGTTGTGTATACTTGAGGATCATTCATCCAAGAGTTAGAAATTTTAGACATCTCTAGCTATTTTAAGTTACCAAGGCCGAAACTAGACCTTGAGATGCAAGGAAGTTTAGGTTGTTTGTGACACCCGCTATCCCGCATACGATAAAATTAAATAAAGCATGCAAGTTAAATAAAACTTAAAAACTTTAACTTAAAAGGTAGCAAGTACCACATGATCCGAAAACGTTTTAAACATAAAACAGCTGCAGAAAAACATTAACATAAACAAAACCCGAAACCCGATGTCACATAATCAAAGCTGGTAACCACTACCGATATTACATCGGAAAACAACTAACATACTAAACATAAACCAAACTATACTATGAGCAAGCGATCTCCTTGGGATCACTCCTCAGCTAGCAGCTCACCATCCTCTGCATAACCAAAGGTACATGCAAAACACAACAACAACAGATAGGGAGTAAGGAACTATACGTATAAACATAAACGGTAATAGAGCAGTTAGCAAGATGATCATGCAGCATATAAACATCATAATACAACATACGTGTTATAACATATTCCATCATATCACGTTATAAACATGCTATGTGATGCATAACTACTCCACTACTCCATATGCAATGTGGCCAACAACTCTAACTCTGGAAAGATGATTAGGAGTACATGTTCGGTTATCAACATGGATGATATGCCAGACCATGGGCCATCCCCGAACACTCTCACCAATCCTGATAACGTATAGTGGCTAGTTAGGGTACTCAAGCTTATTCATTAGGTCACTCCGACAATAGGTAGCTAGCCCATGTCACCTGGAACTTCCATACCCAATGTACCCGCAAGGCCGGGTTAACACCCATCGTGGCCTCCACTATCGCGATTCATCGTTTGCTTTCCACCCAACATATCAACTTCAACGTATGATGCGTGCAATGTTCATCAATATGCAAACACATGTCCAACCATCCATCATCAACACCATTACATGGCTATCAACTTTGACCAACAAGCATCAAAGATGATTTATCAACATCAAACTTGACCAATAAGCATCAAGAATGATTTAACCAACAACACCGATAACAGTACGTCGTTACCAATAACATCATCGTCTTATTAATTGTTCTCTTTGTTAAGTCTTAACTTAACATTATCTTTATTAAGTATTATACTTAATCTTATTATCTAAACCTCAATTCATATTTTATTAAGATTATAACGTAATCCTAATATTTAAACCTCAAGTCATATATTTATTAAGATTGTAACTTAATCTTAATATCTAAACCACAATTGATATCTTATTAAGATTATAACTTAATCTTAATATTTAAACCTCAAGTCATATATTTATTAAGATTGTAACTTAATCTTAATATCTACACCACAATGCATATCTTATTAAGATTATAACTTGATCCTAATATTTAAACCTCAAGTCATATATTTATTAAGATTCATATCTTATTAAGATTATAACTTAGTCTTAATATTTAAACCTCAAGTCATATATTTATTAAGATTATAACTTAATCTTAATATCTAAACCACAATTTCATGTTTATGAAGATCAATTGGACTAATCCTAGTATTAGGCTTAGCGCTAACATCCCTATGTCTTTTATTAACATAGATTTAACAGCAGTTCCAACACACCAACTCATACAATCATGGCATATCATCATCATCATAAACAACATCATAAACGTTATGCCAAGATCATACAAACCATTTAAACAATTAACAACAAGTATAAACAACCATAATAATTTCACACTGCAATTAAGGCATATAGCACACAAATAGGGTCATGGGTTAACCCTCATCTTACGCTACCCTAGAACCTATATGTTATACTAATCCCTTCTCCCCATACCTGGCGTGACGATACCAGCCTATGAGTCAACAAGAGCGAAGTCCAAGTGTGACTCCTCCAAACAGGTTCAATAGGTTCAGCGAGCTTTGACCAAGAACAACAAGAAAGGACAAAGGTACTTAATTCCCAAACAAAGAAAGGGAAGGGAATTAACACAAGGGTTATGCACATACCTCGATTAGGTCCCTGGGGAACTAATCTGCTAGCAGCCGTTCACAACACTGGTGCATGAACAACGAAGTCTGGTTTGACAGGGACAAAACGGTTCAACATTAACTCAAGGGATTCCAAGAAAGGATGAACAGGGTTGGTTACCTTACCTCAAAGTAACACTAAGCTAGCAGCTTAACCCCAAACGCAACAACAAACGCCATAGGGATATATTCTTGACGAAGAACACCAAAACAAGGATTGGGGACGCTCAAGGATTCAATGGGAACCCAAGAGAAAGGTAAAAGACGGCTGTTTCTAAGTCTAGGAAAGACGGCTATGAGTTTTAGGTCAGCAAAAGAGGTATAAAAAGGATTAGAGCGAAACGGGCTAACCAAAGAGCCCAAAATGCGTGCTTACTGGTTTTGCCCTAAATTGAGATAGAAGTGTCCGATTTAGGTGTTTTTGGTGGCGTTGGAAAGCTAAGAGAATTTTCTACAAAATCATGTTTCACGATCTATTCCTAATTCGGACTCTAACAGGGTCAAAAATACGATATAAGTTCAGCATAAAAAAGATAGTTGTTTCTAGATAGGATTTTGTAGGAGATTAAGATAAGATAATCTTATCTATTCAATGATTGAATCTCTATGACATCTAATTGATCTTATACCAAAACAACTACAATTATCATAAATATAGGTATCTTATATTAATATAATTCTATTGTGCATTAATACAAGTGATATAGTGTTAATATAAACATATATATAATTGATGACGTATAAATAAATATACGATCAAACATTAATTACACACATCATATTAGTTCACACAAGACCACATATAAGCACACGAGATCACGTATTTACATACTAATATAATCAATTATATATTCATATAGATAAGATCATGTATTAATACATGCAGTATAATTCTTAATTAATAACATAAATATAATTATGCACAATTATCTATTAACACAGTCAATCGTATATTAATATAAGTTTAATTAATATAAATCATTTACATATCAATAAGAATCAATTACATATTAAATAAATAAATAAATAATAATAATAATAATAATAATGATGATGATGATGATAATGATAACAACAACAACATTTTAATATTAAAATGTAAACATACTTATAATCATACAAACATAAGCGTGCACATTATCACTTAAAATATACACACATAAATATACATTCATATAGATACTTATAAAATGCAGTGACGATGTAAACAAGCAAATTATCAAATATTATACTAATAATAACGATAATAATAATAATACATATAATTATAGCAACATATACACACTCATACGAAAAACGAGGTGTTACATGGTTGATGTTAAAGTTTTGAATTGATTGTGTGAAGGTAGATGTTGTTGATTGTTTCGAGCGACTGATCGGAAAATTAGCGGATCGAATCGGACAACGTTCAACCTGAGAATTACCTTCAAGAGGTAAGGGGAGTTTACTTGAGGGATTTTTCCGATAACTATATGTTATCCGTGATTAGTCTGTATAGTTCTGTTTGAGTTCGTGTGGTTGTACTAATGTTCTATGCTTAGTATATGTTTGTGATGATGTATGCTTGGATGGAAAAGTGTTTTCATGTATGTTGAAAACCATACTTTGATCTCTAGATCAAGTGATCCTTTTTATGCTTGTTTATGGTTGAATGATGTATGATTATTATTCATCATAATATTGTGATCATTTTGAGCTATTACTTGACAAGTTAGTGAAGCAAAATCCACTCATCCTTATGACATAGTATTCGGCCATGACCATTACAAAAGGAAGAACATGAGTTTATTCTTGAACTTCAATGTTTTTGAAAGTTAAAAAGTGTTTTAGTAACTTGTATTTCAAAAACAAACAAGAAGTGATTTTGATCCAAAGTTCAACTAGGGATTCGACCCTTAAATTGTTTTTAACTAAGGTGAAAATATGTTTTAATTTAATTGAAGTTTGATCTATTAACTAAGTGCTTTAAGAATAAAATGATGAAAGTGATTTCATGAAAGTAAAATTAATATGAAGTTACCTTAGGTTTAGTAGGATGTCACATTCTTTTTAAAACCAAGTTAACATTCAAATATTCAAAGTATAAAGAGGACTTTGTCCTAAATTTTAGATTTGGAACGAATCATAGTTTGAAAACCAAATGAAAATTCCATTTCTTTTACGCTAACTTAGATCACGGTTTCACACTAAGTTAGTAGCGAAAAACATTTTCAAATTAGTTAAGGTACTTTACTTCAAGCAAGTAACAAAGTTCTCTTAAAATCAAATGAGTTTTCAATTAGAAAGATTTTGCTTTGCAAAGTCTTAAATTGAGAGCTTTCAACTCAAATCGTAGAGTTTTATGTATGAAAACCTACGTTAGGTAATTAACTTAGAGCAAAATAAAGGAAATGATTAAGTATAGTATATGGTGGAACAAGATCATGCACTATACCATTGATGACTTATTCATCAATGGCTTCATAAGACTTAAGTGAATCAATACTTATTTCATTACTTGAAACTCAAGGAATTAATATCTTAGAAAGGATCGAAGACTTATCTAAGAGAATTCTCAATCCTTCTTCATAACACTTAGGACTTGAGATGTAATTCATAAGACAAACACAAACATGAAACGTTTTGGGTTTTGAAACAGTAGTTCGATAAATGGACCGGTGGTCCGGATCCAAGAAAAGTCGTTCAATTGTTTTAGTCTTGTGATGACTCGATCCCGGAGGGATCACGAGATTTATCCGGTGGATAAAAGTTTTATAATACAAAGACACGTATAGTTTCTAAGGAAGAGAATCTTAGTGAACCTTGAGGTTTATCTGGTGGATAGATATTGCTTTATCGCATCTGGCTTGTGTAAGCATTGGCATTTCATTGCATGAGTTTGTAAGGCCTTGAGCCTAGGAGTTGAGCTTACACCTAGATGCTGATGCGAATCTTACGGTGACAATATTAAATGGTCTTGGAGGTATCAGGGTTGGAAAGGTTGACATGAGACCAGTTGGTGATTCTTCGGTGTCGTGACGACTCCGAGCAATACACTGATATCCTCTACTAGATGCCGTACTTTTCATATTTGGTCAAGAGTGTTTCCGTAAAGCTAGATACGTGCACGTTACATTTGTTGTAGCATCTTGCCCATGGCTGGCAATAACCGTAACATGTCCTCCCATTCACTCTCTCTGATGATTTGTTAGCTCCATGGAGTAGAGTGTGACACCCACTACCCCGCATATAATAAAACATAAATAAAATCATACATGTCTCTAAATAATTAATATAACAATTAAAATACTAACATATCCTCAAGGGTAATGTGCATCACATCATCTATAACATAAAACGTAGGAATATGAAATAATCAAAATCCTTTAAAAACAAACTGCGGAAAACATAAATAATAAACATAACCCAAATCCCGATGTCACATATCAGAGCTGGTATACATATACCTATAATACATCGGAATAAAACTAAACAACTGAACGTAAATCGTGACTACTACTACTAAGAGAGATCTCCACGGGATCACTCCTCGTCGGCATGCTCACCCTCCTCTGCACATATAGCATCATATGCATAAGAAAAACAAAAGATAGTGGTGAGAAACACGATCATAAATACATGTAAACGGAATGGAATAGTAATTAAGATGACATACAACATACATCAATCAACACAGATATAATCAATATATATATGAAGGATGCATGTCCATGCGAATGCAACATCACTACTCCGTATGCATGTGGCCAACAACTCTAACTCTGGAAAGACGATTAGGAGTACATGTCCGGTTATCAACGTGGATGATATGTCAGACCATGGGCCATCCCCGAACACTCTCACCAATCTTGATAACGTATAGTGGCTAGTTAGGATACTCAAGCTTATTCATTAGACCACTCCGACAATAGGTAGCTAGCCCATGTCACCTGGAACTTTCATACCCAATGTACCCGCAAGGCCGGGTTAACACCCATCGTGGCCTCCACTTTCGCGGTTCATCGTTTGCTGTCCACCCTATTGAGTCTCCAAATGTCTGATGTGCATTTACCTTAGTTTTGATGAGATTAAAACAGTTATTCAATGATTTAATTGAACCCGTCCGTGGTATTTAACTCGTCTACTTAGTGTGCAGATTATAACATTAAGCGTCTATATGAACTGTTCACACTTCTGAACTAACTTAAGTTCACACGTCTGAACTAACTAAAGTTCACTCGTCTGAACTGATATAAGTTCACTCGTCTGAACTAGCTAAGGTTCACTAGTCTGAACTGAGATAAGTTCACTCGTCTGAACTAGCTAAGGTTCACTCGTCTGAACTAAGAGAAGTTCGCTCGTCTAATGAAGTCTTCAACCGTCTGATCAAAGGAAGACTCACCCGTCTAAAAGACTTTGCAACTGACGTCATCTCTTTGTTAAAGAGGCAACCCGTCTAATGAAGCTACTCATCCGTCTAGTGACTAACGTTGAAAAATACATTGGATGAAAGCTGTCTTGACTCTGATAAGAAACTTCAACAAAGTGCTTTGCCTGAACACAACTACATCTTACACCAAAAGGGAAAGTCTTCCCTCTGCAAACAAAAAGCACGTATACAGACGTGCTGAGACCAAAGGTATATCAGAAGTCTGTATCATTCTGATTAGAGAGAACAAGCGAAGTTCCATATGCTTTAATGGCTGATCAGAACGACTCTATTGCATTTATTGAAGATCTGCAAGAAGCCAAGACTTCAGATCTTGTGTCTAACGGCTTTAAAATTTTGAAGCCTATTTAATGAAGAAGACTTTGAAGATTCCAAAAAAAAAAAAAAAAAAAAGAGAGAGAAGAAAAACGATCAAACCAATCAAGAGCAATTACTCTGTGCATTTATATCTTCATTCTTTCATTATTTATTCTTCAATCATTTGAAGTTAATACGCAGTCTTTTAGAACTTCACATTTAATACACTCGTCTGAGTGCTTGTGAAAGACTTGCAAAGTGTAATCTTTTTATAACTTCTCTCAAACAAACCTGTCTAAGCCTGAAGAGGTTAAGTGTGCAAATAATACTTGTCTGGAGCCTGAAGAAGCTAGGTGTGAAAACAATACTCGTCTGGAGCTTGGAGAGGCTAGGTGTGAAAATAATACTTGTCTATCCTATAACCTAAATCAGTTATAGTGAGAAAACTTGGTGCTGCCAAGGACTGGACGTAGCCTCATTGTTAAGGGGTGAACCAGGATAAAACCTGCTGAGTGATCTCTCTTTCCCTTAACTCTTTAGTTTGATTATTTGTCTTAACTATCATCTAACTAAAGGGGTTTATAATTGTGTTTATCAAAACTTTTCTTATCTTGCATGATTGTGTGTTTTCTGTGAAAACCTTCAGACGAGTTATCAGTCTGATTGACCTGTCTGTGTTTACTCGTCTATTACAACCCGTCCGTGCTTGTGAAAAAGTTTCTATATTCCGCATAAATTTGTCAAACACCATTCAACCCCCTTCTAGTGTTTGCATCTGTCTATTTCACACCCAACATATCAACTTCAACGTATGATGCGTGCAATGATCATCAATATGCAAACACATGCCAACCATTCACCACCATAATCAATCACATTGATTATATTTTAACTATGACCATCCACGATGGTCATCAACAACATCACTAATAATAACTCATCATTACCATTATTAACATCTTCATTATTATCTTTATTATTTTATGACGTTCTTCTCTAACTCGTTCTATTTTAAAACATGAGGTTACATCCTAGTGTTAAGTAAGGTCAAAGATCAAGTGTTCTTAAGCTCCTAAGGGTAACCTAAAGTCCCTAGATCATATCAAGCCTACATAACACTATCCATCAAGCATAAGGGGTCAAAACTACTTCCGAACGCGCGAGAATCGATTCCTTAAAGTCAGGAATCGATTCCAGAAGTCCCAAATCGATTTCCCCATGATGGGAATCGATTTCCACAAGGGCAAATCGATTTCCACACCATGGAAATCGATTGTAGAGTATTCAAATCGATTTCATGTGCTGGAAATCGATTTTTGGGTGTCAAGTCATGCAAAAATGGGTTTTCTGCACTAACGGACCATTCTATTTTGTTGATATAGCATTCAAGCCTAAGCTATTTATCACCAATTTAATTATTCTAACACTCAAAAATCATAGCCTAAGTGTTCTTGAAATAATCCTTGATCATCAGTCTCGTCTTGCTTATATATTATCACCTTATAATTATATTCTTATAGCATAAGGTTAACAAAACACCATATCATGTCATAAACATCTTTCTCATCATCATCAACTCATCAACAATCATATAAATCATGAACTCATAATTATAAACATGGTATAGCATCAAATTATTCATCAATCAATACTCATATAGCCAGAAAACATCATCACAACATTCATAGGCATACGCAGGCATACATAGGGGTCATGGGTTAACCCCTTCATCTTAACATATCCCAAAACCCACATATTCATGACCAATTTATCCCCCCATACTTGGTATGACAATCCACAACCTAAGGGAAAGAGAAAAGAGCCAAGTTCCGCTACAGTTCCTCCTTACGGATTCAGCACCTGATCACGATCGCAGCACTGGGAAACAGAGTCGATCTTTAAGTTAAAGATTGAAAGGGAAACCAACTCTAGGATTAGATAAATACCCTTGGTTTCTAAATTAAGAAGATTAGGTCTAGCAGCAGGGATAGACTTGCCAAGCAAAGGAGTGTTCTTAACGGAGAATACCAAAACAGGATTCGTCTTTTGGGTTTTCTAGAACAAGAGATCAGTGAGAGCTCTTAGGAATGAGAAGAGGCAACTTGTGAGTAAAATAGAGTGTAAATGCTAGGTTTAGGTCATATACTATGTATATATAGCTGTTAGGGACGTTTTTAGGACGAATGGACCATACACAGCATAGCCCGATAACACATACATGTTTAAAACACGTACGCAAGCTCTGACAGGAAGGGGAATCGATTCCACAACCATGGAAATCGATTTTCCATTGACCAAAATCGATTTTCTTACAAATCGATTTTCTTACAAAAGAAATCGATTTTGGCTTTTAGAAATCGATTTCCACTTGCTGGAATCAATTTCTTCAGCTGGAAACCGATTTCCCAAATCAATTTCCCCTTAAAAAAACATGTTTTTGGCCTTGACACCTAAATAATACTTGTAAATAATTCTCTAAGCTTTCCAACGCATCCAAGATCACCTCAATCGGATGTCTAGAACTTAAGATATGAACAAAATCGTGAAACAGGTTACTTGGACTCGAATGGATCGACTATCCTAAAGGCTGAACTACTTCAACTATGAAATTTTGCACCAAAAACAAGCATAAACAACATATGCAAACATCTATAAGTAAGGATTAACACATATAAACATAAGGGTTGAAAGCATGGTGTCACATAGGGGTCAGAGTTTTACCCTTGTGGCATATGGCATTGAGTCATGTACATCGCATTGCATTGCATGGCTGTTGATGATTACATTTACTTATTGTACATCACCATTCTGCTTTCGAAGATGTCTTATGCTGCTAATTGATTAACATGATATATTGCGATTTATGGTATGCATGTTGGGCATGTTATTACTTGGTGTGTCGTCCCGTGATACTTCTGTTATTTTGTTGTGTTGATACTAAATATGTTCATATGCTGTTTTGTGTGTCGTGCATGTAGTTATCACGTTTAAATCCATATATTGGTCACTCACCCTTGCCTGTACATGTTGGACACCTTGTTGTGCTTTTGGATACGTGTACAGATGCTTCTCAATGATCATTTGGGTCACTTCGGGACCCTGTAGCTTGCGTTTCTTAATGTTGACTACAATACCCTTTCCCGAGTGTCACATTACCGAACTTTTATAAGGCCGAAAATATTTATTGATGTGGAAAATATGATTTTTTTTCTTTTCATAAAGATGTAATGGGATTAGTAAAGGTAAATAATACTAATAAATGAACTTAGATTCTCCATGCATTACTAGAACATACTGTATTATAAATACAGAAACAGAAAATAGAAGACAGAAAAAAGAAAACAGAAATAGTCCTGTATACAAACATAGGTTTAATGCATAACTGACATAAGAATAAAATAAGTACTAGGAGTCATAGCTCCCAAAAGGTACTACAGATACTGACACAGTCTGGCCCAGACAAAATAAAACAGCAAAAGTAGTCTCCCTCCAGACTCAAGGAACTACTGGACTGAACCATCGTCGCATCTATCTGCTCAAACAGCAACAGCAAGTACCAGCAGAAAACATACAAATATGGGTGAGATTCCCGTTCAACAACACAACAAAATAGTACTAGTGAAAACGGGACGACTCACCAGGTAACAGTGCATCCAACATGTTAAATAGCATACTAAAACTCTCAATATAAATCATGTTAAAAGGTTAACAGCATAATATCATGTTAAACAGTTAACAGCACCATATAATGCATTCTTAAACAGAACAACGATGTATAATAGTAAATGTAAACATCAACAGGCATGCAATGCGGTGCAATGTACATGACTCAATGCCAATGCCACTGGGTACTACTCTGACCCCTACTCCATGGAGCTAACAAAAGTGTCGGAGAGAGTGAATGGGAGGACATGTTCCGGTTTCTGCCAGCCATGAGCAAGATGCTACAACATTCGTAACGTGCACGTATCTGGATTTACGGTAACACTCTCGACCAAACATGAAAAGTACGGCATCTAGTAGAGGATATCAGTGTATTGCATGGATTCGCCACGACACAGAAGAATCACCAACTGGTCACATGTCAGCCATTCCAACCCTGATACCTCCAAAAAGATCATTGAAGATCGTCACCGTAAGATTCCCACCCGCATCAAGGTGTAAGCTCAACTCCTAGGCTCAAGGCTTTACAACTATGCACATGAAATGCCAATGCTTACACAGAGCAGATGCGATAAAGCAATGTCTATCCATTGGATAAACCTCAAGGTTCACTAAGGTTCTCTTTCTTAGGAACTACACACGTCTTTGTTTTATAAAACATTTATCCATCGGATAAATATCTCGTGACTCCTTTGAAATGTTCCAAACTTCTTTTCAGCGTGTTTTGTCCTCACTCACACGCTTTCTAGGAAACTTCCCAGAAGGTCACCCATCCCATAATTACTCTAAGTCAAGCATGCTTAACTATAAAGTTCTTATGTTCTAAGCTCCCGAAAAGAAGATAAATCTTGTTGGTATGGGTAGTACCAATCAATTCTTATATGCCTTCCCTTAGCTATACAGTCCCATACCTGCATAACCTCAGGATTCCTTCCACTGTACATTCCCATAATTGCACAATCTTAGGATCTCTCTCTCATTTCGGTTATCACAAGGCTGAATCAATTGAACGATTTACCTGGATCCGAATTATCGGTTCATCATCGAACTACTGTTTCAAAACCCAAAATGTTTCGTGTTTATGTTTATGTCTTATGAATTATGTCTCAAGTCCCAAGCATTATGAATAAGGATTGAGAATCCTCTTAAATAAAGCCTTTCTAAGATATTAATCCCTTGTCTTTCAATTAAGGAAATAAATGTTGATTCACTTAAGTCTTATGAAGTCATTGATGTATTAAGTCATCAATGGTATAGTATATGGTCTTGTTCCACCACATACCATATTTAATTATCCCTTGTCTTCAACTCTAAGTTAATTACTTAACTTAGGTTTTTTTACGTGTAAAAACTTTTACGATTGAGTTAGAAAACTCCTTTTGTAAACCAAACAACTTTTAAAATTGAAAACTCATTTGATTTGAAACAACATTTGAACTACTTACTTTATTTCTAGCATTTTATGAAACGTGAAAGTTGCTTAGCGAGGGTACATTCGCTTAGCTAAATTGAGGCAGTGATACCCCATTTGAAATTCCTATGTCGCAGGGCGAGCAGAAGTTTCGCGTTGAGAGGCTGAGAGCTGTATTTGCTCCTTATACAGATCCTCTGTATCGCGAGGCGAAGATTGTCTCGCGTTGCGAGTCCGAGAACTGTATTTCATACCGACCTTCTGCATAGCGAGGTGATAATTATCTCGCGTCGCGAGGCCGAGAGCTGTAAGTCTTACTGCTCGGTTTAGCCTTCTATCTCGCGTGGCGAGAAAGGTTCCGCCAGGCGAATGCCCTGTTTTCCCTTTGTCTCGCGTGGTGAGACAGGGTTAGCGGGGCGAATAGCCTGTTTTCACTTTACCTTAACTTCTTCGTTATTTATCTTTCTTTGAAGCACTTGATTGAATCAATGACCTATGGCTAAAGAAAAGACATTTTTCACTTTGGTGACACACTTTAAAGGTTAAAACTTCATTTGATCTTTGGATCAAAATCACTTTTTGTTGTTCTTTGAAACATAGGTTATGAAATCATGCTTTTCTTACTTCAAGACTTTGATAGATCAAGAACAAAACATGTTCTTATGTTTCTTCTTACTAAGGCCAGAAGCCTAGTAGGAACAAATGTGAAGATTGCTTCACCCTCAAGACAAGTTATAACTCACAATGTTCATCTAATTATGACAAACAACAAATATATATCATTGCATCATAATCAAGCATAAAGTCCATCACACATCATTTGCATCATAATCAAGCATAAAAGTCCATACTTGATCTAGTGATCAAGGTAGGTTTTTCAACATATATGAAAATGATTTTCATCCAATCACATCATCATAAACATATGCTAGAGCACACTAAAGCATAAACTACACTTATTACACATTGTTCTCCAAGAGAACCAAATTAAATGGTGAACCCAAACCAAAGGGCTTCACCCACACATAAAACTAAACAACCATCTTCACCACCACTATTTTGGTGTGTTGAGGTTCACCCCCCATACCTGTTGATGAGCAGATTCCTGGATCAAAGTCGGTTGATCGGTTCGTGAATCTCCTGATAATCGTCACCAACTACAAACAACCAAACAACCAAACATTAAACAACAATCAAAACAAAACTGAACAATTCTACCTAAGGGTTTCGGCCACCCTAAAGAGAATAAAGCTAGGAATTGATTTTGGTTATCCATTTCAAGGATTCAAAGGCAATAGGTAAGCTAAGGATGAAATCAAGTGTTAGAAATCAAAAATTGATGAAAAACACTATTCATCATCACCTTGTAGGGTTCGACCATATTGGGGATTTAGGGCTATGATGAGAATTGAATCATAAGCTCTTGGGTTTAGGTAGAGAATGATGAAGTGAGTTCAAAGAAATTGGTTTCACATCAAAAGGATTTTTCTACCAATTCCTATGGATTTTCAAAGTTTTGGATCTAAGAAATGGTTTTCATGAAAATGAAGTTTGATCTTGAAATAAAGAGAGATTCAAGAAGCTAGGAGATCATAGAAGTCATCTTACCTAAAAATGAAGGAAAATTGCTCAAGGAATCAAGTGATTCTATCAAGTAATCAAGCTTTGTCAAGAAGAAAATGAAGTTTCTCTCAAGAACAACTATGGAGTTCTATGGGGTGAGGGCTGTGTGCGTGGAGATGAAGGCTGGAAGGGCTGAGTTCAGCCTTTAAAAAGCTCACTTAAGGGCAAAATTGTCATTTGCCAAAAGGGTAAAATGGTAAAAGTGCAAAAGACAAAGGTTAGGGGCATTTTGGTAATTTCGCGTCTAGATTTTCCCGACGGTCATGACGACTCTGGCATACTCTCCCAAATGTCCTGGGATGATGGGATATCAAGATTATCCGTTGGCGACTGTCGGTGAGTCCATATGTGGCTCCGTTCGTCATCCGATTGAGGATTCCACTCGAACGGAAGTCAGGAAGTGATTTTTTTGAAATTTTTGTGTAGTTTAACCAAAACGTAGAGAATCGAATTCTAAGACTTACTGTCTCGTTCACGGGTTCATCTAAGGTTTCTTGAGCAGTAAAATCATACTGTCGGTGTAAAAACGCAGACCGGACTCCGTTTGAGTTTTCAACTCAAAACTTAATCGTAGCTTCCTACGATATCGTCGAGCATGGCTATGGTCTTGGAATATTTTATTTCCATTCCTAAGACCTCGAATAAAATACATACATTAAATTACTGAAGATTTAGAAAACGTGAAAATCGGGGTGTTACATTGACGATAAAGATGTGTGGACTGTTGACGACGAGGCCCAGTCTCATTTGCACGACGTATGCTAGGTAGTAAGCTCTATTGTCCTTAGAGTTTTTTATCAAACTAGCTCTTAGGATTTTCAATGTTTACGTTGAGAAAGTCGGTATATGTATGGTTTGGAACTTCATAATGAAAAACAATTTCAGGAAAACTTATATGTGATGGTTTAGGGTTTGTGAATAAACCCAGTTTATGTGTGTCGTCAAGTATAATGTGATTTTATTATTGTGATGTGTGTATCACTTTTCCGAATTTTTATGCCAAAACTTTTTACACTCGAGTTTTCTGACTTAAAGTAAATTATTTTCCGAAAACAACCAACAATTCTCTTTTAAAATTATTTCCGCACGTGTTCATGATGTAATGCCCAAGGGGGGTGCAACATCCGCCATGTTCCAACACACACGCCCTTAACAGATCTTCTAACGATTGTATCATCCTTTCTGACTAACCGTCTGTTTGGGGATTATAAACCGAACTCAATTGTAGCTTTGTTCCCAAGGCTTTATGCAAACTTTGCCAAAATCGTGAAGTAAACCGTGGGTCTCTATCTGATATGATGCTTGAAGGTACCCCATGTAGTTTCACAATCTCACTGATATATATCTAAGTCAGTTTCTCAATGGAATACTTTATATTGATAGGTGGGAAGTGAGCTGACTTCGTGAGCCTATCAACTATTACCCAAATGGAATCATACCTCTTAGGTTTCCTTGGTAAACACGTCACAAAATCCATTGCTATACCATCCCATTTTCACTCCGGATATCCAACGGGAGTAACATTCCTGATGGCCTTTAGTGTTCAACCTTTGCTTTTTGACACACCGAGCAAGACGCCACATAGTCAATCACATCTCGTTTCATGCCTTGCCACCAAAACAACCGCTTCAGGTCTTGGTACATCTTGGTTGATCCAGGATGCATACTCAACTTGCTCTTATGAGCTTCGTCCAAAATTAACCTCCTTAGCTCTGGGTTGTTTGGCACACAAACCCGTTCTCCTCGACTTAGAATTCCATCTGCTCCTTCGTTGTACTCAGACGTCATCCCTTTTTTAATAATCCCTCGCTTTTTTTCTAGATACTGATCGATCATACACTTGCTTCTCTCGAATCCGATCCATCAGATCTTTCAACACTGTAACCATGCCCACACAAAGCCTTCCTGGCATACTAACCACTGGCAGGTGCATATCTCTGAACTGTTCCAACAACTCATGCTCTTTAACGATCATGCCAGACATATGCAACATTTCCCTACACAGAGCGTCTGCTACCACATTAGCCTTCCCCGGATGATATTGCAACTGGAAGTCATAGTCCTTCAGAAATTCCAGCCACCGTCTCTTTAAGAAATGCCCTTTTGAGGTTTTGATGTATGACAAACAAATATGAATTTTATATGAGTTTTTCAATTTATACACTAATAATGTGTTCAAGTGATTGCAAGTTTATTCATGAAGGAGAAAGTCAAAGGATCAAAGGATAAAGATCAAAGCAAATCAAGAGATTCAAAGATTTAAAGAAGATTATATGGAACAAAGCATCAAGACAAAGTCAATTGAAGATCTCAAGTTCTTAGATGTTTTAGTCAGAATATTACACTTAATCTCTTGATAAGCTCTTGGGAAATAAATGAAAAACTATGTTTTCAAATGAATAATCAATTAAGTTTTTCACGGAAAAGGATTTTCAAAAGATTTAAATGAAAAGGGAATTAAGTGATGTTATACACATGTGTGTTACACATGTGTATCTTCAGTTAATTTACCTATTAAAAGTGAAAATCTTGCTATACACCTGTGTACGCGAAGTGCACACATGTGTATTAAAACTGGTTCTTGAAAAATATATTGCATACATCAATGTATCAGATCATACACCTGTGCATTCAAGAAGAAAGCAAGATGAACACGGATGTACAAAAGAACGTAATCTGTGTATACGTGTATTATAGTTCAGAAATCATTTAATCCACATGTGTACTACACAGATTATTATGTGTCAATTTTTGAAAACTAATTCTATTATGATCTTAACTGATTTTCTAACTTGTCCAACGGATCTATTTCTTCAAATTACTATATAATGACAGTTTAGAAACACTTTTCAACAATCTATGCATTCATAATTTTCAATTAATGAAATCAAAGCTCCCTATTGAGCTTCCTTCTTGAGAGAAAAGTGTGATATTTTCAAAAGTGCTTCAAGTTGTAATATCTGACTTCTAAGGTGAAAATCTTTCATTCAAGTTATGATTTACTAAGTTAAGAGAGGGTATCTCTTAGTTGCAATACAGGGATAGAAGGAATCCTTGGGTGTACAAGGATAGAAGGAATCCTTGGGGTGAAACAAGATTGCTTGGGAAAGTGTTCACAAGGATACAAGGAACCAGAAGGTGAAACTTGTAAAGAATCTTGTAAAGGCTAATCAAGCGCTTGGTTTAAGCTTGAAATTTAGTGGAGAAAACTCACAGTGGAGTGGGGACTGGATGTAGGCGTACCATGCGGAGGTAGCTGAACCAGGATAAATTGGTTTGCGTATTCTTCTACCTCTTAAACTTTATATATTTGTCATATACATGCTTTCATGGTTAGATATGTTTGAATGACTTTTGAAATTAAATCTTTATGCTGAAATCCGTTGTTAAACATTGCTAGAATTGTTTATGCGTTAATGTAATAATCATTAAACAAGTTATAGATTGAATCTTGGAAAACAAATTTCTGAAGTTGTTAGAAAACCATTTTAAAGAAAGTTTTGTTTTTCACAAAGTAGTAAAAAGTTTTAGAACTCAATTCACCCTCCTCTTGAGTGTGTAGCCACAACCAACAAGTGGCATCAGAGCTAAAACTCTTGTTTAAAGCTAATCGCTTCAAGAGCATGGCTACAAATGATATCCTGGGTGATGGGGCTTCCCTAACTCGACCCCCTGCATTTAATGGTAATGCATACATGTATTGGAAAGAAAGGATGTTAATCTTTCTTGAGGCTATTGGTTTTGATGTTCTAGATGCTGTAGAAAATGGACCTTATGTCCCTTTTACTCTTGATGAAAATGGCAGCAAAAAGGTAAAACAAAAAGGCCAATGAAATGATGATGATAAGAAAAGCGTAGGTTATAACTCTAAGGCTAAAAATATAATAACTGCTGCTTTGAGTTATGATGAGTTTTTCAGGGTCTCTATTTGTAAAACAGCCAAGCAAATGTGGGACACTCTTCAAGTAACTCATGAAGGAACAAGCGATGTAAAGCGAGCAAGAATGAATACCCTTGTGCATGAATATGAGCTATTTCATATGAATCATGGAGAACCAATCGATGTGATGCAAAAAAGATTTTCACATATTGTAAATCATCTTGCTGCACTTGGAAACACCATCTCGAATGAGAAGCAAATCAACAAGATTATGAGATGCTTGAGTAGGAAATGGCAACAAAAAATCACTGCAATAGCTGAATCAAAAGACCTTCAAACAATGACAATTGCAAGCCTCCTTGGAAAACTAAAAGAACATGAAATAGAATTGAATAGACTGATTCAAAAAGAAGCTGAAGCCAAGAAGGAAAGAACCATTGCATTGAAAGCTGAAAAATCTATAGAAGAATGTCCATTCCTTCAAAAGAAAGAAAAGATTGATAGAAAGATCAAGAAGGACAAGAAGCCTAAACGAGCATACATTTCTTGGGAGGATAACAATCTTAGCTCAATAGATGATTCCAATTATGAAAAATCAAATTTGTGCTTAATGGCTAATCATCATGAAGACGATGAAGTAATTGATTCTAACTTCGATGAATTACCTTCTTATGAAGAATTGCAAAATGCTTATGAAGAACTTTATAAAGAATCTATTAGACTTGCTAGATTGCTTATTAAGACTAAGAAAACCATCACATGCCTAGAGGAGAAAAATTTTATTTTAAACAAAGAAGTAGATGACTTAAAAATAGAAAATTGTGCTTTAAAAGAAAAATCAGCTACTGTTTTGGATCCACCTATATGTTATAATTGTCCTAAGTTGGAGAAACAAATAAATGATTTGAATGTTGATCTATCTAGACTTACAAGAGGTAAAGACAACTTGAATACATTACTTGGACATCAACAAGAAGTGAAAAAACAAGTTGGTTTAAAGTACAAAACTGAGAAAAAGGCAAACACCTTTATAAAATTGCATGTCTCTCATTATGCTAATACATCACAATATGTTAGATATCATTATTGCAATAGAAAAGGTCATATAGCTTCAGTTTGTAATTTGAGAAATAACCATTCATTGCGAATAAGGCAAATTTGGGTTCCCAAAGGAACTATATCATATTCTAACAATGAAGGACCCACGAAAAGTTGGGTACCTATAGTAGCAACATAAATTCTGTGTTGTAGGTGTGTTTGAAGGCCAAAAGCTCAAAGTGGTATCAAATTGGTATCTTGATAGTGGGCACTCCACACACATAATGGGTAACAATAGAGAAAGAACGTTGATTGAATATTTTTCAATTATAATTATTAATATGTGATTGTGCATCCTTTTGTTGGATTTAGTCAATCTTGAACTGATATGATATGGATTTTGTTTAATAATAAATTGAACAAGTTAGATGAGATTGGAATCATAGAAAGAAGTAAAATTAGATTAGTGGCTAAAAGCATAATTGATCTTTTGTAATTGATGTTTTGATTTGATATCTCATTGTTGAATGCTTGTATGTTCTTAAATGCGTTTTAATTCATGTTTGCATAGGTAGGAATTTGATCAAACTATGTTATACATCGATTTGCTTTTGTATTTTAATTGTTAGAATCAGAACATAGATTGAGTACATAGATGTATTAAACATATTTAATATTGAAGTGTTTGTACATAGGCTGCATACATAGATGTACTTCGTGTTTTTAGTTGATTAAGTATCAGTACACAAGTTAAGTACACAGATGTATTGCCTAAATAGAATACTGGACCATCAATACACAGGATATGTACACATATGTATATATTAGTTCAGGAACTTAGTTTTCCTTCTGATGCGCTATACACAGATTATGTACATAGATTCTGATAAATTTCTGAAATGTAAACTCTCTGTTCACTCGTATACACAGATGTACATTTTCATACATGGATGTATTAAAGGCAAAAATGCTAAAAAAAAAAAAAACACAGATGCATCCGCTACACTTAAATACATAGATGTATATAATCGGTGTACAAACTTCAGGATTAATTCCTAAACTAAATTTATGATTTGTGTTTGTTCTGTTTTGATATATTGCTCTTACCATGTCATGAATCATCTTTATGAATGCAATATACTTTTCAGCTTGGTTAATCTCTTTTATAGTTCTATAGTTCTTTTTGATAATGACAAAGGGGGAGATATACCATATATTATCAGAACATTAAAAGCTGGATATTAAAATTGATTTATGCTTTGATATTCAAAAGGACTTTCTATTATAACACTTGATCTTTGCAAGATGTATATGAGAGAGGTGGAGAATCAAAGACAAAGAAGGTCACATGAAATCAAATTCACCCATGCTTAATGATTGCTACACTCTAATATAAAAATTGAAAGGTTAAGTATGGTAAGGTTTGTCATAATCAAAAAGGGGGAGTTTGTAAGAAATGGCCTTTTGAGGTTTTGATGTATGACAAACAAATATGAATTTTATATGAGTTTTTCAATTTGATTATACATTAATAATGTGTTCAAGAGATTGCAAGTTTATTCATGAAGGAGAAAGTCAAAGGATCAAAGGATAAAGATCAAAGCAAATCAAGAAATTCAAAGATTTAAAGAAGATTATATGGAACAAAGCATCAAGACGAAGTTAATTGAAGATCTCAAGTTCTTAGATGTTTTAGTAAGAATATTACACTTAATCTCTTGATTAGCTCTTGGGAAACAAATGAAAAACTATGTTTTCAAATGAATAAGCAATTAAGTTTTTCATGGAAAAGAATTCTCAAAAGATATTAAATGAAAAGGAAATTAAGTGATGTTATACACTTGTGTGTTACACATGTGTATCTTCAGTTAATTTACCTATTAAAAGTGAAAATCTTGCTATACACCTGTGTATGCGAAGTGCACACATGTGTATTAAAACTGGTTCTTGAGAAATATATCGCATACATCAATGTATCAGATCATACACCTGTGTATTCAAGAACAAAGCAAGATGAACCCAGATATACAAAAGAACGTAATCTGTGTATACGTGTATTATAGTTCAGAAATCATTTAATACACATGTGTAATACACAGATTATTATGTTTCAGTTTTTGAAAACTAATTCTGTTATGATCTTAACTGATTTTGTAACTTGTCCAACGGGTCTATTTCTTCAAATTACTATATAAGGACAGTTTAGAAACACTTTTCAACAATCTATGCATTCAGAATTTTCAATTAACGAAATCAAAGTTTCCTATTGAGTTTTCTTCTTGAGAGAAAAATACGATATTTTCAAAAGTGCTTCAAGTTGTAATATCTAACTTCTAGAGTCAAAATCTTTCATTCAAGTTACGATTTACTAAGTTAAGAGAGGGTATCTCTTAGTTGTAATACAGGGATAGAAGGAATCCTTGGGGTGAAACAAGATTGCTTGGGAAAGTGTTCACAAGGGTAGAAGGAACCAAAAGGTGAAACTTGTAAAGAATCTTGTAAAGGTTGATCAAGCGCCTGGTTTAAGCTTGAAATTTAGTGAAGAAAACTCACAGTGGAGTGGGAACTAGATATAGGCTTACCATATGGAGGTAGCTGAACCAGGATAAATTGGTTTGCGTATTCTTCTAACCCTTAAACTTGATATATTTGTCATATACATGCTTTCTTGGTTAGATATGTTTGAATGACTTTTGAAATTATATCTTTATGCTGAAATCTGTTATTAAACATTGCTAGAATTGTTTATGTGTTATAATAATCATTAAAAAAGTTATAGATTGAATCTTGGAAAACAAATTTCTAAAGTTGTGAGAAAACCATTTTAAAGAAAGTTTTGTTTTTCACAAAGTAGTAAAAAGTTTTGGAACTCAATTCACCCCCTCTTAAGTGTGTAGCCACAACCAACAGTCTCTACCTCATTTTGAGCTCTTTCTGATCAAATAGGTACTTCAGACTCTTATGATCACTGAAGACATTGAACATCGAACCATACAAGCAGTGCCTCCAAATCTTCACGCAAAGACCACCACTGCTAATTCCAGATCATGGGTAGGGTAGTTCTTTTCATGCACTTTCAATAGCCTTGAAGCATAAGCTACCACTTTCCGATTCTGTATCAGTACACAGCCTAACCCCTGGTATGAAGCATCACAGTACACTTCAAAAGGTTCACTTGGGTCTGGTAACACTAACACTGGCGAAGTTGTCAACCTCTTCTTCAACTACTGAAAACTCCTCTCACAGGCTTCAGTCCATTCAAAAGCTTTATCCTTTTTTGTCAACTGAGTAAGGGGTCCTACGATCTTAGAAAATCTTTCAATGAACCTCCAATAATACCAAGCCAAGCCCACAAAATTGCGTATCTTAGTCACTGTTGTTGGTCTCTCCCACTCAAGAACTGCTTCAATTTTTGACGGATCCACATCAACTCCTTCCTTTGAAATCACGTGACCCAAAAACTGCACCTCGTCGAGCCAAAACTCATGCTTAGATAGCTTCGCATACTACTGTTTCTCCTTCAGAATCCGAAGAACCACACTAAGATGTTCAGCGTGCTCCTCCTGATCCCGGGAATAGACATGTCTATGAAGACAACGACAAACTTATCTAGGTAGGGATGAAAGATCCTATTCATATCATCCATGAATATGGCTGGAGCGTTCGTCAACCCAAAAGGCATCACAAGGTACTCATAGTGCCCATAACGTGTTCAAAATGCTATCTTTGGTATATCCTCTGCCTTCACACGAATCCGGTGATAATCCGATCGCAGATCGATCTTGGAGAAAACTGCCGCTCCCCTCAACTGATCCATTGAGTCATCTATCCTTGGGAGAGGATACTTGTTCTTAATAGTATCCTTGTTCAACTAGCGATAATCCACACATAAGCGACAAGCTCCATCTTTCTTCTTTACTAACATCACTGGAGCTCCCCAAGGCGATACACTGGGTCTAACAAACTGTTTCCCCAACAGATCCACCAACTGCTCCTTGAAGGTTTCCAACTCTGTAGGTGCCATAGATACGGTGTCATAGACACGGGTCTTGTTCCTGGTATAAGATCCATCAAAAACTCGATGTCCTAAACTGACGGCAAACCTAGTACGTCTTCAGGAAAGACTTCCAGAAACTCGTTCACGACAGGTACATGCTCTAAGACTAGCTCACTCTTGATGTCCAAAGAAGATAGTAACATGTATCCTTGAGCTCCTTCTCTCAAAGAAGCGTTTACTTGGTTGATAGTCAAAAATCCAGAATTCTCAAAACTAGGAAGGATTAGGATTTTATTTGAACAACGTAACAGGATATGGTTAGAAGATAACCAATCCATCTCTAAGATTACATCCATTTGAGAAAGAGGAAAATAGATCAAGTCAATCAAAAACTTCTTATCTTTTACAGAAATAGAACAATTCAAACAAACTTTAGCAGTTATAACAGGCTTTGCAGTATGTGTAGAAATCACTAAGTCAAAAGGTAATGAAGACACGGATAATCCCAAAAGGTTCACACAATCATAGACAATAAAGAAATGCATTGCACCTGAATCAAACAGTGCAGTCAAAGTTTTACCTGCCATGATGCACTGACCATGGATCAAGTCCTCATTCTGAGAAGGCTCAGCACCACTCACGATATAAACTCTACCCTTCGCCTTAGGCCTTGCTACTTGCACATTGTTGACAGACAGTTCTGCTTTTGATTGTACACAGTCTCGAGAGATATGCCCCAGTTTCCCACACCTGAAGCATATTATCCCCTCGATTGAGCAGTCTCTTGTGGCATGATTCTTTCCACACTTCAAGCACTTGGTTGGGGCATTCCCTGACTGACTGAAACCCCCACTGCTTCCTCCTGTAGAACGTTGTTGCTGATCCTATTGCTTCGGATAGGGCCTCCACTGAGATCTGTTGTTACGACCATTGCTTCGTTTGTGGAATCTAGCCGGTCCAGAACTTTATGCTCGCTTGTCCTTGCTAGGCTCCAAGCTCTCGATCAAACGACACTTCTCCATCAGCTTAGGAAATACAGCTATCTCCAGAGGAACCACAACCCTTTTTAACTCAAGCCTTAGACCCCCTTCGAACTTTCTGCATTTCCACTCTTCTCTTGGGTTGTCTAAAAAGTATTTTGAAAACTTTGCCAAACTCTCAAACTTGGCCCCGTACTCAGCTACAAACATCCCTCCTTGTTTCAGCCGGAGAAACTCTATCTTCTTCTCGTGCCTCGCACTTGCAGGAAAGCATTTCTCCATAAACTTCCCTTTGAACACATTCTAGTTTATAACTTATTGGTCATGTATCAGCACCTGGCGCGCTCCTTCCCATCAGTATCCAGCATCTTCCACCAGCATATAAATCGCGTAGGTCACTTTATCGCTCTCGGTGCACCTCATAGCTTCAAAAATCTTCTGCAAAATCTGGATCCAACGCTGTCAGGATTGAACTCACCCTTGAACTGAGGTGGGTTCCTATAGAGGAATTCATCCAGTACACCCCCAGCAGCTCTCTCATCTCGTTGGACCATCGTAGCAGCCATCTCCCGTATGGCGTTGAGAGCAGTTTTCGGGTTTTAAGCAACCATCACTACCTGCAAAACCAGAATTGTCAAGCCCAAAGGACCCCCAACACAACCAAAACAAACAACATTATCTTCCTTACAGAGATAATAACAGAGAAATACACAGAGAACACACAGCACAAACAAGACAGGCCAAAATCACAAACTCGAAAGACTCGGCCAGCTCTGATACCAAATAATGTAAAACCCTTTCCAGAGTATCACATTCCCAAACAATTATAAGGCCGAAAATAATATTAATGCGGAAAATACGAGTTTTCTTTTTTTTTTTTGTATTGATGAAATACAATTTGTAAAATAAGTAATAATGAATAAACATAAGTTCACCATGCATTTCTAGGAATCATAACATCGTAAAGTGCAGAAACAGTAAAGAGTACAGAATACAGACATAGGTCCAAGCCTAACTGAAATTAAATACATAAGTAGATACTAGGAGACGCAGCTCCTCCAAATGTACGACTGACAACTGGACACAGCCTGGCCAAACAAAACAACACAGAGGAGTCCCCCTCCGGACTCAAGGTAGACGTTGAGCTAAGTCGTCGTCACACCTATCTTCTCAAGCAAAAAAAGAAACACAAGCAGAGAAGAGATATAGATATGTGTGAGATTCCCAATCATCAACACAACAAAACTTTAAAGGTAAAAACGGTACGATACGCAAGATAACAACATACTAATCATGCATATCATACACCTCAATATCTCAAATTATTCAATCAACAACATAAGGCATCATTAACACAGGGTAATAATGTATAACAAGTAAATGTATCATCAACAGTCATACAATGCAATGCGATGTACATGACTCAATGTCATATGCCACAAGGGTAAAACTCTGACTCCTACTCCATGGAGCTAACAAAACATCGGAGAGATTGAATGGGAGGACAAGTTCCATGTACGCCACCCATGAGCAAGATGCTACAACATTTGTAACGTGCACGTATCTGGCTTTTACGGAAACACTCTAAACCAAACATGAAAAGTACGGCATCTAGTCGAGGATATCAGTGTATTGCTCGGAGTCGCCACGATATAGAAGAGCTACCAGTTGGTCACATGTCAGCCTTTCCAACCCTGATACCTCCAAGACTATTTAAAACGTCACTGTAAGATTCGCACCAGCATCAAGGTATAAGCTCAATCAAGGCCTTACAGACTCATGCAACATAATGTCAATGCTTACACAAAGCAGATGCGATAAAGCAATGTCTATCCACCGGATAAACCTCAAGATTCTCTTAGGTTCTCTTCCTTAGGAACTATATACGTTGTTAATGTTTCAAATTTCTTACCTACTGGGTAAATCTCGTGATCCCTCCGAGATCGAGTCATCACAAGACTAAAACAGTTGAACAACTTCCTTGGATCCGAATCACCAGTCCATCATCGAACTACTATTTCAACCCAAAACGTTTCATGTTTGCGTTGGTGTCTTATGAATTTATATCTCAAGTCCGAAGTGTTATCAATAAAGATTGAGAATCCTCTTAGATAAGTCTTTGATCCTTTCTAAATTAGAGATTCCTTGAGTATCAAATAATGAAATGAGTCTTAATTCACTTAAGTCTTATGAAGTCATTGATGAACTAAGTCATCAATGGTATGGTATATGGTCTTGTTCCACCATATCCTATACTTGATTATCTCTTTTCTTTTCGTCTAAGTTAATTACTTAACTTAGGTTTTTCGCGCGTAAAACTTTATGATTGAGTTGAAAACTTTTGATTTAAAGACTTTGTAAACCAAAACCTTTCTAATTGAAAACTCATTTGATTTATAGAAACTTGATTACTTACTTGAATTAAAGCGGATCAATTAACTTGAAAAGGGTTTCCTTTCTAACTTAGTGTGCAACCGTGATCTAAGTTCGCGTAAAAGAAATAGAATTTCATTTAGTTTTCAAACTATGATTCAATTAAATCAAAACTTTATCATAAGGTTCTCATTATAATTTTGAAGGTTGAATATGAAATTGATTTGGTTTTGAAATGAATGTGACTTCATATTAAACTTAAGGTACTTCACATTAATTTACTTTCATGAAATTACCTTTATCATTTTGTTTTTAAAACACTTACTTAATTGATTAAACTATATCTAAGGCAAAACACATTTTTACCTTAGTTAAAAACACAAAGTGGCCGAAACCCTAGTTGATGTTTGGATCAAAACTACTTCTTGTTTGTTTTTGAAACACAAGTTACTAAAATACTTATTAGCTTTCAAAAACATTGAAGTTCAAGAGCAAGTTCATGTTCCTCCTTTGCTTTCTATGACGGCCGAACCCTAGTACTAACAAGGTGTGAATATTTTGCTTCACCAACATGTTAAGTAATAGCTCAAAATACTCACAACAATATGATGAACAATAATCATACATCATTTAACCATAAACAAGCATAAAAATCATTACTTGATCTAGAGATCAAAGTGGGGTTTTCAACATACATGAAAACATTTTTCCAACCAAGCAAATATCATCACAAACACATAATAAGCATAGAAACCTTATTACAAACATGTTCTCATAGAGAACTTCACCAACAAAGTAGTGAACTCAAGCTAGGGTTTCACCCACACCAACCATAAAACAACCATTTTCAACTTCCATCAATTTTGGTGTGATGAGGTTCACTCCCACATACCTTTAGTGAAGAGGTTTTAGTGAAAGAAACTCCAAGCACCTTAAACCAAAAGGTGGCCGAACCTAAAGGGAAAGAAAAGACAAGATTGTGAACTTGTTTTCATGGAAATGAAGAACTAGAATATGATTATTCAAAGTAATAAGTAAGGAAATGAAAAAGAAAAGGATTCAGAAGCTCACCAACACAAGAACAACTTCAAGGTTTGGATGATGTTCTTGAGGTTGAAGAACAAGCTTCTCCAAATCAAGAAACTTCCTTCACCAAAGTTGATCCTTAGACCAAGACAAGGTGAAGTGTGATCTTAGAAATGGAAAAGGAAGTTTGGTTGGTATATTATGAGGAAGAACCGAATGGAGAGTGAAGAGAGGATGATGGGTGTTCTTTGAGTGATATAGCCGAATGGCCTAGGGAGCTTATCACCAAAAATTTGGTTAAAGTGTAATGGAAATTGCGTAAGAGAAATGGATGGCCAAGATGGATGCAAGTACATAGGTGTTGACATCTTGTTAAAAGGTGATAAGATTAACCAAAACTAGGTAGTTTAGCTTTTTCTATAAAAGGAAAGTTGACAAAGTTGAAAGGTTGTCATAATTTTGACAAAAAAGTGACATCGTCTCATGAAACGTGAAAAGCAGTCACAAACTTCTCCCGACTTTGGGCCAAAGTAACTTTCCAGCCCCGGGCCAGATTACTCCCCATCCCTGGTACGTTTCCCAAGGTAAAGCGGTCCCAGTTAAAATAATAATATTTTTATCGATTCCGACTTAAAACAACATAACAGTCTCAAAACAATATCTTATCATCATTAAACTCATAATTAAAATTCAAATATGAGTTTCCAATTATTAACTATATTTATGATTATTATTAATCAAATTGTGTTCTCAGTCAAGTTATTCATACAAACAGTTACAAAGTCAGATATAAGATTTTTCGAATGTTACAGGATTAATCAACCTATTTTGCCTTTAAAAATATTTTTCTGAAAAGGAAAAGAATTAAATGGAAATAACTCAATGATCAGTGAATTGTAGTAATGACTATTAATTAGTAGATTTAAAAAAATATTAAAAATATTAAAAAAAAATGGTTGATCTTGGTTACTGTAACACCCCGATTTTTCACTGCTTTTAAGGTTGATAATATATAAAAATGAGTTTATATTTTATCCGAGGTTTAGAGTATGATTTTGAATAAACCAAGATCATTTCTATACTCTAAATTATCGTAGGGAGTTACGGTTAAATATTGGGTTGAAAATTCAAACGGAACCCAGTTTGCGTTTTCACTGACAGTAAAATTTTACTGATCAGAAAACCTAATTTTGACTTGTGAACGAAACAGTTAGGTTTTAAATCGAATTTCAAACGACTTTGGTTATTTTGAAATTTTTCACTAAAAAGTGAAATAATATATGTTATTGTGGCGAAATCTTAAATCGGGTGAATAACAGAGATGAATACGGAATTACCGAGACTTGCTAAGGGATAAAGCTCAAGTCCTCTCAAGGACAACTCACCTAGGTGAGTCATGCATGTGACTCACCAAGGTAATGATGAGTTAGTGGCAATTGAACAATTATGTCCCTAAACCTTTGGTGAAATGTCCATTTTATCCCTACGTGAAATTACTCTTTTATCCCTAAAAATTAACAAAGTGGACACCCTTGTCCCTCACCTACCTCATGCCTAAGAGTCCCCATTCAAGCCCTTCACCCATTTCTTTTCACTTCATCCAAATTTCTTCATTATCTTACTTTTCTCAAAGAAGGACTTAGGCTAAAATTGTGAAGGGGAAGCTTGAATCTTGCAAATCTTCATCATCCAAGAGGTGAACTTCACTCACCTTGATCTATAAGCTCTAAGTTCTTCATATACTTTCTTGATTCAAGGCCAAAATCACATGTTTCAATTCTAGGGTTTTATGTTAAAAAATCTCTAGAAAATTATAGAAAAATCCTATGATCATGAAACCAATTTCTATGAACTTATCATGATGTATATAATGATCATTTAGAAGCATGAACCCAAAAGAAATTTCTTCCCTATTTTTCCCAAGCTTGGTCAAACCCCCACCCATTTGGTTGAATGGGTTTTGGTTCAAATTTTTGATTAAGGAGTATTGATTAGGTTTCTATCATAATTAAGGATTGTAACACCCCGATTTTCAAATTTTTTTAATTAAACAGTATTTATGAATTTGTATTTTATTAGAGGGTCTAGAGAGTGAAATAAAATAAACTAAGATCATAGTCAAGCTCTACGATATCGTAGGAAGCTATGGTTAAATTTTGGGTCGAAAACTCAGATGGAGCCCGATCTGCTTTTTTCATTGACAGTAGTGTTTTACTACTATAAAGACCTAATTTGGACTCGTGAACGAGATAGTTAGTCTTAGAATCACGTTTACTACATTTTTGCTAAAATTGGTCTTGACCTTCAAAAATGAAAAATAATATAAACTATTCGGGCGAAAACTCGAACCGGGAGCCAAACAAAGCCGAATAGGGATTTAGCGGGACCCGCTAACTGATAAAATTGATGTCACATCAAGTCACATCACATTAGGATGCGTGCCAATGTCTTGATGACGTTAGAAAATATCTGAACGCGTTCACACTGTGAAAAGACCAAAATGCCCTTGGTCTTTTTCCTAAAGGACATCGTGTCCCTAAAATATCTATAAAAAAAAAAGTTCGATGACTCACCCTCCCTCACTCTTTTTCACTCAGCCAGCTCTCTCTTTCTCTCCCCCTCCATCTTCTTCTTCTTCCTTTCTTTTTCTTCTTCTTCCTCCAGTCTCCATTTTCTTCCTTACTTTTCCTCCATTTTTCTCATGCTTCCACAAGGATTTTCAAGAAACTGAAGCAAAGTTGATCACCTCATCCTCCTCTATCATCTAAGGGGTATAGACTTCACTCTTGAGCTCTCAATCTTCATTTTTCTCCATTGAAAGTTCATGGTTCCAAGGTTGTTCTTCAAACTTCAAAAATCTCTAGAAAATGGTACAAAAATCCTTTTAATGCCAAACCAATTTCTATAATCTTGTTTCATCCTCTACTATCATAATCCAAGAGCATGAAATCAAATAATCTTCCTAGCTTATTTAACTAAGAGGAACCGAGCCTATGCATTTTGGGGGGGGGGGGATGGGTTTTGTTCAATTTGTGTGAAATGATTCTTGATTTCACCTATTTCATTGCCTGATCATGTAATCCAAGTGATTTGGAAGCCAAATCAAACTCTCACCTATTTTTAGAGGTGATGGCCGAAACCCTATGTTTTTGGTTGAAGGGGTTTTGGTTCAAATCTTTGACAATTGATCATGGACTATGTCTTAGGTATGCTTAAGGATCCTTAATCCAAGAGTTAGTAGAATTTCAACATCCCTAGCCTATTTAATTAAATAGGGGCAGCAGCCTATTCCTAAGGATTAGGGGGTTTGTGATTTAACTGTATTGATTTCTGGTTGTGGTATGTTGTAGAGAATTCGACGGTGTTCGAACGTTCGACAGCGCGCATGATTGACAGTTGCGGAGATGCAGCCAGAGTCGCATGGGAACATCACTAAGGTGTGGGAAAGAACCATAATATCGTCGGGGAGGCAAGATTTAAAATAATATATATTGATATGCATAGGACGACCCAAACCCTACTAGAGGTCATTTGACCCTTAGTATGATTTTACTATATATCGAGGTTGTATGATCAGTGATTGGATGTTTAATATGATATGTATGATGTTTATGTTATGCCTATTATATGCTTATGATTAATTAAATGTTATTTATTTGTGAGTTGATTGTTGAATCTGTTTCTGGTTGTTATTGATGTGCTGTTGTGATTGTCGATGCCTTAGTAGAGATAGGCAGTAAATTCTGATGTGTTGGGAGATGAATGTATGGTGAGAAAGTCGAGGTGTGTGTGTGTGTATATATATATATATATATATATATATATATATATATATATATATATATATATATATATATATCGTAGTGCTCAACCTAGAGATATAGTGGATCTGTTGATGTTGTGATACAAAGTCAATACCCGGTTAAGCCAGAGGAAAGTTGGTCGTGGTTGTTTATAAGTCGTGGTTGAGGCACTAAGTGTTGATCCTGAGATGAGTCGGTGAGATTCATGTTGCATAGTTTTTGTTCATCACTGTGTTGGCATATGGGCGATTCCGATCTTACCTGCGGGGAGATGATCGTACCTATTAGTTGTTAACGGACGGGCGAATGTCCCGACCTGGCCTGCGGGCGGGGGGATATGTCGTTACCATAAGTTACGTTGTTAACGGGCGAATATTCTGACCTAGCCTGTGGGCGGGGGAATATGTCGTACCCAAGACGAGTTGAGCCTGCGGGCTGTTGGCCGAAACTTGCATTACAAGGGGTGGCACAGAGATGAACGAGACATCTTGATCTGCTGGGGATGTCACGTCATGATCGCGTCCATATAGTTATCAGTTGCACGAGTGTGAGAGACAGTAGTTAAGAGAGCATTATCTGGGAGTTGTTTGGTTATCACTGTTATGTTGTTGAGTGTTGCTATCTATATAAATTATTTTATATAGCTGTTTTCCCATATATGATGAATTGTTGTTTCTTATCCCCTATATTTTCTCTATGTCATATTTTATTTATTCTCAACCGCACGAGAAGATCTTGTTGAGGAATTGCCAGAGGAGATTGATGGCATACCTGTTGAGCCTGATGCTGGTGGGAGAGCCTCGGATCCCAATGCTGGAGGACCTTGAGCTACTCTATGCATAGGACGACCATCTCCGAGAGACTGACTACTCTCAGCGAAGAGTAGTGTTTACGGGCCCGACTACCGTATACGTTAGAGTCGTGGTTGGGTAGACATTCTTAGTTTTGTTATGGCCAGTACATGGGTTTGAGTGAAATGTGTTTTTGGGGCCAAGAGAGGAAGTCTGATGTATTTTATTTTATTGCATATGTTAATATTAGTTGCGTACTCTGAGATAATTGGTATCAGTTATTGTAGCCTCTACTGATGGAGCCAGTACCCTTATGTATGTATAAATTATTATGGTATCAGTGTGTTGTTTGTTTTAAATATTTTCGCATTTTATATTGCTAGCCTCATTTTATTCGAGTTTGGGTTACCAATGGGACCTCCGAGCAAGGGGTTGTCTCAAGGATCATAGATCCAAGAGATGGTAAAATTTTAACATCCCTAGCCTAATTTAATTGAGAAGGCCAAATCTATACCCTAGAGGATCAATAAGTTTTTTTTAAAGCTTAAATTATACTACGTTTGTGTGGTGAAGGATCGATAGAATAGTCGCGAGTTGGTGATTCGTGAAGTACGCTTAGATCACGGGAGTTGGTGATTCGTTGTAAAACCCCGATTTTTCACGCTTTCTGATACCAGTAAACTATATAAATGAGTTTATATTTTTATCTGTGTTGTAGAAAATGATTTTGGAAAAACTAAAATTATATTCATGCTCCATGCAATCGTAGGAACCTACGGTTAAATTTTGGGTCGAAAACTCAAAGGAGCCCGGTCTACATTTTCACGGATTGTAGTATTTTACTACTATAAAGACCTAATTTTGACTAACGGTCAGAACCATTAGTCTTAGAATTTAATTCTCTACATTTTTGCAAAAATACCTCCTGACGTTAAAAAGTGAAAATAATATATTATATTCGGGCCAATAATCGAACTGGAAGACGATTGGAGCCGTAGAAGGATTTAACGAGACCCGCGAACGGATAATCTTGATGTCACATCAATGTCAAGTCACCTAGGGACTTGTGCCAGTGTCCTGATGATTTTCAAAATATCTCAACGTGAAATGACCAAAATGCCCCTGGTCTTTTAGCAAAATTACCAAATTACCCTTTTGCTTAATTACAAGTTTGCCATTGAAGTTAAAAAATATCTCACTCACCCTCACCTCCTTAGGCCATTCGGCCAAACCCCTTCCCCACTCTTCTCTCATTTTTCATTTCTTTCTTCTTAAGTTCTTCTGTGTTTTTCAGTTGAAAACCTTATAAACTTGAAGATTTTGAGTGATTTCAAGCTAGTTTCCTTCAAGGAAGTCATCAAGGTCGTAGTAACTCTCTTCTAATTCCCTCAATCTCTCTTTTCATCCCTTAAAATCATAGTTTCATGGAGGTTAGGGTTTTTGACCCATAAACTTCAAAAATCCATGAAAAATTATAGAAAAATCCTTTTAATCCCAAACCAATTTCTTTGATCTATGTTCATGGTAGTCTTTCATAATCCAAGAGCTTAGAGCCAAGAAATTCCTCTAACCCATATGGGCATGTGAGGGCCGAACCTACCCCTTTGTGGGAGGGTAGGATTTTTTTGGTTTTTGGTGTTTTAAGCTTGCATCTAGGGTTATCTCACTTAGTTAGGGTAGAATCCAAGAGATGGGAATTTTTGGAGCTCCCTAGCTATTTTTAGTGGCATAAGGCTGAACCCTAGAGGAAGAGAATTAGGGAGAATTTTTGTGTTTTGTGTTAATGCATTGATTGATTGTATGTGTGTAGTGATTGTCGGATAATCGGGCGAGAGATCGGACGAAGTTCAGATCGATCGGGAGATTTGCTATTACATCGGGAACTCCAAGAGGTAAGGGGAGATAGCCTGAGGAATTCAAATTCCGACAGCTATGTGCTGTGATTGTATATTTGGGATGTAATTATTTATCTGTGTTTGATTGTTTGTGGCATGATTTATTTTACTGCTGATAATTTTACTATGCATGAGATACCTGCTTATGTGTGATTATCTGGTATGGCATTGAAAATTATGTATTGATGTATTTTGTGACTGTGATGATGAGTTATTTCATTAAAAGATCTAACACCGGTTAGAATCCGATAATATGGAATATAAAAGCTTTAAAAAGCTTGGGATGTGGAATAAAAAAAAAATAATAACATTAAATTATTTTTCAATGAACTTTGAGAGAAAAAGAAACAATTTGGCTTTGTAGAATAAAATAATAATAAATACTTGCTTTTAAAAGGTAAGTTGACTTAAAGGGTAAAATGGAGAAAATTTGACTTTAATGAAGAAAGATGAAGTTTTTAAGGTGAATAGTATTTTTGGAAACTTTATTAGTTTTTAGAGTAATAAAGTAATTTCTTTTAAGCAAAATTGTTTTTGGGAAGCGTGATTTCGAAGTATTTGGTTTTATCCAAGAGAAAGAGTTTTGTCTTATGAACCGTACTTCAAAGCATTTCATTTTACCAAAATACGACGAAAAGAGAAAACAAGTGGTTTTCAACCACGAGTTTTGTTTTATGGAAAACCGATCCCGAAGGCTTAGTGTAAGCTTCGGAGATTTGGGTTTTGGTTTTTGGAGTTTTAAACAAAAATGTGGCTTTTGGTTTGGAACCTTGAAACCGAGACGTCGGGATTCTAGGGTTCTACAGAACACGTGGATCAAGGATCCGTGTTAGTGTGTTGGTCCTGTAGGCTTGTGGACAATCTTTGTGGTCCTATAGGCCTAAGGACGTGTTTTGAGCTGTAAAATCCAAAAATCCGAAACTGGTGCATCAGTCGGGGATTTTTGGGTTTGAGTTGTGTGGACTGTGTGTCCCCTTTTTTTGGTTAAATGGACAGTGAGTCCTCTTTGGTTAATCGGACTGTGTGTCCCTTTTGAGAAAATATTGAAAAGACTTACGAGTCGAAGAAAAGATGTGGTGGTTGATAGCTTTGAACTTCAACGAGGAAATAATGATACGACACAGAAAAACATACAAAAACAAAAAGTTTTCTCATGCAGTTGTTGTTAGGCAGACGTGATCAACTTAAATAAGCGAGATCAGTTTCGCTTAGCGAGACCCATTTCGCTTAGCGAAATTCCCCAGATTTTGAATCCTTCAAACAAGAATAAAGCAATATTCAATATAAATCAACTGATATATATGTCATGTGCCCTACGAACAAAACAGTTATCACACTCGATAACATGTGCATCAGACACACTACCCTTTTTCTAACACAGTTAGTACCCAATGTGGATATAACTGTCAATGCTAGTATACTTCCTAAACCACAGAGTCCGATATTAGAATCGAACTGCTCTGATAACAATAAATGAGACGACCCGCCATCCCATCAGTAGAACCTAAGATATTAACTAACCTTAATCGCATAATAAACGTTAGCGCGCCTTATTAATACGAGGTGAAGCGTAAAATTGAGCGTGAAAGCAAAACAAATATACGGCACGCAACGCTTCAGAGTACACAGCTTAAAATATAAAGAAATATATCGCATACATCATTACCCAATCAGTAGGGCTACAATAATAACGTAATACATAGAGTATATTAGTACAGACGGAAATCAAATTACGTAAATAAGCCAAGAGACAGCTCTCCGGCTAACCACGATCACTGCCCAACCTCTCGAGGCTAGGGTCCGTGGCACGTCCTCCGGCGTCAGGTTCGTACGGAATGCCATCCAGCTCCTTAGCAACTGGTTCCTCTTCGGGATCTTCCCATAAAATAAAAAATAACACATATAGAAAATAAAGGGAGATAATAATCATAATTCATCAATATGGGAGAGGGGCATCAGTACAGTATATCTATATACGTACATCACACCACACGATTAATCATACAACACAACCTCATCCATCTCTTAAATCACCCATCACAATCATCTCAAAAGTCATTCTCTCGGATAATCCTATAAAAGGGATACTAATCCTATGTATACGCTGACTTCCCTATGTGCATGTCGGCCGATACATCACGTCCCCAGTTGGACATCCCCGTCGGGATTACATCATATCACATCCCCCATTGGACATCCCGCCTCGGGATTTAAAGTAACATCCCCAATTGGATATCCCCCTTTGGGACAAAATGCTGTGGTATGAAATGATACGAAAATGCAACAAACATCTATCTCAGATTGATATCGGAACCTCACGCCTAAACACTCATCCACGACCACGACAATTCGCATCACATCAACATCAACATCAGCATCACGATGCCTTGCGTCGATGAGCCGCAGCTCCACGGTCAGGACCACCACGATATCAACCCGAACAACATCATCACTCACTATACTCTCATCAACAATCAACCACCAGTCAAATCACAATAACATTACAACAGTAATTCATTCTAGTGCGGATATCATCATAAAATCGCATAGCGGTAAATCACACAGGCAGTTCAACAAATTAAAGCAACAGATAATCAAATAATTAAATCAACACATCTACCTCAATCAATTACATCATCCATAATATCAACTTAGTGGTGATAGCCCAATATCAGGAGAACCTAAGATATTTACTAACCTTAATCGCATAATAAACGTTAGCGCGCCTTATTAATACGAAGTGAAGCGGAACATTGAGCGCGGAAGCAAAACAAATATACGGCACGCAACGCTTCAGAGTACACAGCTTAAATTATAAAGAAATACATCGCATACATCATTACCCCATCAGTAGGGCTACAGTAATAACGTAATACATAGAGTATATTAGTACAGACGGAAATCAAAATACGTAAATAAGCCAAGAGACAGCTCTCCGGCTAACCATAATCACTGTCCAACCTCTCGAGGCTAGGGTCCGTGGCACGTCCTCCGACGTCGGGTTTGTACGGAATGCCGTCCAGCTCCTCAGCAACTGGTTCCTCTTCGGGATCTTCCCATAAAGTAAAAAATAACACATATAGAAAATAAAGGGAGATAATAATCATAATTCATCAATATGGGAGAGGGGCATCAGTACAGTATATCTATATACATACATCACACCACACGATTAAATCATAGGATACAACCTCATCCATCTCGATTTCCTGTAGCCATAACTCAGCAACTTCCGGATTATACTCCCCATGGAATTGGGGAGGATTCCCCTTCATGAAGGCATTTAGGATGGTGTTTACTACTTCGCCTCCTCTGACCTGATTCTGCTGTTGTCTAGCATCCCCCTCTTCCTGTCGCTGCATGAACTGAGCGTTCTGATGTGTTTGTTGCAGCATTGCAGCGGCCAAATCCCTCATGGCCCTCATTGCTTCGTTCTGATCTCTGCTATTCCCAATTCCCGAGGTATCCCCACTACTATTGGGGCTCTAGGTTCCAACTAGTGCCCCCTTCCTCTACCGTCTCTTATGGCCATTCTTCCCTGTTAAAGGAATCGTTAATTTAAATCCATAAGACCTAACTAGTTTGCTAGCTAGGGGAAAAAATGAAGAAAACAAGGAAAAGGAAAAAACAAGGTTTCGGTTATCGAGGTTACATTCGCTTAGCGAAATTGAGTGAATTTGGCTTAGCGAGACTCCATTCGCTTAGCGAAATTGAGACAGTGATGCATCATTTGAAATTCCCCTGGATCGCTTAGCGAAACCTAATTCGCTTAGCGAAATTGAGTCAGTGATGCCTAACTTGGAAATTCTCAGTATCGCTTAGCGAGGTGCATTTCGCTTAGCGAATTTGCTGAAATTTTCTCTGAATCGTTCAGCGAGATCAGTTTCGCTTCGCGAGACCCATTTTGCTTAGCGAGACACATTTCGCTTAGTGAAATTCCCCAGATTTTGAATCCTTCAAACAAGAATGAAGCAACATTCAATATAAATAAACTGATATATATGTCATATGCCCTACAAACAAAACAGTTATCACACTTGATAACATGCGCATCGGACACACTACCCTTTTTCTAACACAGTTAGTACCCAATGTGGATATAACTGTCAATGCTAGTATACTTCCTAAACCACACAGTCCGATATTAGAATCGAACTGCTCTGATACCAATAAATGAGACGACCTGCCGTACCATCAGTAGAACCTAAGATATTAAATAACCTTAATCGCATAATAAACGTTAGCGCGCCTTATTAATACGAAGCGAAGCGAAAAATTGAGCGCGGAAGCAAAACAAATATACGGCACGTAACGCTTCAGAATACAAAACTTAAAATATAAAGAAATATATCGCATACATCATTACCCCATCAGTAGGGCTACAGTAATAACATAATACATAGAGTATATTAGTATAGACGGAAATCAAAACACTTAAATAAGCCAAGAGACAGCTCTCCGGCTAACCACGATCACTGCCCAACCTCTCGAGGCTAGGGTCCGTGGCACGTCCTTCGGTGTCAGGTTCGTACGGAATGTCGTCCGGCTCCTCAGCAACTGGTTCCTCTTCAGGATCTTCCAATAAAATAAAAAATAACACATATAGAAAATAAAGGGAGATAAGAATCATAATTCATCAATATGGGAGAGGGGCATCAGTACATATATATATATATATATATATATATATATATATATATATATATATATATATATATATATATATATATATATATATCACACCACACGATTAAATCATACGACACAACCTCATCCATCTCTTAAATCACCCATCACAATCATCTCAAAAGTCATTCCCTCGGATAATCCTATAAGAGGGATACTAATCCTTATGTATATCCTGACTTCCCTATATGCATGTCGACCGATACATCACGTCCCCAGTTGGACATCCCGCCTCGGGGTTACATCACATCATGTCCCCAATTGGACATCCCCCTTTGGGACAAAATGCTGTGGTATGAAATAATATGAAAATGCATCAAACATCCATCGCAGGTTGATATCGGAACCTCACGCCTAAACACTCGTCCACGAACTCGACACATCGCACCACATCAACATCAGCATCAGCATCACGACGCCTTGTGTCTACGAGCCACAGCTACACGGTCGGGACCACAACGATATCAACCCGTACAACATCATCACTCACCATACTCTCATCAACACTCAACCACCAGTCAAATCACAATAACATTACAACAGTAATTCATTCCAGTGCAGATATCATCATAAAATCGAATAGCAGTAAATCACACAGGCAGTTCAACAAATTAAAGTAACAGATAATCAAATAAATAAATCAACACATCAATCTCAATCAATTACATCATTCATAATATCAACTTAGTGGTGATAGCCCAAAAGTGCCTACACCCAGGGTTCAAGCACTTTATCCAGGGCTCAACCTCTAGTAGGGTTTAAGGGTTCCCCTATATATATATATAGCATGCCTTCCCGACGATATTAGTTCTGTCTCCCCACCTTAGTGATTTCCACGTGCAGCTCCGGGTACGACTAGCTGCCGATCACTACTTACACACAATCAATAAAGGCATTAACTCAAAAATATAAAGATTTCTCCTATTGCATCACCCTTAGGGTTCGGCCCTATTGAATGAAAAATATCTAGGGAGCTCCAAAAATTCTCATTTCTTGGATAACACCCTAACTAAGTGTGATAACCCGAGATATCAAGTCAAAACATCAAAAACCAACCAAAAACCTACCCTACATTATAAGGGGATTTCGGTCTCTCTCTCAAAAAAATAGGTAGAGAGATTTCTTGGCTCTAATCCCTTGGATCATGCAAGTATGTCATGAATCTAGGCCATAGAAATTGGTTTGGTATTAAAATGATTTTTCTACAATTTTTCATGGATTTTTGAAGATTTAGGGACAAAAACTCTAACATTTATGATCATGGAAATTAGAGGAGAAAAATGAGAGATTGAGAGAGATAGAGAAGACTAGCTACCTCCTAGGATAATTTCCTTCAAAACTAGTGAAGGTTGCTTCACAAAATCTCAAAGATCAAGCTCCAAAAATGGAGAAAATGGTGAGAAAGAAAAAAAAGAAGAGAAAGGAAGGAGATCGGTTTGGGGGGTGGCTGTTCTGGTCGATTTTTTTGGGGTGAGAGTGAGTGAAGATAGGATATTTATTTAGTTAACTTAAGACTTAAGAATAGGTAAAAGTAATAAAAGAAAATTAGTAAAAACTAACCAAGGGCAATTTGGTCAATTCACGTCCCGACATTTTGAAAATCCTCACGACACTGTTAGGAGTCCCCAAATGATTTAACATAGCCTTGGTACGAAAATTATCGGTTCCAGGTTCTCGAAAAACCCTAAGACAGCTCGAATCGTCTCCTCGACCGATTTTAGGCCCGAATATAAAATATTATTTTTATTTTTGGACGTCAGGACACATTTTAGCAAAGAGGTAGAGGATTGAATTCTAATACTAATGGTCCTAACTGTTAGTCAAAAAGAGGTATTGATAGTAGAAAAACACTATCATCCGAAAAACATAGATCGGGCTTCATTTGAGTTTTCGGTCCAAAACTTAACCATAGCCTCCTACGGTGGCATAGAGCGTGACTATGGCCTCGGAATAATTTATTAAATTTTCTAGACCCTCCAATAAAAGATAATTACTTAAATACTGATTAATTAAAAGATAGATGAAGAAAATCAAGGTGTTACTTTACTACCCCCGTTAAAAAGAATTTCGTCCTCGAAATTCGATGTACCTTAGAATAGATGTGGATATCGCTGCTGCATATCCTTTTCTCGTTCCCAGGTGGCATCTCCTGTTGTAGCATCCCATATGACTTTGACTAAGGGAATTCGTTTCCCGCGGAGTTCTTTCACCCTCGTGTCTTCAATCCGTACAGGCAACGCTTCGTATTCTAAGTTCTCCCTTACCTAGATTGATTCGGGCTCTATCACGTGTGATGGATCAGGATGGTATTTTCTGAGTTGGGATACATGGAATACATTATGAATATTGGATAGGTTGGGAGGTAAAGCAATTTGATAGGCAACTGGACCAATTCAACGAAGAATTTGAAATGGTCCAATGAATCTAGGGGTAAGCTTTCTGGATTTGATTGCCCTACCGATTCCAGTTCTTGGAGTGACTCTCATAAAGACATGATCGCCTTCTTGGAACTCCAAAGGTCTCCTCCTCTTGTCACTGTAGCTCTTTTGTCGATCCCGTGAGACTCTCATCTTTTCCTGAATCTTCTTAACTTGCTCCGTCGTTCGCTACACCATCTCTGGTCCTATCAATTGACTCTCCCTGGTTTCATACCAACAGAGCGGCGTTCTACACTTTCGTCCATACAGTGCCTCATATGGCGCCATGCCAATACTTGAGTGGAAAATATTGTTGTATGTGAACTCAATCAGTGGAAGAGACTTGTCCCAACTTCCTGTGTTTTCCAAAACACAAGCCCTTCAAAGATCCTCCAAAGATTGAATCGTCCTTTCAGATTGACCATCCATCTGCAGATGATAAGCTGAACTCATTCTAAGCTTAGTTCCCAAAGCACCATTTAAGCTCTGCCAAAACCTAGAAGTAAATCTCGAATCCCTGTTCGAAACTATATTCGAAGGTACTCCATGTAACCTCACTACTTCCTTGATGTAAATCTGGGTTAATCTTTCCAAAGAATAACTTTGGTTGATCGGCAAGAAAAAAGCACATTTCGTAAGCCTGTCAATGATTATCCAAATTGCATCGCATTTCTTTTGCGTCCTTGGTAGTCCGGAAACGAAATCCATTGCAATGCTATCCCATTTCCATTCTGGGACGTCCAGTGATTGCAATAACCCTGCTAGTTTCTGGTGTTCAATCTTTGCGTTTTGGCACACCAGACAGGATTGGACATATTCTACTATTTCCTTCTTCATCCCAGGCCACCAAAACATTCGCTTTAGGTCCTGGTACATCTTTGTAGATCCGAGATGAAAACTCAGCTTGCTCTTGTGTGCTTCCTCCAAGATCATGTTCCTGACTTCACTATCCTTAGGCACACATATCCTGTCTCTAAACTTCAGGATTCCATCAGTACCTTTCTTGAACTCTGAAGTCTTTCCTTCTTCTACCATCTGGTTCTTTTCCTATAGGTACTGATCTTCTCCTTGCTTTTTCTAGATCAAGTTCAGAAAATCACTAGTGATAGTGACCATTCCTAAACTTATCTTATCTCTGGATAACTCCACGTCCAGGTTCAGATTCTTGAACTGTTCCAGCAGTTCAAGTTATTTCACCATCATAGCAGACATATGCAAAGATTTCCGACTCAATGCATCTGCCACCACGTTGGCCTTTCCTACGTGGTACTGTAGATCAAATTCATAATCCTTTATGAATTCCATCCATCTCCTCTGCCGCATGTTCAACTCCTTTTGGTCGAACAGATACTTCAAACTCTTATGGTCCCTAAACATACTGAATTTAGCGCCATAGAGAAAGTGTCTCCATATTTTCAACGCAAACACTAGTGCAGCCAACTCTAGGTCATGGGTTGGGTAATTTCGTTCATGCACTTTCAGTTGTTTAGAAGCATAGGCTACCACTTTCCCTTCTTGCATAAGTACGCAACCCAAACCCTGATACGACGCGTCACAATACACATCGAACGATGTTGACGGATCTGGCAAGACTAGTACTAACCAGAGATGTAGTTAGCCTCCTCTTCAGCTCTTGGAAACTAGCCTCGCACTCTTCTGTCCATTCGTACGTTTTTCCTTTCCTTGTTAATTGCGTCAAAGGTAACGCAATCTTCGAGAATCCCTCGATGAACCTCCTGTAGTATCCTACTAGTTCGAGAAAGCTTCTGATCTCGGTTACCGTCTTAGGGCTTTCCCACTTAACCACGGCTTCTACCTTTGCAGGATCCACTGCTATACTGTCCTTGTCGATCACATGTCCAAGGAATTGTACCTCCTCTAGCCAGAACTCGCACTTTGACAACTTGGCATAGAGTTGTCTGTCCTTAAGAACTTGAAGTACAACCCTCAAATGCTCTTGATGTTCTTCCTTGTCTAAGGAGTAGATAAGGATGTCATCGATAAAAACAACGACAAACTTATCAAGGTACGGTCTGAAGATTCTGTTCATATAATCCATGAACACTGCAATAGCATTAGTTACACCAAAAGGCATAAATAAATACTCGTAGTGCCCGTATCGACTCCTGAAAGCCATCTTCGATATATCATCTTCTCTTACCCTTATCTGATGATAACCGGATCTCAGATCAATCTTAGAAAATACCGTCGCTCCTCTCAACTGGTCCATAAGGTCGTCAATCCTTGGCAACGGGTATTTATTCTTGATTGTTGCTTTGTTGAGCTGTCGGTAGTCCACACACAACATTGAACTGCCATCCTTCTTCTTGATGAACAGCATAGGTGCTCCCCAGGGTGAGACACTCGGTCTGATAAACTGCTTCTGCAGCATGTCGTCCAATTGCTTCTTCAGCTTTGCCAACTCCATTAGGGACAATCGATAAGGTGCTATCGAAATCGGTCCGGCTCCGGGGGTAAGATCGATTGCGAACTCTACCTCCCTCTTGAGTGGTAATCCTGACACATCGTTCGGGAAAATATCTGGAAACTCACGCACCATCGGCAAAACATCTAGACTCGGAGTCTCCTTGGTTTCCAAAGAAAACAGCACCATGCATTCTCCTGATTGTACACCTCCCGCCACACCATCACTGGCAGGCAATGATCCAGATTGCTCGGAAAAGCAGAGGTTTTATTTGAACAATCTAGTACTACATCGTTGGCCGAAAGCCAGTCCATGCCTAAGATGATATCAATCTGCTGCATAGGCAGACAGATTAGGTCAACAAGAAAAGATTGGTTTTCTAACATAACCGAGCATTTTAAACAGACAAATAGAGTTGTCAGGAAATCACTCGTAGGTGTAGAAACAATCAAATCATATGGTAAGGTTGAAACAGGCAAATTCAAATGATCCATACACGCCAAAGAAATATAAAGAATGTTTAGCCCCCGAATCAAATAAAAAAGTTAAGAGTCCCCCCGCAACTAGGCACTTACCTTGTATCAGATCGGGACATCGAAAGGCTTCAGATCCTCTCACAGCAAACACTCTTCCCGTCGTCTGCGGCCTTTTCTGCTGGCCCTCCACTTGTTGTCCAACTCCAGTATTCTGAATCCTTCCGGCTTGTTGTTGAATTTGACTCTTACCAGCATCCCCTGTTCGACACTCGTTGGCATAGTGGCCCCACATGCCACAACGAAAACAAGTGACGTTTGGTGCCTGGGTACAATCTTTCACTTGATGTGGCCCACCGCATCGAAAGCACTTGGAGAATCATGGTTACCCTTGACTGGCATTTCCTTTCCCATAGCTTGCTGGTTGCTAATTCGGGCGATTGTAAGGCTTCGCCCTCAGTTGGAACTTTCCTCCTCGGCCTTTCTGACCAAAGCTCCTGGCTGGTCCACCGCTTGTTGCTGGAGTTTGTGTAACTGTCTCTTGATTGTGTCCTTCCAGTACGATACATTTTTCCACTAGCTCGGGGAATGATCAGATGCTCAATGGCCGCATAGCCCTCTTCAGCTCGGGCCTTAGTCCGTCTTCGAATCTTCTGCACACCTAGTCTTTATCCGGGTACACTTGGTAAAACTGGGAGAATTTCAGCAGTGCCTCGAATCTCATGGCATATTCTTCCACTGCCTTCTGGTCCTGCTTCAGGTTCAGGAATTCTTTTTCTTTCTCTCGACGAACACTCCTTGGAAAATATTTCTCCAAGAAGCTCTTGCAGAATATTTCCCAAGTTAGCAGTCTCTGTTTGTTTTTCCACCACGCTTCAGCTGCTCCAACTAGCATGAAAGCAGCGTAAGTAACTTTCCTATCCTCTCTGAATTGGATAGCAATGAAGACTTTCTCGATTTCCTATAGCCATAACTCAGCAGCTTCCGGATTGTACTCCCCATGGAATTGGGGAGGATTCCCCTTCATGAAGGCATTTATGCCGGTGTTTACTACTTCGCATCCTCTGACCTGATTCTACTGTTGTCTGGCATCCCTCTCTTCTCGTCGCTGCATGAACTGAGCGTTCTGCTGTGTTTGTTGCAGCATTGCAGTGGCCAAATCCCTCATGGCCTTCATTGCTTCGTTCTGATCTCCGCTATTCCCAATTCCCGAGGTATCCCCACTATTGTTGGGGCTCCCGGTTCCAACTAGTGCTCCCCTTCCTCTACCGCGTCCTCTGGCCATTCTTCCCTGGTAAAGGAATCGTTAGTTTAAATCCATAAGACATAACTAGTTTGCTAGCTAGGGGGAAAATGAAGAAAACAAGGAAAAGGCAAAAACAAGGTTTTGCTTAGCGAGGTTAAATCCGCTTAACGATATTGAGTGAATTTTGCTTAGTGAGACTCCATTTGCTTAGAGAAATTAAGACAGTGATGCATCATTTGAAATTCCCCTCGATCGCTTAGCGAAACCTAATTCGCTTAGCGAAATTGAGTCAGTGATGCCTAACTTGGAATTTCTTTGTATCGCTTAGCGAGGTGAATTTCGCTTAGCGAATTTGCTGAAATTTTCTCTTAATCGCTCAGCGAGATCAGTTTCGCTTAGCGAGAGCCATTTCGCTTAGCAAGACACATTTCGCTTAGCAAAATTCCCGAGATTTTGAATCCTTCAAACAAGAATGAAGCAACATTCAATATAAATCAACTGAGATATATATGTCATGTGCCCTATGAACAAAATAGTTATCACACTCAATAACATGCGCATTAGACACATTACCCTTTTTCTAACACAGTTAGTACCCAATGTGGATATAACTGTCAATGCTAGTATACTTCCTAAACTACACAATCCGATATTAGAATCGAACTGCTCTGATGCCAATAAATGAGACGACCCGCCGTCCCATCAGTAGAATCAAAGATATTAACTAACCTTAATCGCATAATAAACGTTAGCGCGCCTTATTAATACGAAGCGAAGTGAAAAATTGAGCTCGAAAGCAAAACAAATATACGGCATGTAATGCTTCAGAATACACAGCTTAAAATATAAAGAAATATATCGCATACATCATTACCCCGTCAGCAGGGCTACACTAATAACGTAATACATAGAGTATATTAGTACAGACGGAAATCAAAATACGTAAATAAGCCAAGAGATAGCTCTCCGGCTAACCACGATCACTGCCTAACCTCTCGAGGCTAGGGTCCATGGCACGTCCTCTGGCGTCAGGCTCGTACAGCATGCCATCCAGCTCCTCGGCAACTGGTTCCTCTTCGGGAACTTTCCATAAAATAAAAAATAACATATATAGAAAATAAAGGGAGATAAGAATCATAATTCATCAATATGGGAGAGGGGCATCAGTACAGTATATATATATACATACATCATACCACACGATTAAATCATACGACACAACCTCATCCATCTCTTAAATCACCCTTCACAATCATCTAAAAAGTCATTCTCTCGGATAATCCTATAAGAGGGATACTAATCCCTATGTATATGCTGACTTCCCTATATGCATATCGGCCGATACATCACGTCCCCGGTTGGACATCCCCGTCAGGATTACATCACATCACGTCCCCAATTAGACATCCCGCCTCAGGATTTAAAGTAATATCCCTAATTGGACATCCCCATTTGGGACAAAATGCTGTGGTATGAAATCATATGAAAATGCAACAAACATCCATCGCAGGCTGATATCGGAACCTCACGCCTAAACACTCGTCCACGACCACGACACATCGCATCACATCAACATCAACATCAACATCAGCATCACGACGCCTTGCGTCTACGAGCCACAGCTCCATGGTCGGGACCACAATGATATCAACCCGAACAACATCATCACTCACCATACTCTCATCAACACTCAACCACCAGTCAAATCATAACATTGCAACAGTAATTCATTCTAGTGCGGATATCATCATAAAATCGAATAGCAGTAAATCACACAGGCAGTTCAACAAATTAAAGCAACAGATAATCAAATAAATAAATCAACACATCAACCTCAATCAATTACATCATTCATAATATCAACTTAGTGGTGATAGCTCAAAAGTACCTACACCTAGGGTTCAGGCACTTTATCCAGGGCTCATCCTCTAGTAGGGTATATATATATATATATATATATATATATATATATACACACACACACTCACACTAAGCATGCCTTCTTAACGATATTAGTTCTTTCTCCCCACCTTAGTGATTTCCACGTGCAGTTCCGGCTACGACTGACAGCCGATCACTACATACACATAATCAATAAAGGCTTTTACTCAAAAATATAAAGATTTCTATTGCACCTCCCCTAGGGTTCGGCCCTATTGAATGAAAAATAGATAGGGAGCTCCAAAAATTCTCATTTCTTGGATAACACCCTAACTGAGTGTGATAACCCGAGATATCAACTCAAAACATCAAAAACCAACAAACAACACTACCCTACACTATAAGGGGGTTTCGGTCTCTCTCTCAAAAAAACAGGTAGATAGATTTCTTGGCTCTAATCTCTTGGATCATGCAAGTATGTCATGAATCTAGGCCATAGAAATTGGTTTGGTATTAAAATGATTTTTCTACAATTTTTCATGGATTTTTGAAGATTTAGGGACAAAAACGCTAACATTTATGATCATGGAAATTAGAGGAGAAAAAGGAGAGATTGAGAGAGATAGAGAAGACTAGCTACCTCCTAGAATGATTTCCTTCAAAAACTAGTGCAAGTTGCTCAACAAAATCTCAAAGACCAAGCTCCAAAAATGGAGAAAATGGTGAGAAAGAAAAGAAAGAAGAGAAAGGAAGGAGATGGGTTTGGGGGGGCTGTTCTGGTCGAATTTTTTTGGAGTGAGAGTGAGTGAAGATAGGATATTTATTTAGTTAACTTAAGACTTAAGAATAGGTAAAAGTAATAAAAGGTAATTAGTAAAAACTAACCAAGGGCAATTTGGTCAATTCACGTCCCAACATTTTGAAAATTCTCACGACACTGGTAGGAGTCCCCAAATGATTTAACGTAGCCTTGGTACGAAAATTATCAGTTCCAGGTTCTCGAAAAACCCTAAGACAGCTCGAATCGTCTCCCAGATCAATTTTCAGCCCGAATATAAAATATTATTTATATTTTTGGACGTCAGGACACATTTTAGCAAAGAGGTAGAGGATTGAATTCTAAGACTAATGGTCCTGACTGTTAGTCAAAAAGACGTCTTGATAGTAGAAAAACACTATCATCCGAAAAACATAGATCAGGCTTCGTTTGAGTTTTCGGTCCAAAACTTAACCATAGCCTCCGACAATGGCATAGAGCGTGACTATGGCCTCGGAATAATTTATTAAATTTTCTTGACCCTCCAATAAAAGATAATTACTTAAATACTGATTAATTAAAAGTTAGATTAAGAAAATCGGGATGTTACAAGACGTGCCATAAAAAGGGGGACCTTGATGAAAGGGAACCGAGTAGTGACTTTATGTCATTCGATATCTATATATCGTACCCTGAGTTGGACAATCTAGTGATGGTGACTTTATGTCATTCGATATCTATATATCGTACCCTGTGTTGGACAATCTAGTGATGGCACGCCGGTGCTAGTGATGGCATGTTGGTGCTAGACATTGCTGCTTGATGGCCAATGTACCCCGAGCTTGATCAACTCATTCATTTGGTGATGAGATTTTCGGAAATTAAGAATCGAGTATTAGATGATATATCTGGAAGTGTCATGTATAGTGTTTTGAAAATGATGCTGACTGTTGGGTATGAGACCCTTGATTTATTTGTATTGTCATGATATTATGTGTTATGTTTATCATGCTTAATGACTGTGTTTGATATACCTATATGCATCTGCTATTTGTGTTTTGGACATGCAGTAGTTGTATTTTGAGTTCATACATTGGTGTCTCACCATTGCCTGTACATGTTGGACACCCTGTTGTGTTTTGGGATACATGTACAAATATTTGTTAACAGTCCCCTGAATTGCTCCGGAACCCTATAGCTTGAGCGCTGGAGGTTGACGACGAAGAGGTGTGGATTGGTGATGACGAGACCTAGTCCCACTGGTACGACAGATGTGGGGTAGTGTACTTTACTATATGTAGACTTCTCTTGCCAGACCAGCTTAGGTTTCTTTATGAGGTAGCGACTTTTTGGTTAGTTCTTAGTGGCTACTGTTGGCCAGGGTTTTGGAGATGTGATCTCCAAACTATCGCTACCTAGTTCATAGACTTGTGGTATTTATTCTTGTTAGTTTCATTTTGGAGACGAACGAGTTGTCCAAGGTCCACTATGCATAGTGTTGATGGAATATATATATATATATATATATATATATATATATATATATATATATATATATATATATATATATATATATATATATATATATATATATATTATGAGTTATGCTGATGTTGTCTTGGGCATTGGTTAATCATGTTGTAAGAAGAAAAAAATTTCTCACGATTTTCAAGACTTAATGAGAAATAAAAACTGAGTAAAGAAAAACTGTTTTCCAAAAGTAAACCAGCAAATCTTTTATCTCGTGTCTTTATAGTGTTTGGGGTTACGAAAGTGACACCCGAAGAAGGGGTGTTACATTCGTGGAGCAGAGGGAAGCTTAGGAAGATCGGAGGACACAAAACCTTACTTGACTGCAAGAGGTAAGGAGAGTTTGCCTGAGGGATTTTTCGATAACTATATGTTATCTATGAGTGGTCTGTATAATTTAATTTGAATTGCGTGGTGGGTGTTTAAATTAATTGTAGCTATTATATATCCATTGATATTTATCTGCTTTTGATTGATTATCTGCAGTTATATGTTATAGTATTTTAATTCATGTTACAAACTGTATTATCTGCTATAACGTGGATGTATTGATTTTATTGGTGTTGATTGTTGATTGAGAAGCCTGACAGTGGTCAGTGCTCAATTAATGAACGAGATAAAAGCCTTAAAAAGCTTCATGAGGAACGACAGATATTTCATTGAGAAACGTTGAAAAATTTTCAAGGATGTTAATTGTTTTTGAAAGGAAATTGAAAGGTAAAATGAAGAGTTAGCAGACAAAAAGCTTAATTTTCGAAAATAGTCAATCATTGTATTGAGAAAATTAATTTGAGAGAAAAAGCCAAATTTTAACTTAGAACATTTTTAAAACGCTAAACGGCGGTTAATTTCGAAAAGATTTACAGAAGGTATTTTAAAAACAGCAGTATATATTGGGACGGCGATTTAGTCTCAAATGACCCTCTTTCAAGAACTGCAGCTTTAGGAAAAGACTTTCAAAGGAAAATAAGTTTTATTGGTGATTCGACGATTTTACAAATAAATTTCAAACGAAAAGGATTTTCTGTAAACGAGTTTTGCTCAACGGTGTTAAATCCGACAACTTGGATAAGTTGCGGAGATTTTGTTTTGGATTTGTGTTTCACTGAACAAAAAAGAAGAAAATGTTGAAACGTGAACCTAGTAAACGAGACGTCGAGATACTAGTGTTCCGTGATAATGACATGTAAATCTGAGATCCGTGTTACGGTGTTATGGACTTTGTGTCCTCTTCACGTTGTGATGAACATGGTTAAAGGTGAATATTGTTTTCTATCACCACGAACCTAGGACTGGTGCATCGGTCTAGGGCTTCGTGATTGAGCACTCGGATTGTCCTATGTTGATGATGAAAAATATCAAAACGTTGAAAAGCATGAATGGTCGGGAGCCTTTGAGCTTCGACATGGAAAGAAAGAACAAAAAGAAAAATGACACGAAATGAAAAGTTTTCTCATGCATTTAAATTGGCAGACGTGCTTACTGTTTTAATCTGGATATCTTGGTGGTCAGGATATTGAAGATGATGTATCATTGTGCCTTGATGGACAATAAAAAATCTATATACGGTTATCCCTGCACATGTGTGGGACAGCGTGATATGGTACAAATCCATATAACGTGAAGCACTGCGCCTTATGTTGGACAGTGTGATATGGTAAATCCGGTGTGCCTTATTTGGCAATCGAGCTTGATCCGCTCATTTATACGAAGTTGAAATCTCCGGAGATTAGGAAAAATTAGACGTGAAATATTGAAGTGTCATGCATCTTTATAAATGACGATGACTGTCGGGTGTGAGACCCCTTGATGAACTATTTGTTTGTTTAATAAAGTACTAATGCTGTCATGATTATATATGTCTATATGATGTTTGGTGTGTCTCGCATGTAGTTATCGTGTTTAAAACCATATATTGGTATCTCACCCCTGCATATTTTTGGTTGGTTCTTCTTTGGTGGCAAATGTTTGTATCTGAGTATAGATGGACCCAGAGATACCTCTGGAGCATTCGATGGTTCATTCCCTAATGTTTGACCAGGCGGAGAACGGTGGCGTTTGGGCGATAAACCCAAGGGCACAGAGCGCCACCTACACGAGCCCCGTGCGAGAGATCACCGGTACGTTCGAGGCAGGACAGCAGAGACGAACACACATCGTAGAGTCTATTGAGGTATCTTTGCCTCCGGTGTGGCTCTTACTACAGTACCTGGTAGACCATGGAGAGTTGGATATTCATCATCCCTTAGTGCAGCCTTTACCAGCGCCAGCTGTCTTGGATCCCATGATAGATGAGATAGAGGAGGACCCCGAGGAGCTCTTAGAGGTGGAGCCGGAGGATTATCCTATCAATGATGATGATGACGACTTTCCTGACGAGGGAGTAAGTACTACAGTATCTTCATCCGATACACCTCCTGAGACTGGGGATGATCGCCCAGATATCCCCAACGGCTACCATTAGTAGTTGACCAGCTGTAGGATGAGTCTAGCTTTGGGTAGTGCATTCGTCAATTTGTTCTGGCTACTGGGAGCCAGGATTTTTTTGAGCTATGGTTCTAGACAAGCGTTACGTGTCTTATATGTTTTACTTTCTTTACTTTGTACTTTTGAGAATGGTCTGGCTATCTAAAGGCCCTATGTATAAACTGAAAGGCCCTGTGTATAAAATGATAGTGATCTATTACGTATGAAATATCTGATGCATATATTAATGTATGTTTGACTATGTTAGTGGTATGGTAAAAGAAAATTTTATCACTAAATTTCGAAATGAGTTAAATACTTAGAAAATTTTATTTTCCGAAAGTAATCAGTAAGTTTACTAAAGTTTTATTTTCCGCAACGGGTTACCATGTGGCTCACTGACGAGCAGGGAGGTTATGAAGAACTGCTCATGTTCAAAAGTGAGTACTCTAATTTATTATATCATGGTTGATTAGTATTTTGTAGTAAAAAATTCAGAAAATTAGTATTAGACAATTAGTACACAATCTTGAAATTAATATTAGTCGTTATAAATATGAATTTAAGTGGTATGCACGATCAATATAAAAAATTTTACACTGTCAACCAATAATAAAAATGTTTGACTCCCATCAAAACTACCTTAAAAGTCACGCATATGATAATTTGTGATTGGTTGATAGTATAAAAAATCTTTAAGCTACTAATATTAAGTTACTCTCATTTATAGGATGATAGAGGATCTAGCTACTCTCACTTATAGAATGACAATTTTCATTTTATGAATATATAAATTTAACTTTTAGAACTAATTATATGTATCTTCTTCTTAGATTTATATATTTTCTCTTTTAATTTATACTTTTTAGATTCTACTTAAATTAATTATATATATCTCGTTTATAATTGTAATATTTTTACAAGAAATTCTTTTATTTTATTTATTTTATAATTTTATAAATTTAAAAATAATTGTGCAATGCAGGGGATGCTTGCTAGTTATAATTATTTAAGCACTCTTAAGAATTAATATTATAATTTAATATATATAGTGTGGTTATTTTTATTTTAGAAATTTAATGAATCAAATGGAAATAAGTTAATGATCATTGTATTTGGTAGCAATAACTATTAGTTAGTAGATTTGAAAATACATCCTAAAATGGAAAAGAATTAAATAGAAATAAGTAAATTATATCCAAATTTGATATTAATAATTATTAATTAGTTTATTTGAAAATATATTAAAAAATAAAAATAAATTGCTTAATGTGAGTGACGCTACGTAGCTCACTGTAATATCTGTAACTTTTATTAATTAATTATTAATTACAAGTTTTGATAAATGTCATATAAATATTAATTTTAGAATTTGTTCTTATTCTGGAAAAAAAAAGAATTTGTTCTATAGCCGAGGTAACTTGTTTTTTAGAAAAAAGCTTCTGCTTTAATAGTAGGCTACATGCTTCTTGCCTCGTTTTGTGAACGCTGCCATGTCTTTCTTCATCCCCTAGGCCACTTTTAGATCCTGGTATACTTTCGCAGCATCTGGGTGAACACTCAAATCATTTTTATGGCTTTCCTCAAGAATCAACTTTCTAAGCTTCAGAGTATCGGGTATACAAACCCTGACTCTGGAGCAGGAGCAGCGACTTCGCCCCAGTTTGGACTTTGAATATCTTAATACTTCATTCAAAATTATTTCTTCAGCCATGATAATGTTCTGCATTTTGGATAGATGCTTGATTAGCTTCACTGGACGCTTCTTAAATGAACTAAAACACTTGGTTATCTACTGAGCACATTCACAGAGTTACGAGTTAAACAACCTTGTGAATGTGTCCAGTGGATAACCAAGTGCCTTAGTGTAACATCCTAAAATTTTAATATAATCATTTTAACAAAAAGATTAAGCTAGTATGAGTTTTAATGTAGAAATTGTTAATATGAAATTTATTAGAATTGTTTAACAATTATAAAAGAGATACAAAGTTTGAATTAAAAGAAAATATTTATATAAACAAAGGCAAAGTGAGGGGATAGGGTTCAGGTTGCTAAGAAATTAATTAAAGAGTTTGGCCATCCAAACTCTCGGGAGGAGAGCACAGAGACATGGACAATGGTAACTCTTAGGGAAAATAATATAAAAAATGTAAAACAAAAAATGATGTGAAAGAGAGTTATTTTCATAGAGGCCTTTTGTCATTAACTGCTGGCAATTTTTTCAATATATCACTGTTTTAATATTTATTTTTTAAAATATCACCCTTTTCAAATTATATACCAAACTACCACTGTTTCGAAATTAAGTTAGAAGTCGTTTTTATGATTAACGACTTCTCAACATGAAACTTCTTAAATTTATTTTTAATCCCTGGAGAAGTCTGGTTTGCTAACCACGACTTCTCAAGGGGATATATATTTTTTTTTTTTGAAGTTCTATATTTAAATTAATTTAAATTATTATTGAAATTATTGAAATTAATTTTAATTAAGGTATAAATATTAAGGCAATTAATTTTATTAATTAAGATTAATAAAAAATTTATTTATTAAAACTAAAAGGGAAAATAATGACAAGCACCCAAATATTTTAGATATAATTAAGTAAACAAAAAATACAATAATGATAAGTGCACAAAAATTAATCTCCTAAGTGATGTCCAGTTCCACATCGTGGAGGTCGTCAGTTACGGCGTGGACGACTTTGATGTGGTTGTTCCTCATCCGCTGCAGCGGGTTGCGCTGCTTGTTGCACACCCTCGTTGAGATTAAGATTTGTGGGAGGCATTGAAGAACTAGCGTCGACTGGGAAGGGGAATGATGGAACGCCAAACGAGTACATACTTTGCATGTATGCGGCTGCCGACTGTGGCGTTCCGAGGTCTGTGCCAAACAGATTGCTATAAAATTCTCCATCACTGGAAGCGATAGAGTGTCGACCTTGGTCAAGCGGTGGGGAAGCGTCTCGCTGCATAGGGGTGTAGGCAAATGAATGGCGAGGCGGTTGGGGGTCATCATAAGCCATGGGAACCGGGGGGCTGGATTGGCGACGTGCATGACGCCGTGGACGCTGTTGGGTGGGCATACTTGGTCCAACATCCGGAACGTGTTGAGCATCACCCCGCGGGTCTTGCAACTGTTGCGGAATAGACAGGTACGGTCTCGAGTTCTGCCTAAACCACATCATATACTCAGCAGTGTGACACACATAACCCGGAATCGGTTGTCCCGATATGATGCCATTTCGGCGTTCTTGCCAACACTGGATCCATTCTGCATGCTTTATTCTCCAGTTTTCAGCGTGATTACCTCGCATGTCCAAGTCATGCAAGGCATCCATATTTGCAGGTTCTCCCGGTATTTCCTGTGAAAGACCAAATTGGAGCTTCACCCTATCTGTTTGATGCCATTCTACATTCTGGAAACATATGAGTGCGGTACTGGAAGTCCACAATCTGGATTCTCTATATGCTTCTCGTGGTATCACGCTCTGAAGATCTCTATAAGGCAACCACAAAAACTAGTTACTTTCCATATGATCGACCCTCGATCTGTACCCCGTAATGTCACCCCGCGGAGTTCCGCTATACTGTAGTCCCCCGCCACTCCATCTAGTAAAATACATCGCAAGGTCAGTATAATAAGTAGAGGATGTAAGGTAATTTAACTATGAATAGAATCTTTACCGTTGTGCTAGTGGAAACGATGGTTCGCGGTTGCACCGTGGTGCAAGGAACGGCATGCGATACCATACCCAAGACTGTAGCAACAATACGCATCCACCCATACAGGCAGCGGCCGGTGCAGATGCACGACACATTTTCCTGTACAGATTTGCTAGACATGCCGTGCCCCAGCTGTATCTTCCAACACGGTGAAAATCTTCCAACAGTGGAAGATACATCAAGTGAACTCTGTTACCAGATTTGTCAGGCATCAAGAGCCCCCCGATCAAGCGTAAAATGTACGCTCTACAGTAGGCTTGTACCTGCTGGACTGTTGCATCATGAGGGGGAGTGGCAAACGTCTGTTGCAACCACTTGAGTTTTATTTGTTGTCCCTTCATCTGATTAGACGGAGGAACCACACCTAAAAGTCGATGGCATTCTTCTTGCCAGGCAAGGAAGCTAGGTCCAGTAACGGGCAGTCCGTTCACACGCAATCCTAGCTGAAGAGCAACATCTTCCATGGTTATTGTGCATTCTCCGACGGGAAGATGGAACGTGTGTGTTTCTGGCCTCCACCTTTCTACCATTGCAAGAACCAACGATTTGTCAATCTTTGTGTGTCCCACTGTTGCAGCGATAGAAAACCCAGCTTGCTCCAAGTATGGTACAATCAGTGGACTTGGAGCCTCTATGGTATGTAGGTGACAATCAATGTGGTCCTGCAACCAAAAAGTAGAGTTGTAAGTATAGAAATATTAAGGACCATTTAATGTAAATATCATTTGCAGACACTTACCATATCACCCACTTGCGATGACCTATGAACGTGTTGCAGTCTTAGCAAATCCATTGAAGTGAAGTTTGTATGGTGTTACCTGTTGCAGGCTGAGTGAAGAATGAGGTTGACTGAAGAAATGAGGCTTAGTGAAGAAATGAGGCAGATTGAAGTTCAATTTATAGTGGTGACATTATTGTGACCCGTCTGCCCCTTCACCCGTCTGCTTCACCCGTCTGCTGCTTCACCATTTACTGTGCGCATGTGAGCGCATCATTGACATAAATTACTGCTGGGACCCGTCTGCTGTGACCATGTCAGCATGGCAGTGTGTCATAACCACTCGTCTGTTGGTCATGTGCATGTGTCAGTGCATTGGGCAGAGGTCAGTGCATTGGGCAGTATACTGTGCACATGTGAGCTGGTCTACTGTTTCACTTGTCTGCTTAGACAAGTGATGGGCAGACGAGTGAAACATCAGCTGATCACTTGTCTGAGGTTTCACTCGTCTAAGCAGACAAGTGAAACATCAGAGCTTAGACAAGTGAAACCTCAGACAAGTGATCAGCTGATGTTTCACTGGTCTGCTTAGACAAGTGAAACAGCAGACAAGTGAAACATCAGCTGATCACTTGTCTGAGGTTTCACTCGTCTAAGCAGATAAGTGAAACATCAGAGCTTAGACAAGTGAAACATCAGAGCTTAGACAAGTGAAACCTCAGACAAGTGATCAGCTGATGTTTCACTGGTCTGCTGCCTCACTTGTCTAAGCAGACCAGTGAAACATCAGAGCTTAGACAAGTGAAACCTCAGACAAGTGATCAGCTGATGTTTCACTGGTCTGCTTAGACAAGTGAAACAGCAGACTAGTGAAACATCAGCTGATCTCTTGTCTGAGGTTTCACTTGTCTAAGCTCTGATGTTTCACTTGTCTAAGCTCTGATGTTTCACTTATCTGCTTAGACGAGTGAAACCTCAGACAAGTGATCAGCTGATGTTTCCCTTGTTTGCTGTTTCACTTGTCTAAGCAGACCAGTGAAACATCAGCTGATCACTTGTCTGAGGTTTCACTTGTCTAAGCTCTGATGTTTCACTTGTCTAAGCTCTGATGTTTCACTTATCTGCTTAGACGAGTGAAACCTCAGACAAGTGATCAGCTGATGTTTCACTAGTCTGCTGTTTCACTTGTCTAAGCAGACCAGTGAAACATCAGCTGATCACTTGTCTGAGGTTTCACTTGTCTAAACTCTGATGTTTCACTGGTCTGCTTAGACAAGTGAAACAGCAGACTAGTGAAACATCAGCTGATCACTTGTCTGAGGTTTCACTCGTCTGCCCCTCACTTGTCTATGCAGACGAGTGAAACATCTGCTGATCACTTGTCTGATGTTTCACTCGTCTGCCTTTCACCCGTCTGCTGATTCACCATTTACTGTGCGCATGTGAGCGCATCAGTGACATTATTTGCTGCTGGGACCCGTCTGCTGTGACCATGTGAGCATGGCAGTGTGTCAGAATGACCCGTCTGCTGGTCATGTGGGTGTGTCAGTGCATTGGGCAGTGCGAATATACTGTGCACAGCAGACGGGTCCCAGCAGCAAATAATGTCACTGATCCGCTCACATGCGCACAGTAAATGGTGAATCAGCAGACGGGTGAAAGGCAGACGAGTGAAACATCAGACAAGTGATCAGCAGATGTTTCACTCGTCTGCATAGACAAGTGAGGGGCAGACGAGTGAAACCTCAGACAAGTGATCACTTGACTGATGTTTCACTCGTCTAAGCTCTGATGTGAAACACATCAGAGCTTAGACAAGTGAAACATCAGAGCTTAGACAAGTGAAACCTCAGACAAGTGATCAGCTGATGTTTCACTAGTCTGCTGTTTCACTTGTCTGCTTAGACAAGTGATGGGCAGACGAGTGAAACATCAGCTGATCACTTGTCTGAGGTTTCACTTGTCTAAGCTCTGATGTTTCACTTGTCTAAGCTCTGATGTTTCACTTATCTGCTTAGACAGTGAAACCTCAGACAAGTGATCAGCTGATGTTTCACTTGTCTGCTGTTTCACTTGTCTAAGCAGACCAGTGAAACATCAGCTGATCACTTGTCTGAGGTTTCACTTGTCTAAGCTCTGATGTTTCACTTGTCTAAGCTCTGATGTTTCACTTATCTGCTTAGACAGTGAAACCTCAGACAAGTGATCAGCTGATGTTTCACTTGTCTGCTGTTTCACTTGTCTAAGCAAACCAGTGAAACATCAGCTGATCACTTGTCTGAGGTTTCACTTGTCTAAGCTCTGATGTTTCACTTGTCTGCTTAGACGAGTGAAACCTCAGACAAGTGATCAGCTGATGTTTCACTCGTCTGCCCATCACTTGTCTAAGCAGACAAGTGAAACAGTAGACCAGCTCACATGTGCACAGTATACTGCCCAGTGCACTGACACACCCACATGACCAACAGACGAGTGGTTATGACACACTGCCATGCTCACATGGTCTCAGACGACCAGCACTATGACACATTGATGCTTCCACATGCGCACAGTAAATTGACATACTGATGCTTTCACATGGTGAAGCAGCAGACGGGTGATGGGGCAGACGGGTCACAATAATGTCACCACTATAAATTGAACTTCAATCAGCCTCATTTCTTCACTAAGCTTCATTTCTTCACTCAACCTCATCCTTCACTCAGCCACATTTCTTCACTAAGTCACCCAACCACATTTCTTCACCAAGTCATGGCACCTACATCAGTCTTTGTTACACTCTATCACAACGGCCAAATTGAAATGGACTCTCCATACGGGGTGTTGTTTCAGTGCGACCACCCAATCTTGCTGAAGGTGAGGAAAACCATCAACCTTCAACAACTGAGAACAACTATCCATACGAAGATAAAAGCCGGCAACGACAAGAGGGTGGGCGATATTGTTTATCGATATCCTATGTCCATTGCACCGGGATATGTTCGATACCAGCCACACTATCTTCAAGGAGATGAGGATGTAGAACTGATGTTCGACATGTTCGACAATTGCAAAAGCCTCAACCTCGGCGTTACCACCATTGAGCTATACGCACATCTCGAGGATGTTTCCATCGATAACCCCCAAGGCGAACCGTCCTACATCTTTGACCTTAATGCACCAACACAAACATTCCACACATCTTTCCCTGAATCAGAACCCTACCACACATCTTTTCCAGTGACTGAAGACTACCACCCATCTTTTCCTTCCTCCTCTGACTACAACCCATCTTTTCCTTCCTCCTATGACTACCGCCCATCTTTTCCTTCCTCCTCTGACTACAACCCATCTTTTCCTTCCTCCTATGACTATCGCCCCTCCTTTCCTCCGGCCGAAGAGTGCAACCCATCATTCCTTGATGTCGAGGACAACCACCCATCCCATGTTGATGTACAAACTCATGCAATTCCCGTCAGCGTCGTGGCTGGGTTCCACCACGAAGAAGTTGGTGACTTCAGTGAGGATGAAGCCGAGATTCTTGCACTGTCAGTCAATGATGACGACGACGACGAAGAAGAAGAAGCTGGTGTGGGTCCCTCCTCAACCGCGCCTCCATACGAACCACCACCACACTTTCGTAATGTGAACTTAGATGGGGTTGCTCCATCAGACGATTTCAGCCACGTCCTATCGCGAGTGTCTTTGGATCAAATTGATGTCCCAGATAGCCTACAAACAAACATGAGGTTTGCTACAAAAGAAATGGCCCAGTTTGCTATCAAGGGATACCATATCACGAACTCCCTGGATTTCAAGGTAGAGCACTCCGATAACGACAGATGGATGATTAAGTGCAACAACCCTGCATGCCGGTGGAGGTGTAGAGTGAAGAATCGCACAACAAAAGGCTATTGGGAGATCCGTAAGCTGGACGGACCACATACATGTGTATCAGCAACTCTCTCACAAGATCATCGGAAGCTTGACTCGAACATTATTTGTGAAAGTATCAAGCAAATGGTGAAGGAGGATCCGGCGTTGTCTATCTCGGTGTTGATTGCCCACATACGAGAAAAATACAACTATACCACAACGTATAGGAAGGTATGGATAGCCAAGCAAAAGGCTATCGAACAAATATACGGGAACTGGGAGCTATCTTACAATTACCTTCCAACATGGCTCATGGCCTTACATACTTATGTTCCGGGCACAATCACTGAACTGCAGACGCTGCCAGTTTACGACGGGGCCTATCTAGTTCCCGATAAGAGAATCTTCCACCGTCTTTTCTGGACTTTCAAGCCTTGCATTAGTGGATTTGCATTTTGCAAGCCAATTGTTATGGTGGATGGAACATGGCTGTATGGAAAGTACAAGGGGACGCTATTGATTGCAACAGCTCAAGATGGAGCCAACCAACCAATTCCCATAGCCTTCGCCCTTGTCGAGGGTGAGACGGCAGAGGCATGGTTTTTCTTCCTCCAAAACTTGAGGAGGCACGTCACACCCCAAGCCAACATAACATTGGTCTCGGACAGGCACGAGTCAATAAAAGCTGCATACCGGCGAGCTGACAGTGGATGGCACAATCCTCCTTCAATGCATGTGTATTGCGTTCGACACATCGCACAAAACTTCATGCGGAGATTCAAGAATGCAGATATGAGAAAGAAGGTCGTCAATATGGGTTAGTACCGCAGTCATACAAATTGCAATTATTTATTGTTTCTATTCTATTCATGTCAATTTAGACATTTCTAACATTCCAACCATTCAGGATACGCCCTGAACCAGCCAAGCATGCGTTATTACCGGGGTTTGCTCCTCGACTGGAACGAAGAGGCCGCGGTATGGGTTGACGAGATCCCCAACGAAAAATGGACTCAAGCGTATGATGAAGGGCGACGTTGGGGACACATGACAACGAACCTTTCCGAGTGCATTAACAGGGTACTTAAGGGAACGTGGCATCTTCCAATCACTGCTGTGGTCCAGGCAACCTATTATAGGTTATCTCAAACTTTCGCCGACAGTGGGAGGCAACTAAGCACAATGATCCATTCCGGTCATGTCTGGTCTGAAATTGTCACCAAGGCCATTGAGGAGGAACGGGCAAAGTCCAACTCTCACCGTGTCCAACATTATAACCGGGAACACAGCATTTTCACGGTCGAGGAGTTGATCAACCCACGAGAAGGGCGGCCTGCGGGGCGATTCAAGGTAGACTTGAACGCGAGGTGGTGTGACTGTGGAAAGTTTCAGGCCATACACATTCCATGCTCACATGTCATCGCGGGATGTTCAAGCGAAAATCACGACTATTGGAAGTATGTGCCTGCTGTCTACAAGTTGGAATATGTCTTCAATGTTTACCGCGAAGAGTTCAGCGTGGTGCCAAACGAAGCATATTGGCCAACGTATACTGGAGTAGAGGTGTGCCACAATTAAGACATGCGAAGAAATCCACGGGGTCGTCCACAATCTACCCGCATTCGCACGGAGATGGATCTGAGGGAGGGGGGAGTCGCCGTAAGAGATGTGGTCTGTGTCGGAATGAGGGTCATAGCAGGAATAAATGTCCGAACCGTGCCGGACCTTCTACGCAACAATAGAAAATTTGTATCATTGTACCGTTTCTATATTTAATCGATGTTAAATATTTTCTATAAGTGTATTATTTATTTTTTTATTGTATTAATAAAATTAATATTTAAAATAATAATTTAAAATTAATATAATTAATTTAGATAATTATCATAATTAATATAAATTAATATAAATTAATATAAATATATAACTTTCAAAAAAAAATAATAATAAATCCCCTTGAGAAGTCGTGGTTAGCAAACCAGACTTCTCAAGGGATTAAAAGTAAATTTAAGAAGTATGATGTTGAGAAGTCGTTAATCATAAAAACGACTTCTAACTTAATTTCGAAACAGTGGTAGTTTGGTACATAATTTGAAAAGGGTGGTATTTTGGAAAATAAATATTAAAAGAGTGATATATTGAAAAAATTGCCTTAACTGCTTGGGCCCATAATAAAGATAGTATTGGAAGTCTTCTTTTGAATTGTATAGTAAAGAAAAAATAAACCCTGACTCTGTTCTTGAATAGAAAGTGGCGTACGAAGTTGTGGCCGCCGAACTGTGAAGAAAGAAAAATAGAAGAGTAGCGTCGATTGCTCTTTTGCAGTGAATGCTTAGTAGGGAGTCACAAATCCAAGAACATCAGTTTGAAGAATAGAAGGATTTTTGGTGATACACTAGAATTTATATCAGATAATATTTGGAGTTTTTGGAGGTTTACGAGAGATAAGTAAAAACACTTTTCTCATTCTTTCATGGTACAATTAATTTGGGGTTTTATAATATAGATTTGATGAATTTGTTTGGTAAATATATTTTTTTATTCGTTTAATAAAATGAGTTTTACATTCAATTTGTTGATCTGAGTGCACAATCTTTTCTTCCTCCCTCGTTTGTGCTATCATGCGTCTTTTAATTTTTTTTTTTTCATCTCTTCGCACTCATTCAGTCCAATTAATAATGGCGCCAATTTGCCAATTCCACCACGTGAATTGGATTCAATATGGTTGAATTTCATTTTCTCTTGCAGTTATAACAATGGCTTCCTGTGCGTCAAGTTTTGGTCTCTTTTTCATAAAGTCAATTCATGTTTAATCGAAATCAAAACTTCCTCCCCTGATGCATTGTTCCGTGATCTTGAGTTGCATTTTTTTTAATTGGATTATTATTTAATTATGTTATGGGATAAGTTCCATTTTAATTATTGTTAAGAAATATGTTTGATTGATATGAGTTTTGGTTGATTGGCATGCTTACATGTATGTGAGTTGGAATGCCTATATGTAGTTTTTGTTAGATTAATTCTTTGTGCCTATTAACATGTTTCTAATTCCATAAACATCATGTAGACAAAATCAATATCACTATGGAACATGTTCTTTATCAAGCACAAATCCAAAACCAAATTCTATATATAATATCTATAATCTCATATCAATTCAAGATGATTAATGAATGCGGAAGCGTATCTGAAGGATCCATGAAATCTTGAAGGAAAGGATAATGTTCTTGATAGAGTAGTATCTTCCAATTGTAGATTTTCTAGTTTTGCCTCAGTTGCTCTTCTAATGGGATGAAGAGAATTGAAGTTGTTCTCGTCTATAATTGGGGACCATAACCCCTTATTTATAAGATTCATATACCTTTTCATGAAGAGTAATGTCCCTTTGGGTTCATACCCTTTCATAAAGAATCATGACTATCAAACTTTTCTTATTTCTATTTCTGTCCGTCATAAAAATAAAAATAAGACCTTTGGTATCTACACAATATTTTCCATGACAATTATGTCCTTAGCCTCAAACCTTATCTGAAATAGATTACTTTAATTTTGGCTAATTAAAATACTGACCCTAACACATTTAACCATTACATGTGTGACCCAAAAAATATCTAACAATCTCCCACTGATCACATATGTATCCTTACAAATGTGTTAGACTTTATGAGCTCAAAATCTGCCATTATAAACCTTGGACATATCATTATCGCGTCCATTACTTATATCAATATATAGAACCAAAGCGGCTTTCGTTATATCAATCATAACTAAACCCATCAATGATCACTAACATTAACACAACCAAATGACATAGATCAATCATGAAATGTGCAGCATGAAAATCACATGAAGGTGATCTGTACATGTCGATTTTCAACTAGTCCTACTTTACTTTAGTGAGATCATTATCGTACAAAGTGTAATAAACTGAATAGCAAACTTTATTTCTGATCAGAAAAAAAAAATTCCAAATACAAAAGTATGCATACATAATACCAAACATAGAACACAAATTACATTGATGAACAACTCCCACTAAACCAAAAAATCCTTATACTTTAGGACACCCTTGTGAATAGTGAGCTCATGAAAGACCTTGGGTGGAAGACCCTTCGTTAGAGGGTCCTATCATGGAGTTTGTCCCTAATTGTTCTATGGAAATCTGTCAACTTTGTACATTTTTTTTAAACAACTAGGAACTTGATGTCAATGTATTTTGACTTGGTCGAGCTCCTATTGTTTTTAGAGTATAAGACGGCTGATTTGTTGTCACATTACAACTTAAGTGGTCTTTCAATTCCTTCCACAATTCGCAGCCTAGTGACAAAGTTCCTCAGCCAAATCTCATAGTTAGATACCTCATAACCTGCTACAAATTTTGATACCATGGTGGACGAAGTAATAAGAGCTTGCTTGGCACCGCGCCAAGAAACCGCGCCACCAGCCAACATATAGATATAGCCTGAAGTGGATCTCCTACTATTTTGGCATCTACCAAAATCGGAGTCAAAATACCCAATGATCTCCAAATGGTCTGACCTCTTATATGTGAGTATATAATTCATTGTTCTCTTTAATACCACATAACCCTTTTGGCTGCTTTCAAATGATCCATTCTTGGATTGCTTAAGTATCTGCCTAACACTCCAACAATGTACGCTATGTTCGGATGCGTACAAACTTGAATACACATTAGACTCCCTACAACTGATTCATAGGGAATCTTCTGCATTTCCTGAATCTCAAGATTTCCTTTTGGGCACTGGCTGAGACTAAAATTTGTCTCCCATAGCGACAGGGGTATCACTTGGTTTGCAGTCCTGCATGCCAAACCTTTTGAGGACCTTATCAATATAGCTCCTTTGTGACAATCCAATAGTACGCCGAAATCGATCCCGATATATCTGGATCCCTAATACAAAAGAGGCGTCACCAAGATCTCTCATCTCAAATTTTTTTGATAGAAATCTCTTGGTTTTGTGCAACATGCCTATATCATTAGTGGCAAGCAGTATGTTATCAACATATAACACCAGGAAAATATACTTTCTCCCAATGAATTTGTGATACACACAATCGTCAACAGGATTCATCTCGAAACCAAATGAGAGAATTACCTGATGAAATTTGTGGTACCATTGACGAGACGCCTGTTTTAGCCCATAGATGGATTTCGTCAGTTTGTAAACCATCTTCTTTGGGTCTCCCGACACAAAGTTTTCTAGCTGCACCATATAGATTGTTTCGTCAATGTTCCCATTAAGAAATGCCGTCTTGACATCCATCTGATGAAGCTCCAGATCATAATGTGCAACAAGAGCCATGATTATCCTAAAAGAGTCCTTCGATGAAACCGAAGAGAAAGTTTCTTTAAAGTCAATCCCTTCCTTTTGAGTATAGCCCTTGGCTACAAGATGAGCCTTATACCTCTCCACATTACCCTTGGAATCCCGTTTGGCCTTAAATATCCATTTGCAACCAATGGGTTCCGTACCTTCTGGTAATGGGACAAGTTCCCAAACCTTATTGTCTTGCATGGACTTATACTCCTCATTCATTGCTTCAATCCATTTTTTTTTCGAATTGGAATCTTGCATGGCTTGACGGAAGTTGATTGGATCATTTTCCATCATACCATGATTTTCCTCATGTTCCTGAAGAAATAGTATGTAATCATCCGGAATAGCACTTCTTCTTTCTCTAGTGGAAAGTCGCAAAGGCACTGGTTCCTCTTGCACAGGTTCTTGAGGTTGTTGAGTTTGTTCATCAGGAACAACTAATTCATCTTGAATAGGAGTTTGAACAACGATGTCTTGTAGAGGTTCTGGAATTGCTTCATCAGAAGCAACTGTATGAATCGGTTCTGGAATTGAAACTGATTCTTCCTCAAAAAACAAAGTCTCTAACCTTATTTCTTCCCCCAAACTCAATATCCTCAAAGAACGTGGCAGTTCCCGTCTCAAAAATTGTCTTTAATTTGGGATCATAAAAATAGCCCCTGGATCGTTCAGGATAACCAATAAAGTAGCTGCTCATTGTTCGGGGGTTCAATTTCTTTTCATTTGGCCTATAAGACCTTGCCTCGGCTGGACAGCCCCATACGTGAAAGTGATTTAGACTAGGCTTTCTGCCTATCCAAAGTTCATAAGGTGTTTGGCAGCTGCTTTAGTTGGTACTCTGTTCAGAATGTAAGCTGCAGTCTTTAATGCCTCTCCCTAGAGTGACTCTGGTAAAGTAGAATGACATATCATGCTCCTTACCATATCCTTAAGAGTCCGGTTTCGTCGTTCAGCTGCATCATTCATGCTAGCTGACCCTGGCATGGTGTATTGTGGGACGATCCCACATTCCTCTAGGTACTTGGCAAATGGTCTCGGACGTTGTTCACCTGAACCGTCATATCTACCGTAATATTCACCACCATGGTCAGATTTGACACTCTTAATGATTTTATTGAGTTGGTTCTCAACTTCAGCCTTAAATGATTCGAACACGTCCAAAACGACCCTAAGTTGACCTCATAATAGATCAAAGTATGGAACATACCTTTCTTTGCACGCTATGCATGGTACTTGGTACATTCCTTCTTGATGTGTCCAGTCATGCCACAGAAGAAGCAACTGTTGTCACCTTTATTTTGCTTCTTTTATACTGGACCCTTAGCAGCTTCATTCTTCCTCTTTTTGCCATTTTTCTTAGGGGTGCTTGCCAAGTGAGCACTTTCTGCCCTTTCTTGCTTCATTCTTTCTTCCTCTTGCACACGGTAAGAAATGAGCTCGTTAAGAGACCATTTCTCCTTTTGACAGTTGTAACTAATCTTAAATTGACTGAATTGTGCAGAAAGAGAAATCAATACTAAATGCACGAGGAGGTCCTCCGACAACTCGAGCTTTAGGGCCTTAAGTTTGGAACCAATATTATACATTTCCATAATGTACTCCCTTATGTTTCCTTTGCCTTTATACTTCATTGAAATCAAGCCTTGAAGGAGTGTGCTTGTTTCTGCCTTATCGTTTTTGGCAAAACGTTTCACAATTTCAGCAAGGAATTCTTTGGCACTGGTTATCCCTTCGGACACCGCACCCCTAAAAGCCTCCGGAATGCCACGCTTAATGATCATTAGACTCATGCGATTGGAACGGTCCCACTTCTCATAATTTTTCCTCTCATCAGAGGTACTTGAGTCTGTAGGAGAAGAGGGTTGCTCCATCCTTAGTGCAAGGTCAAGATCCATGCAGCCAAGAACAATCAAGATGTTCTCTTTTCAATCCTTAAAGTTGGTACCATTAAGGACCGGAACCGAATTCAGGTTAGCAGATACATTAGCAATAGTAGCTGGAGAGAGAACGAAATAAGCAACATAAATATACTCACATCATAATAAAAATTTCAATCATCAGTATGTTCAAATAATGGCATAACCCATCTCAAGATACCTAGTGCACCATTAATATAAAGTCTTTGGACACTAATATTAATTGCTAGTGGTACTCTTGTTGTAATGATCAAACATTGATAATAAAGCATGTCAAACAAACGGATTTGGTTCCTCTAAAGTGAGTGGAGCTTTAAAGTGAGAAAGTAAGGAACTATCCACCATTGATTTGATTAACTACATAGAGATCTTAGCCCACTAAATGATCTAAGAGTGGATAACCTCTTACTTTCTCACTTTAGAGCTCCACTCACTTTAGAGAAGCCAAATCCCAAACAATAAACCTATCTTTGGATTGATTTATCATTCACATGTAAAACCTCATAATTATCATATGTTTACCATCATAGGTGTGTATGCAATCCGGCCAAGCACCAACCTTCCTTTGGACCGATTAATACTCGCATGGATAAACACACACACAAACATTTAACATTTCTTATGAACAATCTACACAAGAGATGTCACTTTGGCGACTTCTTGATTTAATTGGCTCATTTAAAATGCTAAACAACTGTATAAAATATTCAAACTATAACCAAAATTTAAACACTGATGTTCCATATCCGAATTTTCAAAAAAAAAAAAAATTTTTACCCATTCCACGGCCATAGAATGATGCATGTCCTGCCAGTGGAACCTTCTGTTTCACCTAAACTGCAATAAATAATTGGCGACGGCCGTGAAACATATCGCAGCCCCTGAACATGAATTATTGTTTTGTAATGTTTCAAAACTTCAAAAATTGCCTTCATCCAACATGGCAATAGTAGCTTCAAGTAACGCAAACCAAAAACAAACTTTGCAGCAATTCAAATATAGTCTTCAGAGAAGACAAAATAACATGATTTCAAAATAATATTCAATTTGCCATTCTCATCCAAGACCAAAGAATGGAAGAACGTGAAAATAAAAAAAAATAAAAAAAAATCTATATAAGCTCCACTTTCAAAATAATACAAGTCCAACTGCTCTCTGAATTTATTAAGAGAACAAATACGATTGAAACTTAGTCTAATCAAATAGAATTCAGAGAACAATAATTCACATCATGGAAGATCAAGAAATCCCAATTTTAGAACCTTAATTTCAAAATTCCCAAAATAATCACACATGAATCAAGTATGGGTGGCTCTGATACCACTTGTTAGATTAATTCTTTGTGCCTATTAACATGTTTCTAATTCCTTAAACATCATGTAGACAAAATCAATATCAATATGGAACATGTTCTTCATCAAGCACAAATCCAAAACCAAATTCTATCTATAATCTCATACCAATTCAAGATGATTAATGAATGTGAAAGCGTACCTAGAGGATACATGAAATCTTGATGGAAAGGATAATGATCTTGATAGAGTAGTGATCTTCCAATTGTAGATTTTCCATAGTTTTGCCTTAGTTCCTCCTCTAATGGGATGAAGAGAATTGAAGTTGTTCTCGTCTACAATTGGGGACCATAATCCCTTATTTATAAGAGTCATATGCCTTTTCATGAAAAGTAATGTCCCTTTGGGTTCATACCCTTTCATGAAGAATCATGACTATCAAACTTTACTTATTTCTATTTCTGCCCATCATAAAAATATAAATAAGACCTTTGGTACCTACACAATATTTTCCATGACAATTATGTCCTTAGCCTCAAACCTTATCTGAAATAGATCACTTTAATTTTGGCTAATTAAAATAATGGCCCTAACTCATTTAACCATTACATGTGTGACCCAAAAAATATCTTATAGTTTTGGCATGAGATATATCATTGTTAATGCATGGAGCATTAGCGCATTTTGGTAGTCACCTGGGATGACATATAACTTTATGCATGAGTTTGTCATCACCTTCTGGGAAGGGTTTACAGTATATATTCTATTCCGGGAATAGGATGAGAGATATCACATCTGAGATGTGATATCAGACTTTTAAAATTATCCGCATCTGGGATGGGATAATAGATACCGCCATCTGGGATGGGGAAGGCAATGGGACGCCATTGCATGGATATGAGCTCATAGACCTTAGTGGATCTGGGATTCACACCGATTCTGGGAACCAAGGAGTCAAGTCAAGTGATTCCGGGAATCAGTGAGTCATGTTCATGAAGTTGCATTGCATAGAACATCAATGGTTGACATGATTAAATACTTGAGGTGTCGAGATATTTATTTGAATATAAATAATGTTGATTAATTTATGTATGCTTGGTCAAAGGATTTTGTGTGTATTTTCTGCGGGTACCATGATTGATTTTTTCGGGTTGCCGCGCCGGCTGAGAACAACACTATTTGCGAACTTTTATTTAAATGTTTTTATTCATTGGGATTATAAATCTCATTAAAAGTGTTGTTTTCAGAGTACGAGTACGTCACCACTGAGACGGAAGAGCCTTGAAGACTTAGTGCATTTGGTTTAGCTATTTATTATATTTGGTTAGTATTATGTTCAATAAGGAGCTGCTTGTGGCTAAAACCATATTCTTTTATTTTTATCGTTGGGATATTTTTAGTAGACGCTCGGATTTTGAGACAAGTCATTTTATTTATATAAGGATTTATTACTATTATTTTCTTTTAATAATTATTGAGGTATTTTCAGACTCTTATATTTATGAAAATTTTATTTAGCCATATTTGAATGGTGAATTTATTTTGGGTTACTAATGTAACGAAGGGTGTTACATTTTTTGTATCAGAGAGTTCAATCCTAAATTGGACTGTGGTAATGGGTTGTTTTCTAAAAAAATTAAATATGGGCGCATAGGACTGCTTGTTAGAGTTATAAATGCTGCATGCTATTCTTTGAGATATTGGACCTGATCAACCCAGTGTTTGATTGGTGGTGTGCATATTTATGGCTACTGACGGGCGTGGGGCTAACGCTAATGGTGCACTTGCAGCAGTTTTGGCCGAAATGACCAGAGTCATGCAAGAGCAGACGGAGACACTCCGTCGGATGAGGGATAACGGTAACGTAAACAAAGCTGGAATGGTTGCAGCTCAAGATCCTCAATATGTGGCTTATCATAATTTTGGAAAAATGATCCACCATCCTTTCGTGGCAGTTCAAATCCTATGAAGGCTGAGGAGTGGCTTCTAAAGCTAGAGAAGATTTTTAGAGTGATGAGATGTGAAGATGCACAAAAGGTGGACTTGCCACTTTCATGTTGGAGTCAGACGCTGAGCACTGGTCGAATTGTGCCCAAGGTGGTTTGCTAGCTTAGGGAGCTCCGATCACTTAGGACAGGTTCAAAGAGGTGTTCTTAGAAAAATACTTTCCCCACAATGTCCGCATCCAGAAGGAGGCAGAGTTCTTACAGCTTCGCCAAGGAGACATGACTATAGTTGAGTATGTGGCCAAGTTTGAGAGTTTGACCAGGTTTTCTCGTTATCTAAGGGAGCATCCCCAAGATGACTGGAAGGCCATTAAGTTTGAACAAGGTCAGAAACCAGAACTGCAGAGCTTTATGGGCATCTTAGAGATTAGAGACTACCACACGTTGGTAAATAAGTGTCGGGTAGCCGAGCAGAAGGCGCAAGCACTGACGGCGGAGAAGCCTAAGGAGAAAGCTAGTTTTGATGGGAAGAAGTTCCAGAACAAAGATAACAAGTTCTAGAAGCATCTGCGACCCGTGTCCACCATCAACAAGGGGAAGTAGGTGCAAGGAGTTCAGACTGGCAAGGGCACCGGGTGTCATAAGTGTGGCTTGGTTCATGGAGATAGTGCATGTCCTGTGGCGCATACCACTTGCTTCAAGTGTGGTAAGGTGGGACATTATGCCAGAGTCTGCAGAGGTGGAGAACAAGTCCAACCGAGGCCACAAAACCAGGGAAGAGTCTTTACGATCCAAGGGGGCAAGTGAAGGAGTCGGATGGTCTAGTACAAGGTACGGGTTTAATTAAAGAAAGAAAAATCAATATATTGTTTGATTCAGGAGCTACACATTCATTCACATCCTTAGACTGTGTGAAAAATTTGTCCCTATCTGTTTCTAAATTGCCATTTGATTTACGTGTTTCTACCCCTGCGGAGGATAAACTAGTTACCTCCATTGCTTGCTTGAAATGCCCTTTAGTATATAATGATGTGTCATATTCTATTGATCTTATATGCTTGCCTATGTCGGGCCTAGATGCCATCCATAATATGGATTGGTTGTCCTCTAATCATGCTGTTATAAATTGTTCTGATAAAACCATATCCATTGCTACCCAACCCATGACTATTGATTCTTGTGGAACCAATTCTGTTGGGACTGCTGTGTCTTGCCATAACTGCTTAGTGTAGGGAGCTCAAGGATACATACTTCTCTTTACTGCTACGATAGAGGCTGAGAGTGAAATATCGACAATACCTATAGTGTGTGAATTCCAGGATGTTTTTCCTAAGGAATTATCTAGTTTACCGCCAACTAGGGAGGTTGAGTTTAATATAGATCGAGTACCTGGGAGTGGACCTATTTCAGTAGCACCCTAGAGGATGGCACCTCTAGAGCTGAGCGAGCTTAAGAAACAATTTGAAGAGTTGTTAGAAAAGGGATTCATTAGGCCAAGTGTGTCACCATGGGGAGCACCAGTGCTCCTGATCAAAAAGAAAGATGGCAGTATGAGGTTGTGTGTTGACTATAGGCAGTTAAACAAGTTAACCATCAAGAATAAATACCCTTTGCTTAGGATAGATGACCTGTTAGACCAGTTGAGAGAGGTGACAGTTTTCTTTAAGATAGACTTAAGATCTGGGTACCATCAGATTAGAGTTAAAGACGAGGATATTTCTAAGACAGCCTTTAGGACCCGGTACGGACACTATGAGTATGTAGTGATGCCGTTTGGTGTGACTAATGCCCCGGCCGTTTTCATGGATTACATGAATCAGATCTTTAGGCCGTTTTTGGATAGCTTTGTGGTGGTGTTCATAGATGATATTCTTATATATTCTAGAACGCCAGAAGACCACGAGGGGGACTTGAGATTAGTGTTACAGATCTTGAGGGATGAACATCTATATGCCAAACCATAAAAGTGTGAGTTTTGGCTTGAGGAAGTGAATTTTTTGGGCCATACCATCTCTAGTAAGGGGGTGGCAGTTGATTCTTCTAAGGTAGATGCGGTTTTAGAGTGGGAACAACCTAAGTCAGTGACTGAAGTAAGGAGCTTTCTAGGATTGGCAAGATACTATAGGAAGTTCATAGAAGGTTTCTCTAGACTAGCCTTACCTTTGACCAAGTTCACTAGGAAAGGGAGATCCTTTGAGTGGAACAGTGAGTGTGAGGAGAATTTTTAGGAGCTTAAGAAAAGGTTGGTGTCATCACCAGTCCTGATTATTCCGGACCCTTCAGTGGGCTTTGTCGTTTATTGCGACGCTTCTAAGAATGGTCTAGGATATGTGCTGATGCAAGATGGGAAGGCAGTGGCTTATGCCTCTAGGCAGCTTAGGATCCATGAGGTGAATTATCCTATGCATGACCTTGAGTTGGCAGCAGTATTTTTTGCCCTTAAGATTTGGAGGCACTATTTGTATGGTGCTAAGTTTGAGGTTTTTAGTGACCATAAGAGCCTTAGGTACCTGTTTGACCAAAAGGAATTGAATATGAGGCAAAGGAGGTGGATGGAGTTTCTTAAGGACTATGATTTTGAGTTGAAGTACCACCCAGGGAAGGCTAACGTAGTGACCGATGCCCTTAGTAGGAAATCCATACACATGTCTAGTTTGATAGTGCAAGAGATGACCCTTTTAGAGGAGTTTAGAAATATGAATTTGGAGGTGTCTTTGAATGCCTTAAGTTTGAAGTTGAACAAGTTAGAGATCCATAGTGACCTTAGAGAGGAGATTAGGCGTGGACAATTTTTAGATCAGGAATTGAAATCCTTGTTGGGATAAGAGAGTTATGAGTTGTCTACTGATGGCTTAATAATGTTTAAGGGTAGGATCGTTATCCCTAAGGAGGGGAGCCTCAGAGAAAGAATATTAGAGGAAGCACATAAGGGAACGTTCACCATACATCCAGGAATAACTAAGATGTACCAGGACCTTAAAAAGATGTATTGGTGGTCAGGAATGAAAAAGGATATGGCCAGCTTTGTGTCTAAGTATTTAGTATGCTAAAAGATTAAGAAAGAACACCAAAAACCTCCAGGTCTGTTGCAACCTTTAGAAATTCCTGAGTAGAAGTGGGAGAGAATATCCACGAATCTTGTTATGGGGTTACCTAGGACTCGTTTGGGTTTGGATGACATATGGGTAATAGTGAATTGGTTGACCAAGTCTGCTCACTTCTTGCCAATTAAGGCAACATATAGCTTGGATAAGTTAGCAGACTTGTATATCAAGGAGATAGTTAAGCTTCATGGTATACCCACCTCTACAGTGTTAGAGACCGGAGGTTTACCTCTAGATTTTGGAGAGCTTTTCAGCAAGCCTTTGGTTCTAAGTTGAGTTTTAGCATAGCCTATCACCCCCAAACGGATGGTCAATCAGAGAGGATCATTCAACCCTTGAGGACATGCTTAGAGCGTGTGTTTTAGATGAAAGTGGATGTTGGGATAAGTTTTTACCCCTCATAGAGTTTGCGTATAACAATAGTTATCATGCTAGCATAAGCATGGCACCCTATGAAGCTCTATATAGAAGGAAGTGTAGATCCCCTCTGTGTTGGCGTGAGGTAGGAGAAAAGCCCTTGATAGGACATGACTTGGTTCAGCAAACCACAGATAGGATTGAGATAATTAAGGAGAGAATACGCACTGCGCAGAGTAGGCAGAAGAGCTATGCCGATAAGAGGAGAAAGCCTTTAGAATTCCAAGAAGGTGAACATGTATTCTTGAGAGTCACTCCTAAGACTGGAGTAGGAAGATCCATGAAAGTCAGAAAGCTAAACCCTCGATTCATTGGTCCTTTCCAAATACTGAAAAGAGTCGGGCATGCTGCTTACAAATTTGCTCTTCCTCCTCTATTGTCAAACCTTCATGATGTTTTCCATGTTTCACAACTCAGAAAATATACACCAGATGTGTCTCATATCATAGCTCCTTAGTCAATACAATTGAGGGATAATTTGATCTTTAAGCCTAGGCCTGTACGGATTATTGACAAGAGCACTAAGACCCTGAGAAACAAGACGATTCCATTGGTGAAAGTGGTGTGGGAAAGATTGAGTCCAGAAGAAGCTACATGGGAGCTTGAAGAGGATGTTATGCACCAGTATTCGGATCTCGTTAATTAAGGTATATTAACTCTTTATGTTGTTGAATATGCTAAATGTTAGAGGGATACTAGGGTATGATGTTAATTTCGGGGACAAAATTCTCTAAGAAGGGGAGAAAATATAATATCCTAAAATTTTAATATAATTATTTTAACAAAAAGATAAAGTTAGTATGAGTTTTAGTGTAGAAATTGTTAGTATGAAATTTATTAGAATTGTTTAACAATTATAAAAGAGATACAAGGTTTGAATTAAAAAAAACAATTATATAAACAAAGGCAAAGTGAGGGGATAGGGTTCAGGTTGCTAAGAAATTAATTAAAGAGTTTGGCCATCCAAACTCTCGGGAGGAGAGCACAGAGGCATGGAGAATTGTAACTCTTAGGGAAAATAAAATAAAAAATGTAAAACAAACAATGATGTGAAAGAGAGTTATTTTCGTCGAGGCCTTTTGTCATTAACTGCTTGGGCCCATAATAAAGTGGTAATGGAAATCTTCTTTTGAATTGTACAGTAAAGAAAATATAATCCCTGACTCTATTCTTGAATAGAAAGTGGCGTAAGAAGTTGTGGCCGCCGAACTGTGAAGAAATAAAAATAGAAAGAGTATTCTATAAAATAAAAAATAATAATAAATAAAAGAATAACGTCGATTGCTCTTTTGCAGTGAATGCTTAGTAGGGAGTCACCTAAATCTAAGAACATCAGTTAGAAGAAAAGAATGATTTTTGGTGATATATTAGGATTTGTCTTATATAATATTTGAAGTTTTTAAAGGTCTATGAAAGGTGAATAAAAATATTTTTTCTTATCCTTTCATGATACAATTAATTTGAGGTTTTATAATATAGATTTGATGAATTTATTTGGTAAATATATATTTTTTTTATTCGTTTAATAAAATGAGTTTTATATTCAGTTTGTTGATCTGAGTGCACAATTTTTTCTTCCTCGTTTACGCTATCATTAGTCTTTTAATTTTTTTTCCCGTCTCTGCGCACTCATATAGTCTGATTAATAGTGACGGCAATTTGCCAATTCCACCACGTGAATTGGATTCAATATGGTTGAATTTCATTTTCTTTTGCAATTATAACTATTGCTTCCTGTGCGTCAAGTTTTGGTCTCTTTTCCGTAAAGTCAATTCATGTTTAATCGAAATCAAAACTTCCTCCCCCCATGTATTGCTCCGTGATCTAGAGTTGCATTTTTTTAATTGGATTATTATTTAATTATGTTATGGGACAAATTTCACTTTAATTATTGTTAAGAAATATGTTTGATTGGTATGAGTTTTGGTTGATTGACATACTTACATGTATGTGAGTTGGAATGCCTATATGTAGTTTTGGTATGATATATATCATTGTTAATGCATGGAGCATTAGCGCATTTTGGTAGTTATCTGGGATGACATATAACTTTATGTATGAGTTTGTCATCACCTTCCGAGAAAGGTTGACGGTATACATTCTATTCCAGGAATAGGATGAGAGATACTACATCTAGGATGTGATATCAGACTTTTAAAAGTATCCACATCTGGGATGTGATATTAGATACCTCCATCTATGATGGGGAAGGCAGTGGGACGCCAATGCATGGATATGAGCTCATAGACCTTAGTGGATCTGAGATTCACACCGATTCTGGGAACCAAGGAGTCAAGCCAAGTGATTTCGGGAAGCACTGAGTCATGTTCATGGAGTTGCATTGCATAGAGCATCAATGGTTGATATGATTAAATACTTGAGGTGTCAAGATATTTATTTGAATATAAATGATGTTGATAAATTTATGTATGCTTGGTCAAAGGATTTTGTGTGTATTTTCTGTGGGTACCATGATTGATTTTTTCGGGTTGCTACGCCGGCTGAGAACAACACTATTTGCGAACTTTTATTTAAATGTTTTTATTCATTGGGATTATAAATCTCATTAAAAGTGTTGTTTTCAGAGCACGAGGACGTCACCATTCAGACGGAAGAGCCTTGAAGACTTAATGCATTTGGTTTAGCTATTTATTATATTTGGTTAGTATTATGTTCAATAAGGAGCCGCTTGTGGTTAGAACCATACTCTTTTATTTTTATCGATGAGATAGTTTTAGTAGACGCCCGGATTTTGAGACAATTCATTTTATTTATATAAGGATTTATTACTATTATTTTCTTTTAATAATTATTGAGGTATTTTCACACTCTTATATTTATGAAAATTTTATTTAGCCATATTTGAATGGTGAATTTATTTTGGGTTATTAATGTAACGAAGGGTGTTACACTTAGCTCATTTAAGAAGCGTCCAGTGAAGCTAATCAAGCGTCTACTTATAATACAGAACATTATGATGGCTGAAGAAATAATTTTGAATGAAGTATTATTTTCATCTTTCTTGATTTTCATTTCAAGAAGCAATTTTCTTGTGCTTTACACATGTTTTTTTCAGCTTAACATAGATATTGATACAAATAGGTTTTGGATTTCCTTATTCTAATTGGAAAAATCAAAGTACACCTTTATCAAACCCAAATCTGGCTCCAAAGTATACGAATTTTTTTATGAAAAGTCTTAAATTAATTAAACAAGTAATATACTTAAAATTTTGTTAAAAGTGTATTAAAAATTAAATAACGAGAAGTATATATACTTTGACACAACTTTAGTAATAAAATTAAAATTATTAATGAGTTAAAGCAATTGTTAGGCTTTTCCTAAATGCTTTTGGAGTGAACGCATTTTATCGAACTTTTGGAGTGTATTTAAATAGGAAAGGTGCTCTCTTTGTTTTTTTTTTTTTTTTTCAATTGAAGGTCGGTGGCCATTGTTAGAGGGTTTTGGAAACCCAATTTAAAGAAGGAAAAAAAAGATACAGAAAAATGAAAGAAGAGCAAAGGACCTTTAAATAGGGAGGGGGAGGAGGAGGAGGAGGAGGAGCCATGGGTCTTTAAATGGGGGAGGGGTTGATGATGTTTATTTGTGATAATTTTTGTGTTGTTGAAAATGCTCCATTTTTTTCTGAAAAAGAAATTTATGCTCTTTGTATTAGTAACCCAAAATAAATGTTTAAATAAAATAAGGTAAATAAAATTTTCTTAAATAAATACTGAATAAATCCTTAATATAATAAGAATAATGCTAAATATTTGTTTACATCAATTCAAAACCGAAATAACATAATAAGTTTCAAGCCTCAAAACCGGACGTCTATTATATCTCGCATAAGGAAATAACCAAATGATAAAAAGGTTTTCCTGGCATGTGCCATACAATACTAACCCAAGCTAAACTTCTGGTTGCTCAACAGGGTCGTCCTCAGGCTCTGAAAACAATATTACTAATGAGATATTAAATCTCAATGAACAGAAATACATTTATAAAGAGTTTTCACAAAAGCATTGTCTCAGCCGGTGCGGTAACCAGAAAAACTGATCATGGTACCCGTTATTTTCAAAATATTGAATAAATAATAATAATAATAATAATAATAATAATAATAATAATAATAATAATAATAATAATAATAATAATAATAATATAAATTAATATTGGCAATATTTAGTCATCATCAACACATCATAATTCAAGTATGTCAAAGTCTCATGTATCAAATAATTCCAATAAACCACATATGGCATGTGACTATCAAAATTCACATAACAATGTCCCATTGCCTATCTTTACTCATGATGGTATTTCGATGTCACATTCTCTTTAGTGACATTACTCATTTTCGATACCAATCATTATACACTGGTGGTTACATATCATAACATCAAACTTAAGAATAAACACATAATTCATGTTATGAACACTTTAAAGGAAAAATCCCAAATTTAGAAATTAGGATTTGACCAAATACCAGACAATTTTTCAAGAACCATGTTTTGGAATCATACCCCAACCCCAATACAAATTGCACCATGGAAATGGTGAGAAAGAGTATTTCTAATCACCTCTTGAAGACCTCTAAGAAGCTCCAAGCGTTTGTCACGAGCGTGCCAAGAAGCTCCAAGCGTTTGTCACGAACGTGCCACGAAGCTTCTCAAGAATCTCCCCCTTTCTTCTTTCTTTAGGCTTCTTCTACTCTAAAATCGCCTTCTCCGAGCGCTTCAATCCTCAAAGCAAGCAAGAGAGCGTTTTAGGCTGTAAAGATGGTTTCTACCCGCATTAGGGTGTTATAAGATGGTATAAAAAAGGGTTACTTTCGTTCCCTTCTAAAACCCTAGCGTTTCTGACGTTATTGACGTTGAGCACGGACGTACTGATCTGAGCACGGATGCTCTAAACAACGTCACTTTTCCACGATTTCCGGCACGGGCGTGCTCCCATCGAGCACGACAGTGCTTCCCCGAGTAAGGGCGTACTCATACGAGTAAGGGCGCGCTATGTAACATCCAGATAAAAAAAAAAAAGATTTATATGAAAAACTAATTCTAGGAGAAAAATAGAGTAAGTTAAATATATATATAGATATATATAATTAATATGCTTAAGGTTACGCATATTACACGTATGTGTGAATATACTTAATAGACTAAAGGAATGTTGGTATTAGTGTGTGAGTGCAGCGTGAACTAAAGACTCACACAAAATAAAAGTTAATCAAATGAACAAAATTATACATATAATAAATAACTCCTATGCCCAACACTTTTAGGAAATAGAAGAGGTGCCAGTAGTGACGTATGTGCTTTGTGCAACGTGTAAATTCATTGGGGATATGAAGAGCGAGGTGCAGCCAAGAGTGGGGGCCACGCACTTGAAGAAGATACAGAGTGATGTGTAGTAAAGAATAATTGCCGTGTGTGAGTAACTTGAGTAATGGGGAGAGATAGGATGGTAACGTGTGTAAGTGAAAAATAATAATAAAATGAACCAGAATTTTATTTTATTTTTACTACCAATTACTCTCTCCTCTTTAAAATCCCATCAACTTTCCATTTTTCCCTCACGGTACATTTCTCAAAACACACTCTCTTTTCCCAGACCATTTTTCTTTCACTCTCAATTACTTCACTTCTCTCCAACTTTTCATCTCCACGGAGGAGCATACCAAGAGAAGCAAGCAAAACTCGCAACTGTTTAAGAATGTGACTGCTCAGGTAGGGGGGAAGGTGATCTTTGCTCATGAACCCTGGAAATCGATTGCATGTTATAGTCCAAGAAAAATCTTGGGGTTTTGAGACTCCCTACCCCAAAACCCTAAGGAAACCCTACGACCTTACACTCTTCTTCTACATATTTTTTTTTGTTTGTTGTTCTCAAATAAAGCCAGTAGGTTGTAAAAGTTTTAGTCTTGTTGTACTCTGATATAATGGAAATAACAACCCCTCCCCCTGCGTGATTGGTTGCTGCGTTTATATGGTGGGGAAATACCCTCACTTGCTGGGTTAATGGTTGCATGCGTGAACCATTGTGTTAGATTTGACATGCATGTGGGATTTAGACCTTTAAAGTCACGAATGGTTACTGTTTGGTAGTCATAGGACCCAATACATGTTGCTATGATAGCTTGGATGCACTCTGCATATTGCTTGAAATCTAATAGAATATGCTTGACAAATTGTTTCTTTTAAAAACTTAATTATATCAAATAAAATAACCATGCATGAAATTATATTCTGTTTTGGGGTCCTGACTCAACATGAGAAGAGGAAGGGATCACCCTCTTTTGTACTTGATTGTCTGACTATAGTACTATGCCTATTTATTAGTTTATCTATTATGCTATATTCAAATTTTTTTTTTTGTTATTTCCCATCTCAAATTTGAAACACTCTATGTGTTAGATGGTAAGACTTTAAATTTATACTTTCATAATATATATATACACATTGAGAATCAAGATTTCCTTTCAGTCAACTAATTAGTTCTGTCATAAGTAGCTATCTATCCATGGTGGGAATAGATACACTGACTATGTTTATAAAGGTAGTAAGTTTTACTGAACTCCTTCAAATGTTTTAGATAAAGTGTTTTAAATATTCACCCTCTTGTCACTTTATTTTAAAATAGTTGAAGTTTGGAACTGGTTTTTATAAAGTTAAAATAGTAATCCATATATATATATATATATATATATATATATATATATATATATATATATATATATATCTCGTTAGTCATATAGGAATTGTGAATCATGATTTTCTTTTATGAAGATTAAAAACTATGTTCTGTTGTCATTATTCTACAAATAAAATATCCTTTCAATTAGTGTTTCACACTCAAAAAGTTACTACATTTAAGGCTTGTATATAATTGTTTTAAGGAAATTATGAGTTGTGCTGTAATATGATAATAAATTTGAACATCTTGCTGATGTTGAGTTAAGCATCTTGTTGATGTAGCAAGTGACACCTTGTTGGTGTGAGCAGGTATCCTCCATGGAGTTGTTTCTTGGACCCATATGTTGTATGAGTATTTTTTTTTATTTTAGATAATTGAATATGAACGATAATTATTGCTGTATGGTGTTGTTATTATTGCATAAATTTAAAATCTATTTCTGGCTATATTGTCTTGAGTATTAGATGCCTTACCCCTTTTCTTGTTTGTTTCCGGAAATCAAATTTGAATTTCATGAAGATGGCTGACCCTGATTTCTCATTTGAATGGCACCTCGTGGAAATGAACCTACACTACAATGAGATTCTCCACTGTCTTTGCCTCCATGGAACAGTTGTTGTTTTAATCTTTTTCAACCCTATACCTGAACTGCCTCCCGTACTTAGCCTTGGAGGCTACACTTCCTTTCTACCCTTGCCATAAATAAAGGATCTTACCAGCAGAGTTTGTTTTGAAGACTTTTTGAGGAGAGGGACATTATGTAGTCTTATCTCTTAATAGAATATAGGAGTTTATAACTTGTTGGACTTAAATGCAAATATTTGTAACTTCTTATAAACCTCTGCTAAAAAATATAAGAATATAGGATGCATATATACTGTATTAACTCTTACTTGATGCTTATATAAACAAGTTTCCACGTTAGTCTCTTATTAATGGTATTTTATTTTGTTTGCTAATCTTAATTGAATTTATAAATTTATTTTTATAAATCGGATAATGGATATTTACCTATATGTTGGAGATATACCAAGTGCCTATATATTTAAACTGTACAAACAGAATGTATGATATAATATGATTTGAATAATAAGAGTTAAATACTAGACTAAGTAAGTAGGGTGTGACACGCTACATGAGCACAAGCGTGCTGAAAAATGAGCACGGACGTGCTCATGTGTCAGGAAGTGGATTTCCCTAAGAAAATCATATTTAATCCATTTTAATTATTTTCAATCAATTTTATCTACTTCAAGGGCTTAAAACATGAATTCTAAACCTCTCAAAAACTCCATAATTTTCCTCACTATTATCTCAATTTATTTTATTTTCTAGGATGTTACAGATTGTGTTAGAATAATTGGGTTTAAATTTACTTAAAAAACTAGCTCATATAAGAAGAGTTACTCAAATTATTATAAATGTTTCTTTGTTTATATACCCATCAGATGTGACACTTTGACACTTAATACATCATATGTTAAGAGAATTAGGTAACTCCACTCTAAAACCTTCGTTCATATACTCAACCATTATGGGACTTTCATATATTAATACATGTCATCTGCAATGGTTTGATTGCTGTTTGAGTTGGGTTACCTCACTTTCCCTCACTTATTAGGGCTGACTTGGGCTACCACACTTTCCCTGACTGGGTTTCGCCGCATAAAGGGGAAAATAAAAATGTTGGATGAGGGTGGTATGGTGCTGCGGTAAAGCCCTGGAAAATTGAGCACGGGCTGCGGTACACCATGAAGGCGTGTCTCTTGCCTTTAGTTTCTGCCACCTAAAGTTATTTTGGCATATCCTCATTCAATCTACTATGAGAAAGGTTATTTATTACATTAAAATGGGACAATAAAATTTGATAACAATTTTCATGATTAATGCAGTTTAAAAACGTGGTTGATGAAGTATTGAGTTTAGTTAATGAATATACCAATGTGTTGCAACTCATTAACCATTGTTGAACTTCATTAACCACGATTTTGAACTTCATTAATCATGATTTTCTTAGGTGTTCAAATAATCCAAAAAATCGTGGGCTAAATTATAAATACTACATTAACGTTCTCCATAATAATTATGACCCATTCCTTTAGCTAATTTAGCTCTTAATACAGGATCACTCAAGTCAGGTTTTTTTGTTATTGGAATAGGTGAATCCTTATAGATCCATCCTCCGAAAGAACCGGACCCTTTTTGGATTTAAATATGAACTTTATTATACATACTACATGTATATTTGAACACCTGAAAATCGTAATTAATAAAGTTCAAAATCATGATTAATGAAATTTAATTGATGTTTAATGAGTTATGACATCTTAATATATTCATTAACCAAACTCAAAATTTCATTAACCACGTTTATAAACTGCATTAATTATAAAATTATTGTGGAGTTTGTTATCGATTTTTATAATCAAATAAGGAGACTGATTTGCTAAATCAAGCTGAGAATGTGTAGCACGGGGGATGGGTAGCATGTAGGCACAACACGGCACAAAGTCTAGACAAAAGCCATCACAAGCTGCACCTATTTATTTATTTTGAAAATGCATCCACCTTGCGGGGCTAAATTTTTTTAGAAGGATCCAGCAACATCTATATATCCGATGGTACCGTGGCCTTCCTTTTATGTTTTGCTACAAATGTTTAATTCACCCCCTATGCAAATAGTGAGCCAATTAGGTGCCTTAAATGATTACAAATGTAACCTTGGTTTAATTTATTTATTTTATAACTGGGTAGGAACATTTATGTACATGAACAGATGATATTATTGATATACGTTAAGGATAAGGATTAGGATTAACTAAATGTTTTTTTTTTTACTAAAGGATTAACTAAATGTTAGTAGGTATATAATGTAGATGTGGTTGACATAATTACAAATATACTATGATATAGAACATATGTGTATAAATGATGTTGAATGATGTGGTAAAATATTTTACTCTTATCCTATTTATCTTAAGAGTCACTTATCCAATGATTTGTGAGTCATTGATAGTGTAAAAAACTTAATACCAATTAAACTCTTTAATAAATCTTTTCTAATAAAATTTAACGTTCAAATATTAAATTAGTTATTACTTTTTATAGTTCAATACATAAATTATTCTTGTAATTATTATAATCAAATTTTCGAATAATTTTTTGCTAAAATGCATTTTTTTGTACCCATGTGATAAGTGTAAAGTATCCACCATCGTTAACAGCGACTAATCTCCGCCGGGGAAACTGAAGGCACACAAGGTGGATAGTCCCCTCCCAACCAAATTTTTTTTCATTCACAAGAGCCAGGATTCGAATCCCTGACCATTTGCTTTAAGGGCCCAAGCCCTTACCACTTAGAACAACCTAAGTTGGTGCTAAAATGCAATTTTGGTCTCTCAAGTTTTTCATTTTGGCGAAATTTGCTCCTCCATTTACTTTTGAGCTAATTTAGTCCTCACAATTTTTCAGTCTTGCAACATTCTCAATTACACAATAATTTATTTTAATATAAAAATATTATAAAAGTATAAAATTAATATTATAAAAATAAAAATTATAATATATTAATTCTAATAATAATATTAATTAAATAATATCATAATGTCATTTAATTATCAATATTTATATTAAAATAAATTATTATTATAATATTATTTAATCATTTTTATTATTTTTATCCTAGTGGGACGTGCCACATGGCAAATTGTTCGCCACGGAGGCACCGCATGTTTCGTTAAGTTCCTTTAGCTTTCTAATTGCAACTTAATGGAGCCTGCAGGGACGAATGTTGTAATATTGAAAAATTATGAGAACTAAATTTGCTAAAGAAATGAAGGAACGAATTTCGCTAAAATGAAAAACTTAAGAGATTAAATATGCATTTAAACCTAATTTTTTAATCATCAAATAAAAACTGTTAGGTCTCCAAGCGTCTTTGTGTCTTATTATGTGTTTGATAGTTTGTGCCAAGTGTATGTTCTTTGTGTTTTGATGTATCTAAACATTTCGGCTAATGACTTAAATGAACTGTGTGAAATTTGTTGATGAACTACTTGAGTGTGCAGATCTATAAGCAGTTTATCTATTGAGAATTTCAAAGTCATACAAGTAAAGCTTCTTATTGAAGACTTTCAGCATCATGCGTCTGAAGAAATTGAAAGCGTCCAATAGATGCAAGCATCCAAACAAATATCAAACAGAAACCTCTTTGATGTCTTAACTTCAAAGCGTCTAATAATTTGCACTGAAGGAAGCTTTTCTACTCAACAAAAGTGTCTGTACGAGGCATCTTTAAAGAAAGAAAGAATCTCAAGTTATTCTTTGAAGCGTCTGATGAAGATCACTGAAAGAAGACTAGCTTAACAAACGTTTTATATCTATCATCGTCCCTTAATAAGATCCAATCAAAAACACTATTAAATATGAAGGAAACATATTTAATAAGTTATCTAATGTTTTCGAGATATACTAGGATTCTTTCCTAATGTCAAAAGAACGAGCAAGTGCCTCCGAAGCTACTACCTATCTACAAACAGCTTTAGTATGCAATATCAGTCCTTTTGAACTACTGTTTTGACTGATTGCACTAAAGAGGTGATCTGAGCTGCAAAGTTTTTAAAAGCTACTCTGATTTTGTTGCTGCTATGAAGTTATATGTACGATAGTACAAAAACACCTTCAACATTCCAAACCTTTCGATGCTTCTATCAGAACGACTCTTTTGCATTGATGGTCACCCAAAAATGTTTGAACACAAGCAATCTCAAAAGAAGACAAAGTCAAAGAAATGTCTCACAATAGATCTGTGCCATATGAAGACTATTTGAGAAGACTTTAATGAAGTTTGAAAACAAGAAGAGAGACCCAGAATAGAGAACAACAAGAACACATATAAAGAGATCAAAAGAATACTTTCAAAAGCTCTCTCTGAAAAAGCCCACACTAGAAGCTTTTTACGATCTTCATTTGTAAAACTATCTTCTCTTCTCTACTTCAATTTGTAAATCTTTTAGAGAAGTTATTTTGTTTCTGTTGGAACCAAAGTGGTTATGGACTATAACTCCTAAAATTTTTGATGTTAACAAAGGACTAAATTAGGTGAACAAATATTTGTTATGCACTAATGTGTTAATCTAAGTGTACAGATTTCCTAAGTCCAAAGACCTATCTGACGCACGATCATATATCTATCGCTTTGCTATAAACGATTAATGGACTAAGTCTTCCTTGGACTATGATCTCTCTATCAGGAGTAAGCGTGAGTCCAAAGACTCAAACAACGTAATGTATATTTTACTTCATGTTTAATCGTTCAATGTAATAAAGTAGTCTTTGTCTTACTGGACTAAGTTCAAGTGTGCGCTTTTGTAAAAAGCAATAGTTTTTTTAAATTGTTGTCTTTCATATAAAAGAGCAATAGTTTTAAATTATTATCCTTCATGAAAAAGAGCTATATCCTTTGAACAATTATTCTCTGTAAACATAGTACCCTCAAACGCTTAAATGGCATGTCTGTTCCTGACACAAGCAAATGACTCTACTCATGAAGGAAAGACAAAAGACAACTTTCAGGTACAAGGAAAATCTGTCAGTTCTACATTGAGCTCTCTCTTTCTCTCTGATAACCTACTTTGCTTTTCAGAAGCCATCTCACAAGTTATGAAGACTCAACGGGCTTATGCATTTAATGCACCATCAGAACGACTCTTTTGCCAATCATTGAAGATCAAGCTTGCTCAAGACTTGAAGCCTATATATACTGAAGTTTCTGATGAAACAAAGTGACGAAAATCCAACAAGCATCAAGCAACATGAATCTCAAAATCTCAAAGCAATCAAAGCAAACAAAAACCTCACAAACTTATCTCTGATCTAAACTTTCATATCTACTCTCTGCGAAGAGTTGTTTTTCAGAGTTTGTTCTTAAGTTTCATATCCTCACCCATGGTGAGTTAGATTTAACTTAAACACTTTTAAAACCAAAACTTGGTTGAGCCTGGAGAGGCTTGTCTGAAAAAGAATACTTGGTGCTTTACCTAAAGAGATTGTAGAATACTTGTTCTTGAAGAGGTATTGAATACCTGTAACAGTTTTTGTTATAGTGGATAAAGCTCTCACGTAGAGGGGATTGGATGTAGCTCTTGGGGTTAAGAGTGAACCAGGATAATATCTCTATGTTATCTTCTCTCCCTTATATCCACCTTTAGTTTGTTTATCACTAACGTTTGGGATTGAAATTGTTTTCTTAACAAGTGTTTTTTTAAAAGAGAATGTTTTAGCTTGCGTCCATCTTTTTCAATTTACGCGTTCAACGTCCTTTGCTTGTTTTTGCGTCCAAACGTTTGCGAAAAGTTATCTGATTTGTTAAAAGGTTTTCGAAAATTTAAGAAACACAATTCAACCCCTCCTTCTTGTGTTTTCAACAGCTTCCTTCAGTTTCAAGCAATCATATCCTTGCTTATTACATTCACTCTTTTGAGTGTTATCTGGTTGACTAGCTTATTGTAATCTGATGTTGTTGCTTCAAAACAAATTTCTTCCATTTGAAAAGCCTGAAGAGCCTAACTGAAGAATACTTGTTGAGCCTGTATAGGCTAGGTGTGCAAACAATACTTGTGCTATTGAGACAGGAGAGGCTAGGTATGCAAAGAATACTCGTCTGTAACCTGATCTGTTATAGTGAAAGACTTGGTTAAGCCAAAGACTGGACGTAACCCAAAAGGTTAGGGTGAACCAGGATAAATTTTTTGTGTTTCTCTCTTTGACCTTAATATTGCTTTATTTGTATCTCCACATTTATATGTGTTTTAACCTTGGGGTACAATGTGCATATTGTGACACCCACTACCCCTCATATAATAAAGCATAAATAATATCATACATGTCTTTAAAAAAAATATGACAATTAAATTAAAAACATTTTCTCAAGGGTAATGTGCATCACATCATCTGTAACGTAAAATGTAGGAATCTGAAATAATCAAAATCCTTTAAAAACAAACTGCGGAAAACATAAATAATAAACATAACCCAAATCCCGATGTCACATATCAGAGTTGGTATACATATACCGATAATACATCGGAATAAACTAAACAACTGAACGTAAATCCTAACTACTACTACTACTACGAGAGATCTCCACGGGATCACTCCTCGTCGGCATGCTCACCCTCCTATGCACATGCAACATCATATGCACAAGGACAAGAAAAGATAGGGGTGAGAAATACGATCATAAATATATGTAAACGGAATGGAATAGTAATTAAGATGACATACAACATACATCAATCAACACATGTATAATCAATATATATATCAAAGATGCATGTCAATGCGAATGCAATATCACTACTCCGTATGCATGTGGCCAACAACTCTAACTCTGGAAAGACGATTAGGAGTACATGTCCGGTTATTAACGTGGATGATATGCCAGACCATGGGCCATCCCCGAACACTCTCACTAATCCTGATAACGTATAGTGGCTAGTCAGGGTACTCAAGCTTATTCATTAGGTCACTCCGACAATAGGTAGCTAGCCCATGTCACCTGGAACTTCCATACCCAATGTACCCGCAAGGCCGGGTTAACACCCATCGTGGCCTCCACTATCGCGATTCATCGTTTGCTTTCAACCCAACATATCAACTTCAACGTATGATGCGTGCAATGTTCATCAATATGCAAACACACATGTCCAACCATCTATCATCAACACCATTACATGGCTATCAACTTTGACCAACAAGCATCAAAGATGATTTATCAACATCAAACTTGACCAATAAGCATCAAGAATGATTTAACCAACAACATCGGTAATAGTACGTCGTTACCAATAACATCATCGTCTTATTAATTGTTCTCTTTGTTACGTCTTAACTTAACATTATCTTTATTAAATATTATACTTAATCTTATTATCTAAACCTCAATTTATATCTTATTAAGATTATAACTTAATCTTAATATCTAAACCTCAAGTCGTATATTTATTGAGATTGTAACTTAATCTTAATATATAAACCACAATTCATATCTTATTAAGATTATAACAAGCCTACATAACACTATCCATCAAGCATAAGGGGTCAAAATTGCTCCTGAGCATGTGAGAATCGATTTCCAATATCTGGAATCGATTTCTCAAGTCTTCAAATCGATTTCCAATCTCTGGAAATCGATTTCAACATGTTCAAATCGATTTCCCCAATTGATTTTTAAACAAGGAAAATCGATTCTAGAAATCGATTTCTACAAGGCCAAATCGATTTCCACACCTTGGAAATCGATTCTTGGTCGATTCAAATCGATTTCCATGTGCTGGAAATCGATTTCTGGGTGTCAGATCATACAGCAATGGGTTTTCTCCACTATCAGACCGGTCTACGTTCTCTAATTGACATATCGTTCGAGCCTAAGCTATTTATCACCAATTTGATTAGTCCAACACTCATAAATCATAACCTAGGGGTTCTCAAACTAATCCTTGGTCATCAATCTCACATTGTCTATTTATTTTCTCCCTATAACTATGTTCTTATAGCATATGGTTAACAAAACACCATATCATGACATAAACAACATGCTCATCATCATCAATTCATCAACAATCATATGAATCATGAACTTATAGTTATAAACATGTTATAACCTCAAATTATTCATCAATCGATACTCATATAGCCCAAAAACAACATAACAACATTCATAGGCATATGCTGGCATACATAGGGGTCATGGGTTAACCCCTTCATCTTAACCTATCCCAAAACCCACATATTCATGACCAATTTTCTCCCCCCATACCTAGTATGACGATTCACAGCCTAAGGGAAAGAGAACAGAGCCAAGTTCTGCTACGATTCCTTATTTCGGGTTCAGCACTTGATCACCATCGCAACACTGGAAGGCAGAGCCGATCTTTAAGTTAAGGATTGAAAGGGAAAACAACTCTAGGATTAGAAACTCACCTTGGTTTCTAACTTAGGAGATTAACTCTAGCAGCAGGGATAGACCAGCCAAACAACGGCGTGTTCTTGACGAAGAACACCAAAGCAGGATTCGTCCTTTTGGGTTTTCTAGAGCAAGGAATCAGTGAGCTCCTAGGGATGAGAAGAGGTAAAAAGTGAGTACAATAGGGTGTGGATACTAGGTTTAGGTCATACGCTATGTATATATAACTGTTAGGGACGTTTTAGGACGAATGGGCCGTACACAGCATAGCCCGGTAACCCAAACGCGTACACAAGCTCTGACACGCATGGGAATCGATTCCATGACCATGGAAATAGATTTTCCATTGGCCAAATCGATTTTCTTATCAAAGAAATCGATTTTGCCCTTTAAACAATCGATTTCCACTTTTTGGAAATCGATTTCTTCACCTGGAAATCGATTTCCCTTTCAGAAAACGTGTTTTTGGCCTCGACACCTGAATCAGACTTGTAGATAATTCTCAAAGCTTTCCAACGCATCCATGATCACCTCGATCGGATGTCTAGAACTCAAGATATGGTCAAAATCGTGAAACAGATTATTTAGACTCGGATGGATCAATTATTCTAAAAGATGAACTATTACAACTATGAACTTATGCACCAAAAACAAGCAAAACAACATATGAAAACATCTATAAGCAAGTATTAACACATATATACATAGAAGTGAAAAGCAGGGTGTTACACATATTCATACTATAACACCCCGATTTTTTACTGCTTTCTAAGATCGGTAATTTATATAAATAAGTTTATATTTTATCCGATATTTTAGAAAATGAATTTGAATAAACCAAGATCATATTTAAACTCACATTATCGTAGAGAGTTACGGTCAAATTTTGGGTTCAAAGTTCAGACAGAACCCGTTCTGCGTTTTCACGGACAGTAAAATTTTACTGATCAAAAAACCTAATTTGGACTCGTGAACGAAACAGTTAGGTTTTAAATCGAATTTCCAACGACTTTGGTTATTTTGAAATTTTTCACTAAAAAGTGAAATAATATATGTCTTTCAGGCGAGACAATTAAATACTCATGAGAGGAATCCCACAAGAGTAAATTGATCATTCACCCCGATTCAACCAAGATGTATCAAGACTTGAAACAAAGATTTTGGTGGTCAGGCATGAAAAAGCAAGTCGGGATACGTTGCATCATGTCTGACTTATCAGAAGACAAAAGTAGAGCATTAAAGACCCGGAGGGATGCTACAATCATTAGATATACAGAATGGAAGTGGGAAAGCATATCGATGGATTTCGTAGTGAGTTTACCGCGAACCCCTAAAGGTTTAGATTCGATTTGGGTGATCGTTGATAGGTTAACAAAATTGGCACGTTTCTTAACTGTCAAGATCAACTATACCGTAGCGAAACTAACTGAGGTGTATATCAGAGAAGTAATTAGACTTCATGGAGTACCCTCGAGTATCGTTTCGGATCGAGATCCTAAGTTTACTTCACGTTTCTGAGAGAGCCTACATCAAGCGCTAGGTACCAAGTTGCGCTTAAGTTCGGCGTATCATTCTCAAACAGATGGACAAACCGAAAGAACAATTCAATCGTTAGAGGATTTGCTAGGGCGTGTGTCTTAGATAATCGAGGGAGCTGAGATGACCTGTTGCCGCTAATCGAGTTCACGTATAACAATAGTTATCACTCAAGCATAGGGATGACACCTTATGAGGCCCTGTACAGGAGAAGATCCCAAACACCTCTTTGTTGGTGTCAAGATGGAGAGAGCACGATTCTAGGTCCTGAAATCGTGCAGCAAACAACCGATAAAGTCATGAAAATTCGTGAAAGGATGAGGACATCGCAAAGTAGGCAGAAAAGTTACTTAGACCAACGAAGATGAACTCTCGAATTTCAAGAAGTCGAACATGTATTTTTGAGAGTCACTCCCACGACTGGGGTAGGTAGAGTGATCAAATCAAGAAAACTCACTCCTAAATTCATTGGACCATACCAAATTCTTCGTTGTATTGGCCCAGTAGCCTATCAAATTGCCTTACCTCCTTTCCTTTCGAATCTTCATAATGTCTTTCAGGTTTCACAATTGAGGAAAAATATTCCTGATCCATCTCATATAATCGAACTCGATGAAGTACAATTAAAAGAGAACCTGTCTTATGAGACTTCTCCTATACGAATCAAGGATAAGACGATCAAATAGCTCAGGGGTAAACAAATTCCCTTGGCCAAGGTTATTTGGGACAATACAACCGGAGAGGCAACATGGGAAGCTGAGGACAAAATGAGATTACAATATCCTTATCTTTTTCCAGGTACGTAATTTCGAGGACGAATTTTTTTTAGTAGGGTAGTAATATAACACCCCAATTTTTACTACTTTCTAAGATCGGTAATTTATATAAATAAGTTTATATTTTATCTGAGATTTTAGAAAATGAATTTGAATAAACCAAGATCATATTTATACTCTACATTATCATAGAGAGTTACGGTTAAATTTTGGGTTGAAAATTCAGACGGAACCCGGTCTGCGTTTTCACTGACAGTAAAATTTTACTAATCAGAAAACTTAATTTGGACTCATGAACGAAACAGTTAGGTTTTAAATCGAATTTTCAACGACTTTGGTTATATTGAAATTTTCACTAAAAAGTGAAATAATATATGTCTTTCTGGCGAAATCTTAAATCGGGTGAATAACGGAGCTGAATACTGAATTACCGGGACCCGCTAACGGATGAACATCAAGTCACTTCAAGGACAACTCACCTAGGTGAGTCATGCAAGTGACTCACCAAGGTCATGATGGTGTGAAGGTGGTAGGACAATTATGTCCTTAATCAGTTGTTTAAATTCCATTTTTATCCCTAAGTGAAATGACTCTTTTGCCCCTAAAATGAACAATTTTGGACCTTCTTGTCCTTCATGCCCCACGTCTAAATCACCGACCCAAGGCCACTCACCCAAAAATTTTCTCACCTTCATAAACTTCTCAACTTTCACACTTTTCTCAAGTGAATCTTAGGCCAAAATTTGTGAAGGAAGTGCTTGAATTCTTGTACATTTTCATCATCCAAGAGGTATACCTTACTCTCCTTGATCCATAAACTCTATGTCCTTAATTCATTTTCTTGATTCAAGGCCATTATCAACATGTTTCAATTCTAGGATTCTATGTTCAAAAATCTCTAGAAAATTATAGAAAAATCCTTTTAATGTGAAACCAATTTCTATGATCTAGTTTTAACTTCCTCTATCACTACCCAAAAGCATGTAATCAAATAACATGTCTAGATATTTTTTTTCTATGAGGGGCCGAAAACACTACCTTTAAAAACTAAGGGTTTTACTTCAAATTTTTGGATAATGTAACTTGATCTAGTGTTGTGTATGCTTGAGGATCATTCATCCAAGAGTTAGAAATTTTTAGACATCTTTAGCCATTTTAAGTCCCTATGGCCGAACCTATACCTTGTGATGCAAGGAAGTGGAGTTTTTTAATGTTAAAACTTTGAATTGATTGTGTGAAGGTGGTTGTGGTTGAGTTGTTCGGGCGATTAATCGAAGGACTCGCGAGATCAAATTGGAGAACGTTCATTCTGAGATTTACCTTCGAGAGGTAAGGGGAGATGACTTGAGGAACTTAATTTTCGATGGCTATGTACTGCCCTTGTGTGTAAACTATAAATTGTGATGTAATGTCATGAATTGTGGAGTGATTTATTTTATGCTTTAGTTATTAGGCTTGGTCATACTTGATATGATGTTTTAGTTGAATTGGTGATTAATGTTGTGTTAAGGAACGTAACATTGGTTAGTGTTCAAAATCAAGTAAAGGTAAAAGTTTCAAAAAGCTTAAGACATAATATTAAGTGGATAAAAGGTTAAAAGATTTGAAGACAAAGTGTCTTGACCTTCTATTTTGGGAAAAATAAAGTGAAGCATACTTTACTAATGAGATGAAAAGACATAAGAAAGGAAGTTGGTAAAACAATTTTAGTGGAAGAGAAACTAGTTTTAAAAAGAAAAGTTCTTTTAGAAGCCAAAATGATCAAGTGAGTTATTTCAAGAAAAGGATTTTCAAAGATCAAGTTTTAGAAACAAGTTGATTTTAATTGGAGAAAAAGAGTTTTCATGAACTGTATTTCAAAAGATGTATTTCGTTGGAGAGAGATTTAGAAAATTTAAAGGAGGTAGAATTTTAAAGTTTTGATGGTTTACTAAAGTATTTCAAATGAAAAGTGGTTTTGATAAAGAGTTCTACTCTATGGAAAACCAAACCTGATGACTTTGTTTGTAAGCTTCGGAGATGTGGGTTTTGTTTTTCTGTTAAAAAATGGTTAGTTTGAAAGTGAACCCAGAAACCGAGACGTCGGGATTCTAATGTTCTGCAAAACACGTGGATCGAGGATCCGTGTTATTTATAGTGATCTTGTAAACTTGTGGACAATTTGTATGCTCTAGAATCCAAAACCCGAGACTGGTGCATCGGTTTAGGGTTTGGTGATTGAGCTGTTGGACCGTGTGTCCTTTTTGGTTAAATATTGAAAAGAACTAAGAGTCTAAAAGTTGTGGTGGTTGATAGCCTTGGGCTTCAACAAGGAAAGAATTATACGAAACAAAAAAACTTACGAAAACAAAGGTTTTCTCATGCATTTCTTTTGGCAGACGTGCCAGCAGATGGGGGAACTTGATGGCAAGGAACCCCATGATGTTAAGTCATTGTGTAACATTGTGCTTTGATGGACAATGGTGTCATACGTATGAAGCATATTGTGTCTTGAGTTGGAAAATATAGTATGACCATTTACAATTTGTCAAGTACCGCTGACTATAATTCCATGTAATCACGAAATGACATGGTGTTCATGTACCTCTGAATAGCACGAAGGTGCTGGTCATTGTTGCCTGGTGGCCAATGTACCTTGAGCCTGATCCACTCTTTCGAAAGAAGTTGAGATTTCTGGAAATTAAGAATCAAGTACTAGATGATATATATGGAAGTGTCACGCACATATTTTAAAAATGACGATGACTGTTATGCATGAGACCCTTGCTTTGTCTTTATTGTTATAATATCTTGTTTTGTACTTATGATGCTTATAAGTTGTATTTGATATACATGAATCTACTGTTTTGTGTGTTGCATACATGGTTGTCGCATCTTAAGTTCATATATTGGTTTCTCACCCTTGCTCTGTTTCTTGGCTATGTTGTTTCCGTTTGCTATATATTATTATCTGTGTACAGATGGGCCGGAGGAGGAGAATCTTGCCCACTCAGGGGTTCGATCCCTGATTTTTGAGCACCGTGAGGACCCCGCTACTTGGGTATCAACCCGGGCGCAAGTAGCGCGACATATACCGGGCCCGTTCGTACCCTTCACGGTAGTGTAGAGGTGGGGTCGCAGGAACGGATCCATACTGTGGAGTCCATACAGATTTCGCTACCACCGGTTTGGATGATACTTTAGCACCTTGTGAACTAGGGTGCCTTGCAGCACAAGATCCCCGCCGTATAGCCCTTACAGTAGCAGCCACCCTTGACTCCTCCCACTCCGTTTGTTTTGGTTGAGGAGGATCCTGAGTATGATCCTCAGAAGGTGCCTGAGTACCATCCTCAGGAGGATGATGGTGTTACGGCTGCAGGAGCCGGGGAAGTTGGCAATGCTAACGGGAATGCACCTTCCCCTGATACTTCTCCTGATGTCGATGCTGGAGACTTTTCTGGGGGACTCCCCAATGGTTTTCACTATTTAGACCAGCTTAGGGTTTTTCTTTTGAGGTAGCGATTTTCGATAGTCTGTTATCGGCTACGGATGGCCATGGGTTTTAGAGATGTGGTTTTCAGACTGTCGCTACCTAGTGATTAGGACTTATAGTATTTTACTTTCAGTTAGCTTTTCTTTTAGAAATGGACAAGTCTGTTAAAGGTTTTACTATGTACATAGTTAACTGATGTGTATGTTATCCTAATTGATGTAATGGGTGATGATGTATATATATATGAGTAGTGCTGATGAGTGTCTTGATGTAAGACCCGCCAAAAATGACATAAGGTTTAATTAAAAAATAAATAAATAAATAGAGAAGAAAGTTTCAAAATTTGTTTGGTATGTTATTAATTATTTATAATATGAAAATATTAGTATAGTTTAAATAAAAAAATAAATATATTAATGTACATATGAATACAAATAAAATTTGGTGGTTTTCAAGATAAAGATAGGGACATATTTATCTTTCGGTCCAAGTGTTAAGTTATAAGTTAACTTAACATCATGGGCTTTTCAGTAAAAGTACCGAGGTATAAATAGTTAGATAAAAGAGGATGGGCAGCATTGACAACCCTAACAGAAGAGAACAAATGATGATGAAGAAGAAGAGAACAAGAAGAGAAGAATAAAGGCGAAAAGAGAAGGAGAAGATGAAAGAGTAACAACGGCATAGGAAGGAAGAAAATAGAGACTCAAGAACGTCAAACAAGGTGAGGGATTTAGATTTAAGGTTGGATTAATGATTTATTTTGGGGGAAAATTGGTGGTATGATAATTTGGGATTTTAGGTTATGACACTGTGTGTTTTTGGCATGAAATTTGTGTTAAATCGGTTTGATATTGTTGATATATATGAATAATGTTGTTTGGTTAGTCAAGTATGATGATATACAGAGAGTTTTGAGTTTTTCTTCATGTATTCGAGTTATTTTTGTGCATTGAAATGGTTGGATTTCTGCAGAACTCGCGTCCCTGCGATTCTGCAGAAATCGCGCCAGCGCTGGGCGCCAGGAACCCAGCGCTGGCGCTAGTATGACAGAGAAGGACTGATATCCAGCGCTGAGCGCCCAAAAACCAGCGTTGAGGGCTGGAGCACCCGAGAGCAAGACCTGAAAACTCGACCCCTGCGCCCAGCGCCACTTTACCTGCGCTGAGCGCTAGTACCAATCAGCACAATAATTATTTAGGCATTTGTGTTTCTCTACTCTTGCTCTTGAAGAGGTAAGGAATTACAATGGGTATAAACAAAGTAAATTAAATGTGAAGTGCTATGATATCAAGGGAGGTTTATTAAAAACATGTTAGAAAAGATTATGGTGAAATTGGTGATAAAAGGAAAATTGTCATGAAGTGACATGTATGTAGAGATATGAACATGGATGATTTGAATTATAAAAATTGATGAACTATACGTTAAGGGCCCGTTTGGTGGTCAGGATAAGGGAGGCAGGATAGGATAAGCTATCCTGTCCTGTTTTATTCTGTAGTTTGGTGAACCAGCAGGATAGGATAAGCTTATCCTGTTACTTAGTTATAATTCTATCCTGAGAGTGGAGCTGGGTTAGAACCAACAGGATAGGATAAGAAAATGCTTTCTTTTATCTCTTACCTTTAATATTGTTATTATTTAATTACGATTTCAAACCTAATTAGTCAACCTTAATACTAATTAAAATATGTGGTTTAATTAACAATTTTTATAAAAAGTGAAAAAAAGTTAATTTTTTATAATTTAAAAAAATGGACTAATTTATAATTAAAAAGCCAAAAATATATATTATTAAATATTTTTTAATTTAAATGTATAAAACAACCACGTAATATTAAAATTTATTTTTGAAAAAAAATGTAATTTTGATATAAGGATAATTTTATCATTTGTGGATATTTTATATCATATCCTGTCATTATCTGATGCACATCAAACATTGGACAGGATAAGAGCTTATCATGCTCATATCCTATCCTATCCTTATCCAGCTCTCATATCCTATCCATCCTTATCCTATCCTGACCACCAAACGAGCCCTAAAGTTCTTTGTGGCATAGTGTGGGGTGACAAATAAGTTGATGAAATGTCGAACATATACATATGATGGGATAGTTATGATGTGCCAATAAAATGAGAGATTTGGGAGATAACATGCTAATACTGCTTTAGTGTTATTATAAGTAGGGTTAAGACATGTGTAATTAAGAGAAGTACAGCTGGTGATGTCTTATAATCTTGAGTATGATTGATTAATGTGAAAATGTGTTTGAGGATCGTGAACGACTTATTTTTTAGTTGGTGTAAAGTAATAATATCGAAGGAGAGGAACATAATTGCGAACTATTTTATAGGATGTGAGATTTCGAAACAAAAAGGGATGAAGAGGAATGTATGAAAACTGGAATGAAGCTATATGATGGTGAAATAGACAAATGTAGAGGTAGGATTGTTATGTGGTACAAGTGTTTGTTTACAGTGGGATAGTCAATGTTTATATTCTTGTTGAATCTAAGAATGGTTCTTCCTTATGATTAAGTTGGTTTTTATGAAAAGAAGAGGGTATAATTGTGAGCGTTACTGAGTAACTGTACTATATACGATAAGGAACGTTAGTTAAGACGGTCAATATACACAAGTATTATGAAGAAAGTAATTAAGTGAAAATGAAGTAGATGTATATGTGAATTATTATTGTGTTCTATGTTTATGATGGTATATGGGCAATGGCCTTTTATTCACGTGTTTATTCAGTTATGAGGTTATTTTACTTTTTGTATATTGAGTTTTAAGCTTCGAAAGCGAAACAAATGCTTATTGTGATGAACAAGGTTTGCCGTGAAATTATTGACAAATGTCAAGGTAAGGACTATTGACTCAACTATGTATTTGCGTATGAAGCAAGTGTTGAAACTAATTGGTAAGAAGCTTCTAATTTGGGAGTGAAATGACTATAATATTGTCTACATGTATTTATGATTGCGATCATTATAAAATTTATTGATTACCGTTGTAATGGTTATGTAAGCTGTTTTGAGGCACATAGTGAAGATGTGATATTGTGAGTTGTTTTGCATGAACATGCCATGCATATGAAAAGGGGTTTGGTTTTGGACATTGAGCAAGACTTGGTGTATCCGACCGGTTAGCGGACACGACCGGGGTATAAATGTGACCGCTGGAGAAGGGGACTCTAGTGAACAACCCCGGAGTTTTGAGGGATGTTGTGTAGTGACCGAAGTCACTTGCCGGTCAACGGTTTCGACCGGGATAGAAATGCGACCGTCGGAGTGGGAGACTCTAGTAAACAACTCTAAGGGGATACACAAGCATCTTGCCCAATGCTAATTTGACATCATGGCAAGAAATGATCAGCTATGGATGGTTTCGTACGTTGTAATTTACATATTGTCATATGGTTATATGTTATACCATTTGATGTTATGTTTTGTTTATCCCTCACTGAGTTATGGGACTCACCCCCGCCCTTTTTGATCCAGATTCAGGTATTTCATGAAGGAAGTTATCTCAGGAAATCCTCGCACGTGTGTAGTGCTTAGGTAGTTGCTGCTGGTTCCTTTTGTTTGGTTTTGTCATATGGGAAATCTCCTTATTTTAGAGTTTTCAATCTCCTTATGATTTGTAAACTCTTTTGGTTTGTTTCTTTATTTTTTTTTTTTTTAAAACTTCGGTATTTTAACTCTGGGCCGCCATGGCTTATGTTTTGTATAATCATTTACTCTGATAATTACTGCTGATATGTTACATATCTTGTTATGATGTGACTTATACGTTCTTGAAAGGCCTTGGAAATGGAACAATGGAGTTCCATTCTGGCCAGTCAGGGGCGCCTAAGTTGGGTCCTGACACTTGAGTATATGTAGTTGAGTGTTGGGAGAAGAAAAAATTTTATCACGATTTTCAAAGTAAGAAGGAACTAAGTAAAGAAAATTCGTTTTCCGAAAGTAACCAGCAAACTTTTTAATTTGTGTTTTATGCATTTTTTTTGGGCACCATGTGATGCCAGAATAGGGTATCACACATACATTTCTTTGTGAAAGCGTTTTTGTTTAATCTGTTTCATCTTTGATAAACCAGACGCCTGAAGGCGTTTGTGCTTTTGTTTTGCTGAAAATTCTCTATTAAGCGTTTGCTTACACAGATCCTTGCTCTAAAACTTGTTTTTAAAAATAGTTTGAGTAAACACAATTAAACCCTCCTTCTTAGTGTTTATTTGTGGTACCTTCAGTTGGTATCAGAGCTCAGCTTCTAAGTTGTGCACCTCACAGTGCAGAAAAAAAGATTCTGGTAACCACAATGGGAAGTGAAGCAAGCTCCAGCAACAGCATGTATGACCAAGGAACCCTCTTCAGTCATCCTCCTATATTCAAAGAGAAAGATTGCAAATACTGGAAAAACAAAATGAAGTTGTTTATCCAATCAACTGATGCAAATCTATGGGAACTACTCATGGTTTCTTTGATGGAACTGAAGCTTCTTACTCCACTATCAAGTGGTTAGCTGAACAAAAGAACTTATTTCAGTTAGAGGCAAAAGCAAAATATCTCTTAATATGGTCTGTCGACAGAACTGTATATGATAAAGTCCATAGCTGTGAAACAGCTAAGGATATATGGGAAAAGCTTGAGAAGTTATATGATGAGGAAATAAATATGAAGGAATCCTCTGGTAAAAGTCTAAAAACAAGCCTAATGATCTTGTTGTTCATGAAACAAAATCCTTATTGATTCCTGAGGAATCTGATGAGGAAATCATTGAAACCACTCAGAAAATGAAGAGATTTCAAAAAAGAATCAACATCACAAGAACTGCTGTGAAATCCACCCTTCTTGACTCAAGGAGATCACCTCTGAAGAAGAGAATGATCACCTAGGAAGATATTGATATATCTGAAGAAGATATGTAAACAAAAGAGAATGAAAATCTCTGTCTCTGGTTTGAAAAGCAACATGAAGATTCTTCAAGAGAAAATCAAGAAGCAGCTCATAGAACAACATTAGGATATCCTATTCATGATTGTAAATTTCTCTGTCCTATCCTATGTCTACTTGATACTACAGGATGGGGTTCCTATCCTATCCAAAATTGTAAATTTCACATTATATTATTGTATATCTTAGATACTTCTTGTTCTAAGAAAAATTTAGCAGCATTTCCCCTTGGTTCTCCAAGCACACAACTTAATTCAGGTGCTATTATGACCAAAATTAGGTATGTACCCAGAGAACAAAGAGAAAATACAAACCAAGGACATTCTTAGATCAAGAAGGAAATAAGACATACAATAATATGGATTGGATGCGAAGTTAAAATCTCAAACTGTCCACTTTGGACAATTCAAGAACAACTTGTATATTGTGCCCAAAACAATATACAAATCGTTCTTGAACAGGAAACTAAGGTTAATGTATGTATATACCGATGCTAAAATAAACATGTCTAATGTTACAACTAAATGACTAAAAAAAGTCATGGGAAAAGCAAGTACCGTAGTAAAGGCGAGCAGCTTGAACAGCAGAGAGTTGATTGACAGAGGTGCCTGAGAGAAGCAATGTTTTATTAGTTTCTTTATTTCTTCAGAACTCATAATTGATCACTAACCTATCAACTAAGAAGCAATGTATAACAAAGTAGACCAAATCAAAACATACTTACTTTTTCAACAAGATGCTTTTTAGGAGGTGCAAGCAAGTAGTTCGGAATGCAACCCAACTGGCTCAAGATTTCAAATCTCTGCACTGGAAATAACACACAACTACATCAGAAACATAAATCCAACCTGAGATAAGTTAAGACATAGGTCTTAGGTTCCATGCTCTTGTAAAGCATAAAAATGCTAACCATTTTATACATATTATGGTTAGGAAAAAAAAAGTTGAATTCGAACATGAAACAAAAGTCATTGTGTATGCACATTACTCAACAGTACAACCGACACCACAAGGGCCAAATTCATGATTATCAACTCCATGGAAATGACAGTGTCTGCTTCTTGGCAAATGTAAGAGATGATGGATTAAAAAAACTCAAGAACTATCCCTATGACAGTATTGAAAATGTGTCACGAGTGAGTTATGATGGATTAGACATTCCATAACAAAAAATCTTTCTACACATTGCATTTTTTTCACTGCATTACCAATTCTCTGTGTTGTACCAATGTCATATGCTAACAAAACCAATTCAGAGCAGGGGCATTGTCCTCATTCTCATCATTTAATTAAAATATAAGCTGAAAATGTAAAATACAAGAATTCAACAGCCTAATAAGATAATCTATATTACTATTTTCAAAATTCAAATTTTACAGTATATAGAGAATGAAGGGGTTACAGGGAAGAGGAGGGTTTGCAGTGAAGAGGGGGTTGCAGGGAATGAGAGGTTACTTGGGAGCTTGCAGTGAAGAGCAGGGGCAGAGAGAAGGTGGTTGTCGCGTTGGGTGAAGAGGTGGTTCTCGCGGTGGGCAGAGAGCAGGCCGCACGAATAATGCCCTTGATGAGAGGTGGTTCTCGCGGAGGTTAAGGTTTGAGAATGGTGTTTGCGGTGGTTCTTGCGGAGGTTAAGGTTTGAGAATGGTGGCAATGATGAGGATGAGTGGTGTCTGAACTTAGGTCGTCGAAGAGGGAATGAACAGTACGTGAGTGTTTTGTGTGAGCGCGCGAGGGGGAGGAAGTATACGTTATGAAAATTTAATACAAGGGAAAAGGAGAATAGACAGCGCTGCGCTGTCTTAGTGTGACCTTAGATAGCGCTTTCTTGAAAAAGCGTTGTCTATTCCCATACCTTAGACAACGCTTTCTTGAGGAAGCGCTTTCTATTCTCTTCTCAACCTTTTAACAGCGCTTCCTTGATGAAGCGCTGTCTATTCTCATTCATCTAACAGCGCTTTCTAGGAGAAGCACTATTGCACATTCTCCGCATCATTAAACACAACGTTTCACTAGAAAACGCTATTGAAGGTGCGCTTCCAAAGGCATAAACTGGCGTAGTGGATCATCCATAAGCAGTCCATCTGGCTTCAATAGAGAAGGTTATTCGGATTGGAGAGAGCTATATGCAAGAGCTCAAGAAGAACATGATCTTTGGAATTGTTCATCAATGGACCATACAGTCTAACCATTATTTCTAAAGATAGAATGACTTTGCCAAAGCCAAGTGCCGATTGGACTCAAGAAGATAGAAGAAAAGTTCAACTGAATGCCAAAGCCAGATGGTGTCTTATGTGTGCTCTGGGCAGAAGACAAGAAGAAATGGTAATTAAGTTCGAGTCTGCAAAAGATATGATGGATATGCTACAAGCTCTCTATGAAGAAAAGATCTAGAATCTATCCAACATGTGTCTCATTGCAAATACATCCTCTAATGATGAAATCGAAGAAGATGAGGTAAATTCTGAACTGGAGGATCTACAAGATGCCTATGATGAATTACTTAAGGAATCTAATTGTATTCTTAACAAGTTTAAATATCTCAAGAAAAAGTATGTGAAGCTCTCAAATGAGCATGATCAGAAAATTCTTGAGTTTGATAAACTAGTAGAAGACAACAACTAGCTTAAAGCTGATAAGCTAAAATCTAAGATCATTAATGAAACTCTACAATCTGAAGAAGTTTCTAAACTTCAACTAAAAGTTGAACACCCTTTTCTCGGGGGTGTCACTAATGTGGAATGTTTAATATTATAAGACCGAAAACAGGTTAATTTAAAATTTGTTTATAAAAGATGGGGTAAACTTTCCTTTTCACAAGATACCATATATACTTCATAATTTGGTTCATAAGTTCAAAAGAGACTTACATAAGAATCCAACCCGACTAAAGTCAAGAAACAAAAAGAATGCAACTTTAAACGTAAGTCCATGGAGACGCAACTTCGAAAGGTAAGGTACTCGGAGACGCAACTCTGCCAAAGAACAGACTTAACAAAAGTAAAAATAGTCTAAGCTGGCCATAGGGAAGAACACCACTTTGAAGGATGCTTCCCAGAATCTATGCAACTAATAAGAGACCTTTTTACCTAAGAACAGGCATTGAACGCATTGGTGGAAAAGTCCACCTAGCGTTCTACTCACATTAACCACACGGATGACGAAACAAGTGAAGAATAACAATGAGGCGAATACGACTCCTTCCGCCATGATTCTCGCCGATGGCGATCAAGACCCATACGATGTACTTCATCAATCGATCTATAAAGCTGGATGTCCAAACACTCGCACCGTAGTGAAGTCCACGTATAAACCCGTCCAAAGCGTCAAATGAAGTCTCGACATCGTTGCTCTCTAAAGATAGCACACATATAAAGAAAAACGAAGCAACTGAGCAACGGAGGTAAGTTTCCCGTAATCAACACAACTTACAGTGTAGGAAAATGGTACAACTCATAGATATATCAGACATAACATAGCATAAGATACATCATCAGCACACAACCCATAACAACAACATGACATATTATATATGATCAATCAACAGTATATAGTCCACATCAATAACAAGATAGTATGACATATTATATATCATCAATCAACAATGTACAGCTCATAACAATAACATGATAACAGGTAATCCAAACATGAGTTATGATGTCATGATGCAATCCAAACATGCATTTGTTATAACTATGGTACATTCCAAACATGCCACCGTTATGATTATGATTTCGGTCCGTTTAATCACGAGCAACCGACATGACTCAGATCCCTACTCCGGAGCTAATGTGGGACAAATCAGAAGGAGTGGTAGTAGTACATGTTTCTCATATGGCGGCAGCCTTGGCCAATTGTGCTTAGAACATTCGTAATTACATGTGATATTAGGCTTTCATGAGAAGACTCTAAAATCGTGAATATATTGGCATCTAGTCGCGGATGTCAAAGTTTTGCATGGAATGCCATGACTCAGAAGAATCACCAACTGGTCATCCGTGGAGTTTTCAACCCAGACATCGCCAAGATCACTGAAGATTGTCACCCCAATATCCGCACCCGCACAAAGGTGCACTATAAGAATAGTGCCTATTACCGAAGGTCATTTACCATCGGGCACGACTCCGCCAATAATATTTCCTTTACCGACGGAAATATTCGTCGGTAACATGATAAATTCAAAACGCCACATACTACTGATGGATTAGTCGTCGGTAAAGTAAAAAGAGAGTACCGACGGTCATATCCGTCGATAACTTCGGCGCGGTAAATCGCGAAAATTTGCGCGGGATGCTTACCGACGAAAAAACTTGTTGGTAATACCTTTTTTCATTATCAACGGTGTATCCGTCGGTAATGTGTTGGAAGTTTCCGATGGATTATCCGTCGGTATGTCTAATTTAAATGCGCGAACCTAACTCGCATTACCGAAGGTTTATTCTGTCAGTAATGTTCAACGGCCCTAATTTACCGACAGATTATTCCGTCGATAATTTCTAATTTTGTATAAGCGCCAGCTTCCCCTTCCCCCATTTCGCTTTCCCCCTTCTTCCCCCACCCCGCGCCACCACCGTGCCCATCAACTGCCACCACCCCATCTCAATGTCTCTCGTTCTCCCTCTCTCACTCTCCCATTCTCTCTCTCTCTCTCTCCTTCTCCCTTTCACTCGTTCTCCCTCTCTCTGGTTTCCCTTTCTTCAGCCGCCTCCACCACCCTTGAATCACCACCACCCTTGAACCACCACCAACCCTACCGTTCTCGACCTCTCTCTGACTCCCTTTGCTTCCCTGCGCAGAGGACACCACCCCTTTTGCATCACTGTTTGTACCATCATCACCACCACTGTGCCAGGTATGGAACCCTCTAATTTTCCAATTTCTGTAACTGTTGGTTTATTTTCATATGTTAATGTTGGTTTATTTCCAATTTCATTTTTCAGTTTACTGCTGTCGTCGTTACTGCCCGCTGCCCTCATCTTACCCCACTGCCACCATCTTGTTGCGCTGCCGCCATTATCGGTTCCCCTCTGTGTTCATTGTATATGATTTTTTTTCCTGGGTTTATGTGTATAATTCTGTTTCGTGTTGGGGTTACATTGGATTTTGTGAATTAAATTGGGAATCTAGGCTGTATGTTGTATGATATTGATTTCAATTGAATTTTTTTATGTTGTATGATATTTTGATTATGAGTGATTGTATGTTACTTTAAATACTTTAAATAATATTATAGAAAATACTTGCACATGGTGTAGTGCCTGAATTGGAAAAATAATTAAAATACATACTGGAAAAGATCAAGGGTTTTCCTCCCATATACCTACAGCGGCAAGGAAGTGGATGCAACAGTAGCTCGTGATGCTCGGTAAACCACGAAAGGAAAATCGACTGCGGGTGTAAAATTGTTAACTAACCTGAGTATCTAAAAAAAAAAATTGGACAAATATTCTAGTAATCCAGAATAGTTTAATGGATTATACCTTGGTACATAAGACTTAAAACAAAAAATGAAAAATATGGGAGTGAGAAGACTAAATAGCATTTAACTAACTAATATTTTAGTAATTAAATGAAAAACACAAATGAGACAAATATTTTAGTTTAATGGATTATACCTTGACACAAAAAAATTAAAACAAGATATGAAAAATAAGTGGGAAGAATAAATAACATTTATATAATTAACATTTTAGTAATTAAATGAAAACACTATAGAAGGGACAAATGTTCCAGTTTAATGGATATACCTTCGCACATAAGACTTAAAACAAACCAAATGAAAAATAATTAATAGTTTTTATATGAATTAAAGAGTTAAATAATTAATATGAATTAAATAAGAGGATTAAATAATATTTAAATAGTTAACTAAATTGATTAAATAATTAAAATTTTTAAAATAAATAATTAAACCATAAAACTCATAATATGAATTATATTTAAAATTTACAAATTTAAAATCATTATAAAGCCTTGATATAAGTCTCATAAAACTTAACAAAAATCAAATAATCCATAAAAATTTAAAATTACATAAACCTTGATTAATGTATGAAATCAACTTCAGATAAATAGTTTCTTTAGATATTGAATAAAATTACTTTTGTGTTTGTTTGTCAATTTCATCAATCTTTATGCACTTTATGTTGCTAAAGTGAAGGGATTTTACCAGTCCCCATGCATTTTATTTTCTGGTACGTATTTAAGCAAAACCTTAGTTTTCCGTTTGAGGTTCAATATTATTGAACACGTGTACTTTTTCAAGGTACCACTCGATGTATTGAATCTTGAATTGTCCAAGTCGGACAGTTTGAGAAGATACTTTTTCGTCACTCGTATAATAGTTATTCTTTACTTCTCATGTGTTATACTTGATAAAATTTCGATCTGACACATTTCCACTTGTTCTCTTGGTGCATACTTGACCACGGTAAAGTTGTGTACTTAGATACCATTGGAAAATGCTGTCGAAATTTCGTCAAATATAATTTCGTCAAGTACGAGTCCCCACTACCTACCGCACCATCATCATCCCCAGCTGCTACATCGATGCCATCTCCAATACCTACTGCACCATCATCATCCTTAACTCCTAGACCGATGCCATCACTACAGGTCTTATGCTTATGCCTACTCCAGGTTTTACTGCCCATGATATTCCATCATCATCAGCTAGTCCTACTTCTCAGCCTATGCAATGCCAGACTGCCCCTGGAGATAGTCTAGCCTTAGAGGAGGAGGTGGATGAGTAGGAGAAGATCCCGACCGCTACTCGCCCTACCATACGTCCTATTTAGGGAGGGTAAGAAATAAATAGCATTACATTCACTTTTATTATAATATAATATTAATTAGTTGTATTTTAATATTAAATTGATTTGTTGTTCAATTTAGGTTTGATCCATCCAGGGTTGCATCTCAAGCCATTACGGAAACTATCAAAAAGCAGTTTTGTCATCCATGGATTTCGTGGGGATGTCTCAATGATAAAGAAAAATGGGTGTTTTTTCGACGTTTTGGGGTAAGTATGTAATGAGTTGAAATGTATATTTGGTCACTTAAGTTATATATTTGACGAACTCACCGTTGGGCCCCTGAGCATGAGGTGACGATAGAGAAAAACTTTCACTCAAGAGCCTCTCATAGACTCTCAGATTCGCACAGGAATGCTCGGGAGTCTCGTCAGCGTCTCGACTGGATTGGGGAGCATGTATGAGCTCGTTTGAATGAGCACTGGGTTTCAGCTGCTTATAAAGCCAAGTGGGAACAAGCAAAGAAAAACCGAGCCTCTGAAAAATGTCGGAGCTTGCACACTGGTGGCTCCATCCCCCAACATGATCATGCATTCAGGATGGTACGTATATTTAAGAATTTGTTATAAACGTAATACTTATTTATTTATTAACTATTACTTGTGCTTTTGTTTGTAGTCAGAGGAGCTTGGTCATCCCGTACATATCGATGAGCTCTTTGAGCAGACTCATACACGGAGGGATACCGGTGAGTTCGTTAATGAGAGGTCCAGGTGGACTATGGTGAGTTCTTGAATTCTATTTAGTTTATTTTTTTTCATTTTCATATTGTTTATATATATATATATATATATATATATATATATATATATATATATATATATATATATATATATATATATATATATTTATGACATGATGTTTCTGTTTATGAATAACAGGAACAATTTGGCACCAGGTTATCTTAGGCTATGGAGGATGCTGCATCCTGCACCGTCGGCTCGACATCCACCCCTCCTGACCCTGTCAAGGAGCAGAGACTTCGGACCCAGTGTGGGTTGGATGTGGTCGGGGGCAAGAAGAAGGGGCGGATTTACGGGGCTGGAGACCTCGCTCATGGTTTCCGACGAGGAGTCCCAGCCTCACGCAGCCATCACATTCATCCTCCAGTCACTCCCAGGATTCAGAGGAGCTAGACGCGATAAGATAGTGATTGGCTGCCACCGAGGATACTGCACGTTGGGCTAAGGAGGAGAACTAGTTGTTGAGGGGTCAGGTCAAGTTAGTGCACCAAATCTTGCAGATTGTCCTCTAGGTACTCCCCCCTGAGACACGTACTGCTTTGCAGAAGCAGCTTCCACCGGCTGACCAGCAACAGCATGGACATCACCTCCCAGCGGATGACCAGCAGTGGCAGGGACAGCAACAACAGGAGGGACAACAACGAGAGTCATCAGATGACGTCTCTCCGGAAGACTATACGGATTATTAGAATTTTTGTATTAGTTGTAGAATTTTGGTACAGTTTTCATGTTTTGATGACAACATTGTTGACCTTATATAATTTTTATAATTTTCATTAAATTTTGTTTAATTTAAGTTATTATAATTTATATTTATTTTAATTAATATTTTTATAATTATTTTTATAATAATTTTAATTAAATTTAGTTAAACAAAAATTTAACAATACCGACGAAAAATACCGTTGGTAACTCAGACAACAAGTTACCAACGGTTTTATCCGTCGGTAATCTAGTCCACATTTATCGATAGATATTATCCGTCGGTAATTCAGACCACATATACCGACGGATACCCTATTCCGTCGGTAAAATTTAGGGACGAGCAAATTACCGACCGATTTTTTGTCGTCAAAAAGCCATTGGTAATCCTTCTTTATTGACGGCTTTAGTCGATTACCGATGGATATTGGCCGTCGGTAATCAGCGGATTTCTTGGAGTGGTGTAAGCTCAACCTCCTAGGCATGCAGGCCTTAACTCAAAGTTTTATGTAATATGGTTAAGCCAACAAGGCGAATGCGTTCATGTTTATCAACCTGGATAAACTTTGGTGTTTCCTTCGAAAACCATTACTTTCCAAGATAGTTCCCAACCTTTTGGATCCAAATACCTCATTTGGGCTATCATTGGTTTTTGATATTGTAAATTGTGTGTTCATGTTTATTCATCGAATAAACTTCAGAATTTCCCTTAGGGAAATCAATGCCATATCACAAGGCAAACTAGGTAGTCCAAACTTTCGGATACTAACACTCATTGGACCACCACTGGCTCTCAACGATTAAGTATATTATAAAGGTGGATTCTCTAATCCGACCAATACTTATCTTTGGGTCCTTCCCGAAATGAAATTACTTGTTGAGCAAGTAATTCAAAATACTCATTGTTATTAAGTATTATGGATCCTTTGATGATATAAATCACCAAGGGTATATCATGAAGTCTTGTTCCACAACATGATACACTTAGATGTTCATCTCTTAGTGTTTAAGTAAAACATAGGTTTAGTAAAACACTTTCCTTTGAAACCTCAAATCATTGAGTTTCTAAAATCCTTTGAAACATGAAACCTTTGGATTTCTAAATTCATTTGAAAGGTATTACTTCCCATCTATACTTGATCGAAGTACTTTGGTACTAAACATTGAATTGAACTTTTCTATAAAATAAGAAACACGAAGAGTTCTAAACGTATGCATCCTTTGTCCTAACTATTAAGTCTCAACAAAAGAACTCTTGTGAGCCAACAACTGTCAAGCTATGGAAAGCCTTCAAGTAAGATATGAAGCTAATTAGTATGGTCATTTCTAGCGCCTAAACCATGGTGTCACCTTTCATTCATTGAGTTTGAAATACGTTTTAGTAAACACTTACTTGAAGTGTATGATCACAAATCTTACTAGGATTTGATCATTTCAAAAAATTTCTCAATTAAATTGACTATTGACTTAGGCAATTTCATAAGATCATAAGTTAAGTATCAAACATATTTTTGAACCTTAAACACACGTCAAAACCGTGACCTCCTCCATTCTTTGAAATGAGAGGTTTTTCTAGAAAACTTGATTTACACTAACTCCATTAAAATCAATTAAACCATTGAATCAAAATTGTAACACCCCCTCGGTGCTACGTCTTAAACTCGATGCGGAAAACATAATAAAAATAAAATGCTGGTTTCTTTCGGAAAAATACTTTAAGTAAATAACTATGTTCGAAAACGTGAGTCTAAAAACTTTCTTCACGATATAATAATTAAGTACAGGAAAGATGGAGTAAACCTCATAACATACACCAATATTAAACATCCATGACAAATTAAACATAAGGTATAAATGTCGAAGCATATAGGTTTTCTAGAAACAGAGTTTAAACTAGTAGAAGAAATTCTGGTCTATTATCACATATTACAGACTTCAAAACATTAAATCAACATAACTACAACAGGTAAGATACGACTGCTCCAAAAAAACAAGACTCTAATGCTGGTCGAGCTAAAAGTAGCCATTGGGAAAAAACCCTAAAGTCAGCTCCGATTCCCGGAGGAATTTGGAGGGATCCTCCTTCTCTTCATATTCATGGGACTCCATCATCAGAGTCCTCAAGTGTCCACGGGGACCTTTGGGAAGCATCTGTACATGTATCCAAAAACACAACAGGGTGTCCAACATGTACAAGCAAAGGTGAGATACTCATTTCACAAGTTTATCACGATAGCCGCACAAGCGACAAACAGAACATACATCCACATATAAATACAGTTGCATTAACAGATAATCATATAACATAATATCTCAGACATCATCATGAGTTATAACAATGCATGAGACTCCAATATCATCTTTCTAATTCATGTTCTCTGGAGATTTTTAATTTCCCTTCGTCGAGTGATAGACCGTAAATACTCCCATAACATAATTGTCCTCATGAGTCGGCCTCTCAATTTAGGTCCGAACTCCAATTGTTCTAGGGTATCACGTCTCAACCATATCGTGAATAGTCCCGTCTCTGATTGAGTTCATCTGTGTTAGGCAACCGATTACAACGACATGGGGTCGCGATGCCTTCGGCCTCTTGTGGAGTCTCGAACACATGATGCCCCTATAGACCAAGTGGTCTTAACTAGCTCATATTCTCAACCACAATGGATTGTTGCTCGATTTCGTGGCACGTCTGCCGGTTCATGTATGTACACAGAAGGTTTTCTATTTTCTTTTTCGTTCATTCTTTCTGTCAAGGCATACAGCTCATGACTCGTTTTAAAGGACATTTTGCCGTTCATTCAAAACGCAAGACACATAGTCCGGGTGTTCAACTCACAAAACACTAGCCCGACGTCTCGGTCACTAGGTTTGCAGATTTCACAAAGTGAAAGTGTAATCACCATTTCTCTTTGGGGTCTTATTTTCGTGTATAAAACTTGGAAAACAAAACTCAAAACCTCATTGGCATGAACTAAAACATTTTATCAAAAGAAGCTATTTTTAAGAAAACTCTTTTCTTTATAAATTTACTTTCTAAAAGGTTTCGTCATCTGAAAACATTTTTCTAGAAAGCAAGCGTTTGAATGGATTTTCCTTAAATAGACTTTTTCTTTTGAAAGGGGTCTAACATTTCTTTCCTTGATAAGACAAAACTATTCTCAAAATTTTTTTTTTTTTAATTTCAGAATACATTTTAAAACTTTGATTAAGGCTTTTAAGCGTTTTAATCTCCATTATCAAGCTATAGCCGATGCTATGCTCTCAACCAATACAGTCAAAATCACAATCCAGGATATACATATATAAATATCAAATCTTAAACCAACATCATAAATATGTAACAACCACAACTGAAAGTTAATAAAATCAACCAAAACTCACCCACCCAATCTAGGTTAGGGTTCAGCCATCCTATAGAAAATTAGGCTAGGGATTTCATTTGGTTTCAATCTCTTGGATGGATGATCCTTAAGCATATACAACACTAGATCAAGTCTCATTAAACCAAAAACTTGAAACAAAACCCATGATTTTTCATCATGTAGGGTTCGGCCACTCCATTAGAAAATAGGCTAGGAATGTCTTTTGATTACATGCTCTTGGACAATGAAAGAGGATGATCAAACTAGCTCATAGAAATTGGTTTCACATTAAAAGGATTTTTCTATAATTTTCTAGAAATTTTTGAAGGTTGGATCTAGAAGTTGAAACTCATGGAAATCATGTTTTTCAAACAAGAATAAGAGGAGAATCATGAAGTTTATGGATCAAAGGAAGTAACAATACCTCCTTGGGGATGAAAATGAGCAAGATTCAACACTTTTCCTTCACCAAAATCAAGTTTTCTCTTGAATGAAAATGAGAGAATGTTAAGGAGGAAGATGAAGTGAAGGAAAGAAATGGATAGAATGGTTTCATGAAGGGGGTGGGGGCGTTAGGGTTAGGGGCAAGGGTGTCCAAGATTTTTCCACTTAAGGGCAAAATGGTCTTTTCTTTTAGGGACAAAAATGTAATTACAAAAAAGGTTAGGGGTATTTTGGTCTTTTCGCGTTCAGATATTTTCAGACGTCATCATGACACTAGCACGTATTCCTAGGTGATGTGACCTGATGTGACTTCAAGTTTATCCGTTAGCGGGTCTTGGTAATTCTGTATTCAGCTCTGTTCTTCACCCGATTCAAGGTTTCGCCCGAATAACTTATATTATTTCACTTTTTAGTGTGAAAAACCAATTTTATCAAAATTGTTGGAAATTCGATTCTAAACATAACTGTTTCGCTCACGAGTCAAAATTAGGTCTTCTGATCAGTAAAATCTAACTGTCAATGAAAACACAGATCAGGTTCCGTCTGAATTTTCAACCCAAAATTTAACCGTAACCCCCTACGATGCCGTAGAGTATGAATATGATCTTGGTTTATTTAATTTCATTTTCTAAAACCTCAAAAAAAACTTATTTATATAGATTACCGATACTAAAAGCAGTTAAAAATCGGTGTGTTACAAAAATAAAACATTTTCTAAGTGGGATTCAAAAAATAAAACCGAACCCTAATCTCATCTTAGACTAAAATGTTGTTTCAACTTTGTTTTGTTTTCAATCATGCTTAAGTCCATCATTAAGCACACTAATCAACTTTGTTTCCAAACACAACTTTTTCCTCACATTTTTTCTCAATATGGCTGAATCTCATTGTAGTGTTTTAGGATTGTTTTTGTTCATCAAAACATCTCACAATCAAGTATATCACATAGATTAATATGTTGAACAACAATATCACCATCATATCCAAACATACAACAATATCACATCCATTTTCAAGAATCCAAGCCAAACCCGTATACCACATTATTTTAAGCATGCAAGCACCAATTTGCAACACACATTTGATAGATCAAACGAATTCCGATTTGGACAAACAAGTACTCAAAAGAAAGCTTATGATGTCTAATTTTTGTCTATCAAGTTATTTTTCAAAAAAAGTCAACCAATCAGTACAGATGCACGAAAAACACATGCTGACATGAATCCAAGCCAACATCCCTTAACCAGTTGTGAAACCGATTTTCAACGATCAAATCTTTAAAAATCAAACGAAATTTGTGATCAAAATGAAGCCCAAGATGTCTAATTTCAATATCAAAAATAATTTTCGAAATCCAATGTCTAGTTTAAGAGAAAAATAGCAAAGGGTCATCAATGTCAGAAAATCCAGCAACTACATTATTACAAAACCAAATCAAAAAGAACTCCACAATAAAGTGAAGCCCTTTTTCAACAAATAAGACCTTCAAGAACACTTAGAACACATTCTCATCCACCCTAAGGTGTGATCTTGGTTCACGTCCCCATACCTTAATGAAGCTCCATCAAAGCGCTCCAAGAGAATATCCATCATAAAAAGTCCAAAAAAGACAGGGTACCTACCAAAAGATGGATAAAGCTTAAAGCTTGGATCCTTAACACCATGAACCATGAAAGTTGTTCATTTTTATGGTCTAAAGTGAATGGTATCAAGGTGTAGACAACTTACACACAAAAGGGAAGAAAATTCGCAGAACCAACTTTTTCCAGCAACCAACACCAACTTCCAAGATGGATTTGAGTGGTCAAATAATTTTAGAATAAAGTCATACTATGCATCAAAATGAAGCTTAAGATGTCTAATTTCAGAAATGGAATCACTTTGCTTAAAACAAATCTATAAAATTTAGAAAATTCGAAAACTGCACTAAGGTCAGGTTGGAAATTTATTTTTGGATAGCAACTGAAGCTTGACTTTGCATAAATATTTGACCTAGCAAAACTCAACGAAAATACACAAATGTGGTGTCTAAACTCAAGTCCCGAAGGTAATATTTTCAGATCTATGCCCAGTTCGTCAAACGGAATATTGTACAAAAAGTTGTGAGCAAAAAATTGGGCAAAGGTCAAGCTGGAAAAATTGTTTTTCAGCATATTATTGAAGAAGACCCAAAAAAATAAAGTTTCAAAATGGAAAACCTCCCAACATGAAAGTTGTAGAGCTTGAAGAGGTGATCGAAATACTGTCATGAAAAATGATGATCTTTCATGATCCTCAATAAGAAAAGTTGAAAGAAATAAAGAGATCCATACTTACTCTTGAATCTAGAAAAAGAGTCAAAGTTGTGTAGAGATTTTCTTCAAGATGGAGTGGTCAAATCGAAAACCTTACTTCATGAAAGTTGCCCATCATTAGGAGTAGATAAAAAAAGTTTTTATTTGAAATAAATGAGTAAGGGAGTGAGAAGATATGGTGCAAACCGAATTCAAGCTTCAATGGAGTTTTAGTGAGAGAAAGTTTGATTTTCTAGAGAGAAGGAGGAGAAAAACTCAAGCAAGAAGATGAAGTGAGTTGGAAAATGAAAATGAGAGAGAGGTGAGAGAGAGGCCGTGGATTTTGGGTCAAAGAAAGGAGAGCAGATGACAAAATTTTAAGTCATCTAAGTGTTATGCTTAAAGTGGTATTTGTCATATAATGCAAAAAGCATTATTACCCCAATAGTGATTAGTTTAGATTTTTTGTTTGACTATGAAAGTGACATTTGGATGGTGTGAAATTTGAATTTGATGATGACTACATATCCCGGGCCAAAATATTTCTTGATCCCGAGTTGGACTCGTGAAATTACACAAATCAAGAAAATAATATTTTCGCCGGTTCGCAACGAAACCACAGATGAAGATTTACTGCGTCTCCAGAATTTTGGTTTGGCTCTAAATTCAATGACTTAGGTTTGGCTCATATTACGATTTATGGGACTTAGACTCTTTCCTCGGGTCATTAGGGTTCACAGATCATAGTGTAAGTTCCTACTGTTTGCTGAAACATAGTCCGGTTTTTATCTGAGTTCTCAACTCGAATTCGTATGAATTCTCAATTATAACCATTTAATATTATTTCTAATTTATTACTTGCAGTTTCAATCAATTTATTCACAGAATTTAATTATTATCAGATACAGGATTTTCAGATGTTACAACACTACCCCTCTAAAAAGAATTTCGTCCTCGAAATTTATTTGGGAAACGATGCGGATACAGCTCCCTCATGTTGTTATTAACATAAGTGTGCCCCACACTGTCGACCAAATCGATCCTCATAGGGTGTCATTTCCATGCCCGAGTGAAAACTATCGTCATAGGTAAACTCGATCAATGGTTAGAAACATCTCAACTCCCAGCATGTTGTAAAACATATGTTCTTAACAATTCCTCTAGCGATTGAATTGTACTTTCTGACTGCTAATCTGATTGCGGATGATAAATCGAGCTCAATCTGAGCTTAATCCCCGAAAATTCTCGTAAGCTTTGCCAGAAGGTCGCGATAAACCTTGAGTCTTAATCTGAAATGACTCCTGAAAGAATGTGTAGTCTAGTAGCTCCCCAGTATATAACCAAGTTAGCTTTTCCATTATATACTTAACGTTGATAGGTAAGATGTGAGTCAACTTCGTTAGCCGATCTAAAATTACCCACATTGAACCATGCCCTTAGGCACCTTTGGTAAATTTATCACAAAACCCATTGTGATGCCATCACATTTCTATCTTGAGGTATTCGTGATTTGTAACATTCATGCCGACTCCTGATGTTCAACTTTGGTCTTTGGGCATGTAAGACAACATATGATGCACTTCGCTGCATTTCTTTTCATTCCTCGCCACCATCGTAGTTGCTTCAAGTCTTGATACATCTTCGTTAGTCTTGAACGCATTCTCAGCTGGCTCCTATGAGCTTCCTCAAGAATTAACTTCTTGAGTCCCTCATTACTTGACATAACGATCCCCCTTTTAAATCTCAGAATCCCGTCTCTGAAAACTCGACATGAAAATGTCTCATAGATTAAGTTTCACCCATTTGCTTATACTGTATCAATTTGACTACACAGAAAGGATCATCAAGGTAAATCCTTGTAATTTCATAATTCAAATTACGTGACGAAGATTCAAATGTGAGAGAGAACATGTATTACAAGTAATTGACAAACTTCGATACCAATCAATAGGAAATTATAACTCTCGTTCCGATGGCGGTTCTGATTCATGTTGCATTATGAACACACTAAAGGGCAAGTGCACCCTATCGCAAAAGTAATATAGGACGGAAGTCCAGATATCGTACCCAAGGGATTAATGAGTGATATTAACATGAGTACTGAGATAGAGAAATCCTTATTCCATTTAGACTAATTAAATAATAAGAATATTAAGATGTAAGCAATAGTAATAGAAAGCATAAAGAGCAAAGCGGTTGAATGATTGAAAGGAATAAATCAAGTTTGGTCATGCAATAATTTAAACCCCAGTTATCCTATAGATCTACCAATTAATTGCAGTAAGGTAGCTGATCAACCAATTGATTAAGAGCATGCAAAGGGTGCGCAATCCTAGCATTAATATTGGATGAAGAACAATAGAATAACACTATTCAAATCGCAATCTTGAAATCAAATAGAATTCGAATTAAAGCTAAGACATAGCAAAAAGGGTTTATACTAATACAAGATCCACCACAACTCTAGTGGTGAAATTAGCTACCCATAATAATAGATAAAGCCAAGTTCAATGATGAGAAAGGCATCCTGAAGAATTAAGAAAAAGAAGTGTCTCCAACTTAACCTCCAAGCACAAATCCTACTCTAGAATTCTAAACACACTACTAAAGCTATAAACTAAGAGAAATAATGTATAAGATATTACAAGAGATGATAGAATGTCATTGAATGAATGAATTAAGTAGTACAAAGGGCCCCTATATATAGGAAAATAGGAGAAAGGGCCCTACAATAAGGTCTTCAACGCTGCCAGCACGGGCGTGCTCTTCTTTAGCACGGCTGTGCTTCCTTCATGTTAGATCGTGCTCAATTCTGCTCGGGCATACCAACTTCGTAGAATTAGCATCATAGTGCATGAGCTTCAGCACAGGCATGCTTCACTTATGCACGGTCGTGCTTCCTTTATGTAAGGGCGTGCTGGAATAAGTCAAGCCTTGCTTCTCTTAGTCAGGCCTTGCTTCACTTTGGCATAGGCGTGCTGCTATCTGGCACGGTCGTGCTTCATCTTCAAAGGTCAACTTTAAGTCTTTTTGTAAGGACATGTTTGGATGGTTGAACTGAAAGGCTTGCATGGCCGTGGTGCTGTTGTGCATGGCCGTGCTTCGAGCTCAGACTTCATTATTATCTTCCTTTTAGCTCAAAAAGTTCCATCTTTTATCAATTGTTCATCAAACTGCCTCTAAACATCAATTCTATAAAAACTTAAGTAAAAGGGTGAAATAAAATACTAATCATCATCAAATGCATCAAAATTCAACCCAAATACCCCGTATAAAATGCACAAAATTGAGGTTTATCAATTCACCTTTCGAAAAAACAATCCGGGATAAGAAAGAAATTTTATCCAAGAGTGTAGAATTCAAATCAATTCTACCCTTGGTCTTTTGAAAGATGACAAACTAATTGAGTTCCCTCACTCGAGGAATCTCTTGCTTGACTGGCAAAAAACAACAGCCAGAAGTCTCAGTCTCAAGAAATTCTAAGGCTCTTGCTTGCAAGGCTAATAGGATATGACTAGTAGGTGATCAATCCATTTTCAGAATTACATTCATTTGCAAAAGAAGCAAACAAATCAAGTTTACTAAAATATCAGTTCTCATCAATAATAGAGAATCTAAACAAATCTGATCAAATGATCGGTTCGTCAAAAGAATGGAAGTAATCAAATTAGAAGAAAATGAAGAGACAAAAATATCTCGAGTGACTTCATTCAAAGTCATAGACAACAGAAGTTGGAAGGATCAAATCAATTCTAATCAATTCAAACTAATCCAAATCAATTCTCTTTAAATCCAAATAAATAGGGCAATAAGGACTTAAGAAACTTTGAAATCGTTCGACCTGCCATAGGTGATAACAGAAGAATCGTGTCAAAATCAAATGGTATAGTTAAGGTTTACTCACTATGGTACACTCTCTCTGGAGGTGGCCATCAGATTTAAGAAACTTCAATTCCATAGGTTGCAATGATTCTAACCGCTACTGGTTGCCTAGTAGTTTGTACCAGGTTGGCTTCAGTTTGTGTTGACCACACGTCGTTAGAACACGTTTCAACTCCTTGCATCTGAAACAGATGTTGTCTTTGATGGTGTAACACTCTGCTTCGTGGTTGCTTCCACATTCGAGCACCGCGGTGAAGAAGATACAGGTTGGCAAGATTCGCTATCTCTTTAGAAGTTTGTTGCTGTAACGCCCCAATTTTCACATTTCATAATTCTTCAGTATTTAAACGTTTGTATTTTATTGGAGGGTTTAGAGAACGAAATAAAATATTCTGAGAACATAGGCATGCCTTACACAACCATAGGAAGCCATTGTTAAGTTTTGGGCGAAAGCTCAAATGGAGCCTGGTTTGCGTTTTTCACGGATAATAATCTTTTTCTACTATCAAGACCTAATTTTGACTCGTGAACGAAACAGTTAGGTTTTATATTTTATTTCCAACAATATTGGTTATTTTGAAAATATTCAAAATAAATAAGTCGTCATACGACTTTCTTGGGCGAAAACCTAAATCGGGTGAAGAACGGAGCTGAATACGAGATTTCAATGACCCGCTACAGATAAGATTGAAGTCACATGGTGTGCTATGACTCATCAATGTAATGATTACGTTTAGAAAATATTTGGACGTGAAATGACTAAAATGCCCATGACCCTTTTCATAATTACCATTTGCCCTTGAATGAAAAGACCGTTTTGCCCCTGAGAATTTATGGAATAACCATTTTGACCCTGTGACTCACCATGTCATCATTAACTTTCTAGAAATATCTAGATATTTATAGGGGAAATGACATTTACGCCCCTAGTCTTTTAAGGAATTACCAAATTACCCTTTTGGTTATTTACAAGTTTGCCATGACATCAAAATATATATTCCTCTCCTTCTCTCTCTCTTGGCCATTTCGGCCATCACTCTTTCTCTCTCTTCTCTCTCTTGTTCTTCATCTTCTCTCACTTGTTCTTCCAAGTTCATAGACTTCTTCATATGTTCTTCACACTTTTCTTCATTTTGATCTTGAAACTTGAAAGTTTTTGGTGAAATCAAGTTGTTTCTCTTCAAGACTTTGAAACTAGGAGGTATTAACTCCATCCTAGCTTTCTTAATCTCTCTATTTCATCTCTTGAATCTCTTGATTCATGAAGATCCAAATTTGATCCATAAACTTTGAAAATTCATAAAAAAGTGTAGAAAAATCCTTTTGATACCAAATCAATTTCTATGATCTAGTTTCATCATTCTCTTTCATTATCCAAGAGCATGAAATCAAATAAGTTTTCTAGCCATATCTTATTAAGGTGGCCGAAATCTTCATGGTAAGAAAGGATGAGTTTTTGATTCAAGTTTTGAGTAATAAGACTTAATCTAGTGTTATGTGTACTTGAGGATCATGGATCCAAGAGTTGGAAACCAAATGAGCTTGCTAGCTCATATGAGTTTTCTTGGCCGAAACCTCCATGTGTCGGTGGATGAGATTTTGGTTCAAGTTTTGGAGTAATAGGCTTTGATCTAGCCTTAGCACACCTAGTAAAGATGGAATCCAAGAGATAGGAATTTTTGGACATCCCTAGCTATTTTTATAGCTCCATGGCCGAATCCTATATAGGTAGGAATAGGAAGATTTGTGTTATGTAATATTGATGTTTGGATTGATTATGTGTATGTAGTTGTGATTGGTTGATCGGACGAGGAATCAGGAGGATTCGCGAGCCGATCGGACGACTTTGATCGGAGGATAGCTCGGAGGATAACTACAACGGGTAACGGGAGTTTGCCTGAGGGATTTTACGATAACTAGATGTTATCCGTGATTGATTTGTGTAGCTCTATTGGAGCTTCGTTGTGATTGTAATATGATCTATGCTTTAGTATGCTTTACTATGTTTTAGCATATGTTGATGATGTATGCTTGGATGGAAAATGTTTTCATGTATGTTGAAAGCCATACTTTGATCTCTAGATCAAGTAAGGATTTTTATGCTTAATTATGATTGAATGATGCATGATTATTGTTCATCATTATATTGTGAGCTTTTGAGCTATAACTTGTCAAATAGGTGAAGCAAAATCTTCACATCCCATTGAGGGAGCATTCGGCCATGACCAAAGAAAAAGGAAGAACTCTTGTTGTTCTTGAACATTTAAAGTTCTTAAAGTAAGAAATTGTTTTAATATAACTTATGTTTCAAAGGAAAACAATAAGTGATTTGATCCAAAGATTAAATAAAGTTTCAACTTTTAAGTGTCTTCACCAAAGTGAAACATGTCTTTTACCTTAACCTTAGTTTATTTAAGTGATCAAGTGATTTAAAAGTAAAATAAATAAGTGTTTTCATGAAAAGTTAAACATAGTTCATAAGGCATTTCCTTTATCTTAAAACGAAGACAATGTTCTTTTTCAAACAAAATGGAGACCTTTTATCCTTAAGTTGATTAAATGAATCATAGTTAAGAAAGTTAGATGAGATTACATTTCCTTTCCATTAACTTAGACCATGGTTTTACACTAAGTTAAGTAACGAAGAACTCTTTTCAAAAATAGTTAAGGTACTTTGCTTGAGGCAAGTGCAACGTATTTCAAATTTCAAATCAAATGAGTTTTCAAATGAGAACAGTTTTGTTACAAAAAGAGTTTTTAACTCTTAATCGTAAAGTTTTACGCGTGAAAATCTAAGTTAAGTAATTAACTTAGAGTTGAAGACAAGGGATAATTAAGTATGGTATGTGGTGGAACAAGACCATGTACTATACCATTGATGACTTAATGCATCAATGACTTCATAAGACTTAAATGAATCAACATTTATTTCATTGATTGAAAATCAAGGAGTAATATCTTAGAAAGGATCAAAGACTTATCTAAGAGGATTCTCAATCCTTCTTCATAATACTTAGGGTTTGAGATGTGATTCATAAGACACAAACACAAACAAGAAACGTTTTGGGTTTTGAAATAGTCGTTCGATTGTTTCAGTCTTGTAATAATTAGGACGAGAGGGACCCTGAGGCTGTGCAGGTATGGGACTGTACAGTTAAAGGAATCCTGAGGCTATGCAGGTATGGGACTGTATAGTTGAAGGAAAGCTTATAAGAATTGTTGGTACTACCTATACCAACAAGATTCATCGTCTTTTCGGAAGCCTAGAACATAAGAACTCCAAAGTTAAGCGTGCTTAACTTGGAGTAATTGTGAGATGGGTGACCTTCTGGGAAGTTTCCTAGAAAGTGTGTGAGTGAGGACAAAGCATGCTGAAAAGACTTGTGTTGGTTTGTGGGAACAGTCGGCAATTCTGAAAGTAGCCCGGATCATTCCAAAGGAATCACAAGATAATTATCCGATGGATAAATGTTTTAGATAAATGTTTTATAATACAAAGACGCGTATAGTTACTAAGAAAGAGAACCTTAGAGAACCTTGAGGTTTATCCAATGGATTAACATTGCTTTATTGCATCTGCTTTGTGTAAGCCTTGGCATTTCATTTGCATAGTTGTAAGGCCTTGAGCCTAGGAGTTGAGCTTACACCTTGATGCGGGTGCGAATCTTACGGTGACGATCTTCAATAGTCTTTTTGAAGGTATCAGGGTTGGAAGGGCTGACATGTGACCAGTTGGTAGCTCTTCTGTGTCGTGGCGAATCCGAGCAATACACTAATATCCTCTACTAGATGCCATACTTTTCATGTTTGGTCGAGGGTGTTTCCGTAAAGCCAGATATGTGCACGTTACGAATGTTGTAGCATCTTGCTCATGGCTGGCAATAAACGGAACATGTCATCCCAATCACTCTCTCCGACTGTTTGTTAGCTCCATGGAGTAAGGGTCAGAGTTTTACCCTTGTGGCATATGGCATTGAGTCATGAACATCGCATTGCATTGTATGGCTGTTGATGATTACATTTGCTTAGTGTACATCACCATTTTGCCTTCAAGATGTGTTATGATGTTAATTAATAAATATGATATATTGCGATTTATGGTATGCATGTTGGATATGTTGTTACCTAGTGTGTTGCCCTGTGTTACTTCTGTTGTTATGCTGTGTTGATACTACATATGTTCATATGCTGTTTTGTGTGTCGTGCATGTAGTTATCGCGTTTAAATCCATATATTGGTTACTCACCTTTGCCTGTACATGTTGGACACCCTGTTGTGTTTTTGTATACGTGTACAGATACTTCTCAATGGTCATTTGCATCACTTCAGGACCCTATAGCTTGTGTTTCTCGATGCCGACGACGAAGATGTGTGGACTGTCGACAACGAGACTCAGTCTCAGTGGTATGATGCATACTAGGTAGTAGACTCTATTGTCCGTAAAGTTCTTTTATCAAACCAGCTCTTAGGATTTTTAATGTATAATTTTGAGAAAGTTGGTGTATGTGGTTCTGAAAACCTCTGTATAGTTTGGAACTTCTGTATGAAAGACAATTTCAAGAAAACTTTTATGTGATGGTTTAAGGTTTGTGAATAGACCCAGTTATGTGTATTGTCAAGAATGGTGTGATTTTATTATTGTGATGTGTATATCACTTTCTGAACTATTATGCCGAAAACTTTTTACACCCGAGTTTTCTGACTTAAAGTAAATTATTCTTTTTTCCGAAAGCAACCAGCAATTATCTTTTAAATTTAATTCCGCACGTGTTCTTCATGTAATGCCCAAGGGGGGTGTTACAGTTGCTTACCATTACAGATGACGTAACCTAGTCTTCTACATTGGAAACAAACGGTTTCCTTTTGAGTCGCACTCCTTGGTTAAGTAGCTCCAACCACACTCCTTGCATCAGAGTGTAACAGCTACCGGTCTTCCTAGGCTCAGAGTTCCGTCGGAAAGATTGTTGCTTGTACTTACTTACAGCGTGATCTGGTTTTCCATATCTGGAACGATTTCCTTCTAGATACGGTTTCTAGTCATGAGACTCTTCTCGTACGCGTACTCTGGTGGAGATACCATGGAATGATGAACTCCCTTGTAACTCTGCACGATCGTGCTTTCTTTATGTAAGGGCATGCTGGAATAAGTCAGGCCTTGCTTCTCCGAGTCAGACCTTGCTTCACTTTCGCACGGGCATGCTGCTTTCTAACACGGCCGTGCTTCATCTTCAGAGGTCAGCTTTAAGTCTTTTTGTAAGGACATGTTTGGATGGTTGAACTAAAAGGCTTGCACGTGCGTGCTGCTATTGTGCACGGCCACGCTTCGAGCTCAAACTTCATTATTTTCTTCTTTTTAGCTCAAAAACTTCCATCTTTTATCAATTGTTCATCAAGCTGTCTCTAAACATCAATTCTGTAAAAACTTAAGTAAAATGGTGAAATACAATAATAATAATCATCAAATGCATCAAAATTAAACCCAAATACCCCCTATAAAATGTACACAATTAAGGTTTATCAATTCTCCTTTCGGAAAAACAATCCTGGATAAGAAAGAAAATTATTCAAATCAAATCCACCCTTGGACTTTTGAAAGCTGACAAACTAATTGAGTTCCCTCACTCGAGGAATCTCTTATTTGACTGGAAAGAAACAAACAACCAGAAGTCTCAGTCTTAAGAAATGCTAAGGGTCTTGCCTGCGAGGCTAATAGGATATGACTAGTAGGTAATCAATCTATTTTCAAAATTATATTCATTTGCGGAAGAAGCAAACAAATCAAGTTTACTAAAATATCAGTTCTCATCAATAATAGAGAATCTAAACAAGCTTGATCAAATGATCGGTTCATCAAAAGAATGGAAGTAATTAAATCAGAAGAAAATGAAGAGATAAAAATATCTCTAGAGACTTCACTCAAAGTCATAGACAAAAAAGTAGGGAGGATCAAATTGTAACATCCCAAAAATTAAATAAAGATATAAGGGACATTAATCATAGCAAATAAAATTAATAGTGTTGGGGAGGTTTAGAATGGTTGATTTCGAGCCTTAAGGGTATCATATTGATCAAAAGAATAAAAAGGAAAGTTTTAAGCTGAAAAATCAGTTTCTGTAGCATGAGCACGCCCATGCTCATGTTCAGCACGCCCATGCTGGAAGAGCACGATCTGAGCCGCGCCGTGCTAATTGTTAGCACGCCCGTGTCGGAAAATGGACAACTTTGACGCTGTTTAGCACGATCGTGTCGGAAATCATGCGAATTTTGACACTGATTGACACGGCTGTGCTGGTTGTGAGCACGCTCGTGCTCGATGTCATAACACGTTAAAAATAGGTTTTAAAATGAAGTGTGTGTAACCCTATATATACCAATCCTAATACTCTTAGTGCGGCTACAAACCCTAATAACACTCTAAAAACTCTCTCTTGCTATCTTTGTGGAATCAAGGTCTTGGAGAGGATGAAGTTGGTCAAGAAGGAGCCTAAGAGGAAGGAAATGTAGGAGATCTTGGAGGATTTTCTTGGCGTGTTCGTAGGAGACGCTTGGAGATTCTTGGAGGTCTTCAAGAGGCGAGTAAAAATGACCTTTTCTCACCCTTCCATGGTGCAACCGATTTTGGGCAAGAGGGGTTTGTTTTATCTAATGATTTCATGAAGAAATTTCAATGTACGGAAGCATCTTTGGCCAAATCCTATTTTCTAAATTGGGATTTTTTATGGAAAATGAAATTAATGTTTAATTAGAGTTTTTGAAGATATGAATGCCATGATTGAATGCCTATACTATGTGAATTTTGTGGTCTTTGGTGATTGAGTAGGCATGCTTTGTAAGTGGTGTAATTGTCATGAGATATAGATGAGTTTTGAAATGTCTATGTGTGTTTTGGCATGCTTTTAAAGAGGTTTGTTTATTATATTTGATATTATAATTAATATGTGATATTATTATAATATTTAATATTATTGCCAATTTAGTGGGAACCTATAGGGTCACACGCATAGAGCAAATAGTTGGAGACGAATTAGTTTATTAAATATAATTTAAAAAATAATTCCAGTTTGGTCCTGTATTGTACAAGCCCATCAAGGTTATGGCAAGCGGGATAAAGGAGCACTATTCTTTAAATAGATAGTGTGCCTCCCTCACCCTCATACTCTTGTCATTAGACACATTAGTGAGACACACTTCACTCTTGACGTTGCGCCAAACCTTGTAGCCATCAGGTAGAACAAAATGCATTATCCATCGGACGTTTGTTCGCATGGACTGAGTAGAGGTGTTGCCCCTGTCACGGTACTGGTGATTCAAAGCAAGCTATCAGGATTGTTTTGAAAGTACGCTTCAAGAGGTAAATACAATAGCCTTATGTGATTCTTGTCTTGTAATGCATGATCCATGAGGTATGGTTTTCTTCTGCCTTGAGACATGATTTTAAAAGAGAATTGTCTCACAAAAAGCCAACAACCTTTACTTCTGTTTCGTTCTCTAAATGCAAGTTTTATTTCTTTTTGCACCTTCTATATACTATGTCTCCTTACACAGTTTCTATAGCCTTAAAATAGATTATCTGGTTATTTCAAAAACTGACCTTTATCCTGTCCCCCCTATAGTAAAAGAAACCTTTTTCATTCCTCCCTCTTTCTATCAACTCCTTTTTCTCCACCCCCAATCTATGCAACACCTCTACCCTCCTATCATCCTCTCTCCCTTGTACCATCAAAACCGACCCTTTCATCCACCAAGCTTAAACATCCTCACTCTGTCCCTATCTCAGAATGCTCTTCAAGATCCTCTCATGTTCGACAAGTCTCCATTTCTGATCCAGTTCTTGCTGCTCATCTCAAAGACTTTGGATCAAAATTGGACTCGTTCAAAATTATGTTCCTAGACTTTCTTAAGAAAAAATCTAAGTTGTAGTTTTCTGTTGTATAGGTTATACTTCAATACAGTTCAATGATGTTAACAAGGCTTATATATGGAAGTTGGTTATCTATTATAATTCTAATACTCTGTTGCTATATATTCAGATGATCTAAATCTGTCTAATAATCATAACAAGGTTGTTCTGTTACATCGAATAGGGGGAGTCTCATCAACATGAGCCCCAATGTTTTATGCAAATTTATACGGATTTTGGTCTATAAAGATAAACCTTCTAAATAAAAAAGGGGGAGCAAGTAAAAGAACAAGGGAACGTAAAAGACAATCTCTGAAATGACTCCATTCATTTTTGTTGATATCAAAAAGGGGGAGAAAGTAAAATATAGTTTTATATGATAAGTCCTTTAAAGAAAAAGTGAAAGATGCAAAAATGCAATGTCAGATCTTCTTTAAAATTAGTTGCGATCTTTTTAAAATGATCTATTATATTCTGTACCTTTTTGTGTTCATTTAAATCATATAAAAATGTTTTGACATCATCAAAAAGGGGGAGATTGTTAGGTCTCCAAGTGTTTGTGTGCCTTACTATGCATCTGATAGTTTGTGTCAAGCATCTATTCCTCGTGTTTTGATGTCACTAACATTTCGATGAATGACTTAACTGCATTGTGTGAAATTTGTTGATAAGCTACTTGAGTGTGCAGATCTATAAGCAGTTTATCTAATGAGAATTTCAAAGTCATATAAGTAATGCTTCTTATTGAAGACTTTCAGCATCATACGTCTGGAGAAATTGAAAGCGTCGAATAGATGCTAGCATCCAAACAAATATCAAGCAGAAACCTCTTTGATGTCTTAACTTTCAAGCGTCTGATGATTTGCACTGAAGGAAGCTTTTCTGCTCAAGAAAAGTGTCTGTACGAGGCATCTTTAAAGAAAGAAAGAATCTGAAGTTATTCTTTGAAGCGTCTGATGAAGATCACTGAAAGAAGACTAGCTTAACAAGCGTCTTATATCTATCATCGTCCCTTAATAAGATCAAATCAAAAGACTATTAATATGAAGGAAAAATATTTAATAAGTTGTCTCACGTCTTCGAGATATACTAGGTTTCGTTCCTAAAGTCAAAAGAACGACCAAGTGCCTCTGAAGCTAGTACCTGTCTACAAACACCTTTAGTATGCAATATCAGTCCTTTTAAACTGTTGTTCTGATAGATTGCACTAAAGAGGTAATCCGAGCTACAACGTTTCTAAAAGCTGCTCTGATTTTGTTGCGGCTTTGAAGTTATATGTACAATAGTACAAAAGCATCTTCAACATTTCAAACCATGCAATGCTTATAATAGAACGACTCTTTTTCATTGATGGTCGCCCAAAAACGTTTGAAGACAAGCAATCTCAAAAAGAGACAAAGTCAAAGATATGTCTCGCAATGGATCTTTGCCATGTGAAGACTATTTAAGAAGACTTTGATGAAGTTTACAAACAAGAAGAGAGAACCGGAATAGAGAACAACAAGAACACATAGAAAGAGATCAAAAGAATACATTTGAAATCTCTCTTTGACAAAGCCTACACTAGGAGCTTTTTAGGTTCTTCATTTGCAAAACTACCTTCTCTTCTCTACTTCAATCTGTAAATCTTGTAGAGAAGTTCTTTTGTATCAAGTAGTCATACCCTTATATGTGTTTTAACCTTAGGTTAAAGTGTGTATATTCATACATTTCTTTGTGAAAGTGATTTGTTTAATCTATTTCATCTTTGATAAACCAGACACCTGAAAGCGTCTGTGCTTCTGTCTTGCTAAAAATTGTCTATTAAGCATTTGCTTACACAGATCCTTGCTCTACAACTTGTTTTTAAAAATAGTTTGAGTAAACTTAATTCAACCCCTTTTCTTAATGTTTATTTATGGTACCTTCAAAAAAAAAAATTATTGTTTTATGTTTCTAAATATTATATGGATTTAATTGATATACACTGACAGTGTCAACCAATCACAACTTGTCACATGAGCTAAAATATTTGACTCATATCCTAACTACTTTAAAAGTCAACCCTATTAAAAATTAGGCTTGTACTTTGTTAGAACCAAAACATTTATGGTCTATGACCCCTTAAAGTTTTAATGATTAACAAAATTATTATATGTTTATGAAAATTAGTTTAAGTCCAGTGGTTAATAATCCATACGGTCAAAAGACATTCTCTTTGTTTTGACTTCAGACAGACTCACAATTGTACACTAAGTTTCTGCATCCAATGATATATAAAGTTCATACTGGACTGACTGCTTAGAATGTTTTCTGCGTCCAAAAAAAAAAATGGTTCTCAAACAAAGATGTGTCCAGAAAAATTATGTGGATCGTCCAACTGGTCCTTGGACTTTATCTTTGAAGGATAAGTTCCCTGCGTCCGGAAGTCACAAGCTAGTTTCATACTGCGTCCAATATTATTATATTACTTGTATGTCCTCTAACTTTGTTTTACAGATGATGTTTCACTTTTATTCAAAAGTCCTTGAAAATCATATCATTCGATAAAGACAAAACAAGGTACAAACGTAGTACACATCGAGCCACGAAAAGCAAAAGCGTTGCAGCAAGAAGAATAGGACAACCTGCTCTGCTGCATCTTGCTGCAATCTGCTATCACTGCTGTACTATCAAAAACAAACATGCCTCCCTGCTCACTCAAAGAAAGGACACCTATACACAGGAGACAGCTTGCAATAGTTATGTGTCTAACGGATATTCATTCGAGTCTAAACGGATATATTTTATTCGGTTTGGAATCCTGAAGATAATCAAGACTATTTATGAAGACTGAAGAGCAACGTTTTGAGCAGAACACGCAGGAATCAACGAACATTCAAATTCTATCAAAACACTCTCTCATCATAAAGATGTAAACCTTTCATATTCTTTCTTTGTAAAGTATATATAGTTTCAAAGAGCTAGACTGTGTAATATCCTCACACATATTTAGTTAGTCAAATGCTCAAAACAATCTTCAAATCCTTGATTTGGTTGAGCCTGAAGAGGCTTATCTATAAAAGAATACTTGGAGCCTGGAGAAGTGTAGAATACTTGGAGTTGTAGAGTCAGGAGTGACTAGGAGACAACTTGTAGTTTGATACCAAGTGTTTTAGTGGAGAAGCCTTCAAGTAGAAAGGACTGGATGTAGCTCTTCGAGTTTTAAGAGTGAACCAGGATACATCTTCATGTGAATCTTTCTATCCCTACTCTTGTCAAAGTTTATTTATTTACTAACTCGGGGATTGAACTTAAAGTTTCTTAACTTTCTCTGAAAACTTGTTTCCTGTGTGTTTATATTCATATCCTGTTTGCTTAAAATGTTTTTGAAAAATGTTTTTAAAAAAGGTTTAAGAAACACAATTCAACCCCCTTCCTGTATTTCCCTGTTTCGCTTTGAGTTGGTATCAGAGCTCAGGCTTTGGGTTGAGCATTTAGTCGTGCTTGAGGAAAGATCCACTCAAAGCTCAATGACAGGACAAGGAATGCCCAACGGAAGTCAACCAGTGCTTGAAGGTACTTCTTTGACTAGGCCACCCTTCTTTAATGGCACTCACCACCTTTACTGGAAGGAAAAATTTAAAGGATTCATCTTGTGCAACAACTCTGTTCTCTGGCCGTTAATCACAAATGGTCCCAACATCTTCAACAATCTTGATGGCACAGAGAAAGACCAAACTCAATGAACAGATGATAAAAAAGCAAAGATGGAACAAAACTATAAAGTGATGTACACTTTGATGTGTGCTCTTAGTCCAGATGAGTTCCAAAACGTTAATACATGTGATTTAGCAAAACAAATTTGGGATACTCTATCCAATATACATGAAGGAACATCAATGGTAAAAGACTCAAAAGTGATCATGCTCATGAGTCAATACGAGATGTTTACAATGGGAAATGGAGAAACCATCCTTGAAATGATGGGTCGTGCCAAACCATTATAAACAATCTTAAGTCTCTTGGGAAGTTTTACAGTGCCAAAGAGAATGATACAAAAATCCTTAGGAGCTTACCTAAGGAATGGAGACCACTCATCACTGCAATCACCCAAGCCAAGGATCTGTCAACCTTGACCTTGGATGATCTTGTGGGAACTCTTCAAGTTCATGAGCAGGAGCTCAATCAGAACAACCCCACTAATAAAGGCAAGACCATTGCCTTAAAAGCTCAAAAAGCCAGCAGCTCAAAGGATCTCAAAGCTAATAAGTCCAGCGATGAAGCTTATCATGAAGAAGAAGAAGAATATGATGATGAACTATCTCTCATCTCAAATAAACTTCAGCGTATTCCGAAAAAGAAAAAAAAACATGAAAAGAAGGCCTTTTGCTAAGAAAAGTTTCAAAGATCATGGTGAAACCAAGTACAAAAATCCAAAGATTTGCTATGAATGTCAGAAACCTGGTCACTTGAAGTCTGAATGCCCTTAGCTGAAAGATAAGAAAAAGTTCTTCAAAAAGAAAAACAAGAATCTCATGGCAACATGATAAGATCTTGATTCTTCTGAAGAAGAAGAAAATGAAGAAGAAGCAAACTTGTGTCTTTGGTCCAAAAATTATCCTTCTGAAGAATCATCTGAAGAAGAGGAACAATCTACTTCTTCAATCACCTTGTATTCTGAAGCCGATTCTTTGAGGGAATTCAGTGGTCTCTTTATAAATAGACCACCTATTTTCTATGGAATAAGTGACTATGCCATGTGGAGAGAACTATTCATGAGAATCAACCTAGCTCAAAATGTTGATGATCTGTGGAGAGCATTCACTGATGATACATTATGTCCCATTGTTGTCATCAATGGAGAATGCATGGTAAAAACCATGGCTGAGTGTTCAGAAGAAGAAAAAAGAAGAGCAAGAATCAATGCAAAGGCTGTCTACACTCTTCTTTGCGCTCTGACGATAGAATTGTCAATACTGTAATGTCTTTTGATATTGCAAAAAGGATGCTCGACATGCTTGATTCCCTCAACATGAGAAGGCGAGCTACTCGCTCAGGAGGACTACCTATTTATCAATCCTCAAACTACGAAGCGTGGAGAGAAAGCTTAAAATCTTTTGTCATAACACAAGGATCATAGGATCACCGGAAGACTCTCACCAATGAAACCTAGTGCCCTATCACTATCACCAATCAAGAGTACACTACGAAACCTTTGGAGGATTGCACCACATTAGAAAGAAGAAGAGTTCTTCTAGACTGTGAGGCAAGAGCTTTTCTATTTCGTGTCGTACATGGAGCAAGAAGAGAAGTCCTGGCTGAAGAAACAACTGCTTGGGGTATGTTAAACTTAATGCACATCCTTGAAAGATCTCCACCTACATCCCCACTAGCAACGAATCTTTGTCTCATAGCAAGTACCTCCTCTGAGGTAGAAACAGAAGAAGATGAGGTAAACATATCTGACCATTCCAAAGAAGAATATGATGAATTATTAAATGAATCTTGCAATGTTTATTCAGAATATAAGGCTCTTAAAAATTTCTCTAAACTTAATAAAGACTTTGAAAAAGTCAAATCTGAGAACAGCAAACTAAGATAAGAGATAATCAGTCTCACTGAAATCTCAAGCTCTGAGTCAGTGTATCCTGTGAAGTTGAGAAACTTGAACATTAAGTTTCTTATCTAACTGACAGTTTGTCAAAATTCACTAATGGATCAAAGAAACTTAATTTAAGTCTTAGATATAGATCTCCTCATGACAAATCTGGTATAGGCTATGAGAGAGAAACTGAAAGTCTCTTACAAGCGATTTGAGTCAAATAAAGTTATATATTGTTCTATTTATGGCAAGAATGGACACTCTGCGTCCAAATGTATACACAAGAAAAATGCTAGAATTATTAAATTGCCTGCAACTAATCAAAAAGGACGCAAGTCTATCTAGGTACCTAAAAGCATGATAATCCTGGTTGCAAACTTGCTTGACAGCACGAAGAAGACACCAATCATGGTACCTGGACAATGGATGCTCACATCACATGATGGGAGAAAAGTCTATGTTCCTAGACCTAAAGCCAAAATATGAAGATTCAGTTGTCTTTGGAGGCAACCTCAAAACGAAGGATTGTGGGTATTGGTAAGATTGGTAAGAACAATTCTTCTTCCATAGATAATGTGTTGTCAGTTGAAGGGTTAAAACACAATCTGTGTAGCATAAATCAATTGTGTGTTGGCAGATTTGTGGTTTCTTTCAACCAAGATAAATGTATAGCCAAGCATGCTGATGGGTCCACTCTATTCACTAGATAGGCACAAAACAATGTATATAAAATTGACGTAGAGGACCTCTCTAATCAAAATGTATCATGTTTAATGTCTGTAAATGATGAACAATGGATTTGGCACAAGAGACTTGGTCATGCAAGCTTGAGGTTAATCTCAAAGCTAGAGAAGCATAACCTCGTAAGAGGTCTACCAAAGATTGCCTACAAATCAGATGTTCTCTGTGATGCCCGTCAAAAGGGGAAACAAGTTAAAAATTCTTTTAATTCAAAAAATATTGTTTCAACATCCAGACCATTAGAATTGCTATATTTAGATTTATTTGGTCCAACAAGGACTGTTTCTCTAAGTGAAAAGAAATATGGGCTTGTCCTTATAGATGACTATTCTAGATGGACATGGGTAATGTTCCTAGCTCACAAAGATGAGTCTTTCGAAGTATTCTCAATATTCTGTAAAAGAATTCAGAATGATAAAGGTATATGTATAAACTTAATCCGAAGTGATCATAGAGGAGAGTTTGAGAATGAAAACATCTAACTATTCTGTGAAAAAAATGGTATTCTTCACAATTTCTCTGCTCCTAGAACACCTCAACAAAATGGGGTCGTTGAGAGAAAGAATAAGCCTCTTCAAGAGATGGCAAAAACATTACTCAATGATCACTCTATCTCAAAAAACTTCTGGGCTGAAGCTGTTAACACAGCATGCTATATTCAAAATAGAATATGCATAAGACCAATACTGAAAAAGACTCGATATGAATTGTGGAAAGGACGCAAATCCAACATATCATATTTTCATCCTTTTGGATGTGCTTGCTTCATATTAAATACCAAAGATAATCTAGGAAAGTTTGACGCCAAGGTTGATAACGTTATTTTCTTAGGTTACTCAGAAACATCTAAAGCTTTTAGGGTTTATAACTGTAGATGATTAATTGTTGAAGAATCTATTCATGTTAAATTTGATGACAAAAAGCCTAATAAAGTATTATCAGAGCTGGACGAATCTTTTGCAAATATTGATCTAAATTATCTCCATCCAACCAACATAGACAAGGAACTCATCAATGAAGTTAAAGCTGATGAGTCCACTCCTCAATCATCAAATCATAGTCAAAAAGCCTGGCAATTCAAAACTTATCATCCTGAAAATCAAATTCTTGGCCAACCAAGTGATAAAGTTAGAACAAGGTCAACTTTTAGAAATCAAGATGACTCAGCCTTCATCTCTGAGTTAGAACCAAAAATAGTGGATGAAGCTCTTTTGGACGAAGGATGGATTTTGACCATGCAAGAAGAACTTAACCGGTTTGAAAGAAGCAAAGTCTGGACCTTAGTCCAAGAACACAGGGACAAATCTATAATTGGAACTAAATGGGTTTTCAGAAACAAAATGGACGAAGATGGCAAGGTTGTGAGGAACAAGACAAGGTTAGTAGCACAAGGTTACTCTCAAGAACAAGGTATTGATTATACAAAAACCTTTGCTCTTGTTGCTAGACTAGAAGCTATACGTATTTTACTTTTATTTACTGCTCACCATGACATAACTTTATATCAAATGGATGTTAAAAGTGCATTTCTAAACGGAATAATCAATGAAGAAGTCTATGTAATGCAACCTCCAGGATTTGAAGATCATTCCCATCCTGAGTATGTATATAAGCTTCAGAAAGCTTTATATGGACTCAAGCAAGCTCCCAGAGTTTGGTATGAGAAACTCAGTTCTTTCCTTATGGAAAATGGTTTTTGTAGAGGAAAGGTAGATACTACCTTGTTTAAGAAATCAAATAAAAATCATTTCATAATAGTCCAAATCTATGTTGATGATATCATTTTTGGATTTACTAATGAGTCTTTATGCAAGGAATTTTCTGAGCTCATGACAAAAGAATTTGAAATGAGCATGATGGGGGAACTCAAGTTTTTCTTGGGACTAAAAGTGAGATAAACCTCAAATGGTGTGTACATTCATCATACCAAATATACCAAAGACTTACTGAAGAAATTCAATGGACGATAGCAAGCCAATGAGCACACCTATGCATCCAACATCCATTCTAACCAAAGACAACAAAGATAAAAAGGTAGATCAAAAGGTATACAGAGGTATGATTGGATCTTTCTTATATCTTACTGCGTCCAGACCTGATATAATGTATAGTGTATGTCTTTGTGCACGTTTTCAAGCTGACCAACGTGAAAGTCATTTAACAACAGTTAAAAGGATCTTTGGATACTTAAAAGGTACTACTAATCTGGGTTTATTTTATCAGAAATCAAATAAGTACAGATTAGCTGGTTATTGTGATGCTGACTATGCTGGAGATAGAATAGAAAGGAAAAGCACACGTGGTGGTTGTCACTATCTTGGAGCAAATCTACTATCATGGTCAAGCAAAAGACAAAGCACCATAGCCCTATCAACTACCGAAGCTGAATATATCTCTGCTGCAAGTTGTTGTTCACAACTTTTGTGGATCAAACATCAACTGGAAGACTACAACATTTATAAGAGTAAGATCCCAATATTTTGTGATAATAATGCTACAATCAACTTATCAAAAAATCCTATATTGCATTCAAGGTCTAAACAAATAGAAATCAAACATCACTTCATTAGAGATTATATTCAAAAAGGTGTGTTTGATATTAAATTTGTTGATGCTGACCATCAATGAGCAGATATATTTACAAAACCTCTTGTAGAGGACAAGTCTTCGTTTATAAGAAAAAAACTCAACATGCACTATGTTGAGTGACCTTGCATCCAATATGTTTGCGTCCAATCGTTGCTTTGCTTTCCATCCAATACATGCTTGCATCATTTGTTGTAATGAATATCTTGAATATTTATTGCGTTTAAATTATTATTACTTTAATAAATATTTTGAAATAATTAATTCTTATACTCACACATTCCAATGCTGAGTCGGCACCTTTAGTCATTCAAACGTCGTGCGTCTGTTACCTTTCCTTTAAATGGCCACCCTCGGTAACTGCATGTCATCATGACTATTTAACCATTGTAAATTCTAACGGATGGTTAAACCCCACTCACTCTCTATATAACTTTACCCCATGAGTTAAAGTCACATCAAGTGTCTCATCCCCAACTCATTCTTTGAAACCCTCTTCTCTCCCTCAACTGTTCATCTTCTTCGAGCATCTCTTTATGAAAATGGTAAGGAATCATCGTTCATCCGGTGAAGGTTGCAGCATCATCCCTCAAGAAGGTGTGTCCCAGCAAGAGTTGTTCCAGACAACTGTCAGATCAACATTGAGCATCAGATCGACTTAGATCTGTTGGCTAAGGGGGAGCAGATGTCACAAACTCCATTATAGGCGTTGGCTGGGAATACTTCTTTACAAATTACCCAGACGTCTACCCTAAGCTTCTCATTGAATTCTAGAGCACTGCTCATATGAAAAAGGATTATGAGATCATCGGTTATGTTTTGGGAACTCAGAAGGTTGTCATCTCCAAGACCAGCATCGCATCGGCAATTGGCTGCATATCATTTGGAGCCACCTTCTCCAAATCCTAGTACAACAAGGTTTGGGGGACGAGAAAATGTCTTCAACTTTATTAGACATCCTGATACTCACCCAAACACTCCTTTCAAAACTTCTATCATGAAGGACTAAGCTAGGATTTTGAACCAGATCCTAAACAAGGTTGTTCTGCACAAAGCTGGGTCCAAGGATTCAATATCTGAGATGCATGCCTTCCTCCTTTCTCGTATAAATACAATTTAATTACAAGCTGTCAAGCTGATTTTCAGCCCAATAAATTAGCTAAACTGCCATATATACATTTACAGCTAATTATCCTAGTTAAGAGCATAACTATTACAAATAAATGTGCAATCCCATACAGTTTGCTTTGCCATTAATTCTGTTGACATCCCCCCTCAAATTGATGCTGGTAAATCTATAAGCATCAATTTGCCAAGTAGAAAATTATGTCGCTGACGTGTCAAAGTTTTGGTGAAAATGTCAGCTATTTGAACGGATGTTGAGACATGTGGTAGATTGATGACTCTTCGATCATAGGCTTCTCGAATAGAGTGACAATCAAACTCTCGATGAGTTTCGTCCGTTCATGGTAAACTGGCTTTGCTGCAATCTGTATGGCACTAGTGCTGTCAGCATGCAGCGGAGTTGGTTGTTCTTGAGACAATCCAAGCTCTGTAAGAAGACCACATAGCCATATTATTTCAGAACAAGCGGAAGACATTGCGCGATATTCTGCTACCGTGGATGACTTTGAGACTGAATCTTGTTTCTTACATTTCCATGAAATAGGAGCATTCCCTAGGAACATACACCAGCCGGTCGTAGATTTTCTTGTGTCTGGACATCCAGCCCAATCAGCATCACTATATGCTTGGAGTTTGATTGATGAATCAGCAGGAAAAAATAAACCATGCTTTGGGGTGCCAAGGAGGTATCTAATGATTCGTTGTACTGCTGAAAGATGGAAATGGCGTGGAGAGTGCATGAACTTACTAATTGTGTGTACAGCAAAAGAAATATTTGGGCGAGTGATAGTTACATAGATGAGACTTCCCACTAGCTTGCGATATTGATTGGGATCATCAAGAAGGTCACCTTTATCTCTTCTGTATTTAACATTAACTTCCATGGGAGTGTCAACAGGGGTTGCATTTGTGAGTCCGCTAGTTGGACCAAGTCTTGAATATACTTTTGTTGATTTAGAAAAATGCCTTCATGATGATAATCCACCTCTAAACCCTAGAAATAAGTGAGATGGCCTAACTCTTTCATATGAAAAGTTGAATGCAGCAGGTGTTTGATTCTAGAAATAGCATCTTAATCAGAACCGGTCACCACAATGTCATCCACATAAACAAGGAGCACCACGATGCCTTTAGGAGTCCTTTGTAGGAAAAGAGATGGATCATACTGACTTTGATTGAATTCAAAACCAAGTAGTGTGGATCGAAACTTTTCAAACCATACTCTTAGTGCCTGTTTCAACCCATATAAAGAGCGTTTTAGTTTGCAAACAGTATTAGGTGAAGGTGTAGGCATACCATTAGGAAGTTTGATGTAAACTTCCTCCTGAAGGTCACCGTGGAGGAATGCATTTTTGACATCCATTTGATGTAGTGGCCAAGATTGTGATGCAGCAAGAGCAAGAATAGTGCGCACGATTGTCATCTTAGCGACCGGGGCAAAAGTCTCATCATAGTCTAGTCCATATTCTTGCTTATTTCCAAGCACAACCAAACAAGCCTTGTAACGATCTATGGATCCATCCCAATGCAGCTTTATAAAGAACACAAACTTGCTGCCTAAAGGTTTAACAGATGAGGGACATAGCACTATATCCCACGTTTGATTTTCTTCCAAGGCGAGAAGTTCGGTTTCAATAGTTTTCTGCCAACATTCATTCTCCATTGCCTGTTTATAAGAGGAAGGGATAGGAATAGAAGATAATGATGCTGTCATGGAACTGATATACCTTTCTGGGGGCTTACTAACGCGAGCTGCGTCGTAGAGGAGGTGGTTCTAGTTCTTCTACTGGATCACAACCAAGGAATTATCTTGAGGGGGCCCATGAGATTCTGTTGCCTGATTTTGAGTGGCAGTACTACGTCTTTTGTAGGTCAAGAGAGGTTTAGAAGATGGTTGACCTGCATGAGAGTTAGAAAACAATGGCGAAACAGAAATTGGAGAAGAGATAGGGTCATGATGTGATGCAAAAAAAAAATATATTTTCTTGGAAGATGACATTTCTAGATACCCGAATCCTACGAAGGTTAGGATCATAACATAGAAAGCCCTTTTGATGAGGAGAGTATCCAAGAAAAGCACATTCAACAGATTGCGCAGTGAGCTTGGTGCGTTCTTATGGAGGAAGATGGACATAAAACACACAACCAAAGATACGAAGAGTGGAGTAATTGGGTGGGTGACCATATAACCGAGTGAAAGGGGATTCATTGCCTATTGATGGAGATAGCAATCTGTTTATAAGATGAACTGCGATGGAAAGGGCTTCACACCAAAATTGTGATGGCACATGAGACTCCAGCAAAAGGGTGCGAACAACATCAAGCAAATGGCGGTTTTTTCTTTCTGCTACCCCATTTTTTGTGGAGTTGAGGGGCATGACCTTTGAGATATAATGTCATTGGATTGCAAGAATTCCTGAAATGAGTGTGACATGTATTCCCCCCCATTATCAGAGCGAAATGTTTTTATTTTTGATGAAAATTGGGTCTGAACATAAGCATGAAAAAATTTGAGAGTGGAAAAGACTTCATTTTTTGATCGCAGCAAATAGACCCAGGTGAAATGACTATAATCATCAATAAAAGTTACAAAATATTTGTAATTAGCATGAGATATAATCAATGCCACCCCTCAAACATCACTGTGGATGATATCAAAAGGTTGTGTTACATTAGACTGATGTGTTGGAAAAGGTAGAATTTTACTTTTACCAAGCTTACAAGGAATACAATCAAAATAGACAGCATTAAGAGATGGAGTGTATTTATTTCCAAGAAACTATATTTTAGCAAGTCATGAAGTACATTTGCGTTTGGATGTCCAAGACGCTTATGCCACACTTGGTAATCAACAATAGCAGAATTACAAGAAACTAAAGGCAAAGAAAGACTTGGAGGCAATGAGAAATGGATTGGGTAAAGACGTCCAACTTTAGGCCCCTTCGCGATTATCTTCCCTGAGTGTTGATCCTGCACAAGACAACCAAACTGTGAGAATTGTACTTGACAATCATTCTTGACTAATTGACCAACGGAAATGAGATTACTAGTGAGACCAGGAGAGACAAAAACATTGGTTAGAGATCCATCAGCAGTATGTATCTTGAGATTTCCAAAATATTTGTTGATATTAGTAAGAAATTGAGCATTGCTGGTCATGTGGTTGGAAGCCCCCGAATCAAAGTACCAAGGTGAAGAGGATTTACCTGAGAATTCTAAAGCAGAGAATGCTGAAATGATCATTTGTTGAACCATTTCAGGGGTCACAGTGGGAGTAGTAGTAGGAGCATTTTGTTGAATCGGTACTGGATTGGCTGAATTGTTAGGAATAGATGAATCAAATGAGGCTGTAAAAGCTGTGACATTTCGCTTTGGTGGCCTTATTGGACATTCCTTTAGAATATGTCAATCCTTTTTGCAGTGGTTGCAGAATTTTTTTGGACAGTTTGAAGCATAATGTCCAAATTGCTTGCAACAGAAACATTGAACATTACTCATGTCATGGCTTCGTGACTTTCCTCGTGCCACATATGCCACTAGAACAGTAGATGATTTTTTATCTTCAATGATGGATTGTGTAAGGAGGCGTTATTCTTCACGTAACAGATCATTGAAACATGCATCCAATGATGGTACAGGGTTTCTATGCATGAGATTGGACCAAATACCTTCAAAGTCAGATCTCAATTTCATAAGAAATTGATCGCGTTTAGTAGTTTCATGATCTGTTTGTACTAAACTTAGACCTTCAGAAGTCAAGTCTGCATAAATTATATCGGTGTATTCAGCCCAAAGATTCATGAATTGAGAGTAAAAATCAGAGATGGAGAGACTATCCTGTTGAAAGGTAGCTATGTCGTGCTCAAGCTGGAATCTTCGAGCTGTGTTGTTCTGACTATAAACTTTCTTCAAGTAATTCCACATTTTGGCTCCTGTCTTGTAAGGTTGAAGATTCAGGACAATGTTGGGATCAACAGAACCTAGGATCCAGGCTATGACTTGAGCATCTTTGACTGCCCATTTGGCATGCTCAACCTTATCTTTGTCTTTGTCTGGGACTGGAGTGCTGCCATCAACATGACCCCACAAATCTTTTCTTGTGACAAATATATGGAATTGGAATGCCCAAGCTGAGTAGTTTTTGCCAGTAATGCGAACCAATAAGACATCATACTTTTCGGTAGACATGGAACTAGGGAAATCGGAATTGAAAAAGAATGAGAGGGTAGTCTAGACTGGGAAACAAATAACCAAGAAACAGAAAAAAAAAAAAAAAAAAAAAAAAACGTGAAGAGAAGTGAAACAGGATCATGAAACTTGGACGAGGCTAAAAAAACAAGAGAAAAAAATGCAGGCTAGGTTCTTGGATCGTAACCTAGGCTGATACAATGTTAAACTTAGAAAAGATTAGGCCAAAAACTGTATATACTCCTCCTGGAGATTTCTCATATAAATACAATTTAATTACAAGCTGTCAAGCTGATTTTCAGCCCAATAAATTAGCTAAACTGCCATATATACATTTACAGCTAATTATCCTAATTAAGAGCATAACTGTTACAAATAAATGTGCAATCCTACACAGTTTGCTTTGCCATTAATTCTGTTGACAGGTAGACTTTCTATCTCTTCTCTTTGATCGTTTCAAGGAAAATTGCATAGATATTGTTTCTGAAAAACCATCACCTATGCAATTCTTCTGTCACGTGTCCTTGAGAATCAAGGGATTTATCGGATGATAAGTACTCTGCATCCGAGTGTAAAGCAAGATTTCCAGAGGGTTAGTTGCCCATAGTTTGGAAGAGCAAATCTCTCAAAGATGCAACTCCCATTTGTTCTTGCCTTTGAACGAGCTCAGTCCGAGCAAGCTCAGTCTCAACGTCAACAAGCTCTTCGAAGAAGACAAGGTAAAAAAAAGTCAGGGATTCAATGCTGACCAACATCCTCTTGCCCCCTCTGGCTCATCGTCGTTGGAAGCTCACCAGGAACAACCTTAAGCTTGGACTCAAGATGGGTCTGAAGAATATGAGGTGAAGCCCAAATTGGAGTTTGCTATGATGATTGAAGGGATTCCATACACCATTAATGGAGAAACGTTCATCAAGTTCAATAGTTTTGTCAGACCTTATATTGAAGAGGTCGATGGTCCTTTGCTTAAAGCAAACTTCGGTTCAACTGCTCAACGACCTGCTCAAGCTAGTGCATCTACACAAGCTCAGCAACCAACGAAGGGCCAAGCTGCAGAAGCGTCCAATCCAAGGTATAGGAAGAGGAAGGTTCTCGGGGAAGAGGAAGGTTCTCAGGGAAAAAAAGATGAGGAAGACGATAAGGATGATCTTCCAATCTCCTTGCTTCTATCCAAGAGACATAACATAGCATCATCTACTCCTTCAACCTTACCTAACCCCTCACCCTCTCCCATAACTTTTGTGCCCTCCATTTCACCCGAAGCTCCCTCACCTTCTCAAAAACCTATCCCAAATCCTTCTGTGTCCATATCTCCTCTACCTAGAAAAATGAGATTTAAGGTTGTAGCTCACAAAAAGCCACCTAGACCTAGACTCGAAAGATCCCATCAGGTAAATCTTTCTTAGTCCACCTCACCCTCCACCACTTACTCCCAACCACCAAACACTCATCCTACCTCACCATCCATACCACCTACTCCAACCCAAACTCAAAACTCTAACCCTACACCTCCACCAAACTCCTCACCCATCGCCTTATCCTCAAATGAACATAGAAGATTCAGTGATGATCTACCCCCTACCTCATCTACACAGATCCCGGAATCATCACCTTTTCCTTTTCCTTTGTTGTTGCTTCCTTGGTACTCCGGTGAAGAAGCTGAGACTATGGATATAGCTTCAACTTCTGAGATTCCAGTCACTGCAGAACATGAAGAAGTTCTTGAAGCTGTTACGAAAGCCTTTGGTCAAGCTTCTCTTCGTGTATCTGAATCTGCTGAAGACTTTTGTGCTAAAGTCTACTGGTCCTCAAGCAGATGCAAGATTTGAAGACTCTGCTATCTTTGAAGATCAAGCAGATGCAAGCTCTGTCCAGCACACGGTCCAACTTCATCATGACCACGCTCTGTTAGATCATACTGTGGAACTTCATCTGGATGATGAAGAAGTCAATAATCAAGCAGATGATGGAGTTCATCCTGCTCCAGCTACAGTACCTCCTCCTCTACCACAAGGGCTTTCCTAGGAGATAGCTGACTACTTAGTGGAGAGAGTCTCTGCATGAGTTACTCAAGAGATGAATCGAGGGATGGATCAGTTGTTGGACTTTCTTCACTAAGTCTTCCCTCACATCCCTCCTCCACCTCCTCCTTCCTCTTGAGTCTTTTCTTTTTCTTTTTTAGGTTGACTATGATGTTCTTCCTCCCTTTTCTTTTTTGTCTGATGTCAAACAGGGGGAGAATATGGAATGTAAAAATGTTAATGCTATAAAAAGAACATATAATCTTTTCTTTTTCTCTATGCATGTTTGTATCCTTTGTATACTTTATATTGCGTATTGAACATGTTTTATTTTAAGTTATGACATCTATGCTTAATCTGTTTTGACTAAAAAGATCTTTCTAAGTGATGCATAATCTTAGGGGGAGCTTTTGCTCGTCAGAAAATCTTTTTCAAAACTTTTTGTAGTAATGTTTGTCATCATAAAAAATAGGAGATTGTTAGAACCAAAACAGTTATAATCTATGACCCCTCAAAGTTTTAATGATTAACGAAATTATTATATATTTATGAAAATTAGTTTAAGTCCAGTGGTAACTAATCCATAAGGTCAAAAGACCTTCTCTTTGTTTTGACTTCAAACGGACTCACAATTTGACACTAAGTTTCAGCGTCCAATGATATATAAAGTTCATACTGGACTGAAAGCTTAGAATGTTTTCTGCGTCCAAAGATACAAAGTGGTTCTCAAACAAAGATGAGTCCAGAAAAGTTATGTGGATCGTCCAACTGGTCCTTGGACTTTATCTCTAAAGGATAAGTTCCCTGTGTCCGGAAGTCACAAGCTAGTTTCATACTGCGTCCAATATTATTATATTAATTGTGCATCCGCTAACTTTGTTTTACAGATGACGTGGCACTTGTTTTCAAAAGTCCTTGAAAATCATATTTTTCGATAAAGACAAAACAAGGTACAACGTAGTACACATCGAGCCACGAAAAGCAAAAGTGTTGCAGCAAAAAGAATAGGACAACCTACTCTGCTGCATCGTGCTACAATCTTCTACCACTGTTGTACTATCAAAAGCAAACATGCCTCCTTGCTCACTCAAAGAAAGGACAACTATATAAAGGAGACAGCTTGCAATGGTTATGTGTTTAACGGATATTCATTCGAGTCTAAACGGACATATTTTATACTGTTTGGAATCCTGAAGATGGTTAAGACTATTTATGAAGACTGAAGAGCAACGTTTTGAGCAGAACACGAACGAATCAACTAACATTCAAATTCTATCAAAACTCTCTCTCATCATAAAGCTGTAAACCTTTCATTTTCTTTCTTTGGAAAGTGTATACAAATTCAAAGAGCTAAACCTTGTAATATCCTCACACATAGTGAGTTAGTCAAATGCTCAAAACAATCTTCAAATCATTGACTTGGTTGAGCCTGAAAAGACTTGTCTGTAAAAGAATATTTGGAGCCTGGAGAGGTGTAGAATACTTGAAGTTGTAGAGTCAGGAGTGACTAGGACATAACTTGTATTTTGATACTAAGTGTTTTAGTGGAAAAACCTTCAAGTAGAAAGGACTGGACGTAGCTCTTTGGTTTATAAGAGTGAATCAGGATACATTTTTGTGCGAATCTTTCTATCCCTATTCTTGTCAAGGTTTATTTATTTACTAACTTGGGGATTGAACTTAAAGTTTCTTAACTTTCTCTAAAAACTTGTTTCCTGTGTGTTTATATTCATATCGTGCTTGCTTAAAAAATTTTTGAAAAAGGTTTTTCGAAAAGGTTTAAAGAACACAATTCAACCCCTTCTTGTGTTTCTCTGTTTCACTTTCACACTTTTGGTCTCCATATTATTGAATATGTGCTTTTTTGGTCCCGATAATTTTGTTATGCACATTTGGTCCCTCTATTTTTTAAATGTTGCAAATTTGGTCCTTCCGTCCAATGTCTGTCAAATTTTTCATTGATCAAAATAGAATAACCACTCCTTTAAGCGCACAAAGCCTCTGGTTGAAGTTCTCCCTCATCTGGCTCTCCAATTCAACATGATTCAATGATTCCTCTATGTTATTTACTGATTTTGTCCCTCTTTTTTGTGACCTTTTTTGATTCCGCCACAGATCCTTTATCATAGAAGCTCAACCTGAGGTTTTATGCGCTTAGCGCAGTTGTTTCTCCCTGTTAATCATTAAAAATTTGATGGACATTAGATGGAAGGATTAAATGTGCAATATTGAAAAAATAGAAGGACCAAATGTGCACAAAAAAAACTTTGGAAACCAAAAATTATTAAGCCTAAAAATAGAAGGATTGAATTAAGCCTAAAATTTATTTGACTGAATATATGTCTGTTATTTATATAATACTTTTATTAAAAATTATTAAAATTGAGTGTGAAGAAGACAACAAAAACTCAACTATTTTTTACATATTATCTATCTAGGAGATAAAATTTTACGTATGAATTGATGATATGGGCACTTTGATTGGAATAAGTTGTGGATGATGATTATAGTGATTGCCTTGACATGTGTCATTTCTATGGCCTTATACTAGTATTTCAAATCATCCTCTTGTCCTCGCTGCCCTCCTTTTTTTGCCCTTCTACCCTTAACTGTTTACTTCACTTTTCTGGTTTTCTCCCTCCATTTTGCTACATCTGAACCAAACATTATCTTCGTTCATTTACTCCGCACACACATACCCTTTAGAAATTAGAAAGTTCTTTAAAAGTGTTACTTTTTCTTTGTACCAGAAGCAGAAAGAGTACTTTTTTACTTCTCTAAGACACTTTTTCTGCTGCCATGGCTATGGCAGAGTTGAACCCCACTTTCACAAAAACTGATCTTCACTCATCCCAACTCTCATTTCTATCAAGGAGTCTCCCCAGACACCACCACTGTGCTTTTGCACCGCTTCATAGAACTCAGCATGCCAGGATTTCTTGTTCTGTAGCACCAAAGTAAGCAACTTTACTCTTTTTCATCCAACATATTCAGCTTATTGGGTATGAACTGAATTTTCCTCCTTTCACTTCTCAGTCAAGTGCAGGTGCCAGCTGTGCAAACCCAGGATCCCAAGACTAAGTCTGATTGTTATGGGGTCTTCTGCCTTACCTATGATTTGAAGGCTGTAAGTACTCCCCTTCTGTATTTCATCCATGTACATCTGTTGTTTCTGTTTGTCTTAAACTTAAACCCAAATTGTGGGTTTTGTCCATAACTCCATGAGTAAGTCCTTTCCCCAATACTAATTGCTTTTTGGGTTTTACTATGGAATTTGTTGTTATTTTGGAGCAAAAGTTTGTTATAAGTAGCACTAATGGTGTTGCCAATATATGCATGTTAGATACACTAATTCCTTTGCAGAATGTATTTAGGCTGTATAGATGCCATTTGATTGGTTCATCTCTATCTTTAACTACACTTGCCTGAATTTTCCTCCGTTGTAGTTTGATCTATTCAGTTGGCTGACCTGATTAAACATCAATAGACAATTACAAGACATCTAGTATTGTTTGTCTCCCATAACAAAAATGTGTTTCTCAGTGCTGTCAAAACGCAAAATTTAATTAATGTTTTCCTTCATGAATATTATGAGACTGTAGTTGAGACTTGTGATCTTGTTTTGCAACAAGTAATACTAATGCACGGATTTTCTGAATTTGGCACATTACTCTGTGTAGGAGAATCATAACAAGTTATAAACTTAAATTTAGTAAGTTCTTTTCAACTTCATGTAATATACTAAACTTATGTACTGTACAAAACTTCATTTATTGAGTACATAATAGGAAAGTTTTGATGACATATTTAGTTCTATATTTTATATCTTCCTGTATTCTTTTACAAGTAGTCCACGGTTAAGTCTTCAATCTTCTAGGTGTAACCAGAGATCACCAATACTGGAGAAGTTTATAAAGGAAATGTATAAGTATCTACTATTGGTTGCTAATAGCTATATATCCTTGATCCAAATCATTTTAATGTCAAACATCAGAAACAATATGGAGTATTGAGTCCATCAAATCGTCCAACACATGGTAGCAATTCATATGGCTACCTTGATCTAGATACAAAGTGTCGTCGTCTCAGAACTAAGCATTTATTTCATTGTGTTTTTTTAAATTTACCACTGTTCTAATTAATGTAACAATAAATTATATACCAAATAGTCTGTGTTAAATGTCTTTGATAGCAATGTATGACAGGACTGAAATAACAATGCTCCCTTGCTTTATTGATTCTGCTTTTATGAGAATTGTTGGGTTAGTAATTGAAATTTTTAACATTATACAGTATGCGATATCTTGCATATCTTTTTTCTTTCCAGTTTCCTGTTTTTATATTCAATTGAATCGTCTATCTAATTTCAGTAAAGAAAGATACACAACATAAACAATCAACCGAAATTGAAGACATTAATGTAATATTGTATCAATATTATTTTTTTATGAGATCTTTGAAAGAGGGGAGATAAACCTGTATGCAAATCTAATGGCTCTTTGATATACACAGTTAAATTTTTTAATTCAAATTATTTGTATATTTGGCTAATCTGTTTGCAGGAAGAAGAGACAAGATCCTGGAAGAAATTAATTAACATCGCAGTCTCAGGTGCTGCTGGAATGATTTCCAATCATCTGCTTTTCAAGGTGAATATATCTTGGATTCAAATTAGAACCATGTCAGGAATCACCTTAGAATATTATCTATATCCTATTTCGTTTAGAATAATGCTACATTGCACAAAAATAAATTTGTGAGTGTGCACAAATAAGTTTAATTGGATAGCTTTTCTCTATACTCACATCTACTACTGCTGATTTCTGTCTTTCCTTTATTTTTGTTCATGCCATGTGTATTCGTATAGCATAGCATTCATATACAAATTTGGCATAATAAAATAGCAGTGTTGTTTCATTTATCTATTTTCAATTAATTGCTTTTTATGTCAATAATCAGATGGTTTTTTAAAGTCATTGGAAAGAGTAGAATAGTAGCCTTTCATAAAATTTCTTCTTATCTCGTCGTTGATGTCACTGATATGTTGCTGCATAGCCTTTTTTTGGTAAAGCTAAATAGCCTTTTTGTACTTGGAATTTATGCTTCATTGTATTGACTCAGGGATTTATTCACTGCAGTAAATTTTTGAACATGCAGTGCATTTTGAATTTACTTCTGTTCTCTTCATACCATCATCTCTTTTTTAGATTAATTGAGACCCACTACTATCTATAGATTTGAGCTTTATATTTCGAAGATTTATTAGATGCACCACATTCTTCTATCTTTGTTGTTATAAGCAATAGAAATTTATTTGGGCATGAAAGCTAAATTGGAGATTTGGTGAGTGTTTACCTTTCTTTTCTAGAAATATTCTACATTATGTTAACTGTTCAAGTAGACAATTTTATTTTACATGTACTTTGGGATTTCTTATGAGAGAACTACTACCTTTAATGGTCATGCAATTTTGCTTCACTCTAGAATCTGAGTTGATTTATCATGTCAGCTTGCATCTGGCGAGGTTTTCGGTCCAGATCAACCTGTTGCTCTGAAATTATTGGGATCAGAAAGATCAATCCAAGCTCTTGAAGGTAAGCTTCCTGCATCTTCCACCTAAGATATGTAAAGCTAACCCAGCCTCCCCCACCTTCCAACTCTGTGGTTCAAAAAAAACTGGATAGAGAACCAACTAAAAAGGTTATTATTGAGTCTCTTACTTATGAGAAACATTGAATAATTCAACATCTGCAATGCAGGATGTGAATAAAAACAAAACTAACGAAACTAGAGAATCATGAGTGGTGCATTAGTATGTGGCATAACTGAAAGTCATTATAAAAAGAGAGAAGTAAAGACAGAGTTGGACATTTTTAGGAGAACGAACAAATAATTGACAAACGAGTAATTTTTATGTAGGTTGAATAGTTTAAATTCCCAAAATGTACTTATGTCTCATATCTCAACATATAAAACAAGGGATAGAAGAGTCGCCAAACAATTTTTAATAAAGAAAACACCACTCCAGTCCTTACACCCAGATCTGGTGAAGGAATTCAATAGTTTAATGGGAGTGTGTGGTTCAGCCTCTTTCATACCCTTCCATTTCCCTGTTGACAAAACCTCCACACAACCATGAAACCTCTCATTCTGATAGGCATTTGGGTATTATGGGATGCCTAAGTCCCACATGAGTAGTATGGACTGCTTGGTGGAGTACTTAAGTGGCTTGGTTCTCCCCCCTTTATAGCTAGCTTTTAAGGGAGGGTTCCCCAAGTACTCGGGTGCTTATCATTTGGTATCAGAGCTGGTTGTCGATGTCTCAGAAGGGACTACCTAAGGAGGGGCTGACCGGAAAAGGCCGAGTGAAGCGTCATAGAGTGCAGCCGCTGGGACGTCGGCTCTCGAGGGCGGTGCTATGATAGGGACTTGGGTATTATGGGGTGCCTAAGTCCCACATCGAGTAGTATGGGCTGCTTGGTGGAGTACTTAAGTGGCTTGGTTCTCCCCCCTTAATAGCTAGCTTTTAAGGGAGGGTTCCCCAAGTACTTGGGTGCTTATCACATTCTTACTCCACTCTGTCCCTCCATGATCCTTCCCATTCCCGTCTAAATGTACCTAAGGCTACTACTGAGAGAGATGAGAAATTCAAACCTATAATAGAAATTTGAGTAATATTGACTTGTAAGGTTTAAATAGGCTCATATTTATGTTTACATTTTTATTTATGTATACTTTTAACTGAAACAAGTTACTCCTTAATGTTGACTGATATAATATATCACGGATGCTTTTCAATCTGAATGTTCTAATTCAACGTGCAGGCGTTGCAATGGAATTGGAGGACTCTTTGTTTCCTTTGTTGAGGGAGGTGAGTATTGGTATTGATCCTTATGAGGTGTTCCAAGATGCAGAATGGGCTTTGCTAATAGGTGCAAAGCCTCGAGGTCCTGGAATGGAGCGTGCAGACTTGTTAGACATAAATGGGCAGATTTTTGCTGAACAGGTAAAGTGCTATTCAAATTTAAGCCATATTTATTTCTTTCTGCTAAAGACAATTAACTATACTGACATTATATGTTATGGGTGCAACAGGGAAAAGCACTAAATGCTGTGGCTTCTCACAATGTCAAAGTTATAGTTGTGGGAAACCCTTGTAACACAAAGTAAGCTTGGTGTCTTAAATGTAAACTTGTAGTAGCGGCCCGTTAGTGCTAATGCACATGTGTTTTAATGCAGTGCATTGATATGCCTGAAAAATGCTCCTAATATTCCTGCAAAAAATTTTCATGCTTTAACTCGCTTAGATGAGAATAGAGCTAAATGTCAGGTAAACAAAGTTTATAAACTTGAACATTTTTTAAACTGTTCTACAGAAGAAAAAATAACAACTATATTCTTTGCTTGTCTCAATTAAATGTGCAGCTGGCGCTCAAGGCAGGTGTCTTCTATGATAAAGTGTCCAATGTGACAATATGGGGCAACCACTCAACTACTCAGGTCATTGAAGGATATACTAGAATAATGTGCCTGAACTGAATTTCTTCAATTCTATTTTATGATAACGTGTTAACTTGTTAACAGGTCCCTGACTTCTTAAATGCCAGAATTGATGGTTTGCCTGTCAAAGATGTGATTAAGGATCATAAGTGGTTAGAGGAAGAGTTCACTGAAAAGGTTCAAAAGGTAAAATTTGTAATTAGCAGTGATAGTTGTATATGTGGGATTTAAAATATAGTTTCCTTGTTAAAAGCTGACAAGTAATTTTTTGATTGGCAGAGAGGCGGTGTGCTTATCCAAAAATGGGGAAGATCATCAGCTGCATCAACTGCTGCGTCAATTGTTGATGCCATACGATCTTTAGTCAATCCTACTCCTGAGGGTGATTGGTTTTCCTCTGGTGTAAGTTGATATTTGTTAAATGACCTCGTGATGAGCTTTTCAGCTATACAGCAAACTTGTTTTGCAACTTAACTGAACTGAGGAAAAGTAAAAAAGCACAAGTCAGTACAGTTTCTGATCCTTCATGCATACTAGAATAATAAATAAACAATATTGAAAGCTGTTTTCTTCTACATATAATTATATCTGATACATATTATTTTAAAACTTCTTAAATGGCTTATAACTTGTGTTTTCTTACAACTTTAAACACATCAAAGTCTTTCATTTACACGTACAATGTGTTTTTAATTCTCTTTTTTTTTTTTCTAGTTTCTTTTTTTTTTGACTGGTTTTTTTGTCTAGTTTCTATATTCTATTTTAATAACGACGTTTGCTATTGCCATACCAGGTATATACCAACGGAAATCCTTATGGAATAGCTGAAGATATTATTTTTAGTATGCCATGTCGATCAAAAGTAAATGTCTACTGTGCTCTTCATTCTTTTTAATTTCTAAAACTGCCTTTGTTCCTTCTGTGACAAAATGTTTATCCATTAGGGAGATGGTGATTATGAACTTGTTAAGGATGTTATATTTGATGATTACCTCCGACAGCGAATAGCCAAGGTAAAGTGAATCTTCATATATTTTATACAACAAAACAACTTCACATTCAGTAAATAAATAAATAAAAATTGCCTTCCCTATCATGTAGGAATTTTATCCTGTTTCTGAAAAGTGAAAACTCCTGTTACAATTGTTGGAGAATAAAGTCCCACATAGGATAAAATAAAGATAATTATAATGTATATAAGTTGGGAAGCTTCAATCCAAATTATCTATAGACTTTTTGGACAACAAAGTAACTCCCAAACTTATTATACAAATCAGCTCTGATACCAGTTCACTCCCTCAATTGGGCCCAATCTTAAATCTTAAATGCTAATATGATATTAGAGCTCATGGTTTCACTCCCTCAAATTATGGACCCCGCCGGGGGGGGGGGGGGGGTCTATTAAACTCTCCTAAGTGGGGGTTTCTATTGGTCTTCTCATATGTCCAAACCATGTTAGATACGATTCTATCATCTTTTCGTCAATATGTGCTTCTCCGATTTTTCCTCTAATATATTCATTCTCGATCTTATCTTATATGCTTACTCCTCCGATACAATGTTCTCTTTCTGCCACACTTATGCTAATGTTGGCACTTACCGCCCAACATTTAGTAACATATAAAAGCATTGTTGATCTTCTGGTTGTGCAGTAGAATTTTTCTTTTGACTTGATGTATTACATATAGACTTTTCAAGCTGAAATCCCACTTTCAAGTGGTTATATGTTAAACTCCCTAATATCTAGACCTGTATGATTACTTTTTATGCATATCATATAAATGCAGTTACAATTATTAAATTTGCACTATGTGCCACCCCACTTATATACAAATTTCACTGGTAAAAGAACCTTGTAATGCAGTTTAACTATTATCAGATTATTCACGTGTGCCTGCACCTTGAGCACATGCATTATCTATGATTTTTTTGAGTTTAACGTGTCATACTTTGCAGACGGAAGCTGAGTTGTTGGCAGAGAAGAGATGTGTAGCTCACCTAACGGGCGAGGTAAACATTGTATCACCATACCATTATTTCCTTCTGCTGATAGTAATAATATTCATTGTCATCTTAACATTCATATTCTGTAATGTCAGGGAATAGCTGTATGTGATCTACCTGGTGATACCATGCTCCCAGGAGAAGTGTAAGAAGCCAACCTGCCGAATCAGATATTGAAAAAAAGATCACACTAGTTAATGTTAGAACAATTATTATGGAATAGGCGTCGAAAAATTTTATTTGGCCATTATAAAGTGTTAAAAGTATTCCTTTGATTTTGGAACCATAAAGCCACTCATTATTGTGAGTAAGATGTTGTAAAAGTGATGTTATCTTGTACTACAAAGTACAAACTGAAGTACCCATTCATGAGTCATGAGTAGAGTTTAGATATGTTTGGTTTGCATTCTCAATTTTTGTTTTCATTTCTTATTTTTATTTGTGTGTAAATTGTTATCATTTTCAATTTTTTTCAAAAATTTAAAACATGTTTGTTCTGACTTTTGTGATTTCTATTTTCAGATTTTGAAAATGCACATGATTTAACCATTTTCGATAACAAGTATTATCTAGTTTTCAATTTTTTCAATTTTCATTTTTCAAATTTTTAGTGAAAATGGTGAAAATTTCTTTTTTGTTTTTACTTTTGGATCATATTTTGAGAATATTTTAAAAAGAAATATTTTAAAAAACTAAATAAACATATTTTCTGTCTTATTTTCTGTTTTCACACAAAATGAAAATAGGAAATTACCAGAAATGATCAAATCAAATAGTCTCGAAGCATCTTTGTTGTAATGAACTCAATAAAATCAATTATATTATATTACTTAGAAAAATGCACCTTTTAACAGTTAAAACTTTTATTACTCATGAACAATAGAATTGCATTTCTTAGGTGCACTTTCAAATGAATTTAAACCCACATTCAAATCCAGCCTGACCAACATGGTCCGACTTGTGATGTCAACCGCACAAAGCCTCCGCTTACATTCTTGTCCCAAATCGCATACCTAAGGAAAATGCGAAACAACGGTAGGTTAGTTTGATTAGGAACCCTGGGGGCTGTCTACTTGGTCTTGGTGAGGTGAATGGGGTTGGTGAGTGGGTAGAAAGTGGAAGCATTGTGGAATGTAGTGGTATTGTTTGCTGAAATTCACGATGTTGCCAAACACACTAAATAAATGATAGCAGTAGTTGGTGACGGGGATCGCCAGGAAGAACAAACTATTAGCTAGTGTTTGGAGTCCTGTATTGGTGTGGGTTCTGTACTTCTGTTTGAGGGCCGTAAGCATTCCAAAACTTGATACCAGGTGCAACTTAAACTATAAAAAAATGCCAACATGACATAAATAACAGAATGTTCATAAGTAGTTCAAAGCCAACATTTCTTTAATGTAAGTTTAAAAGCACGGGTGAAGTGTCAAAAAGCCACAATACCGTTGGCACTCAAACGAAAAAAATATGTGTATAAATTACATCAGTTTCAGAATTGACTAAGTTACCCTAAAGAAATCTACAGGGTCATTAGATCCTAGTTATTTAATAAATACCATCAAAATATCAAACGACACTTAACCGACTGTAGCTCAATGTATTATAGCCAACCAAATAATTGTCATTTACCAGTATACATGAAACTTCCAATCTTGAAGCTCAGTGAAAGAATCAGAACCGAAAAGCACATCAAGAAAACCCAGCCATGTGACAGCACAAATACAGTCTTGCTAGAGAGCAAACCAGAAACACGCATAAAAGCAGCAGAATCGGCATTAGGTTGTGAAAATTCAGTAGACATTATGGCGTTCAACCCTCCATTCTTGCCCACCAACCAGTCCATCACATTGCCTCTTACAGTGATGTCTGTTATGCTGATCATGCCTGCAGTTACATGAGCTGAGTTGGAAGACTGAGCTGCAGAATGAAGCCGAAGAGCAATATCCTTAGGAGGAAACTCAGAAGCAAAGGCAGGAGGAGCAGGTATGCTAGCCAACAATTTATTGGCCTGCTTTACAATCGGTGTGGGTTCTAGCAAACGTGTATTTTCTGCCAAACAAAGAACAGAATTTCCACACATTAGTACAAACAAGTAAGAAAAATAAGTGAGAAGGGATAGTTTACAAGCTTTTACTGATCCAAACGAGCACACGTCAAATATGCAAAGTAAATGTGAATCTCACCAGATAGAAGCTGTTGATTCTGCTTTGAAGAAGCTTCATTGCTAGAAGTTGCTTCAGAATCATGTTTGCTATCCATGGGAATATCTTTGGTTTCTCCCTCCACATTCTGTCAATGACCCAAAAAGTTTAACAGACAGATATAATACAAAACAGTAAGACAGACGGCCATAAAATTGAGTTAAGCCCTAACCTGCTGGTTGAAAAGTGATCCTTGGTCAGGAATAGGGTTTTCATTCTCCAGAGTCAGAGGAGAATCAAAACATATATACTTGGAAATATCATCATCCATGTATGAAAGATACTCATCTAGCATAGCAGTACCAGAAGGACCTGCCTCAGTAGGATTACCCTCATATGGATTCACGAGATCTTTGGTTTCCAGGAATAACCCATCATCGTTAATCAGAGGATAATCAGCGGCATCCAAGTATACATCGAGATCATCAAAGGTATAATTGAAACTGAGAGCATTCTCGTTATTTCTCAGCTCACCACTGTCTCCTTCTTTCACTTTATTGATCTCCACAGCATATTGCTCAGCAATATTGGAAGGCTGGCCATTTTGAGGCTCAGAAATTCCAACATTGCCTTCCAATGGCTTCTGATCTTTATTGAGTTCTTGGGAATGCTCAGGATAGCTACTACACTCCCCATAATAGAAGTTTGATGGGAGATCAGCATTTCCCGTTGCCTCAACAATATCAGGCTTCTGGTAATTAAATGCAATTTTCAAAATTAGAGAACAGAATAACGATGGACACCTGAGAGAAAACAGAACAAAACAAGAAAGAGCCATGGCACACATGTTTGAAGAAGAAATCACAGAGGGGGATGGCAAACTGCAGATATCAATCATTGATCAGAATGAGTCATTAACATTGGAAAAATCTGCAAGCATAGCATGCTCAGTAGACAGTCAAGTTAGTAATTGAGATTTAACATTTCTTAGTATGTTTTCAAAATATTCCACGGGAAAAACTGTATTACAATGTAAATACTAGTTACCAACTTCTAAACGTAACAATTATGAGGAAGACCTATTTCAAAAAAAGTTACACAAAGGATATAATATAAATATAAATCATGTTCTATGTAAAAACTCCAAAAATAAGCCAATAAATCCGCAATATTAGATTACCGAACATGTGGACACAGTAATAATGAATTATATAAGACTCCATACATGATAAGGTTGAAACACAAATGGAGCATATATAAATAAACATGCACACAATTACAACACCAAAAACGAATTCTCACAACCAACACACCAGGAAAGTTTAATTAGTTCATAATAAATAAGAAAAAGAAACTACAAATATGCAATTCCCATCATTTGGGATAAGACACGAACCTTGTCAAGGTCGTTCATTTCAACAAAACCAGTAGGATCAAGAGCAGGCGTTTCAGATGCCTGATCGCCAACACTAGGCAAAGGAGCCACCTCATCATCTTCCCATTCCTCCTCAACCAAGGGAGCACCATACTTCTCCCCATTTTTCGGTCCCGCACCACTCTTCTGGAAAATCCTACACAGCACAAGAGCATCCTTCTCCCCCCAACACACCAAAACAAACAAATCTCATATCCAATTAGAATAGTCAACATCATCCAACTAATCCAACTAAAAAGAATAAAATAAAAATAAATAAACCCAAACACATATATGAGTAGTTCAGTACCTGCAAAATTCCAGCTTGGGCCAGTTGCTCATCAACTAGCTTGTACTCGTGCATGACCCAATTGGTCCGATCGCCGTGGGGTGCCCGGCCTGAGTGGTAAACGAGAGTCTTTTTCATTCCGATGGTGCGGCTGCCGTGTTTGATGGCCCGATCCTTGCCGGTTGTCTTCCAGTACCCTCTCTCGGTGGCACGTTTCGTCCTCGAACCGTTCCCGTACTTCTTGTCCAGCGCGCTGTAGAAGTACCACTCTAAATCCCTCGTTTTCAGCTTCGACTTATCTATAATAAAAAAACACCAAAAAAAAAAAGCACAGAGCATTTTTTCAATCATCGAACCCTATCGAAGATCGAAAGAAACCCTAAACAGTATTAAGAACGTGCACATACGAATACGGATAAAGAATTGAAAACAAAAGGGTAATAGAAGAGAAGGCTAACAGGGAAGGTCCCAGGGTTCGTTCTTGTAGACGTCGATGACGGCGATAGGGTCGACGCGGAAGGGTTTTCCGGTGATCTTGCGCTTCAGGTAGAAGCGGACGAGTTCCTCGTCGGTAGGGTGGAATCGGAATCCGGGAGCGAGCGAAGTTGGGGAATCGTTAGCCATGGTGGAGTTGATTCGAGATGAATCGTTGAAATTGAGATAAAGAGAGAGAATTGGGAATTAGGGTTTTGAATCGAAGAGTTGGGAGGTGAAGAAGGGATAAAGATCAGAGAAAAGAGTGAGGGGCTTTGATTTGATCCATTGGGGAGTAGAAGGTTCTAGGAGCAGGAGGCAGGAACGAGGAAATTGGGTTGGAAGTTGGAACAGTCGACGTGGGTTTTTGTACAGTCACATGTTGGTTACTGTGTTACATAGTGTTTGATTGAAGAGTAATCCAAGGAAGTGAAGAGATTTTTAAAATATTTATTATTTGATTCATTTTTTAGGAAGGGAGGGAAGGGGAGCAAAATTTTTCCTCATCCAATTTTGGCTTCCCTCCGAAAGTGGAAGGATTTGGAGGGGAGATGAGGGATTTTAAAACATTTTGAATAGAATTACTAAAATAACCATATTTATGTATTTTAAACTCTAAAATTATAAGGGTATAAATGTAAGTTAGTTTTAAAATCTCTCTCCTCCCCTCGTGAACCAAACACAAATATTGTTATTTTTCCCCTCCATTAAAATCTCTCCTCCCCCTTACTCTCAACCAAACAAAATAGCTAATTAAAATTTCTCCCCTCCCCTCTCCTCCCCTCTATTAAAATTCCTCTCTTCCCATCTTCTCATTTGAACCAAACACACTTAGGGTCACCTATACGAGAAAGTATAAAATGAAAAATGTGGTGGGTCTCTCTTCAAATAAATAAATTTTGGCGTGATGGTCCAAATTTGTCTCTCAAAAATTTTGAGAACCCACTTTTAATCCTTAAAAAAAATAATTAATTATTTAATTCCTCAAATTTACAAATGCGGGACACTTTAGTCTCTCAGTCCAGTTTCAACGTCTGTTTACTTGCCGGTGAATTCTCTAGTACCTCAAGTGTAACTTACCTTGTCTATGTGATCCAATCAAATGGTCATAATCATTTGACTTGACTCATTAACATAACTTATTTAATTAAGGTGGCACATTTTGGTTGGGCAGTATGAGGAATTTCCTCAGTGAAAAATGAATAAAAAGTGAAAAACGTCCATAATTTTAAAACCTGAATTCCTTAAAATTTATGCACTTTTTTCACTTTTCATTAATTTTCACGCGAAAATTCATCATAAGCCACATAGGATCACGAACGAGCTAAGTAGAATGGTTAATAGGACATATATGCAAGTAAATGGAAGTCGTAACTAAATCTAGAGACTAATGTATCCCGCATTTATAAATTTGATAGACTAAATGATTAATTTTTTTTCAAGAACTAAAATTGAATCCCCGAAATTTTTCAGGGATTAATTTGACACTTCACTCTAAATTTTGTTATACTCTTAATAATAATAATAATAATAATAATCAAATGTTGTTTTTTTACAACAATAATAATCCAATGTTAAAACCATATAAATAATAAATACTGTTAAATTAAATGACAAGAGTTATCATAGCAGTACTCTATTAAGGAAATATGTTTGGTGTGGCCGTGTGGGAAGATAAGATATGATTGGTGGGAGGATTACATTGATATAAAAGGCAAAGAGAATTGATAATAAAAGGTATGGATTTTAGTTGGGTGCATGTACTCCGCAAAGGGTTGGGATTGGGAGGAATTATCTGAATGAAGTAAGTGTACCTGTCAAATACATAAAGAGTAAATAGCCAATTTGGTCCCTGAAAGTGTAAGGCGGTATCAACTTAGTCCCTGAATTTAACTAAATAGCAAAAACGTCCCTGAAGTTGTAAAACGTTAATCAACTTGGTCCCTCCGTCAACCTCAGTTAACTGACGCTGTTAACGGCGCTGATGTGGCACGTTAAGTGCCTTGTTGGCATCGTTATCACTGGTCAGAGACCAATTTGAAACTCTGAACCAGGGACCAAATTGATACTCGCAACTCTGAACTAGGGACTAAATTGATACTCACAACAATTTTTTTCTTCTTCTTCTTTTCCCTTTCTCTCTCTGCTCTCTCTCTCTCTCTCTTTGCTTCCTCTGTTTGGCGCTCTCTCTCTAACCACCCGTGTGGTTAGAGAGAGAGCGCGAGACAGAGGAAGCAAAGAGAGAGAGAGAGAGCAGAGAGATCGAGAAAAGACCCGTCTATAGACGGGTGGTTAGAGAGAGAGAGCACCAAACAGAGGAAGCAAAAAGAGAGAGAGCAGAGAGAGAAAGGGGAAAGAAGAAGAAGAAGAAGAAGATTGTTGCGAGTATCAATTTAGTCCCTGGTTCAGAGTTGCGAGTATCAATTTAGTCCCTGGTTTAGAGTTTCAAATTGGTCCCTGACCACGTGGACACCTCCTAGCTAGTGACAACGGTGCTAACAAGGCACTTAACGTGCCACATCAGCGTCATTAACGGCGTCAGCTAACTGAGATTGACGGAGGGACCAAGTTGATTAACGTTTTACAACTTCAGGGACGTTTTTGCTATTTAGTTAAATTCAAGGACTAAGTTGATACCGCCTTACACTTTAAGGGACCAAATTGGCTATTTACTCAATACATAAACCATGTTGGCGCTCACAACTTAACTATGAAAGGGTGTGTTTAGTTTTCCATTAGAAAATCATGTTTTCTCACGGCAATAAAATCTTATTTTTACCTTGGACGATAAAAAAATAACAATTATGTTACTGTAAACTTACTTTTTAAATTGTAAATGGCAATTCAAACATGCATTAATTGTTTAATTTTGGGTTAAATTATACATTTCATTCCTTAGGCTCATTTTTAACTTAGTCCTATATGTAAAAAAACATTAATTTTAATCTAATTGTTATATGTATAACTATTTTCAATTTGGTCATTAGTTTATGGTTGTTATAATACTGTTTGTTTGAGTTAAAGTACAGAAATTAAATTGAAAATAATTATCGATATGTATAATCAATAATCGATAATAATCAAAATTAGGTTTATGATTATGATTATAATTAGGTTGTTTGGATATGTTTGTTGAAAAACAATTTTAATATAATCTATTTGTTTGGATGATGTAAAAAATAGTACTTTTATAGAGTAAAGTACAAAAAAAGATATGAAGTTGTTTGTATAGAATAATAATATTTGTTTGATAGTTAAATAGCAATAAAATAGGAAAATGTGTTTGTTTCAAAATAATCAAAAGTTTTTTTTAAATAAGTTTCAAACTTTTACCTTTTCTGAAAACCAATTTTTCTATTAAAAAAAAACTTTTTTTATACTTTAAGCTAATTTTCCGAACATGTCAGATTAATTCATATTAAAATAATATTTCCCAAGCTAGTTTTCTTAATTAATCAGTATTTATGCCTTTGTATTTTATTGAAGGGTCTAGAAAGCGAAATAAAGTAAACTAAGACCATAGTCAAGCTCTACGATATCGTAGGAAGCTATGGTTAAATTTTGGGTCGAAAACTCAAAAGGAGCCCGGTCTGCGTTTTTCATTGATAGTGGTGTTTACTACTATCAAGACCTAATTTGGACTCGTGAACGAGACAGTTAGTCTTAGAATCACATTTCCTACATTTTCGAAAAAATGTGTCTTTACCTTCGAAAATGGAAATAATATAAAATATTCGGGCGAAAACTTGAATCGGGAGACAAATGGAGCTGTGTAGGGATTTACGGGGACCCACTAACGGATAAACTTGATGTCAGATCAAGTCACATCACCTCCGAAAGCGTGCCATGACTCGCCACTGTCATGATGACGTTAGAAAATATCTAGAAGCATTCACACTGCAAAAAGACCAAAATGCCCCTGATCTTTTTCCTAAAGGACAATTAAGTCCCTAAAATATATAAAAAGTGCATCATACCACTCACTCTCTCTCTTCATTTTCGAGCTCCCCTTTCACCTCCATCTTCTTCTTCCTTTCTTTCTTTCCTTTCTCCATTTTTCTCCATCTTCCTTCAAGCTTCACCTCCATTTTTCCTCAACTTCCACAAGGATTTTCAAGGAGATTTGTGAAGCAAAGTTGATCACCCCATCCTCCTCTATCACTTAAAAGGTATAGATTTCACTCTTGAGCTCTCAATCTTCATTTTCTCCATTAAAATTTATGAGTTTCAAGTTTTAAGATCCAAACTTCAAAAATCTTTAGAAAATTGTAGAAAAATCCTTTTAATGCCAAATCAATTTCTATGATCTAGTTTCATCCTCCTCTATCACTATCTAAGAGCATGAAATCAAATAATCTTCCTAGCCTATTTATCTAAGAGGAACCGAATCAATGCCTATTTGGGGGAAAAAGGTTTTTGTCCAATTTTTGTGAAATGATTCTTGATTTCACCTCTTTCATTCCTATGATCATTCAATCCAAGTGATTAGGAAACCAAATCAAAATCTTAGCTTATTTTTATCCATGAGGGCCGAACCCTAAGTTTTTGGTCTAAGGGGTTTTGATTCAAATCTTTGATAATTGATCATAGATTATGTCTTAGGTATGCTTAAGGATCATTGATCCAAGAGTTGGTAGAATTTCAACATCCCTAGCCTATTTAATTAAATAAGGGCAGAAGGATCGCTAAGCGCAAGTAAATCGCTTAGCTAAAGCAAAATTCTTCATGCTGAATAAACATCATTCGCTTAGCGCAAGTATTTTCGCTAAGCGATTCCAGGTCGGCCAAAAGATGAAACTCTGGGACAATTTCGCTTAGCGAAATCAAATGGCGTAGCGGATTTCTGCCAGTTTTACTTCCTTTCTTTCTGGGACAATTTCGCTTAGCGAAATAAAATCGCTTAGCGGATTTCTGCCAGTTTTACTTCCTTTCTTAAATCATCTTCATTTCAACCTATACACAAAATACAGAGAATTTTTGATTGAACAGTATTAATTTCTGGTTGTGTTTTGTGGTATACAGTCAGACAGGACTCAGACGTTCGACCGCGCACCCGATTGACGATTGCGGAGCCGTAGCCGAAGTCTCACAGGAACATCACTAAGGTGGGGGAAAGAACCATAATATCGTCAGGGAGGCAAGCTTTAAATAATATATATTGATATGCGTAGGGTGACCCAAACCCTACTAGAGATCGTTTGACCGATAGGGTGATTTTACTGTATATCGAGGTTGTTTGTGCTCTGATTGGATATTTAATACATTATATGTGATATATATGTTATGCTTATTATATGCTCATGATTGATTAAATAAGATTTATCTGTAAGTTGATTTTAATGTTGAATCTATTGTTGGTTGTTATTTATGTACTGTGGTGACTGCTGATGTCTGAGTAGAGCTAGGTAGTGATTTCTGATAAGTTGGGAGATGAATGTGTGGTGAGAAAGTCGAGGATATATATATATATATATATATATATATATATATATATATATATATATATATATATATGTCGTAGTGCTCAACCTAGAGATACAATTGATCTGTTAATGTTGTGATATAAAGTTGATAGCCGGTTAAGCCAGAGGAAAGTTGGTTGTGGTTGTTTATAAGTCATGGTTGAGGCACTAAGTGTTGATCCTGAGATGAGTCAGTGAGATTCATGTTGCATAGTTGTTGTTCATCACTGTGTTGGCACACGGACGATTCCGATCTTGCCCGTGGGGAGATGATCGTACCGATTAGTTTGGCGTAGGGGCGATTCCGATTTTACCTGCGGGGAGATGATCGTACCCATTAGTCGAACTGTAGACGGACGGGCTAATGTCTCGACCTAGCCTGCGGGCGAGCGGACATGTCGTTACCGTAAGTTACGTTGTTGACGGGAGAATATTCCGACCTGGCCTGGAGGCGGGGGAATATGTCGTACCCATGAGAAGAGTTGAGCCTGCGGGCTTTTGACCGTACTCTGCCTTATGGGGGTGGCATAGTGATGACTGAGACACCTTGATCTATTGAGGATGTCGAGTCGTGATCGCGTCCATATAGTCGTTAGTTGCATGAGTGTGAGAGACAGTAATTAAGAGAAAATTACCCGGGAGTTGTTTGGTTGTCACTGTTGTGATTCTGAGTGTTGCTATCTATATAAATTATTTTATATAGCTGTTTTCCCAGTTATGACATTTATTGTTTCTTATCTCTTCTATTTCCTATGTCGTATTTTATTATTTTCGACCGCACGAGAAGATCCTGTTGAGGAACTGTCGGAGGAAATTGATGGCATAATCGTGGAACCGGATGCTGGCGGGAGAGTCCCGGATCCCGATGCTGGAGGACTTTAGAGCTTGGGGTTTTATTACCCTTGTTGTAGTCATGTTGGGGTTAGTAATATTAGTTGTTATGGCCAGTATATGGGTTGAGTGACATGTATTTTTGGGGCCAAGAGAGGAAGTCTGATGTATTTTATTTCATTGCTTTGTTTTCAGTTTTTATTTGCTGCGTACTCTGAAGTCTTTTACATTTAGTATCAGTTGTTGTAGGCTCTACTGATGGGGCCAGTACTACTATTTATGTATAAGTTATTATGGTATCAGCATGTTGTATGTTTTGAATATTTTCGCATATTTATACCGGTATGCTACGCTGTAATGCTAAGAATACGAGTTAGGGTTACTAATGAGACCTTCGAGGAAGGGGTTGTCTCATTTTATAGTATCAGAGCAGTTTGATTCTTAATCAAGGACTGCTTGGGTTAGGTTGTAATTTCTGGCCGTGTCTAGTTGAACCCGCATTGGGTATTAACTATGCTTAGAAGTTTGGTAGAGCGTCCGATGTGCAAGTTATCAAGTGTGATAACTGTTTTTGTTCGTAAGGCATATGATATATATATATATATATATATATATATGTCTGTTGAATAAGATTGTATGTTGCTTCTGTCTGACTCGCGTGGCGAGCGTAGTTTTCGCGTCGCGAGGCCGAAAGGCTGTAATTTACTGCTCGGGCTGATCTTATAGCTCGCGTGGCGAGCATCGAGTCGCAAGGCGAGCACCTTGTTAGGGAGTTGGCAACAGCAATGCTGCATCAGACGCAGCAGAACGCTCAGCTATTGCAGTTGACCATGCAGCAACAACAAAGACAGCGACCAGCGAGACCGCAAGCCACCAGAAGGGTGTTTACCATAAGAGGAACTGAATCCTCTCAATCCCCCTGATCTTATACAAGGTATGTGCCTAGTGTCAGGTAAACTCTCATCTGTATTGTTTGACTCGGGAGCTACTCATTCCTTCATATCCCAAGAGTGTGTGGATCATTTGAAATTACCTGTTTCTTTACTTCCCTATGACTTAACTGTTTCTACTCCTACCATTAATTATTTGACAACCATAACTGTCTGTTTAAATTGTCTTATTATCATTGAGAATCGAACTTTTTCTGTTGATCTCATTTGCTTACCTATGCACCAACTTGATATAATCGGTTTCGCTTCGCAAGGCCGAAAGACTGAACCTTAGTGATCAGGCTAACCTTCTGACTCGCGTGGCGAGAATAGGTTCGCGTCGCGAGGCCGAGAGGTTGTACCTACTGATCAGTCTGGCCTTCTATCTCGTGTGGCGAGCGTAGTTTTCGCGTCGCGAGGCCGAAAGGCTGTAATTTACTGCTCGGGCTGATCTTATGGCTCGCGTGGCGAGCATCGAGTCGCATGGCGAGCACCTTGTTAGGGAGTTGGCAACAGCAATGCTGCATCAAACACAGCAGAACGCTCAGCTATTGCAGTTGACCATGCAGCAACAACAAAGACAGCGACCCGCGAGACCGCAAGCCATCGGAAGGGTGTTTACCATAAGAGGAACTAAATCCTCTCAATCCCCCTGATCTTATACAAGGTATGTGCCTAGTGTCAGGTAAACTCTCATCTGTATTATTTGACTCGGGAGCTACTCATTCCCTCATATCCCAAGAGTGTGTGGATCATTTGAAATTACCTGTTTCTTTACTTCCCTATGACTTAACTGTTTCTACTCCTACCATTAATTATTTGACAACCATAACTGTCTGTTTTGCTTACCTATGCACCAACTTGATATAATTTTAGGCATGGATTAGCTTTCGGCTAACCATGTAGTGTTAGATTGTTCTAAAAAGACCTTATTTTTCCCTGAGCAATCTAGATTAATTCCTGCCAAGGATAGTAAGCTAGGTAGTGAATCTCAGAAACACGTGTTGCTACTCTCTATGGAAGCTAAGGAATCTCCTACGTTGGATTCGTTGCCTATAGTGCGGGAGTTTCCGAAAATTTTCCCTGATAACGTTCCGGGTTTACCACCAGAGAGAGAAATAGAATTCGCTATGGATCTCTTACCGAAAATTTGACCGATTTCGATGGCATCTTATCGAATGGCTTCAGCGGAGTTAGCAGAGCTGAAAAAGCAGTTGGACGACATGTTGGATAAGGAATTCATAAGACCGAGTGCTTCACCTTCGAGAGCGCCGATGCTATTCGTCAAAAAGAAGGACAGAAGTTCAAGGCTGTGCGTGGATTATCGACATCTGAACAAGGCGACAATCAAGAATAATTATCCGTTACATAGGATTGACGATTTGATGGACCAGTTGAAAGGAGCAGCAGTATTTTCGAAGATTGACTTAAGATCTGGTTATCAACAGATTCGAGTCAAGAGGGAGGATATACCGAAGATGGCGTTTAGGAGGCGGTATGGACACTAAGAGTATCTGGTTATGCCCTTTGGTGTAACAAATGCTCCAGCAATGGTCATGGATTACATGAACCGAATTTTCCAACTGTTCTTAGATAAGTTTGTTGTTGTGTTTATTGACGACATTCTTATTTATTCCTTTAATCGGGAAGAACATTAGGAACATCTTAGGATTGTGCTTCAAGTATTAAAGGACCGACAACTTTATGCAAAGTTGTCCAAGTATGAATTCTGGTTAGAAGCAGTGCAATTCTTAGGTCATGTGATTAATCGTGATGGGATAGCAGTAGATCCAGCAAAGGTTGAAGTTGTAGTGCAATGGGAAAACCCTAAGTCAGTGAGTGAAATACGGAGTTTTCTGGGCTTAGCTGGATATTACCGAAGGTTCATCGAAGGATTCTCGAAGATCGCGTTGCCAATGACGCAGCTAACTAGGAAGGGAGTATCCTTTGAATGGACGGATGAATGTGAGAAAAGTTTTCAAGAGCTGAAAAGGAGGTTGACTACATCACCAGTACTGACGTTACCGGATTCTTTCGGACAGTTTGACGTGTACTGTGATGCGTCATACCAAGGATTAGGTTGTGTCCTAATGCAAGAAAGGAGAGTCGTAGCATATGCATCGCGGCAGCTAAGAATCCATGAGCAGAATTATCCGACTCATGATTTAGAATTAGCAGCTATAGTGTTTGCCTTAAAGATATGGCGGCACTATTTATATGGAGCTAAGTTTATAGTGTACAATGACCATAAGAGCTTAAGGTATCTATTTGATCAGAAAGAGTTAAATATACGGCAAAGGAGATGGATGGAATTCATAAAGGATTATGAATTCGATCTACAATACCATCCAAGAAAAGCGAATGTAGTAGCGGATGCGTTAAGTAGGAAATCCTTGCACGTATCTGTTATGATGGTTAAAGAATCGGAACTGATCGAACAGTTCAGAGATTTGAATCTAGGTATGGAATTATCTAGGGATAAGATACACCTAGAAATGGTCACAGTAATGAGTGACTTTTTGAAGACGATCAAGGAGAAGCAGGAGGTTGATCAGTATCTTCAGAAAGTAAAGGAACAAGTAAAGGAAGGCAGAACTGCTGAGTTTAGGATGAATCAAGATGGAGTCTTGAGGTAAGGAGATAGAATTTGTGTGCCAACGGATATAGAGCTAAGAAGAATGATCTTAGAGGAAGCACACAAGAGTAGGTTGAGTTTTCATCCAGGAACTACCAAAATGTACCAGGATTTAAAGAAAATGTTTTGGTGGCCTGGAATGAAGAAAGAGGTAGCGGAGTATGTATTGGCTTGCTTGGTGTGTCAGAAAGCGAAGATAGAACACTAAAAGCCAGCGGGACTGCTACAATCTTTAGATATCCCAGAATGGAAATGGGATGGTATATCTATGGATTTCGTAGTTGGTTTGCCAAGAACTAACAAGAGGCATGACGCAATTTGGGTAATCGTTGATAGGTTGACGAAGTGTGCTCACTTCTTACCTATTGGCAAAAGTTATACGTTGGAGAAGTTAACCCAGATCTACATCAAGGCAGTAGTAAGGTTGCACAGAGTGCCTTCTAGTATTATTTCCGACAGAGATCCTACATTTACATCTAGATTCTGGAAGCAGTTACATGAGGCTTTGGGAACTAAGTTAAGGTTGAGTTCTGCTTATCATCCTCAAACGGATGCTCAGTCTGAACGAACGATTCAGTCATTGGAAGACCTCTTAAGAGCTTGTGTTTTGGAACACACAACAAGTTGGGAGGAGTTCTTACCATTGATTGAGTTCACCTATAACAATAGTTTTCATTCAAGTATAGGTATGGCACCTTATGAAGCGTTGTATGGCAGGAAGTGTAGAACACCATTGTGTTGGTATGAGACAGGAGAAAGTCCAGTGCTAGGACTGGAGGTAGTATAGTAGATGACGGAACAAATCAAGAGGATAAGGGAAAAGATGAAGATTGCACAGGACAGACAGAAGAGTTATAGCAATAAAAGGAGAAGACCTTTAGAATTCCAGGAAGGAGACCATGTATTTCTGAGAGTGACTCCGAGAACTGGAATCCGCAGAGCAATAAAATCTAGAAAGCTTACCCCTAGATTCATTCGACCATTTCAAATTCTTAACCGAATTGGTCCTGTAGCCTATCACATCGCTTTATCACTAAACCTATCCAATCTCCATGATGTCTTTCATGTTTCTCGGTTGAGAAAGTATTACCCCGATCCATCACACATCTTAGACCCGGAGTCAATACAATTGAGAGATAACCTTGAGTATGAAGCTCTACATGTAAGGATCGCGGATAGAAGGATAAAGGAACTTCGAGGTAAAAACATTCTGTTGGTCAAAGTCGTATGGGACGAAGCTACCGGAGATGCTACCTGGGAACGCAAAGAAGACATACGGTAACAATATCCGAGTCTATTTTAAAAAGGTACGTCGAATTTCGGGGCGAAATTCTTTTTAAGAGGGGTAGTGATGTAACACCCCAATTTTCTAGTTTTCTTAATTAATCAGTATTTATGTAATTGTACTTTATTGGAGGGTCTAGAAAGCGAAATAAAATAAACTAAGACCATAGTCAAGCTTTAAGATATCGTAGGAAGCTATGGTTAAATTTTGGGTCGAAAACTCAGACGGAGCCCGATCTGCGTTTTTCATTGACAGTTGTGTTTTACTACTATCAAGACCTAATTTGGACTCGTGAACGAGACAGTTAGTCTTAGAATCACATTTTCTACATTTTCTAAAAAATGTGTCCTGACCTTCGAAAATAGAAATAATATAAAATATTCGGGCAAAAACTCGAACCGGGAGACAAACGAAGCTGCGTAAGGATTTACCGGGACCCGCTAACGGATAAACTTGATGTCACATCACCTCGAAAAGCATGCCATGACTCACCACTGTCATGATGACGTTAGAAAATATCTAGACACATTCACACTGCAAAAATACCAAAATGCCCCTGGTCTTTTTCCTGAAGGACAATTACGTCCCTAAAATATCTAAAAATTGCATCACACCACTCACTCTCTCTCTTCATTTTCAAGCTCCTCTTTCTTTCTCTCACCTTCATCTTCTTATTCCTTCCTTTCTTTCTTTCCTTTCTCCATTTTTCTCCATTTTCCATCGAGCTTTACCTCCATTTTTCCTCAACTTCCACAAGGATTTTCAAGGAAATTTGTGAAGCAAAGTTGATCACCTCATCCTCCTCTATCACCTCAGAGGTATAGATTTCACTCTTGAGCTCTCAATCTTCATTTTGTCCATTAAAATTCACGAGTTTCAAGTTTTAAGATCCAAACTTCAAAAATCTGTAGAAAATTGTAGAAAACTCCTTTTAATGCCAAACCAATTTCTATGATCTAGTTTCATCCTCCTCTATCATTATCTAAGAGCATGAAATCAAATAATCTTCTTAGCCTATTTATCTAAGAGGAACCGAATCTATGCCTATTTGGGGGAAAAGGGTTTTTGTCCAATTTTTGTGAAATGATTCTTGATTTCACCTCTTTCATTCCTATGATCATTCAATCCAAGTGATTAGGAAACCAAATCAAAATCTTAGCTTATTTTTATCCATGAGGGCCGAACCCTAAGTTTTTGGTCTAAGGGGTTTTGGTTCAAATCTTTGATGATTGATCATGGATATTGTCTTAGGTATGCTTAAGGATCATTGATCCAAGAGTTGGTAGAATTTCAACATCCCTAGCCTATTTAATTAAATAGGGGCAGACGGATCGCTAAGCGCAAGTAAATAGCTTAGCTAAAGCAAAATTCTTCATGGTGAAGAAACATCATTCGCTTAGCGTAAGTATTTTCGCTAAGTGATTCCAGGTCGGCCAAAAGATGAAACTCTGGGGCAATTTCGCTTAGCGAAATCAAATGGCTTAGCGGATTTCTGCCAGTTTTACTTCCTTTCTTTCTGGGACAATTTCGCTTAGCGAAATAAAATCTCTTAGCGGATTTCTGCCAGTTTTACTTCTTTTCTTAAATCATCTTCATTTCAACCTATACACAAAATACAGAGAATTTTTGATTGAACTGTATTAATTTCTGGTTGTGTTTTGTGGTATAGAATCGGACAGCACTCGGACGTTCGACCGCGCACCCGATTGACGATTGCGGAGCTGTAGCCGAAGTCTCACGGAAACATCATTAAGGTGGGGGAAAGAACCACAATATCGTCGGGGAGGCAAGCTTTAAATAATATATATTGATATGCGTAGGGTGACCCAAACCCTACTAGAGGTCGTTTGACTAATAGGGTGATTTTATTGTATATCGAGGTTGTTTGTGCTCTGATTGGATATTTAATATATTATATGTGATATATATGTTATGCTTATTATATGCTAATGATTGATTAAATATGATTTACATTTATGTTGATTTTACTGTTGAATCTGTTGCTGGTTGTTATTTATGTACTGTGGTGACTGCTGATGTCTGAGTAGAGCTAGGCAGAGATTTCTGATAAGTTGGGAGATGAATGCGTGGTGATAAAGTCGAGGATATATATATTTCGTAGTGCTCAACCTAGAGATACAATTGATCTGTTAATGTCATGATATAAAGTTAATGCCCGGTTAAGCCGGAGGAAAGTTGGTTGTGGTTGTTTATAAGTCGTGATTGAGGCACTAAGTGTTGATCCTGGGATGAGTCAGTGAGATTCATGTTGCATAGTTGTTGTTCATCATTGTGTTGGCACACGGGCGATTCCGATCTTGCTTGCGGGGAGATGATCATATCGATTAGTTTGGCGTAGGGGCAATTCCGATCTTACCTGTGGGGAGAAGATTGTACCCATTAGTCGAACTGTAGACGAATGGGCGAATATCTCGACCTAGCCTGCGGGGGGGGGGGATATGTCGTTACCGAAAGTTGAGTTGTTAATGGACAGACGAATGTTCCGACCTAGCCTGCGGGCAGGGGAACATGTCGTTACCGTAAGTTACGTTGTTGACGGGCGAATATTCTGATCTCGGCTGCGGGCGGGGGAATATGTTGTACTTATCAGACGAGTTGAGCCTGCGGGCTTTTGACCGAACCCTGCCTTATGGGGATGGCATAGTGATGACTGAGACACCTTGATCTGTTGGGGATGTCGCGTCGTGATCGCGTCTATATAGTCGTTAGTTGCATGTGTGAGAGATAGTAGTTAAGAGAAAATTATCCGGGAGTTGTTTGGTTGTCACTGTTGTGATTCTGAGTGTTGCTATCTATATAAATTATTTTATATAGCTGTTTTCCCAGTTATGACATTTATTGTTTCTTATCTCTTCTATTTCCTATGTCGTATTTTATTATTCTTGACCGCACGAGAAGATCCTGTTGAGGAACTGCCGGAGGAAATTGATGGCATACCCGTGGAACCAGATGCTGGCGGGAGAGCCCTTGATCCCGATGCTGGAGGACTTTAAAATATAGGGTTTTATTACCCTTGTTGTAGTCGTGTTGGGGTTAGTAGTATTAGTTGTTATGGCTAGTATATAGGTTGAGTGACATGTATTTTTGGGGCTTGGAGAGGAAGTCCGATGTATTTTATTTCATTGCTATGTTTTCAGTTTTTATTTGCTGCGTACTTTGAAGTCTTACATTTGGTATCGGTTGTTGTAGGCTCTACTGATGGGGCCAGTACTACTATGTCTGTATAAGTTATTATGGTATCAACATGTTGTATGTTTTTAATATTTTCGCATATTTATACCGCTACACTACGCTGTAACGCTATGAATACGAGTTAGGGTTACTAGTAGGACCTCCGAGGAAGGGGTTATCTCACTCCGAACATGTTATGAAAACTATTAGAGTGATGGCAAGCATGTTATCAATAAAGGCTGAGCGTAATAATCAATAAGAGAAAAAAATTAAATTAGGTAAAGAATAATTATTGAAAGAATTTTTTTTAATCGTAATTATTTTTAAGGAATTAGGCTAATAATTAATAACAATACTTATAGGAAAGCTATTGTAAAAGACAAAAAAATAAATAAATAATTTAAAATGGTGATATTGATTTAAAATTTTTTTATGGTAAAAACTAATAAATTACCATACTATACACTTTAAAATCAAAATTATAAATTATTAAAAAAAAAGGCAAACATTTATTTTATTAAGGATACAAAATATTTAATATTTTATTATTTAAATAATTAAAAGTATTTTATAAAGTTTATCAAATATTTCTTAATCGGTGCTGTTACAACACGTTTTAACAAAAATATCATTTTTATTGTAAAAAAAAAAAAAATCAAAGTATGTCTTTTAGTTCTCCAACTTTATGTATTTTTAACTTTATCCTCTAATTTTTTAATATTTTGTTTCATATTCATCCTCTATGTTTTCAACGTTAAACGAGATCGTCCTAATCTTTAACTTATAATAACTTCGTCAGCTATTGTCATAACTCTGTCAGCTAGAATCGCATCACCTTGCCCCCCTCTCTCTCTCTGGAAAGTTAGGGGGAATGGTGGTGTTTGCACCCAAATCTTAAATGCATGTGTTGAATGACTGGTGGAGTTATTTTCTATAAAGAGTGAGGCTTATCTAAATGCATGGTGGCGATGTCAGTGCTACTAGACGGTGATGGTCCACGAGTGGAGATCTAAGTTGGTGAAGGATAGTTGAAGCTGGGTTGGCGGGGAGGAAGATGATACCGAATAATAAAAAAAACATTACAACTGATAGAGTTATGACAATGAAGGATTTATCATGGAGTCAACGATTAAAGCCAAATTGTCCTTCGTTAAAAACTTAAAGGATGGATATGAAATTAAAAAAAAAGAAGTTAAAGACAAAATTGAAAAAACACATAAAATTGGAGGACTAAAAGACTTATTTTGCAAAAAAAAAAAAAAAAAAAAAAAACTATCATAGTCTTATTACTATTATAAACTGTGAAAATACGGTTGCCCTGAATAATATGAGTTTTTATGATGACATATCCTATAAATTTTAATGATGACTAAATATGTGCTAATATAAGCCTTGATGAAATAATATTAGAACATAGAATTGCAAAGGGAGAGAATGTGGAAATAAATATTCTAAATATTGGAATGAGAAAATATGACATACACATAAAAGTTGAAATGTGAATATTTTGTGCTTACACGTTTTAAAGACTAAGTCTTTTTACTTGCAATGAATAATAACAATCACTTTCAATTAAGCATTAAATCTAATATACTCTTCCTTCTGCTTTAAATATGAAAAATCATGTGAACCTTGCTATCGAGTTTACTAAGTATGCTGAAATCATAAGTTAGTGTTTAAAGGCGTTAACTTAGAAAGAAAAGGAAGATTGTGACACCCTCTACTTCACATACGATAAGTATAAAATAAATCATATAAAAAAGTCAATAAATTAAAACCAAAAGAGTAACAAGTATCACATGATCCAAAACGTTTAAAACATAACATAGCAACTATGAAAAATATAAATAATACAACCCAAATCCCGATGTCACATATCAGAGCTGGTAACCACTATCGATAATACATCGGAAAACAAACTAACATAAACTAAAACTATACTAAGAGCAAGCGATCTCCTCGGGATCACTTCTCAACTGGCTGCTCGCCATCCTTTATATAACCAAAGGTGCATGCAAGAAAACAACAACAATAGGGAGTAAGAGACTGTACATATAAACATAAACGGTAATAGGGCAGTTAGCAAGATGATCACACAGCGTATTAATACATAACAAATCATACCATATCATATCGAATAACATCAATAAACATGCTATGTGATGCAAAGCTACTCTATTATTCCATATGCAATGTGGATCCAATAACTAACTCAGGAAGACGATTTTTGGAGTTACATATCCACGTTAGCCAATAAGCACCAATGCCGGCAGTTCGCTAAACTCTAGGATGAATCCCCTTGGATAGCCGATCCACCATACTCTAGGATGGACCATCACAGATGCGCTTGATTCACCTAACTCTCGGATGAATCACCGCGGATAGCCAGTTTGCCATACTCTTGGACGAACTCCCCAGTTATCGTAACTTCCCCCCAACTAACAACTTCATGTCATGATGCAAGCAATGCTAACATATAAACAACATAGCAACCACTTCCATCAACACCATTAATAATGGCCATCAACTTTGACCAACAAGTATCAAAGATGATTTATCAACATTAAACTTGACCAATAAGCATCAACAATGATTTAACCGACAACATTGGGAACAGTACGTCGTTACTAATAACATCAGCGTCCTATTGAGTATTCTCTTTATTAAATCTTCATTATTAAATCTTACCTCATCATTATCTTAGTTCATTAACTATCCTCAAGGTTACATTTTATAATCTTATACATCGTATTTTAGTTCCAAACGGTTAATTAAACTCTATTTATTTTAATTTGTGAAGTTTCCTCAAATCTGCCCAGTAGCACGATCGTGCACGGCCTAAGCATGGGTGTGCTAGCTGTAGGCACGAGCGTGCACACTGAGAGCACGGCGCGTGCTTATCAGCGTCACTTTTCTCATTTTTCAGACACAGGCGTGCTGCACGAGAGCACAGGCATGCTGGTTTCATTGAGCACGGGCATGCTCAACGCCATTGCAGCGTTCTCAGTTCTGGGAACTTAGAGTTTTCTCTAGTTTTCAACACTCCAAATCAATCGTAAGGTTCTTGACTAATCCGTTGGCATTAATCTCACCCCTCATCAACATCTTTACGTTTTATGCACATCAATTAGATTAATCCTAGTTTTAGGTTCAGCGCTAACATTCCTATGTCTTTAGTTAACATAGTTTAACAACAGTAGTTTCAACATACCAATTCATATAATCATGGCATTCCAACAAACATCATCATCGACATCATATACTTCATGCCAAGATCATATAAACCAAATAAGCAATTATCGTCATGCATAAAACAATAATAACAATCATAATTCATACATCAACTAAGGCATATAGCACACAAATAGGGTCATGAGTTAACCCTTATCTTATGCCATCCCAGAACCTATATGTTCATACTAATCCCTTCTCCCCATACCTGGTATGACGGATCCAGCCTATGAGCCAACTAGAGCGAAGTCCACACTTGACCCCTTTGAACGGGTTTAATAGGTTCAACGAGCTTTGACCAAGAACGTCAAGAAAAGGATAAATCAATTCCCAAGCAAAGAAAAAGGAAGGGGATTAACACAAGGGTTACAAACATACCTCGATTAGATCCCTGGGGAACTAATCTGCTAGTTACCGTTCATAGCGTTAGCACATGATCAATGAAGTCTGGTTCGATATAGAGAGAACAGTTCAATACTAAACTTAAAGGATTAAAAGAAAAGAACGAACAGAGTTGGTTACCTTACCTTAGAGTAACGCTAAGCAAATGGTTTATCCCCAATCGCAAAGGAAAACACCATGGGGTTGGGCTCTTTAACGAAGAACACCCAAAACGAGGATTGGAGATCGAAGAACACTGAAAGGATTCAATGGTAACCCAAGAGAAAGGTTGATGATGGCTGTTTCTAGCGTTAGGAATGATGGCTATGAGTTTTAGGTCAAGCAAAAGAGGTATAAAAAGGATTAGGGCGAAACGGGTTGACCAAAAGCCCAAAACCTGTTTCTGCTGTGCGCGCTGAGCACGGGCGTGCTGGCCTGTCAGGATCAGCAGTACCTCGAAAGTCAAGTTCTCCTTTAACAAAATCGTATCGGGTGTTATCACATGGCTAGGGTCATGAATATACTTTCGAAGCTGAGACACATGGAATACATTGTGAAGGTTTGCCAAGAAAGGTGGTAAGGCTATTTGGGGGGTAACTTCACCGACTTTTTTTAGTATCTGGTAAGGGCCAATGAATCTAGGAGTAAGTTTCCGGGCTTTGATCACTCTACCAACCCCAGTCGTTGGAATAACTCGGAAGAACACATGATCACCTTTCTGGAATTCAAGAGCTTTTCTTATCTTATCATGATAACTCTTTTGCCTAATCTATGACACTCTCATCTTATCCTGGATCATCCTCACTTTTTCTGTAGTCTCCTGCACTTTCTCGGGTCCTAACATAACATTCTCACCAGGCTCGTTCCAGCACAAGGGTGTCCTACATCTCCTTCCATACAAAGCTTCATAAGGTGTCATCCCAATACTGGAATTGAAACTATTGTTATAGGTGAACTATATAAGGCGTAAGAACTTATCCCAACTACCCGACTGCTCTAACACACAAGCTCTCGGGAGATCCTCTAAGGATTGGATGGTCCTCTCAGACTGACCATCAGTTTGCTGGTGGTAAGCTGAACTCAGTCTAAGCTTGGTCCCTAAAGCCTCATGCAAACTACTCCAAAAACTAGAGGTAAATCTAGGGTCTTTATCTGACACTATGCTATAGGGTACACGATGCAGTCTAACTATCTCTCTGATATACAACCCGTTCAACTTCTTTAGTGGATATTCCATGTTCATACGAATGAAATGGGCAGATTTAGTCAACCTGTCCATGGCATCACAACCAGCTGGAGTCTTAGGGAGTCCAAACACGAAATCCATAGAGATACTATCCCACTTCCACTATGGGATGCTCAAGGGTTGCATCTTATCTGAAGGTTTCTGGTGTTCTATCTTAGCCTTCTGACATACTAAGAAAGCATAAACAAACTCGGCCACATCTTTCTTCATCTTGGGCCACCAAAACATACGTTTCAGATCATGATACATCTTCGTGGCTCTCAGGTGAACACTCAAACCACTTCTATGGCCTTCCTCAAGGATCAACTTCCTAAGCTCCGGGACATCGGGTATACAAACTCTATCCTGGAACCTCAAAACTCCATCAGCTCCTTTCTTGAAACTAAGGTTTTTACCCTGAGCAAGCAGCTCCCTCTGGTCTAAAAGGTAAACATCTATCTTCTGACCTTCTCTAATCTAATCCATTAAACTATTAGTGATCTTCAGCGTTCCAAGCCTAATACTCCTAGGGGTAACTTCCCAAGCTAAGCTCAAGTCTCTAAACTCTTCGATCAAGTCCATCTCCCTAACCATCAAAGCTGAAACATGTAAGGTTTTCCTACTCAAAGCATCAGCCACTACGTTGGCTTTTTCTTGGATGGTACCTAAGCTCAAAATCATAATCCTTAAGAAACTTCATCCACCTACGTTGCCTCATATTCATCTCCTTCTAATCAAACAGATATTTCAAACTCTTATGATCACTAAAAACCTCAAACCTAGCTCCATAAAGATAATGCCTCCAAATCTTCAAGGCAAACACTATGGCTCCTAGCTCCAAGTCATGGGTAGGGTAGTTCTTCTCATGGATCTTCAACTGCCTAGAAGCATAAGCTACTACCTGACCATTCTGCATCAACACACTACCTAATCCTTGCTTTGAAGCATCACAGTACACTACAAAAGGCTCACTAGGGTTGGGTAACACTAACACCGATGCAGATGTTAACCTATCCTTCAACATCTGAAGACTTTCCTCACACTTAGAGTCCCATATAAAGATCTGACTTTTCTTAGTAAGGCGGGGCAAAGGCAAAGCTATCTTAGAGAACCCTTGCATAAACCTCTTATAGTACCCTGCTAAACCCAAGAAACTCATAATCTTGATCACTGACTTAGGCACTTCTCAGTGGAGCACGGTCTCTATCTTAGCTGGGTCTACGACTATCCCTCCTTTAGAGATGATGTGTCCTAAGAAACTCATCTTCTCTTACCAAAACTCACACTTAGACAACTTAGCATACAACTGTTTTTCCTTAAGGGTCTGCAAAACTATCCTCAAATGTTCCTTATGCTCTTCTCTAGTCTTAGAGTATACTAAGATGTCATCTATGAAAACCACCACAAACTTATCCAAGTAAGGGTGAAAGACTTTTTCATGTAGTCCATGAACATAGCAGGAGCATTAGTCACACCAAAAGGCATAACCAAGTATTCATAGTGACTATAACGCGTTTGGAACGCCATCTTCCGAATGTCCTCAGACTTGACCCAAATCTGATGATACCTTGACCTCAGATCTATCTTAGAAAAGATGCAAGCACCCATCAATTGGTCCATAAGGTCATCAATCCTAGGGAGAGGGTACCTATTCTTAATGGTCACCTTGTTGAGCTGTCGATAATCCACACACAACCTCATACTACCATCCTTCTTCTTCACCAACAACACAAGCGCTCCCCATGGGGAAACACTAGGCCTAACAAACTGTTTCTGGATCAACTCTTCTAACTGTTTCTTCAACTCTGCTAGCTCTAGAGGGGACATCCTATAAGGTGCTATGGATATAGGTCCAGTCCCAGGCACTAAGTCTATGGTGAACTCAACATCTCTCTCAGGTGGTAAACTATAAATATCCTCAGGGAATACTTCAGGAAACTCTCTCACTATAGGCACATCCTCAACACTAGATCCGCTGTCTACTTTCAGGGAAGATAACATCATGTAAACTTGGGCCTCTTCTTTCATAGAAGCCTTAACTTGGTTAGCAGAAAGAAACCTCAGATCCTTAGACTTAACAAGAGCTCCAAAAATAACAGTTTTATCAAAGCAGTTCAAGAGAACATGTTTAGAAGACAACCAATCCATACCAAGAATAACGTCAAGTTGTTTAAGAGGTAAACACACAAGGTCAACTACAAAGTCCCTATCATCAATGGTAATGGGATAACTTTTGCAAACATGTGAAGTATGAACAAGCTTATCTGTAGGTGTGGCAACAATCAAATCATAATCAACAAGGGTCACAGGCAATCTAAGGTTTTTGACACAATCATGTAATATAAAGAAATGGGTTGCACCCGAATCAAATAACACAACTAAAGGAGTTCCATCAATGAGGCATTTACCTTGGATCAGGTCTTCGGACTCAGGCAACAGCTTCGCTGAGAGTAAAGACTCTCCCACTTGTCCTCAGTCGGTTGGCTTGAGAATTTTGACTCTTGCTAGCACTCTGCGGTTCTGTCTTTGTTCCTCCACACTCGTGGCTGATGTGGCCAGACTTGCCACACATGAAGCAGATAACATCGGTCTCCTTGCACTGACTGGTGAAGTGGTTCTTCCCACACTTGTCGTGTTTGATAGGCCTAGGGTTAGAAGAATCCCATTATCCGGACATGCCTTCTGAAAACTATGGCTTCTTGCCGCTCTGCTTGAACCCATGGCCAACTGGTGCTAGACGCTGCTTCCCTTTATCACGGTGATCGTTCTTCCTGCTACCTTGAGCATCTGAGCTTTTGAAGTGCGCAACTCTGGACTTGTAGGCATCTTCAAAGATCCTACACTTGTTCACAAGGACAGGAAAGACCCGAATCTCCTGGTAATTGATGGCTTGCTTGATCTCTGGGCACAAACCATACTCCGACGATGAGCTGGACACAACAACCTTACGCCGACAGTAGGTCCTCCGTCGCTAACCTCGATAGACGTAGCCTTTCCTACTGGTCACCTACGAAGAAGCTGGCTCAACCCAGGTGTAGTCCCGCTCATGACGCCTCGGTGGCTGCCACATACGTGGAAAGGGTAAGAACTACATGACTCTGAAGGGTCCCACGATGTCCTCCCTGTGCGATGCCCCTCCTCGGAACAGTATGCTCACCGATCCAGTGTAGACCATCAGAACGGTCGAGGGGTCCACACGCCACCCCCGATCATCGTGATAGATGATCTCGATCAGGCCCAACACCGGCATCTTCGGCGCCGATATCATATAGGGGTGTGTCCTCGGGTCCATCAGTTGGCTCCTCATCTTTAAGCGAACCGAGAACCAGACAGATATGCAAAAAATAGTAGGGAGATAAGAATACTCCGCTTAGCAAATCGGAACGACAATAATAGAGCAGTAAAACAAGTATCATATAGCTAGTAGTATGTACAACAAGTATGATAGTTACTGCACTCAAACAAACATCTCCCAAGACAACACATGCAGCAAGCATTCATCTCCATGAGTTTCACCCTCAGATCAATCCTCTAGACCGAGATACTAATCCCATGCAGCATGTCAGACGAAAACTCACAAAGTTGGTTCCACATCGGAACAGTTCCACACCCGTACAAGTCCACACCGGAACAGGTTCTGTGTCGGAACGGAGTTAGTTTGTCCAAGAAACTGAACTGCTCGCAGTGACCAATAAGAGTGCATCCCCCCACCGGAACCAGGGTGTCTTGGTTGCCTCGGTACGTTAGCCTGGAACGTGGAAAGCTCAGGGATTATCGGGCAAACCGGACTGAATCGAGCGTCACGACAGGATAAGAGCTATCTCATCTGTCACCGTAAACTATTCCCGAGATCGGCAACATCCCCAAGGTCACTCACTTGACCGCCCCTTCTACTTTTCGTACCTGCACTCAGGTACAACTAACCTCATATGATGCTGGCAGTTCATACTACCTGTCATAAGGCCTCGCCACTTAGCAACCGATGATATGCAACAAACATCCTCAACAGGCTTGATACCAGATCTCATGCCGAAACACTCAATCAAGAACAACACGATGCCACTGCATCCACACGGCCACAGCCTCGACGCCACACGTCCACAAGCCATAGCTCAAACATCACGGCCACAATCTCAAGAAAACCAGTATAACAGCAACGACCCCATCCACGGTATCAACCCGATAAAAACACGGCACACAGAGAAACTTAACTCTACGACATTCCACCACCATACAACAATTACCACAAACAACATAATAGCAACAGTAATAACATGAACAGTAGCACATAGCAGCATATCACATGCACCAAGTAGCATATAGGCATTTAGACAGATAACAACAACAAAAATCAACATCACAACAGTCATACGAAGCAGATCATCCTCAATCAATAGTTCGCTAACCTAGGGTTTCCAAACTTAACGGCAATAGCCCAAAGTAAGCTAAACTTAGGGTTTAGGTACTTTATCGGGGCTCAACCACTGTTAGGGTTAGGGCTTCCCTACACATAGTAGAAAACACACTACACTACTCTTGCCTTCCCGACGGCAGCAGTACTCTTTCTCCCCACTTGAAGAGTCGTCGCACGAATACCAATACGAACACTATCACGCTCTCCCACGCAACCATGAACAACCACGAACAGCTCCAAGCTTCTCCAACAGCTACGACCTGGAGCTCCAATCTACGAACAACCGTGAGCACGAACTTTGCCCTAATCACAAGCATAACACGTATGCAATAGTGTTAGCCCTAGGGCAAGCTCAAAGATCAAGAGAAAAGGTAAAGACTCAAAGAACCACGAAGAACACGTGGTAGGGATTCGAGTTTACCATTGGTGAATCTAGAAAGTAATCCGTCAAAGTCGTAGAAGACTTCGTCGCGATCATAATTGTATAGCCGGAATCTTGATCCGAAGCTCCGAAGCCTCACAATCCAAGCTCTCTCTCTGTAGAAAACTCTGACCTCTCTCTAGAATGCGGGGCTGGAGGAGAATTTCGTGCAAGAATGAAGAAGAGAAAAAGGAACTCATCCTACATGATCTGCTGAGCACGCTTTAGCGTGCACAACCAACATGCTTGAGTGCGGGGCTCCCTCCACGCTGGAGCGTGGAGCGTGGTCCACTCCGCCTTCATCGTGGCTTGACATGTGTTGCACACGCGTTAGAAAGCACACTAGCTGGCAAACGCACTCAGCACCCTTGAGCATGCAAGCATTGGCACGCTAGGGCGTGCTCCCTCCCCACGCTTGAGCGTGCTGCTCAGATGGGAAGAGCCTTCCAAACTTCTGACTTCCACAGTTTCTCGTTTAGTACCTTAAGCACGTCCAACCTTGTTCAAGCCTATTCCTAAGCTTCCAACTAGGTCTTAAACTAGCACATAACAATTCATACAAGCATCCAAAGCCCTAATCGAGGTTAACCAACTCGATTAGAGTTATACAAAATCGGGATGTTACATTACCACCCCTTGCAGAAAATTTCGTCCCCGAAATTTCTGTTGCATACCTGAGAACAGATAAGGATGACTCTGGCACATCTCAGCTTCACGTTCCCACGTTGAATCTCCCGTTACTGGATTCCACTCCACTCTGACTAACAGAATGTGCTTGCCACACAGTTGCTTGATCCTTCTATCCACGATCCCAACAGGTGAAGCCTCGTACTCAAGATTCTCTTTCAGTTGGATTGATTCGAGCTCTAGAACGTGTGATGGATCAGGGTGGTACTTTCTGAGTTGAGAGACGTGAAAGACGTCGTCAAGATTTGACAGATTTGGTGGCAAAGCTATCTGGTAGGCTACAGGACCGATTCGTCGAAGAATCTGAAATGGTCCTATGAATTTGGGTGTTAGCTTTCTGATTGCCCAGCCCACTCCAGCTCTTGGGGTAACTCTCATGAAGATATGGTCACCCTCTTGAAATTCCAAAGGTCTCCTCCTTTTGTTGGTGTAACTCTTCTGCCTATCCCTTGCGGCCTTCATCTTTTGCTGTATCTTACGGCCTTGTTCTGTTGTTTGCTGTATCAGCTCCGGACCTAATAGCTGACTTTCTCCAGTCTCAAACTAGCACAACGGAGTCCTGAACTTACGTCCATATAGTGTCTCGTACGGCACCATGCCAATACTTGAATGGAAACTGTTGTTATAAGTAAACTCGATCAATGGCAGGAATTCGTCTCAACTTCCCGTGTTCTCCAACACTTACGCTATTAAGAGATCTTCCAATGACTGAATTGTCCGTTCAGACTGACTATCCATTTGAGGATGATAAGCAGAACTCATACTTAGCCTAGTTCCCATCGCACTGTGTAAGAGGTATCCTATGCAGCCTTACAACCTCCTTGATGTAGATCTGAGTCAATCGCTCCAGAGAGTAGCTCTGGTTGATAGGTAAGAAGTGAGCACACTTCGTCAACCTGTCAATGATCACCCAGACTACATCACACCTTTTCTGAGTTCTCGGCAACCCAGATTCAAAGTCCATGGCAATGCTATCCCACTTCCATTGTGGGACATCCAACGATTGCAACATCCCTGCTGGCTTCTGGTGTTCAATCTTCGCTTTCTAACACACCAAGCAGGTTAGGACATATGCCGCCACCTCTTTCTTCATCCCCGGCCACCAGAACAGCTTCTTCAGGTCCTGGTACATCTTGGTAGCCCTCGGATGGAAACTCATCTTCCTCTTGTGTGCTTCCTCCAAGATCATATTCTTAACTTCTCTATCCACTAGCACACAAACTCGGTCACCAAACCTAAGCAGACCATCAACATCTCTTCTGAATTCTGAAGTCTTACCTTCCTCTAATAATTGATTCACGCCCTCGAGGTACTTATCCTCAGCTTGCTTCTTCCATAAAAGTTTCAGGAAATCGTTAGTTACTCTAACCATCCTAAAATTCAACTTATCCTCGAAGATTCCCGCTTCCAGATTCAGATCTCTAAACGCCTCTAACAGCTCTAGCTCATTTACCATCATTGCAGACACGTGTAGGGATTTCCTACTGAGCACATCTGCTACAACATTCGCCTTACTTGGATGGTATTGCAGGTCGAATTCATAGTCCTTTATGAATTCCATCCACCTTCGCTGCCTCATGTTCAACTCTCTTTGGTCGAACAGATACTTCAGGCTCTTATGGTCGCTAAATACATTGAATTTGGCACCATAAAGATAGTGTCTCCATATCTTCAATGTAAACACCATCGCATCCATTTCCAGATCATGCGTTGGGTAGTTCCGCTCATGTACTCTCAATTGCCAGCTGGAGGCATACGCCACCATTTTTCTTTCTTGCATGAGCACACATCCTAAGCCTTGATAAGATGCATGACAATATACATCAAATCGCCCTAAAGGATCTGGTAGCACCAACACAGGTGATGTGGTCAGTCTTCTATTCAGCTCCTGGAAACTTTGTTCGCATGCCTCTGACCACTCAAATGTCTTCCCTTTTCTCGTCAACTGCGTCATAGGCAACGCAATTTTAGAGAATCCCTCGATAAACCGCCGATATTAGCCCGCTAAAACAAGAAAGCTTCTCACCTCGCTTACAGACTTAGGGCTTTACCAACTCACTACAGCCTCAACTTTCGCAGGATTCACTGCGATTCCATCCTTACTAATCATATGGCCTAGAAACTGAACTTCTTCTAACCAAAAGTCGCACTCCGACAGCTTATCATACAACTGCCGATCCTTTAGCACTTGCAACACCGCCCTTAGGTGCTCTTGGTGTTACTCTCTACTCGAAGAGTACACAAGGATGTCATCGATAAATACGACAACAAACTTGTCAAGGAACAGTTGGAAGATCCTGTTCATATAATCCATGAACACAGCTGAAGCATTAGTCACACCAAACGGCATAACCAAGTACTCATAGTGGCCATACCAACTCCGAAAAGCAGTGGCACATCCTCCTTCTTAATCCGGATCTGATGGTATCCAGATGGCAAATCGATCTTAGAAAACACAGTCGCTCCTTTCAGTTGATCTATCAAATCATCTATCCGTGGTAACAAATACTTATTCTTTATCGTCACTCTGTTCAGCTGACGATCCTCGAGCTTCCGTCCTTCTTCTTCACAAACAGCATCGGTGCTCCCCACGGAGATGTACTAGGTCTGATGAACTCTTTGCCTAGCATCTCATCCAACTGTTTCTTCAGCTCCATCTGCTCAGCTGGAGACATCCGATATGGCGCTATCGATATAGGCCTAGTCCCCGGTACAAGATCTATAGCAAACTCCACTTCTCTCTCCAGTGGCAGTCCGGGAACATCATCGGGAAACACCTCCGAAAACTCTCGCACGATAGGTAAAGCTCTGAAATTAGGAGTCTCCTTTGCTTCCAAAGAGAACAACACCACGCATCCTTCTGATCATCCACCCATTGGATCACTCTCGTTGGCAGACATTAATCCAGATTGCTCTGAGAAAAGAAGGGTCCTGCTTGAACAGTCTAACGTTACATGGTTGGCTGAACGCCAGTCCATGCCTAGGATTGCATCTATCTGTTGCATAGGCAAACATATAAGGTCAACAAGAAAATGACGGTTCTCCATCGTGATAGGACATTTACGGCATACAGATAGGGTAGTTAGAGAATCGCCAGCAGGCGTTGAAATATTCAAATCATAGGGTAATACAGAAATAGGTAGTCCTAAATGATCCAATACACTCTACCGATATAAAAGAATGAGTAGCCCCCGAATCAAATAAAATTGACAGAAGTTTATTAGAGACTAAGCATTTACCTTGTATCAGGTCGGGGCTTCGAGAGGCTTCAGATCTCCTCACAGCAAACGCTCTTCCGGTCGTCTGTGGCCTACTCTGCTGACTCGTCACTGCTGATCTTGCTCCGCCACTCTGAGCTCTACCGCTCTGCTGTTGAAACTGAGCCCTTTAGCTAACCCACATCTTGCAGTCTGACGTATAGTAACCCATCTGGTTACAGTTGAAGCACCTGATGTGCTGGATCCTCGGGCAGCTCTTGACTAGATGCGGTCCCTTGCATCGAAAACAGGTCTTGATCTCATGCTGTCCCTGGCTGGAGCCGCTCCCTTCATGATTGACGTTAAACTGAGCGGGTCGATTATAAGGTCTCGCCCTTTGCTAAAACTTGCCACCTTTGCCTCTCTGGCTGCTCCGAATAGGTCCATCACTTCTCACTTGTTGTGGGGCTGCCTCTGCTCGGTCATGTCGTTCCACTATCGTGCTTTTCTCCACCAATTCATGAAAAGAGCTGATACTCAAAGGTAACATTGCTCGCTTCAGTTCTGGCCTTAATCCGCCTTCAAACCTTCGACATACCCACTCTTCGACAGGATGAACTTGATAAAACTGAGAAAATTTGAGTAGCACCTCGAACCTCATCGCGTACTCACCAACTGACATCTGTTCCTATTTTAGACTCAGGAACTCTTTCTCTTTCTCTTGCCTGATGCTTATCGGAAAATAATTTTCTAAGAAGATCTCTCGAAACAGTTTCTAGTTCACCATCCTTCCTCCGGCCTCTAACAGTCTGGCCTTGTTCTTCCACCAAGCTTCCGCTGCTCCAACTATCATGAAAGCAGCGTATGTAACTTTCCTGTCCTCTCTGTAGTGTGTGGACATAAACACCTTCTCGATTTCTTGTAACCACATCTCCGCAACTTCAGGGTTGTACTCCCCGTGGAGCTGAGGAGGATTTCCTTTCATGAATGTATTGAGACCAGTGTCCACAGTCTCGTTTCCTCTCACCATGTGCAACTGATCCTGTCTTACTTCCCTATCTTCCTACCTCTGCATACACTGGGCAGTCTGCTGGGTTTGTTGCATCATTGCGGCAGCCAAGTCCCACATGGCCTGCATTGCTTTAGAGGTGTCACCACCACTTCCAATCCCTAAGTGGTCACCATTGTTATGGTTGTCGTTATCATTGCCTCCAGTCGCAGCTGGCCTACCACCTATTCCTTTTCCACGTTTACGTGCCATCTAGCTTCCTGTAAAAAGGAGCCATCAGTTCCAATTCATAAGACATATAATAGTACTTAACAGTTAAACATATTACCAAATTACCCTTTTTGTTATTTACAAGTTTGCCATGACATCAAATCATATCTCACCTTCACTCTCCCACTTGGGCCATTCGGCCACACACACTCTCTCTCTCTCTCTCTCTTATTTCTCCCACCTGTTCATCCAAATTCATAGAGTTCTTGAAGTTCTTCATGTGTTCTTCATAAGTTTTTCACAAAAACTACCTTTGATCTTCATAAAAGTTGAAGTTTTAGTGAAAACTTGTTACTTTTCTCACTAATCTTTGAATCTAGGAGGTAATAACTCCATATTAAGTTTCTTAATCTCTCTATTTCATCTCTTGAATCTCTTGATTCATGAAGATCCAAGTTTAGATCCAAAACTTTGAAAATTCATAGAAAAGTGTAGAAAAATCCTTTTAATACCAAATCAATTTTATGATCTAGTTTCATCATTCTCTTTCATTATTCAAGAGCATGTAATCAAATAAGTTTTCTAGCCTTTTTATTTAAAGATGGCCGAAACCTTTATGTTGGAAAAAGGTTGAGTTTTTGATTCAAGTTTTGTGTAATAAGACTTGTTCTAGTGTTAGGAGTACCTAAGGATCATCCACCCAAAAGATTAGAATTTTGGACATCTCTAGCTAATTTTTCTAGAGGATGGCCGAACCCCTTTGGATGGGAAATAAGAGATTTTTGTGTCGTTTAATGGTTAATGTTTGATTGATTGTGTTGTTTGTAGTTGGTGACGAGTATTCAGACGAATAATCGGGAGATTCGTGAACCGGTCAACCGACTTTGATCCGGAGGATTATTCATCAACAGGTATGGGGGGTGAACCTCATCACACCAAAATGGTGGTGGTGAAAATGGTTGTTTACTTTGTGTGTGGGTGAAGCCCTTTGGTTTGGGTTCACTACTTGATTTGGTTCTCTTGGAGGACAAAGTTGTAATAATGGTAGTTTATGCTTTAGTATGCTTTATCATGTTTATGATGATGTTGATTGGATGAAAAACATTTTCATGTATGTTGAAAAACCTACTTTGATCTCTAGATCAAGTTTGGATTGTTATGCTTGATTATGATGCAATGATGTGTGATTGTTATTTGTCATAATTATGTGAGCATATTGAGCTATAACTTGGTTAGTTGGTGAAGCAAAATCTTCACTTTTACCTTGAGGAGGCTTACGGCCTTAGTGAGCAAAATGAGGAAGAACATGTGTTGTTCTTGAACAATTAAAGTTTTGGAGTAAGAAACTGTTTTTAATGGCTTAGGTTTCAAAGAAAAATAATAAGTGATTTTGATCTGAAGATCAAATAAAGTTTCAATCTATAAGTGTTTTCACCAAAGTGAAACATATCTTTTACCTTATCCATAGATCATCTAATAAACCAAGTGTTTTAAAAGTGCAAGAATGAAGTGTTTCATGAAAATTAACATAGTTTCCTAAGGCATTACCTTTATTTTAGAATAAAGTTCATGTTCCTTTTACAACATAATGGACACCTTTTATCCTCAAGTTGATTAAAATGAATCGTAGTTAAGGAAGTAAGATGAGATTACATTTCCTTTCCATTAACTTAAAACATGATTTTTACACTAAGTTAGTAAGGAAATACTCTTTTTAAATTAGTCAAGGTACTTTGCTTTAAGCAAGTGCAACTATTTCAAATCAAGTAAGCTTTCAATTGAAAACATCGTTTTGGTTTACAAAGAGAGTTTCAACTCTAAATCGTAAAGTTTTACGTGTGAAAAACCTAAGTTGAGTAATTATCTTAGAGTTGAAGACAAGGGATAATTAAGTACGGTATGTGGTGGAATAAGACCATGTACTATACCATTGATGACTTAGTACATCAATGACTTCATAAGACTTAAGTGAACCAACACTTATTTCATTAATTGAAAATCAAGGAGTAATATCTTAGAAAGGATTAAAGACTTATCTAAGAGGATTCTCAATCCTTATTCAAAATACTTAGGACTTGAGACATAATTCATAAGACATAAACAAAAGCATGAAACGTTTTGGGTTTTGAAACAGTAGTTTGATGACGGACCGGTGATTCGGGTCTAGGTCAATCATTAAATCATTTTAGTCTTGTGATGACTCGATCTCGGAGGGATCACGAGATTTATCCTGTGGATAAAAGTTTTGTTTTCAAAGACGCATATAGTTCCTAAGGAAGAGAACCTTAGTGGACCTTGAGGTTTATCCGGGGGATAGACATTACTTTATCGTATCTGCCTCGTACAAGCATTGGCATTTCATGTGCATAGTTGTAAGGCCTTGAGCCTAGGAGTTGAGCTTACACCTTGATGCGGGTGCAAATCTTACGGTGACGATCTTCAATGGTCTTTTGGAGGTATCAGGGTTGGAAGGGCCGACATGTGACCAGTTGGTAGCTCTTATGTGTCGTGGTGAATCCGAGCAATACACTGATATCCTCTACTAGATGCCATACTTTTCATGTTTGGTGCAGAATGTTTCCGTAAAGCCAGATACATGCACGTTACGAATGTTGTAGCATCTTGCTCATGGCTGGCAATAACCGGAACATGTCCTCCCATTCACTCTCTCCGATGTTTTGTTAGCTCCATGGAGTAGGGGTCAGAGTATTACCCTATGGCATATGGCATTGAGTCACGTACATTGCACTGCATTGCATGGCTGTTGATGATTTCATTCACTGTTATACATCGTTTGTTCTTTTTAAAATGCCTTATATTATGCTGTTAACTGTTAATTGTTTAACACGAATTATATTGAGAATTATAATAAGCATGTTGGGTACGTTGTTACTGCAACACCCTTTCCCAAGTGTCACATTCCCGAACGTTTATAAGGCCGAAAATATTTATTAATGCGGAAAATACGGTTTTCTTTTTTTTCTTTTCACAAAGATGTAATGGAATTAGTAAAGGTAAATAATGCTAATAAATGAACTTAGGTTCACCATGCATTTCTAGAATATACATACTGTATTATAAATACAGAAACAGAAAACAGAAACAAAAATAGAAACATCAACATTATTGTATACAGACATTAGTCTAAAGTATATCTGACATAAGAAATACAATAAGTACTAGGAGTCGAAGCTCCCAAAAGGTACTACAAAAATTGACATAGTCTGGCCGACAACAAAAATAAAACAGCAAAAGAGTCCGCCTCCGGGCTCAAGGAAACTACTGAACTGAACCATCGTTATGTCCATCTGTTCAAGCAGCAACAACAAGTACCAGCAGAAAACATACAGATATGGGTGAGATTCCCGTTCATCAACACAGCAAAACAACAATAGTAAAAACGGGACGACTCACCAGGTAACAGCATACCCAACATGCTTACAAAAATTATCAATATAATTCATGTTAAACAGTTAACAGCATAATATCAAGTTAAACAGTTAACAACATAACGTAAGGCATCCTTAAATAATACAGCGATATATAACAGTAAATGTAAACATCAATAGACATGCAATGCAGTGCAATGTATATGACTCAATGCCAATGTCACTGGGTACTACTCTGACCCCTACTCCATGGAGATAACAAAACGTCGGAGAGAGTGAATGGGAGGACATGTTCCGGTTTCTGCCAGCCATGAGCAAGATGCTACAACATTCGTAACGTGCACGTATCTGTCTTTACGAAAACACTCTCGACCAAACATGAAAAGTACGGCATCTAGTAGAGGATATCAGTGTATTTCTCGGATTAGCCACGACACAGAAGAGCTACCAACTGGTCACATGTCAGCCCTTCCAACCCCGATGCCTCCAAAAAGACCATTGAAGATCGTCACCATAAGATTCGCACTCGCATCAAGGTGTATGCTCAACTCCTAGGCTCAAGGCCTTACAACTATGCAAATGAAATGCCAATGCTTACACAAAGCAGATGTGAAAAAGCAATGTCTACCCCCGGGTAAACCTCGAGTTCTACTAAGGTTCTCTTCCTTAGGAACTATACGCGTCTTTTGAAAAACAAAACCTTTATCCACCGGATAAATCTTGTGATCCCTCCGGGATCGAGTCATCACAAGACTGAAACAATTGAACGACTGATCGGGGTTCGAATCACCGGTCCGTGATCGCCCTACTATTTCAAAACCCAAAACGTTTTGTGTTTGTGTTTATGTCTTTATGAAGTCATTGATGTACTAAGTCATCAATGGTATAGTATATGGTCTTGTTTCACCACATACTATACTTAATTAACCCTTGTCTTCAACTCTAAGTTAATTACTTAACTTATTAACTTAGGTTTTTATATGTAAAACTTTACAGTTTGAGTTGAAAAACACTTTTTTATAAACAAAACCATTTATCGCGGGGCGAAAATATGTTTCGCGACGCGAGGCTGAGAGGTTATCTTTACTGTTTAGACAGTCTTTCTTATTTGTGAGGCGAGAAGGGTATCGCGACGCGAGGCAGAGAAGCTATCTCTTCTACTGCTCGGACAATCCTTCTGGTTCCTGAGGTGAGAACGATGTCGCGACGCGAGGCCGAGAAGTTATATCTTTGCTGCTCGGGCTAGCCCACTGTCTCGCGTGGCGAGACAATGTTAGCCAGGCGAATGCCTTGTTTTCCCTCTGTCTCGCGTGGCGAGACAAGGTTCGCTCGGCGAGTGCCCTGTTTTCATTTTTCCCTAACTCCTTCATTAATTCTCTTTTTGAAACACTTAGTTGATTAAAAGACCTATGGCTAAAGAAAAGACATTTTTCCACTTTGGTGACACACTTTAAAGGTTAAAACTTCATTTGATCTTTGGCTCAAAATCACTTTTTTTTTCTTTGGAAACATAGGTTATGAAATCATTTTTCTTACTTCAAAACCTTGCTAGATCAAGAACAACACATGTTCTTGTATTTCCTCTTACTAAGGCCACAAGCCTAATCCAATGAAAAATGGAGACTTTGCTTCACCAACTAGGCAAATATAGCTCAAAATGCTAACACAAACTATGATGAACAACAATTACACATTATTACATCGTAATCAAAACATAAAAGTCCACCACACATCATGGCCTCATAATCAAGCATAAAAGCCCATACTTGATCTAGTGATCAAAGTAGGTTTTTCAACATACATGGAAATGATTTTCATTCAATCACATCATCATCAACATATGATAGAGCACTCTACAACACACTAAAGCATAAACTCATCATGACAACTTTGTTCTTCAAGAGAACTTAACAAAACTTAACAAGTAAAAGTGAACCCAAACTAAAGGGTTTCACCCACACATAAACTTAAAAAACTATCTTCACTACCACCATCTTGGTGTGATGGGGTTCACCCCCATACCTGTTGAAGAGCAGCTATCCGGATCAAAGTCGGTTGATCGGTTTGTGAACCTCCTGACAATTATCACCAACTACAACAATATAACAATCAAACATTAAACAATAATCAAAATAAAACTCAACAATTCTACCTACGGGTTTCGGCCACCCTAAAGCAAAGAGGTTAGGAATTGATTTTGGTTTTCCATTTCATGGATTCAAAGGCAATAGGAAAGCTAAGGATGAAATCAAGTGTTAGAAAGCAAAAATTGATGAAAACACTATTCATCATCATCAAATAGGGTTCGGCCATATTGTGCTTTTTGAGCTAGGATGAGAATTGAATCATAAGCTCTTGGGTTTAGGTAGAGAATGATGAGGTGAGTTCAAAGAAATTGGTCTCACATCAAAAGGAAATTCCGATGGATTTTTCAAACTTTTGGATCTAAGAAATAATTTTCATGAAAATGAAGTTTGATCTTGAAATAAAGAAAGATTCAAGAGAAGTGATCTTACCTTAAAATGAAGGAAGATTGCTCAAGGAATCAAGTGATTCTAACAAATAATCAAGCTTTTTCAAGAAGAAAATGGTGTTTTCTCAAGAACAACTATGGAGTTCTATTTGGGGAGGGGGGGCTGTACGAAAATGAGGGCTGGAGGGGCTGAGTTCAGCCTCTTAAAAGCTCACTTAAGGGTAAAATGGTCATTTGCCAAAAGGGTAAAATGGTAAAAGTGTAAAATACTAAGGTTAGGGGCATTTTGGTCATTTTGCGTCCAGATATTTCCGAACGTCATGACGACTCTGGCATACTCTCCCAAGTTCCTGGGATGATGTGGTATCAAGATTATCCGTTGGCGAGTCCCGGTAAATCCATATGTGGCTCCGTTCATCACCCGATTGAGGATTCCGCTCGAACGGAGGTCAGGAAGTGATTTTTCTGAAGTTTTTGTGAAATTTAACCAAAACGTAAAGAATCAAATTCTAAGACTTATTGTCTCGTTCACGGGTCCATCTGAGGTCTCCTGATCAGTAAAATCATACTGTCAGTGTAAAATCGCAGACCGGACTCCGTTTGAGTTTTTGACTCAAAACTTAATCGTAGCTTCCTCCGATATCGTCGAGCATGAATATGGTCTTGGAATATTTTATTTCCATTCCTAAGACCTCGAATAAAATAAAGATGTTAAAATACTGAAGAATAAGAAAACGTGAAAATCGGGGCGTTACAGTTACCTGGTGAGTCGTCCCGTTTTTACTTCTGCTACTTTGTTGTGTTGATGATCGGGATCTCACCCATATTTGTATGTCTTTTCTGCTGGTATTGTTGTTGCTGCCTAAACAGATGGTCATGACGACGATGGTTCAGTTCAGCAATTTCTTTGAGTCCGGAAGGGGACTCCTTTTGCTGTTGAGTCTTGGCCAGACTGTGTCAGTGTCTGTTGTACCTTTTTGGGAGTTGTGACTCCTAGTACTATTCATTTCTTATGTCAGTTATGCATTGAACCTATGTCTGTATACAATGTTGTTTCTATTTCAGTACTTTACTTCTGAATGTCTTTTAGAAATGCATGGTGAACCTAAGTTCATTTATTATTACTTACCTTTACTAATCCCATTACATCTTTGTGAAAAAAAAAAACGAAGAAAACCGTATTTTCCACATTAATATTATTTTCGGCCTTATAAACGTTCGGGAATGTGACACTCGGGAAAGGATGTTGCGTTATTTGGTATCAGAGCTGGCCGAGTCTTTTTGGGTTTTGTAGGTTATGGTCTGTCTTGTTTATGTTGTGTTCTCTGTGTGTTTCTCTGTTGTTATCTCCGCAAGGAGGATAATGTTGTTTGCTTTATTCCTTTGAGTTTGACAATTCTGGTTTTGAAGGTACCAATGGCTGCTCAAAACCTGAATGTTGCTGTGAACGCCATACGGGAAAGGGCTGTTGCGATGGTTCAACATGATTAAGGAGCTACTAGGGGTAGAGGACTGGATGAATTTCTTCGTAGGAACCCACCTCAGTTCAAGGGTGAGTTCAATCCTGAGCTAGCTGAGCGTTGGATCCAAACTTTGGAGAAAATCTTTGGAGCTATGAGGTGTACCGAGAACGACAAGGTTGTATATGCAACTTATATGCTGGTGGAGGATGCTGAATACTGGTGGGAAGGAGCCCGTCAGATGTTGGTACATGATCAACAAGCTGTGGATTGGAATGCTTTAAAGGGGAAGTTCCTGGAAAAGTATTTTCCTACGAGTTCGAGGCACGAGAAAGAAATGGCGTTCCTCCAACTGAGAAAAGGGGGAATGTCCGTAGCTGAGTACGGGGCCAAATTAGAAAGTTTGGCAAAGTTATCAAACTATTTCCTGGACAACCCAAGAGAAGAATGGAAATGCAGGAAGTTTGAAGGGGGTCTGAGGCTCGATTTAAAAAGGGCTGTGGTTCCTCTAGAGATTTCTGTTTTTCCAAGGCTGATGGAAAAGTGTCGTCTGATCGAAAGCTTGGAGCCTAACAAGGACAAGCGAGTGCAGAGTTCTGGACCGACTAGATTCCCCAGAGGGAACAGTGGTCGTGATAACAAGTCTCGATCGAAGCCATATTCAAAGCAGCAAGATCAACGACAACGTTCTGTAGGAGGAAGCAGTGGGGGTTTCAGTCAATTTGGAAACACCCCAACCAAGTGTATGAAGTGTGGGAAGAGTAACCATGTCACCAGAGACTGCTCAATCAAAGGAATTATCTGCCTCAAGTGTGGGAAGCCAGGACATATTTCGCTCGACTGTCAGCAATCGAAAGTGGAACATTCCGTCAACAATGTGCAAGCAGCGAGGCCTAAGGCAAAAGCAGAGTCTATACCATGGGTGGCGTTGAAGCTTCTCTAAATGAAGACTTAATCCAAGGTCAGTGTGTCATGGGAGGTAAAACCTTAACTGTACTGTTTGATTCAGGTGCGACGCATTCCTTTATTGCATATGACTGTGTGAACCTTTTGGGATTGCCTGTGTCTTCTTTACCTTTTGATTTGGTAATTTCTACGCCTACAGCAAAGCCTGTTATAACTGCTAAAGTTTGTTTGAATTGTTCTATTTCTGTTAAAGATAGAACATTTTTGATTGATTTGATCTGTTTGCCTCTTTCGCAAATGAATGTAATCTTAGGAATGGATTGGTTATGTTGTAACCATATCTTGCTAGACTATGCAAATAAAACCTTAGTTTTCCTAATTCTGAGAATTCTGGATTTTTGATTGCCAACCAAATAAATGCTTCTTTGAGAGAAGGAGCTCAAGGATACATGTTACTATCTTCTTTGGAGGTCAAGAGCGAGCTAGTCTTAGAGGGCGTACATGTTGTGAACGAGTTTCCGGAAGTCTTTCCTGAAGACGTGTCGGGTTTACCACCAGTTCAGGATATCGAGTTTTCGATCGATCTTGGGCCAGGAACGGGACCAGTGTCAATGGCACCGTATCGTATGGCACCTGCTAAGTTGGAAACCTTGAAGGAACAGTTGGTGGGCTTATTGGGGAAGCAGTTAGTTAGACCCAGTGTGATGTCAGAGGATGTACCAAAGACAGCGTTTCAAACACGCTACGGGCACTACGAATATCTTGTAACGCCGTTTGGGGTGACGAGATCTTCAGCTATATTCATGGATTACATGAATAGGATCTTTCGTCCATACCTCGATAAGTTTGTCGTTGTTTTCATTGACGACATACTCATCTATTCGCAAGACCAGGAAGAACATGTTGAACATCTTAGTGTGGGTCTTCGAGTTCTGAAGGAGAAATAGCTATATGCAAAGCTGTCTAAGTGTGAGTTTTGGCTCGACGCGTGCAGTTTTTGGGTCATGTAATTTCAAGGGAAGGAATTGCTGTAGATCCGTCAAAAGTAGAAGCAGTTCTTGAGTGGGAAAGACCAACCACAGTGACTGGGATACGCAGTTTTGTGGGTTTGGCTGGGTATTATCGAAGGTTCATCGAAGGATTTTCTAAGATTATAGGACCTCTTACCCAATTGATGAGGAAGGATAAAGTGTTTGAATGGACTGAAGCCTGTGAGCAGAGTTTTCAGGAGCTGAAAAGGAGGCTGACTACATCGCCAGTGTTGATATTGCCAGATCCAAGCGAACCTTTTGAAGTGTACTGTGACGCTTCATACCAGGGGTTCGGCTGTGTTCTGATGCAAAATCGAAAGGTGGTAGCATATGCCTCGAGACAGTTGAAAGTACACGAGAAGAATTACCCTACTCATGATCTGGAGTTAGCAGCGGTGGTCTTTGCATTGAAGATTTGGAGGCACTACTTGTATGGTTCGACGTTTAATGTCTTCAGCGATCATAAAAGCTTGAAGTATCTGTTCGATCAGAAAGAGCTCAACATGAGGTAGAGATGGTGGTCGGAATTTCTGAAGGACTATGATTTCCAGTTACAGTATCATCCGGGAAAAGCTAATGTGGTAGCGGATGCCCTAAGTCGAAAAGTGTTACATGTGTCTGCCATGATGGTTAAGGAACACGAGCTGTTGGAACAGTTTAGAGATATGCATCTGTCCGTGGTCAGTATGCCAGGGAGACTTTGTGTGGGAATGGTTACAGTATCTTGCAATCTGATGGATCAGATTCGGGAGAAACAAGTATACGACCAGTATCTAGAGAAAGAGTGGAGGAATCTGAAGAAGGGGATGACGTCTGAGTACAAAGATGGAGCAGATGGAATCTTAAGACGGGGAGAACGGGTTTGTGTGCCAAATAACCCAGAGATAAGAAGGTTAATTCTGGACGAAGCTCATAGAAGCAAGTTGAGTATGCATCCAGGGTCAACTAAGATGTACCAAGACCTGAAGCGGTTGTTTTGGTGGCCAGGCAGGAAAACAGATGTGATTGATTATATGGCGTCTTGCTTAGTGTATCAAAAAGCAAAGGTTGAACATAAAAGGCCAGCGGGAATGTTACTTGCGTTGGATATCCCAGAGTGGAAATGGGATGGCATAGCGATGGATTTTGTGACATGTTTGCCGAGGACACCTAAATGATACGATTCTATTAGGGTAATAATTGATAGGCTTACGAAATCAGCTCATTTTCTACCCATCAATCTCAAGTATTCCATGGAGAAGCTTACTTAGATTTATATCAGTGAAATTGTGAGACTGCATGGAGTACTTCAAGTATCATATCGGATAGAGACCCACGTTTTACTTCACGATTTTGGCAGAGTTTACATGAAGCTTTAGGAACGAAGTTACGACGAAGTTCGACTTACCATTCTCAAACTGATGGACAATCCAAAAGGACGATTCAGTCTTTAGAGGACATGTTGAGAGCATGTTTGTTGGAACATGCCGGAAGTTGGGAGAATTTCCTACCGTTGATAGAATTTACCTACAACAACAGTTATCATTCGAGTATAGGAATGACACCCTATGAAGCTTTATACGGACGACGTTGCAGAACACCTTTATGTTAGTATCAAGATGGAGAAAGTACTTCATTAGGACCTGAACTAGTGCAACAAATTACTGAGAAGGTGAAATTGATTCAAGAAAAGATGAGGACAACTCAAAGCCGACAGAAGAGTTATGCAGATAAAAGACGTAGGCCACTTGAGTTTGAGGATGGTGATCATGTGTTTTTGAGAGTCACTTCAATGACTGGGGTGGGCAGGGTCCTTAAGTCCAGAAAACTCACTCCAAAATTCATCGGACCTTATCAAATTCTTCGTCGGATAGGTCTAGTAGCTTACCAAATAGCTTTACCACCTTTCCTATCCAACCTTCATAATGTTTTTCATGTTTCGCAATTGTGAAAGTATATTCCTCATCCCAGTCATGTCATAGAGTCGGATTTAGTATAGCTAAAGGATAACCTGACCTATGAAACACTGCCTGTTAAGATTGAAGACAGGAGAGTAAAGCAACTGCGAGGGAAGGAGATAGCTTTGGTCAAAGTTATCTGGAACAAGACTACAGTTGATGCTACCTGGGAAAGAGAAGAGGACATGCAACAACAGTATCCGAATGCATCTTAAGAGGTATGTAAAATTTCGAGGACGAAATTCTTTTTAGATGGGTAGGAATGTAACGCCCCGATTTGCACGTTTTATAATTCTTCAGTATTTAAACGTTCTTATTTTATTGGAGGGTCTAGAGAGTGAAATAAAATATTCTAAGAACATAGGAATGTCCTACACAACCATAGGATGCCATGGTTAAGTTTTGGACAAAAACTCAAATGGAGCCCGGTCTACGTTTTTCACGGGTAGTAGTATTTTTCTACTATCAAGACCTAATTCAGACCTTTGAACGGGACAGTAAGTCTCAAGATTTAATTCTCTACGTCTTTGTTAAAATCCGTGCTGACTTCCAAAAGTGAAAATAATATATTATATTCGGATGAATACTCGAACCGAGAGACGATTGGAGCTGTAAAGGGAATTACCGTGACCCGCTACGGATAAGATTCATCTAGGAAGGTGTGTTGTGACTCACCAATGTCATCATTACATTTCTAGAAATATCTAGATATTTATAAGGGAAATGACCAAAATGCCCCTAGTCTTTTAAGGAATTACCAAATTACCCTTTTGGTTATTTACAAGTTTGCCATGACATCAAATAATATCTCACCTTCACTCTCTCACTTGGGCCATTCGGCCACACTCTCTCTCTCTTCTTTCTCTCACTTGTTCATCCAAATTCATAGAGTTCTTAAAGTTCTTCATGTGTTCTTCATAAGTTTTTCACAAAAACTACCTTTGATGTTCATAAAAGTTGAAGTTTTAGTGAAAACTTGTTTCTTTTCTCACTAATCTTTGAATTTAGGAGGTAATAACTCCATCTTAAGTTTCTCAATCTCTCTATTTCATCTCTTGAATCTCTTGATTCATGAAGATCCAAGTTTAGATCCAAAACTTTGAAAATTCATAGAAAAGTGTAGAAAAATCCTTTTAATACCAAATCAATTTCTATGATCTAGTTTCATCATTCTCTTTCATTATTCAAGAGCATGTAATCAAATAAGTTTTCTAGCCTTTTTATTTAAAGATGGCCGAAACCTTTATGTTAGAAAAAGGTTGAGTTTTTTATTCATGTTTTGTGTAATAAGACTTGTTCTAGTGTTAGGAGTACCTAAGGATCATCCACCCAAAAGATTAGAAATTTTGGACGTCTCTACCTATTCTAGAGGATGGCCGAACCCCTCTGGATGGGAAATAAGAGATTTTTGTGTTGTTTAATGGTTAATGTTTGATTGATTGTGTTGTTTGTAATTGGTGAAGAGTATTCGGACGAATAATCGAGAGATTCATGAACCGGTCAACCGACTTTGATCCGAAGGATTATTCATCAACAGGTATGGGGGTGAACCTCATCACACCAAAATGGTGGTGGTGAAAATGGTTGTTTACTTTGTGTGTGGGTGAAGCCCTTTGGTTTGGGTTCACTACTTGATTTGGTTCTCTTGGAGGACAAAGTTGTAATAATGGTAGTTTATGCTTTAGTATGCTTTATCATGTTTATGATGATGTTGATTGGATGAAAAACATTTTCATGTATGTTGAAAAACCTACTTTAATCTCTAGATCAAGTTTGGATTTTTATGCTTGATTATGATGCAATGGTGTGTGATTGTTGTTTGTCATAATTATGTGAGCATTTTGAGCTATAACTTGGTTAGTTGGTGAAGCAAAATCTTCACTTTTACCTTGAGGAGGCTTGCGGCCTTATTGAGAAAAATGAGGAAGAACATGTGTTGTTCTTGAACAATTAAAGTTTTGGAGTAAGAAAGTGTTTTTAATGGCTTAGGTTTCAAAGAAAAACAATAAGTGATTTTGATCTAAAGATCATATAAAGTTTCAATTTTTAAGTGTTTTCACCAAAGTGAAACATCTTTTACCTTATCCATAGATCATCTAATAAACCAAGTGTTTTAAAAGTGAAATAATGAAGTGTTTCATGAAAATTAACATAATTTCATAACGCATTACCTTTATTTTAGAATAAAGTTCATGTTCCTTTTACCAACTTAATGGAGACCTTTTATCCTCAAGTTGATTAAAATGAATCATAGTTAAGGAAGTAAGATGAGATTAAATTTCCTTTCCATTAACTTAAAACTTTATTTTACACTAGGTTAGTAAGGAAATACTCTTTTTAAATTAGTCAAGGTACTTTGCTTTAAGCAAGTGCAACTATTTCAAATCAAGTAAGTTTCAATTGAAAACATCGTTTTGGTTTACAAAGAGAGTTTCAACTCTAAATCGTAAAGTTTTTCTCATGAAAAACCTAAGTTAAGCAATTAACTTAGAGTTGAAGACAAGGGATAATTAAGCACGGTATGTGGTAGAACAAGACCATGTACTATACCATTGATGACTTAGTATATCAATGACTTCATAAGACTTAAGTGAACCAACACTTATTTCATTAATTGAAAATCAAGGAGTAATATCTTAAAAAGGATTAAAGATTTATCTAAGAGGATTCTCAATCCTTATTCATAATAATTAGGACTTGAGACATAATTCATAAGACATAAACACAAACATGAAACGTTTTGGGTTTTGAAATAGTAGTTTGATGACGGACTGGTGATTCGGTTCTAGGTCAATCGTTTAATCGTTTCAGTCTTGTGATGACTCGATCCCGGAGGGATCACGAGATTTATCCTGTGGATAAAAGTTTTATATTTCAAAGACGCATATAGTTCCTAAGGAAGAGAACCTTAGTGGACCTTGAGGTTTATCCGGGGGATAGACATTGCTTTATCGCATCTGCCTTGTGTAAGCATTAGCATTTCATGTGCATAGTTGTAAGGCCTTGAGCTTACATCTTGATGCGGGTGCGAATCTTACGGTGACGATCTTCAATGGTCTTTTGGAGGTATCAGGGTTGGAAGGGCCGATATGTGACCAGTTGGTAGCTCTTCTGTGTCACGATTGAAAAAAAGAGGTGGTGGCAATTTTGAAAATAAATGGAATTTTTTTTACATTGGTTTCCCTTTTAGCCGATGTAGAAAACCTTTAAGATCGGTTGTATAGAACAACTGATGTAGAAACTTTAATAAAAACTAAATATTTATTCCCGCCTAGATTTTACATTGGTTCTTTCTCAACCGATGTCAAAAAAAGACTTTCAAAATCGATTCTTTCGCAATCGATCTCAAAATTATACTTTCAAAATCGGTTCTCTACCCACCGATTTCAAAAGTTGGTTTATTATGTAAACCTATTTCATATTCAGAAAGCTTTTATATCTTTCCTTCTCTCTCGTTGCCCTCTCCCTCGTTGTTCTCTCTTCGAACCTAGCACCACCGTAACTTATCACCACCGCCATGAATCGCTACAGCTCCTTCATCCTTCTCCTTCATCGCTGATAGATGGCCATTTTCGATGTGGGGAATGGACGTAATAGGACCAATTGAGCCCAAGGCATCAAATGGACATCGTTTCATCCTAGTCGCCATTGATTACTTCACAAAATGGGTTGAAGCAGCTTCTTATGCCCATGTGACTAAGACTGTAGTAGTCACGTTCGTCAAGAGGGAATTGATTTGTCGTTATGGGTTGCTAAGCAAAATCATCACGGACAATGCAACTAATTTGAACAATAAGATGATGACAGAGTTGTGTGATAGCTTCAAAATTCAGCATCATAATTCTTCACCATATCGCCCAAAGATGAATGGAGCGGTTGAAGTAGCAAATAAGAATATTAAGAAGATTGTCCAAAAGATGGTGGTGACATATAAAGATTGGCATGAAATGCTTCCTTTTGCCTTACATGGTTACCGCACCTCTGTTCGTACATCAACAGGGGCAACCCCTTTTTCCTTGGTGTATGGAATGGAAGCGGTGCTTCCTATTGAAGTAGAGATCCCTTCATTAAGGGTGCTAATGGAGGCGAAATTAGAAGAAACTGAATGGATTCAATCCTGCGGGTACGGAAAGTGGAAGGGGCGGTCTGAGATGGGCCTTCAGGATGTAACTAGACGGATGAGGTTGCTCCTATCATGTCGTAATGGTCGATTAAGCCTAGTTATCCTGACTAACCCCTGAGCTGTTTCCAAGTCCCAGGTGGACATTCCCAAGTGGCCAAAATACCCTACTGAGAGAGGAGTGGGGAAGCACTCTTATTGGTCACGACGAGCGGAAGGGTTACCAGGACAAACTAACTCCTATTCTTGAGATGGGAGTACAATGTTTGAGAGAATCAACCGACATGCATAAAGGGGTTAGTATCCCTAATAGAGGATTAATCTGAGGGTGAGAGTATTCTGGAGATGTATTGTGTTTGACTTGAGAGATGGTTGACTGTGTGCTACATGCTCTCTGTTGAATGTGTTTACATGTTTATGTTCTTTACTACTGCTATTTTCCCTGTTTTGATGATGCTGTATGTTTATATCCATACTCTTCTTTGTATGTTTCTGTGGTTCGTCATCGAGAAGACCTAGACGATAAGGAAGGATCCATGTAAGAGGCTTTTAGACGTGGCGCTGACGGCTGACAAGATCTAGAGTTAATCTACCATGACACTAACGGCTGGCAAGTGGACCCTCCACTTTTTTTACCGTGTACACAGGTTTAGAGCTCTGCCTTTCGGAGATATCACCGGACCTTTTGTGTCATCCAGTTCCTACCGTTCACTCAGTTGTTTCATCCGCCGCGAACTAGCACCAATGCCCACATATGGGACGTACTTGAATCTTCGCACGTGACCAGCAGACGAGGTTTCGTCTAGCGAGGGCGAAGACGGCGCAACGAGCAGTACCTATGGACTTACCGGAAGAGAAGGATTGTGGTCTCTAGCTCCTCATCTGATTATGTGCCCCGGAGCGTGTACAAGCACACATATGGCAGGGTGAGGGTAGTTGATGTATCTTTTGATAGTAGGCGGCTGAGTGCTACTGAGACTGAGAGCTTTCCTTGAGAGTCCTTTTGATGTACTTTTTGTTCATGTTTAATTTTTATGTACTACATATGTATACCTTATCGTAAGTTGTAGCCCTGCTGATGGGCAAGTTTTGCATATTTATGTACATAATTATGTTTTCATAGCTGCGTGTTTACTCTGATGTTTGACGCGTTTATGCTTTTACGTTTATGCTTGTATGCTTTGATTGTTTTTGTTTCGTCTTAATAAACACGTTAACGTTATAATACAATTTAAGGTGTAGTTAATACATAGTGGGACTAATGGGATTGTCTCATGCATTTGGGGTCGTCTAAATTATAAAGGTATTTATTGGGCCTGCAGTGAATCATGTTAAGGGATGTGAGTGATGTAGATAGGAATTATCTCTCCTACATAATAGGAGTAATGTCATCGGTCTCTCGATAGAGTTAGACGTGAAAATGCATGGCCATGCTGAAATGGGCCAAATGAGATATTGGACCCGTTTATGATTACACGTCTGCTCAGATATCGAGGAACACATAATTGGTCTTAACAAGGATGGAACTTTTATGTCCTGTGTTCAATTAAGACATATGGATGAAAGTATATTTACTACATGGTAATTTGGTCGCAGTAAAGTTAAAATCGAATCACCGATTTTCTCACAAATTAGGTAACAGTGATGTATTGCTAGATGTCGCTCATTGTTTATATCATTTGATATTATAATTAATATTTAATATTATGGCCAATTTATTAGGAACCTATAGGATCACACACATAGAGCAAATGGTTGGAGAGGAATTAATTTATTAAATCTTATTTAATTAATAATTCCAATTTGGGCTTGTAGTGTACAAGCCCATCACGGTTGTGGCAAAGTAGGGTGAAGGAGTGCTACAAATTAAATAGTAAGCGTGCCTCCCTGATCGCTAGACACTTCATACTATACATCGCACCTACCCTTGTAGTCGTCATCTAGCACAAGACGCACATAGCTCTAACGAACGTTTGGTCACGTGGATTGAGTAGAGATGTTGCCCCTTCGCGACACTGATGATTTGAAAGCACGCTTCTAGAGGTAAACACAATAGCCCTTATGTGATTCTTTTTTTGTAATGTGCGATCCATGGGATGGTTTTCTTCCGCTTTTAGATATGATTTTAAAAGAAGAATATCTTATGAAAACCCAACGGTAGGGTGGTGATGGTTGGGCGCTTCCTTCCTTGCTCCTGCTCCCAATCTCATGGTTGCGTCCTTCTTCCTTCTTCTTATGGTTCCGCTTTGGCTTATCGAGGGGTGTTCACATGAGTGGACTACCTCTTTGCCTTTCTCTTAGGACATCTGGTTGATCTGCTTAGTGAGTAAGACGCTTTTCCTATAACAGCTCTAGGCTACCAGTTGGTATCCATTAACCACGCAATCTCGACCTTGGTCGTTCAAAAATTTCAAAGCCAGATGGGGTGGACACTATGGCTCTCAGACTGTTCAAAACTGTGCATCTGAGTATCGTGTTGTAAGCTGACGAGCAGTTCACCACTAAGAATCTAACGTTGACGGTGTTATGGAGCGAAGGATAGCCCAAGGTAACTCTTAACTTAATATACCCTCATGGGGAGATTCTATCAACCTTGAATCCTACGAGATCACCTCCCTAATATGGAACCAGGTCCTTTGGGAGAAGTCCCAACTTGTTGACCAGAGCTCCAAACAAGATATCGGTCAAGCTACCCTGATCTACAATGATCCTTCTGATCACGTAATTTCCGATCATCCCCTGCACAACTAGAGGATCGTCGTGGTCGAGGAGGGTCGTTCCATACTCCTCATCACTGAAGGGGATTGCTTGGCTTCGCGTATTCCCTAGTCCTCGTTTTTGTGTTGGTTGTGACATGATGTTCATAACCTCTTTCACATGCCTTTTCCTGGCCGCGTTTGATGTTCCTCCGCCCGCATATCCTCTAGCTAAGGTATTGATAACATGCCTAGGAGGGTCTTCTCTATGTCTCATCGGGGACCTTGTCCGGTCTCTCTATCTTTGGGCGGAGTTGTCGCATTGTCGGCGATCAGGGGTGTATTCTTACCTTTGATGTTGGTAGGTGGTAGTCCCCTTCTTCTTTTTGGTGCTTTAGTGATCTTGTCGATGTACCGATGTACACCACCCTTGTGCAAGAACCTCTAAGCTCAAGGATGTCTCAACTTTTAAAGGTTTGAGGGATACCTCACCCTCACAAACACTTGGGATACCTCACCCTTAACACTCAAGGGATGCCTCACCCTCTTAAACATATTTACAACAAATAAGTTTGTGAATGAAAACTCTCACAGTATGATATTACAAATTGAAGGTCATAAAGAATAGAAGTTGTAAAGTGATTGATTGTTTTACGCACTTTTGAATATTGGTTTTCTTCCGTTCTTCTACTTCTTCAAAAGTTCCTCCTTATATACTTGATAATGATCAAACCATTGAAGCATTTGGCAGTCTGAATTTCTCTTATCTGATGTAGAGTTCGCATGCTTGGTGACAAAGTCGTTCTCCAATAACATTTAATGTTTTTTATCGTTGAATCAAATTAGAAACTCTTCAGGCATGCTCCTAGGTTGCAGTCTATGGAAAGAGAATATCAAGCTTTAACTTATCTATTTTGGGTGTTCACAAAAGTTTCCTTTACTGGTTGTGCTTTATGCTTTTTGCCAAACACAGCTTTATGATTGAAGTCTTGTCTTGTATATTGCAACTTTATGCTTTTCGTCAGAGGGACTTTTGTCTTTTTGAGACTGGTCCATAATATTGTGTCAGAGATGGTTCCAAATGGTTGACTTTTCTATTCCATCAAGGAGAACTTGTTTTGATAATTTCAATTTTGTTCTTCGAGTAGATTTTCTTCAAGTTAGATGCCCTTTAGATACCATTGATGACTTAGAGAGTTTTTCTTCTGATTTCATTGTCATCCTTCTGTACCTTTTATCTTCATTGTCTTCTTGCTTGTTAGTCCCATGTCATTAGACATGTTACATGATCGTCCTGTTTTGCGTGGAAAAACATGTCGCCGGACTTGGACTTGCTCATGATTTTGCTTTCAGTTTGAGTCGTCTGGTCTCTTGCTCATTTCAGCCGCCTGACTCTTGGCTTGCCTTAGATAACATCTTTGTAACACCCTGCCTTTCACCTCATTGCTTATATGTGCTATTCTTGTTGTATACAGAAGTAAAGTACTGAAATAGAAACAACATTGTATACAGACATAGGTTCAATGCATAACTGACATAAGAAATAAATAGTACTAGGAGTCCCCCTCCGGACTCAAAGAAATTACTGAACTGAACCATCGTCGTCACGACCATCTGTTTAGGCAGCAACAACAACACCAGCAGAAAAGACATATAAATATGGGTGAGATCCCGATCATCAACACAACAAAGTAGCTGAAGTAAAAACGGGACGACTCACCAGGTAACAGCATATCAAACATGCTTATTATAATTCTCAATATAATTCATGTTAAACAATTAACAGTTAACAACATAATATAAGGCAATCTAAAAAGAACAGACGATGTATAACAGTGAATGTAATCATCAACAGCCATGCAATGCAATGCAATGTACATGACTCAATGCCATATGCCATAGGGTAATACTCTGACCCCTACTCCATGGAGCTAACAAAACATCGGAGAGAGTGAATGGGAGGACATGTTCCGGTTATTGCCATCCATGAGCAAGATGCTACAACATTCGTAACGTGCACGTATCTGGCTTTACGGAAACACTCTGCACCAAACATGAAAAATATGGCATCTAGAAGAGGATATCAGTGTATTGCTTGGATTCACCATGAAGTGAAGGAGTTGAGCAACAATGGTAGAAATGAGGATTTGAAGGTGTGTGGTTGAGAAAGGATGAGAGGTAACCGATTGCAAGAAATGAATGAAATGATGTGTAAACTGATTTTATGTAGAAAACCTGTCAGTGTGCGCAAATTTTCGCGGATGTAATCGATTACACCCAAGTGGTAACCGATTACACGTCGGGTCTGTTGTGCGAAAAACTGAACTTTTGGAACATGTAATCGATTACCCTGATGCTGTAATCGATTACACATTGTAAAAAATGAAAAATTATTGATAAAACATGCAATATGTGAGTATCTATTCTATGTATAACATACATATCACATAGATTTATGATTAAAAACACATACATACACTAGAATGACACAATAAAAGCGTATAGGTTAAATGAAAGAACCTGTCACCAAATGTGTTGGTCTCATATATCCTTTTCATCCAAAATGCCAAGTTCTCTTCTTATCTTGAAGAAGGGTTCTTTGGCTAATGGCTTTGTGAAGATGTCTGCTAATTGAGCATGAGTATCAACAAATGTAATCTCCACGTCTCCTTTTAGAACATGATCTCGTAGAAAATGATGTCGAATGTCTATATGCTTGGTACGAGAGTGCATAACAGGATTCTTTGAAATATTTATAGCACTTGTATTGTCACACCTTAAAGGAATGCATCCATGATTGATTCCATAATCACAGAGTTGTTGTTTTAGCCAAAGACTTTGAGCACAACAGCTTCCAGCTGCAATATATTCTGCTTCAGCGGTGCTGAGAGCAACACTTGCTTGTTTCTTGCAAGACCAGGATATCAAAGCATTTCCAAGGATATGGCATGTGCCACTAGTACTTTTTCGATCAGTTTTGCATCCTGCATAATCAGAATCTGAGTAGCCAACTAAAGAACAGATACTACCTTTGGGATACCATAGGCCAACATTTGTTGTCCCTTTTAGATACTTCATGATCCTCTTTACCGAAGAAAGATGAGATTCTTTTGGATTGACTTGAAATCGAGCACAGAGACATACACTAAACATAATGTCAGGACGACTGGCAGTTAAGTATAATAATGAACCAATCATACCTCGATATTTCTTGATGTCTACTGATAAACCTGACTCATCTTGATCAATATAAGTACCAGATCCCATAGGAGTTGCAATCTCTTTGCAGTTATCCATGTCAAACCTTTTCAACAGTTCTTTATAGTATTTTGATTGATTTAGGAAGATACCATTCTTAGTTTGCTTGATTTGAAGTCCAAGAAAGTAATTCAGCTTTCCCATCATGGACATTTCAAATTCTCCTTGCATTACCATTGAGAACTCTTCACACAAATCTTTATTGGTTGATCCGAAAATGATGTCATCAACATAAATTTGGACCAATAGAGTGTGATCCTTAATTCTCTTGATGAATAGAGTAGTATCTACCTTACCCTTTTCAAAGCCTTTTTCACTTAAGAATTGACTAAGTCTGTCATACCAAGCCCTAGGGGCTTGTTTTAAGCCATAAAGAGCTTTCTTCAATTTGAATACATGTGAGGGGTTTTTGAAATCTTCAAACCCAGGAGGTTGTTTGACATAAACTTCCTCATTTATGTATCCATTCAAGAAGGCACTTTTGACATCCATTTGAAATAATTGAAAATCTAGAGAGCAAGCATAACCAAGTAATAAACGTATAGCTTCTAACCTTGCAACAGGAGCGAATGTCTCTTCAAAATCAATTCCTTCCTCTTGATTATAGCCTTGAGCAACCAACCTTGCCTTGTTTCGAATAATTATCCCATTTTCATCAAGTTTGTTCTTAAACACCCATTTTGTACCAATGATGTGTTTGTCTTGTGGTCTAGGGACAAGTTCCCAAACTTGATTCCTTTCAAATTGGTTTAACTCTTCTTGCATGGCAAGAATCCATTGATCGTCTTCAAGAGCTTCATTTATCTTTGAAGGTTCCATTTGAGAGACAAAAGCCATGTATAGGCAAGCTTCCTTCAGATTTAATCTTGTTTTTACTCCTGATTCAATATCACCAAATACTTTGTCAAGAGGATGATCCCGATGAATTCTCCATTCACGAGGTAGATCAGGATGATTTTGCTCTTGTTGAAGATTGTCGTCTTGGTGATTGATTGAATTAATTTGTTTTTCTTTGACAGAGTCTTCCTTAGGTAATTCTGACTCAGCATCCTTAGTAGTGTCTTTTATAGATGCTTCCATTATATCATCATCATCGTCACAAGAAACTTTCTCTACAGTTGGGTTAGTTTCATCAAAGGAAACATGCATAGATTCTTCTATAACTAAGGTTCTTTTATTATAAATTCTATAGGCTTTACTTGAAAGAGAATAGCCAAGAAATATACCTTCGTCAGATTTCTCATCGAACTTACCTAGGTTGTCTTTGTCATTGTTGAGTACAAAGCATTTGCATCCAAAGACATGAAGATGTGAGATGTTTGGCTTTCTTCCTTTATATAGTTCATAAGGAGTCTTTTTCAAGATCGGCCTGATATTGACTCGATTTGTAACATAGCAAGCTGTACTTACTGCATCTGCCCAGAAGTACAGAATTCCTCAAAAAGAGCATTTTGGAACTCCCCACCATGATCACTTCTAAGTGACACAATCTTCATAGATTTTTCATTTTGCACTTGTTTTGCATATTTCTTGAACGCCTTAAATGCATCACCTTTTTGTGCTAAAAATAGAGTCCAAGAATATCTAGAGAAATCATCAACAATAACTAAAGCATAAACATTACCTCCAAAGCTTCTAGTTCTTGAGGGATCAAACAGATCCATGTGAATCAACTGAAGTGGTCTTGTAGTTGATACCACATTCTTTGGTTTGAAAGAGGATTTTGTTTGTTTCCCCTTTTGGCATGCGTCACATAATCTATCTTTGACAAATTTCATTTTGGGTAATCCAATAACAAGATCATGTTTGACAAGCTTATTCAAATGTTCCATGTGAATATGTGCTATTCTTTTGTGCCAAAGCCATGCATCATTATTGTTTACCACTAGACATTTAATCTTCAAAGATAAATCATCTAGACATACCTTATAGGAGTTGTCGATTCTATTTCCCACTAACTTCTCTTCAGGAGAGGCTTCATTTTCAATGATACATTTTTCCTTGATGAAGTTTACTCTGAATCCTTTATCGCAGAGTTGACTTATGCTAATCAAATTGTGCTTCAAACCTTCGACATATAGGACATCATCAATAGTTGTGAAGGGAGAAGCTCCAATCTTTCCAATCCCAAGAATCTTTCCTCTATTGTTATCTCCATATGTGACATATCCTTTAGATTTTAGCTTCAGAGATGTAAACTTTGTACAATCACCAGTCATGTGCCTCGAACAGCCACTATCAAGATACCATGTGTTGCTGGTGCTATTCAGGCATTTCTACAAAACATATTTAATGTACGTTAGGTACCCAAAGTGATTTGGGTCCTGATGGGTTAATGCCTTTCCTTACCCATATGAATTCTCCATAAGGAACTCCAAAGTTTCTTATGTAGCAAGCATTGGGGGTATGGCCTTTTGACATACAGTAATCACAATTCTTATAAATATGACTAGTGATAGAACTACTAGGCTTGTCTCTTTTTACATTTCTAGAAATTGAATGATTTCCATTCTTAACCTCATTTCCAGAGTTTGCTTTAGAAGAGTTTCCAATATGAAATTTAGATGATTCTGAGTTGTTGGTAGTTGTGCTTGCTTTGACAAATATAGTTTTGTTAGGACTTGGTGTTTGAAAATTTGAAAAACCAAGACCATGTTTGTTGTTTGAATATCTTTGTCTACTAAGCACTTCTTCTAAACCAATTTGACCTTTTTCATATCTTTTGATCACTTGGTTTAGATCAACAATCTTAGATTCATATCTTAAACATTTATTACATACAGAATTTTTGAGATTTTCTAACTCCACATATGTGTCATTAGAACTTCTTTCTAGTTCTAAAATTAATTTCTTTTGTTTCGAAATTTTTCAAGAAAGTATCAAACATTCTTCATGTAACTCATGAAATGCATTCTGTAATTCTATATAAGATGGTTTTTCATTAGACATAGAAGAACTAACCTCTTGTTCATCATCTGAGTGATGTGATGCCATTAGTGCTTTGACTTCAGATTCTCCACTTTCTGAATCGGAGGATGTACTTACTTCATTGTCATTCCATGCAATGTAGGCCTTTTTGGATTTGAATTCCTTTTTCCCTTTGAAGTACTTCTTCTTTGTCAGATTAGGACATTCTACTTTCATATGTCCTTCCTTACCGCATTCAAAACATGTGAAGTTTTGATTTGAAGTGGATGTATCCCTTTTCTTGAAAAATTTCTTTTTGTTATCAAATTTAATATTTTGGTCTTTCTTAAGAAATTTTCCAAACCTTTTTACCAGGAGGGTGATGTTCTCATCTTCATCAGTGCTTTCTTCTTCATGTTGTTTTCTGGTTTCAACCTTTAAGGCAATGCTTTTGTTCTTCTTGTCTTTGACTTCAGTCTCTTCTAATCTTCCAAGTTCCAATTCATGTTCTTGGAGTTTTCCAAACAATGCCGCAGAAGTCATTTTCGACAGACTTTTCTTTTCAGAAATTGCTGTAACCTTTGGTTGCCATTGCCGAGTCAATGATCGAAGAATTTTAAGATTCAACTCATCATTGGTAAAGGTCTTTCCAAGAGCCATTAAGTGATTTGTCAAATGAGAGAATCTCTTTTGCAAATCAAGTATTGATTCACCGGGCTGCATTCTAAACATTTCATACTCTTGTGATAGAGTATTCAGTTTAGATCTCTTTACTTCTACTGTTCCTTCATGGGTTACTTCTAGAGTATCCCAAATCTCTTTAGCAGTTTTACAATGTGAGATACGAAAGAATTCATCCATACCTAATGCTGACTGTAGAATGTTCTTGGCCTTTTTGTCGTAGAGCACTCTCTTCTTGTCATCATCCGTCCATGAGGTTTTGACTTTATCTTGCACTTCATTGTTGATGACTGTTGTAGGCACATAAGGACCATTCTCTACAGCATCCCATATTTCTTCTCCTTGTGCTTCAAGATAGGATTGCATGCGAATCTTCCAGAAGTCATAGTGTTCTCCAACGAAACATGGAGGCTTGTTGTTACTGCCACCATCTCTAAAAGTAGGATTGTTGCTTGCGGAAGCCATGGATCGAAGGAGCAGGTTACCTTAACCTGCTCTGATACCAATTGTAAGTCTGGTATACAACCTAAGAGGGGGGTGAATTAGGTTGAACGATTTTCGAGTGACTTTTAGAGATTTTTCGTTCTTTTGTTTTATGGATAGATAGATGGAGTTTGATTGATAAACAAAAGTAAAAGGATAAGGAAGAAGATTGAGACACAAGAATTTATACTGGTTCCCCTAACCACTTGGGTACATCCAGTTCTTCTGACACCTGCAGAGCAATTCACTATGATAGAAATTCTTGTTACAAGCAAGCCTCACCCCAAGGCTCCCTAACAATCTCTATACAACAAGATAGCACCCCACTATCTTTTCAAACCAAAACCCAACACAAGGATGAGTTTAATAATTGCGAAGAATGGTAAAGCATATGGCTGTATCAGATCAATATCACTTTGTAACTATACAATTTAGTGCTCAAGAACTTTTTCAGAATATGAAAATAGTATCAAAGTTCTAGGCAAGAAAGTTTTGAAAGTTTAGAACTTGTAAAATGATATTGAACTCTTATGATTGAAAGAATGAAAGTTGTGTCCGTTCTGATGTAAAAGAAAGGTATATATATAATCATCAGAGTGTGTCTGAAGCAAGGTGATCGTTTGGCAACTTTCCAGGGACCAAAACACACCATTTGAAATCATAACGTTTCAGAAAATTTGATTTTGAAACAGTGGTAATCGATTACGTCGTTGTGGTAATCGATTACATGTGTACGTTGAAAATCAGTTATTCAAAAATTTAGTTGATGTAATCGATTATACCTTTTAGGTAATCGATTACATCCTCATCACCGAGACTTTAGGTAATCGATTACAGCTTTGAGGTAATCGATTACTGCAATTAAAACAAAAAGTTTTTTCTTGAGATTTCAAAAGGATTGCTTCAACACTTAACTTTGAAAATAACTTAGATTAAGTTTTAAACTTAAGGAATGATTTGTTTGAGCACATCTAAGTTATATAATCACAGCTTGTAATATGTCAAAGATACAAACCATACTTACAGAGAATTGACAATACATAATTAAGTCTCTGTAGAATCGTTGACTTGATCTATCGGAGGCTTTTCTTCTTTTTGATCAGCAATCTTGTCATCATCTAAACCCAGCCAAGTTTAAGAAGGAAATCTTCTTCACAAAGTGAATGATGGTGATTCTAGTTGTGATGTGATCACAAAGGGTCCTCTTGCGAAGGTGTTATGTTATCTTCCAATAGTTCCAAGGTTCAAGTGATTGTTCGCTAACGTAAATGACGCAAAGAACATTAGATGACATGCAGATGAGAGGAAATGTGATGGACAGCTTCGCCATTCGGTTGATTCTTTGCAGTGGAAGAGAATTGATAGTTTGTTCCAGATTTCACCAATGAGCCAAGAAACCGTAGGCTTGGACTTGCTACGGATGGAATGAATCAGTATGGTACCTTAAGTAGTATTCATAGTTCATGGCTTGTTCTCTTGGTAATTTACAACCTACCTCCTTGGTTGTGCATGAAGTGCAAATACATTATGTTATCTATGATGATTTCGGACCCAAAACAGCTGGGAAATGACTTAGATGTTTATCTAAGTCCCTTGATTGAAGACTTGAGAAAGCTGTGGGTGGAAGACGCTGATGTGTTTGACGGGTATTGCCATGAGACTTTCAAGATGGGTACCTTGTTATTTTGCACCATCAATGACTTTCCAGCATACAGGAACTTGTTTGGGTATAATGTTAAGGGCATAAAGCATGCCCTATATGTGAAGAAGGTAGATGTTACCATCAACTGCAACATGGAAGGAAGACAGTTTACCTTATTCATCAGAGATTTCTCGGACCTAATCACCCTTATCGTAGATTGAGAAAAGATTTTAATGGATGCTAGGAGAATGAAATTGCTTCGACGGCCTTAACTGAAGAGCAAGTTTATCAACGAGTGAAGGACATGGATGTTATCTTCGGAAAGACCCAACAGAAGGCTACTGAGTAAAACATATGGAAGAAGAGGTCGATCTCTTTGATCTTCCATGTTGGTGCAAACTTGATGTAAGACACTTTATTGATGTGTTGCAAGTGGAGAAAAATGTGTGTGATAGTATAGTCGGAACGCTTCTCAACATTCAGGCAAGACAAAGGATGGTGCAAATCCTCATCTAGATCTAGTTGCAATGGGTATACTAGAGCATTTAGCTCCACAGTCAATAGGGGGTAAGCGGACTTATTTGCCCCCAGCATGTCATACTTTATCAAAAAAAGAGAAAAGAAGTTTCTGTGAGTGTCTGCGGGGCGTCAAAGTGCCACAGGGTTACTCTTCAAATGTCAAGAGGCTTGTCTCAATGAAAAATCTCAAATTATTTGGCTTCAATGAAAGTGAAACAGGGAAACACAAGAAGGGGGTTGAATTATGTTTCTTAAACCTTTTTGAAAATCCTTTTTCAAAAACGTTTTAAGCAAGCAGGATATGAATATAAACACAAAGGAAACAAGTTTTTAGATAAAGTTAAGAAACTTTAAGTTCAATCCCCAAGTTACTAAATAAATAAACTTTGACAAGAGTAGGGATAGAAAGACTCACACGAAGATGTATCCTGGTTCACTCTTATAAACCGAAGAGCTAAGTCCAGTCCCTTCTACATGAAGACTTTTCCACTAAAACACTTAGTATCAAAATACAAGTTATCTCCTAGTCACTCCTGACTATACAATTCCAAGTATTATACACCATTCCAGGCTCCAAGTATTATTTTACAGACAAGCCTCTTCAAGGTCAACCAAATCAAGGATTTGAAGATTGTTTTGAGCTTTTGACTAACTCACTATGTGTGAGGATATTACAAGGTTTAGCTCTTTGAAAACTGTATAATCTTTACAAAGAAAGAATATGAAAAGTTTACAACTTTTTGAATAGAGAGTTTTGATAGCTTTTGAATATTCATTGATTTGTGCGTATTCTCTTCCAAAACATCGCTCTTCAGTCTTTGTAAATAGTCTTGACCATCTTCAAGATTTCAAACAGTATAAATTATGTTCGTTTAGACTCAGTTGAATATCCTTTAGACACATGTCCATTGCAAGTTGTCTCCTGTGAATAGGTGTCCTTTCTTTGAGTGAGTAGGGAGGCATGTTTGCTTTTGATAGTACATCAGTGAAAACAAATTGTAGCAGGATGCAGCAGAGCAGGTTGTCCTGTTCTTTTTGCTGCAACGCTTTTGCTTTTCGTGGCTCGATGTGTACTACGTTGTACCTTGTTTTGTCTTTATCGAAAGATATGATTTTCAAGGACTTTTGAAAATAAGTGCCATGTCATCTTCAAAACAAAGTTAGTGGACGCACAAGTAATATAATGATATTGGACGCAATATGAAACTAGCTTGCGACTTTCGGACGTAGGGAACTTATCCTTCCGAGATAAAGTTCAAGGACCAGCTGGATGATCCACATAATTTTTTTGGACGAATCATTGTTTGACAATCACTTTGTATCTTTGGACGCAGAAAACATTCTCAGCTTTCAGTCCTGTATGAACTTTATATATCATTGGACGCTGAAACTTAGTGTACAATTGTGAGTCTATCCGAAGTCAAAACAAAGAGAAGGTCTTTTAACCTTATGGATTAGTAACCACTGGACTTAAACTAATCTTCATAAACATATAATAATTTTTTTAATCATTAAAACTTTGAGGGATAATAGACCATAACTGTTTTGGTTCTAACAATCTTCCCCTTTTTGATGATGATAAACATTATTACAAAATGTTTTGAAAAAGGTTTTCTGACGAGCTGTAACATCCCGATTTTCTGTGACTCTGATCGAGTTGGTTAATCTCGATTAGGGCTTTGGATGCTTGTGTGAATTGTTTTGTGTTACTTTAAGATCTAGTTGGAAGCTTAGGAATAGGCTTGAACAAGATTGGAAGTGCCTAAGGTGTTAAACGAGAAACTGCGGAAGTCAGAAGTCTGGAAGGCTCTTCCTAGCTGAGCGTCATGCTCAAGTGTGGGAGAGGTGCACGCCCTAGCGTGCCAATGCTCCAGCTTTGGCATGTTGCATGGTCAAGCATGCTAAGTGCGCGTGCCAGCTTTCCTGAGTTTTGACGCGTGTAGGACACGTGTTAGGCCTGGGAGAAGGCGGAGTGGACAAGGTTCCATGCTCAAGCGTGGAGAGAAACCCACGCTTAAGCGTGGTTAGCAGATCAAGATGGACGAGTTTCTTTCTCTTCCTCACTTTTGCACGAAAATCTCAAGTGTTCTGCAACTAGAGAGAAACTCTGGACTTCTAGTGAGATAAAGCTCAAGGTTAGAGGTGATCAAGCCGCCGGAATGCGATTTCGATTGCACGGTTGTGATTGCGGCAAAGTTCTCTACGACTTTGACGGATTTGTTTCTCGATTTGCCAAAGGTAAACTCGAATCTTTAACACGTGTTCTTCGTGTTCTTCGAGTCTTTACCTTTCTTCTTTGATCTTTGAGCTTGCCCTAGGGCTAACACTATTGTATACGTGTTGTGCTAGTGATTAGGGCTAAGGTCATGCTTGCGGTTGCTCGAGTGACGAAGGTGTACACGTAGCTGTTCTTGGTGTTGTCATTGAAGGAGGCTGCGAGCTCAAGCTTGGAGGAGCGAGCCAGTGTTCGTGTTGGTTTTCGCACCGACTGTTCAGGTGGAGAGAAAGAGTATTGTTGCCGTCCGGAAGGCAAGGGTAGTGCAGTTGTGTTTTCTGTTGTGTGTAGGGAAGCCCTAACCCTACTAGTGGTTGAGCCCCGATAAAGTACCTAAACCCTAGGTTTAGCATGCTTTGGGCTATTGACATTTAGTTGGAAACCCTAGGTTAGCGAACTGTTGATTGAGGAGGATCTGCTTCGTATGACTGTTGTGATGATTGGTTACTATTGTTACTATCTGTATACGTGCTTATATGCTACTTGGTATATGTGATATGTTGCTATGTGTTACTGTTGATATTACTGTTGTTTTGTTATTGATGTATGCTGTGATGTCGTGTTGTGGCGGAATGCCGGTTAGAATTAAGTTGGGTTGTGTGCCGCGTTGTTATAGGGTTGATACCATGGATGGTCCCGTTGCTGTTATGCTGGTTTCTTGAGGCTATGGCCATGATGTTTGAGCTGTGGCTCGTGGACTCGTGGCGTCGAGGCTGTGGCCATGTGGATGCAGTGGCATCGTGTTGTTCCTAATTGAGTGTTTAGGCATGAGATCTGGTATCAAGCCTGTCGAGGATGTTTGTTGCATATCATCAGCTATCAAGTGGCTAGGCCGTATGATAGGTAGTATGGGCTGGCAGCGTCATACGAGGTTAGCTGTACCTGAGTGCGGGTACAAAAAGCTGAAGGGGCGGTCAAGTGAGTGACCTTGGGGATGTTGCCAATCTTGGGAATAGTTTATAGTGACTAGGGGTGTTCATCAACCGATCAAAACCAATTCAAACCGCAAAAACCAAACCGAAAAATCGAAAACCGAATAAATCGAAAACCGAAAAATCGAAAAGCGAAAAAACCGTTTTTTTTTATTGGATTGGATCGGATTTCGGATCCCCTAGTGAAAACCAATCCAATCCAATCCAAACCGACCTACTATATACATATACTATTATTTTTTAAATTATAGTACTACTCATACTTAAGCATTGTTTTTCATACTTTTATGAACGAACACTCTCATTCTGTTTAATATTTTTGTTGGAATTGTCAAATACTAGATGTATTGGAATGTGCATAGTTATTCATGTACCTAGGAATCAATAGTTATTCATTTACTAGAAGATTTTATGCATGTATTTAGGAACTAGAACTACATTAATTCTAGTATATATAGGTTTAATGTTGGTTTTCGACTTAATATAACTATGTAACGATGTATCGGTAAAAACCGAATTATCCAATCCAATCCAAACCGCATTTGATTGGATTGGATCGGATCGGATTTTTTTAAGTAAGCAAACCGATCCAATCCAAACCGCAAGTTGTTTTCATCTTTGGATCGGATGGTTTTTTGGCTCAAAACCGATCCAATCCAATCCGCGAACACCCCTAACAGTGACGGATGAGGTAGCTCCTATTCTGTCGTGACGCCCGATCCAGTCCGGTTTGCCCGACTAATCCCTGAACTTTCCACATTCTAGGCTAAAGTTCCGAGGTGACTAAGAACACCCCGGTTCCAGTGTGGAAGGGGGATGCACTCTTATTGGTCACGGAGAGCGTTTCGGTTTCTTGGACAAACTAGCTCCATTCCGACGTAGAACCTGTTCCGGTGTGGACTTGTTCGGGTGTGGAACCGTTTCGGTGTGGAGCCAGCTTTGAGAGTTTTCAGTCGACATGCTGCATGGGCTTAGTATCCCGGTCTAGAGGATTGATCTGAGAGCGTGACACGTGGAGATAGATGTTTGTATCATGTGTTGTCTTGAGAGACGTTTGGTTGTGTGCAGTATTTGCTATATCTATTATACCTGTTACGTGTATATGCTGTGTTTTACTGCACTACTGTCGTTATTTCCTACTTTGCCATGGATTGTATTTCTTATCTCCCTTCTGCTTCTTGTATGTCTGGTTGATTCTCAGCTCGCGAGAAGACGAGGAGCCAGCTGATGGACCCGAGAGTACACCCCTTTATCATGTCGGTACCAAGGATGCCGGTACTAGGGCTGATAAAGATCATCTACCATGACGAGAGAGGGTGGTGCGTGGACCCCTCTACCTATTTGACGGTCTATACTGGACCAATGAGCATTCTCTTCAGAGGAGGGGCGTCGCACGTAGAGGATATGATATAACAGTTTAGAGTTGTGCAGTTTCTTCCTTTCTCGAGGATCTGGCACCCACTGAGGCAGAGAAAGCAGGACTATTGGTGGGCAGTGCCACAGTCATCAGTGGTATCCAGTAGGCGAGGCTTCGTCTACAAAGGTCAGAGGAGGCATACCGAGTAGTACCCGAGGACTTACAGGAGACGTCGTATCGTCATGTCAAGTTCCTCCTCCGAGTATAAGCCTAGGTGGGTTTACAGGCGCACTCACGGAGAGGGACAGGGTAGCTCAGGGCATCCTCATCACTGATGGTGAGGGCCTGCCAGTGCGTCTCTAGGGCTGAGTGGCGAGGTTTTGATGTATCTTGAGCGTGGGTTTAGGAGTGCTGGCGAGCTCTGAGAGTCCTTTATTCTTTTGTGTTGGATGTACTTTTCGTTTCTTTTGGTTTTATTTTGTACAGTCTGTATATTTATGTATAGTGTCCTATTGATGGGGCTATGGTTATGCATGGTATCTAGTTATTTTATCTGCGTTTACTCTGATGTGTTTTATGCTTTTCGTATGATTGTATGCTTTTAATGCGCTTGTTTCCGCAACGTTGTTTGAATACCACGCTATCGGTTTAATATGGTTAAGCATAATTAATAATATAAGCTTGGGACTAATGGGATTATCCTTCTAAGAAAGGGGGGTCGTCTCATTTTGGTGGTATCAGAGCGTTGAGAACGTTCTGTAGCTAATGGGATGATTTCATGTATATGGGGTCGTCTCATTATTATGGTATCAGAGCGTTGTGAACGTTCTGCAGTTAATGGGATGATTTCATGTATATGGGTTCGTCTCACGAGCAAAAGCTCCCCCTAAGATTATGCATCACTTAGAAAGATGTTTTTAGTCAAAACAAATTAAGCATAGATGTCATAACTTAGAATAAAATATGTTGAATATGCAGTATAAAGCATATAAAAGACACGAACATGCATAGAGAAGGCAAGATAGATGAAAATTATATGTTCTTTTTGTAACATTAACATTTTTTCATTCCATATTCTTCCCCTGTTTGTCATCAGACAAAAAGAGAAGGGTGGAAGAACATTATAGTCAGCCTGAAAAGAGAAAAGACTCAAGAGGAGGGAGGGAGTGGAGAAGGGATGTGAAGGAAGGCTTGGTGAGGAAAGTCCAACAGCTGATCCATCCTTCGATTCATCTCCTGAGTAACTCGTGCAGAGACTATCTCCACTAAGTAGTCAACTAGGAAAGCCCATGGGGAGGAGGATGAGCTGTAGGATGAACTCCATCATCCGCTTGATTGTTGACTTCTTCATCTTTATCATCCAGATGAAGTTCCACAGTATGGTCTGACAGAGTGTGGTCATGATCAAGTTGAACTGTGCGCTGGACAGAGCTTGCATCTGCTTAATCTTCAAAGGCAGCAGTATCTTCAAATCTTGCATCTGCTTGAGGTCTAGTAGATTTAGCACAAAAGTCTTTAGCTGATTCAGATACACGAAGAGAGGCTTGACCAAAAGCTTTCGTAACAACTTCAAGAATTTCTTCATGTTCTTCTGTGACTGGAATCTCAGAATTTGAAGCTATGTCTGTAGCCTCAGCTTCTGCATTGGAGTACAAGGTAGCAGTAGCAAAGGAGGAGGAAAGGGTGATGATTCTGAGACCTGTGTAGGAGGGGTAGGGGGTGGGTCTTCACTAAATCCTCGATGTTCATTTGAGGATAAAGCGATGGGTGAGAAATTTGGTGGAGGTGTAGGGTCAGAGAATTGAGTCTAGGTTAGGGTAGGTGGTATGGACGGTGAGGTAGGGTGAGTGTTTGGTGGTTGGGAAGGAGTGGTGGAGGATGAGGTGGATTGAGAAAGATTTACCTTAGGGGATCTTTCGAGTCTTGGTCTAGGTGGCTTTTTGTGAGCTACGGTGTTAAATCTCATTCTTCTGGGTGGTGGAGGTATGGACACAGAAGGATTGGGGTCAGTATTTAGAGGAGGTGAGGGAGCTTCAGGTGAAACGAAGGGCATAGAAGCAGTGGGAGGGGTGAGGGGTTAAGTAAGGTTGAAGGAGTGGATGATGCTATCGTATTTCTCTTTGACAGAAGTAAGGAGATTGGAAGATCATCCTCATCGTCTTCCTCATCTTCTTCTTCCCTGAGAAGCTTCCTCTTCCTATACCTTGGATTGGATGATTCTGTGGCTTGGACCTTCGGTGGTTGCTGAGCTTGTGTAAAGGCACTTGGTTTTGCAGGTTTTTGAGCTATTGAACCAAACTTTGCTTTCAGCAATGGCCCATCACCCTCTTCAACGTATGGTCTGACCACATTGTTGAACATAATGAAAGTTTCTCCATTAATGGTGTAAGGGATCCCATCAACCATCATAGCAAACTCCAGATTAGGCTTCACATCATATTCTTCAGACTCCTCTTGAGTCCAAGTTTGAGGTTGTTCTAGGTGATCTTCCAATGATGACGAACCAGAGGGGGCAATATGAGGTTTCTCAACATTAGGTCTCTGACTTTTTCTTCCTTGCCTTCTTTGGAGAGCTTGTTGACATTGAGCCTGTGCTTGCTCGGACTAAGCTCATTCAAAGGCCAGAATGGATGGGAGTTGCATCATTGAAAGATTTTCCCTTCCAAACTGTGGACCACTAACCTTCCATAAATCTTGCTCTACACTCGGGGGCAGAGTACTCATCATTCGATAAATCCCTTGATTCTCAAGGATTTGTGATAGAAGAATTGCATAGGTGATAGTTTTTACAGAAACAATATCTATACAATTTTCCTTGAAACGATCAAAGAGAAGAGATGGCAGGTTTACCTTCAACCTGTAAAGGAGATGAGTGAGGAGGAAGGCATGCAAATCAGATATTGAATCCTTGGACTTAACTTTGTGTATAACAGCCTTGTTTAGGATCTGGTTCAGAATCCTAGCCTCGTCCTTCATGATGGAAGCTTTGAAATGAGCGTTTGGATGAGAATGAGGATGTCTAAGAAAGTTGAAGACATTTTCTCGTCCCCCAAACTTGTTGTACTAGGATTTGGAAAAGGTGGCTCCAAATAATATGCAGCCAATTGTAGATACAATGCTGGTCTTAGAGATGACAACTGTAACACCCCGTTTTCCTGTAACCGGCTATAATCACCATTACATTGTGATTGCTACCATATGTTTGGTATGACTTCATATTTATGTATATGTGGATGTTTATATGATGGTTTATATCTATGGTTATGTTGTGGTGAAGTTTTCTTTTGTCGTTATGAGACAAAAACCGATAAAAGTTTTGTTTTGATCGGTATCGGGTAATTCTTCGTTTTACGTGCAGGAGGCCGGGAAACGGGGAATTGAGTGGAATGTAATGTTGAATTACATTTTCCATTACCTTGTTGATTATTCCTAATGAAGAGAATTAGCTTTCTTAAAATCCAAAAATTTACCAAAAGTAGTAAAAACCGATTATCCATTTTTGGTAAAAACCCTATTCACCTTATTCCTAACCAAATGGAAATGTAACTATCCTAGTTACATTTTGTAACACCCCGATTTTTCACTGCTTTTAAATATCAATAAGTAAAATAACTAAGTTTATATTTTATTCGAGGTCTTAGAAAATGAAATAAAATAAACCGAGACCATATTCATGCTCAACGCTATCGTACAAAGCTACGATTAAATTTTGAGCTGAAAACTCAAACGGAGCCCGGTCTGCCTTTTTACACTGACAAAAAGATTTTACTGCTCAAGAAACCTTAGTTTGACCCGTGAACGAGACAGTAAGTCTTAGAATTTAATTTCCTACATTTTCGTTAAATTTGAAAAAAAATCACTTCCTGACCTTCGTTCGAGCGAAATCTTCAATCGGGTGACGAACGGAGCTGCATATGGATTTACCAGGACCCGCTAACGGATAATCTTGATGTCATATAAAGTCACATCACATGGGAAAGCGTGCCATAGTCAGCATGACATTTGAAAATATCTGGACGTAAAAAGACCAAAATACCCCTAACCTCTTTCATTATTACCATTTGCCCTTGAAGGAAATGACCAAATTGCCCTTAAGTGACCCAATTTCTTGGCCCATACAGCCCCATTCCCACGCACCAAACCAGCACAAGAGAGCTTCATCACTTCATTTCTTCTCACTTCATCTTCTTCCTTGCAAAATCCTCCATTTTCCTTAGAGAAAAAGCTTGAGTTTTTGAGAGAAAAAGCTTGATTTTTGATCAATCTTCCTCACTTATTAGGTAAGATCACTTCTATGATCTCTGAGCTTCATGAATCTCTTCCTATCTTAAGTTTGAAATCTTGATTTCATGGATTTCAAGTTTATGATCCAAATTTCAAAAATTCATAGAAAATTGTAGAAAAATCCTTTTAATGTGAAACCAATTTCTTTGAGCTAGCTTCATCACCTTCTACCTCTATCCAAGAGTACATGATCAAACTCTCATTGTAGCCTACTTTATTTGAGAGGGCCGAACCCTAGAAATTTTGGGGGAAAGTGGATTTCTTCAATTTTTGACTTTGAACACTTGATTCCATCCTTTCCTTTCCTTTAATCCTTGAATCCAAGTGATTGGAAAACCAAATCAATTCCTAGACCATTTTTCTCTTCATGGCCGAAACCTATGAGTGTGTAGAACCATAATTTTTGTTTCAAATTTTGGGGGTAATAGGACTTGATTTAGTGTTAATCATGCTTAAGAACCAACCATCCAAAAGATTGGAACCAAATAAAACCCCTAGCCCTTTTTACCATTTTTGGCTGAACCTTAGACTTTTTGGGGGAGGAAAATTATGTTTTGATGTTGTTATTTTGTGTTGATTGATTGTTATGAATTGAATTGTGCTTGATTGTTTTAGGCGACGCAGATGAAACCGAAATCGGAGCCGAGAATCGTTCGAGAATTGATTAGAAACATTAGAAGGTAAAGGGAGTTATTTCATTATGAAGTTTGTAGCCTCATGGAAATTGGTTGTTTGATATGTTATTGTTGAATTGAGATTGACACACACACACACACTTGGTTGAAAGCTGTGTTGTGTACGTGATTGATTATTGAATATGAATTGTGGCATGAATGCCTTGAATGAGATATATTGATTATGTTGATTTGAGATTGAGATTAGTGTGTATATGACTCGAGAAAGAAAATTAAAATACTCGAAAACCAAAATCAAAGTTTTGAAAATCGGATTTTGAAATCAAAAAGGAATCTTGGGAAACGTGTTGCTTTATCAAGAAAAGTAACTTTTCCTTTTTGAAAAGTTAGGTCCTTTTGAAAAGGAAAAAGTGGTTTGAGGAAAGTTATTGCAAATTGAGTTTTGTTTCAGAAAAACGTTTTAAAAAGAGATGGAACCTTTAGAAAACGTTTTGTTTACGAAAAAGAGTTTTCCCGGAAAATGTTTTTCTTGGAAAAGGATGCCTTAGTTCAGAATAATAAAAGTGTGTTTTGTTTTTCAAAGTTGTTTTGTGAAAATAAGACCAAAATAAAAATGATGATCTTTTGAGATGAATGCAAACCTAGTGACCGAGACGTCAGGCTAGTGTTTTGTGGATTGAGTACTCGGACTTCGTGTCCTATGCTTTGAACGAACGGGCTTAATGTCATTTAAAACGAGTTGTGAGCTATATGCCTCGACAAAAGAAAGAATGAACGAAAAAGAAAACAGAACTTTCTGTGTACATACATGAAACGGCAGACGTGCCATTTGAAAACAAGCTACAACTCAAGTAGTTGAGAATATGAGCCAGTTAAGACCACTAGGTCTATAGGGGCATTCTCTGTTCAAAACTCCATAAGTGGCCGGAGGCATCGCGACCCCGTGCTGTGGTAAATCGATTGCCCAACACAAATGAACTCAATCAGAGACTGGACTATTCAGGATATGGTTATGACGTGGTACCCCGGAACAATTGGAGTTCGGACCTAAATTGAGAGGCCGACTCATGAGAACAATTGTGTTACGGGTGTATTTGCGGCCTATCGCTCGATGAAGGGAAGCAGGAATCTCCGGAGTACATGAACTAGAAAGATGATATTGAAGTCTCATGCATTATTATAACTCATGATGGTGTTTGAGATATTGTGTTATATGAATAACTGTTATTATAACTGTATTTATATGTGATTGTATCTGTTGTTTGTCGCTTGTGCGGCTATCATGATAAACTTATAAAATGAGTATCTCACCTTTGCCTCTACATGTTGGATACCCTGTTGTGTTTTTGGAATACATGTACAGATGTTGATCCTAGGTCCCCGCGGACACGTGAGGACTCAAATGACGGAGTCTTTGGAAGGAGTTGAAAAGAGGACCCCTCCGAATTCCTCTGGGAATCGGAGCTGACTTTGGGTTTGTATCCTAATGGCTACTATAGCCCGACCAGCATAGAAGTCTTACTTTTTGTGGCAGTCTTATATTTTTTGCTGCACGTATGTTGACAATATGTCTTTATGTTTGTAATATATATGTACCAGACTTGAACTTATGTCATGATTGTGTTTTTATGAACATTGAATATTGATGTGTGTTATAAATTTTATTCCTTTGTCTTGAGTTTGAATTACTTGATGCATGAAGAAAATTTTTAGATCCACGTTTTCGAACGTAGTTAATTAGTTAAAGTATTTTCCGAAAGCAACCAGCGTTTTATTTCTTGATGTTTTCCGCATTTTGAGTTCGAGTACGTAACACCCGAGGGGGGTGTTACATTAGTGGTATCAGAGCTGGTAGAGTCTATGGGAATCCTTGGCAAATAGATCTGTTGTGTTTTTGTAATGTGATCTCTGTTTGAACTTTGTTTGAATTGTTTCTCTGTTGAAGTAATGTGTGTTGACACACTAGTACTCGACACACTAGTACTTGACACACTAGTACTTGCCACACAAGCTTATGTTTCCTTATTAAGGTATGATTGGTTTGCCTTGTAGGGAAATGTAACGCCCCGATTTTCACGTTTTCTAATTCTTCAGTATTTTAATGTCTTTATTTTATTCGAGGTCTTAGGAATGGAAATAAAATATTCCGAGACCATAGTCATGCTCGACGATATCGTAGGAAGCTACGATTAAGTTTTGAGTCAAAAACTCAAACGGAGTCCGGTCTGCGTTTTTACACTGACAGTATGATTTTACTGCTCAGAAGACCTCAGATAGACCCATGAACGAGACAGTAAGTCTTAGAATTCGATTATCTACGTTTTGGTTAAATTTCGTAAAAATTTCAGAAAAATAACTTCCTGACCTTCGTTCGGGCGAAATTCTCAATCGGGTGACGAACGGAGCCACATATGGACTTACCGAGACTTGCCAACAGATAATCTTGATATCACAACATCCCAGGACACTTGGGAGAGTATGCCAGAGTCGTCATGATGATCGGGAAAATCTAGATGCGAAATGACCAAAATGCCCCTAACCTTAGTCTTTTGCACTTTTACCATTTTACCCTTTTGGCAAATGACCATTTTGCCCTTAAGTGACTTGTTTTAAGGCTGAACTCAGCCCCTTCCAGCCCCTCATTCACGAAATTTCTGCCCAAAGAAGAACACCATTGTTGTTCTTGAAGAGAAACTCCATTTTTCTTCTTGAAAAGCTTGAATCACTTGTTGGAATCACTTGATTCCTTGAGCAATCTTCCATCATTTCAAGGTAAGATCACTTCTATGATCTCTTAGCTTCTTGAATATCTCTTTATTTCAAGATCAATCTTCATTTTCATGAAAATTATTTCTTAGATCCAAAACTTTGAAAATCCATAGGAAATTGTAGAAAAATCCTTTTGAGGTAAGACCAAGTTCCTTGAACTCACATCATTAGTCTCTATCTAAACCCAAGAGCTTATGATTCAACTCTCATCATAGCTCAAAAAGCACATTAGGGCCGAACCCTTCTTGATGATGATGAATAGTGTTTTCATCAAGTTTTGATTTTTAACACTTGATTTCATTCTTAACTTTCCTAATGCTTTTGAATCCATGAAATGGAAAACCAAGATCAATTCCTAGCTTTATTCTCTTTAGGGTGGCCGAAACCCTCTTTGTGAGAATTGTTGAGTTTGGTTTGATTGTTGTTTAATGATTGATTGTTTGGTTGTTTGTAGTTGGTGACAACTATCAGGAGGTTCACAAACCGATCAACCGACTTTGATCCGGGAATCTGCTCTTCAACAGGTATGGGGAGAAGAACCTCATCACACCAAGATGGTGGTGGTGAAGATGGTTGTTTACTTTATGTGTGGGTGAAACCCTTTAGTTTGGGTTCACTTTTAGTTGTTATGTTTTGTTAAGTTCTCATGGAGAACAAGAATGTCATGATGAGTTTATGCTTTGGTATGTTGTGTTGTGTTTTAGTATATGTTGATGATGAGATGATTGAATGAAAAACCATTTTCATGTATGTTGGAAAACCTACTTTGATCACTAGATCAAGTATGGACTTTTATTGTTTGATTATGAGACCATGATGTGTGATGGATATGTTGATTATGATGTAGTAATGTGTATTATGGTTATCATGATTGTGTAAGTGTTGTGAGCTATACTTTGATTAGTGGATGAAGTAAAACTTCACATTGATTCCTAGTTGGCTATTAGCCATGACCTTGAGGAAAGGAAGGATATGAATAGTTCTTGGACAAGTCAAGTTTTGATGTAAAGAAAGTGTTTTCAAGTTTTGATGTAAAGAAAGTGCTTTCACCAAAGTGAAACATGTTTTATACCTTATCCTTAGTTCATCTAGCTAATCAAGTGACTCAAAATGAGAAAAGAAGTGTTTTCATGAAGAGAATCAAAATGGTTCCATAAGGTTGATGTCTTGTTTTAAGGCAACATTTCGCTAAGCGAAATTACTTTCGCTACGCGAAAAACAGGGAAAGTCTTAGTTGGGCATCACTGCCTCACTTTCGCTAAGCGAATTCATATTCGCTAAGCAAATCCAATACATTTCGCTACGCGAATTACATCTCGCTGAGCAATCCAGAGAAGTCTCCAATAGAGGTGTAACCGTCTGAACTTTCGCTAAGCGAAATCATTCTCGCTAAGCGAATAAAGTGAAGTTTCGCTACGCGAATTCTGTCTCGCCGAGCGATCCAGAGGTGTTTCCAAAGAGGTGTAACCGTCTATACTTGCGCTAAGCGAACCAAGCAAATTTCGCTACGCGAATTATGTCTCGCCAAGCGATCCAGAGGAGTTCCAAAGGAGGCATTACTGCCTCATTTTCGCTAAGCGAATGTAAATCTGCTAAGCGAATTTCATGTTTCAGAAAATGCTAGAAATGAAGTAAGTAGTTCAAATGTTGTTTCAAATCAAATAAGTTTTCAATTGTAAAAGTTGTTTGGTTTACAAAAGGAGTTTTCTAACTCAACCGTAAAGTTTTACGCGTGAAAAACCTAAGTTAAGTAATTAACTTAGAGTTGAAGACAAGGGTTAATTAAGTATGGTATATGGTGGAACAAGACCATGTACTATACCATTGATGACTTAGTACATCAATAACTTCATAAGACTTAAGTGAAATCAACACTTGTTTCCTTAATTGAAAAACAAGGGATTAATATCTTAGAAAGGCTTAAAGACTTATCTAAGAGGATTCTCAATCCTTAATGCTTAGGACTTGAGACTTAATTCATAAGATGTAAACACAAACATGAAACGTTTTGGTTTTCGAAACAGTAGTTCGATGACGGACCGATGATTCGGATCCAGGTTAATCGTTCAATTGTTTCTGTCTTGTGATAACTGGAATGAGAGAGATCCTGAGGCTGTGCAGGTATGGGACTGTACAGTGGAAGGAATCTTGAGGCTATGCAGGTATGGGACTGTATAGTTAAGGGAAGGCATATAAGAATTGATTGGTACTACCCATACCAACAAGATTTATCTTCTTTTCGGGAACTTAGAACATAAGTACTTTATAGTTAAGTGTGCTTGACTTAGAGTAATTATGGGATGGGTGACCTTCTGGGAAGTTTCCTAGAAAGCGTGTGAGTGAGGACAAAACACGCTGAAAAGACTTGTGTTGGTTTGTGGGGACAGTCGGCGATTCTGAAAGCAGTCTGGATCATTCCAAAGGAATCACGAGATATTTATCCGATGGATAAATGTTTTATAAAACAAAGATGTGTGTAGTTCCTAAGGAAGAGAACCTTAGTGAACCTTGAGGTTTATCCAATGGATAGACATTGTTTTATCGCATCTGCTTTGTGTAAGCATTGGCATTTCATGTGCATAGTTGTAAGGCCTTGAGCCTAGGAGTTGAGCTTACACCTTGATGCGGGTGCGAATCTTACGGTGACGATCTTCAATGGTCTTTTTGGAGGTATCAGGGTTGGAAGGGCTGACATGTGACCAGTTGGTGATTCTTCTGTGTCGTGGCGAATCCGTGCAATACACTGATATCCTCTACTAGATGCCGTACTTTTCATGTTTGGTCGAGAGTGTTACCGTAAAGCCAGATACGTGCACGTTACGAATGTTGTAGCATCTTGCTCATGGCTGGCAGAAACCGGAACATGTCCTCCCATTCACTCTCTCCGAATGTTTTGTTAGCTCCATGGAGTAGGGGTCAGAGTAGTACCCAGTGACATTGACATTGAGTCATATACATTGCATTGCATTGCATGGCTATTGATGTTTACATTTACTGTTATACATCGCTGTATTGTTTAAGGATGCCTTATATTATGCTATTAAATGTTTAGCATGCTATTATGTTGTTAACTGCTTAATATGATTTATATTGAGAACCTTGTAAGCATGTTGGGTACGCTGTTACCCGGTGAGTCGTCCCGTTTTTGCTACTGCTGTTTTGTTGTGTTGATGAACGGGAATCTCACCCATATCTGTATGTTTTCTGCTGGTACTTGCTGTTGATGCTTGAACAGATGGACGCGACGATGGTTCGGTTCAGCAGTCCCTTTGAGTTTGGAGGTGGACTCTTTTACTGTTTTAGTTTTGTTGTCGGCCAGACTATGTCAGTTTTTGTAGTACCTTTTGGGAGCTATGACTCCTAGTACTTATTGTATTTTCTTATGTCAGTCATACATTAGATTTATGTCTGTATACAGTAATGTTGATGTTTCTGTTTTTGTTTTCTGTTTTTGTATTTATAATACTGTATGTATGTCCTAGTAATGCATGGTGGACCTAAGTTCACTCATTAGTAATATTTATTACCTTTACTAATCTCATTACATCTGTATGAAAAGAAAAGAAAAAGAAAAATCGTATTTTCCGCATAAATAAATATTTTTGGCCTTATAAACGTTCGGGAATGTGACACTCGAGAAAGGGTGTTGCAGGAAACATGAATCTAAGAGGCGGTCATGGTGGAGGTCGTAGAAACGCCAATGAGGGTGCTGGTCACGGCACTGTTGATGACAACATTAATCGGGCTATCCAGGCCATGGCTGATATGGTGGCTGCTGTTGCTCAACAAACGGCTACGATGGCTCAACAGAACCAACAGAATCAACAAAGAGCCGATCTTGCTGCTGATGCCAGTGGTTTAGTCGACTTTCGGCGTCATGATCCTCCGCAATTTCATGGAGACTATGACCCGGAAAAGGCTGACTTATGGCTGTAAGAGGTGGAGGAGATTTTTGCTGTTCTACACTGCCCCGAGGGAGTGAAGGTGGACTGTGCACATTCCTGTTTCTGGGTGATGCAGGATATTGGTGGGGAGGAACCAGACAACTGCTGGAAGCCAACAACCAAAAGATCACTTGGGGAGTATTTCGCACCAAGTTTCTAGACAAGTACTTTCCCCAGAGTGCCAAAACCGAGAAGGAGCAGGAATTTTTGAGGCTGCAGCAAAGGGACATGACTGTCGGGAAATATGGGGTGAAGTTTGAATCACTCGCCAAATATTTCCGCTTTTTCCAAGCTTAACCGGATGAAGACTGGAAATGTGAAAGGTTTGAAGGAGGTCTGCATTTCGAAATCAAGGAGTATGTGTTACCGCTGGAGATCCGTAACTTTCAAGCCTTGGTGGAGAACTGCAGAAAAGTCGAGAAGATGAGAAAAGGAAGGGAGAACAAGAGCACTGTGGGAGGACCGTCTAGGTCAAGGAACCCGACCCATTACCAGAACCATAAAGGGAAGCAGTCCCAGAAGAAGCCGTATTCCCGACCCCAAGGGAATAGTCAGAAACAAAAATCTTATCGTCCTATCGTTTCTTCCTATGGTGGTGGGAGTGGAAACGACCAGAACCCGAGACAAGTTCAGAGATGTTTCAAGTATGGGAAACCAGAACATCCAACTGAGGACTATGAGCTGAAGGGAGTTCTATGTTTCCAATGCGGGATGATAGGACACTTCGCGAGGGATTGCCCTACACCAAAATCTGAGCCGACTGTCAACAATGTATGGACCGCTAGACCAACAGCGAGGGGAAGGGTTTATAACATGAGTGGCACTGATGCTTCCAAATCTGATGATCTCATACAAGGTAGTTGCATCATAGCTGGTAATCTCCTAACTGTACTATTTGATTTGGGTGCGACGCATTCGTTTATCTCTTTAGATTGTGTGAGACTGTTGGACTTGTCTGTTTCTTCGTTGCCTTTTGATTTGATTGACGTTACTCCAACTGCTAAACCTGTTACTGTAAATACAGTATGTTTGAACTGTCCTATTATTGTTCATGATAGAAACTTTCTTGTTAACTTAATATGTTTGACTTTGACACAATTAGATGTGATCCTAGGCATGGATTGGTTATCTTCCAACCATATCCTTTTAGACTGTGCACATAGAACCTTAGTTTTTCCTGACCCTGAGATTTCTGGATTTTTAACTGTCAACCAAGTAAGAGCTTCTTTGAAAGAAGGGGCTTATGGATACATGCTTCTATCCTATTTAGAAATCGAGAGGGACATTGTCTTGAGTGATGTGCAGATTGTGAATGATTTTCCCCAAGTTTTTGCCGACGACGTTCCAGGTTTGCCACTTGTGAGAGACATCGAGTTTTCGATTGATCTAGTTCCTGGATCCGGTCCGATCTCTATAGCTCCTTCTAGGATGTCACCTACGGTGTTAGCTGAGCTGAAGACTCAACTAGATGATCTGATGTCTAAGCGATTCGTGAGACCAAGTGTGTCCCCGTGGGGAGCACCAGTGTTATTGGTGAAGAAGAAGGACGGGAGTTTGAGACTCTGCGTGGATTACCGTCAACTCAACAAGATAACGATCAAGAACACGTATCCTCTACCCCGCATAGATGATTTAATGGATCAACTTCAAGGAGCCGTTGTCTTTTCAAAGATTGACCTGAGATCTGGTTATCACCAGATTAGAGTAAAGAACGAGGACGTACCTAAGACTGCATTTAGGACGTGTTATGGTCACTATGAGTACCTCGCAATGCCTTTTGGAGTGACGAACGCGCCTGCTATCATCGTGGACTACATGAACCAGATCTTCCATCCGTTTCTGGATCAGTTCGTTGTCGTGTTCATCGATGATATACTCATTAACTCTAAGTGTCGTGAAGAACATGAGGAACATCTACGACAAGTTTTACAGATCCTTCACAAGGATAAGTTGTACGCAAAGCTGCCCAAGTGCGAGTTTTGGATGGATGAAGTCAAATTCTTGGGGCACGTGATTACAAAGGAAGGTATTGCCGTTGACCCTACGAAAGTGGTGGCAGTGCTTATGTGGGAAAGACCTAAGACTGTGACAGAAATCCGCAGTTTCGTTGGACTGGCTAGTTATTATAGAAGGTTCATCGAAGGATTTTCAAAGATTGTTGTGCCGCTGACTCAACTTACGAGGAAGGACCAACCATTCACGTGGACTGAGATATGTGAGGAAATTTTCCAGACGATGAAAGAACGTTTGACAACGTCACCAGTGTTAGTGTTACCCAAACCAGACGAACCTTACGAAGTATACTGTGATGCTTCGCATCAGGGATTAGGATGTGTACTTATGCAAAACCGAAAGGTTGTCGCGTATGCTTCGTGCCAGTTGAAAACTCATGAGAGGAATTACCCTACACACGACCTAGAGTTAGTTACCGTAGTTTTTGCACTAAACATCTGGAGACATTACTTGTATGGATCCAACATATAGTCATTTTAACAAGTAGTAAAAACAAGAGCAAACTCATCATTCAAAAACCCTATCCTTAGGTCTTGATCCTAGGAATAGTTTTTCAGCATGCCAAAATGATTTTCCACACTAACACTCAAACATAAATAGTCACACCAACACCATAACATACAATTCCAATAATCAACACCAAATACCGTATATCTAAAATTTCGGCATTTAAAGCATCAACTTGTGACACACATTTGATTGACCAAACGAACTCAGATTTGAGCAAATGAGAACTCATATGAAAGCTTAGGATTTCTAACTAGCTTAGGATGTCTACTTTTTGGTTATAAAACTCATTTTCCCAAACGATAAACGAGTTAGTACAGTTTTACGAAACAAGCCACTATAGTCAAAATCCAAGGCAGAAGTTTATGATCAGATTGAAATAGGTTTTCAAGGGTCAAGTCTTCATGAAACGGCACTAAATTTATGCTCAAAATGAAGCCCAAGATGTATAGTTTTATGATCAAAAACAAGTTTTCAAATCCCATGTCTAGGTTGAGAGAAAAACCAAAATGACTCACACAAGGTCAGATCCGAAAATCACATTTTCACGAACTCTTTTCAACAAAAGATGAAGGAACTCTAGGTTAGGGTTTTCCCTCACATAATTTTCAAACATTCGAACACATCAATGAACACAAATCAAGTAACAAATAATTATTACAACATTGTTCTCATAGAGAACCAAATAGATAAAGTAGAAAACCCTTGGTTTAGGGTTTACCCAAACCAAACCCATAAACCATCTTCACCACCACCAATGTGGTGTGATCAGGTTCACTCCCCCATTACCTCTTGTAGATCCTTTGTGAATGAGACGACTCCAAGCACCAAGAACAAAAGAGAAGGCCGAACCTACTAGGAACAAAGCAACAAGATTTTGAAACTTGTTTCTCAAAAATCATGAACTAGAAGATGTTGCTTCATGATTTAATGAAAGGAAATGAAGAGAAAAGTAAGATTAGAGGCGTACTTAGTGAAGAACACATGATGAACAAGGTTGGTGTTCTTTAGGGTCAAGAACCAAGTTCCTCCAGTCAAGAAACTTTCTTCATCAAAGATGATCTAAAGATCAAGACAAGAATAACTATGGTTTTAGATTTTAGAAACAAGTTTTGGTTCATAAACTATGAAGCCAAAACCGTATGAACACTTAAGAGAGAGAAGAGAGAAACACAAGTGTTCATGAAATGGAGTTGTTTGATATTTGAAAGAGAAATGAGAAGTTTTTTGGGGTCTTTTGATGGTGAATGGCCGAATGGCCTTATGCATACGGTCATCAAATTTGTTGATGTGTTTATGACTAGTGATGTTTTGAAGTGTAAGGAAATAGATGGCTAGGATTTAAAGAGATGGACATTTGTTGAGTCCTCATGCAAAGTGTAGAGATTAACCATAAATAGGTTAATTAGCTTTCTCATAAAAGGAAAAGATGCTAGGTTATTAACCAAGAGTCATAAGAATTTAATCTATTGGTTAAAGGAATGAAAAGGTGATGGATGGTTGACAACGTCTCGTGAAACGTGAAAAGCAGCCATGAACTACTCTCGACTCTGGCCTAGAACAACTTCCCAGTCCCGGGCCAGATACTTCCTCGACCCTGGCACGCATCCCAAGGTAAAGCGGTCCCGATTAAAATAATAATATTTTTATCGGTTCCGGCTCCAAACAGCACATTGGGTTCAAAACAACATCTTATGATTATTAAGCTCATAATTGAAATTCAAATACGAATTTCCAATCATCAACTATTATTATGATTATGATTAATCGAATTGTGTTCTCAGTCAAGTTATTCACATAAACAGTTAAAAAGACAGATATAGGATTTTTGAGATGTTACAACACTACCCTCCAAAAAGAAATTTCGTCCTCGAAATTTACCTTAGAAAAGATGCGGAAACTATTCCCTCATCCTATCCTCCAACTCCCAGGTCGAAACCCCTGATGTCTCGTTCCAGATAACCTTAACCAAGGATGTCACTTTCTCCCGCCGCTGATTTACTCTTCTTTCTTCTATCTTGACACAAAGTACCTCATAGATTAAGTTCCCCTTTTAAATATATTGTATCAACTTGATGACACCGAAAAGATCATCAAGGCAAAACCTTGTAAACATCAAAACTCGAAATCCCTTACGAAGATTCGAAAGTGAAGGAGAAATGATGAAATCAAATCAACTTGAATCCATTCAGATCAATCCAAATCAAGGGAATAATGAAGACGCAAGCATTTCAAAAGTTCTTTCCTTGGTCGTAGACAACAAGAATAATCGTGTCTGAAATAAAGGTAGTCAGATCAAAAGGGTAGAAGAGGAAAGAGGTGATCTTGACAGTGTCACACATTAAAAGTAACATAGGAAATGATGGTGCCTGAATCAAATAGTATAGTTAAAGGTTTACTTGCTATGGTACTATCCCCCTGAACATGATCATCAGGTCGCGAGGCTTCAGCTTCCCTTACCGTATTGACTCTACCCCTTGCTGGTTGCATGGCGGTTTGTACCTTACGGGCTACATCTCGTGTCCATCACTGGCTCTTGAAACATGCCTTGGTTTTTCGCACTTGAAACAGATGACGCCTTCGATTGGTGAAACACTTTGTTTCGTGGCCGTCCACGCATTTCCTGTATCGTGACGTTGAAGTCATTGGCTGACCAGACTTACTACTCCCTTTGCTAGGTTGTTGCTCACAAACACGTACGATGTGATCAAGTCTTCAACATCATAAACAAATGACTTCCTTTGAGATGCAACCTTTGGTTGCTTGGCCTCTACCATGCTTCTTGCACCATTGCGGAGGTACTACGATCTGGCGAGTTCCCTTCCTAATCCTTCCGTAAGATTGTTGTTGTTACGACTGGTCCTTTGGTTATTTTGCATACGGATCCTATTGGGACCTGGTGTTGATGCCTCTTGTGAACCAAGATGGTCCAAAGTGACATTGCCTTTCTTCGCGAGCCTTCATCAGATATTCGATTAGGAAGCACTCGCCATCAAAACTGAGAACTCTTCGATCATGAGCGGTAGCACGGCTACTTGAATCTCGTTTTGCAACACTTCTTCGAACTTTATGCATTTCCATTCCTCATTGGGAAGAAGTTGGAGAAACCCCGAACACTTCAATAGGGACTCGAAGCGATCATCCTACTCTTCGATGGACATTCCTCTTTGACATAGCTATAGAAAATCCATTTCTTTCAACATGTCTTTCAGTCGTCGGAAGACACTCATTCATCAACTTGCTCCAAAGGACTCCGCAAGCAACAACTGTGTCCTTGGCTTCTGGCAACTGGCAGCAACTCTCCACCAAACTCAGAACCAGTAACACATAAAAGAACGCAAAAGCACCACTATTCTGTCCAATATCATTTCTCTTCGGAAATAATAATGTAGAGAATAACAAACAATTGTTGTCTTCCTTCCGGAAATGATAACTCGGAGAACAAGCAACACTAAAGGATAGACTGAAGTCATCATCCTTTCCAACATTGTATTCTTTCGAAAACAATAACACAGAAACAAACAGAGGAAACACAACACAAACGATGACATACCAAACCCCAAGCCCGAATAGACTCGGCCAACTCTGATACCACTAATGTAACACCCTTTCCGGGGCATCACATTTATGAACATTTTGTAAAAGCTATAAGGCCGAAAAACGGGTTAATCAAAAGTATTTAAGAACGATGGGGGTAAATTTTCCTTTTCACAAGACATGACGGTAAAAACTTGTAACCATTTATGCGTGTAAGGTAAGTAAAACGTTTCATAATATAATTCCATAAGTTCATAAAGGTTTACATAAGAACCTAACCCGATTACAGAAAGAAAACATAAAGATACAGACTCATCATAAAAGGTTGGAGACGCAGCTCCTAAACATAAGATACTTGGAGTCGCAGCTCCACAAAAGGTAAAAGAAAGATACAGACGCTCTGACATCCTACACTGGCCGACAACAGACTACACAGGAAGACATCCCCTGGATCAACCGCTGAATACTTATTCTGACTTCTCCTTTTCGGAGAGACAAGCGAAGGGAATAGGAAGATGTGGATAGGTCACCTCCCTCCTAGACTACTCATTCATCGCCTTCCAACCAGGACCCATCAACGAGACCTAACAGGAATCCTAGCATGTACTACTGCTGGTGTTCCTATGAAAGGCATAGCAGTAGTTGCCTTAGAGGCAACTTGGCTAACAAGCAACCCATCCCTTACAGAGGAAGAAGGCACTCAACGCATCGGTGGAGTAGTCCATCTAGCATCCCACTTATAACTACAACACTGACAACAGACGACACGAAGACAAGTGGTGAAGCAGTTGAGAACCCTTCTTCTGCGACCCATGCAGATGATGAGTACGGCTCTTCACACGTACGTTACTAGAAGCTCGTCATGACCAGTTATCCAAACGTCGTAACCACTGGGAGGCTCAATAGAGAGATGCATCCGAAGTGCCGAGTGAAGTCTGGGTAGTATGACCTTCTTGGGAGACAACCAGAGAAGCACACAACGATGCAATACAAAGTAATGAGGTGAGATTCCCATTCATCAGCAAAACACATGGCAGAAGTAAAAACGGTACGACACACAAGACAATAAAATACTAGTCATGCATATCGCACATCTCAATATCTCATATTATCCAATCAACAGCATAAGACATCATCAATATAGGATAATAATATATAACATGTAAATGTATCCATCAACAGTCATGCAATGCAATGCGATGTACATGATTCAATGCCATATGCCACAAGGGTAAGACTCTGACCCCTACTCCATGGAGCTAAACAAAACAAGAGTGAGTGATTGGGAGAACATTGTCTGCGTTATCTCAGCCCCACAGTGCCACATCAAGATCGCAATTGCTATAACGGCTCGTGCCAGACGTTCTTTACCCAAATCATGATTTGCTCGGTGTTTCAGTCAGGATGTCAGTGTTTTTCTATGGATATACACGACACAGAGAAGCTACCCTCTAGCCACATGTGTCTTCCCCAACCCCCGACGTCCCCAAGATCCTCATGATCGACACCTCAGACAATCGCACCTGCACCAAGGTATAAGTTCAACTCTCAGGCACAACGTCCAACTCATGCACAGATGCGTATGCATGTCAAAAATGCTACAACACAAACACATACTACACTATCACTGTAGCACCGTGTCTATCTCTTGATAAACCACAGGGCACCCCTACGGGACCCACTTTCACACGACTTGCCATCAGTATCCCATTCTTGGTTCCATTCCTTGCGTCCACGTACAACTCTGTTGTTCGGAAAACGATGTTCAAGTCTTATGATATATCATTCCATATCCTGGCGTATTATGGAGAACAGGATCCACAAGGATTCTTTTATCATGTCTTCTCACTTATCTATCAAGGGAAACATTACTTATTTTTTATAAGTAACTTTTTGTGGTTAAGTATTATGGGTCCTTAGATGACCTAAATCATCAAGGTTGTGGGACATGGTTTTCCATGACCACAAGGAATAGGTACAAGTCTTTTATTTAGTCTTTGTGAGTCCATTACGAAACTCATTGCATTCCTTAGGAGATATTACGTACTTGCGCTATTATAATAAAGTCTTTAAAATACTTTCCTTGGTAGTAAACTAGTTTATGGATTCTCCTTTATCAAACATAGTTTTGAAAACTCTATACATATACTCGTAAGGTACCCAAAACCCTAAGATACACCTTACCTTGTCTTTTGCCAAACTAGCATAAAACTCCCTTTGAAATAATACTAATTTCCTTTACTTAGCGTAGAAAGGGAAAACATATCTTTCTTTAAATCACATTTTTATTTTCAAATGAAAACCGTAACTCATTTGTTTTGTAAGATTTCAAAATTAATCATAGTAGTATAAAGACTCATTGTTTTAAAGAAAACACTTACAAGAATTCTCATTTCTCTTGAAAGTAGGTTTACTAACCAAAACCTTTGGAAACCACATGAATCATTTAGAAAACTCTTTGCTCTTGAAAATATTTTCCTTGCAACAACATGCTAGAATAAGTGGTTGATTAACTTCAAACTTTCCTATTCTTAAAACACTTTTCATATGAACCCAAAATACTCATTTTATAACACTTGGTTCTTTGGAACCAAAACTTGATTTCTTAGGAAACATTTTTAATTTCTATTTCCTTTATACTTTAGTATAAACACTTTAAACCCCTTAACATCAACATTTTAGGTTCCTAGCCCTAATTACTATGGTATGGCCGAATGCCTCCATATAAGTAAGGTAGGTCTTTTTAATTTCTTTTTGCCTTCTTGGAAACATTTAAGTCCATTACACTATTATTTGAACATAGAAGCTTTGGCTTCCCTTTCTAACTGAACAAGGCTGAACCTCACATGGTAATTTTCGACAAAATATATATCATCCAACAACATTCTAGCATCATGACAATCATCTCAACACATATAGTCATTTCATCAAATAGTAAAAGCATGAACAAACTCATCATTCAAAAACCCTATCATTAGGTCTTGATCCGAAGAATAGTTTTTCACCATGCCAAAATGATTTTCCACACTAACACTGAAACACAAATAGTCACACCAACATCATAACATACAATTCCAAAATTCAACACCAAAACCCGTATATCTAAAATTTCAGCATTTCAAGCATCAACTTGTGACACACATTTAATTGATCAAACGAACTCGGATTTGAGCAAATAAGGACTCATATGAAAGCTTAGGATGTCTAATTTTTGGTTATAAAACTCATTTTCCCAATAGGTAAACGAGTTAGTACAGTTTTACGAAACAATCCACTGTAGTCAGAATCCAAGGCAGAAGTTTATGATCAGAGTGAAATAGGTTTTCAAGTGGTCAAATCTTGATGAAACCACACGAAATTTTTGCTCAAAATGAATCCCAAGGTGTCTAGTTTTAGGATAAAAAACAATTTTTCAAATCCAAGGTCTAGGTTGAGAGAAAAACCAAAATGACTCACACAAGGTCAGATCTGAAAATCACATTTTCACAAACTCTTTTCAACAAAAGATGAAGGAGCTCTAGGTTAGGGTTTTGCCTCACATAAAAATTATTTTCAACCATTCGAACACATCAATGAACACAAATCAAGCAACAAATAATTATTACAACATTGTTCTCATAGATAACCAAATAGATAAATTAGAAAACCCTTGGTTTAGGGTTTTCCCCAAACCAAACCCATAAACCATCTTCACCACCACCCATGTGGTGTGATGAGGTTCACTCCCCCATTACCTTTTGTAGATCCTTTGTGAATGAGACAGCTCCAAGCACCAAGAACAAAAGAGAAGGCCGAACCTACTAGGAACAAAACAACAAGATTTTGAAACTTGTTTCTCAAAAATCTTGAACTAGAAGATGTTGCTTCATGATTTAATGAAAGGAAATAAAGAGAAAAGTAAGATTAGAGACTTACTTAGTGAAGAATACATGATGAACAAGGTTGGTGCTCTTGAGGGTCAAGAACCAAGTTCCTCCAATCAAGAAAATTTATTCATCAAAGATGATCTAGAGATCAAGACAAGAATAACTATGGTTTTAGATTTTAGAAACAAGTTTTGGTTCATAAACTATGAAGCCAAAACCGTATGAACACTTAAGAGAGAGAAGAGAGAAACTCAAGTTTTCATGAAATGGAGTTGTTTGATCTTTGAAGGAGAAATGAGAAGTGTTTTGGGGTGTTTTGATGGTGAATGGCCGAATGCCTTATGCATATGGTCATCAAATTTGTTGATGTGTTTATGATTAGTGATGTTATGAAGTGTAAGGAAATAGATGGCTAGGATTTAAAGAGATGGACATTTGTTGAGTCCTCATGCAAAGTGTAGAGATTAACCATAAATAGGTTAATTAGCTTTCTCCATAAAAGGAAAAGCTGCTAGGTTATTAACCAAGAGTCATAAGAATTTAATCCATTGGTTAAAGGAATGAAAAGGTGATCGATGGTTGACAACGTCTCGTGAAACGTGAAAAGCAGCCATGAACTATTCTCGACTATGGGCCAGAACAACTTCCCAGTCCCGGGCCAGATTACTTCTCCGACCCTGGCACGCATCCTAAGGTAAAGCGGTCTCGATTAAAATAATAATATTTTTATCGGTTCCGGCTCAAAACAACACATTGGGTTCAAAACAACATCTTATGATTATTAAGCTAATAATTGTAATTCAAATATGAATTTCCAATCATCAACTATTGTTATGATTATGATTAATCGAATTGTGTTCTTAGTCAAGTTATTCACACAAACAGCTAAAAAGACAGATATAAGATTTTTGGGGTGTTACAGAAAGTGACATCGCCATTGAATTGGGATGTCGAAATTGTAATACCACCTATTGATAGGGTATCGAAAGCAACATCGACATACATGGGGATGTCGAAAAATAACTAATACCGCCAGTGCACATGGTTGGTATCGAAAATATGAGTAATGTCACCGATGAGAAGGTGACATCGAAATATCTCTCTTGAGTAGATGTAGATAATGGGACGTCATTGTTGAGTGATGTTTGTCAGTCATATGATGACATATGTGGCTTAATGGAATTATTTGATATATGAGATTTTGACATACTTGATTTATGATGTGTTGATGATGACTGATTATTGCTAATAATATATTATTATTATTATTATTATTATTATTATTATTATTATTATTATTATTATTATTATTATTATTATTATTATTAATATTATTTTATAATGCTATTATTTTGGAAAATAGCGGGTATCATGAATTGTTTTTCCGGTTGCCGCGCCGGCTGAGAACAACGCTTTTGCGAAAATCTATTTAACTGTATTTTTATTCATTGGGATTATAAATCTCATTAGTAGTGTTGTTTTCAAAGCTTGAGGACGTCACCATTGAGCATACAGAGGCTTGAAGATCTGTTCTTTTGTTTATAGTTTGGTTAGTATGTTACGGCTTATGCCAGGAGGACCTACATTATCGCTACGCTTTATTTTATTTATGCGTGTTGTATTAGACGTCCGATTTTGAGGCTTTTGAGCTAAATATGTTATTTCAGTATTTTATGGGTTTATTGATGAAAACAATTTATTTGATATTATTATAATAAATATTTATTTAGATTTATTATTAAGAAAATTTTTATTTCTCCTTTTTTTATTTAAATGATAATTGGGTTACTAATGTAACAAAGAGTATTACAATGAGCATCTCCTAGCTATTCCCATGCTCCCTGTTATGCTGATATTGTTAACTACCTGGCAGATAAGGTTGTTCCCCCTCATTTTTATTTCCAGCAAAAGAAGAAACTTTTCTCTGATGCTAAACACTATTTACGGGATGACCCTTACTTGTTTAAAATCTGTGGGGATAAAGTGATTCAGCGTTTTGTCTTGGCCCATGAGGTAGTTTCTATTTTTGATCATTGTCATTCTAGAGAGGTTGGTGGCCACTTCGGCACAACTAGAACTGTGTACAAAGTTTTGCAATGTGGTTTTTATTGGCCCACTATTTTTATAGATGCAAACAAATTTGTGAAATCCTGTAATAGCTGCCATTGTAGTGGCAACATTTCTAGGCAGTAGGACATACCTTTCACTGATATTTTGGTTTGTGATATTTTTGATGTCTGGGGTATTGACTTTATGGGTCGTTTTCCTAAATCTTTTTCAAACCAATATATTCTTGTTGTTGTGGATTATGTTTCTAAATGGGTCGAGACTATAGCTCTACCTACTAATGATGCTCGAGTTGTGATAAATTTTTTGAAAAAGAATATTTATACTCTATTTGGCACACCCAGAGCAATCACTAGTGATGATGGCACTCACTTTTGCAATAAACAATTTGATAAGCTTTGAAGAAAATATGGTGTCCCTCATAGGGTAGCAACTCCTTATCATCCGCAAACCATTGGGCAAGTGGAAATTTCAAATAGGGACTTAAAAAGAATTTTGGAAAAAACTGTTGGTGCGTCTAGGAAATATTGGTCTTTGGAATTTGATGATGCATTATGGGAATATAGGACTGTATATGAGACTCCCATTGGGATGTCTCCCTATCGCCTTGTTTTTGGTAAGTCATGCTATTTACCTGTTGAGTTAGAACATAAAGCATTCTGGGCTTTGACAGTTCTTAACTTTGATACACAGCTTACAGGGGAAAACAAGTTATTGCAGTTGAATGAGTTTGATGAGCTTCGCCTGGAAGCATATGAGAATGCCAAATAATACAAGGAGCGCACAAAATATTGGCATGCTAAACGCATTCAGAAGCGTGAGTTTCATATTGGAGAAAATGTTTTGATTTATAACTCACGTTTGCGTCTTTTTCCAGGTAAATTGCACTCAAGGTGGGTTGGCTCTTACGCTGTGACCCAAGTTTTTCCTTCTGGAGCACTTGAAGTTGCTAGTAATGATAAAACTACCTTCAAAATAAATGGACAACGTGCTAAGAATTTTGAAGAGGGATTACCACAGGTGAAATCTGTCACCTATTTGAAGGATTGATCCATTCTAAGTACTGTCAGGCTCGGGATATTAAACAAGCGCTGCGCAGGAGGCAACCTGCGATGTATAGGTAAGGAAGCAAGGCCTTACATTTTGTAAAAATTTCTCTTCTTCTTTCCCTCTCTACTTGTATTTCATGATTAAATGTGTTGCATTGAGGACACTACATAAGTTAAGTGTGGGAAGGAAAAATATTCATATTTTTTATATTGTTGTATCCAATTATTTGGCTTAAACTCTCTTTTAAAATTAAGGAAATCCCTTACAAATTTTTTTTTTGAAAAATTGTTTTGATAGTCTCTGTAGTATATTTGAAAAAGTTGGTCTTTTGAAAACTAAAAATTAGCAGAACATTCTTTGATTGAAAATTTTTCATTAGACTTTGCTTCTAAATGTGAGATTTGGGTCTTAATGGGGATTAAATTACAATGATAAAATATTTGATATTAATCCCTTTGCTTCGATGAGTGTGACTTCTCAGCTGAATATATTCTAGAACTTGTCCTAAGACCATCTTGAGGCGAATTTGATTTTTATGTATGTGGAACTCTGGTTAGGGCACTCTTAGGTATTTTTATGGCCCACATTATTTTGATAAACACATTATCTAGTTGCCCAATTTGAGCCTTATAAAAATATCTCTTCTTTGGTCCCTATTCTGAAAAATTGTAAATTGATTTTGGTGACCTCTTAGAAGTATATTGGAGCATTAGTAGGAATGTAACACTGTGAATTTCCTTTCTAAAAATAAAAGTGTTAGAAATAAGTTGACAATAAAAGAAAAAATCTTCTCTTTCTATTCAAAAAGAAAAGAAAAAGAAAAAGAAAAGTTAGTGAAAATAAGCCAGAGAAGAAAAAGAAAAAGAAATAGCTTATAGCACAGGAAAGGAAAGAAAGAAAAAGGTTGAAGAAAAGGTAGTAGATCCTTGAAAAAAGTGTCAATGCACTTTATGTTCTTTTATGCTTCAAGAGGTTATTAATTTGTTTTCTTGGTTTAGCCATTTGAATATTCCCTTTCTTTCTTTAGGCGTAATTGCATTTTTCGTCCCTCAACTTTGTCAATTGTACGATTTTGATCCCTCAAAAATTTCAATTGCACTTTTCGTCTCTCAACTTTTTCAATTATTCGATTTTGGTCCCTCAAAAATTTTAATTGTACTTTTCATCCCTCAACTTTGTGAAATTGTGCAATGAAACCCTTTATTTTGGTCCCTAGAAGGACTAATTTTGCACAATTTCTAAAAGTTGAGGGATGAAAAGTGCAATTACAATTTTTGAGGGACAAAAATCGCACAACTGAAAAAGTTGAGGGACGAAAAGTGCAATTAAAATTTTTGAGAGATCAAAATCGCATAGTTGAAAAAGTTGAAGGACGAAAAATGCAATTAAGCCCTTTCTTTACCTCAGCCATCATCAATGCGTTGACCCCATTACAACCCTTGAAAAACCCCTTCCTTCTTCGGCATGCATATGGATCGTATTGTGGAGATTTAATCAATGGACAAGCCTAAGGTAATGTATTTATTTGAGAAATCTTGAGTGCTTTAAATGTCTTTGCCCAATACACTGTGTGAATAGAGTGACCTTTGGTCTTTTGAAAAGTTTGATTTCAAGGAATTTAAAAATTGTAATTGGGTAATCTCTTGACTTTCTTTTGAAAATTATACTTGTTTGACTATCTTTGCAATTTTGAAAAATCTATTTGTTCTCGGTTCCCCTGATTTAAGTCTGAAACTTCTTTTGAAAATTATTTTAAGCCAGATAATTGCTTGAGGACAAGCAATGCTTAAGTGTGGGAAGTTTGATAAACCTCAACTCTGTGTATTTTATAGGGAGTATTTGGGTTGAATTTCAATGCATTTCATGTTAATTATTATCGTATTTCACCCTTTTTACTTAAGTTCTAATAGAATTGATGTTTAGAGGCAGTTTGATGAACTTATGAAGAAAAGTGAAGGTTTTAAAGCTAAAATGGGCAGAATACTGAAGTTTTGAGGTTGAGCACGGCCGTGCCATGCTTGAGCACGCCCGTGTAAGCCCTCCAAGTCATTCATCCAAACAAAGCCTTATAAAAAGACTTACAGTTGACCTCTGAAGATTTAGCACGGCCGTGCCAAACAGCAGCACACCCGTGACAAAATGAAGAAAGGCCTGACTCAAAAAAGCAAGGCTTGACAGAAGCAAGCACGGTCTCAATCGCGAAGTGCACGACCATGCAAGAAGAAGAGCACGCCCGTGCTGTAGCCCGTGCACTAGAACGCTGATTTACGAAGTTGGTACGCCCTTGCATATTTGAGCACAGCCTGACATAGTGAAGAGCACGGCCGTGCTGATTTGTAGCACGCTCGTGTTGGGCGGCACAGAAGACCAAATTTAGGGCCCTATTCTCATATTTTGTTATAAATAGAGGCCCTCTCTGCCATTCTTAGCCATCCAATCTTCTCTTTGATCCTTCTTATCTTTTATTCTTTGAGTACTATACTTTTCATTTTCTAGATTATAGTTTTGTGGTTTTGATTTTTTAGAGTAGGATTGGCACCTAAAGGTTAAGTTGGAGACCACTTCTCCCTCTTGAATTCTTCCGGATGCGTTTCCCTTTGTTTACTTTGGTTTTCTCTATTACTATGAGTAGCTAAATTCACCACTAAAGTTGTGGTGGATCTTGTGTTAGCAGAAACCCCTTTTGCTATGTCTTAGCTTTAATTCGAATTTTTTTGGTTTCGAAGTTACTAGCTGATTAGATTTATCTTATTGCTCTTCATTCCATGGTTAGGATTAGCTACCTTTTGCATGCTCTTAATCAATTGGTTGATATTTTGGCTATCAAGCCCAATTAAATTCGTAGATCTACAGGATAAACGAGGATAATTAATTGACTAGCAACCTTACTGCAATTGTTAGCTTCATGTTATTTAAACTTCTCAGTTCTTTATGCTTTCCATGTCGTTCTCAAATGCTGCTTGACAAACAGTAAGTCCATTCGAGGAAAAGAATATTATTGATTGACAACACGAGATAGTAATAGTTAGAGGGACCAGTAATCAGAGAAGGGAATATTGAAACCAGATAGAACTAGGATTTGAGGGGTATTGAAAGCACAAGTGAAACCACGACTCTAGGCTATTTTACTCTTGATCTCCTAACTCTCTCTTTATCTCTTTGCTATCTTTTGTTACTGCTATATCCTCATATTTATACTATTATGTATTTTGTTAAGTCTGAATAGCATAACGATTTCGCTATTCCAGTACTTGCTTTATCACCATTATATCACAATTAATCTCTTGGGTACGATATCTGAACTTCCGTCCTATATTACTTCTGCGACAGGGTATACTAACCTTAAGTGTGTTTTGAACGCAATAATATACATACACCAATATTACATTGGAATAAAACTAAACAACTAAAACATAAATCCTAACTACTAACAGAGATCTCCACGGGATCACTCCTCGATAGCATGCTCACCGTCCCCTGCACACACAACATCATATGCACAAGAACAACAAAAGGGAGGGGTAAGAAACAAAATCATAAATATATATAATTGGCGAAGGAATAATTATTAAAATGACATACAACATACATCAATCAGCAGGTCGTAATAACATATATATCATGATATGTATGTCCATGCAAGTGCAACCCTACTACTCGATACACATGTGGCCAACAACACTAACTCTAGAAAGGTGAAAGGGTGTGCATATCCAGTTATCAACTTGGACGACTCACCATACCAGATGGCCTCCACCGAATACTCTCACTAGTCCTGATAACGTACTGTGGCTAGTCAGGGTACTCAGGCTTAGTTGAGTGGTCACTTCGGCAATACATAGCTAGCCCATTCCACATAGAACTTCCACACCCGACTCTACCCTTAAGGTCGGGATAACACCCATCGTGGCCTCCATAGTCTTGATTCATCGTTTGCTTTCCTCCCAACATATCAACTTTAATGTATGATGCGTGCAATGCTCATCAAGATGCAAACACATGCCAACCATCCACCACCATAATCAATCACATTGTTTATTCACTATGACCATCCACAATGATCATCAACAACATCACTAATGATAACCCATGGTTACCATTGTTAACAACATCTTCGTTATTATCTTTATTATTTTGTGACGTTCTTCTCTAATTTATTCTATTTTAAAGCATGAGGTTACATCCTAATGTTAAGTAAGGTCAAAGATCAAGTATTATTAAGTGTCTAAGGGTAACCTAAAGTCCTTAGATCATACCAAGCCTACCTAACACTATCCATCAAGTATAAAGGTGTAAAAACTGCTTCCGAATGCGTGAGAATCGATTTCCTAAATCAGGAATCGATTTTCACAGAGCACAAATTGTTTTCCAATCTCTGAAAATCGATTCCCAGGTGCTCAAATGGATTTCCATATTATGCAAATCGATTCCACGGTGTTTAGTCGTGCAAAAACGACTATTCTGCACTCCGGGTTTATTCTAAGTTCCCTAATTTATATATCATTTGAGCCTAAGCTATTTTTCACCATTTTGATTAGCTTAACACTCAGAAATCATAGCCTAAGTGTTCTTGAACTGATCCTTGAGTCATCAATCTCATCTCGCATATCTATTATCACCCTATAACTATGTTCTTATAGCATAAGGTTAACCAAAACATCATATCATGGCATCAACAACATATTCATCATTTTCAACTCATCAACAATAACATGAATCATGAAATCGGAATCATAAGCATGTTATAACATCAACTTGTTCACCAATTAATACTCATATAGCAAGAAAACACCTTAACAACATTCATAGGCATACACAAGCATACATAGTGGTTATGGGTTAACCTCTTCATCTTAATTTACCCCAAAACCCACATGTTCATGACTAATTTCTCCCCCATACTTTGTATAATGATTCACAGCCTAAGGGAAAAATAAGCAAAGGTCCGGTCACTGTTCCTCCTTACGGGTTCAACCCTTGATCACGATCGCAACACTGGAAGACAAATTCGATCTTTAAACCAAGGATTGAAAGAGGAATTAACTCTTGGATTCGCTACTCACCTTGATCACCAACTCAATAGGTCAACTCTAAACAGCAGGGACAAACTAGTTATGCAAGAGCGATTTTTCAAACTCTCTAATACTAATTGAACAGTATTTATGAGTTTGTATTTTATTGGAGGGTCTAGAGAGGGAAATAAAATAATATGAGACCATATTCATGCTCAACGCTATCGTACGAAGCTACGATTAAATTTTGAGCTAAAAACTCAGACGGAGCTCAGTCTGCGTTTTTCCACTGACAGTAGATTTTGCTGCTCAGGAGACCCCATTTTGACCCATGAACGAGACAGTAAGTCTTAGAATTGAATTTCCTACGTTTTCGTTAAATTTGAAAAAAATCACTTCCTGACCATCGCTCAAGCGAAATCTTCAATCGGGTGAAGAACGGAACTGCATACGGATTTATCGGGACCCGCTAACGGATAATTTTGATGTCACATCAAGTCACATCACATGGGAAAGCGTGCCAGAGTTATCATGACGTTTGAAAATATTTGGACGCGAAATGGCCAAAATACCCCTAACCTTTTCTTAAATGACATTTTAGTCCTTGAAGGAAAAGACTAAAATGCCCTTAAGTGACCCACTTTTGGGACATTTCAGCCCCTTATCCCACGCACAAGACCAGCCCAAAGAGAGCTTCTTCACTTCACTTTCACACTTCATCTTCTTCCTTAAGCCATTCCACCATTTTCTTAAGAGAAAAAGCTTGAATCCTTGAGAGAAAAGTGTGATTCTTGATCAATCTTCATCATTCAATAGGTAAGATCACTCGTATGATCTCTAAGCTTCATGAATCTCTTCCTATTTCATGATTTAAGAACTTGATTTCTTGTGTTCCAACTTCAAGTTCCAAATTTCAAAAATTCATAGAAAATTGTAGAATAATCATTTTAATGGGAAACCAATTTCTCTGAGCTAGCTTCATCACCTTCTATCTCTATCCAAGAGTATATGATCAAACTCTCATCCTAGCCTAATTTATTTGAAAGGGCCGAACCCTAAGATTTGGGGGAAATGATGGATTTTTCCAATTTTTGATTTTAAACACTTGATTCCATCCTTTCCTTTCCTTTGATCCTTAAATCCAAGTGATTGGAAAACCAAATCAATTCCTAGCCATTTTTCTTCTTGATGGCCGAGACCTAGAGTGTGATGAGCCATGGGTTATGTTTCAAATTTTTGAGTGATAGAACTTGATTTAGTGTTAAGTATGCTTAATAATCCTTCATCCAAAAGATTGGAACCAATTGAAACCCCTAGCCCATTTTTCATACCCTATGGCCGAACCTAGCCTCTAAGGGATTAGGGAAATTTGTGTTGTTAGTTATTGATGTTTGGACTGGTATTGTATTTGTAGTTGTTATGGGTAATTGGACGAGAAACCGGGCGACTTTCAGATCGGTTGGGCAACTTTCCACTAATCGGGAAACTTCAAGAAGTAGGGGGAGATTAGCTCCAATAAGTTTGATAGCCTCATAAGGTTGGTTGTGGTATGATTGTGATGATGTATATGTGAAAATTTGTTGGTAAGTGCGTGATTGAATATTAAGATGTGAATTGTGGTGTTATTACCTTGAATGAAATATTTGATATGGAAATATAAGTTATGGCGTTTTTGCCTTGGATTGAACATATGTATGATGATGATTTGAGTTTGAATGGATTTATGTTGTGTATGTACTTGATTTGCTTGATGGAGTTTATGCTTGGATGAGATGATGTTGAATCGAGATTTGATGTGTGTGTGTGTCTATATATATATATATATATATATATATATATATATATATATATATATATATATATACTTATATCCTGGACTGGTTAAGAGCATAGCACTGTCTATGACTCGAATAATGAAGATTAAGCTAACTAAAAGTCTTAATCAACAATTTGAAAATGTTTTGATTTAAGGAATGAAAAGCTTCTAAGCTAAATGATATAATGGCCAATTTTACTAAAAAGCCACTAAGTTAATACTTAAGATGATTTCGAATAAGACTTAGGAAGTCAAGAGTTGGTGAGGAAAATAGTGAAAAGTTGCTTTATCATTATTTTCTAAACATGTACAAAGAAAGAAAACCTTGAGAAAAACCTAGTTGTCAAAGAAAGAACCTTCTGAAAGTATTTGATGTTCCGAAAATGAAAAATGTCTCTTCATGAAAGTTTGCTCCGATAACAATCTTTAGAAAAATGGTTTGAAACGATGGAACCTTTAGAAAAGGCATTTTAAGCCAAAATCCTTTGAAAAATGAATCTTTGAAACTTAAGCCTTTGAGAATGATTTGTAAAGAATTTTTTTTGTGGAAAATAAGTTTTAGAGTGAAAATGAGTTTGGTTTATACCGAAGAGAATCTAAGTTTTGTTTTTGAGATTTGAACTACGAAAATGAATTTGATGAAAACTGGTGATTACCCTTTCATGCATATGAAGCACATGAACCTAGTGACCAAGACGTCGGGCTAGTGTTTTGTGAATTGAGGACTCGGACTACATGTCTTGTGTTTTGAAAAAGAACGGACTTAGTGTCCTATATGCGAGTCTAGTGTCCGCGACGTCGGCCTAGTACATCGTGGGTTGAGCACTCGGACTACGTGTCCTGTGTTTTGAAAAAGAACGGACTTAGTGTCCTATATGCGAGTCTAGTGTCTGCGACGTCAGCCTAGTACTTCGCGAATTAAGAACTTGGACTTCGTGTCCTGAAATTTGAATTGAACGGGTTATATGTCCTTTAAAATGAGTCATAAGTTGTGTGCCTTACAGAAAAAGAAAGAATGAACGAAAAGAAAGAATAGAAAACCTCCTGCATATATGCATGAGTCGGTCGACGTACCATACGAACCGAGCTACAATTCAAGTGGTTGAGAATATGAGCTAGTTAAGATCACTAGGTCTATAAGGGCATCTTGTGTTCGAAACTCCACAAGTGGCCAGAGGCATTGCAACCCCGTGCCGTGGTAAATCGGCTGCCTAACACGGATGAACTCAATTAGAGACTGGACTATTCATGATATGGTTGGACGTGGTACCCCGGAACAATTAGAGCTCGAACCTAAATTGAGAGGTCTACTCATGAGAACAATTGTGTTATGGGAGTATTTGCGGCCTATCGCTCGATGAAGGGAAGTAGGAATCTCCGGAGTACATGAATTAGAGAGTCGAATTGCAGTCTCATGCATTCATTTGACTTATCTTGATGAATGAGTATGATATTTTGAAAGTGAAGTTATCCCATTATGATATTATGTTGATTATTGATACTTTATCGCATGACTGTGTTTATGCCTAGGTTATATGTTGCTTTACTTGTATGGCTATTACGATAAACTTGTGAACGAGTATCTCACCCTTGCCTGTACATATTGGACACCCTGTTGTGTTTTTTGAACACATGTACAGATATTTTCCAACGGTCCTCTGGGTCGCTGTGGGACCCTGTAGCTGCGTTTCCTTGGTGTTGACGACGAAGACGGGTGGACTGTTGATGACAAGGCCCAGTATCATTGGGACGATGCATGCTAGGTAGTATGCTTTATTGTTCTTAGAATCTGTATTAGACCAGCTCTTAGGATTTTGATATTTAAAGTCAGGTCCTTTGACCGTGACTCAGTATGATGTGTATTAAGAGACTAAAGTGATGTATGCCTTAAGGCAAAGTTGAATGAGTTTTATAGATGATGAGTTTTAGTTTGTTTCTCTATTGTGGTTAAAGGTTTAAATTGGTACTAGATTTCCACAAAAAGTCTAATGAGTATTTTCGAAAAGGTATTAACTAACCAAAAAAGAGAATTTGGGTTACGAGCTATGACACTGAGAAGGGGTGTTAGAACACCAAAACAGGATTTGTGTTTTGGGTTTTCTAGAGGAAGAGATCAGTGAGAGGTCTTAGAGATGATCGGAGGCAACTAGTGAGTCTATGAGAGCGTAAAACTAGGTTTTAGGTCACATGTTACGTATATATAACTGTTAGGGACGTTTTAGGATGAATGAGCCATACACAGTAAAGCCTGATAGCATAAACAGGTTCAAAACGCGCACAAAGGTGCTAACACATGTGGGAATTGATATCATAAAGGTGGAAATCGATTCCTCTATTATAAAATTGATTTCCCAAATCGATTTGGCCCTTGGAAGTCAATTTTCACAAGCTGAAATCGATTTCCTTCAGCTAGAAATCGATTTTCCAAATCTATCTCCCTTCCAGAATGTGTTTTTGACTTTTTCTTGGTATCAAAGACCCTTCTAAAGGTTATTCTACCCAAACTATGTACTGAGACATCAAAACAAGCATAAACAAACATAGATAACATTTATTAATAAGGATTAACACATAAAATCATAAAGATTAAAAGCAGGGTATTACAAATTGGAACTCACAGAACATGAAGATAGACATGAAAGGTGAGATTGATAGTCCATTAGGTTAGCCAATGGACAATTGGGCTTGATTTGAGTGGTTAGACTTTAATTTGTGAAATTTCCAGAACTGAGAATCATATCGCGGCGTTGAGGACGCATGTGCTCCGTTGTGCACGCCCGTGCACCTGGAGAACAACCTCAAGTACAGTCGTGCTTAGGTAGTACACGGCCGTGCATCTGAATCACCAAATGGGCATGCCCATGCTCAGAACCTGCACGCCCATGCAACTTTTTCGATGCCATCCCGTGCTCAGGCAAGCACGCCCACGCTTCGTTATGCAAGGCTGTGCTTAATGATGTATGAGACGACCCATTGTCCCATTAAAGAACCTAAGATATTAACTAACCTTAACCGTATTATAAACGTTTACGCGCTTTATAAAAGTAACGAAGCGAAGTAGAAACAAAACTAAACTAAAGCACGTATGCATCAGAGTCAAACACAACTAAGAAACATAAAATATATATGCACATGCATGAGTTGCCCCATCAGTAGGGCTACAATAATAATATATACATACGGAGTACATCAAAATAGACCACAAACAAAAGTACATCAAAGATAATAGAAAAACTCCCAGATTAACAACACTCACCACCACACTTAAAATACATCAAAATCCTCACATCACACTACTAACACAGATGCACTCGCGGGATCACGCCATCAGCGACGCGGATGCCCTGAGCTACCATATCCCTCACCATAAGTGTGCTTATAAACCCGCAATGGCACATACTCTTATGAGGAACTAGATACGATGACCTTCCGTCGTCTATAAGTCCTAAGGTACTACTCAGTCCTTCGCCTATGTCTGCATAGCACAAAACCTCGACGGCTGGTGACATATGAAGACGTTGGCTCCGCCCACATGTTCTCTCGCACTGGTGGTCTCAGCAGATACCACATCTCTGTTAAGGGTAGGTGCTACACAACTCGATATGGCTCGATGATGTCTTCGAAGTGTGTAGCACAGTTCCTAAACCGTATATTGATGGGATCAGTATAAACAGTCAGGAACGTGGCAGGGTCAACCTGCCATCCTCGATCATCATGGTAGATGATCTGTATGTCTCCCAACACCGCGTCCTCGGTGTCGTCGTCATAAAAGGGTGCTGCCTCCAGTCCATCACCCTCTAGTTGCTCGTCGTCTGCTCGTTGAAGAGAGATAAACATACACAAAAGAGATATAGGGAGATACGAAACATGTACATCATCAAGTATCGGAGAGGGGCAATAGTATAGCATATACACATGTGGCGCACATCACATAGAAAACATGCAACACTCAAACAATCATCTCTCGAGTTATATATCACATCCATCTCAAAGATTATTCTCTCAGATCAATCCTCAACGAGGGATACTAATCCCCATATGCATGTCGACCGATTTCATCACATTCCCAATTGGACATCGCCATCGGGACAAATACATCACATCATTTCATATCGTCCGCAATTGGATATCCTGCTTTGGAACTAGTGGTACACGTCTCGTCCCGATTTGGACATCCCCCATTGGGACATGTGGAACTCATATCATCACATTTCACATAACGTCCCTAATTGGACATGCCGCTTTGGGACAGGTGGTACATGTCACGTCTGCATTTGGACATCCCCCATTGGGACAAGATAAAGCATCATGCTATGATATGTAGCAAACATCCACCATAGGCTTATACTGGAACCTCCCTCCTAAGCACTCGGCCACAGCCCCGATGCATTGCATCCACATCAACATCATCATGATGCCTTGCGTCCACGAGCCACAGCTCCACAGTCAGAACTACGATGGTATCAACCCTCACAACATACAAACCTCATCATACTCTCATCAACAGTCCAACTAATCATAAGATAACAACATCATAGCAATAGGCATGCCAACATATACATCGTCATATAGACAGATAAACAGGTAGTTACATAGGCAATTTAGCATGCGTATCACATCAACCTCAACAACAACATCGTCTAGCCTAGGGTATCGTCATAGCGGTGATAGCCCCAACGATACCTATACCTAGGGTTTAGGTACTTTGTTACGGGCTCAACCTCTAGTAGGGTTAAAGGTTCCCCTACATATGTATACATTCTACACTATGCTTGCCTTCCCGAAGATAACAGTTCTTTCTCTCCACTTGACGATTTACATAAGCACGAACGCGAACACTTATAACAACACCAGCACAGCCACCATGCAACTCTCCTCACCACCACCACACAACTGCAACTGCCTCTTCCACAACGAGCACCATCGTAACCTCGAACTTTGCCCTAATCACAGGAACAACGTGTAACAAAAATCGTTAACCCTAGGGCAATACCAAAACCAAGAGAGAAAGGGAAAAGCTCGAAGAACACGAAGAACGTTGAGGCCGACGTGTTAGAGATTCGATCTTACCTTCGAGAAATCGAGAAATCAATTAGTGAAACTCATAGTACTCGAAGCCCTGATCGTAGTGTTGAAGTTAGAATCATGATCCGACGCCTCGATCTTTCCCGGGATCAATTTCCCTCTCTGAAACCTTTGGAGCCTCTCTCACTAACTCTCTGGACTTGAGTTTTTTCTGAATTTTCGTCCGAATGAAAAGAAAAGAGAAAGATGTAGTGGTGCTGCCAGACTGCCAACGCTCAAGTGTAACACCCCCTTGATGCAATGTCTCAAACTCGATGTGGAAAACATAAACAAATAAAAGCGCTGGTTGCCTTCGAAAAATACTTAAAGTAAATAACTATGTTCGAAAATGTGGGTCTAAAAATTTTCTTCACTCTATAATAATTAAAGTACAGGAAAGATGGAATAAACCACGTAACATACACAATAATAAACATCCATAACGAAAATAAACATAGGGGTGTTAATGCCGGAGCATACAAGTTTTCTAGAAATAGAATTTAGATTAGTATTAGAAATCCTGGTCTACTATCATAAGGTACAGACTTTAAAAATATTAGGTCGACATAAATACAGCAGATAAGATACAACTGCTTCAAAAAAGCAAGACTCTATTGCTGGTCGGGCTAAAAGTAGCCATTGGGGAAAACCCCAAAGTCAACTTCGATTTCCGGAGGATTTCAGAGGGATCCTCCTTCTCTTCATCTTCATTGGAGTCCTAATCAGAGTCCTCAAGTGTCCAAGGGGACCTCTGGGCAGCATCTGTACATATATCCAAAAACACAACAGGGTGTCCAACATGTACAGGCAAAGGTGAGATACTCATTTAATAAGTTTATCGCGATAGTCATACAAGCGACAAACAAAACATACATCCACATATAAATACAGTTACAATATTATATATCCATATAACATAATATCTCAAACATCATCATGAGTTATATTAATGCGTGGGACTTCAATATCATCTTTATAGTTCATGTTCTCCGGAGATTCCTAACTTCCCTTCATCGAGTGATAGGCCATGAATACTCCCATAATACAATTGTTCTCATGATTTGGCCTCTCAATTTAGGTCCGAACTCCAATTTTTCAAGGGTATCACGTCTCAACCATATCATGAGTAGTCCAGTCTCTGATTGAGTTCATCCGTGTTTCGTAGCTGATTACCACAGCATGGGGTTGCGATGCCTCGGCCTCTTGTGGAGTTTCGAACACAGGATGCCCCTATAGACCTAGTGGTCTTAACTGGCTCATATTCTCAATCATAATGGATTGTTACTCGATTTTGTGGACGTCTGCCGATTTATGTTTGTACACAGAAGGTTTTCTGTTTTCTTTTTCGTTCATTCATTCTTGTCGAGGCATACAGCTCATGACTCATCTTAAAGGAAATTTTTGCCTATTCATTCAAAACATAGAACACATAGTCCGAGTGCTTAACTTACAAAACACCAGCTCGACATCTTGGTCACTAGGTTTGCAGACTTCACAAAGTGAAAGGGTAATCACCATTTTTTTTCTTCTGGGTCTTATTTTCGTATATAATACTTGGAAAACAAAACTCAACTTCCTTAGCATGATCTAAAAGCATTTCCTCAAAAGAAACCATTTTCAAGGAATCTCTTGTCTTTGTGAAGTTACTTTCTGAAGCTAAAACCTCGAATTCATTTTCTAAAGGATTTTGATTTTTGAAGAGTCTTTTCTAAATGTTTCGTCATTTGAAAACATGTTTCTAAATATTTTCATTTGATTGAACTTTTATAAAATGTGACTTGTCTTTTGAAACGATCTATCATTTTAAAAAAAAGAGTTCTTTCCTTGATAAGACAAAAATATTCTCAAGATTTTCCTTTGATCCCAAAACACATTTTAAACTTTGATTTAGGCTTTTAAGCGCTTTAATCTTCATTATCAAGTTATAGCCGATGCTATGCTCTCAACCACAGTTTAATCCTTCATAACAAATCACAACTAAAAGTTAATAAAATCAAACAAAACTCACCCAACCAATCTAGGTTAGGGTTCAGCCATCTTATAGAAAAAAAGGCTAGGGATTTCATTTTGCTTCAATCTCTTGGATTCAAATACATATGGTAATAGAAAGATGAAATCCATCGTCACTTTCTACAAATTGAAGCAAAATTCCTCTACCCTCACAAGGTAGGGTTTCGTCCATATGAAGGAAAAAGGGGAGAAATTTTCTTTTCGCTTCATGCTTCTAGATGATCAACCTATGCATCATGATGAGTTCATAGAAATTGGTTTCATGATCATAGGATTTTTCTATGGTTTTCTAGAGATTTTTGAACATTGAACTTAGAAAATCATGTTGATCATGGCTTGAAAACAAGAGATGAGTGAAGAACATGAAGCTCATGGATCAAAGAGAGTAGTCATACCTCTTGGATGATGAACACTTGCAAGAAATCAAACATTTTCTTCACAAATTGGCTATGGTTTTCACTTTGAGAAATGAAGAAAATTGAGAGAAAAGATGAAGGTTGTGTAGAATGAGTGGATTGGCCATGTTTGGGGGGCTTTGGGGCATGAATCATAAGGGGACAAGAAGGTCTAAGTTTGTTCATTTTAGGGACAAAAGAGTAATTTCACGTAGGGACAAAATTGGAATTTCTAGAAAAGGTTAAGGGCATAATGGTCCTTTCACGTCCAAAGTCACAAAATATCTAGATATTTTGTTGGAAGTAATGATGATGGGTGATGAGTCATGTGGCACCAGCATAGTTCCATCAGTTCCTAAGGGCAAAAGAGTCATTTCACCTAGGGACAAAAATGGAATTAAAACTAAAGGTCAAGGGCAATATAGTCATTTCACTTCCTTGTCATCATGACTTTGGGTGAGTCACTGACACGTCTTCCTAGGTGAGTTGACCTGATGTGACTTCAAGTTTATTCGTTAGAGGGTCCCGGTAAATCCGTATTCTGCTCCGTTAATTACCCGATTTAAGATTTCGCCCGTATAACTAATATTATTTCACTTTTTGGTGAAAATTTCAAAATTACCGTAGTTGTTGGAAATTCAATTTAAAACCTAATTATTTCATTCACGAGTCAAAATTAGGTTTTCTGATCAGTAAAATCTTACTGTCAGTGAAAACACAGATCGAGTTCTGTCTGAATTTTCAGCCCAAAATTTAACTGTAACTCTCTACGATAACGTAGAGTATAACTATGAGCTTGTTTTATTTAAATTCATTTTCTAAAACCTCGTATAAAATATAAACTCATTTATATAGCTTACTGACCTTAGAAAGCATGAAAAATCGGGGTGTTACATTACTACCCCTCTAAAAATAAAATTCGTCCTCGAAATTACTTACCTGGAAAAAGATCAGGATGTTGTAATCTCATCTTGTCCTCCAGTTCCCACGTTGTGTCTCCAGTCGCTTCGTTCCAAACAACCATGACTAAGGAGATTTGTTTGCCCCTGAGTTGCTTGATCCTCTTATCATCGATTCATACAGGTGATGTCTCATAAGACAAGTTTTCTTGTAATTGTACTACATCGGGTTCGATTACATGGGAAGAATCAGGAATATACTTCCTAAGTTGTGAGACATGGAAAACATTATGAATATTGCAGAGAAAAGGGGGTAAGGCAATCTGGTAAGCTACTAGACCAATACGATGAAAAATCTGGTAAGGTCCAATGAATTTGGGGGTGAGTTTTCTGGACTTTATAGCTCTACCTACCCAAGTCGTGGGTGTGACTCTCAGGAACACATGTTCACCTTGTTGAAATTCGAGAGGTTGCCTCCGTCTATCGGAGTAGCTCTTCTGTTTGCTCTGTGCTATCTTCATCTTTTCACGGATTTGCGTAATCTTTTTCATTGTCTGTTGCACAAGTTCGGGGTCCAAAATCATACTCTCTCCATCCTGGTACCAACACAACGTTGTCTGACACTTTCGTCCATACAGAGCCTCATAGGGTGCCGTCCCTATACTAGAATGAAAATTGTTGTTGTAACTGAACTCGATAAGAGGCAAAAGATCATCCCAACTCCCACTATGGTCTAGAACACAAGCCCTCACCAAATCTTCCAAAGATTATATCATTCTCTCCGTCTGTCCATCCGTTTGAGGGTGGTATGCTGAACTCAATCTCAACTTTGTTCCTAACGATTGATGTAGACTTTGCCAAAAATATGAAGTAAACTTTGGGTCTCTATCTGAAACAATACTTGACGGTACCCCGTGTAGTCTGATCAATTCCCTGATATACAGCACGGTTAACTTCTCCACCATGTAGTTGATCTTAACAGGTAAGAAGTGTGCTGACTTCGTTAGTCTATCAACGATCACCCAAATCGAATCAAAACTCTTAGAAGTCCTTGGTAAACCTGCCACAAAATCCATTGAGATGCTCTCCCATTTCCATTCGGGCACATCCAAGGATTGAAGCATTCCACCAGGTCGTTGATGCTCTACTTTTGCTTTCTGACAAGTCAGACATGATACTACATACTCGGCCACTTGCTTCTTCATTCCTGGCCGCCAAAGCCTCTGTTTCAGATCATGATACCTTTTGGTTGATCCAAGGTGAATACTCAACTTGCTCTTATGTGCTTCCTCCAGAATCATTTTCCTCATCTCTGGGTTACTAGGTACACAAACACGTCCATTGTATCTCAAGATGTCATCTGTTCCCAAACTGAACTCTGCAGCCTTTTCTTATCCAAATAACTCATTTTTCTCTGTAAGGTACTCATCAATTGCTTGTTGTCCTCGAATCGTTTCCATCAGTTCATTGGACACCTTGATCATCCCAAACTAATATGCTCCTTATTCACTTCCATAACTAGATTGAGATCACGAAACTGTTCAATCAACTCTAACTCTTTAACCATCATTACAGAGATATGCAGGGTCTTCCGACTCAAAGCTTCTGCGACGACATTTGCTTTTCCAAGGTGGTACAGCAAAGTGAAATCATAGTCCTTGAGAAACTCCATCCATCGTCTCTATCTCATGTTAAGCTCTTTTTGGTCGAACAGGTATTTCAAACTCTTGTGGTCACTAAAGACATCAAACTTAGATCCATACAAGTAGTGCCTCCAGATCCTTAGTGCAAAAACCACAACGGCTAACTCTTGGTCGTGTATTGGGTAATTCCTCTCATGAGTTTTCAACTGACGCGAAGCATAGGCTACAACCTTCTAATGTTGCATAAGTACACATCCTAAACTGTGATGTGAAGCATCACAGTACACTTCATATGGGTCGTCTGGTTTGGGTAACACTAACACTGGTGAGGTTGTCAAATGTTCCTTCATCTTCTGGAAACTTTCCTCACATTTCTCAGTCCAAACGAAAGGTTGGTCCTTCCTCTTAAGTTGAGTCATCGACATAACAATCTTGGAGAATCCTTCGATGAATCTTCTGTAATAACCAGCCAAACCAATGAAACTACGGATTTCTGTCATAGTCTTGGGTCTTTCCCACAAAAGTACTGCTTCTACTTTCGTAGGGTCAACGGCGATTCCTTCATTCGTAATCACGTGCCCTAACAACTTTACTTCATCCAGCCAAAACTCACACTTAGACAGCTTTGCGTACAACTTCTCCTCATGAAGGATCTGTAAAACTCGTCGCAGGTGTTCCTCATGCTCCTCATGACTTTTAGAGTAGATGAGAATATCATCAATGAACACGACAACGAACTTATCTAGGAACGGGCGAAAAATCCGGTTCATATAGTCCATGAAGATAGCAGGTGCATTCGTCACTCCAAAAGGCATCACGAGGTACTTGTAACATCCCAGTTTTCTGAAACCCTAATTGAGATAGATGGCCTAATTGAGTATTTATATGTTTGTTGATAATTATTATCATAGCTTGAAAATATGTTTAGATAATATGTTAAAAGTAGGGATGAATTGGATGAGAGAAGGATGAAGGACAAAGGATCAGTAGTAGAACGCTCAAGCGTGGACAAATAGGATGCTCAAGCATGCTAACGCTCTAGCGTGGAGAGTTTGGACACTCAAGCGTGGACCTTCAGACCAGTTGACTGGCAGTGATGGGACGTAAAGTGACACGTGTCGATTACACGTCGCGGCTGGCACGTGATGGGCGGTGCCTTAGCGGTGAGGAAACGTCAAGGTTCAAGCGTTGACGAAGCCAACGCTCAAGCGTTGGAATGCTAAAGTGTGGAGTTCCAGAATGCTAAAGCGTTGTCAGCAAAGTTTTACCTCTATAAATAGCCTTCATTTTCACTATGGGAGGGTTTTCCATTTTACTAAAACTGAGAGCTCGAGATCAGAGAGAGAGCAGAGTTGAGATTCAAAGTTCTTAATCAAGTTTCATTCCGTTCATCGATCCGATTCCAGTTCCGATCATGTTTTCGTGATCAGCGCGACTCCTACTCCAATTCTACCGGTATGCTTTTGTGATTCAATGAGGGTAAGCCGAGGTTCCATATCTACCTACATAGTACCTATACAATGTTCTCTTTTGGTTTAAGCTTCCATATCTATCTACATAGTACCTACATGTTATTTCCGTGATTAGGGCAAGTTTGGAAGTTGCGTGCGGAACCCTTTTGGAGCAAGTGACCACGGCTGTGAAGGCAAGGAGAGGAGTAAGAAGTGCTCCTTGTGTTCGTGATTATCACCACTTTTTCTATTAGGTGGGGATAAAGAGTTGCACACGTCAGGGAGGTAAGAGTAATCCATATAGCTGTATTGTATGTTTTGTGTGTGTAGGGGAACCCTAAACCCTACGTGAGGTTGAGCCCTGACAAAGTACCTAAACCCTAGGTTTAGTCTACTTTGGGCTATCACTGTTATATTTGATACCCTAAGTTAGCAGATTTGTGATGCATGATAATATGTGCTATGTGTTGATATATGCGTACCTGCTATTTATGATATTTGATATTTGCAAGAGATGCATGATGTGTTGATGATAATGGCATGTTGGTATGTATGTTGTTTACTGCTTTATGGAGCATGTTGATAATTGATGAACTGTTGCACTATATCTGGAAATGCGTGTATGGATGAAACATGGAGGTTTAAAATGATTAGGGCTTTGACCCAGTTGTGGACGTTTGAACTGATAATTGAGATTTGAGGTTATAGTTGGAGCTTGGAGCTCGTAAGGTTATGATGGGAGCTTGGAGCTCATATGTTTACAAGTGGAGCTTGGAGCTCGTATGGTTACAGTGGAGCTTGGAGCTCATATGGTTACCTTCGGTGCTTGGAGCTCATGTTGTTAAGAGCCAGTTTGCATGTGTTACGATATCAGCTCAAGAGAGATGGATGACATGCATAGCATATGCATTTGAGTCCAAGTGGTGAGCCGTATGCTGTGAGGCATAGGAGGTTGATGCACCGAGTGCGGGTGAGGAAAATCGAAGGGTAGATTTGTGTGATCTTGGGGATATACTGGACACAGATGTACCCACATGAGACCGGTATGATAGCGCCTATCGTGTCGTGGCAGTCCTGGTCACGACCTACTATCCTAACTAGACCCTGAGTCTTTCCAATTGTCGATACATCTTCCGAGGAGGCCCAGTTAACCCTCTTTGTCTGGGACAGTTGAGTGGTGATACACTCTTATGGGTCACAACAAGTGGAACGGATTACCGGAACGAACCAACTTGTTGTCCACTATGCAGGCATGATGTTGCCCTTAGTAGGGTGTTTAGTACCGGCCGGTATGCATAGAAAGAGTATGTGTACATCTAGCTACGGAATGACCATAGTGTCATGATATTGAGAGATGGTTGTGTTTGTTGTAGGTTCTGCACTGCATCATCCCTGTCATAGATGTGCTATATATCTTATCTTCCTATTCTTCTTGTATGTTATGCTTTCGATCTGTGAGCAGCCGACGAGTTAGCTGAAGGAGACTATGGACCCGAGGATGCATCCCTTCCTCCAGACAGCACCGGGGATCCCGATGCTGGACGAGCTTGAGATCGTCTACCACGACGAGGAGGGGTGGCAGGTGGACCCCTCTAAGTTTTTGACCGTATACACCGGACCAGTGAGCTTGCTGTTCCTTGGTGGTACTCCACCACGAGCAGACATCATGAGACTGTACAGAGTGGTCCAGTTTCTTCCGTTCCCCGGATATGGCACCCACCTAGGCCATGTGAGCATGATTTTATGTGGGTTGCCCCAGCTTCATCTCACGTGATGAGTCGCAGAGGCTATGTGCTGAGAGGATAGCATCGGAGGTCAGAGCGGTATTTGAGAGCCGCCAGGCGTAGGCGAATCGTTATGTCTAGTTCTTCCTTGGATTATGTGCCCCTGCGGGTTTCTAGGCGAACAAATGGGGAAGGACAGAGTAGCTCTTGACTCACGTCGTGGAGGACGTGACGTCGCCAGTGTGTCTATCGTAGGATGTGAGGTGAGATCTTTAATGTATTTTGAGAGGGGATGGGGAGAGTATGTGAGTTTGAGTGTCAGAGTCCCGTTGATGTTTATGTTATATTTTCGCTTTTAGTATGTATTTCCGTTTGTATATGTACGTAGGCCTACTGATGGGGCCACCATGTATATATATCGGTACTGTATGTGTTTTCGTTTATCCTGCTACATTTACTCTGATGTCGTGCGCTTTTATATCGAATGCATGTTATTGTTGGTTTTAATAAGCGCGAAATCGCTAAGTTATAGTTAACAGTATAAGTGGGTTCTAAAATAATGGGATTTCCTCGAGTGGAACTTGGGGACGTCACAGTACTCATAGTGATCATAACGAGTCCTGAATGTAGTCTTAGGTATATCCTCAGTCTTTACTCTAATCTGGTGGTAACCTGATCGTAGGTCGATCTTTCAAAAGACAACAGCTCCTTTGAGTTGATCCATCAGATCATCTATTCGTGGTAAAGGATACTTGTTCTTGATCGTTACCTTGTTGAGTTGACGGTAATCCACACAGAGTCTTGAACCTCCGTCCTTCTTCCTCACCAACAACACTGGTGCTCCCCATGGGGACACACTCGGCCTCACAAACCGCTTAGACAACAGATCCTCTAGTTCAGCGTTCAGCTTGGCTAACTCTGTAGGTGACATCCTATACAGAGCGATGGAACCGGATCTCGAAACTAAGTCAATCGAAAACTCGATATCTCTCACAGGTGGTAAACCTGGAACATCTTCAGGAAACACTTCCGGAAAATCTTTCACAACAAGCACATTGCTCAAAACAACATCCCTCTCGACTTCTAAACAAGGTAGGAGCATGTATCCCTGAGCTCCTTCTTTCAAGGAAGCTCTTACTTGGTTGGCAGTTAAAAATCCAGAAATCTCAGAATCAGGAAAAACTAAGGTTTTATGTGCACAATCTAAAAGGATATGGTTGGAAGATAACCAATCCATGCCTAGGATCACATCCAATTGGGTCAAAGGAAAACATATCAAATCAACAAGAAATTTCCTATCATGGATAACGATAGGACAACTCAAACATACTGAATTTACAGTAACAGGGTTGGCAGTTATGGTAGTAACAATTAAATCAAACGACAGTGAAGAAACAGGCAAGTTCAAAAGTCTCACACAATCCAAAGAGATAAACGAATATGTAGCACCCGAATCAAATAGTACAATTAAGAGATTACCAGCTATGTTGCAACTACCTTGTATGAGATCGTCTGATTTGGAGGCATCAACACCACTCATGGTGTAAAATCTTCCCCTCGCTGTCGGTCTAGCAGTTCGTACATTGTTGATGACTGGCTCGGACTTTGCTTTAGTGCATTCCCTTGCGAAATATCCTATCTTCCCACATTGGAAACATAGAACTCCTTTCAGTGCGCAGTTCTCAGTCATATTACCTTGTTTCCCACACTTGAAGCATCTCTGGGCTTGTCCTTGATTCTGGTCGTTCCTATTTCCACCACCATAGGCAGAAGCAACAGGGCGATAGAATTGTTGATTCAAATTTCTCACTTGGGTCGGGAATATGGCTTCTTTTGGGGTTGTTTCCCCTTCTGGTTATGGTAATGATTCGGGTTCCTGGACCTAGATAGTCCTCCCACGTTGCTCGTGTTGTCCCTTCCTCTTTTCATCTTCTCAAATTTTCTACACTTCTCCACCAAGGCTTAAAAGTTGCGAATCTCGAGTGGTAACACAGACTCCTTGATCTCGAAAAGCAAGCCTACTTCAAACGTTTCGCACTACCAGTCTTCATCAGTTTAGGCTCGGAAGAAGCGGAAATATTTGGTGAGTGATTCAAACTTCGCCGCATATTCCCCGACGGTCATGTTCCTTTGCTGCAGTCTCAGAAACTCTTGCTCTTTCTTAGTCCTAGCACTCTGGGGAAAGTTATTATCCACAAGCTTGGTGCGAAATATTTCCCAAGTGACCTCATAATTCTGCATCTCCCAAAAGCAGGAAGGTAGCATAGGTCACCTTCACTCCCTCAGGGCAGCGCAGAATAGCAAAGATCTTTTCCAATTCTTGCAGCCATAAATCAGCCTTCTCCGAATCGGAATCCCCATGAAACTGTGGAGGATCATGACGCCGAAAATCAACTAAACCTCTGGCCTCAGCAGCAAGATCAGCTCTCTGTTGATTCTGTTGAGCCATCGTAGCCGTTTATTGGGCAACAGCCGCTACCACATTAGCCAGGGCTTGGATAGCCCGATGTTGTCGTCAGCATTGGTGTCAGTAGTGCCGCGATCGTCACCATCATTGGTGTTGCCACGACCTCCACCACGACCATCTCTAATATTCATGCCTTTCCTACAAGTCAAACCAATCATATCCTAATAAGGAAACATATACACGTGTGTCAACACACATTGCTTCAACAGAGAAACAATTCCACCAAAGTTCAAACAGAGATCACACAACACAAACGTAACAGACCTATTCCCCAAGGATTCCCGAAAGACTTGACCAGCTCTGTTACCACTAATGTAACACCCCCTCGGTGCTACGTCTCAAACTCGATGCGGAAAACATAATCAAATAAAAGCGTTGGTCACTTTCGGAAAATATTTAAAGTAAATAACTACGTTCGAAAATGTGGGTCTAAAATTTTTCTTCACGCTATAATAATTAAAATACATGAAAGATGGGATAAACCACATAACATACACCAATACTAAACATCCATAACGAAAATAAACATAAGGGTATTAATGCCGGAGCATACAAGTTTTCTAGAAATAGAATTTAGACTAGTATTAGAAATCCTGGTCTACTATCACAAGGTACAGACTTTAAAAATACTAGGTTGACATAAATACAGCAGATAAGATACAACTGCTTCAAAAAGGCAAGACTCTATTACTGGTCGGGCTAAAAGTAGCCATTGGGAAAAACCCTAAAGTCAGCTCCGATTTCCCGAAGATTTCGGAGGGATCCTCCTTCTGTTCATCTTCATAGGACTCCATCATTAGAGTCCTCAAGTGTCCGAAGGGACCTCTGGACAGCATCTTTACACATATCCAAAAACATAACAGGGTGTCAAACATGTACAGACAAATGTGAGATACTCATTTCACAAGTTTATCGTGACAGTCACACAAGTGACAAACAAAACATACATCCACATATAAATACAGTTATAGTATCATATATCCATATAACATAATATCTCAAACATCATCCTGAGTTATATTAATGCGTGGGACTTCAATATCATCTTTCTAGTTCATGTTCTGCAGAGATTCCTAACTTCCCTTCGTCGAGTGATAGGCCATGAATACTCCCATAACACAATAGTTCTCATGATTCGGCCTCTCAATTTAGGTCCGAACTCCAATTTTTCTAGGGTATCACGTCTCAACCATATCATGAATAGTCCAGTCTCTGATTGAGTTCATCCGTGTTTGGAAGCCGATTACCACGGCATGGGGTCGTGATGCCTCGGCCTTTTGTGGAGTTTCGAACACAGGATGCCCCTATAGATCTAGTGGTCTTAACTGGCTCATATTCTCAACTACAATGGATAGTTACTTAATTTCGTGGCACGTCTGCCGATTTATGTATGTACAAAGAAGGTTTTCTATTTTCTTTTTCGTTCATTCATTCTTGTTGAGGCACACAGCTCATGACTCGTCTTAAAGGACATTTTTGCCCGTTCATTCAAAACACAAGACACATGGTCAGAGTGCTCAACTCACAAAATACTAGCTCGATGTCTTGATCACTAGGTTTGGAGACTTCACAAAGTGAAAGGGTCATCACCACTTTTTTTCTTCCGGTTCTTATTTTCGTATATAAAACTTGGAAAACAAAACTCAGCTTCCTTAGCATGATCTAAAAGCATTTTCTCAAAAGAAACCATTTTCAAGGAATCTCTTTTCTTTGTAAAGCTACTTTCTGAAGCTAAAACCTCAAATTCATTTTCTGAAGGATTTTGATTTTTGAAGAGTCTTTTCTAAAGGTTTCGTCATTTGAACACATGTTTCTAAATATTTTCATTTCATTGAACTTTTATAAAACGAGACTTTTTCTTTTGAAAAGATCTATCATCTTAAAAAAAAAAAAAAAAGAGTTCTTTCCTTGATAAGACAAAAATATTCTAAAGATTTTCCTTTGATCCCAGAACACATTTTAAACTTTTATTTAGGCTTTTAAGCATTTTAATCTTCATTATAAAGCTATAGCCGATGCTATGCTCTCAACCAATCCAGTCAAGAAAATCACAATCCAAGATATACATATATAAGCATTAAATCATAAACCAACATCATATATATATATATATATATATATATATATATATATATATATATATATATATATATATATATATATATCTAATCCAAGATAATTAATTCTGGAACCTCCTTCCGAAGCACTCGGCCACAGCCCCGATGCATTACATCCACATCCACATCAACATCATCACGATTCCTTGCGTCCACGAGCCACAGCTCCACAGTCAGAACCACGACGGTATCATCCTGCACAACATAAAAATCTCACCATACTCTCATCAATAGTCCAACCAATCACAAGATAACAACATCATAGCAATAGGCATGCTAACATATACATCGTCATATAGATAGATAAATAGGTAGATACATAGGCAATTTAGCATACATATCACATCAACCTCAACAACAACATCGTCTAGCCTAGGGTATCGTCATAGCAGTGATAGCCCCAATGATACCTATACCTAGGGTTTAGGTACTTTGCCACGGGCTCAACCTCTAGTAGGGTTTAAGGTTCCCTTACATATGTATACATTCTACATTATGCTTGCCTTCTCGAAGATAACAGTTCTTTCTCTCCACTTGACAATTTGCATGAGCACGAACGCGAACACTTATCACAACACTAGCACAGCCACCATGCAACTCTCCTCACCACCACCACATAACCGCAACTTCCTCTTCCACAACGAGCACCATCGCAACCTCGAACTTTGCCCTAATCATAGGAACAACGTGTAATAAACATCATTAACCCTAGGGCAATACCAAAACCAAGAGAGATTCAAGGGAAAAGCTCGAAGAACACGAAGAACGTTAAGGCCGACGTGTTAGAGATTCGAGCTTACCTTTGAGAAATCGAGAAATCAATTGGTGAAACTTATAGTACTTTCTGCCCTGATCGTAGTGTTGAAGTCAGAATCACGATGTGACACCTCGATCTTTCCCAGGATCAATTTCCCTCTCTAAAACCTTTGGAGCCTCTCTCTCTAACTCTCTGGACTTGAGTTTTTTCTAAATGTTCCTTTGAATGAAAAGAAAAGAGAAAGATGTAGTGGTACTACCAGACTACCAACACTCAAGTGTAACACCGCCTCGATGCTACGTCTCAAATTCGATGTGGAAAACAAAATCAAATAAAAGTGCTAGTTGCTTTCAGAAAATACTTAAAGTAAATAACTATGTTCGAAAATGTGGGTCTAAAAATTTTCTTCACTCTATAATAATTAAAGGACATGAAAGATGGAATAAACCACATAACATACACCAATACTAAGCATCCCTAACGAAAAGAAACATAGGGGTATTAATGCTGGAGCATACAAGATTTCTAGAAATAGAATTTAGACTAGTATTAGAAATCCTGGTCTACTATTATAAGGTACAGACTTTAAAAATATTAGGTCAACATAAATACAGCAGATAAGATACAACTGCTTCAAAAAGGCAAGACTCTATTGCTGGTCGGGCTAAAAGTAGCCATTGGGGAAAACCCAAAGTCCGCTTCGATTTCCGGAGGATTTCGGAAGGATCCTCCTTCTCTTCATCTTCATAGGACTCCATCATCAGAGTCCTCAAGTGTCCGAGGGGACCCCTGGGCAGCATCTGTACACGTATCAAAAAACACAATAGGGTGTCCAACATGTACAGGCAAAGGTGAGATACTCATTTCATAAGTTTATCGCGATAGTCACACATGCGACAAACAAAACATACATCCACATATAAATATAGTTACAGTATCATATATCCATATAACATAATATCTCAAACATCATCATGAGTTATATTAATGCGTGGGACTTCAATATCATCTTTCTAGTTCATGTTCTCCGGAGATTCCTAACTTCCCTTCGTCAAGTGATAGGCCATGAATACTCCCATAACACAATTGTTCTCATGATTCGGCCTCTCAATTTAGGTCCGAACTCCAATTGCTCAAGGGTATCACGTCTCAACCATATCATGAATAGTCTAGTCTCTGATTGAGTTCATCCGTGTTCGGCAGCCGATTACCACGGCACTAGGTCACGATGCCTTGGCCTCTTATGGAGTTTCGAACCCAGGATTCCCCTATAGACCTAGTGGTCTTAACTAGCTCATATTCTCATCCAGAATGGATTGTTACTCGATTTCGTGGCACATCTGCCGATTTATGTATGTACACAGAAGGTTTTCTGTTTTCTTTTTCGTTCATTCTTTCTTGTCGAGGCACACAGCTCATGAATCGTCTTAAAAGACATTTTTGCCCGTTCTTTCAAAATACAGGACACATAGTCCGAGTGCTCAACTCACAAAACAATAGCCCAACGTCTCGGTCACTAGGTTTGCAGACTTCTCAAAGTGAAAGGGTTATCACCATTTTTTTTCTTCCGGGTCTTATTTTCGTATATAAAACTTGCAAAACAAAACTCAACTTCCTTGGCATGATCTAAAAGCATTTTCTGAAAAGAAGCTATTTTCAAAGAATCTCTTTTCTTTGTAAAGCTACTTTCTGAAGCAAAAACCTCGAATTCATTTTCTTAAGGATTTTGATTTTTGAAGAGTCTTTTCTAAAGGTTTCGTCATTTGAAAATATGTTTCTAAATATTTTCATTCGATTGAACTTTTATAAAATGAGACTTTTTCTTTTGAAAAGATCTATCATTTGAAAAAAAAAAAAGTTCTTTCCTTGATAAGACAAAAATATTCTCAAGATTTTCCTTTGATCCCAATATACATTTTAAACTTTGATTCAGGATTTTAAGCGTTTTAATCTTCATTATCAAGCTATAGTCAATGCTATGCTCTCAACCAATCCAGTCAAGAAAATCACAATCCAAGATATACATATATAAGCATTAAATCATAAACCAACATCATATATATATATCGAATCCAAGATAATTAATATCACAAAATTATTTGAACAGTCAATCACATATTCACAAACATATCAAGTATATACCAAACACATAGTATATTCACAAAATAACAATCATCACATCACTTCAATAATCAACCATATACATCCAACAAACAAGCTTATAAGACCATCAAACTCATTGTAAGTAATCTCCCTTTACCTCTTGAAGATTTCAAGTTCGTTCTCAAAGGGCTTTCCGTTCCAAATCGGATTTCCTTCGCACAGCCTAGAACAATCAATCATAGTTTCATCCTTCACAACAAATCACAACTAAAAGTTAATAAAATAAAATAAAAACTCACCCAACCAATCTAGGTTAGGGTTCGGCCATCTTATAGAAAAATAGGCTAGGGATTTCATTTTACTTCAATCTCTTGGATTCATATACATATGGTAGTAGAAAGATGAATTCCATCGTCACTTTCTACAAATTGAAGCAAAATTCCTCTACCCTCACAAGTTAGGGTTTCAGCCTTATGAAGGAAAAAGGGGAGAAATTTTCTTTTGGCTTCATGCTTCTAGATGATTAACCTATGCATCATGATAAGTTCAAAGAAATTGGTTTCATGATCATAGGATTTTTCTATGGTTTTCTAGAGATTTTTGAACATTGAGCTTAGAAACTTTAAACATGTTGATCATGGCTTGAAAACAAGAGATGAGTGAAGAACATGAAGCTCATGGATCAAAGACAGTAGTCATACCGCTTGGATGTTGAAAACTTGTAAGAAATCAAACACTTTCTTCACAAATTGGCTATGGTTTTCACTTTTAGAAATGACGAAAATTGAGAGAAAGATGGAGGTTGTGAAGAATGAGTGGATTGGCCATGTTTGGGGGGCTTTGGGGCGTGAATCATAAGTGGACAAGAAGGTCCAAGTTTGTTCATTTTAGGGACAAAAGAGTAATTTCACATAGGGACAAAATTAGAATTTCAACAAAAGGTTAAGGGCATAATGGTCCTTTCACCTCCATAGTCACAAAATATCTAGATATTTTGTTGGAAGTAATGATGATGGATGATGAGTCATGTGGCACCAGCGTAGTTCCATCAGTTCCTAAGGTCAAAAGAGTCATTTCACCTAGGGATAAAAATGGAATTAAAACTAAAGGTCGAGGGCAATATAGTCATTTCACCTCCTTGTCATCAAGACTTTGGGTGAGTCTCTGGCACGTCTTCCTAGGTGAGTTAACCTGATGTGACTTCAAGTTTATTCGTTAGCGGGTTCCGGTAAATCCGTATTCAGCTTCGTTAATTACCCGATTTAAGATTTCGCTCGTATAACTTATATTATTTCACTTTTTGGTGAAAAATTTCAAAATTACCAAAGATGTTGGATTTTTAAAACCTAACTGTTTCTTTCACGAGTCAAAATTAGGTTTTCTGATCAGTAAAATCTTACTGTCAGTGAAAATGCAGACCGAGTTCCGTCTGAATTTTTAACCCAAAATTTAACTGCAACTCTCTATGATAACGTAGATTATAACTATGAGATGTTTTATTTAAATTCATTTTATAAAACCTCGGATAAAATATTAACTCATTTATATAGCTTACCGATCTTAGAAAGCATGAAAAATCAGGATGTTGCATCAAGCGTGCAGGTCCGGAGCGCTCAACCGTTCCCACGCTTGAGCGTGGGGCTTTTCCACGCTTCAGCGTGGCCGCTTACACGTGCACCTCCATGCGTACCCCTTTACATGCTTTGACTTGCAACTACCCATGCTCTGACGTCAACGGTCAACTTTTGAGCGTGAGGTTTCTCCATGTCTAAAAGTTGGGTGCTGATTTGACCTGTTCTTTCATGATTTTGCACCTTCTAGGATCGCTCCAAGGCTAAAATGTCCCAATTTTGAACCATGGCTTAGACATGGTTAATTAATGTCCCACACCTTACACTAGAAAATAGGTTGTTACATTACTACCCCTCTTAAAAGAATTTCGTCCCCGGAATTCGACGTACATGTAGATCATACGCAGGTACTGTTGTCGCATGTCCTCTTCTCTTTTCCAGGTAGCATCTCATGTCGTAGCATCCTGTATGACCTTGACTAAGGGGATTTGCTTTCCATGGAGTTCTTTCACCCTTCTGTCCTCGATTTGTATAGGCAATGCCTTATATTCTATGTTCTTTCTTATCTGTATTGGATAATTTGAGAGGTTAAGCAATTTGGTTGGCAACTAGAACAATTCGACGAAGGATTTGAAATCGTCTAAGGAATCTAGGGGTAAGCTTTCTGGATTTAATTGCCCTGCCAATTCTAGTTCTTGGAGTGACTCTCATAAATACATGGTTGCCTTCCTGGAACTCCAAGGGTCTTCTCCTCTTGTCATCGTAGCTTTTTTGTCGATCACGTGTGACTTTAAACTATTCCCGAATCTTTTGCACTTGCTCTGTTGTTCACTGCACCATCTCTAGACCCAACAACTGATTCTCCCGGGTCTCATACCAACTGAGTGGTGTCCTACATTTTCTTCCATACAGTGCTTCGTATGGCGCCATGCCAATACTCGAATGGAAACTATTGTTATACGTGAATTCAATCAGTGGAAGGAAATTGTCCTAACTTCCTGTGTTTTCCAAAACACATGCCCTTAACAAATCCTCCAAAGATTGAATCTTCCTTTCAGACTGACCATCCGTCTGTGGATGATAAGCTGAACTCATTCTTAGCTTAGTTCCCAAAGCACTGTTTAGACTTTGCCAAAACCTTGATGTAAATCTTGGATCCCGATCTGAAACTATACTTGAAGGTATTTCGTGCAACCTTACAACTTCCTTGATGTATATCTGGGTTAAACTCTCCAGAGAGTTGAAGGAACCTGTTTGAAACACAAGAAAGGGGGGTTGAATTGTGTTTCTTAAGTTTTTAAAACTTTTTCGTAAGCAGATATATTTTCGTAAATGTTTGGATGCAAATATGTTAACAGACATAGAGAGTGTGAACAAACAAGGATTGGACGCTTGTTGTGATTGTTTGCTTTTTAAAGATAAACACTTTAAGAAAACAGTTCAATCCCTAAAGTTAGTTATAATCAAACTAAAGCCAGAGATAAGGGAAAGAAGAATAACACAGAGAGCTACGTCCAGTCCCCTCTACGTGAGAGCTTTTTCCACTATAACAAAACCTTGTTACAAGTATACAAAACCTCTTCAGGCAAGTATTCCACACCTCTACAGCCAAGTATTCTACACCTCTTCAGGCAACACATAGTTTTCTTTTACAGACAAGCCTCTTCAGGCTTAAATATTCTTTTTCAGACAAGCCTCTTCAGGCTCAACCAAGATTGGTTATGGAAGAGTTTTAAGTCATTTTTCTTTCTCGACATGTTTTGAATCTTTCTAAAAATGAAGAACAACTCGTCATCGTCTAATGCTTCATTTTTCGTATGGTCATCATCATCACTTGACTTATCAGCCTTTAAGACCTTTGAGCTGTTAGATGTAACATCCCCAATTTCGCATAATAGACTTCTTATGACTCGATATCCAACTTAAAATGGATATTGCATAGTCAAAATGAACTTGTTTGGACTTGACATCTGAATATGAAATGTAGCTATGTCTATTAGCTTTCCATTGACACCAACCTTGTCCATATTGGATTCTTATATCTCGAGTTATGACCAAATTCGTACACGCTGTTCAGGTTACAGGGCCAGCACCGTTTTTCAAATTTCTAGCTAGGTTTTGACCCTCTCAACGTCCTTATTAAATTTGATGGTCTTCATGAAAGTTGTTTATATTTATTTTATCTTTCGAAAGATATAAATATCATAAATTTGGAATATCTATAACTCAAGATATGTGCAAAATACTGAGATGGATGCTGGGTAAGTGGGCCTTAACGTGTTTTGGGCTTTTGGGGCTCTATAAATAGAACCTTAACACCCTTAGGGTGAGATTTTGAATCCTAATTACACCTAGAAACTCAGAAGCGGCTAAGAAGAGAAGAAATACAAGGATTTGGTGAGGAGATGGGACCTTAGGCGTGAAGTATGGAGATCAAATGAGTAATCCTAGAAGTTCTTAGGGTGCATCTTTGGAGATCTTCAAGAAGTGAGTAAAAACACATTTTCTCACCCTTCCATGGTATTTCAAAAGGTTTTTGGGTTCTTTAAACTAATATCTAGATTTGTGGTGATTTGATTGGTAAAAATTGGGCTTTTGCCATATTAGGGGTTAAGAACATCAAATTGATTTCGGGGTTTTCAATAATTGATAAATTGATGTGATATTGGTTGTTTGCATGGTTTTCTTATTTGTTCTAAGACTTGTTTGATGATTTTCAATCATCATGTATATACATAATTTGGAATGCCTATAAGTTTTTTTGGTATGAGTTACAGTTGCCGTGACATGCTCTGTTATGTTATATGATGTTACAGTGTTGTCATGCCATGCTTTTCTATGTTATATGATGTTATAGTGTTGCCGTGACATGACATTTTATCATTGTTAATGTTGCAAGGAGCCATATGTCATGTCCTGGGGTCATGACATATGCCCAGATATGATTTAGAATTATTATTGATGCATGGTGAGATACCTCCTTATAGGAAGGGGATGATAGATAACTCCTCGTTAGAGGGGAAGCAGGCACCTCCTTCTGGGATGGGGATGATAGATACCTCCTTCTAGGAAGGGGAAGGCAGTGGGATGCCATTCATTGTCATGAGCTCATAGACTTAAAATTGGGTAATTAATAAAAAAGACTTGGACGATAGATTGAGATTGTTTGGATACAAGAGATGTCCTTTGTATGGATTTATTTATGTTATGTGGACTGACAATGATGAATTATTTCTATTTGACAATGTTATGACTTGAGCATGAATTTCATGAGATTTGATTACTTATCCTTATTTTATAGAAATATTTTGAGTTACATTATTTTGAAAATAAGCGGGTACCATGGATGTTTTTCCGGTTACCGCGTTGACTGAGAATAATGCTTTTGCTAAAATCTTTTATAACTTGTTTTTATTCACTGGGATTCCCATCTTATTAATAATTATTTTTAGAGCACGAGGACGATACTATCTAGACCGGAGAGACTTGAAGACCCTTTTATAGTTTATTTAATTACTTGTTATTGGTTAGTATTATTTAGAACAAGGAGCCAGTTGAGGCTAACCATGCTATCTTTCACCGTTGGGATATTTTCTAGTAGACGTCCGATTTTGAGGCATTTTATTATTTAATGTATGAATTTCATTAACTTTATTTATTATACATTTATTATTCTTACACTCTATTATTCTTCCTCCATCTCGAGTTGAAGACCTCAAGCACATCCGTGCAGTACCTAGGAATCCCAAAGATGTCATCCAAAATCATGAAGTCAACATCTGAGATCCTGTACTGTTTTTTGACGGTTGGAGTCTCAACCTTGTCCTTCTCTGATAGATTGGACGAAGAAGCTTCTTTGGTGCACTTCCAAATATGGCTTTCCCATTAGATTTTTGCATCCAAGTCATTTCTTTGCCATGGAGCCTTAGCCATTATGTGTGCAAGTTCATAATGGTCATCTCTAGGCTTCTTCAAGAACTGAGGCTCAAAATTGATCTTGTAAGGCAATGACCATGTTTCCAACCTTTTTCTCCCATCCTTGTCTTTGTTTAGATTCAACATCGGGATCCTTGGGCAAATCCTTGGAGGAACAAACTCCAAGTCTTGTTTTTGCAGAAGTTTTCCAAAAACTTTTTGAAGGTTGTGAAGGATCTTTGCTTCCCTGGGCATTTCGTGCTCCTTTTTGCAAGCATAATAGGGCAAGAAATCCCTAACATCAATATAGTCTTTCTGGTCAGAGGGACAGCTAGGAATGAACTTCACATCACGATCAAAGATGAACTTTTCTACTCCAAAAGTTCTTGATCTCTTATGCTTAGTAGCCTTCCATCCTTTCTTCTGCTCATGAGGAGGAATAATGTGGAGATCCACATTGTAATGGTACCATTGGAAGGCTTATCCTTATTGAGACCAAGATAGAGCTTCCTTGGTGGAAACTTCTTCTGCTCCGGATGGACTAAAAGAGGTCCATGAGCATTGTAGAGTTGACAGGGTAAGCATCCATTTGGTGTATAGGGAATGGGGTAGTAGCCAAGTTCTGGGGGTGGAGAAGATGGATTGTATTGCGGTAGGGAAGGTGTTTTTTATTGGTATTTAGGTAGAGGGATTGGACCTTTAGGATGTTGGGAAGTAGAGGGGGGTGAGTGTTTGAGGAATAAGGCATGGAACCTTTTCCTGACCTTAGCCCAGTTTGAGCTTTGGTTTTCAAAGGTGATTCTTGGAATCCGTTTGTATTTTCTTTTTGGGTAACAAAGCTTAGGGTAAGGACTCCAAAGGGTTCGAAAGGTTCATTTGTAGGTGGGGGTGGGGTTGGTATTTGTGGTGAGGGGAAAGTTTATGGTTGTGTTTGTGTTTGGGTTGGAGAAGGAGGTGAGATGCCTATAGAGTGCTGTAAGTCCCTCACAACACTCTCAACCACATTGGGTTGATCCACAACAGGTGTAATAACTGAACAAGATAAAGGTCCAGTATTACCTTGAGGTTTGGACCTTGTTGTCTCTAGCCTTTTAGCAGCAATCTTTGGCAGTGGTGCCTCAGAAGTAAACTGCTTCTTTTGACCCTTGATCACCTTGGAGATAGGCTGATCATCATCTTCATCTTCGTCCATAGATGAAAGGACCACTCTTCTTTTTCTTGAAGGTTGGACGGAGGCGGTTCTTGGATGGACAGCTGGTTGCCTAATTGTTGGACGAATAGGCTCCACTGAGCGTCCAGCAGAGATATCTTGTTCAGAAGCTTCTTCTATTGCTTGCGTCTGACACTTCTGAGCACCCTTTTTCTTTTCTTGCCCTTTCTTAGAGTCTTCTACAGAGTCTAGCTTTATCTTCATCAAGCTTTGTTTCCTAAACTCCGGTTGAATCAGCCGTTCAATCCTATGAACAACAAAGTATTTGTTTTTTGTTCTGGAGTCAGAGTCTTGAAATGGTTGTAGACTAGATGCTTCTCAAAGATCTTTGAAAGCAGAGCAGCATATGGAATGACTATGTTCTTCCCATACCCTTGAACAGACACTTTGAAGAAGCCAAAAAGAAGATGAGGCAGGTTGACTTGTTTATCTAGCAGAAGATGAACAAGGCAGAACTATTGAGCTTTGGAGACTGAGTCCTAAGAACCCTAGCCTTGTCAGTCATCTTCGACCCAATCAGCATTTCAGAGGTGTTGTAACACCCTTTCTAGGGGCATCACATAACGGACATTTTATAAAACTATATGGCCGAAAATCGAGTTAATTAAAATCATTTAAGAAAGATGGGGTACATGTTTCCTTTTCACAAGACATAACTGTAAAACTTGTAACCGTTCATGCGTGTAAGGTAAACAGAAACATTTTGGTTCATAAGTTTATAAAGGTTTACATAAACACCCAACCTGACTACAGAAATAAAACAGAAAGATTTAGACTCATAAAAAAACTGGAGACACAACTCCTAAACATAAGGTACTTGGAAACGCAGCTCCACAAAAGATAAAAGAAAGGTACTGACACTCTGACACTCTACACAGGCAGGCAACAGACTACACTGGAAGACATCCCTCGGGTCAACCGCGGAATACTTCCTCTGACTTCTGCTTTACAGAGAGACTAGCGAAAGAAATAGGAAGGTGTGGATAAATCACCTCACTCCGAGTCTCTTCACTCATCGCCCTCCAACCAGAACCCATCAAAAGAGACCTAACAGGAACCCTAGCAAGGACTACTGCTGGCATTCCTATGGAAGACATAACAGAAGTTGACTTAGAAGCAACTCTATTAACAAGCGGCCTATCCCTAACAAAGGGATAAGGCACTGAACTCATCGATGGAAAAGTCCATCTAGCATTCCACTTACGAGTACAACCTTGACAGTAGACGACATGAAGACAAGCTGTGGAGTGGTCAAGAACCCTTCCTCTGCGACCCTTGCGGATGGTGAGTGTGGCTCTTCCCATGTACTTTGCTAGAAGCTCATCATGACTAGATGTCCAAACGCCAAAACCACTGGGAGGCTCAACAGAGAGGTGCATCCAAAACATCGGGTGAAGTCTCGGTAACACAACCTTCTCGGGAGACAACCAGAGAAGCACACAACGATGCAATACAAAGTAATGAGGTGAGATTCCCATTCATCAGCACAACACATGGCAAAAGTAAAAACGGTACGACACACAAGACAATAAAATACTAGTCATGAATATCATACATCTCAATATCTCATAGTATCCAATCAACAGCACAGGACATCATCAACACAGGATAATAGTGTATAACATGTAAATGTATCCATCAATAGTCATGCAATGAAATGCGATGTACATGACCCAATGCGATATGCCACAAGGGTAAAAATCTGACCCCTACTCCATGGGCAAGATGCTACAACATTCGTAACGTGCACGTATCTGGCTTTTACGGAAACACTCTATACCAAACATGAAAAGTACGGCATCTAGTCGAGGATATCAGTGTATTGTTCGGATTCACCATGACACAGAAGAGCTACCAACTGGTCACATGTCAGCCTTTCCAACCTTGATACCTCCAAGAATATTTAAGATCGTCACCATAAGATTCGCACCTGCATCAAGGTGTAAGCTCAACTCCTAGGCTCAAGGCCTTACAAACTCTTACAATGAAATGCCAATGCTTACACAAAGTAGATGCGATAAAGGAATGTCTATCCACTGGATAAACTTCAAGGCTCACTGAGGTTCTCTTCCTTAGGAACTATATACGTGTTTTATTAGAAAACTTTTCTCCATCGGATAAATCTCGTGATCCCTCCGGGATCGAGTCATCACAAGACTATATAGTTAGACAAAATTCTTGAGTCCGACTCACCGGCCCGTCATCGAACTACTGTTCCCAAACCAAAACGTTTCATATTTGTGTTCGTGTCTTATGATATATTACTCAAGTCCTAAATGTCTTATGAAGAAGGATTGAGAATCCTCTAGTTTAGTCTTAGATCCTTTCTAAGTTAGAGGGTACTTGTCTTTCAAGTAATGAAATACATCTTGATTCATTAAGTCTAAAGACTCGATTGATGAATTCATCAATGATGTAACATATGGTCTTGTTCCACCACACATTACACTTTCTTATCTTTTTCTTTCACTCTAAGTCAATTATTTGACTTAGGGTTTTAACTTAGGAAAATCCTTAGTTTTGAGTTCATGACACTTTTGTAAAAAGTTGCGTACAAAACACTTATCTGCTTTATACCTTGGCAAAGTGCCTTGGTACCTTTGATTCAAAATCTTATACTTTGAAAATATTATTTCAAAAAGCTTGTAGTTTAAATTAAACTTAAAGTCGGAAGTTGGAGTTTAGAACTCTTTTGTATAAACTAAAGAAGAGAAATCTTCTTAAGTCCAAATTTCTTTTAACTTGAAATCATTTGTACTTAAACTTGGAACTAAACATTGTATTGAAATCAAAGATTGGTTTTACGTTCAAAACCTACTTAGTAACCGAATATTACGTAAGATTTTCTCAAAGTCGTATGTTATTAAGAACATTTGATTTATTAATTTTCCAAAACATCATGTGATTTACTTAAGCCATAACTTACGAGTAAAATACTTTTTCCCTTGTTCTAAGAATCTCTTGAATGAATGTTATGTTTCATTCAAATAAGGTTTCTTTGTTTTGGTTTGGTTCATCATTCATTGATTCCATTTTAGAGTTGTAAAATCATTAGTGTTTCAAAGATTGAAGTTAAAAATCATTTTTGTTTATGCTTTGGACGAATCCTATACTAGGTTTAATGTGAAGATTTTGCTTCACCAATATCCATCATGAACAAGAGTAATCATCAATGCATCAACATGGATAATAACATAACAAACAATTCTAAAAATTCAACATCAAACCCGTATACAAAATTTTCAGCATGTCAAACATCAACTTGTGACAAACATTTGATTGACCAAACGAACTCGGATTCGAGCAAATGAGGACTCATATGAAAGCTAAGGATATATAGTTTTTGGATATATAATTCATTTTCAGAAAAATTTACTGAGTTAGTGCAGTTTCACAAAATAAGTCACTATAGTCAGAATCCGAGACAAAATTTTATGCTTAGATTGAAACAATTTTTCAAGGGTCAAATCTTTATGACATCACACGAAATTTGTGCTCAAAGTGAATCCCAAGATGTCTAGTTTTAGGATCAAAACAATTTTTGGAATCCAATGTCTAGGTTGAGAGAAAAACTGAAATGACTCACACAAGGTCAGATCCGAAAATCACATTTTCTCAAACTCTTTTCAACAAAAAGATGGAGGAATCCTAGATTAGGGTTTTCTCACACATAAAAGTTATTTTCAACTATCCAAACACATCAATGAACACAAATCAAGAAATAAATAATTATTACAACATTTTTCTCATATTGAACCAAATAGACAAAAAGGCAAAGCCCTTGGTTTAGGGTTTTCCCCAAACCAAACCCATAAACCATTTTGACAATCACCAATGTGGTGTGATGAGGTTCACTCCCCCATTACCTTAATGAAGATCCTTTGTGAATGAGACAACTCCAACACCAAGAACAAGGAGGTGGCCGAACCTCTACATGTAGCAAAATAAGATTTTGAAACTTGTTTTTGCAAAGATCATGAACTAGAAGAAGGTTACTCATGATTCAAAGTAACGAAATAAAGAGAAGATGAGTTTATAAACTTACTTAGTGAGGAACACCTTGAAGATCAAGGTTGATGTTCTTGAAGGTCAAGAACAAAGTTGCTCCAAAGAGAAAACTTTCTTCATCAAAGATGATCTAGAGATCAAGACTAGTTGATCTATGGTTTTAGAAATCAAAAAAGAAATTTGGATGGTATTGTTCTTGGCATGGCCGAATGTGAGAGTGGAAGAGAGAGAAGAGAGAAAATGAAAGTTCTTGAGCAAAGAGAGAGTTTGATCTTTTGGAATGGAAATGAAAATGACTTGAAGTGTTATTTCTAACACTTTGGCCGTGAGGACTTTAGATTTTGTGCTCCAAATTAATTCAAATGGTTATGACATAGTGATGTGATTAGGTTAAGTAATCCAAGGGCCATGGATTAAAGAGAGAGATACTTGTTGACTCCTCATCAAAAGTAGCAAGATTAACCAAAAATGGTTAAAATGCTTTTCCATAAAAGGTAATGTAGATAGGTCATTAACCAAAGGTTCATAGAGTTTAGGGAAACGTGAAAAATAGCCATGAACTACTCCCGGCTCTGGGCTAGAACATTCCCTAGCCTCGGGCCAGATTACTTCCCGGCCCTAGCACGCATCCCAAGGTAAAGCGATCCCGAGTTAAATAATAATATTTTTTCCGCTTCCGACACAAAACAACATAACTGGCTCAAAACAACATTTTATGATTATTAAGCTCATAATTGAAATCCAGATATGAATTTCCAATCATTAACCATCTTATGATTAAACTTAGTCGAATTGTATTCTCAGTCAAGTTATTCACACAAACAGTTAAGAGAAACAGGTATAGGATTTTTGGGATGTTACAACAATACCCTCCAAAAAGAAATTTTGACGAAATTTATCTTAGAAGAGATGCGGAAACTGTTTCCTCATCCTATCCTCCAGCTCCCAAGTGGCATCACCTAAAGTCTCGTTCTAGATAACCTTGATAAAGAATATCTCTTTCCCCTCGTAGCTACTTTACTCTTCTGTCTTCTTTCTTGACAGAGAGTATCTCATAGGTTAAGTTCTCCTTTTCTAACATACTGTATCAACTTGACGACACGAAAAAGGTCGTCAAGGCAAATCCATGTAAATTCAAAACTTGAAATCCATTACGAAGATTCGAAAGTGAAAGAGAATAAGAATCATGAGTATTGGACAAATTCCGATCGACAGAAAACTATAACTCCCGTTTCGATGGCGGTCCTGACATACCTTTCGGAGAAAAAACGTGGGACAAGAAAACTTTTCTGAGAGTGTAGAACCCAAATCAAAACCACTCTGGGTCATTTTAAAAGGTAACAATAAAATTTGTGAGCTCCTTTACTCAAAGTAGCTATTATTTGACTGGCAAGGAAACAAATAATTAGAAATTTTCAATTTCAAGAAAGTTTGAAATTCTTGCCTGCAAAGGCCAATAGGATATGATTAGAAAGTAATCAATCCCAACTCAAGAATTGTATTCTTTTGCGGAGAAGCAAACGAATCAAGTTATTAAAATCCCAGTTTCAACAATAACTGAGAATCCAAACAATCTTGATCAAAATGATCCGTTCATCAAAAGGATGAAAATAGTCAAATCAGAAGAAAATGAAGAAACTATAAATTTTAATAGGGTCATGGAAGGTCATAGGCAATAGAAGTAGAAATGATGAAGTCAAATCAACTTAAATCAATTCAGATCAATTCAAATCAATCCAAATCAAAAGGACAAAGAAGACATAAGCATTCCAACATATTTTACCTAGCAATAGACAATAGAAAGGAAATGTGTCTGAATCAAACAGTATGGTTAAAGGTTTACTTGCTATGGTATTATCTCCCTAGACAAGATCATCAGGTTATGAGGCTTCAGCTCCACTCGTCGTTGTTGACTCTACTCCTTGCTTGTTACATGGCAGTTCGCACCTTGTTGGCTACAGATTCCACTTTGTGTTGATTAGAGGTTCACGAAACATGCCCTGGTTTTCCGCACTTGAAGCAGATAACGCCTTTGATGGTGCAGCACTTTGTTTCGTGGCCATTTCCGTATTTCTTGCATCGCGATGTAGAAGTCACTGGTTGACTAGACTCACTGCTCTTTCTGGAAGGTTGTTGCTCGCAAACATGTACGATGTGACCAAGTCTTCCACATCAGGAACAAACAACTTCCTTTGAGTTGCAGTCTCTGGTTGTATGGCCTCTACCCCGCTTCTTGCAGCATGGTGGAGGTACTACGATCTGGCGAGTTCCCTTGCCAATCCTTTCGTAAAACAATTGTTTTTGCGGCTGGTCCTTTGGTAACTTTGCATACGGATCCTGCTGGGACCCGGTGTTGATGCCTCTTGTGAACCTAAACGGTTCAAAGTGACATTGCCTTTCTTCATGAGCCTTCATCAAATTTCCGATTAGGAAGCACTCGTCCATCAAAATTGAGAACTCTTCGATCTTGAGAGGTAGCACCGCTCCTCAAATCTCGTTCCTTAAACCTTCTTCAAACTTTGTGCATTTCCACTCCTTATCGGGATGAAGATAGAAATACCTCGAAGACTTCAACAGGGACTCAAAGCAATCAACATATTCTTCGACAAACGTTCCTCCTTGATGAAACTGTAGAATCTCCATTTCTTTCAACGTTCCTTGCACTCATCGAAAGACACTCATTACTCGTTCCGAAGGTGAAAAGGGCTCTGCAAGCGACAACTGTGTCCTTAGCTCCCAGCAACTGGCAGTTACTCTCCACCAAACTCAGAACAGGTACACATAAAAGAAAGCAAAAGAACCACTATTCTGTCCAATATCATTTCTCTTCGGAGATAATAATGTAGAGAATAACAAACAATTGTTGTCTTGCTTCCGAAAATGACAACTCAGAGAACAAGCAACACTAAAAGGTAGACCGAAGTCATCATCCTTTCCAACATTATATCCTTTCGGAAACAATAACACAGAAACAAACAGAGAACAAACAGGGAAAACACAACACAAACGACGACAGACCAAACCCCAAGTCCGAACAGACTCGGCCAGCTCTGATACTACTAATGTAACACCTTTTTCGGGGGCATCACATAACGAACATTTTATAAAACTATAAGGCCGGAAAACGGGTTAATTAAAATCATTTAAGAAAGATGGGGTAAATGTTTCCTTTTCACAAGACATAACTGTAAAACTTGTAACCGTTCATGCATGTAAAGTAAACATAAAAAATTCATAACATAAGTTCATAAGTTTATAAAGGTTTACATAAACACCCAACCCGACTTCAAAAATAAAACAGAAAGATACAGACTCATCAAAAAGAACAAGAGACGCAGCTCCTAAACACAAGGTACTTGGAGACGTAGCTCCACAAAGGATAAAAGAAAGATACTGACACTCTGACACTCTACACTGGCCGACAACAGACTACACAGGAAGACATCCCTCGGGTCAACCGCGGAATACTTCCTTTGACTTCTCCTTTACGGAGAGACAAGCGAAAGAAATAAGAAGGTGTGGATAAATCACCTCACTCCTAGTCTCTTCACTCATCGCCTTCCAACTAGGTTCCATCAAACGAGACCTAACAGGAACCATAGCAAGGACTACAGCTGGCATTCCTATGGAAGACATAACAGAAGTTGACTTAGAAGCAACTCTATTAACAAGCAGCCTATCCCTAACAGAGGGAGAAGGCACTGAAAGCATCGGTGGAACAGTCCATCTAGCTTTCCACTTAAGAGTACAACCATGACAGCAGACGACATGAAGACAAGCTGTGGAGCGGTCAAGAACTCTTCCTCTGTGACCCTTGCGAATGGTGAGTGTGGCTCTTCAAATGTACTTTCTAGAAGCTCATCATGACTAGATGTCCAAATGCCAAAACCACTGGGAGGCTTAACAGAGAGGTGCATCCAAAACGTCGGGTGAAGTCTCAGTAACACAACCTTCTTGGGAGGCAACCAGAGAAGCACACAACGATGCAATACAAAGTAATGAGGTGAGATTCCCATTCATCAGCGCAACACATGGCAGAAGTAAAAACGATACGACACACAAGACAATAAAATACTAGTCATGCATATCATACATCTCAATATCTCATAATATCCAATCAACAACATAGGACATCATCAACACAGGATAATAGTGTATAACATGTAAATGTATCCATCAATAGTCATGCAATGAAATGCGCTGTACATGACTCAATGCGATATGCCACAAGGGTAAAACTCTGACCCCTACTCCATGGAGCTAACAAAACGTCGGAGAGAGTGAATAGGAGGTCATGTTCCGTGTATGCCAGCCATGGGCAAGATGCTACAACATTTGTAACATGCACGTATATGGCTTTTACAGAAACACTCTACACCAAACATGAAAAGTACGACATCTAGCCGAGGATATCAGTGTATTGCTCGTGTTCGCCACGACACAGAAGAGCTACCAACTGCTCACATGTCAGCCTTTCCAACCTTGATACCTCCAAGACTATTTAAAATTGTCACCGTAGGATTCGCACCCACATCAAGGTGTAAGCTCAACTCTTAGGCTCAAGGCCTTACAAGCTCATGCAGTGAAATGCCAATGCTTACACAAAGTAGATGCGATAAAGCAATGTCTATCCACCGGATAAACCTCAAGGCTCACTAAGGTTCTCTTCCTTAGGAACTATATACGTGTTTGTATTAGATGACTTTTATCCATCGGATAAATCTCGTGATCCCTCCGGGATTGAGTCATCACAAGACTATACAGTTAGGCGATATTCTTGAGTCCGACTCACCGGTCCGTCATCGAACTACTGTTCCCAAACCAAAACGTTTCATGTTTGTGTTCGTATCTTATGATATATACTCAAGTCCTACATGTCTTATGAAGAAGGATTGAGAATCCTCTAGTTTAGTCTTAGATCCTTTCTAAGTTAGAGGGTACTTGTCTTTCAAGTAATGAAATACATCTTGATTCATTAAGTCTTAAGAGTCGATTGATGAATGAATCATCAATGATGTAACATATGGTCTTGTTCCACCACACATTACACTTTCTTATCTTTTTCTTTCACTCTAAGTCAATTATTTGACTTAGGGTTTTAACTTAGGAAAATCCTTAGTTTTGAGTTCATGACACTTTTGTAAAAAGGTGCGTACAAAACACTTATTTGCTTTATACCTTGGCAAAGTGCCTTGGTACCTTTGATTCAAAATCTTATACTTTGAAAACATTATTTCAAAAAGCTTGTAGTTTAAATTAAACTTAAAGTCGGAAGTTGAAGTTTAGAACTCTTTTGTATAAACTAAAGAAAAGAAATCTTCTTAAGTCCAAATTTCTTTTAACTTGAAATCATATACTTAAACTTGGAACTAAACATTGTATTGAAATCAAAGATTGGTTTTACGTTCAACACCTACTTAGTAACCGAATATTACATAAGATTTTCTCAAAGTCGTATGTTATTAAGAACATTTGATTTATGAATTTTCCAAAACATCATGTGATTTACTTGAGCCATAACTTAAGATTAAAATACTTTTTCCCTTGTTCTAAGAATCTCTTGAATGAATGTTATGTTTTATTCAAATAAGGTTTCTTTGTTTTGCTTTGGTTCATCATTCATTGATTCCATTTTAGAGTTGTAAAATCATTAGAGTTTCAAAGATTGAAGTTAAAAATCATTTTTGTTTATGCTTTGGACGAATCCTACACTAGGTTTAATGTGAAGATTTTGATTCACCAATATCCATCATGAACAAGAGTAATCATCAATGCATTAACATGGATAATAACATAACAAACAATTCTAAAAATTCAACATCAAACCCGTATACAGAATTTTCAGCATGTCAAGCATCAACTTGTGACAAACATTTGATTGACCAAACGAACTCGGATTCGAGCTAATGAGGACTCATATGAAAGCTAAGGATATCTAGTGTTTGGATATATAATTCATTTTCAGAAAAATTTACTGAGTTAGTATAGTTTCACAAAATAAGTCACTATAGACAGAATCCGAGACAAAATTTTTTGCTTAGATTGAAACAAATTTTCAAGGGTCAAATCTTTATGACATCACACGAAATTTGTGCTCAAAGTGAATCCCAAGATGTCTAGTTTTAGGATCAAAACAATTTTTGGAATCCAATGTCTAGGTTGAGAGAAAAACTGAAATGACTCACACAAGGTCAGATCCGAAAATCACATTTTCTCAAACTCCTTTGAACAAAAAGATGGAGGAATCCTAGATTTGGGTTTTCTCACACATAAAAGTTATTTTCAACCATCCAAATACATCAATGAACACAGATCAAGCAATAAATAATTATTACAACATTGTTCTCATAGAGAACCAAATAGACAAAAAGGAAAAACCCTTGGTTTAGGGTTTTCCCCAAACCAAACCAATAAACCATGGCCTTGGTGCGTGGGAATGCGGCTGAATGGGCCAAGAAATTGGGTCACTTAAGGGCAATTTGGTCATTTCCGTCAAGGGCAAATGGTAATAATGAAAAAGGTTATGGGTATTTTGGTCTTTTCACGTCCAGATATTTTCAAAAGTCATGATAACTATGGCACGCTTTCCCATGTGATGTGACATGATGTGACATCAAAATTATCCGTTAGCGGATCCCGATAAATCCATATGCAGCTCCGTTCGTCACCCGATTGAAGATTCTCGCTCGTACGAAGGTCAGGCTGTGATTTTTTTTTTTTTAAATTTAACAAAAACGTAGGAAAATAAATTCTAAGACTTACTGTCTTGTTCATGGTTCAAACTGAGGTCTCCTAAGCAGTATAATCTTACTGTCAGCGTAAAAACGCAGACCGGGCTCCGTTTGAGTTTTCAGCTCAAAATTTAATCGTAGCTTCATACGTTAGCGTTGAGCATGAATATGGTCTCGGTTTATTTTATTCCATTTTGGAAGACCTCGAATAAAATATAAACTTAATTATTTCACTTATTGATATTTAAAAGCAGTGAAAAATCGGGGTGTTACAGGATTCGATAATGTCCACTTATGGTGGGGTACCGCTCCTGAAGATCGGGCTGACAGGTCCTGTGTATACTACCAAAAAGGTCGAGGGGTCCACTCGCCATCCCCTCTCATCATGATATACGATCTTAATATCCCCCAGCACCGGCATCCGTGGTGCCCCTGTGATAAAAGTGTGACGTCTCGAGTCCATCCTGTGGCTCAGCTAGCTCATCGTCTGTTCGCGAATCGAATGTACACATACAAAGAAAAGATAGGAAGATAAGATATACACCACATCAAATATAGGGATGATGCAATGCAAGGTATATAGCAAACACAGCCATTTCTCAATGTCTCGACACCACGGTCGTTCCTTAGCTAGATGTGACAGATACTCTTTCTATACATGTCGATCAGTACTAAACACCCTACTAAGGGCAACATCTCGCTGTGACCCATTGTGAACACCCCATTTTGACCGGATCCCTTTTGATTTTCACTTAAATTTACCAAAAATCCAAAAAAAAATGAAAAAAGAGTCAAAATCATAAAAATGTCTTTTTTGGAAAAAAAATAAAATAAAAGGGGGGATTTTTTTTTAGTTTTATAAAAATAAAAAAATTGTTTGTGTTTTTATCCTAAAAAAATGAAAATCACAAAAATAACTTTACACCTTGTCTTAAAAAATAAAAATAGAGACATTTTTTTAGTTAGGTCTTATCAATAAAGAAAAAAGAAGAAGAGAAAAGAGTCATTGGGCCAAAAATTAGTGCCAACCTCCAAACCCATATCCATTCTTCCTACCCATGACCCATACCCATTTTTTATCCCAAACCCATCTCCCTCTCTATCAGACTCTCTCCCTCACCCCATTGGAGCCCTAGCCTCACAAGCAACTCTCCCCAGCGCCAATCTCGCGCTCAATCCAAGATGAGATTTTCGCTCGCATTGATCAAATCGCGTTCAATCTCGATCTCTCCCTTCCTTTTCCATCCGCGCTCAATCACGCGAGGTGTGCATCATTCTTTTCTGTTTTTCGTTTCAAATCAAGAACTGATTGCATTTATTTTGATTTGCAGGGAATAAAGGTTCGAATTCTATAAATAGAGAGGAAGGGGGACAATTTCAGGGGGGCCAGCAACAAGAAGGGAAGGGGAAAGAGCGACAGTCACAAAATTCGAAAAACAGAGGGGGGAGAGAGGTGCAAAGAGGGAACGAAAAAGGGGATCTAACACAAAGGGATGTATGTCCCTGGGATCTGTTGAGGTTTTTGATAGAAATCTGCTTGTACCATTTTCCTTAGTGGGTTCTTTTATTTTGGGGATAGAGTTGATATTGTAACTGAGGGCCTCCATTTGGTGACCTCCATTTTTATTCATTTTTTTTCTTTATCTGACACTGTTATGTTGCAATAATATGGAATGAAAATCATCTCCTGCTTTGAGTTTTCATATGATGTCCCATAACTTTATTTACTTCCTTTCTCCGTTTTTTTTTCTTTTTTGCACCTTGAATTTGTTAATTTTCAATTTAATTTTGTGATATTGCTTACTGCCTCGTAGTGCCAGTCATGATCGCTTGTTTGTTGTTTGATAAAATGCATGAGTCATTACACAGTTCAAATTTTGCTCCTGTTGATGCCGAGCTTTCTGCTTGCTTGATTTTGATATGTTAAGTTATTAAAATTCCATTTTAACACAACAGAAGCTGTTTTTTTCGGTTTGGTAAGATCTTTGCTTTTTCTCTTCTGAAAATTTTTGAAATTCACTGGCATTGTATACTAGTTTGTCATGACTATGTGCGCTGCTGCAATGATATGCTGTTGTTAGGCTTTCTGTCCTTTTATTTTGACTACTGGTGAAAATGCATAAACGAATTGCTTAATTATATAGCCATCACATGGTGATGTCACATATGATTTTGTTTTGTATGGCGAGACGTGTTTTTTTTTCTTTCCCTTGGAACAATTTAGCCTTTCTGTAGTGATGTTACAGTAGTAGTCTAATTCTTGGATGATATGACATCTTGCTTTTACATTCAAAGGGAGCAAGCAGCTTGCCAGCTTTCGTTCCATAAGCTTCACAAGGATAACATTGGGATGGTTGCATGATATATTTTGCTGAGTGTTGCATTTTTGGATTCAATTGAGCATAGTCTTCAACATGTTAGCCTCTAACAGTCATCCATTTTAGAACAATAATGGCAGAGCATTTCGTTTCATGTTTACAAAATTTCTTTGGTAATAATTAAAGGAACCCATTTTAGTTTAGGAATGCTCTATCAACTTGTGTCATGTTCTGTCCTATAGATTTGAGGTTGCCCTATGAACTTATTTGTCATGTTCAATCTCACTTAACACATGTTCATCCTTTTATTATTTTTATTTTATTTTACAACTAACTAAAATAATTGGATTTTTGCTTTTCTTTGTGATTGCTCTATGGAAAGTATCATGTTCAATCCCTTAGGTTCGAGGTCGCTCTATGGATTTACGTGCCATGTTCAACCTTGCTTAGCATTGCAAATCATTTATTATTATTATTATTATTATTATTAAATTCGTTTTTTCATTATCAATTTCTGTCTTGTAAATAATTTTGGGGTAAAATAAATACATTAAAATTCGCAAATAATTTGCACAATTAATTTGGGTAACCGTTTAACGGGCGTATTAGGGTGTTGTGAGGTTAAGTCTCCATCCTTCTCTATGCGCAATCGGCTTCCGAACTCGGTTTTGGTTTCAAAAACCATTTTTAAAGGTTTTCCAATTTTTTCCCTAATTAAATAAAATTGGTGGCGACTCTACTTGTTTTTCTAAAATTCTCTATTTTTCGCAGTTTCCTTTGCGATTCTGGTCGCGACAGATGGCGACTCCACTGGGAACGTTTTTAGAGAGTCAAGCCCATTAAAATTAATTGTGCAAATTTTCAATGATTTTTTAACTTACTTATTTTACCCCCATTTTTTTTGGCTTGTTTTGCTTTTTTTTAAAGAGAAAAAAGGAAGAAAAAAAATGAAAAAAAGAAAGATGAAAAATACCATATTTTTGTAATGTGAATTTTTTTAGCCTTATTTAGTTTGGGTTTGATTTGTTTATTTATTTACTTTTATTGTGTGCTTTACACATGATTTTTTTTTTTTTTTTACTTTCTACTTCAACCTTAAGGTAGATGACTTTTGATCCTTTTTCTTGCTATTTCAACCCTAGAGAAAGTGACCTTGATTCTGTTTCCTGTATATATTGGTAGCTTTTTTTGCCAGATATGTTTTTCTAGTTTTTAGGATTGTATGCACGCTCCCTCCAAACACGTCACCGTCACTTACTGCACACACTTTTCAGCTCTATACCCGAGCTTGTGGAAAACCAAGGATTAGGAGGTGCCTCAGCATTGTCATTGAAAGGCCTTGTGCCCCTCTGATATTTGTTGATTCACCACTCGGATTGTTACTGGTATCATGGACTATTCATCCTGTAAGGGTTTATCCCTACTTGTGGCTAGGATCATGAGGCAACTCCCTACCTTTCGAGATAGGGGCAATCTGAGGACCACGACCTTTAGAAGTCTAGACCTACCTTGAAGTCTGCACTAATAGATCGACTTAGTGGTTATCTAGCTTAGAGTCATGATCCTAAGACCCTTTTATAGGTTGTCCATTTTAGGACAAATGGGAGCATACTCTTTTCTCTTCTCTCTTGATACTCTTTTCCTTTTTCTGCACGTTTATCTTCTATTTTGGATCTTACCAAAAGAAAAAAGAAAAGAGAACAAGGGGTAAATGGATCCATAGGATTTCAGCGAAAAATTTTGCTTTGGGCCTAAAGGATCTACTAGATAGATCACAAGGAGGGCCATTCATTAAAGGATCATCCATATCCTTTGGGTTTATGACCCTATAAGGACCCCTTTCCGTGTTGCTCTGTTTTTTTGAATGTATTAGGTGAATTCTGTTTGTGAAGAAGAGACTCCATTACCATTCGCATAACAAGAAATGAAAATGTATCTTTGAGAAGGGAGTCAATAATTCAAGCAGCTCGAAGATGAATATTAGAATTGACGTGAAGGTCAATGAGGTGGAAACATTGGTGAAAACAAGTGATGCAAACCATCGAGGGGCAAATGCTCCCTTTGATCTATCATCAACCAAGCACAATCTAAGGGGGACGTACCCCTAGAGTTGGGCATGGGATGAAAATTTCTTACTATAAAGGTAGACTTTCCTTGATAAAAAGATTTCTTAAGTGAGAAGAAGACGGTCTTTCCCTTAATTTTTTTTTTCAATTTAAAAAAAATATAGAAAAAGAGGAGTAAGTTCATCCTTTTAATGTGGATAAATTGGACCATTGTGCTTTCAAAGAAAGTTGATGCCAATCAAACCTTGGTTCATAACAACAAAAATAGAGGTAGATGGACAAAATGTTGAAGGAACCTCGAGTCATGCGGTGAAGGAAATAAAGAAACAAATGAACAAGATAGCAGAATGGCAAACTAAGATTGAAGACATGTTGAGGATGCTTGCTGGCCCATTAGAAAAGTATGAGTCAAAATGTTGGAAGTGCAGGAAAGGTCGTACAATCCCAACATAATTAATGCTCGAGGGCATTATGGGGTGACACAATCTTATAGTTTTCCTATGTCAGCTAGGAAGGAAAAAGCTACAAACCATATGAGTGGGTAAAGTCAGAAGATTTTGATGGGCTATGCTTGCCACATAAAGATTACTTGATCATATTGTTCCTGCGTTTGGCTTATTCTACAGCTTTATGGTAATGGACATGCCTGGATTGTTTTTCTATCCTCTATCTTGGAATAAAAGTTTGTGTCCTTTCATGGTTGCGATGAACATGTATAGTCATTGGAAGAAGTTCCAGATCCCCTCTTCAAAAATAAAAAAATAATAATAAAAGGGAAGGAAAAAAAAATCAAAAGAAAAAAAATAATAAAAGAAAAAAAATAAATGGGAGCAAATAAATGAAGGTGCATCTTTTACCGTGTATTAATTTTGTCTCAAGATTAATTTTTTTATGTGAAATGAGTAATCAAGATTTGAAATGAGGATTGGCCATCTTTCTCTATCCTTCATGAAAAAATCATTATCCCTTATTACCCCTATTGAGCCTTAGAAATTCTTTCGTATAACCTTAGACCAGGATCTCCCCTACACTAGGGGTTGGCACCAAATAAAGGTTGTTTGCAACAATAGCTGGGGGAGAAGTAGGAAAATGTGAAAGTGATATAGGAAAGAAAAAAGGGAAGAGTGGATGGTGAGGATGGAGGTGATATCGAAGAAGAAAAAAGGAAAAAATGTGAAAGAGATGATAAGAGAAAGAAGAAAATAAAAGAAAAGTAAAAGTGGATGGTGAGGATGGATGTGATATTGAAAAAGGGAAAAGGGAATGAGGGATGTTGGTAATACCATTGAAATAAAAAGGGAGGAGAAATGAACAAAAGTAAAAAAAAAAAAATGGAGTTTTGGGTTCGAGATAAGCCGAAGATCCTTGGTCTCATTCACCCTTAAACATTTGTTTGAGCCTCTTATACCTTTCTTTTCTTAACCCTTAACCATGGCCACATTACAACCTTTAAAAGTCCATTCTGATTAATGAGGGGTTGTTCTTATTTTCATAAAAATCTTAATCTTGAGATAAAGTATTCACACCTTCCATAATGTTTCGCTCCATGAAAAAAAAAAAAAAAAGGAAAAGAGAAAAGCCCGTTAGGCTGAAAACCCGCAAGGGCGGTCTATGCAAAAGTTAGGGCAAACAAAAAAAAAAGGGGAAAGAAAATGAAGAGGGGTTTACATAGGTTCAACTTTCTACATAGTTCAATCCAACCCTTTCTTGAGCAAATCTTTTGGTTGAATGTGACCCTACACTGGGGCAAATCTCCCCGTTGTTCAAGTCAGCCCTACACTGGGGCAAAATTTCTGTGTTGTTCAATTCAGCCCTACACTGGGGCAAATTTCCATGTTGCTCAATCGGGATATTTTTTTTTCAAATTCAAGTGGGGCCTACACTGGGGCAAATTCCCTGTTGTTCAAGTCAGATCTATGCTGGAAAAATTTCCCTGTTGTTCAAGTCAGTCCCACACTGGGACAAAATTTCTGTGTTGTTCAATTCACCCCTACACTGGGGCAAATTTTTGTGCTGCACAATTCACCCCTACAGTGGGGCAATTTTTCCTGTTGCTCATTTTTTTTTTCCAAGTTCAAGCGAGCCTTACACTGGGGCAATTTTGTTTTGGCCCTCAAAGGGTCACATTGGTCGATAAGTCTTGATCCATGACATGATAATAAAAAAGACCCACCTTGAGGCAACACTCATTTGATTTTCTTGCACTCAAGCTTTCAAAATCCTCAATGAAGCTCTTAATCAATCTCCTTCTTGAATCACTTATCGATCCATGCATGTCCATTAGGTAGGGCTTCATGATAAGTGAACATCGGAGCAACAATGTGATTCAACAATCGAATGGCAATCTCCCCGATTACCGTTCAAGCCACAAGGATTTCAAAAAGGGTGGAAGATGACATTCTCATGGAGCAATCAAGATTGTGAGGTAGCTTGATTTTCAATTTGAGGCTTGGAAATGAAAGAATGGTGAATAGTAGTGGTGTTCAAGATGCTACATTCTAAGGCCGAGCGAACATGGTCTCGCATAGATTCAACATGTCTAAGTAAGTCAGGAGGTGTCTAAATAATGGTTTGATTGGTTGAAGCTCGTTAAGAAACACTCGGTTGAAGCTCGTTAAGAAGCACTCGGTTCAATTTATCTGCATAGTCTCTCCTTTGTGAGACAGTGTCGACTTGGACCGCCAGCGTGGACGTTGTGAAAAAATGAAAAAGAAAAGGATAAAATTCTGAGCCTGAGTCAATTTGACTCCCAAGCTGAGATTTTGTTTTCAAAGATCACGAGTCTGTTTCCAGCTGACCTGTGAATGAAAAAAAGAGAGGAAAGGAAAATGTGAGTCCCAAGTTGAAGTTTGTTTTTAGTTCACTGGTGAATGGCAAAAAAAAAAAAAAAAGTGAAGAAGAAAAAAAAATTGTAATTCTGTTGACTCACAAGGCCCCTTTCACAAAAAAATTTGGCTCATAAACCAGGTCATAAAATTCTAGTTGACTCAAGGCCTTTTACAAATAATTTTCGGTTCATAACGCGAAAAAAAATAGGCAAGGTTCAATTTATTTATAAGGTTACTCTTTACACTCACAGTTTCTGTTTTTGCGAGTCGGTGTAGAGTTGACCCGCCATTGCAAATGATCAAAATGTAAGTTTCTTTTTTGCAAGTCGGTGCCGAGTTGGCCCGCCATTGCAAATGATTAAAAAATGATGAAAATAAGAAATAAAAATGAAAGAAATAACAAATTGTGAGTCTAACTCAAGTTGACAAAGTTTTCTTTTTTTTTTGGGGCTCAAAGGCCAACCCCAAAAGTTTTTTGCTCAAGGCCTATTTCATAAATCTTCGGCTCAAGTCCTACTTCATGAATTTTTGGCTCATGGCTCAATTCATAAGTCTTTTGGTTCAAGACCCATTTCATAAATATTTTTGTGCTCACAGCCCAGGTCATAAAATTCGTTTTAGTTCAAGGCCTTTTACTAATGATTTTCGGCTCATAGCGAAAAGAATCTGCAAGGTTCAATTTATCTGCAACGTTTTCTCTGCACGCTCTTAGTTTCCCATTTGTAAGTCGGTGTCGAGTTGGCCCGCCATTGCAAATGACCAAAATCTAAGTTTCCCTCTTGTGAGTCGGTGTCCAGTTGACTCGCCAATGCAAATGTTTCAAGAAAATGTAATAAAGAAATTAAATAAAAGAAAAGAAAGAAAAGAACTGTGGGTCTGAGTCATATTGACTCCCAAGTTGAGAATTTGTTTTAAAAAATAACAGGTCTATGTCTAGTTAACTTGCAAATAATAATAGGAAGAAAAAAGTGTAATTCTGTTGACTTTTGTGGCTCAAGGCCCATGGCTTTTTAAAGGCTCCATTTTCCAACTCATGGTTCGCTTGTTTTGGCTCAAGGCCCGCCGTATAAAATTCTCGGGTCATGACCCAACTCATAAAAAAAAAAAAAAAATTCGGCTCAAGGCCCTATTCTTATTGCTCATGGCTCGCTCATTCTGGCTAAAGGCTCACTGCATAAAGTTCTACCTTACGGCTCAATTCATAAAGTTTCTGGCTTAAGGTCCATTGCATAAAATTCTTGGGTCATGGCTCAATTTATAAAACTTTCTGGCTCAAGGCTCTATTTTTACGGCTCATGGCTCACTTGTTTTGGCTCAAGGTCCACTGCATAAAATTCTCGGGCCATACCCAATTCATAAAGATTTCGGCTCAAGGCCACTCGCATAATTCTCTTTGGCTTAAGGCCCATATCATAAAAGTTTTTTGGCTCAAGGCCAATTGAATAATTCTTTTTGGCTCAAGGCCTATTGCATGAAGTTTTCCAGCTCATGGCTCAATTCATAAAGTTTTCTGGCTCAAGGCTAATCACATAACTCATTTTTTGAGCTAAGAGGTTCATCGTATTTATTTTTCGAGCTAGGAGGCTCACTGCATTCGAGCTAGGAGGCTCGCTGCATTCTTTTGGAGCTAGGAGGCCCATCACATTTTTCTTTTTGGGAGCTAGGAGGCCCGTCGCACTTTTGAATTTGTTATCTAATTTTGGGATCGGAGGCCCACTGTCATTTAATTTTTCGAGCTCAGAGGCTCATTGTCATTTTTTTTTTGGGATCCGAGGCCCACAATCATTTAATTTTCGAGCTCAAAGGCTCATTGTCATTTATTTTTTGGGATCAGAGGCCCACTGTCATTTAATTTTCGAGTTCAGAGGCTCATTGTCATTTAATTTTGGGATCGGAGGCCCACTGTCATTTAATTTTTCGAGCTCAGAGGCTCATTTTCATTTTTTTTTTTGGGATCCGAGGCCCACGGTCATTTAATTTTCGAGCTCAGGTGCTCATTGTCATTTAATTTTTGGGATCAAAGGCCCACTATCATTTAATTTTCGAGCTCAGAAGCCCACCGTCCTTTAATTTTTCGGGATCAGAGGTCCATTACTTTTTTATGTTTCTGTCGTTTGGTGTTGTGCCTGCATCATTTGCATTTAATCTCTATGTATAGTTGCATGCATTCTCAAACAAAATGGGCGTTCTTTTCTCCTTCCTATCATCACATGAACAGTCGTGACTCTTCATGTCGTCTAGTAAGCAACAAGTAAAGAGGGGCAACTGTGAACACCCCATTTTGACCGGATCCCTTTTGATTTTCACTTAAATTTACCAAAAATCCAAAAAAAATGAAAAAAGAGTCAAAATCATAAAAATGTCTTTTTTGGAAAAAAAAATAAAATAAAAGGGGGGATTTTTTTTAGTTTTATAAAAATAAAAAAATTGTTTGTGTTTTTATCCTAAAAAAATGAAAATCACAAAAATAACTTTACACCTTGTCTTACAAAATAAAAATAGAGACATTTTTTTAGTTAGGTCTTATCAATAAAGAAAAAAGAAGAAGAGAAAAGAGTCATTGGGCCAAAAATTAGTGCCAACCTCCAAACCCATATCCATTCTTCCTACCCATGACCCATACCCATTTTTTATCCCAAACCCATCTCCCTCTCTATCAGACTCTCTCCCTCACCCCATTGGAGCCCTAGCCTCACAAGCAACTCTCCCCAGCGCCAATCTCGCGCTCAATCCAAGATGAGATTTTCGCTCGCATTGATCAAATCGCGTTCAATCTCGATCTCTCCCTTCCTTTTCCATCCGCGCTCAATCACGCGAGGTGTGCATCATTCTTTTCTGTTTTTCGTTTCAAATCAAGAACTGATTGCATTTATTTTGATTTGCAGGGAATAAAGGTTCGAATTCTATAAATAGAGAGGAAGGGGGACAATTTCAGGGGGGGCCAGCAACAAGAAGGGAAGGGGAAAGAGCGACAGTCACAAAATTCGAAAAATAGAGGGGGGAGAGAAGTGCAAAGAGGGAACGAAAAAGGGGATCTAACACAAAGGGATGTATGTCCCTGGGATCTATTGAGGTTTTTGATAGAAATCTGCTTGTACCATTTTCCTTAGTGGGTTCTTTTATTTTGGGGATAGAGTTGATACTGTAACTGAGGGCCTCCATTTGGTGACCTCCATTTTTATTCATTTTTTTTCTTTATCTGACACTGTTATGCTGCAATAATATGGAATGAAAATCATCTCCTGCTTTGAGTTTTCATATGATGTCCCATAACTTTATTTACTTCCTTTCTCTGTTTTTTTTTTTCTTTTTTGCACCTTGAATTTGTTAATTTTCAATTTAATTTTGTGATATTGCTTACTGCCTCGTAGTGCCAGTCATGATCGCTTGTTTGTTGTTTGATAAAATGCATGAGTCATTACACAGTTCAAATTTTGCTCCTGTTGATGCCGAGCTTTCTGCTTGCTTGATTTTGATATGTTAAGTTATTAAAATTCCATTTTAACACAACAGAAGCTATTTTTTCGGTTTGGTAAGATCTTTGCTTTTTCTCTTCTGAAAATTTGTGAAATTCACTGGCATTGTATACTAGTTTGTCATGACTATGTGCGCTGCTGCAATGATATGCTGTTGTTAGGCTTTCTGTCCTTTTATTTTGACTACTGGTGAAAAATGCATAAACGAATTGCTTAATTATATAGCCATCACATGGTGATGTCACATATGATTTTGTTTTGTATGGCGAGACGTGTTTTTTTTTTCTTTCCCTTGGAACAATTTAGCCTTTCTGTAGTGATGTTACAGTAGTAGTCTAATTCTTGGATGATATGACATCTTGCTTTTACATTCAAAGGGAGCAAGCAGCTTGCCAGCTTTCGTTCCATAAGCTTCACAAGGATAACATTGGGATGGTTGCATGATATATTTTGCTGAGTGTTGCATTTTTGGATTCAATTGAGCATAGTCTTCAACATGTTAGCCTCTAACAGTCATCCATTTTAGAACAATAATGGCAGAGCATTTCGTTTCATGTTTACAAAATTTCTTTGGTAATAATTAAAGGAACCCATTTTAGTTTAGGAATGCTCTATCAACTTGTGTCATGTTCCGTCCTATAGATTTGAGGTTGCCCTATGAACTTATTTGTCATGTTCAATCTCACTTAACACATGTTCATCCTTTTATTATTTTTATTTTATTTTACAACTAACTAAAATAATTGGATTTTTGCTTTTCTTTGTGATTGCTCTATGGAAAGTATCATGTTCAATCCCTTAGGTTCGAGGTCGCTCTATGGATTTACGTGCCATGTTCAACCTTGCTTAGCACTGCAAATCATTTATTATTATTATTATTATTATTAAATTCGTTTTTTCATTATCATTTTCTGTCTTGTAAATAATTTTGGGGTAAAATAAATACATTAAAATTCGCAAATAATTTGCACAATTAATTTGGGTAACCGTTTAACGGGCGTATTAGGGGTGTTGTGAGGTTAAGTCTCCATTCTTCTCTATGCGCAATCGGCTTCCGAACTCGGTTTTGGTTTCAAAAACCATTTTTAAAGGTTTTCCAATTTTTTCCCTAATTAAATAAAATTGGTGGCGACTCTACTTGTTTTTCTAAAATTCTCTATTTTTCGCAGTTTCCTTTGCGATTCCGGTCGCGACACCCATAAGTGTGAATCACCGCTCAACTGTCCAAGACAAAGAGGGCTATCTAGGCCTCCTCGGAAGATCCATCGGCAACTGGAAAGACTCAGGGTCCAGTCGGGATAGTAGGACGTGCCCAAGATTGCCACGACACGATAGGCGCTATCATACCGGTCTCTTGTGGGTAAACCTATGTCACTATATCCCTGAGGTCACACAGACCTTCCCTTCCTTTTTTCTAACCCGCACTCGGTGCACCAACCTCGTAAGCTTCACAGCATACGGCTCGCCACTTGGCATCATATGCATATGCTATGCATGTCATCCATCTCACTTGAGCTGATATAGCAACACATGCAACTTGCTCTTAGCAACACGAGCTCTAAGCTCCAACTGTACCACAGAGCTATATAAACTACTCTTGCCTACCCGAGGTGTGTAACTCTTTCTCCCCACCTGAACAGTTGTGGCACGAAGATCAACACAGGCACCGGCTCACCAAGCTCGCTGCCTCCAAGCTCAAGAACAGCCATAAACCTCCCTCACAGCCGCGACCTCAAGCCCCAAGTCACGACCAATCACGAACGCGGACTTTGCCCTAATCACGAGCACAACACATATACAATAGTGTTAGCCCTAGCGCAAGCTCAAAGGATCAAAGAACAAGGTAAAGACTCGAAGAAAATGAAGAACGCGTGTTAGGGATTTGAGTATACCTTGAGCGAATCGAGAAATCGATCGGTCAAAAGTGAAGATTTCGAGGTCACGATCTCAACGGTGTTGTCAAAATCGCGTTCCGACACTTAATCTTCCTCAACCTTGAGCTTTCTCTCGCCACCTTCGAACTCTCTCTCTCTACTTGCAGAGAACTCTCCAACACTTCAGTTTTCGTGCAGCAAATGAGCAAGTGAAAGGAACTCCCCTAACATGATCAACTATCCACGCTTAAGCGTGGAACAGCTTCACGCTTGAGCGTTCCCACGCTCTAGTGTGGGCTCTCTCCACGCTTGAGCATGGAACCTCGTCCACTCAGCCTTCTCCCTGGCATGACACGTGTCTCACATGCATCCAAACTCAGAACAATTGGCACAACGCACTCAGCACGCTTTAGTTCTCTCACACCTAAGCGTTGTAATGCTTGAGCGTGGAGTCCTTCCACGCTTGAGCGTCCAACTCAGCGAGGATAGGACTTCCAGCCTTCTGCCTTCCCTAGTTTTCTCTTGTTACACTTGAAGCACCTCCAACCTTGTTCAAGCCTATTCCTAAACTTCCAACTAGGTGCCAAACTAACACACAACCAATCACACAATCATACGAACGCCCGATCAAGGTCATCCACCTTAATTAGGGTTTCAGAAAATAGGGATGTTACATTACCACCCCCTCTTATAGAGAATTTCGTCCCCGAAATTCCTCGCTCATACCTATAAACAAAGATGGATACTGTTGGCGCATTTGTGCTTCTCGTTCCTAGGTTGAATCTTCGGTCGCTGGGTCCTACTCAACCCTCACCAAGGAAATCTGCTTGCCACGAAGCTCCTTGGTCCTTCTATCCACTATTCGAGCAGGTAAAGCCTCATATTCAAGGTTCTTTCTTAGCTGGATTGATTCGGGTTCTAACACATGGGATGGATCAGGGTAGTACTTTCTAAGTTGAGAGACTTGAAAGATGTCATGGAGATTCGACAAATTAGGCTGTAAGGCTATCTGGTAAGCTACTGGGCCTATTCGGCGAAGAATTTGAAATGGTCCTATGAATCTGGGGGTAAGCTTTCTGGATCGAATTGCCCTACCAACGCCAGTCCTTGGAGTAACTCTCAGAAATACATGATCGCCCTCCTGGAACTCGAAGGGTCTCCTCCGCTTGTCAGGGTAGCTCTTCTGCCTATCCCTTGTGGCTTTCATCTTTTCCCGGATTAACTTAACTTGTTCTGTTGTCCGTCGCACCAATTCAGGACCTAACAATTGATTCTCTCTAGTCTTAAGCCAGCACAACAGAGTCCTGCATTTCCTCCCATACAAAGCTTCATACGGCGCCATCCCGATGCTTGAGTGGTAACTGTTGTTATAGGCAAACTCAATCATAGGAAGAAACTCGTCCCAACTTCCTATGTTTTCCAACACGCATGCTCTTAGCAGATCTTCCAACGATTGAATTGTTCATTCTAACTGACTATCCGTTTGGGGATGATAAGCAGAACTCAACCTTAACTTAGTTCCCAACACTCTGTACAGACTTCTCCAAAACCTAGAAGTAAACCTCGGGTCTCGATCCGAGATAATACTCGAAGGTACACCATGTAGCTTCACCACCTCCCTAATGTAAATTTGAGTCAATCTTTCTAGAGAATAGTTCTGGTTGATAGGTAAGAAATGAGCACATTTCGTCAACCTCTCTATGATGACCCAAATTGCATCATACCTCTTTTGAGACCTTGGTAGCCCAGAGACAAAGTCCATTGCAATGTTGTCCCATTTCCACTCTAGAACATCCATGATTGCAATAATCCCGCTGGCTTATGGTGCTCAACCTTTGCCTTTTGACACACCAAGCAGGATAGGACATAAGCCGCTACATCCTTCTTCATTCCCGGCTACTAGAATAGCTTCTTCAGATCCTGGTACATCTTGGTAGCCCTTGGAAGAAAGCTCAACTTGCTTTTGTGTGCTTCCTCTAAGATCATGTTCTTAACTTCGCTATCCGCAGGCACACAAACTCAATCACCATACCTAACCAAACCATCAGCACCCTTTCTGAATTCAGACGTTTCGCCTTCCTCAATTAACCGGTTAACCTCTTTAAGATACACATCCTCAGCTTGCCTTCTCCAAAGCAGATTCAAGAAATTTCTAGTCACCTCAATCATCCCAAGATTCATGTTATCCTCGACCATTTTCGCATCCAGATTCAGATCTCTAAACTGCTCTAATAACTCAAGCTTTCGTACCATCATGGCAGATACGTGTAGGGACTTCCTACTGAGCACAACTGCTACTACATTCGCTTTACCTGGATGGTATTGCAGGTCGAATTCATAGTCCTTTATGAATTCCATCCACCTCCTCTGCCTCTTGTTCAACTCTTTCTGGTCGAACAGATACTTAAGGCTCTTATGGTCGCTAAATATACTGAATTTAGCACCATACAGATAGTGTCTCCATATCTTCAATGCAAACACTATCACAGCTAGCTCCAGATCGTGAGTCGGGTAGTTTCGTTCATGTACTCTTAACTGCCTGGAGGCAAATGCCACCACTCTCCCTCCTTGCATGAGGACACAACCCAATCCTTGATATGACGCATCACAGTACACGTCAAAATGTCCTAACGAATCTGGCAAAACCAACACCGGCGACGTGGTCAGCCTCCGCTTCAGCTCTAAGAAACTCTGCTCACAAGCTTCCGACCACTCAAACGTCTTCCCCTTCCTTGTCAACTGCATTATAGGCAATGTAATCTTAGAGAATCCCTCGATAAACCGCCTGTAGTAGCCTGCCAGCCTAAGAAAGCTTCGAACCTCACTCACAGACTTTGGGCTCTCCCACCTAACCACCGCTTCAGCCTTAGCAGGATCCACCGTGATTCCATCCTTTTTTATCACATGCCCTAAGAACTGTAGCTCTTCCAGCCAGAACTCACACTTTGACAGCTTTGCGTACAACTGCCTGTCCTTCAACACCTGTAGCACCACTCGAAGATGCTCTTGATGTTCCTCTTTACTCGAAGAGTAAATAAGGATGTCATCGATAAACACAACAACAAACTTATCTAGGAACGGTCGGAATATCCTGTTCATATAGTCCATGAACACTACCGGAGCATTAGTCACACGAAAGGCATAACCAAATACTCGTAGTGCCCATACCGACTTTGAAAAGCAGTCTTTGGTATATCCTCCCTTTTCACCCTGATTTGATGGCAACTAGATCGCAGGTCGATCTTAGAAAACACAGTTGCTCCCTTCAACTGGTCCATCAAATCGTCGATCCTTGGCAATGGGTACTTGTTCTTTATCGTCAGTTTGTTCAGCTGACGATAGTCCACACATAACCTCGAGCTCTCGTCCTTTTTCTTCACAAACAGTACCGGCGCTCCCCACGAAGATGCACTAGGTCTAATGAACTCTTTGACTAGCATCTCGTCCAACTGTTTCTTTAGCTCCGTCCACTCAACTGGAGACATCTGATACGACGCTATTGATATAAGCCGAGTCCCTGGTATAAGATCTATAGCAAACTCGATCTCCCTCTCCGGTGGCAACCATGGAACATCATCTGGAAACACCTCCGGAAATTCTCGCACAATAAGCAGCGCTCCCACACTCGGCGTTTCCTTCGCTTCTAAGGAGAATAACACCACGTACTTTTCAGATCGTATACCCTTCGGAATACCTTTGTTGGCAGGCGTCAATCCAGATGGCTCAGGAAAACAAAGGGTTTTATTGGCACTGTCAAGCACCACATGGTTGGCCGAAAGCCAATCCATGCCTAGGATAACATCGATCTGCTGCATAGGCAAACAGACCAGGTCCACAAAGAAATGTCTGTTTTCTATTGTAATAGGGCAGTTTAAGCATACAAATAGGGTAGTTAAAGAATCACCTGTAATCGTGGATATAGTAAGGTCATATGGTAAAGACGAAACCGGTAACCCTAAGTGATCCATGCATTCCATAGAAATGAACGAGTGGGTCGCCCCCAAATCAAACAAAACAGATAAGAGCTTGCCTAAAACTAAACACTTACCTTGAATCAAATCCAGGTATCGAGAGGATTCAGCTCCCCTCACAGCAAACACTCTTCCCATAGCTTATGGCCTTGCAGCTTGCCCAGTCATTCCGGTTGGTCTGGCATTCCCATGCCTGCAATCCCTTGCCATGTGTCCCAGCTTTCCACATGTATACAGGTCATCGTTCCCCTGGTGCTTGGCTCCTGCAGTCTCGATCCATGTGTGGTCCCCCACACTTAAAGCATCCTTGCAATCCCTGAGTTGCACTTGGCCTTTGTCCTCCGGCCTTTCCTGGCTTTTGGTTGGGCCTCTGGTAAGGTCCTCGACTTGACTGAAACTTTCCACCCCTACCTCTCTGGTTACTGCGGATGGGTCCTCCGCTCCTTGTCGTGAATCTCCTTTCTTCTCTCGATGTTCTCTATGGCTGAACACCAATCAAGCATGTCGGGGGACCTGGTAATTCCCAACGGCACTATGGCTTTCTAGACTTCGTACTTCATACCGTCTTCGAATCTGCAGCACATCCACTCTTCATCCTGATACCGCTGATAGAATTCTGAAAACATAAGCAATGCGTTGAAGCTTGCTGCATATTCCCCAATTGACATATTACCCTACTTCAGGCTCTGGAATTCCTTGTCTTTCTCCCACCTGGTCATCCGAGGGAAGTATTTCTCAAGAAAGCATCTCCTAAATAACTCTCAGGTTATTGCTCTTCCTTCCATCTCAAACAGTCTCTGCTTTCCCTTCCACCACATCTTCGCCCTTCCAACCAGCATAAACGAGGCGTAAGAGACTCTCTGAGCGTCGTCCCAATGTGTTGCTACGAGGATCTTTTCTAACTCTTGCACCCGTAGCTCTGCTCCTTCGGGATTGTAGTCCCCATTGAACTGAAGAGGTTTTCGCCTCATGAAAGCATCTAACTCGGCATCCTGATTCCTGACATCTCTCTATTGTTGTTGTTGCTGTTGGCTCTGACGAGTCATCTGGATAAGCTAAGCATTCTGCTGAGTTTGTTGTAACATTGTAGCAGCCATATCCCTCATTGTCCTGAGGGTCTCCAACGATTTAGCTCCATTTCCAATATGTGAAGCAGTAGCCTCTGGACCTCCATTTGGACCCGTTCTACCTCCGCTTCTACCTCTACCTCGAGCCATTGGTTCCTGATTCAATTAACTGTTAGCTCAGAGTTCAAACATGATAAGCAACATAAATACATACACCTACTTATCATTCATTCAAGCATCATTACATTCGATCGCACTCCTTCTACCTTTCTAGACACAGTTGTACTCTCTTGCAGAGACGACCAACTTAGCCAGTTCAACTTCCTAACACTCGCAGTTTTAGTCCCTGACTTCCACAATCCTGATAGGATCAAACTACTCTGATACCACCATAATGATACGGCCCCATAAGAATGTGAAATCATCCCAATTGCCCTGAACCCATTACAGCACTAACTAGTGATATTATTACGTGCTTATTAAACAGGCGAGACATACGGTAAAGCATACAACATAAGCACGTACGTAAAGCAATTATCAGAGTAACACAACAGGTAAAGTAAAACACATACACATGCGGTACTGTAATATATACATGGCGGCCCCATCAGTAAGGCTACTGTACTACATACATAAACTGTACAATAGTAAACTGAAAAGAAACACATATACATCAAGACCTCAAAAAAAATAAACTCTCAAGCACCCTCACCAACACTCCCCATCCTGCTCTCAAAAATACATCAAGCCTCTCCACACAGTCCTAGAGATGCGGTGGTTAACCCTCACCATCAGTGGTGAGGATGTCCTAAGCTACACTGCCCATCTCCGTGTGTATGCCTATAAACCCGCATAGGCTCATACTCTGAGGATGAACTCGACACTATGATCCGGCGCCTCAAAACTAACCTCAGGTACCAATCTAAACGCCTCCACTATCCTTTGTAGACGAAGCCCCTCCCGCTGGATACCATGGAAGAATGGGGTGCCACCCACAAGTAGTCCTGCTCTCTCTGCCTCGAAGGATGCCACATCTGAGGGAAAGGAAGAAATTGATACACCTGGTAGGGCCCGATAATGTCCACGTACGGTGTAACACCCTTTCTGGGGGTATCACATAACAGACATTTTATAAAACTATAAGGTCGAATAATGGGTTAATTAAAATCATTTTAGAAAGATGGGGTAAATGTTTCTTTTTCACAAGACATAATTGTAAAACTTGTAACCGTTCATGCGTGTAAGGTAAACAGAAACATTTCACAATATATGTTCATAAAGGCTTACATAAAAACCGAACCCGACTACAGAAAGAAAACAGAAAGATACAGACTCATCATGAAAGATTGGAGACGTAGCTCAATACATGGCAGAAGTAAAAATGGTACGACACACAAGACAATAAAATACTAGTCATGCATATCATACATCTCAGTATCTCATAATATCCAATCAACAGCACAAGACATCACCAACACAGGATAATAGTGTATAACATATAAATGTATCCATGAACAGTCATGCAATGTAATGCGATGTACATGACTCGATGCCATATGCCACAAGGGTAAAACGGTTTGATGTATTCCATGGAAGAATGGGGTGCCACCCACAAGTAGTCCTACTCTCTCTGCCTCGAAGGATGCCACATCTGAGGGAAAGGAAGAAATTGATACACCTGGTAGGGCCCGATAATGTCCACGTACGGTGTAACACCCTTTCCGGGGGTATCACATAACAGACATTTTATAAAACTATAAGGTCGAATAACGGGTTAATTAAAATCATTTTAGAAAGATGGGGTAAATGTTTCTTTTTCACAAGACATAATTGTAAAACTTGTAACCGTTCATGCGTGTAAGGTAAACAGAAACATTTCACAATATATGTTCATAAAGGCTTACATAAAAACCGAACCCGACTACAGAAAGAAAACAGAAAGATACAGACTCATCATGAAAGATTGGAGACGTAGCTCCTAAACATAAGATACTTGGAGACGCAACTCCTAAACATAAGATACTTGGAGTCGCAGCTCCACAAAAGATAAAAGAAATGTAAGACTCTCTGACACTCTACACTGGCCGACAACAGACTACACGGGAAGACATCCCTCGGGTCAACCGCGGAATACTTCCTCTGACTTCTCCTTTACAGAGAGACAAGTGAAAGAAATAGGAAGGTGTGGATAAATCACCTCACTCCTAGTCTTTTCACTCATCGCCTTCCAACCAGGACCCATCAAACGAGACCTAACAGGAACCCTAGCAAAGACTACAACTGGCATTCCTTTGGAAGGCAAAATAGAAGTTGACTTAGAAGCAACTTTGTTAACAAGTAGCCTATCCCTAACAGAGGGAGAAGGCACTGAACGCATCAGTGGAAAAGTCCATCTAGAATTCCACTTACGGGTACAACCTTGATAGTAGATGACATGAAGACAAGCTGTGGAGCAGTCAAGAACTCTTTCTCTGTGACCCTTGCAGATGGTGAGTGTGGCTCTCCACATGTACTTTGCTAGAAGCTCACCATGACTAGATGTCCAAACGCCAAAACCACTGGGAGGCACAACAGAGAGGTGCATCCAAAACGTAGGGTGAAGTCTCGGTAACACGACCTTCACGGGAGACACCCAGAGAAGCACACAATGATGCAATACAAAGTAATGAGGTGAGATTCCCATTCATCAGCACAATACATGGCAGAAGTAAAAATGGTACGACACACAAGACAATAAAATACTAGTCATGCATATCATACATCTCAGTATCTCATAATATCCAATCAACAGCACAAGACATCACCAACACAGGATAATAGTGTATAACATATAAATGTATCCATGAACAGTCATGCAATGTAATGCGATGTACATGACTCGATGCCATATGCCACAAGGGTAAAACTCTGACCCCTACTCTATGGAGCTAACAAAACGTCGGAGAGAGTGAATGGGAGGACATGTTTCGTCTACGCCAGCATTGGGCAAGATGCTACAACCTTCGTAACGCGAAAGTATCAGGCTTTTACGGAAACACTCTACACCAAACATGAAAAGTACGGCATCTAGTCGAGGATATCAGTGTATTGCTCGGATTCGCCACGACACAAAAGAGCTACCAACTGGTCACATGTCAGCCTTTCTAACCCTGATACCTCCAAGACAATTTAAGATCATCACCGTAAGATTCGCACCTGCATCAAGGTGTAAGCTCAACTCCTAGGCTCAAGGCCTTACAACTCCTAGGCTCAAGGCCTTACAACTCATGCAACGAAATGCCAATGCTTACACAAAGCAGATACGATTAAGCAATGTCTATCCACCGGATAAACCTCAAGGCTCTCTAGTGTCCTCTTCCTTAGGGACTATATACGTGTCTTTGTATTGTAGAACTTTTATCCACTGGATAAATCTCGTGATCCCTCCGGGATCGAGTCATCACAAGACTATACAGTTAGACGATATCCTCGGGTCCGACTCCCGGGCCCGTCATCGAACAGCTATTCCAAACCAAAACGTTTCATGTTTCTGTTCATGTCTTATGATATATTTCTCCAGTTCTAAATGTCTTATGAAGAAGGATTGAGAATCCTCTAGTTAAGTCTTAGATCCTTTCTAAGTTAGAGGGTACTTGTCTTTCGAGTAATGAAATACATCTTGATTCATTAAGTCTTATGAGTCGATTGATGAATGAATCATCAATGATGTAACATATGGTCTTGTTCCACCACAAATTACACTTTCCTATCTCTTTCTTTCACTGTAAGTCAATGATTTGACATTGGGTTTTAACTTAGGAAAATCCTTAGTTTGAGTTCAAGACACTTTTGTAAAAATATGAGTACAAAACACTTATTTACTTTATACCTTGGCGAAGTGCCTTGGTACCTTTGATTCAAAATATTATACTTTGAAAACATTATTTCAAAAAGCTTGTAGTTTCAATTAAACTTAAAGTCGGAAGTTGGAGTTTAAAACTGTTTTTTATAAACTAAAGAAGAGAAATCTTCTTAAGTCCAAATTCGTTTTAGCTTGAAATCATTTATACTTAAACTTGGAAATAAACATTGTATTGAAATCAAAGATTGGTTTTACGTTCAAAACCTACTTAGTAACCGAATGTTACATAAGATTTTCTCAAAGTCGTTTGTTATTGAGAACATCTGATTCGTTAATTTTCAAAACATCATTTGATTTACTTAAGCCATAACTTAAGATTAAAATACCATTTCCCTTGTTTCTAAAACTCTCTATAATGAATGTCATGTTTCATTCAAATAAGGTTTTCTTTGTTTTGCTTTGGTTCATCGTTCATCGATTCCATTTTAGAGTTGTAAAATCGTTTGAGTTTCAAAGATTGAAGTTGAAAATCCTTTTTGTTTATGCTTTGGCTGAATCCTATACTAGGTTTAATGTGAAGATTTTGCTTCACCAATATCCATCATGAACAAGACTAATCAGCAATGCAGAAACATGGATAATAACATAACAACCGATTGCAAAAATTCAACATTATACCCGTATACAGAATTTTCAGCATGTCAAGCATCCACTTTTGACAAACATTTGATTGACCAAAAGAACTCGGATTTGAGCATATGAGGACTCATATGAAAGCTTAGGATGTCTAGTTTTTGGATATATAATTCATTTTCATAAAAAGTAAATTAGTTAGTACAGTTTCCCGAATTAAGTCACTGTAGTCAGAATCCGAGACAGAATTTTATGCTTAGATTGAAACAAGTTTTCAAGGGTCAAATATTTGTGAAACCACACAAAATTTGTGCTCGAAATGAAGCCCAAGATGTCGAGTTTTAGTACCAAAAAGTGGTTTTGAAATCCAAGTCTAGGTTGCGAGAAAAACTGAAATGACTCACACAAGGTCAGATCCGAAAATCACATTTTCTCAAACTCTTTTCAACAAAAAGATGGAGGAAACTTAGATTAGGGTTTTCTCACATATAAAAGTTATTTTCAAATATTCAAACACATCAATGAACACAAATCAAGCAATAAATAATTATTACAACATTGTTCTCATAGAGAACCAAATAGACAAATTGGCAAAACCCTTGGTTTAGGGTTTTCCCCAAACCAAACCCAATAACCATTTTCACCACCACCAATGTGGTGTGATGAGGGTCACTCCCCCATTACCTTAATGAAGATCCTTTATGAATGAGACAACTCCAACAGCATGAACAAGGAGGTGGCCAAACCTTTGCATGTAGCAAAATAAGATTTTGAAACTTGTTTTGCAAAGATCATGAACTAGAAGAAGTTTACACATGATTCAAAGTAAGGAAATAACGAGAAGATGAGTTTATAAACTTACTTCGTGAGGAACACATGATGAACAAGGTTGGTGTTCTTGAAGGTCAAGAACCAAGTTGCTCCAAAGAGAAAACTTCCTTCATCAAAGATGATTAGGAGGCTAAGACAAGAACAACTATAGTCTTAGAAATTGAAGAAGAAATTTGGGTGATTATGTTCATGTGTTGGCTGAATGGAGGGTGGGTAGAGAGAGAAGAGAGGTTTCCAAATGTTCATGAACAAGAGTTTGCTTGATCTTGGTGAGATAAGGAAATGAAGTGTGTTTAGTGTTCTTGGAACACTATGGCCGAATGGCCTTTAGCAATTGGACACCAAATTTGTTGATGTGTTTATGACTTGTGATGTGATGAAGTGTAAGCAAATGGAAGGCTTGGATTAAACCAAGTACATAGGTGTTGATCATTGGATTAAAGAGGGCAAGATTAACCATAAGTAGATTAACTTTCTTTCTCCATAAAAGGAAAAGATGCTAGGTTATTAACCAAGAGTCATAAGAATTTAATCCATTGGTTAAAGGAATGAAAAGGTGATGGATGGTTGACAACGTCTCATGAAGCGTGAGATGCAGTCGTGAACTACTCCCGACTCTGGGCCAGAACAACCTCCCCGGCCTGGCTCGCATCCGAAGGTAAGGCGGTCCTGATTAAAGTAATAATATTTTTACCGGTTCCGACTCAAAACAACACACTAGGTTCAAATCAACATTTTATGATTATTAAGCTCATAATTGAAATCCAGATATGAATTTCCAATCATTAACCATTCTTATGATTAAACTTAGTCGGATTGCATTCTCAGTCAAGTTATTCACACAAACAGTTAAGAGAAACAGGTATAGGATTTTTGGGATGTTACAACACTACCCTCCAAAAAGAAATTTCGTCCTCGAAATTTACCTTAGAAGAGATGCGGAAATTGTTCCCTCATCCTATCCTCCAACTCCCAGGTGACATCACCTGAGGTCTCGTTCCAGATAACCTAGACAAAGGATATCTCTTTCCCTCAAAGCTGCTTTACTCTTCTATCTTCTATCTTGACACAGAGTATCTCATAGGTTAAGTTCTCCTTTTCAAATATACTGTATCAACTTGACGACACGAAAAAGATCATCAACGCAAATCCTTGTAAATTTCAAAACTCGAAATCCATTACGAAGATTCGAAAGTGAAAGAGAATAAGAATCATCAGTATTGGACAAATTCTGATCGACAGAAAACTATAACTCCCGTTCCAATGGCGGTCCTGACACACCTTTCGGAGAAAAAACGTGGGACAAGAAAACTTTTCTGAGAGTGTAGAACCCAAATCAAAACCACTCTGGGTCATTTTAAAAGGTAACAATAAAATTTGTGAGTTCCTTTACTCAAAGTAGCTTTTATTTGACTGGCAAAGAAACAAGCAGTTAGAAATTTTCAATTTCAAGAAAGTTTGAAATTCTTGCCTGCAAAGGCCAATAGGATATGATTAGAAAGTAATCAATCCCAACTCAAGAATTGTATTCTTTTACGGAGAAGCAAACGAATCAAGTTATTAAAAGTCCCAGTTTCAACAATAACTGATAATCCAAACAATCTTGATCAAAATAATCCGTTCATCAAAAGGATGAAAATAGTCAAATCAGAAGAGAATGAAGAAATAATAAATTTTAATTGGGTCATGGGAGGTCATAGGCAATAAGAGTAGAAATGATGAAATCAAATCAACTTAAATCATTTCAGATCAATTCAAATCAATCCAAATCAAAAGGGCAAAGAAGACATAAGCATTTCAACAATTTTCACCTTGTCGTAGACAATAGAAATGAAATGTGTCAGAATCAAACAGTATAGTTAAAGGTTCACTTGTTATGGTACTATCTCCTTAGACAAGATCATCAAATCATGAGGCTTCAGCTTCACTCGTCGTTGTTGACTCTACTGCTTGCTGGTTGCATGGCAGTTTGTACCTTGTTGGCTACAGATTCCACCTTGTGTTGATCATAGGTTCTCGAAACATGCCTTGGTTTTCAACACTTGAAGCAGATAATGCCTTCGATGGTGCAACACTTTGCTTCATGGCTGTTTCCGCGTTTCTTGCATCGCGATGTAGAACTCACTAGTTGACTAGACTTACTGCTCTGGAAGGTTGTTGCTCGCAAACACGTACGACGTGACCAAGTCTTCCACATCAGGAACAAACAAATTCCTTGGAGTTGCAGTATTTGGTTGTATGGCCTCTACCACGCTTCTTGCACCATTGCGGAGGTACTACGATCTAGCGAGTTCCCTTGCTAATCCTTCTGTAAGAAGATTGTTGTTGCGGCTGGTCCTTTGGTAACTTTGCACACGAATCCTAATGGGACCTGGTGCTGATGTCTCTTGCGAACCTAGACAGTTCAAAGTGACATTGCCTTTCTTCACGAGCCTTCATCAGATCTTCGATTAGGAAGCACTCGTCCATCAAAACTGAGAACTCTTCGATCTTCATAGGTAGCACCGCTCCTCGAATCTAGTTTCCTTAAACCTTCTTCGAACTTTGTGCATTTCCACTTCTTATTGGGGTGAAGATGGAAATACCTCGAAGACTTCAACAGGGACTCAAAACGATCAGCATAAATGTAACACCCCGATTTTCGAGTTTTCCTAATTAATCAGTATTTATGAACTTATATTTTATTCAAGGTCTTAGGAATGCAAATAAAATATTCCGAGACCATAATCATGCTCAACGATATCATAAGAAGCTACGATTAAGTTTTGAGTCAAAAACTCAAACGGAGTCCGGTCTACGTTTTTACACTGACAGTATGATTTTACTGCTCAGGAGACCTCAGATGGACCCGTGAACGGGACAGTAAGTCTTAGAATTCGATTCTCTACGTTTTGGTTAAATTTCACAAAAATTAAAAAAAAAATAACTTCCTGACCTCCGTTCGAGCGAAATCTTCAATCGGGTGGAGAACGGAGTCATGTATGGACTTACCAGGACCCGACAATGGATAATATTGATATCACAACATGTCAACTCACTTGGGAGAGCATGCCAGAGTCGTCATGACGATCAGGAATTTCGGGACGCGAAATTACCAAAATACCCCTAACTTAAGCCTTTTCACCTTTTACCATTTTACCCTTTGAACCAAATGATCATTTTACCCTTAAGTGACATTTTATAAGGCTGGAACAACCCTCTCAGCCCCTCATTTCACGCATCTCAGCCCTCTTGAAGAGCCAAGAACACTTCATCTTCCTTAGAGAAAAAACCTCCATTGAAATCCTTGAGAAATCCTTGAAACTTTGAAGAAAAGCCTTGATTCTTTGACCAATCTTCCTCCATTCTAAGGTAAGATCACTTCTATGATCTCCTAGATTCTTGAATCTCTCTCAATCTCAAGATCAAAAGTCCATTTTCATGAAACTCATTCTTAGATCCAAAAGTTTGAAAATCCATAGGAAATTGTAGAAAAATCCTTTTGATGTGAAACCAATTTCTTTGAACTCACCTCATCATTCTCTACCTAAACCCAAGAGCTCATGATCCAAGTCTCATCCTAGCTCTTAAACCCCAAAGTGGCCGAACCCTAGTAGTGGTGATGAATAGTGTTTTTCATCAAATTTTTGATTTCTAACTCTTAATTCCATCCTTAGATTTCCTATTGTCCTTGAATCCAAGTGATGGAAAACCAAATCAATTCCTAGCCTAGTTTTCCCAAAGAGGCCAAGAGCATCATGAGAAAAATCCATGAGTTTTGTTTCACATTTTTGAGTCATAGGACTTGTATTAGTGTTAACTAAATTCATGAACCAACCATCCAAAAGTTTGGAACCAAATGAGATCCCTAGCCTTTTTATATTTCATGGCCGAACCTTGAACCTCTTTGGGGGAACAAAAATTGTGTTCTTATGTTATATATTGATGTTGATTTGTTGTTTGAATTGTATTGTGTTGAATTGTTTTAGGCGACGCAAACGAAATCGGAGCCGAAGCCGAGAATCGATCGAGTTTGGACTAAGCAAATTTGAGAGGTAAAGGGAGGTAGTCATTTAAGTTTGGTAATTTCATATTGCATGTTTGATATATGTGTTATGATGATTGGATTATTGAATTGGAGATGAGTTTGAATGATGTATGGATTTGTTTTACTTAATGAAACATATTTGCACACTTGTTAATAATTTGTGGCATGGATGCCTTGATTGATATTATTGTGATATTGAACAGTTGATATATATATATATATATATATATATATATATATATATATATATATATGGCTATGTCTCGATAATTATTAAAAGACTCGAAACCGAAATCAAAGTTTTGAAAACCGTGTTTTGGAATTAAAAAATGATTTTTGAAAAACGTGTTGCTTTTCAAAGAAAAGTTAAGTTTCCTTTTTGAAAAGTATGTTCTTTTGAAAAGTAAAAAGTGGTTTTGTGAAAAGTCGTGCAAAATGTGTTTTGTTCAGTAAAGTGTTTTAAAAAGGCGTGAAACCTTAGAAAACGGTTTTGTTTTCAAGAAAGGTGCTTTTCCCGGAAAATGTTTCCTTTGATAAAGAAATGTCTTGTTTAAAGAACAATGAAAGTGTTTTGTTTTCCAAAGTTGTTTTGAGAAAAACGAAACCAAAAGAAATATGATGAACCTTTGAGATGAGCCTAAACCTAGTGGCCGAGACGTCGGGGCTAGTGTTTTGTGGATTGAGCACTCAGACTTCGTGTCCTGTGTTTTTTAATTTGAGTGGGCTTAATGCCTTTTGAAGCGAGTCGTGGACTTTATGTCTCGACATTTGAAAGAATGAACGCAAAGAAAACAGAAAACTTTCTGTGTACATGCATGAACCGGTAGACGTGCCATTTGGAACCGAGCTACAACTTTCGTAGTTGAGAATTCAGCCAATTAAGACCACAGGGTCTATAGGGCCATTCTATGTTCGAGATTCCACAAGTGACCGGTGGCGTAGCAATCCCATGCCATGGTAAATCGACTGCCAAACACGAATGAACTCGATCAGAGACTGGAGTATTCAGGATATGGTTATGTCGTGGTACCCTGGAACAATTGGAGTTCGGACCTAAATAGAGAGGCCGACTCATGAGGACAATTGTGTTGCGGGTGTTACCACGGCCTATCGCTCGATGTTGGGAAGTTAGAATCTCCGGAGTACATGAATTAGAAAGATGATATTGAAGTCTCATGCATTATTATAACTCATGATAGTGTTTGAGATGTTATATTGTGTTATATAGATAACTGCTCATATAACTGTATTTATCTGTGGATGTTTATACTGCTGTTTGTCGCCTGTGCGGCTATTGTGATAAACTTTATATGAGTATCTCACCTTTGCCTATACATGTTGGACACCTTGTTGTGTTTTTGGAACACATGTACAGATGTTGATCATAGGTCCCCGCGGAGACGTGAGGACTCGGATGACGGAGCGTTCTGATGAAGTTGACGTTGGGTTGTACCCCAATGGCTACTTGTAGCCGACCAGCTTAGGAGTCTTTTGTTTTGAGCAGTCTTATATTATATTACTGTACATATGTTGAACTTATTTCTAAATCTGTAATATGTTATATATTAGACCAGGTTTTATGTTTATGTTTATGTTTTTATGAACAGTGAATATCAACGTGTGATATGAAGTTTATCTCTTCGTCTTTAGTTTGTATTGTCTGTGCATGCAGAAAACTTTTAGAAACCGCGTTTTCGAACATAGCTACTTAATTAAAGTATCTTCCGAAAGCAACCAACGTTTTATTTTCTTGATTTATTCCGCATTAAAGTCCGAGTATGTAGCACCCGCGAGGGGGGTGTTACAATAAACTTCGACAAACGTTCCTCCTTGACGTAACTGTAGAAACTCCATTTCTTTCAACTCGTCTCGTACTCGTTGGAAGACACTCGTTCAGAAACTCGTTCCAAAGGAATGCAAGCGACAACTGTGTCCTTAGCTCCCAGCAACTGGCAGTTACTCTCCACCAAACTCAGAACAAGTACACATAAAAGAAAGCAAAAACACCACCATTCTGTCCAATATCATTTCTCTTCGGAAATAATAATGTAGAGAATAACAAACAATTGTTGTCTTCCTCCTGGAAATGACAACTTAGAGAACAAGAAACACTAAAGGATAGACCGAAGTCATCATCCTTTCCAACATTGTATCCTTTCGGAAACAACAACACAGAAACAAACAGAGAACAAACAGAGAAAACACAACACAAACGACGACAGACCAAACCCCAAGCTCGAACAGACTCGGCCAGCTCTGATACCACTAATGTAACACCCTTTCCGGGGGCATCACATAACGAACATTTTGTAAAACTATAAGGTCAAATAACGGGTTAATTAAAATCATTTTAGAAAGATGGGGTAAATGTTTGTTTTTCACAAGACATAATTGTAAAACTTATAACCATTAATGCGTGTAAGGTAAACAGAAACATTTCATAATATATGTTCGTAAAGGCTTACATAACAACCCAACCCGACTACTGAAAGAAAACAGAAAGATACAGACTCATCATGAAAGATTGGAGACGCAGCTCCTAAACATAAGATACTTGGATATGCAGCTCCTAAACATAAGATACTTGGAGTCGCAGCTCCACAAAAGATAAAAGAAAGGTACAGACTCTTTGACACTCTACACTGGCCGACAACAGACTATACGGGAAGACATCTCTCAGGTCAACCGCGGAATACTTCCTCTGACTTCTCCTTTACAGATAGACAAGCAAAAGAAATAGGAAGGTGTGGATAAATCACATCACTCCTAGTCTCTTCACTCATCGCCTTCCAACCAGGACCCATCAAACAAGACCTAACAGGAACCCTAGCAAAGACTACAGCTGGCATTCCTATGGAAGACATAATAGAAGTTGACTTAGAAGCAATTCTATTAACAAGTAGCCTACCCCTAACAGAGGGAGAAGGCACTGGACGCATCGGTGGAAAATTCCATCTAGCATTCCACTTACGGGTACAACCTTGATAGCAGACGACATGAAGACAAGCTGTGGAGCCGTCAAGAACTCTTTCTCTGAGACCCTTGCGGATGGTGAGTGTGGCTCTCGACATGTACTTTGCTAGAAGCTCACCATGACTAGATGTCCAAATGCCAAAACCACTGGGAGGCTCAACAAAGAGGTGCATCCAAAACGTCGGGTGAAGTTTTGATAACACGACCTTCTCGGGAGACAACCAGAGAAGCACACAACGATGCAATACAAAGTAAGGAGGTGAGATTCCCATTCATCAGCACAACACATGGCAGAAGTAAAAATGGTACGACACACATGATAATAAAATACTAGTCATGCATATCATACATCTCAGTATCTCATAATATCCAATCAACAGCACAAGACATCACCAACACAGGATAATAGTGTATAACATGTAAATGTATCCATGAACAGTCATGCAATGTAATGCGAAGTACATGACTCGATGCCATATGCCACAAGGGTAAAACTCTGACCCCTACTCCATGGAGCTAACAAAACGTCGGAGAGAGTGAATGGGAGGACATATTCCGTCTACGCCAACCTTGGGCAAGATGCTACAACATTCGTAACGTGCACGTATCTAGCTTTTACGGAAACACTCTACACTAAACATGAAAAGTACGACATCTAGTCGAAGATATCAGTGTATTGCTCGGATTCGCCACGACACAGAAGAGCTACCAACTGGTCACATGTCAGCCTTTCCAACCCTGATACCTACAAGACTATTTAAGATCGTCACCGTAAGATTCGCACCCGCATCAAGGTCTAAGCTCAACTCCTAGGCTCAAGGCCTTACAACTCAAGCAACGAAATGCCAATGCTTACACAAAGAAGATACGATAAAGCAATGTCTATCCATCGGATAAAACTCAAGGCTCTCAAAGGTCCTCTTCCTTAGGAACTATATAGTGTCTTTGTATTATAAAACTTTTATCCACTGGATAAATCTCGTGATCTCTCCGGGATCAAGTCATCACAAGACTATACAGTTAGACGATATCCTCGGGTTCAACTCACGGGTCCGTCATCGAACTACTGTTCCAAACCAAAACGTTTCATGTTTGTGCTCATGTCTTATGATATATTTCTCATGTCCTAAATCTCTTATGAAGAAGGATTGAGAATCCTCTAGTTAAGTCTTAGATCCTTTCTAAGTTAGAGGGTACTTGTCTTTCGAGTAATGAAATACATCTTGTTTCATTAAGTCTTATGAGTCGATTGATGAATGAATCATCAATGATGTAACATATGGTCTTGTTCCACCACAAATTACACTTTCTTATCTCTTTCTTTCACTGTAAGTCAATGATTTGACATTGGGTTTTAACTTAGGAAAATCCTTAGTTTGAGTTCAAGACACTTTTGTAAAAAGATGAGTACAAAACACTTATTTACTTTATACCTTGGCGAAGTGCCTTGGTACCTTTGATTCAAAATATTATACTTTGAAAACATTATTTCAAAAAGCTTGTAGTTTCAATTAAACTTAAAGTCGGAAGTTGGAGTTTAAAACTGTTTTGTATAAACTAAAGAAGAGAAATCTTCTTAAGTCCAAATTCGTTTTAGCTTGAAATCATTTATACTTAAACTTGGAAATAAACATTGTATTGAAATCAAAGATTGGTTTTACATTCAAAACCTACTTAGTAACCGAATGTTACATAAGATTTTCTCAAAGTCGTTTGTTATTGATAACATTTGATTAATTAATTTTCAAAACATCATTTGATTTACTTAGGCCATAACTTAAGATTAAAATACCATTTCCCTTGTTTATAAGACTCTCTTGAATGAATGTTATGTTTCATTCAAATAAGGTTTCTTTGTTTTGCTTTGGTTCATCGTTCATCGATTCCATTTTAGAGTTGTAAAATCGTTGGAGTTTCAAAGATTGAAGTTGAAAATCCTTTTTGTTTATGCTTTGGTCGAATCTTATACTAGGTTTAATGTGAAGATTTTGCTTCACCAATATCCATCATGAACAAGAGTAATCAGCAATGCATCAACATGGATAATAACATAACAACCAATTCCAAAAATTCAACATCAAACCCGTATACAGAATTTTCAGCATATTAAGCATCCACTTTTGACAAACATTTGATTGACCAAACGAATTCGGATTTGAGAAAATGAGGACTCATATGAAAGCTTAGGATGTCTAGATTTTGGATATATAATTAATTTTCACAAAAAGTAACTTAGTTAGTACAGTTTCACTAATTAAGTCACTGTAGTCAGAATCTGAGACAGAATTTTATGCTTAGCTTGAAAGATGTTTTCAAGGGTCAAATATTTATGAAACCACACGAAATTTGTGCTCCAAATGAAGCCCAAGATGTCTAGTTTTAGGATCAAAGAGAGGTTTTGAAATACAAGGTCTAGGTTGAGAGGCAAACCGAAATGACTCACACAAGGTCATATCCGAAAATCACATTTTCTCAAACTCTTTTCAACAAAAAGATGTAGGAAACTTAGATTAGGGTTTTCCCACACATAAAAGTTATTTTCAACCATTCAAACACATCAATGAACACAAATCAAGCAATAAATAATTATTACAACGTTGTTCTCATAGAGAACCAAATAGACAAAATGGCAAAACCCTTGGTTTAGGGTTTTCCCCAAACCAATCCCATAAACCATTTTCACCACCACCAATGTGGTGTGATAAGGTTCTCTCCCCCATTAACTTAATGACTATCCTTTGTGAATGAGACAACTCCAACACCAAGAACAAGGAGGTGGCCAAACCTCTACATGTAGCAAAATAAGATTTTGAAACTTGTTTTGCAAAGATCATGAACTAGAAGAAGTTTACTCATGATTCAAAGTAAGGAAATAAAGAGAAGATGAGTTTATAAACTTACTTAGTGAGGAACACATGATGAACAAGGTTGGTGTTCTTCAGGGTCAAGAACCAAGTTGCTCCAAAGAGAAAACTTCCTTCATCAAAGATGATTAGGAGGCTAAGACAAGAACAACTATGGTCTTAGAAATTGAAGAAGAAATTTGGGTGATGATGTTCATGTGTTGGCCGAATGGAGGGTGGGTAGAGAGAGAAGAGAGGTTTCCAAATGTTCATGAACAAGAGTTTGCTTGATCTTGGTGAGATGAGGAAATGAAGTGTGTTTAGTGTTCTTGGAACACTATGGCCGAATGGCCTTTAGCCATCGGTCACCAAATTTGTTGATGTGTTTATGACTAGTGATGTGATGAAGTGTAAGCAAAATGGAAGGCTTGGATTAAACAAAGTACATAGGTGTTGATCATAGGGTTAAAGAGGGCAAGATTAACCATAAGTAGATTAACTTTCTTTCTCCATAAAAGAAAAAGATGCTAGGTTATTAACCAAGAGTCATAAGAATTTAATCCATTGGTTAAAGGAATGAAATGATGATGGATGGATGACAACGTCTCGTGAAGCATGAGATGCAGTCATGAACTACTCCCGCCTCTGGGCCAAAACAACTTCCCCAGCCTGGCACGCATCCCAAGGTAACGCGGTCCCGATTAAAATAATAATATTTTTATCGGTTCCGACTCAAAACAGCACACTGGGTTCAAATCAACATTTTATGATTATTAAGCTCATAATTGAAATCCAGATATGAATTTCCAAATATTAACCATTTTTATGATTAAACTTAGTCGGATTGCATTCTCAGTCAAGTTATTCAAACAAACAGTTAAGAGAAACTGGTATAGGATTTTTGGGATGTTATATGCGGTGGGGGACCGCTCCTGAAGATCAGGCTGACAGGTCCTGTGTATACTACCAAAAAGGTCGAGGGGTCCATGAGACGACCCGCCGTCCCATCAGTAGGACCTAAGATATTAACTAATCTTAATCGCATAATAAACGTTAGCGCGCCTTATTAAAACGAAGCGAAGCGAAAAATTTAGCGCGGAAGCAGACAAATACACGGCACGCAACGCTTCAGAGTACACAGCTTAAAATATAAAGAAATATATCACATACAGTATTGCCCTATCAGTACGGCTACAGTAATACAGTAATACATACGAGTATACTCTTACAAACCAAAATAAAAGTATGAAAGGTAGGCCGAGAGATAGCTCTCCGACTAATCACGATCATTGCCCAACCTCTCGAGGCTAGGGTCTGTGGCACGTCCTCCAGCGTCAGGTTCGTAAGGAATGCCGTCCAGCTCTTCAGCAACTGGTTCCTCCTCGGGGTCTTCCCATAAAATATGAGCAACACATACAGAAAATAGCGGGAGATAAGAAACATATATCATCAATATGGGAGAGGGGCATCAGTACAACATATATATATACATCACACAACACAGATAACATATATAGCACAACTTCATCCATCTCTTAAGTCACCAATCACAATCATCTCAAATATCGTTCTCTCGAATAAGCCTATGGGAGGGATACTAATCCCTATGTATATGTTGTCTTCCCTATATGCATGTCGGCCGATACATCACGTCCCCAATTGGACAACCCCGTCGGGATCACATCACATCACATCACATCATATCCCGCCTCGGGATTTTACGTAACGTCCCCAATTGGACATCCCCCTTTGGGACCAAATGCTGTGGTATGAAATGTTATGAAAATGCAACAAACATCCATCGCAGGTTGATATCGGAACCTCACGCCTAAACACTCGTCCACGACCACGACACATCACATCACGTCAACGTCAACATCAATCATCACATCAACATCACATCATCATCAACATCACATCAGCATCAACATCACGACGCCTTGCGTCTACGAGCCACAGCTCCACGGTCGGGACCACAACGATATCAACCCGAACAACATCAACGCTCACCATACTCTCATCAACACTCAATCAATCAAATCACATTATCATCACAACAGTAATTCTACCAGTACAGCTATCATCATAAAGTCAAACAATAATTCATCATGTAGGCAGTTCAACAAAATAAAACCAACAAATAATCAAATAACCAATTCAACACATCAACCTCAATAAACTACAATAGTCATATCATCAACTTAGTGGTGATAGCCCAAAAGTACCTACACCCAGGGTCCAGGCACTTTTCCAGGGCTCAACCTCTAGTAGGGTTTTAGGGTTTCCCTACACAGATATATATATATATATATATATATATATATATATATATATATATATATATATATATATATATATATATATATATATTCTATACTAGCTTGCCTTCCCGACGATATGAGTTCTTTCTCCCCACCTTGGTGATTTCCTCGAGCAGCTCTGGCTACGACTCCGCAGCTGTCAGTCGGGTGCGCTGTCGGATGTTCGAATCCTGTCCGAGTCTATACAACAAAACACAACCAGAAATTAAAATAAGGAAACCATAATCTATCTAATCTCTAGGATTAGCTACTGCCCTTAATTAATTAAGTAGGCTAGGGATGTTGAAGTTCTACCAACTCTTGGATCAATGACCCTTAAGCATACCTAATGCATAATCAATGATCAATTGTCAAAGATTTGAACCAAAACCCCTTAAACCATCAAAGTAGGGTTTCGGCCCTCACCATGAAAAATAGGTGAGAGTGTGATTTGGCCTCCTAATCACTTGGATTACATGATTAAGGGATGACACATGAGGAATCAAGAACAAAGAACAAAACCCATTTTTTCCCCAAAAACCCACCCATTCGGACCCTAAAAGATAAATAGGCTAGAGATTTTATTTCATCACAAGCTCTTGGATTATGATAGTAGGGAATGATGCTAGCTCATAGGAATTGGTTTGGTCTCAAAATGATTTTTCTACAATTTTCTAGAGATTTTTGAAGTTTAGATCTAGAAATTGAAATTCATGAAAATAAATGGTGAAAATAAAGATTGAGAGATCAAAGATGAAATATATACCTTCTAGGTGATAGAGGATGATGAGAGGATCAACTTTGCTTCACAAACTTGCTTGAAAATCCTTGTGGAAGCTTGAGAAAAATGGAGGTGAAAATGGAGGAAGAAAAGAGAAATGGAGGAAGAAGAAGAAGAAAGAAGGAAGAAGAAGAAGTTGGAGGGGATGAGAGAGAGAGGGCTGCACGAAATTATGGAGAGAGAGAGTGAGGGTGATCATGAAAATTTAGATATTTTCTTAAGCTTTCTTAAGAGTTAAGAAAGGTAAAAGGGTAAAAAGGTAATTAGTAAAAATAACAAAGGGCAATTTGGTCATTTCACGTCCCGACATTTTGAAAATCCTCACGACACTTGTAGGAGTCCCCAAATGATTTATCATTGCTCTGGTATGAAAATCATTGGCTCAAGGTTCTCGAAAAACCCTAAGATAGCTCGAATCGTCTCCTAGAACGATTATCGGCCTAAATATAATAATATTATTTTCATTTTCGAACGTCAGGACGAACTTTTTCGAAAATATAGGAAACGTGATTCTAAGACTAACCGTCTCGTTCACGGGTCCAAATTAGGTCTCGATAGCAGTAAAGCACTACTGTCAAGCAAAAACGCAGACCGGGCTCCGTCTGAGTTTTCGACCCAAAACTTAACCATGGCCTCCTACGATAGCGTAGAGCGTGACTATGGCATCGGAATAATTTATTTAATTTTCTAGACCCTCTAATAAAATACAATTACTTAAATACTAGTTAAATAAAAAGATTAAGAAAATCGGGGTGTTACATTACTGCCCCCTTAAAAAGAATTTCGTCCTCGAAATTCGACGTACCTTAGAATAGATGTGGATACCGCTGCTGCATATCCTCTTCACGTTCCCAGGTGGCATCTCCTGTTGTAGCATCCCATATGACCTTGACTAAGGGAATCTGCTTTCCGCGGAGTTCTTTCACCCTCGTGTCTTCAATCCGTACAGGCAATGCTTCGTATTCTAAGTTATCCCTTACCTGGATTGATTCGGGCTCTATCACGTGTGATGGATCGGGATGGTATTTTCTGAGTTGGGATACATGGAATACATTGTGAATATTGGATAGGTTGGGAGGTAAGGCGACTTGGTAGGCAACTGGACCAATTCGGCGAAGAATTTGAAATGGTCCAATGAATCTAGGTGTAAGCTTTCTGGATTTGATTGCCCTGCCGATTCCAGTTCTTGGAATGACTCTCATAAAGACATGGTCGCCTTCCTGGAACTCCAAAGGTCTCCTCCTCTTATCACTGTAGCTCTGCCGATCCCGTGCGACTTTCATCTTTTCCCGAATTTTCTTAACTTGCTCCGTCGTTCGCTGTACCATCTCGGGTCCTATCAACTGATTTTCCCCGGTTTCATACCAACAGAGTGGTGTTCGACACTTCCGTCCATACAGTGCCTCGTATGGCGCCATGCCAATACTCGAGTGAAAACTATTATTATATGTGAATTCAATCAATGGAAGGAATTCGTCCCAACTTCCTGTGTTTTCCAAAACACATGCTCGTAAAAGATCCTCCAACGATTGAATCGTCCTTTCAGACTGACCATCAGTTTGTGGATGATAAGCTGAACTCATCCTGAGCTTCGTCCCCAATGCACCATTTAGACTCTGCCAAAACCTAGAAGTAAACCTCGGATCCCTGTCCGAAATTATACTCGAAGGTACCCCGTGTAATCTTACCACTTCTCTGGTGTAAATCTGGGTTAATCTTTCCAAAGAATACCTTTGGTTGATCGGCAAGAAATGAGCACATTTCGTAAGCCTGTCAACGATTACCCAAACTGCATCGCATCTCTTTTGCGTTCTTGGTAGTCCGGAAACAAAATCCATTGCAATGCTATCCCATTTCCATTCTGGGACATCCAGTGATTGTAATAACCCTGCTGGTTTCTGGTGTTCAATCTTTGCCTTTTGACACACCAGACAGGATTGGACATATTCTGCTACTTCCTTCTTCATCCCAGGCCACCAAAACATTCCCTTTAGGTCCTGATACATCTTTGTAGATCTGGGATGAAAACTCAGTTTGCTCTTATGTGCTTCTTCCAAGATCATGTTCCTAACTTCACTATCCTTCGGCACACATATCTTGTCTCCAAACTTCAGGATTCCATCAGTACCCTTCTTGAACTCTGAAGTCCTTCTTCTTCTACCATCTGGTTCTTTTCCTGTAGGTACTGATCTTCTCCTTGCTTTTTCCAGATCAAGTTCAGAAAATCACTAGTGATAGTGATCATTCCTAAACTTATCTTATCTCTGGATAACTCCACCTCTAGGTTCAGATTCCTGAACTGTTCCAGCAGTTCCAGTTCCTTCACCATCATAGCGGACATATGCAAAGATTTCCGACTCAATGCATCTGCCACCACGTTGGCCTTTCCTGGGTGGTACTGTAGATCAAATTCATAATCCTTTACGAATTCCATCCATCTCCTCTGCCGCATGTTCAACTCCTTTTGGTCGAACAAATACTTTAAACTTTTATGGTCGCTAAACACGCTGAATTTAGCGCCATAAAGATAGTGTCTCCATATCTTCAATGAAAACACTATTGCGGCCAACTCTAGGTTGTGGGTTGGGTAATTTCGTTCATGCACTTTTAGCTGTCTGGAAGCATAGGCTACCACTTTCCTTTCCTGCATAAGCACACAACCCAAACCTTGGTACGATGCGTCACAGTACACATCGAACGACATTGATGGATTTGGCAAGACTAGTACCAGAGATGTAGTTAGCCTCCCTTTCAGCTCTTGGAAACTAGTCTCACACTCTTCTGTCCATTCGTATGCTTTTCCTTTCCTCGTTAATTGCGTCAGAGGTAACGCAACCTTCGAAAATCCCTCGATGAACCTTCTGTAGTATCCTGCTAGTCCGAGAAAACTTCGGATCTCGGTTACCGTCTTAGGACTTTCCCATTTTACCACAGCTTCTACTTTTACAGGATCTACTGCGATACCATCCTTGTCGATCACATGTCCAAGGAATTGTACCTCCTCCAGCCAGAACTCGCACTTCGACAACTTGGCATAGAGTTGTCTGTCCTTAAGAACTTGAAGTACAATCCCCAAATGCCCTTGATGTTCTTCCTTGTCCAAGGAGTAGATAAGGATGTCATCGATAAAAACAACGACAAACTTATCGAGGTACGGTCTGAAGATCCTATTCATGTAGTCCATGAACACTGCAGGAGCATTAATCACACCAAAAGGCATAACTAGATACTCGTAGTGTCCGTACTGACTCCTGAAAGCTGTCTTTGGTATATCATCTTCTCTCACCCTTATTTGATGATAACCGGATCTCAAATCAATCTTAGAAAATACCGTTGCTCCCCTTAATTGGTCCATAAGATCATCAATCCTTGGCAACGGGTACTTATTCTTGATTGTCACCTTGTTGAGTTGTCTATAGTCCACACACAACCTTGAACTGCCGTCCTTCTTCTTGACGAACAGCACAGGTGCTCCCCATGGTGAAACACTCGGTCTGATAAACTGCTTTTGCAGCATGTCGTTCAATTGCTTCTTCAGCTCTGCCAACTCTATTAAGGACATTCGATAGGGTGCTATCGAAATCGGTCCGGCTCCGGGTGTAAGGTCGATTGCAAACTCCACCTCTCTCTTGGGTGGCAATCCTGGCACATCATCCGGGAATACATCTGGAAACTCACGCACCACTGGCAAAGCATCAAGACTTGGAGTCACTTCGGCTTCCAAAGAAAACAGCACCATGCACTCTCCTGATTGTACACCTCCCGATACACCATCACTGGCAGGCAATGATCCAGATTGCTTGGAAAAGCAGAGGGTTTTATTTGAACAGTCCAGTACTACATGGTTGGCCGAAAGCCAATCCATGCCTAAGATAATATCAATCTGCTGCATAGGCAGACAGACTAGGTCCACAAGAAAAGATCGATTTTCTAACATAACCGGGCATTTTAAACAGACAAATAGAGTTGTCAGGGAATCACCCGTAGGTGTAGAAACAGTCAAGTTATATGGTAAGGATGAAATAGGTAAATTCAAATGATCCACACACGCTAAAGAAATAAAGGAATGTGTAGCCCCCGAATCAAATAAAACAGATAAGAGTCCCCCCGCAACTAGGCACTTACCTTGTATCAGATCGGGACATTGAGAGGCTTCAGACCCTCTCACGGCGAACACTCTTCCCGTTGTCTGCGGCCTGTTCTGCTGGCCCACCATTTGTTGTCCAGTCCCAACACTCTGAGCCCTCCCGGCTTGCTGTTGAACTTGGCCCTTACCGGCGTCCCCTGTTCGACATTCGTTGGCATAGTGGCCCCACGTGCCACAACGGAAGCAAGTGACATTCGGTGCCTGAGCACAATCTTTCACTTGATGCGGCCCGCCACATCGAAAGCACTTAGAGAATCCTGGTTGCCCTTGACTGGCATTTCCTCTTCCATAGTTTGCTGGTTGCTGATTCGGGCGACTGTAAGGCTTCGCCCTCGGTTGGAACTTTCCTCCTCGGCCTTTCTGACCAAAGCTCCTGGTTGGTCCACCACTTGTTACTGGAGTTTGTGTAATTCGCTCTTGATCGTGTCCTTCCAGTATGGTACATTTTTCCACTAGCTCGGGAAATGATCGGATACTTAACGGCAGCATGGCTCTCTTCAGCTCGGACCTTAGTCCGTCTTCGAACCTTCGGCACACCCAGTCTTCATCCGGGTACACTTGGTAAAATTGGGAGAATTTTAGCAGCGCCTCGAACCTCATGGCGTATTCTCCAACCGACTTCTGGTCCTGCTTCAGGCTTAGGAATTCTTTTTCTTTCTCTTGACGAACACTCCTTGGAAAATATTTCTCCAAGAAGCTCTCACGAAATACCTCCCAAGTCAGTAATCTTCCTCCAGTCTCTAGCAGTCTCTGTTTGTTTTTCCACCATGCTTCAGCTGCTCCGACTAGCATGAAAGCAGCGTAAGTAACTTTCCTATCCTCTCTGCACTGGATAGCCACAAAGACTTTCTCGATTTCTTGCAGCCATAACTCAGCAGCCTCCGGATTGTAGTCCCCATGGAATTGGGGAGGATTCCCCTTCATGAAAGCATTCAGTCCAGTGTTTACAACTTCACCTACTCCGACCGGATTCTGTTGTTGTCTAGCATCCCTCTCTTCCTGTCGCTGCATGAACTGGGCATTCTGCTGTGTTTGTTGCAGCATTGCAGCGGCTAAATCCCTCATGGCCCTCATCGCTTCATTCTGATCTCCGCTACCTCCAACTCCCGAGGTATCCCCACTACTGTCGGGGCCCCCAGTTCCAACTAGTGCTCCCCTTCCTCTACCACGTCCTCTAGCCATTCTTTCCTGGTAAAAGAAGCGTTAGTTTCAATTCAAAATTCATAAGTCATATCTAGTTTGTTAGTTAGGAAAGATAATGAAGAAAACAAGAGAAAAGGCAAGAGAAGAAGGCTCTCGCCCCGCGACACTATGCTCGCCACGCGAGCCAGAAAGCCCTTCGGATTCGCGACGCGAAACGATGATCGCCTCGCGATCCAGAAGGTAAGCAAAGAACAGCCACTCGGCCGCGCGACGCGAACCTCTACTCGCGACGCGTTCCAGAGATCTAGTCGGATCAGTGAGGAGCAACTCTTCGGCCTTGCGACGCGAACCCCTACTCGCGACGCGATCCAGAAGGTCAGACGGATCAGTGAAGAACAACCCCTCTGCCTCGCGACGCGAACATCTACTCGCCTCGCGAACCAGGAAGGCTAGCCTGATCATTATGGTTCAGTCATTCTGTCTCGCGACGCGAAACCTAGTATCGCCTCGCGACCCAGACAGAAATCACCCACCATATCAATCAACCAACATATATATCCTTTATGTACAATGAAGTTATCACACTTGACAATCTTGCGCATCGGGCACACTACCCTTTTCTAACACAGGTACCCAATGTGGATATAACTGTCAGTACTAGTGTACTTCCTAAACCTCACAGTCCGATATTAGAATCGAACTGCTCTGATACCAATAAATGAGACGACCCGCCGTCCCATCAGTAGGACCTAAGATATTAACTAATCTTAATCGCATAATAAACGTTAGCGCGCCTTATTAAAACGAAGCGAAGCGTAAAATTTAGCGCGGAAGCAGACAAATACACGGCACGCAACGCTTCAGAGTACACAGCTTAAAATATAAAGAAATATTTCACATACAGTATTGCCCCATCAGTAGGGCTACAGTAATACAGTAATACATACGAGTATACTCTTACAAACCAAAATAAAAGTATGAAAGGTAGGCCGAGAGATAGCTCTCCGACTAATCACGATCATTGCCCAACCTCTCGACGTTAGGGTCTGTGGCACGTCCTCCAGCGTCAGGTTCGTAAGGAATGCCGTCCAGCTCTTCAGCAACTGGTTCCTCCTCGGGGTCTTCCCATAAATTATGAGCAACACATACAGAAAATAGCGGGAGATAAGAAACATATATCATCAATATGGGAGAGGGGCATCAGTACAGCATATATATATACATCACACAACACAGATAACATATATAGCACAACTTCATCCATCTCTTAAGTCACCAATCACAATCATCTCAAATATCGTTCTCTCGAATAAGCCTATGGGAGGGATACTAATCCCTATGTATATGCTGTCTTCCCTATATGCATGTCGGCCGATACATCACATCCCCAATTGGACATCCCCGTCGGGATCACATCACATCACATCACATCATATCCCGCCTCGGGATTTTACGTAACGTCCCCAATTGGACATCCCCCTTTGGGACCAAATGCTGTGGTATGAAAGGTTATGAAAATGCAACAAACATCCATCGCAGGTTGATATCGGAACCTCACGCCTAAACACTCCTCCACGACCACGACACATCGCATCACGTCAACGTCAACATCAATCATCACATCAACATCACATCATCATCGACATCACATCAGCATCAACATCACGACGCCTTGCGTCTACGAGCCACAGCTCCACGGTCGGGACCACAACGATATCAACCCGAACAGCATCAACGCTCACCATACTCTCATCAACACTCAATCAATCAAATCACATTATCATCACAACAGTAATTCTACCAGTACAGCTATCATCATAAAGTCAAACAATAATTCATCATGTAGGCAGTTCAACAAAATAAAACCAACAAATAATCAAATAACCAATTCAACACATCAACCTCAATAAACTACAATAGTCATATCATCAACTTAGTGGTGATAGCCCAAAAGTACCTACACCCAGGGTCCAGGCACTTTTCCAGGACTCAACCTCTAGTAGGGTTTTAGGGTTTCCCTACACAGATATATATATATATATATATATATATTCTATACTAGCTTGCCTTCCCGACGATATGAGTTCTTTCTCCCCACCTTGGTGATTTCCTCGAGCAGCTCCGGCTACGACTCCGCAGCTGTCAGTCGGGTGCGCTGTCGGATGTTCGAATCCTGTCCGAGTCTATACAACAAAACACAACCAGAAATTAAAATAAGGAAGCCATAATCTATCTAATCTCTAGGATTAGCTACTGCCCTTAATTAATTAAGTAGGCTAGGGATATTGAAATTCTACCAACTCTTGGATCAATGACCCTTAAGCAAACCTAATGCATAATCAATGATCAATTATCAAAGATTTGAACCAAAACCCCTTAAACCATCAAAGTAGGGTTTCGGCCCTCACCATGAAAAATAGATGAGAGTGTGATTTGGCCTCCTAATCACTTGTATTACATGATTAAGGGATGACACATGAGGAATCAAGAACAAAGAACAAAACCCATTTTTTTCCCCAAAAACCCACCCATTCGGACCCTAAAAGATAAATAGGCTAGAGATTTTATTTCATCACAAGCTCTTGGATTATGATAGTAGGGAATGATGCTAGCTCATAGGAATTGGTTTGGTCTCAAAATGAATTTTCTACAATTTTCTAGAGATTTTTGAAGTTTAGATCTAGAAATTGAAATTCATGAAAATAAATGGTGAAAATAAAGATTGAGAGATCAAGGATGAAATCTATACCTTCTAGGTGATAGAGGATGAGAGGATCAACTTTGCTTCACAAACTTGCTTGAAAATCCTTGTGGAAGCTTGAGAAAAATGGAGGTGAAAATGGAGGAAGAAAAGAGAAATGGAGGAAGAAGAAGAAGAAAGAAGGAAGAAGAAGAAGTTGGAGGGGATGAGAGAGAGAGGGCTGCACACAATTATGGGGAGAGAGAATGAGGGTGATCATGAAAATTTAGATATTTTCTTAAGCTTTCTTAAGAGTTAAGAAAGGTAAAAGGGTAAAAAGGTAATTAGTAAAAATAACAAAGGGCAATTTGGTCATTTCACATCCCGACATTTTGAAAATCCTCACGACACTTGTAGGAGTCCCCAAATGATTTATCATGGCTCTGGTATGAAAATCATTGGCTCAAGGTTCTCAAAAAACCCTAAGATAGCTCGAATCGTCTCCTAGAACGATTATCGGCCTGAATATAATAATATTATTTTCATTTTCGAACGTCAGGACGAACTTTTTCGAAAATATAGGAAACGTGATTCTAAGACTAACCGTCTCGTTCACGGGTCCAAATTAGGTCTCGATAGCAGTAAAGCACTACTGTCAAGCAAAAACGCAGACCGGGCTCCGTCTGAGTTTTCGACCCAAAACTTAACCATGGCCTCCTACGATAGCGTAGAGCGTGACTATGGCATCGGAATAATTTATTTAATTTTCTAGACCCTCTAATAAAATACAATTACTTAAATACTAGTTAAATAAAAAGATTAAGAAAATCGGGGTGTTACAGTCCACCCGCCATCCCCTCTCATCATGATATACGATCTCAATATCCCCCAACACCGGTATCCGCGGTGCCCCTATGATAAAAGGGTGACGTCTCGGGTCCATCCTTTGGCTCGGCTGGCTCATCGTCAGTTCGTGAATCGAATGTACACATACAAAGAAAAGATAGGGAGATAAGATATACACCACATCAAATATAGGGATGATGCAATGCAGGGTATATAGCAAACACAACAGTCTCTCAATGTCTCGACACCACGGCCGTTCCTTAGCTAGATGTCACACATACTCTTTCTATGCATGCCGGCTGGTACTAAACACCCTACTAAGGGCAACATCTCGTTCGCCCAACGGACCATAAGTTGGTTTGTTCCAGTAATCCATTCCGCTCGCCGTGACCCATAAGTGTGCATCACCGCTCAACAGTCCCAGACAAAGAGGGCTATCTGGGCCTCCTCGAAAGATCCACCGGCAACTGGAAAGACTTAAGGTCCAGTCGGGATAGTAGGACGTGCCCGGGACTGCCACTACACGATAGGCGCTACCATACCAGTCTCTTGTGGGTACACCTGTGTCCAATATATCCCCAAGGTCACACAGACCTTCCCTTCTGTTTTTCGGACCCTCAATCGGTGCACCAACCTCATATGCCTCACAGCATACGACTCGCCACTTGGCATCATATGCATATGCTATGCATGTCAGCCATCTCACTTGAGCTGATATAGCAACACATGCAACTTGCCTTAGCAACATGAGCTCCAAGCTCCAACTGTACCACATGAGCTCTTAGCTCCACTGTAACCATCTAAGCTCCAAGCTCCACTGTAACAATATGAGGTCCAGGCTCTCATCACCAACTTACGAGCTCCAAGCTCCAACTGCAACCTCGAATCTCGACTATCAGCTCAAACATCCACCACGGGTCAAAGCCCTAATCAGCATAAACCTCCAATTCTCATGCATACACACATTTCGAGATACATATAGCAGTTCATCATTATCAGCATGTTCAATAAAGCAATAAACATCTCATACGTCATCATGCCATTATCTCATGCATATATATCACATACCACAATTAGCAGATACTCAAATACTCACACCACGTCAATCAATACAAGTCTGCTAACCTAGGGTATCGACACAGCGGTGCTAGCCCGAAGTAGGCTAAACCGAGGGTTTAGGTACTTCGTCAAGGCTTAACCTCACGTAGGGTTTATTGTTCCTCTACACAACATAAAGCATACCATAGAGCTATATAAACTACTTTTGCCTCCCCGACATGTGTAACTCTTTCTCCCCACCTGAACAGTTGTGGCACGACGATCAACATGGGCACCGACTCTCCAAGCTCAAGAACAGCCACAAACCTCCCTCACAGCCACGTCCTCAAGCCCCAAGTCATGAGCAATCACGAACGTGGACTTTGACCTAATCACTAGCACAATACGTATACAATAGTGTTAGCCCTAGGGCAGGCTTAAAAGATCAAAGAAAGAGGTAAAGACTCGAAGAACGCCAAGAACATGAAGAACGCGTGTTAGGGATTCGAGTTTACCTTGAGCAAATCGAGAAATCGATCAGTCGAAAGTGAAGATTTCGAGGTCACGATCTCAACGGTGTTGTCAAAATCCCGTTCCGACACTCAATCTTCCTCAACCTTGAGCTTTCTCTCGCCACCTTCGAACTCTCTCTCTCTTTCTCTACTTGCAGAGAACTCTCCAACACTTCAGATTTTCATGCAGCAAATGAGGAAGAGAAAGGAACTCCCCCAACATGATCAGCTGTCCACACTTAAGCGTGGAACATCTTCACGCTTGAGCGTTCCCATGCTCTAGCATGGGCTCTCTCCACGTTTGAGCATGGAACCTCGTCCACTCTGCCTTCTCCTTGGCGTGACACATGTCTCACACGCGTCCAAACTCAGAACAGTTAGCACAACGCACTCAGCACGCTAAAGCGTGCAAGTTCTCTCACGCCTAAGCGTTGCAACCCTTGAGTGTGGAGTCCTCCCACGCTTGAGCGTCCAACCCAACGGGGATAACACTTCCAGCCTTCTGACTTCCCTAGTTTCTCGTGTTACACCTTAAGCACTTCCAACCTTGTTCAAGCCTATTCCTAAACTTCCAACTAGGTGCCAAACTAACATATAAGCAATCACACAATCATACGAACACCCGATCAAGGTCATCCACCTTAATTAGGGTTTCAAAAAATATGGATGTTACATAGGCGCCTGTCGGTGGAGCTGGGCTCTAAGGGCAGAACAACCCAACTTTAAATGTTCATAACTTCTTTATTTCTTATTCGTTTTGGGTAAATGACATCTTGTTGGAAAGCTCTCTGAGTCTATTTTCTTGTACAACAAGTTTCATGTTAAAATGATAAGTATTGTGAAAGTTATGATAGAAATGGTGATCAAAGGTCATGACAATTATATTTCAAAAATGATGGTTTACCATAGTTTATGATGGTTACACTCTTTTACCTTGTTAGAACATGTCTATTGAGCATTTTGAAGTATTAAAAAACCGTTTTGCATACTTTGATGTATGTCTTGCGTTATGGGATATTTATAGGTGAATTATATATATATATATATATATATATATATATATATATATATATATATATATATATATATATATATATATACATGATGATGATGAGTTGCTATGTGAAGTATTTGTTATGAGATTAAAGTATTGAATTGTACCTAAGATTACATATCAAACATATTATGTAATGATAAGTGAGTATTATTTTATGAAGGTTTATGGTGATAGAAAATGACAGGAACATGATTATGGACTATGTTTATAGGCTGTGAAATTAAGAAATGAAAAAGGGTAAGAAAAGATATAGGAAGCCTTGAGTGTAGTTATATGATGGTCATATAGATGCTTATGTTCTTGTTGGAGCTAAGAATGGCTCTAACTTATGGTTGAGTTGGTTCTTATGGAAAGAAGAGGGTATTGTTATAAGTGTTACATTGCAATTATGTTAGATACGATAAGGAACGTGAGTCAAGATGGTAAAGGTACCCAAGAAATGTTGAGAAAGTAGTTAAGTCAAATGACATAAAGAATACGTTAGTTATGGTCCTACTCTATATTTATGCCTCGTCTATGGGCAATGATATTTTTTATCCAAGCGTTTAATGAATTATGAGTTTGTTGCATGCTTGTATCTTGATTTCATGGAGCCTTGAAGGTGATATAAATGCTTATTGTGATGAATAATGTTTGCTACGAGATTATTGAAATATGCCAAGGTATGGTTTATTGGCTTGCTCTATGTAATTGCATATGAAATAAGTGGTTTAACAGAATGGTAATGTGATACAAGATGTGAATGGAATGGCTATAATGTAGCCCACATGTATTTGTGATTGAGAACCTTATTGACTTTATTTGATTACCGTTGAGGTGGTTATGCAAGCTATGTTACGAAACATAGTGGACGCATGTTGTGGTAAGACATGATATATTTTATTTGGTATTTTGGTATGATGCTTAGACATTGGACAAGACTTGGTGTATCCGACCGGTTAGCGGATTCGATCGGTATACAAATGTGATAGTCGAAGTGTGGGGCCTCTAGTGAAAAACCCCAGAGTTCGGAGGGTGGTTGTGTAGTGACCGAGGTCACTTGCCGGTTAGCGGACTCGACCGGGATATAAATGTGACTGTCGGAGTGAGAGACTCTAGTGAACAACTCCAAGGGGATACACAAGCATCTTGCCCAATGAAAAATTGACTTCATAGCAAGTGAAGAACTACTATGTAAGGTTATGTACAATGTAAAGTACTTAATGACATATATTTGTTGAGATGCTTATATATTGCACTATTTGCTATTATGTTTTATTTATCCCTCACTGAGTTCTTGGACTCACCCCCTCCCTTTTTGGTTTTAGCATCAGGTACTCACTGAGTGGAGCCATCTCAGGGAGCTCATGCACTTGTGTAGTGCCAGCAGCTGCTGCTATTTCAATTTCATTTTAATTCGGTTTATTGTCATGAGATTTCTCCGCTGATTGGAGTTTCGAACTTCTTTCTAGTTGTAAACCCATTTGGACTTTGTTTTAAAACTCTTGATGCTGACTCAAGGCCACCTTTGGCTTTCTTTTGGTATAATCTTTTAATTTGATAATTACTTATGATATGCAATATCTCTTGTTATGATGTGACTCATACGTGCTTGAAAGGCCTTGGGAATTGGATAGGGAAGTTCCATTCTGGCAGGTTATGGACGCCTAAGTTGGGTCCTGACACTACGTCACAACGTATCCCCTACCCAGAAGGATACTCATCCCCTACCAAGCAGGATGAAAGCCAAACATCATCCGAGAAGTAGATTCTATTACACTCAAGAGTACATCAAATCCCCTACCAAGCAGGATGCTAGCCCCCTACCGAGCAGGGTGACACTATTCCCCATTCTCGATAGGAATAGTTGCAACACCCTTCCTGAGTGTCACATTCCTGAACGTTTATAAGGTCGAAAATATTTATTAATGCGGAAAATACGATTTTTCTTTTTCTTTTCTTTTCATAAAGATGTAATGGGATTAGTAAAGATAATAAATAATACTAATAAGTGAACTTAGGTTCACCATGCATTACTAGGACATACTGTGTTATAAATACAGGAACAGAAAATAGAAAATAGAAACGGAAACAATATTATATACAGACAAAAGTCTAATGCATAACTGACATAAGGAATACAATAAGTACTAGGAGTTATAGCTCCTAAAAGGTACTACAAAAACTGACATAGTTTGGCCGACAACAAAACTAAAACAGCAAAAGAGTCCACCTCCGAACTCAAAGGGACTGCTGAACCAAACTATCGTCGTGTCCATCTATTCAAGCAGCAACAGCAAGTACCAGCAGAAAACATATAGATATGGGTGAGATTCCCGTTCATCAACACAACAAAACAGCAGTAGTAAAAACGGGACGACTCACCAGGTAACAGCGTACCCAACATGTTAAACAGTTAAACAACATACTAAAACTCTCAATATAAATCATGTTAAACAGTTAACGGTATAATATAATGCATTCTTAAACAGAACAACGATGTATAGCAATAAATATAAACATCAATGGCCATGCAATGCAGTGCAATGTACATGACTCAATGCCAATGTCACTGGGTACTACTCTGACCCCTACTCCATGGAGCTAACAAAACATTCGGAGAGAGTGAATGGGAGGACATGTTCCGGTTTCTGCCAGCCATGAGCAAGATGCTACAACATTCGTAACGTGCACGTATCTGGCTTTATGGTAACACTCTCGACCAAACATGAAAAGTACGGCATCTAGTAGAGGATATCAGTGTATTGCACGGATTCCCCACGACACAGAAGAATCACCAACTGGTCACATGTCAGCCCTTCCAACCCTGATACCTCCAAAAAGACCATTGAAGATCGTCACCGTAAGATTCGCACCCGCATCAAGGTGTAAGCTCAACTCCTAGGCTCAAGGCCTTACAACTATGCACATGAAATGCCAATGCTTACACAAAGCAGATGCGATAAAGCAATGTCTACCCATTAGATAGACCTCAAGGTTCACTAAGGTTCTTTTCCTTAGAAACTACACACATATTTGTTTTATAAAACAGTTTTCCATCGGATAAATCATTTATCCATCGGATAAATATCTCGTGACTCCTTTGGAACGATCCAGACTGCTTTCAGAATCGCCGACTGTCCCCACAAACCAACACAAGTCTTTTCAACGTGCTTTGTCCTCACTCACACGCTTTCTAGGAAACATCCCAGAAGGTCACCCTTCCCATAATTACTCTAAGTCAAGCATGCTTAACTATAAAGTTCTTATGTTCTAAGCTCTCGAAAAGAAGATAAATCTTGTTGGTATGGGTAGTACCGATCAATTCTTATATGCCTTCCCTCAACTATACAGTCCCATACCTGCATAGCCTCAGGATTCCTTCCACTGTACAGTCCCATACTTGCACAGCCTCAGGATACCTCTCATTCCGGTTATCACAAGACGGAAACAATTGAACGATTAACCTGGATCCGAATCACCGGTCCGTCATCGAACTACTGTTTCAAAACCAAAACGTTTCATGTTTGTGTTTACGTCTTATGAATTAAGTCTCAAGTCTAAGCATTATGAATAAGGATTGAGAATCCTCTTAGACGAGTCTTTAAGCCTTTTTAAGATATTAATCCTTGATTTTCAATTAAGGAAATAAGTGTTGATTCACTTAAGTCTTATGAAGTCATTGATGTACTAAGTCATCAATGGTATAGTACATGTGGTCTTGTTCCACCACATACCATACTTAATTAACCCTTGTCTTCAACTCTAAGTTAATTACTTAACTTAGGTTTTTCACGTGTAAAACTTTACGATTGAGTTAGAAAACTCCTTTTGTAAACCAAACAACTTTTACAATTAAAAACCCATTTGATTTAAAACACCATTTGAACTACTTACTTCATTTCTAGCTTTTTCTGAAACATGAAATTCGCTTAGCGGAATTAAATTCACTTAGCGAAAATGAGGCAGTAATACCTCTTTGAAAACTCCCCTGTATCGTTGGGCGAGAAATGGCTCGCTCAGCGAAATTCGCTTCATTCGCTTAGCGAAAAGGAGGCAGTGATGCCTAACTTGTATTTTCTCTGTTTTCGCCCAGCGAAATTGGATTCGCTTAGCGAAAATTGCCTTGAAACAAGACATTAACCTTGTTAAAGAAAAGCCTTATGGAACTATATTTCATGAAACTTTTCATTAATCCACTTTTAAGTTACGTGATTAACTAGATGAACTAAGTATAAGGCATAAAACATGTTTCACGTTGGTGAAAACACTTTGAGATTTAAACCTTGTTTGATATTTGGATCAAAATCACTTATGGTTTTTCTTTGAAAAACATAAGTTATTAAAACATTTTCCTTACTTGCAAACTTTGATTTGTCCAAGAACTACTCATGCTCTTCCTTTTCTCAAGGTTATGGCTAAAAGCCTATTAGGATCAAATGTGAAGATTGCTTCACCCTCAAGACAAATTACAACTCACAATGTTCATCTAATTATGACAAACAACAATTACATAACATTGCATCATAATCAAGCATAAAGTCCATCACACATCATTTGCATTATAATCAAGCATAAAAGTCCATACTTGATCTAGTGATCAAGGTAGGTTTTTCAACATATATGAAAATGATTTTCATCCAATCACATCATCATAGACATATGCTAGAGCACACTAAAGCACAAACTACACTTATTACACATTGTTCTCCAAGAGAACCAAATTAAATAGTGAACCCAAACCAAAGGGCTTCACCCACACATAAACTAAACAACCATCTTCACCAACACCATTTTGGTGTGATGAGGTTCACTCCCCATACCTATTGAAGAGTAGATTCCCGGATCAAAGTCGGTTGATCGGTTTGTGAACCTCCTGATAGTTGTCACCAACTACAAACAACCAAACAATCAAACATTAAACAACAATCAAACCAACCTCAACAATTCTCACAAAGAGGGTTTCGGCCACCCTAGGGTAAAAAGGTTAGGAATTGATCTTGGTTTTCCATTTCATGGATTCAAAGGCAATAGGAAAAGCTAAGGATGAAATCAAGTGTTAGAAATCAAAAATTGATGAAAAACACTATTCATCATCTTCATATAGGGTTCGGCCATATTGTGCTTTTTGAGCTATGATGAGAGCTGAATCATAAGCTCTTGGGTTTAGGTAGAGAATGATGAGGTGAGTTCAAAGAAATTGGTCTCACATCAAAATGATTTTTCTACAATTTCCTATGGATTTTCAAACTTTTGGATCTAAGAAATGATTTTCATGAAAATGGATCTTGATCTTGAAATAAAGAGATATTCAAGAAGCTAAGAGATCATAGAAGTGATCTTACCTTAAAATGAAGGAAGATTGCTCAAGGAATCAAGTGATTCCAACAAGTTATTCAAGCTTTTCAAGAAGAAAAATGGAGTTTCTCTTCAAGAACAACAATGGTGTTCTTCTTTGGGCAGTAATTTCGTGAATGAGGGGCTGGAAGGGCTGAGTTCAGCCTTTAAAACAAGTCACTTAAGGGCAAAATGGTCATTTGCCAAAAGGGTAAAATGGTAAAAGTGCAAAAGACTAAGGTTAGGGCCATTTTGGTCATTTCGCATCTAGATTTTTCCGATCGTCATGACGACTCTGGCATACTCTCCCAAGTGTCCTGGGATGATGTGATATCAAGATTATCCGTTGGCGAGTCCCGGTAAATCCATATGTGGCTCCGTTCGTCACCCGATTGAGGATTCCGTCCGAACGAAGGTCAGGAAATGATTTTTCTGAAATTTTTACGAAATTTAACCAAAACGTAGAGCATCGAATTCTAAGACTTACTGTCTCGTTCACGGGTCCATCTGAGGTCTTCTGAGCAGTAAAATCATATTGTCAGTGTACAAGTGCAGACCGGACTCCGTTTGAGTTTTTGACTCAAAACTTAATCGTAGCTTCCTACGATATCATCGAGCATGACTATGGTCTCGGAATATTTTATTTCACTCTCTAAACCCTCCAATAAAATATAAACGTTAAAATACTGGATAATTAGAAAATGTGAAAATCGGGGCGTTACAATAGTTGTCCCGATGTCGGAAACGCGCATCGAAGATTTCAGAATCTCACAGTAGACCTACCAAGCATCTATCTGTTGTTCCGGTTTGACCTCGCGTAATCCCATATCCATGTGACTGTGACATCACCACACGATGCAATCTAGCATGAATCCTCACGACTCATTCCGATCAATAGCTTAGTAACTTAACCTCGTCACCTGACACACTGAACACCAACACTACCTACCAAGCAGAGTGTTCACGACTAGCCATAGTCCTTAATCATTTCATCAGGTTGAGTACAATAACTTATTAGCACCAAATGATCTTATCTCACACATCACCCAATTCACAATGGTCATCTCTTAGCTCTAGGCTGATCAACAATCACATATGCAATATCATGTTATCATCCAGCATGTCATCGTCATGTCATCAAATGGGGCAATAAAGCATATTATCATCATGTCACCAGATAGGACAATAAAGCATGTTATCACAAGCACGATAAAACACGTATTCACAAATACATCATAGCAAACATATAAGCATGTTACGTATACACACTAGTGCAAAATATGGATTCTACAACAGGTTTCTAGATCGGTTGAAAAAAAAAAACCGATTTAAAAAAAGAGGCGGTGGCAATTTTGAAAATAAGTGAAAAATTATTTACATCGGTTTACCAAGAACCCGATGTATAAAACATTTAAGATCGGTTACAGAGTTCAACCGATGAAAAAAATTTAAATAAAAAACTATTTATTTATTCCCGCCAAGTATTTACATCGGTTATTACATAACCAATCTCATTAGTAAACTTTCAAAATCGGTTATTTGACAACCGATCTCATTATTAAACTTTCAAAATCGGTTCTATTAACCAACCGATTTCAAATCTTTATTAAACCCTTTTCTTTTGCCACCGTGCTTTCATATTTCCCTCCTCACTGTTTGCCCTCTCCCTCGTTGCTGCTTCTTCTCTTTCATCGTTGCTGCCCTTCTTTTTCATTAACCAACCATAACGCAATGCTCCGAACAGAAAAAGCAACACTCTCTCCTTCCCTTCCTCTCTGCCTTGCTCTCTTCTGCCGTTGTGTATCCAACTCTCATTCTGAACGGACCCATAAGGTATGGTACCCTAAACTCTCATTTTTGCTCTCTTCTTTATGTCACCTGTGACTTGGTTTGAAGATGCTAACTTGGTTTCCAACGCAATGTTGAACCTTATTTTCCCTTTTCTGTCTCTACTTTGTTGCTAAAAAATAACTGTAATACCCAATTTTTTAGGGATGGAGGGAGACACTATAAATCCTGTTATTTTGTCTCTGCTAAAACCCAACTTTTGTCTCTGCTAAACCTTTTTTTGCGCACATATGATACCCTCCCACCTGCAAGAGAATTGTTTCAAGCACATGGAGACAATTTGATTATATATAATTCTAACATTGAACAATAGCCTCTGGGAATTGATATTATTTGTATTGATAGTATGGTGATGATCTGCTATATAGCCTAGGAATTGCTTATCATATCAGATTGTTGCAATGTCAAAAGTATGTTAACTTTATTAGAATTTCATTTGGTAGAAGATAATCTTTTTCAAGCTATTCTTTTTGGTACATGACTTTGTTTGAGCTAAGCCTGAAATCAGGAAAGCTTGTAAAATATAACATGACAAGATTTTTTTAAACAGCTTAAATCTTTTTTTTTTTTAAAATACTATAGCTTAGTCTTTTATTGTAGTTCTCCCGAAATCTAATGCTTGATCCATAACCAGTTTAGTTTCCCTTACATTATAATCCTCTAATTTCTCTTCTCTCTGATCAATGTTTACTACACCTTCCTGGAGCTGCAGGGGTATGTTGTCCAAGTCCATGTTCGGGCTGATTGTGTTAACTTTTGTTTCCTGTCTGTGGTTTACTTAATATTATATCTATAATCTCGAGGTTCAACTGGGAGCTATAAACAACCTTCTTAATCCATTTTCTTCTTTGGTGCATAATAGTTTGGCATATTAGTTAAGGATATTAGTTTAACATGAATGGTTTTTAAATGTTAGGTTAAAAAACCTCTCACAGTTCTCTCAAACCCTCTCTTTGCTTTGTGTTTCTGATTTAGGGTGAAGGCAAGCCTCAACCCATCTCGAGCTCCCTCTCACTCATCACTCTCTATCTCCTCACTCTGAGCACAAGTAAGATATTTTATTCTAATGTTTTGTTTGCTGCTTTAACTTAGGGATTGGACTGTTGGATTATCTTTTAGTGTTAATAAATTAGCAAAACCTTAGTTTCCCGTTTGAGATTCAATATTAATAAGCATATATGTACTTTATTAAGGTACTACTCATTGTATTGAATCTTGAATTGTCCAAGTCGGACAGTTTGGGGAAAAACTTATTCTTCATTTGGTTAATACTTATTCCTTAATTCTCATATGTTATACTTGAAGAAATTTCGGTCCGATGCATTTCCTTTTGTTCTCCGGGTGCACACTTTGTCGCGGTGGATGTCACCGCGTTCAAGTCGTGTACATCGGAGACCGATGGGAAATGCTGCCGAAATTTCGTTAAGTATGGGCATGAAAGTTAAGGACTAACTGTTAACTGAGTGTTGAAGAAGTTTCTTCTCGAATGGGATAGGGCCATACCCTGTGATAAAAAGGAGTTGAAGATCTTGGACTAAGTGAAGTTGTTGTTGTAGTTATGGATCGTAATTGGATCGATGCTAGACGCACAAGTCATGAGTATGAGAATGGAGTGGAAGAGTTTTTAGAATTTGCGAAAAGAAATGTTCCTGATAGTAATGGAAGGTTTTATTGTCCTTGTGTTAATTGTTTGAATGAGAGACGACTGGAAGCTGAGAAAATACGAGAGCATCTTATTTGTGAAGGGATATGCAAGAGTTATACAAGATGGATATGGCATGGTGAATTGTTAGACAAACCAAGTGTGTTCTAAAGAGAGGAGGTTGATGACGTAGATATGGACGATCGACTAGAGGACATAATCCGCGATATTGGACAAGAGTCATTTCAACGAGCAAATGTGTATGATATTTTGTGCAATGATGCAGATAAGCCTTTGTATCCTGGGTGCTGTAATTTCACACGGTTGTCAGCGGTGTTAAGATTGCTAGTTGTGAAGGCGAGAAATGGGTGGAGTGATAAAAGCTTCACCGAATTGCTTGAGCTGTTGAAAGACATGCTTCCAGAAGGTAACACATAGCCGAACCGTAACTATGAGGCGAAGAAGATATTGTGTCCGATGGGTATGGAGTATAAGAAAATACATGCATGTGCTAATGATTGCATATTGTATAGGAATGACTTTGAAAAGATGCACGAGTGTCCAAGGTGTGGGGTATCACGCTACAAAGTGAACGATGGTGATTCAAATTGTGATGTGATCACAAAGGGTCCTCCTGCGAAGGTGTTATGGTATCTTCCAATAATTCCAAGGTTCAAGCTATTGTTCGCTAATGTAAATGACGCAAAAAACATTAGGTGGCATGCAGATGAGAGAAAATGTGATGGATAGCTTCGCCATCCGGCTGATTCTTTGCATTAGAAGAGAATTGATAGTTTATTTCCGGGTTTCGCCAATGAGAAAAAGAAACCTTAGGCTTGGACTTGCTACCGATGGAATGAATCCGTATGGCACCTTAAGTAGTATTCATAGTTCATGGCCTGTTCTCCTGGTAATTTATAACCTACCTCCTTGGTTGTGCATGAAGCGCAAATACCTTATGTTATCTATGATGATTTCGGGCCCAAAACAGCCAGGAAATGACTTAGATGTTTATCTAAGTCCCTTGATTGAAGACTTGAGAAAACTGTGGGTGGAAGGCGTTGATGTGTTTGACGAGTATTGTAATGAGACTTTCAAGATGCGTGCCATGTTATTTTGCACCATCAATGACTTTCCAGCATACGGGAACTTGTCCGGATATAGTGTTAGCCCTGTATGTGAAGAAGGCACATGCTACCATCAACTACAACATGGAAGGAAGACAGTTTACCTTGGGCATCGAAAATTTCTCACACCTGATCACCCGTATCGTAGATTGAGAAAAGCTTTTAATGGACGCCAGCAGAATGAAATTGCTCCGACGGCCTTAACCGGAGATCAAGTTTATCAACGGGTTAAGGACATGGATATTATCTTTGGAAAGATTCATAAGAAGGCTACTGAGAAAAACATATGGAAGAAGAGGTCGATCTTCTTTGATCTTCCATACTGGTGCAAACTTCATGTAAGCCATTGTATTGATGTGATGCATGTGGAGAAAAATGTGTGTGATAGTGTAGTCGGGACGCTTCTTAACATTCAAGGCAAGACAAAGGATGGTATGAATGCTCGTTTAGATCAAGTTATGATGGGTATACGAGAGCAGTTAGCTCCACAATCAGTAGGGGTTAAGCGGACTTATTTGCCCCCAGCATGTCATACTTTATCGAAAAAAGAGAAAAAAAGTTTTTGTGAGTGTCTGCAGGGCGTCAAAGTGCCACAGGGTTACTCTTCAAATGTGAAGAGGCTTGTCTCAATGAAAGATCTCAAATTAGTTGGTTTAAAGTCTCATGATTGCCATGTCTTGATGCAACAACTACTACCAGTGGCTATTCGTGACATCTTGCCTAAAAAAGTGAGACATGCCATAACAAGGTTGTGCTTATTCTTCAATGCTATATGTAGCAAAGTCATTGACCTTCAAAAGTTGGATGAGTTGGAAACTGAGGCTGCTATTATCTTGTGTCAATTGGAGATGTATTTTCCTCCTTCATTTTTTGACATTATGGTTCATTTAATTGTTCATCTAGTGAGGGAGATTAGATTGTGTGGCCCCGTTCATTTAAGGTGGATATACCCAGTTGAGCGATACATGAAGATCCTAAAAGGGTACGTGAAGAATCCACACCGTCCTGAAGCATCTATTGTTGAAAGGTATGTTGGAGAAGAAGCTATTGAGTTTTGTACAGACTACATGTCAGAAGCGGAACCTGTAGGGCTTCCTAAGTCTCGTCATGAGGGAAGATGTGATGGTAAGGGTACACGAGGTATTACTGTTAAGAGCATGGGTTGATAGGAAGTGCTTCAAGCACATTTGTATATATTGAATAACACTGATGAGGTTAATCCTTACTTATGTGATCACAAAACCATTATCAAGCAAAATTACACTCGAATGAACGAAAAATGGTTGTTGAACAAGCATAATAAGACTTTCTTAAACTGGTTTAAAGATCAAATTGCGGAGGATAATAATGCTTCTGATACATTAAAATGGTTAGCACACGGGCCTAACTTTGATGTCATATGTTGGAGTGGATACGATATCAATAAGTTTTCCTTCTATACAAAGTCCTAGGATGACAAGAGTACCGTGCAAAATAGTGGGGTTATGGTTGTAGCCGAGTCCATGCACTTCTCTAGTTCAAAAGATACAAACCCCGTTATGGCATCCATATCTTACTTTGGAGTCATTGAAGAGATTTGGGAGGTCGATTACACTAAATTTAGAGTACCTATTTTTAAATGTAAGTGGGTTGACAGTAACAGTGGTGTACAAACTGATGAGTTAGGATTTACATTGGTAGACCTTGGCAAGGTAGGTCATACAGAAGAGCCTTTCATCATGGCTTTCCAAGCAAGACATGTGTTTTATATCCATGATCCTTCTAACAAAAGGTGGTCAGTGGTTTTCCAAGGAAAAAACATGCATTATGGTAGTGAGGAAAATCAAGATTCAACTCTTGATATTTCCGATACTCCTTCTTTCTCAACACGGATGCCTACTTTCAATGAGGAAAATGAAGCGGACGATGTACATGCCATTCGTGATGATCATCATGAAGGGATATGGGAGAACATTACTACTTGACCATGGTGTAAGTTATGTTTAAAGTTATATTTATTAGTTAAGTTATGTTTATCTTGATAATTATAAGTTAAGTTTTTTTTTGTTATTTAATTTGATATTTATATGTTAAGTTATAGTGTAAGTTATGTTTCAAGTGATATTTGTTATTTATCCATCTTTACTGACATAGTTCATTATTTTTTGTATAAACAGGCATACATGGCAGATCCCTCGAACATTCCTCCTACACGCAGCGGGTCGGATACCCCATTGACAAGTAAAAAAGGTAGACGCGCCACACGATTAAAAAAATTGGCCGTCAACCGTAGTGGTAATCAAAGGATGAGGGTTGAGTTTGATGGAGATTGCTTACCTATAGGGCCAATGGAAGATCAGTTTAAGAGTTTTGTGGCCGTCCTTGCCAAAAGCAAGGCTAGGATACTTAGTGAGGATTTGGGACCATGTACCGACAAATGTGAAGGATCAGATATGGGATAGTATCATGGTATTTTACTTTTACCCTCTTTGGTTGTATCTATTTTATTTCACCATATTATTTTCATATACACTAATTTCTCCATTTTGTTGTGTAATATAGCTCACCTTTGAAGTGTCGGATACCGAGCGTATGAAGAAAAAATGGATTTCGTATGCGGGTGAGCGTTGGAGAGCATTTAAAAGACAACTAAGCGGGAAATACATACATTGGCGTGCAGACAAATCTCCACTTGAGATGTACCCGTTCCTTGATCAGACGTGGGATAGATTTGTTCAGATCCGATTGGACCCCGACTTTCAGGTTAACTTGAGTTATATTGTTTAACTTGACCAACCAAATTGATTTTATTAATATACTGAATTCAGTTGATGTTATTTATAATAGGAGAAAAGGAAAAAGGCGCAGGAGATCCAGAGTAAGAATGTCTACCCCCATCGTTTGTCTCGTGGGGGATATAAAAAACTGAGGAGGAAGATGATTGAAGAGAAGAAGATACAACTTTTGGAAGAAGCATCCCAAGCTGATCCTACGGCTGATCCACCTCCAGAAGTTGTTGATCCACCTCCACCCCCACGCCACCATACATGGAAGAGAGCCCGACAAGGACCATCGGGACAATATACATCCGAGGAGGCATGTCTTGTTGCAGAAAAGATTGTAAGTATATATTCAATTCTAATTGTAATTGTAACATGCTTATCCATCATCTTACACAAATTAATGTGACAATTGTATGTTGTAGGATTCCTTGGACGAACAAAGCACACAAGGAACCTTTGTGTCTACTGGACGCAAAGATGTCTTGGCTGTTGCGATTGGGAAAGAGGACCACCCAGGCCGTGTCCTTGGTGTTGGATGGGGTGTTGGCATTAGCCAATACCACGGACCATCTTTACATCATCGGAAGAGGGATGATATTGAGTCCATCAAGGCGCAGCTTCGAGAAGAAATAAAACGAGATCTTCTCTCAGAGTTGGCATCTATGGGTTTTTCCCAGCAAAACACAAGTGCCCAACCGTCTGTACCTGTGAGCACTAAGGGTTCATGTGATCATTCACATCAGCCTGCTAAGGAGGACGATCAATGTGAGTTATATGTTGATGATCATCATGATCGCCGGTTAGTGGCATTTGGGAGGGTACACAACTTGGGAAATACCTTACACCACCAGATATTAGAGGATGATCATGTGAGGGTGGTGGTTGAAGATGTTCGAGATGTTGATGCTCTAGTCCCTGTGCCCACCGAGGAGATTATTACAGTTGGCCAGGCCCCCGATAATTTCATCCCTTAGCCGAGAAGACTTGTGAGGTTTTTTATTTCAGCCAAGGTATTCATGTAATTGTTCAATTACTTATGTTTTTCTATATTTACAATTGAAATAACTTAATTGTGTTTACTTGTGTTTACTAATGCTTTACCTCTGTTGTTTAGGATGATGGAAAAGATCATCGACCCAAAAGGCCGAGGTCGGATCCGAGAAAACTTGTGGCGTCTGGTTCATCAAAGGTATTCATATAATCATTCAATAAGTTAAGTTTTTTTTATTTACAATTGAAATAACCTAACCGTGTTTACTAATGTTCTATATTTGCTGTTTAGGGTATTGACACGGACGTTAAACTTGATGCTCTGGAACATCTGGCATTAGCGGCTGTGAAACTTGGGAGCGAGTCCGCTTTTATAAATTTGGAACACGATGGCAAGCCCGACACTTTCTATATCCCCCAGAGGGACATTATGGAGATATACATTGATAGTGAAATGCTTTGCATGACAGTTGTCTCATTGTAGTGCACATAAGTATATTTTATTTCAACTAATTAATTTGTAAGTTAACTAATTAAGTTTTTAACTATTATAATTAATATTTATTTCAATATCTTTGGTATCTGCATCGCCTGTGTATTGATAAGGGTAACCTCCATCTTTATGGATTCCTTGACCCTCAACTAATTCAGGGTGAGACACTTAGGTCAGATGAGATTATCGTGTACATGCGACGTGTGCTTGATGAAGGCAAAAAACAGTTCTACCTAGCACCTTACCTCCATCTGTAAGTACAAGTTTTACTAGTGATTTATAATTATCTGTGACTTGTCTCTAACTGTTTCCAAATGCAGTAAACATTGGTAATTATTGATCATCCATCGTGGTATGAGTGTTGTGGTCTTCTTTTGTTCGTTGGGAAGGAAGCCGACGAAAGAAATCAAGCTTATTGTTGAAACGTAAGCTTTTAATTAATTTAATTTCTACTACACATGCTTTATTAATTACTCTGAAATCTATAACATACATTAAATTCATATTTTCTTAATTATGATAGATCTATGAACGCAAGTCGTCTTTTGGATGGTGGTAGGCCCAGGCCTATTAGGTGGATTTACCCTAATGTAAGTAGTTTATTAGTACTCAAGATTCAATTGCAGTGTAAAATAGTTACTATTATGTTTTTACTCATTATATATTCAAATTGTGTATTCATTTGTAGTGTCATAGGCAACGTGGCGGCTGAGAGTGCGGATATTATGTCATGAAGTGGATGTTCAACATTGTTTCCGCGAGTATTACAGATCGATGGAAGAAGGTAATTAACTAATAACATTTGTAAATAGTTATAGATTAATTATGCATAGTTATAGTTGATTAGTTATAATGTGCAGATTTTCGACAATCCGGAAGCATTCTCTGAAGAGGACATTAAGGACATCAAGGAGCGTTACGCAAACTTCTTTCTTGAGATGACTACTGAACATTAATTTATGGATGACATTTTATTTCTTCAATTAGTTTAATTTGTTATATATCTTTGTTGTTTCTTTGTTATGTATTTAATTAATTAGTTTGAATTTATTACATTATATAATTAGTTGAGTTTGTTGAATCAAAAGAAGCTGACTTTTGCATAATCAATAAAGTAGTTTGGCTTACTTAGTATAGTGATTTAGATTATGTTATTGTTGGGATTCTATTTTGGCTGGGATTGTTCTGGTTGTACATATATGAAACAAGGTTAAGGATTGCCACTGGTTTAAAACAGAGTATTTAAAAAAATAAAACTGGACTATCAACATCGGTCACAATAGAGAACCGATGTTGAACTATCAATTTCAATCGGTTCTGAGTTATAACCGATGTGAAAAGTAAAACTTTCAAAATCGGTTACAGGACAAAACCGATGTTGAATTATAAATTTCAACATCGGTTCTATATTATAACCGATATTTAAAGTTCTTTTTCAATAATTATTAATCTGTTGAATGAGCACTTTCAAAATCGGTTTGGTTTATAACCGATGTGAAAATTTAACTTTCAACATTGGTTAAAAACCGATGTTAAAAGGTCTTACATTCTACATCATCTGTTTCTACATCGGTTCCATAACCGATTTAGAATGATATTTTTAACCGATTTAAAACATGTTAATTGCACTAGTGACAACCTCGATTAATATAAAATCAACCTATGGTGATAAACCTATAATGCCTAACCTGACATTGGTACCATTTTACGGTAATCACGAATGTAGACTTAGGTGTTATCGGTTACTGAACCACTAGTAGGTTTAGGATCTTCTATGCATATCAATGTGTTCTACTCTACTATTGCCTCCCTGACGAGTGTGATTCTTTCTCTCACCTGAAAACGGATACAAGCACGAACACTACGAGCACACAACACCACCACGATCTCAAAACCACTTGCACGAACAACCCCCTTCTTGCGACGATCACAAATCTGCCATCGACACTCCCGGTATGTGCATTGGACCAAAAATTGTCCCGAGCACACGCACGGGTTCCAAAAATAGGCAGAATCACAGAAAAACCAGTAGAATCAACAACAGGATTCCAATCAATGAATTGATTTGAATTAAGAAACAAAAATGAAGGAAAGGCTTACGAGAATAGCAGTTGTACACTGAAAGGTCAGATCTGCCTTGGCTCCCACAATCGGTTTCTTGATTGACTGATTTGACAGAAAAATCCGTAAAAGACTAAAATGCACCGAAAACGATATCGGGACTAAGAATAGGAGTAGAATGAATTTAAATAGCTTAAAAAGAGTAAATGTTGACACTACGACATTATGACTTACCTCGAAGAAACTCACAAGCAATGACACCGATATGAAGGCATCGAAGCTACGAGCACGAACACACGATCGATTTAAAAATCCGATAACCGAAAACACCTTAACCCAAGCTCTAAACTCTTCAACAATGGCTTTTGAAAGTGAAAACCCTTCACTTATCTCCTCTGGTCATGCGCAAGAGAGAAGGCAAGACGATGTTAGTTCTTGGATTGTCTCTATCCTTGCTAAGTCACGTACTGATTGCAAGAGTTTTGGCCATTTTTGTGAGATTATGCTCAAGCATGACTAAGGCTTTAGTATTTAGGTGCTTAGCTTTGTAGACCATCTCCCATTTTGCTTCTCTGGTCTTTTACGGATAGTATGAAAATGAAACCCCTTTTAATTTAGTTTGATTAGATTAGTTTATTGCCTTTAGCCTTTTGGTAGATCGGTGGGTTTTGTCTTCAGTTAACTAGGTGTCTTAATTTTAGTTAATTAGGTGTCTTTAGCTTAGAATAGGCAACGTGTTAATATTATATTAGGTGTCTTATTTTAGATTAGGTGGTGACCTGGCTCGTGACACATGTCCAATTAGTGACACGTGGACTCCTCGGTGTTGCTCGGTCAGAATATCTAGGTGTTTTTTTTCGTATTTTTTCGCGTCATCCACTGTCGGAATATTTTTCTGTATTATTTGTAGGTTTTCCCTAAAAGTCTATTGTACTCAAGCCAGACCAAATTTTAATATTCTAACTATCAATTAATTAATTGCACGATTAGCATTTTAAAATTCGAGGATGTTACAATTTCCATTTCAGGACATCCAGTGGTTGCAATAATCCGACTGACTTCTTATGTTCAATCTTTGCCTTTTGACACAATAAATATGATTGGACATACTTTTCTATATCTTCATCCCTAGCCACCGGAACATTCTCTTTAGGTCTTGATATATCTTTCTAGCGAGCAATTCTACTATCCTCTATCGGTTGAGGTTGAGTTTTAGTCCACCATAATTATAATGGATAGGAAAAAAATAAAAATAAAAAAACAGAAAAAAAAACCAAATTTTGGAGCCATTCTCTCCACTCGCTGTATCATCGTCAACCATGCATGATGAGGCTGATTTAGATGCTGAGGAAATATTTAGGAACTTCTTTGGTGGGATGGATCCTGCAACTCCCTTTGGTAGCTTTAGTTTTGGACATGGGATGGGTCCAAGGCAAGGTGAACATGCCTCTGGTGGCTTCAATTTTCGAGCTCTAATTCAGTTGCTTCCGGTTCTGCTTGTTCTTCTTTTGAACTTCTTGCCATTTTCCAAACCTATCTATTCACTTTCTTGGTCTAACCCATATGAACATCGATCTTGAGGAAAGGGCTGTGAGGGAATACTTCAGCATTTTTCGATAGAACTGTCAGCTTGAGGTGCAGTGACACCTCATTGTGACATGCTTCGGAAGTTTAATTTCGTCAATTAATAAGTTGAATCAGGGTCCAATTTTTAATGTTGCCTCGTCACCACCGAGGTTTGTTTTTTTTTTTTTTTTTTTTTAATTTTAAACAATAATTTTTAAATTAAATAAATTATTATTTTTATAATACCTATTTTGCCCTTTTAATCTTAACCGTTGAAGTATTATAATATTAAATCTATGGTACAAAATCATGGAGGATGCAAACTCCAACTTTCCAATGGAGTATTGAAGACAAAAGCCCTTTGTAGCTCCTGGATGAAAATTCAGCTTGCTCTTATATGTCTCTTCTAGGATCATTTTCCTAACTTCTCTATCCTCTGGCACACATATCCTTTTCTCAAATCCTTAGGATTCCGTTAGCACCTCTCTTAAACTCTGAGGTCTTACCTTCTTGCACCATTTGGTTCACTTCTTGGAGATACTGATCCTCCCCTTGTTTCTTCCATATTAAGTTTAGGAAATTATTGGTGATAGTGACCATTCCTAAATTTATCTTGTCCTTAAACCACTCCACGTCCAAGTTCAGATGTCAGAACTATTCTAGCAACTCCAGCTCTTTCACCATCATTGTAGACATATGCAAAGAATTACGACTCAATGCATCCGCTACCACATTGGCCTTCCCTGGATGGTACTGTAGGACAAATTCATAATCCTTTATAAATTCCATTCATCTCCTCTGCCTCGTGTTCAACTCCTTTTGGTCAAACAGATACTTTAAGCTTTTAAGGCCGCTAAACACATTGAATTTAGCACCATAGAGATAGTGTTTTCATATCTTCAATGCAAACACTATCACAACCAACTCTAGGTCATGGGTTGGGTATTTCCGTTTATAACACCCTTTCTGGGGGCATCACATTTACGAGCATTTTATAAAACCATAAGGTCGAAAAATGGGTTAATTAAAATCGTTTAAGAAAGATGGGGTAAAATTTTTTTCTTTTCACAAGACATAAATGTAAAAGCTTGTAACCATTTATGCGTGTAAGGTAAATAGAAGCATTTCATAATATAATATCATAAGTTCATAAAGCATATACATTGAACCCAACCTGACCATACAAAGAAAAACAGAAAGATACAAACTCAACATAAAGAATTGGAGACGCAACTCCTAAACATAAGATACTTGGAGACGCAGCTCCACAAAAGATAAAATAAAAGTACAGACACTCCGACACCCTACACTGGCCGACAACAGACTACACTGGAAGACATCTCTCGGATCAACAGCTGAATACTTCCTCTGACTTCTCCTTTACGGAGAGACAAGAGAAAGGAATAGGAAAGCGTGGACAGATCACCTCCCTCCTAATCTTCACACTTATCGCCTTCCAACCAGGACCCATCAAACGAGGCCTAACAGGAACCCTAGAAGGGGCTACTGCTGGCGTTCCTATAAAAGACATCACAGGAGTTGACTCAGAAACAACTCTACTAACAAGCGGTCTATCCCTAAGAGAGGGAGAAGGCACTGAATGCACCGGTGGAAAGGTACACCTAGCATTCCACTTACGACCACAGCCTTGACGGCAAATGACATGAAGACAAGCGGTGAAGCGGTTAGAGACCCTTCCTCTACAACCCTTGCGAATGGTGAGTGTAGCTCTCCCCATGTACTTTGCTAGAAGCCGACCATGACTGGATTTCCAAACGCCGGAACCACTGGGAAAACTCAACAAAGAGATGCATCCGAAACGCTGGTGAAGTCTCGGTATCACGACCTTCTCGGGAGACAACCAGAAAAGCACACAATGATGCAATACAAAGTAATGAGGTGAGATTCCCTTCATCAACACAACACATGGCAGAAGTAAAAACGGTACGACACACACAATATATATATATATATATATATATATATATTTATATCAGGCAAACATATATTTCATATATCTCATGTTATTCCATGCCAAAAATATAAGAATGCCATCAAGTGAAGAATAACCATATAGAACACATATATGTATGCCCACCAAAAGTCATGTAATGCAATGCAATGTACACGACCTATGCCATATGCCACAAGGGTAAAACTCCGACCCCTACTCCATGAAGCTAACAATCGTCGGAGAGAGTGAATGGGAGTACATGTTCCGTGTATGCCAGCCATAGGCTAATGCTACAACATTCGTAATGTGCACGTATTTGGCTTTTACGGAAACACTCTACACCAAACATGAAAAGTACGACATCTAGTCGAGTATATCTGTGTATTGCTCGGAGTCGCCATGACACAGAAGAGCTACCAACTGATCACATGTAAGCCTTTCCAACCTTGATACCTCCAAGATTATTTAAGATCGTCACCGTAAGATTCGCACTCGCATCAAGGTGTAAGCTCAACTTCTAGGCTCAAGGCCTTACAGACTCATGCAATATAGTGTCAATGCTTACACAAAGCAGATAAGATAAAGCAGTGTCTATCCACTGGATAAAACTCGTGCTTCCACGGGAATCTTCTCGTATAGGTCTTTCACCATCAAAGTGTTTTATAACATTTACCCACTGGATAACTTCAAGATTCACCAAGGTTTTCTTCCTTTGGAACTTCACACATTTTAAGTGTTTTAAACTTTTATCCACTGGATAAATCTCGTGGTCCTCCGGGATCGAGTCATCACAAGACTATACAGTTAGACGATGTTCTCGGGTCCTACTCACCGGCCCGTCATCAAACTACTGTTCCAAACCAATACGTTTCATGTTTGTGTTCGTGTCTTATGATATATTTCTCAAGTCCTAAATGTCTTTTGAAGAAGGATTGAGAATCATCTAGTTAAGTCTTAGATCCTTTCTAAGTTAGAGGGTACTTGTCTTTCAAGTAATGAAATACATCTTGATTCACTTAAATCCTATGAATCAATTGATGAATGAATCATCAATGGTATAACATATGGTTTTGTTTCACCATGTCCTATACTTTCTTATCTCTTTCTTTCACTTTAAGTTTATTACTCAACTTAGGGTTTTATCCATAGGAAAATCCTTAGTTTTGAGGTCAAAACTCTTTTGTAAAAAGGTGAGCACAAAACACTTATTTGTTTTATACTTTCGTAAAGTGCCTTAGTATCTTTGATTCAAGTCTTATACTTTGAAAACATTATTTCAAAAAGCAAACAATCACAGCCAGCGTCCAATCCTTGTTTGTTCACTCTCTCTGTGTCTGTTAACATATTTGTGTCCAAACCTTTACGAAAATATATCTACTTACGAAAAAGTTTTAAAAACTTAAGAAACACAAATTAACCCCTTTCTTATGTTTCAAACAGGTTCCTTTAATTGGTATCAGAGCTTAGCCTCTAGGTTGAGCACTTTGCCGTGTTAGAGGAAACATCCTATCAAACAGATATGGCAGGACAAGGCATGCCTAGTGGAAGTCAACCACTCATGGAAGGTACATCCATGACAAGACTACCGTTCTTCAATGGAACTCATTATCTCTACTGGAAGGAGAGGTTCAAGGGGTTCATCTTGAGTACTAACTCTACTCTATGGTCCATAATCACAAATGGTCCAAATATTATTCATAATGCTGATGGATCTGGAAGAGCCGAAGAAGAATGGACGGATATAGAAAGGAGCAAAATAGAGCAAAATCATAAAGCTAGATATGCTCTTATGTGCACTCTAAGTCCAGATGAATTCCAGAAGATTCAGGCATGTGAATCAGTCAAACAAATCTGGGACACTGCCAAATCTTCATGAGGGGAGTACCATGGTAAAAGATTCAAAAATTATCATGTTGGTTGGCCAGTATGAGATGTTTACCATGGCAGAAGGAGAGTCCATCCTGGACATGATGGGTCATTTTCAGACGATCATCAACAACTTGAAGTCCCTTGGGAAAGTCTACACCACTAAGGAGAATGTCACAAAAATTTCTAGAAGCTTGTCTAAGAGTGGAGGCCACTTATTAATACAATCACTCAGGCTAAAGATCTCTCAACTTTGACCCTGGATGACATACTGGGAACAGTACAAGTACATGAGCAAGAGCTTAGTCTTAACAACCCCGGAAAGAAAGGCAAAGGCATTGCCTTGAAAGCTCAAAAATCTAGCAGCTCAAAGGCCTTAAAGGCTGATGAGTCAAGTGATAATGCTGACCAGACGAAAAATGAAGCATCAGACGATGACGAGTTGTCCTTTATCTCCAAAAAGATCCAAAAAATGTGGAGAAAGAAAAATGGCTTAAAAAGAAGGCCATTCAAGAAAAAAAAAAAACTTTAAGGACCATGGTGAGTCCAAGTGCAAAAGCCCAATGGCCTACTTTGAGTACAACAACCCAGGCCACTTCAAAGCTGAATGTCCTTTGTTAAAGGATAAGAAGAAGTTCTTCAAGAATAAGAAGAAGAACTTTATGGCCACTTGGTAAGATCTTGACTCTTCTGAGGAAGAAGAAGAAGCAAATAAGGAAACAAATCTCTGCCTGATGGCCAACGATACTTCAGACGATGAGTCGGACGAAGATGAGGTATCTAACTCTGACTCTTTGCAAGAAGCCTATGATGAGCTTCTTAAGCATATTGCTTAAAAAGAAGTTTTCCAAATTAAACAAAGAGCTTGAGAACTCCTATAAGCAAAACAAAGAGCTTATTGAAGGGAATAATAAGCTGAAAGCTGAGAATGTCAGTCTAACTGATAAACTCTCCTCCAAGTCCAATGCACCTTATGAAGTTGTAAGCCTTACAACTTCAACAAAAGATATCTGACCTAACTAAAAGCATATCTATGTTGGTTGGGCGATCAGAGAAGCTAAATTTGATACCGAAGTACACTAGATCACCTCATGACAAATCTGGCCTAGGCTATGACAATGAGAAACAAGAAGTCTCTCACAATGTATGAAAACCAAAGTCATATCACAAGGTTTCTAAGTTTCCAAACATTCAAAAGAAAACAAACCACATGCATCTCATATCTATTGCAATATATGTCGTAAATCTGTTCACAACACATCCAAGTGGATACATAGAAAGAAAAACATTATGCATGGACGAAGACCTCAAGCTAATAAGAAAGGACCGAAGTCTCTCTGGGTACCTAAGAATATGATAATAACTGTTGCAGATTTGCTTAGCAACACAAAGGAAATCCCAGTCCTGATACTTGGACAGTGGATGCTCACGTCACATGACGGGAGAAAGGTCTATGTTCTAAGACCTCCGCAATAAGACTGGTGGATGGGTTACCTTTGGAGGTAACCATAAAGGGAAGATAGTCAGAATAGGTAAGATTGGTAAGCATCCTTTTCCTTCTATTGATAATGTCTTATTAGTTGAAGGACTAAAACACAATTTACTTAGCATAAGTCAATTATGTGATTGTGGGTCTGATGTTTCCTTCAACAAAGGAGAATGTATAGTCAAGAACCCTGATGGGTCCATCTTATTTACTGCCAATAGGAAAAATAATATTTACAAGATTAACTTGGGGGAACTCTCAAATCAGAGTGTATCATGCCTAGTTTCTGTTGAAGATAAGCAATGGATCTGGCACAAAAGACTTGGTCATGCCAGTCTGAGATTAATTTCAAGACTAAACAAGCATAACCTCGTAAGAGGTCTACCAAAGATTGTGTATAGATCGGACGCTCTCTGTGAAGCTTGCCAGAAGAGAAAACAAGTTAAGAACTCTTTTGAGTCCAAGAACATTGTTAGTACTTCAAGGCCACTAGAGCTGCTACATCTTGATTTGTTTGGTCCACTAAGAATTGCTTATGTCAGTGGTAAGAAATATGGGCTTGTCATAGTAGACGACTACACAAGATGGACATGGGTTAAGTTCCTTGCTCTCAAGGATGAGTCTTTCAAAGTCTTTGTTATATTCTACAAACGTGTACAAAATGAAAAGGCATTTGTATTAACTCAATGAGAAGGTATCATGGAGGAAAATTTGAAAATGAGCTATTCCAAAGGTTCTGTGATGAAAAAGGTATTCATCACAATTTCTCTACCCCTAGAACACCATAACAAAATAGTGTTGTTGAGAGAAAAGAACCGATCTCTTCAAGAGATGGCAAGGGCTACGCTCAGTGATAATTCGGTTTCCAAACACTTCTGGTCTGAAGCTGTAAATACTGCCTGCTACATTCAGAATAGAATATACATACGACCTATTTTGAATAAGACTCCTTATGAATTGTGGAAAGGATGCAAATCCAACATATTTTATTTCCACCCATTTGGATGTCCATGCTTCACTTTACATACTAAAGATCAACTTGGAAAGTTTGATGCCAAAGTAGATAATGGAATATTGTTAGGATACTCAGAAATGTCCAAAGCTTTTAGAGTATACAACTCTAGGACTTTAGTTGTTGAAGAGTCCATCCATATTAAGTTTGATGACAAATAGCCTAATAAGATATTATTAGAGCTAGATGAATCTTTTGCAGATATGAATCTGAATGATTTGGAAGAATGTCCAACAATTAAAGAGGATGGCGCATCAGACGTAGCTTAGAATACATCGGACGCATTAACGTCTCAGCAAGTCACTAAGACTCCATGTTCATGGCAGTTTAGGAATTATCATCCTGAGGAGCAAATCATTGGTAAACCAAATGATAGAGTCCGAACAAGGTCAACTTTCAGAGAACAAGCTGATTCAACCTTTATCTCTGAACTAGAACCAAAGTCAATGGACGAAGCCTTAATGGACGAAGGATGGATCCTTGCCATGTAAGAGGAGCTCAACCAGTTTCAATGTAGTGACATTTGGACGCTGGTTCCTCAAATGATAAGTCTGTCATTGGAACAAAGTGGGTTTATAGAAACAAGTTGGACGAAGATGGCAAAGTCGTAAGGAATAAAGCAAGGTTAGTTGCTTAAGGCTACTCACAAGAGGAATGTATTGAGTATAACGAAACCTTTGCTCCTGTAGCTAGATTAGAAGGCATACGCATTTTACTCTCATATGCTGCACATCATAACATCATGCTTTATCAAATGGATGTATAAAGTGCTTTTCTAAATGGTTTCATTAATGAAGAAGTCTATGTTGTACAACCACCAGGTTTTGAAGATCAAAACCATCGTGAGCATGTATTCAAGCTTAAGAAAGCTTTATACGGACTCAAACAAGCTCCTAGAGCTTGGTATCAGAGGCTCAGTACTTTCCTAATGGAGAGTGGTTTCTCAAAAGTAAAAGTGGATACAACTCTGTTTAGAAAAACTAATAAAAAGGATTTTATTGTTGCTCAGATCTATGTTGATGATATAATATTTGGTGCAATTGATGAATCTCTTTGCCAAGAGTTTTCTAAGCTTATGCAGAGAGAATTTGAAATAAGCATGATTGGAGAACTTAAACTCTTCCTCAGATTGCAGGTCAAACAAACATCGAACGGAGTGTACATCCATCAGACGAAGTACACAAAGGAGCTTCTAAAACGCTTCAAAATGGATGATTGCAAACCAATGAATACCCCAATGCATCCAACGTCCATATTGAACAAAGATGATAAAGTTAAAAAGGTAGACCAAAAGGTATACAGTGGTATGATTGGATCCCTCTTATATCGAACTGCGTCCAGACCTGATATCATGTTCAATGTTTGTCTATGTGCTCGCTTTCGGTCTGATCCAAGAGAGTCTCATCTCTTAGCAGTTAAATGAATTTTAGATACCTTAAAGGTTGTACAAATCTGGGTTTGCTGCATAAGAAATATGACGAGTACAGGTTGGTTTGATTCTGTGATGCTGACTATGCCGGAGACCGAATAGAAAGAAAAAGCACTAGTGGAGGATGCCACTTCATTGGAGCTAACTTAGTCTTAAGGTCAAGCAAAAGGCAAATCACTATTGCTTTATCAACTGCTGAAGCTAAGTATATTGCTACTGCAAGCTGCTGCTCACAACTTCTATGGATCAAGCATCAGTTGGAAGACTACAATGTATTTGTGAGTAACATTCCAATAATGTTTGATAATACTGTTGCTATTAATCTTTCAAAGAATCCTATAGTACATTCAAGAGCAAAGCATATAGAAATCAAGCATCATTTTATTAGAGATTTTGTGCAAAAAGGTGTCATAGATATCTTGCTTGTTAATACTGATCATCAATGGGTAGGTATCTTCACCAAACCTTTATCAGAGGATAGGTTTCCATTCATAAGAAAGCATCTCAACATGCATTTTATAGACTGATCATGAGTCCAATGCATGCGTCCAATACTCGTTAAAGTCCAATGTATGTGAGTCCAATATGTGTGCTATATGTGCTTGCTTGGTTTGTCCAATATATTAATTGATCTGAATCTTTTTCGAGAGGCAAATTTAATTCACATTCCCTAACTAAGTCAGTTTCGTTTTCATAATTGCAAAATTGCTTTTTATGGTTTCAAAACTGTAACTTGTGTCAGCCATTAAATGCGCATGTCGCCTCACCCTTTTCTTTTTCTTTTAAATTTTTTTAAAGGAAAAGATGAAACGTTTTCGTATATATAAACCAATATCTTAAAGGTGAAATCTTTTACAACTCCTTCATCTTCAACCTCTCTTTCTGAAACCCTCTTTTGCGAAAATTTACCTTCTCTGCAACTATGGCTGCGTCTGCTTCCGCCTCTATTTCTGCCAAGAGAAAAGGAAAGGCTCTAGATGTTCAAAATGTTGAAATCATGGTTGACTCCAAGTTCAACCTAAATTTCTTTGCTGATCATGGAGTTGATGTCTCATGAGACATCCTTGCGAACATCCCATTAGTCTCAGAACCCACTTATATTATTAACTACACTTAACGATAAAGTTACGCGCTTATTAAACAAATGATAGCAAACATCCAAACATAAACGCGTATAGTATAAGAGTAAACACAACGGGAAAAGATAAAAATATATACATGTAGTACTGTAATATATGTGGTTGCCCTATAAGTAGGGCTAGGTACATATATAGACATAAGTACAACTAGAACTGGAAAAAAAAATAGATACATTAGAGATTTCCCAAAACTCTCAAATATGCTCGCCAGCACTCCCCACCCACTCTGAAAAATACATCAGAATATCTCACCACACAAGCCTAAAGATGACGCACTGGCAGCAACCAACTCACGCTAGTGAGGGTGCCCGGAGCTACCTTGTCACTCTCCGTGGGTACGCCTGTAGACCCGCACAGGCTCGTACTCGGACGAGGAACTAGACACGACTATCCGACGCCTCTGGTATGTCCTTAGATACTGCTCTGATCGCCTCCGCTGACCCCAAAAAACAAAGCCCCGCCTGCTGGATACAACTGAAGACTGTGGTGCAGCCCACCTGTAGTCCTGCTCCTTTTGCCTCGGTGGGTGCCACATACGTGGGAAGGGAAGAAACTAGATCACACGATAGGGTCCAATGATGTCTTCATATGGTGGCATACCGCTATGGAAGATCAAGCTCACGGATCCTGTGTACACCGTCAAAAAGATCGAGGGGTCCACCCGCAATCCCCTATCGTCGTGATGGACTATCTCGATGTCACCTAGGACCGGCATCCGCGGTGCCCCCGTGATGAATGGGTGAAGTCTCAGGTCCATCCTGGTACTCCGCTAGCTCATCGTCTGCTCACAGATCGAACAACACAGCATACAAAGGAAAATAGAGGGAGATAAGAATACAAAGCTTCAATGCAAAGGGATGATGCAAAGCAGTAAATATAGCAAACATAACCATCTCCCGATTTATCGACACCATGGTCGTTCCCTAGCTAGATGTACACATACTCTTTCTATGCATGTCGGTTGGTACTAAACATCCTCCTAAGGACAACATCATACCTCCGTTCATTGGACAAGTTGGTTTGTTCCGGTAATCTGTTCCGCTCGCCGTGACCCATAAGAGTACAACACCGCTCAGGTGTCCCAGACAGAGTGGCTTATCTGGGCCTCCTCGGAAGATCCATCGGCAACTGGAAAGACTTGTGGACCAGTCGGGATAGTAGGACGTTCCCATGACTACGACGACACGATAGGAGCTACCATACTAGTCTCCTGTGGGCACACCTTTGTCCAGTATATCCCCAAGGTCTCTCAGACCTTCCTTCCGTTTTCCGCACCCGCACTCGGTGTACCAACCTCATGTGCCTCCCGACACACGGCTTGCTACTTGGCATCATATGCAAACGCTATGCATGTCATCTATCTCTCTTGAGCTGATATCATTCTAGATGCAAACTCGAACCCTAACATCACGAGCTCCAAGCTCCAACCGTAACCATATGACCTCCAAGCTCCCATCATAACCTTATGAGCTCCAAGCTCCGATTATAACCTCAAATCTCGACTACCATCTCAAATTTCCACAACGGGTTCAAAGCCCTAACCATACTAAACCACCAAGTTCTCATGCATACACACATTTCAAGGCAATATAGCACTTCATCATTATCATGCTCAATAAAGCAGTAAACATTGTAGCCAGTAAACATGTTATACAGTCATCATACTTCACATATACAAGTTAGCAGTTACGCACGTTGCAGCACATAGCAGCAACACAGACATCACATCAATCAACATAAATCTGCTAACCTATCAGACATAACGATGATAGCCCAAAGTAGACTAAACCTAGGGTTTAGGTACTTTGTCAGGGCTCAACCTCACGTAGGGTTAAGGGCTCCCGTACACAACAGAGAATATAAAACAAAGCTATATAGAGTACTCTTGCCTCCCCGACATGTATAATTCTTTCTCCCCACTTGAATAGTTTTGCGTATAATTCCGTGCAACTTCCAACTGCAACCTCCGGAACTAGCAACCTTCACGCTTTTCCACAAACCCTCCACGCAGTCCCTCACACTGCCAAACATACCCTTGGCATGTACATTGGGCCAACAATCGCCCCAAGCACACGTACGGGGTCCAAAGACAACTAAAAACTCAGAAACGATGATGGATTCAACAACAAACGATTATACAATAACGAATCAAGGACCCTAAGGTTTCAGCCACAAAATTGAAGGAGAAAAGCTTACCAAAACAGCGGCTGCCTCACAGCCGAAGTCCAACCATGAGTCCTCGCAGGACTCCTCAAACGATCAATTGGGCAAAAACACCCGTAAAACCTTAATATGTTAGTAAAACAACATTAGGTTGAAGTAAATGCAAGAAAAGGATAGAAACTAGAAGAAATACCAAAAAGAACTTAGGGTCGACAATGTCGACACCTAGGCTTACCTCAAAGAAGCTTGAAATTTAAGTCACACCCTAGGGGAGTCTGACGCCACGAGCAGGAATATGTAGTCGGAATAGGGTTTTGACGAAACGGGTAAGAATCACTCAAGGAAGCTTAGAACTCTTCTCTGGACCTCTCTCAAGCAAGAACACGAGCTAGGTTTGAGTTTTGAGACTTAAGTGAGAAATGAAAAGGAAACTTAAACATTTAACCCACTTACTCAGAACGCTAAAGCATGCACTTTCCCAACGCTTGAGCGTGGAACCTCGTGCACTCCTTCCTTTCTTGGCCTGACATGTGTCCCCCACGAGACAAAACTCAGAACAGCTGGCAAATGCACTTATCAAGCTTAAGCGTGCAAGCTTCTCACGTCCAAGCATTGCCATGCTTGAGCGTTCTGCTCAGCTAAGAAGGGACTTCCAGCCTTCTGACTCCCCCATTTTTTCATGTTATACCATAGGCACTTCCAATGGCATTGCCTATTCCTAAGCTTCCAACTAAACTTATAACTAACACACGACCAATCACACAAACACTCGATCAAGGTATCCACCTTAATTAGTGTTGCAAAAGATGGGATGTTGTTGCTATTAAAAATGGTTGATGAGCTTGTGCAAGTATACACAATCGTTTAGCAAGTAATAAAGTGTAAGAGAGATCGTTCCCACGAGGATTATATGATGATTCAAGTAACAAGTTTGAATTAATGGTTCTATTAATCAAGATTAACAAAGAGTAACAAATAATTTGTGTGTGTGTATCCAGAACAATTTTGGTAAAAATAAATGCTAGAGCAATAAAAACAGATTTGTTAACAGAATGGGTAAAACAGCTACGGGGAAGTATCCCTTGCAACTTTAGTCTAGTTCAGTTATGCGTTTGCAATGCTACGGCAATTTGGCTCCAGGAAATGAAAGTTTGTTTTCCAACAGTTCTGAGATGAACTTCACTAAACGTCTCCTATTCCTAGGTCCATATTAGTTACATTCACGCCTCACTTAAGCTCGTTCCAGCTAGCCTAAGAGTTAGAATATTCATTCCTAAATCACTCTTCATCATAATTTTCCAATTAATGATTTTACTCTTATCTATAAAACAGTTCTGCTACATTTAGCTTTTTCAAGCAGTCGTGAGCTCAAGTTCTAGCTAAGGTAATTAAGCTCAATTAAAACACAACCAAATCAGATTTATAGAAAATGCAATATCAAAGCATAACATAACATTCACTAGAAATCCATTACAAGTTCAACATCCCATAGCTACAACAGGTTTAGCTCATATTGAGCTTACAAAAACAAAGAGAAAAGTAAGAAATGGAAGAAGAAGCCATTACAATGGAGGAGATAGAAAAAGGGGCGCAGCTGCTGTCCTCTCCAGTAAGGAAGATGATGTCTGATCTTATCTCCCTTTTGTTGTCCCTTATTTAGGGTTTTTTTAGAATTATCTCAAAGCCCTTTCCTCTCTCATACTTTTTGGGCTAAAAGTTGGCTAGTAAAAGTGTCATTGGCCCAATTCCTTAAGTCCAATGCATTAAATACTAGCCCCACGTGTAAGTCACTGCCCTTATCAGCGAAGGACACCTCATTATGTAAGAGAATGTTTTGAACTTTTGTCATTTTCCCAAATCAGCTTCAGCTACAATTGCTACAGCAAATCCCAGAGCAACGTCTCCAGTTCAGCACCTGATTCTCCAAAAACTGCCCTGCACAGAAACTTTCAATTAATTACCAAAAACAGTTCTAAACGACACCAAAACATTAAAACTCACAGAAGACTCTTATAAAACACACTTTACACAAAATTACACTAAAATACTAAAAACATAAACTCAAAATACTCAAAGACCACAAAAACACAAGTGAAAAAGGTACAAATAACTCTTCATAAAAAGAGTTATCAGATGTTCTATTACCATCCCCTTAAAGAAAATTTCATCCCTGAAAATTCCTATTCATACCTGTAAACAACAACGGATACTGTTGACGCATCTGAGCTTCTCTTTCCCATGTCGAGTCTCCGGTCACCGGGTCCCATTCCACTCTCACCAAGGGAATGTGCTTGCCACAAAGCTCCTTGATCCTCCTATCCACTATTCGAACAGGTAAAGCCTTGTATTCAAGGTTCTCTCTTAGCTGGATTGATTTAGGCTCTAACACATGCAACGGATCAGGGTAGTACATTCTAAGCTGGTACACGTGAAAGAAGTCATGGAGACTTGACAAGTTAGGTGGTAAGGCTATTTGGTAAGCTACTGGACCAATTCGGCGAAGAATTTGAAATAGTTCGATGAATCAGGGTGTAAGCTTTCTGGATTGAACTGCCTTATCAACGCCAGTCCTTGGAGTAACTCTCAAAAACACGTGGTCGCCCTCCTAGTACTGTAAAGGTCTCTTCCGTCTATCAGCATAGCTTTTCTGCCTATCCCTTGCGGCCTTCATCTTTTCCTGGATCAACGTAACATGTTCCGTTGTCTGCTACACCAACTCAGGACCTAACAACTGATTTTCTCGAGTCCCAAACCAGCACAACGGAGTCCTGCACTTCCTCCCGTACAAAGCTTCATACGACGCCATCCCGATATTTGAATGGTAACTGTTGTTATAGGTAAACTCAATCAAAGGAAGAAACTCGTCCCAACTCCCCGTGTGTTCCAACACACATGCTCTTAGCAGATCTTCCAGCGATTGAATTGTCTGTTTTGACTGATCATCCGTTTGTGGATGATAAGCAGAAATCAACCTTAACTTAGTTCCCAACGTACCGTTCAGGCTTCTCCAAAACCTGGAAGTAAACCTCGGGTCTCGGTCCGAGATAATACTTGAAGGCACACCATGCAGCTTCACTATTTTCTTGATGTATACCTGAGTCAATCTCTCCAAAGAATAGATCTGGTTGATAGGTAGGAAATGAGCACATTTTATCAACCTGTCTATGATGACCCAATATGCATCAAACCTTTTCTGAGTCCTTGGTAACCCATAAACAAATTCAATTGCAATACTGTCCCACTTCCACTTTGGGACATCCAATGATTGCAACAATCCTGTTGGCTTATGGTGTTCAACCTTTGCCTTTTGATACACCGAGCAAGATAGGACATAGGCTGCCACTTCCTTCTTCGTCTTTGGCCACCAGAACAGCTTCTTAAGATCTTAGTATGTCTTGGTAGCTCCCGGATAAAAACTCAACTAACTCTTGTGTGCTTCCTCTAAGATCATATTCTTAACTTCACTATCCGTAGGCACACAAACCTTGTCACCATACCTAACCTGACCACCAGCATCCCTTCTAAACTCGAACATTTCTCCATACTCGATCAATCGGTTAACCTCCTTAAGGTACTCATCTTCATCTTGCCTTCTCCATAGTAGATTCAAGAAATCGCTAGTAACCTCGATCATCTCAAGATTCAGCCTATCCCCAACGATTTCCATGTCAAGATTCAGATCCCTAAACTGCTGTAGCAACTAAAGCTCCCTTACCATCATTGCAGATACGTGTAGGGACTTCCTACTGAGCACATCCGCTACAACATTCGCCTTGCCTGGATGGTATTGCAGGTAGAATTCATAGTCCTTTATGAATTCCATCCACCTCCTCTACCTCATGTTCAACTTCTTTTGGTTGAATAGAAACTTCAGGCTCTTATGGTCTCTTAATATGCTGAATTTAACACAATACAGATAGTGTCTCCATATCTTCAATGCAAACACTATCGCAGCTAGCTCCAGATCGTGAGTCGGGTAGTTCCGTTCATTTTCTCTTAACTGCCTGGAGGCATAAGCCACCACTCTTCCTTTTTGCATGAGGACACAACCTAATCCTTGATATGACACATCACAATATACATCAAAAAGTCCTAACGGATCTGGAAAAACCAACACCGGTGACATCGTCAACCTCCGTTTCAGCTCTAAGAAACTTTGCTCACAAGCTTCCAACCACTCAAACGCCTTCCCCTTTCTCGTCAGCTGTGCCATAGGCAACACAATCTTAGAGAATCCCTCGATAAACCTTCTGTAGTAGCCCGCCAAACCAAGAAAGCTTCGAACCTCACTCACGGACCTTAGGCATTCCTAGCCAACCACCGCTTCAACCTTAGCTATTTAGCGAGATGTTTATGAAGTTTAGAAATTCTTGTTACTCTTAGCATGACTTCTGAGATCTTGATTCAATTTCCATCTCTATATAATTGTGCTAAGGATTGCTGAAAACAAAAGAAGGGAAATGCTGCAACATCTGGTGCTGATAAGAGTCAACAAAAGCTGAGCTGGACTAACCACTATGGTTGCTGAGGTGGAGCCCTATGACCTGAGACCCGCGCTTGTATTATTTTGTCTTCTAGTGGTCATAGATATTTTGTAATTAAGGGTTTGAGGGCCAAGCATGTAAAAATTCCTTCTTGAAGCCCACAAGGGCGCAAACCTTCTCTTTCTTACCTTTTTGATTCCCTAGAAGGTGGCAACTCACTGGTGTAGAAGGGTCCATACCCGTTTAGGTCAGATTTTTAGGCTACAAAGGGTTTCTTTCTCAGGATATAAAGCAAAATATTTCCATTTTGGGACACTAACCTTGGGAGCTGCGCAGCTGAATGTGAGCAAGAGGGAGACAGGTTGATTAAGCTTCCTTAGAAAATTAGAGAGCCAATCTTGGAAAAGAAGTTGTCGTCTCTTTTTCCATAAGACTTATTCTCTACTTATCTTACTTACTGCTTCCTTTACGTTGCAAAGCAGTAAATATAGAAAACATAACCGCATCTCTTGATGTATCGACACCATGGTCGTTCCCTAGCTAGATGTACACATACTCTTTCTATGCATGTCGGCCAGTACTAAACGTCCTCCTAAGGACAACATCATACGTCCATTCATCGGACAAGTTGGTTTGTTCCGGTAATCCGTTTCGCTCGTTGTGACCTATAAGAGTGCATCACCGCTCAGCTGTCCCAGACAGAGAGGGTTATTTGGGCCGCCTTGGAAGATCCACCAGAAAATGGAAAGACTTAGGATCCAGTTGGGATAGTAGGACGTTCCCGGGATTACCACGACACGATAGGAGCTACCATATCGGTCTCATGTGGGCACACCTATGTCCAGTATATTTCGGAGGTCTCTCAAACCTTCCCTTCCATTTTCCATAACCGCACTCGGTGCACCAACCCCGTGTGCCTCCTGACACACGGTTCGCCACTTGGCATCATATGCAAAAGCTATGCATGTCATCCATCTCTCTTGAGCTGATATCGTTCTAGACGCAAACTCGGTCCCTAACATCATGAGCTCCAACCTCCAACAGTAACGATATGAGCTCCAAGCTCCCATCATAACCTTACAAGCTCCAAGCTCCGATTATAACCTCAAATCTTGACTACCAGCTCAAATGTCCACAATTGGTTCAAATCCCTAGCCATACTAAACCACCAAGTTCTCATGCATACACGCATTTCAAGGCAATACAACAGTTCATCATTATCATGCTCAATAAAGCAGTAAACATAGAAGCCAGTAAACATGTTATACAGTCATCATACTTCACATATACCAATTAGCAGTTAAGCACGTAGCAGCATATAGCAGCAACACAAACATCACATCAATCAACACAAATCTGCTAACCTAGGATATCAGACATAGCGGTGATAGCCTAAAGTAGACTAAACCTAGGGTTTAGGTACTTTGTCAGGGCTCAACATCACGTAGGGTTTAGGGTTCCCCTACACAATAGAGAACATACAACAAAGCTATATAAACTAAGCTCCCATCATACAAGCTCCAAGCTCCGATTATAACTTCAAATCTTGACTACCAGCTCAAATGTCCACAATTGGTTCAAACCCCTAGCCATACTAAACCACCAAGTTCTCACGCATACACACATTTCAAGGCAATACAACAGTTCATCATTATCATGCTCAATAAAGCAGTAAGCATAGAAGCTAGTAAACATGTTATACAGTCATCATACTTCACATATACCAATTAGCAGTTACGCACGTAGCAGCATATAGCAGCAACACAAACATCACATCAATCAACATAAACTTGCTAACCTAGGATATCAGACATAGCGGGGATAGCCCAAAGTAGACTAAACCTAGGGTTTAGGTACTTTGTCAGGGCTCAACATCACGTAGGGTTTAGGGTTCCCCTACACAACAGAGAACATACAACAAAGCTATATAGACTACTCTTGCGTCCTCGACGTGTGTAACACTTTCTCCCCACCTGAACAGTTCTGCACGTATTTCCATGCAACTTCCAACTACAACCTTCGCGACTTGCAACCTCATACACTCTTCCACAAGCTCGCCACGCAGTCCCTCACACTGCCAAAGATACCACCGGCATGTACGTTTGGCCAACAATCGCCCCGGCACAAGCACGGGATCCAGAAACAACCAAAAACTCAGAAACAATGACGGATTCAACAACAAATGATTGAACAATAACGAATCAAGGACCCTAAGGTTTCAGCCACTAAATTGAAGGAGAAAAGCTTACCAAACAGTGGCGGCCTCACATCCCAAGTTCAACCACGAGTCGTCATGCGACTCCTGGAACGATCAATTGGGCAAAAACACAAGTAAAACCCTAATGTGTTAGGAAAACATCATTAGGTTAAAGCTGGAGTAAGAAAAGGATAGAAACTATGAGAAATACCAAAAAGAACTTAGGGTCGACGGTGTCGGCACCTAGGCTTACCTCAAAGAAGCTTGAAATCAAAGTCCCACCCTAGGCGAGTCCGACGCCGCGAGCATGAATGTGTAGTCAGAATAGAGTTTCGATGAATGAACGGGTAAGAATCACTCAAGGAAGCTTATAACACTTCTTTGGACCTCTCTCAAGCAAGAACACGAGCTGGGTTTGAGTTTTGAGACTTAAGTGAGAAATGAAAAGGAAATTTAGACATTTAACCTATTTAGTCAACAAGCTAAAGCGTGCACTTTCCCAACGCTTTAGCATTCCCACGCTCTAGCTTGGGCTTTCTCAACGCTCGAGCGTGGAACCTCATCTACTCCGTCCTCGGCCTAACACGTGTCATACACGTGTTCCCCATGGGTCAAAACTCAGAGCAGATGGCGAACGCACTCAGCACACTTGAGCGTGCAAGCCTCCCACGTCCAAGCGTTGCCACACTTAAGCGTGGAGTCCTCCCATGCTTGAGCGTTCTGCTCATCTGGGAAGGGACTTCCTGCCTTCTGACTCCCCCAGTTTCTCGTTTTATACCTTAGGCACTTCCAACGAGATTCAAGCCTATTCCTAAGCTTCCAACTAAACTTATAACTAACATACGAACAATCACACAAACACTCGATCAAGGTTATCCACCTTAATTAGGGTCACAAAAGATGGGATGTTACATCTCACCCCACATTCAAGCCGCTGGGTGAGTGAGTTTCTTTGAACGATCCCCAGTGATTTATCCAGCACTGATAAGGGAGTTCTAGACAAACCCTACAATCACTGCAAGGGAAATCAGAAATATGGTGATGAAAACTGAGGTGATAGTTTCTGAGGCAACCATCTCAAATGTCATCAGTTGCGCTCAATCTGGAATCACTTATAAAGATGAGTGGGAAAAGGATTTAGGAGGAATGGAAACCATTAGAGAATGCCTTCTGAAGAACACCTGATGAAGGCTCGTGAAGAAAGGCAATGTCACTTTGAACCATCTAGGTTCACAAGAGGCATCAACACCAGGTCCCAGCAGGATCCGTATGCAATGTTACCAAAGGACCAGCCGCAACAACAACCGTCTTACGAAAAGATTAGCAAGGGAACTCGCTAGATCTTAGTACCTCCACCGTGGTGCAAGAAGCGGGGTAGAGGCCATACAACCAGAGACTGCAACTCAAAGGAATTCGTTTGTTCCTGATGTGGAAGACTTGGTCACATTATACGTGTTTACGAGCAACAACCTTCCAAAAAGAGCAGTGAGTCTAGTCAACCAGCGACTTCTGCATCGCGATGCAAGAAACGCGGAAACGGCCACGAAAAAAAGTGTTGCACCATCAAAGGCGTTATCTGCTTCAAGTGTGGAAAACCAGGGCATGTTTTGAGAACCTGTGATCAACACAAGGTGGAATCTGTAGCCAACAAGGTGCAAATTGCCATGCAACAAGCAAGGAGTAGAGTCAACAACGACGAGTGGAGTTGAAGCCTCACAACCTGATGATATTGTCTATGGAGATAATACCATCGCAAGTAAACCTTTAACTATACTGTTTGATTCAGACACATTTCCTTTCTATTGACTATGACAAGGTAAAATATGTTGGAATGCTTATGTCTTCTTTGTCCTTTTGATTTGGATTGATTTGAATTGATTTAAGTTGATTTGACTTCATCATTTCTACTTCTATTGCCTATGACCTTCCATGACCCAATTAAAATTTATAGTTTCTTCATTCTCTTCTGATTTGACTATTTTCATCCTTTTAATGAACGGATCATTTTGATCAAGATTGTTTGGATTCTCGGTTATTGTTGAAAACTAAGACTTTTAATAACTCAATTCGTTTGCTTCTTCCGCAAGTGAATATAATTATGAATATCGATTGATTACTTTCTAATCATATCCCCTTGGCCTTGCAGGCAAGAATTTCAAATTTTCTTGAAACTGAAAATGTCTAACTACTTGTTTCTTTGCCAGTCAGGTAAGAGCTACTTTGAGTAAAGGAGCTCACAAATTTTATTGTTACCTTTTAAAATGACCTATAGTGATTTTGATTTGAATTCTACACTCTCGAAAAATTTTTCTTGTCCCACGTTATTTCTCCGAAAGGTGTGTCAGGACTACCATCGGAACGGGAGTTATGATTTTCTGTTGATTCGGTATCGGAATTTGTCCAATACCCATGATTCTTATTCTCTTTCACTTTCGAATCTTCGTAATGGATTTCAAGTTTTGAAATTTACATGGATTTACCTTGATGACCTTTTTCGTGTCGTCAAGTTGATACAATATATTTGAAAAGGAGAACTTAACCTATGAGATACTCGGTGCCAAGAAAGAAGATAGAAGAGTAAAGCAGTTACGAGGGAAAAGAGATATCCTTTATCAAGGTTATCTAGAACGAACTTCAGGTGATGCCACTTGGGAGCTGGAGGATAAGATGAGGGAACAGTTTCTGCATCTCTTCTAAGGTAAATTTCGAGGACGAAATTTCTTTTTGGAGGGTAGTGTTGTAACATCCAAAAATCCTATACCTGTTTCTCTTAACTATTTGTGTGAATAACTTGACGGAGAATACAATTCGACTAAATTTAATCATAAGATGGTTAATGATTGGAAATTCATATCTGGATTTCGATTATGAGTTTAATAATCATAAAATGTTGTTTTGAGCCTGTTATGTTGTTTTGTGTCGGAACCGGTAAAAATATTATTATTTTACTTGAGATCGCTTTACCTTGGGATGCATGCTAGGGCCGGGAAGTAATCTAGCCCAAGGCCGGGGAATGTTCTGGCCCAGAGTCGGCAGTATTTCATGACTACTTTTCACGTTTCCCTAAACTTTTTGAACCTTTGGTTAATGACCTATCTACATTACCTTTTATGGAAAAGCAATTTAACCATTTTTGGTTAATCTTGCTACTTTTGATGAGGAGTCAACAAGCATCTCTCTCTTTAATCCTTGGCCCTTGGATTACTTACACCTACTCACATCACTATGTCATAACCATTTGAATTAATTTGGAGCACTAAATCTAAAGGCCTCACGGCCAAAGTGTTAGAAATAACACTTCAAGTCATTTTCATTTCCATTCCAAAAGATCAAACTCTCTCTTTGCTCAAGAACTTTCATTTTCTCTCTTCTCTCTCTTCCTCTCTCACATTCGGCCATGCGTAGAACAACACCATCCAAATTTCCATTTTGATTTATAAAACCGTAGATCAACTAGTCTTGATCTCTAGATCATCTTTGATGAAAAAAATTTCTCTTTGGAGCAACTTTGTTCTTGACCTTCAAGAACACCAACCTTGATCTTCAAGGTGTTCCTCACTAAGTAAGTTTATAAACTCATCTTCTCTTCATTTCCTTACTTTGAATCATGAGTAAACTTCTTCTAGTTCATGATCTTTGCAAAACAAGTTTCAAAATCTTATTTTGCTACATGTAGAGGTTCGGCCACCTCCTTGTTCTTGGTATTGGAGTTGTCTCATTCACAAAGGATCTTCATTAAGGTAATGGGGGAGTGAACCTCATCATACCACATTGGTGGTGGTGAAAAACAGGTTCCCTGACATGCTTGATCGGTGTTCAGGCATAGAGAACATCGTAAGAAGAAGGGAGATGACGACAAGGAGCAGAGAACCCATCCACAATAACCAGAGAGGTAGGGGTGGAAAGTTTTTTTCATGTCGAGGACCTTACCAGAGGGCAGGAAAAGCCGGAGGACAAAGGCCGAGTGCAACTCAGGAATTGCAAGGATGCTTTAAGTGTAACGCCCTGATTTTTCAAGCTTTCTAATATTAATAAACATTATTTTTGTGTTTGTATTTTATTGGAGGGTCTAGAGAGTGAAATAAAATAATCTGAGACCATAGTCACGCTCTACGCTATCGTAGGAAGTTACGGTTAAATTTTGGGTCGAAAACTCAGACGGAGTTCGGTCTGCGTTTTTTCACTGACAGTAGTATTTTAGTACTCAAAAGACCTAATTTTGACCCGTGAACGAGACAGTTAGTCTTAGAATTTTATTTCCAATATTTTCGTTAAATTTGAAAAAAAAAAAAAAAAAAAAAAATCAGGTCCTACGCTTTATTCGGGCGAAATCTTCAATCGGGTGACGAACCGAGCTGTATATGGATTTAACGGGACCCGCTAACGGATAAACATGAAGTCACATATATGGATTTAACGGGACTCGCTAACAGATAAACATGAAGTCACATCAGGTCACATCACCTTGGGATGCGTGCCAAGTGTCATGATGATTTTGAAAATATCTGGACACGAAATGACCAAAATACCCCTAACCTTTTCCATAATTACCATTTAACCTTTTGTGAAAAGACCATTTTGCCCCATAAGTGAAAATTTGTGGACCTTTCTACCCTCACCTTCACCCCACACGAAATTCCACTTCATGAAGGCCTTCCAACCACTTTCTCTTCATAACATCATCTTCATCACACTTCCTCATCTTTTTCTCTCCATTTTCCTTAAGAAACGTCAAGAACTTTGAGAAGCAAAGTTGATTATCTTGCTCACCTTCATCCTCTAAGAGGTATAAACTTCTTCTTTGGTCTCTTAATCTTCATTTTCTTCCATTGAAACTATGCTTTTCAAGTTTTTGTTCAAGTTGAACTTCAAACTTCAAAAATTCATAGAAAAGTGTAGAAAAATCCTTTTAGTGTCAAACCAATTTCTATTAGTTAGTTTCATCATCCTCTTTCATAATCCAAGAGATTGTAACCAAAAGAGTTCTATAACTCATATGGGTATATATGGCCGAATCACATATGTTGGGAAAGCTCGAGTTTTTGATTCAAGTTTTGAGTAATGAGACTTGTTTTAGTGTTAGGTATACCTAAGGATCATTCATTCAAGAGATAATAAATTTTAGACATCTCTAGCTAAATTTAAAACCCTATGGCAGAATCCTATGTTGATGGAAATAGGAAGAATTTGTGTTGTTAGATGTTAATGTTTGAATGATTGTGTGATTGTAGTTGGTGTTGACTATTCGGTCGAATAATCAGGAGATTCGCGAACCGGTCACATGAATTTCATCCGGAGAATTACTTCACCAAAAGGTATGGGGAATGAACCTCATCACACCAAAATTGATGAGAGGTGAAAATGGTTGTTTATGTTTGTTTGGGTGAAACCCTTTTGTTTGGGTTCACTACTTTATCTATGAAGTTCTCTTGGAGGACATGATTGTAAGAATGGTTCTATGTTTAGTATGTGCTTATAATGATGTGTGGTTGGATGGAAAAATATTTTCATGTATGTTGAAAACCATACTTTGATCTCTAGATTAAGTAAGGACTTTTATACTTGATTATGATTCAATGATGCATGATTATTGTTTATCATTATATTGTGAGCTTTTGAGCTATTACTTGACAAGTTGGTAAAGCAAAATCTTCACATCCCACGTAAGGGAGCATTCGGCCTTGACCTTAAGAAAAAGGAGGAACATGAGTTGTTCTTGAACATTCAAAGTTTTTGAAAGTTAGAAAGTGTTTTAATAACTTATATTTCAAAACAAAATAAGAAGAAATTTTGATCCAAATATCAAATAGAGTTTTGACCTTTAAGTGTTTTTACTAAGGTGAAAACGTATTTTTATTTTGGTCATAGTTTATCCAAGTAACTAAGTGTTTTAAAAGTAAAATGATGAAAGTGATTTCATGGAAGTGAAAGTAATATAAAGTTACCTTAGGTGGGATATCACCTTCATTTTAAAACTAAGTTAACAATCAACCTTCAAAGTATAAGTGGACTTTGTCCTCAAGTTTGAACCAATTGAATCATAGTTTGAAAACTAAATAAAATTTATTTCTTTTACACTAACTTAAATCATGGTTTTGCACTAAGTTAGTAAGGAAAAACCTTTTCAAATTAGTTAAGGTACTTTACCTTAATCAAGTAACAAAGTTCTTTCAAGTCAATGAGTTTTCAATTAGAAAGGTTTTGGTTTACAAAGAGAGTTTTCAACTCTAAATCGTAAGGTTTTATGCATGAAAACCTAAGTTAAGTAATTAACTTAGAGCAAAAGAAAAAAGATAATTAATTATAGAATATGGTGGAACAAGACCATGCACTATACCATGGATGATTTAGTTCATCAATGATTTCATAAGACTTAAGTGAATCAATATTTATTTCATTATTTGAAATCCAAGGAATTAATATCTTAGAAAGGATCAAAGACTTATCTAAGATGATTCTCAATCCTTCATCATAATGCTTAGGACTTGAGACATAATTCATATGACACGAACACAAACATGAAACGTTTTGGGTCTTGGAACTGTAGTTCGATGACAGACCGGTGATTCAGATCCAGGTCAATTGTTCAAATGTTTCAGTCTTGTGATGACTTGATCCCGGAGGGATCACGAGATTTATCAGTTGGATAAAAGTTTTGTAATACAAAGACGAGTATAGTTCCTAAGGAAGAGAACCTTAGTGAACCTTGAGGTTTATACGGTGGATAGACATTGCTTTATCGCATCTGCCTTGTGTAAGCATTGGCATTTCATTGCATGAGTTCTAAGGCCTTGAGCCTAGGAGTTGAGCTTACACCTTGATGCGTGTGCAAATCTTATGGTGACGTTTTAAATAGTCTTCGAGGTATCAGGGTTGGAAAGGCTGACATGTGACCAGTTGGTAGCTCTTCTGTGTCGTGGCGAATCCGAGCAATACACTAATATCCTCAACTAGATGCCGTACTTTTCATGTTTTGTAGAGTGTTTCTGTAAAGCAAGATACGTGCACGTTATGAATGTTGTAGCATCTTGCCCATGGCTGGCACACACGGAACATGTCCTCCCATTCACTCTCTCCGATGTTTTGTTAGCTCCATGGAGTAGGGGTCAGAGTTTGACCTTGTGGCCAATGGCATTGAGTCATGTACATTGCATTGCATTGCATGGCTGTTGATGATTACATTTACTTGTTGTACATCACTATTCTGTTTTCGAGGATGCCTATATTATGCTGCTAATTGATTAACATGATATATTGAGATTTATGGTTTGCATGTTAAGTATGTTATTACTTAGTGCGTCGTTCCGTTTTTATTTCTGCTATTTTGTTGTGTTGATGATTGGGAATCTAACCCATATCTGTGTATCTTCTCTGCTGGTACTGCTATTTCTGCTTAAGAAGATGGGCGCGACGACGGCTCAGTTCAGCATATACTTTAAGTCCAGAGGGGGACTCCCTTTGCTGTTTAGTTTTAGCTAGGTTGTGTTTAGTGTCAGTTGTACCTTTTGGGGAGCTGTGACTCCTAGTAATTAATTACATACTTACTATCAGTTAGGCTTGGACCTATATCTACATACAGTATTGTTTCTATTTCTGTACATAATTATGTATGACTTCTAGAAATGCATGGTGAACCTAAGTTCATTTATTATTACTTACCTTTACTAATCCCATTATATCATTGTGAAAAGGAAAAAAAAAAAAAAAAAGAAAACCGTATTTTCCGCATTAATATTATTTTTGGCCTTATAATCGTTCGGGAATGTGACACCCGGGAAAGGGTGTTACATTAAGTGTGGGGGACCACACATGGCTTGAGACTGCAGGAGCCAAGCACCAGGGGGAACGATGACCTGTAATGCGTGTGGAAAGCTGGGACACATGGCAAGGGATTGCAGGCATGGGAATGCCAGACCAACCGGAGTGACTGGGAAAGCCGCAAGGCCACAAGCTACGGGAAGAGTGTTTGCCATGAGGGGAGCTGAATCCTCTCGATGCCCGGATCTAATTCAAGGTAAGTGTTTAGTTTCAGGCAAGGTCTTATCTTTTTTGTTTGATTCGGGGGCGACCCACTCGTTTATATCTATAGAATGCATGGATCACTTAGGGTTACCGGTTTCGTCTTTACCATATGACCTTACTCTATCCACACCTACGGGTGATTCTTTAACTACCCTGTTTGTATTCTTTGTGGACTTGGTCTGTTTGCCTATGCAGCAGATCGATGTTATCCTAGGCATGGATTGGCTTTCGGCCAACCATGTGGTGCTTGACTATGCCAATAAAACCCTTTGTTTTTCTGAGCTATCTAGATTGACGCCTACCAACGAAGGTATTCCAAAGGGTGTACGATCTGAAGAGTACTTGGTGTTGTTCTCCTTGGAAGCGAAGGAAACTCCGAGTGTGGGAGCACTGGCTGTTGTGCGGGAATTTTCGGAGGTGTTTCCAGATGATGTTCCAGGGCTGCCACCGGAGAGGGAGATTGAGTTTGCTATAGACCTTGTACCAGGGACTGGGCCTATATCAATAGTGCCGTATCGGATGTCTCCAGTTGAGTGGACAAAGCTAAAGAAACAGTTGGACGAGATGCTAGGCAAAGAGTTCATTAGACCTAGTGCATCTCCGTGGGGAGCGTCGGTACTGTTTGTGAAGAAAAAGGACGGGAGCTCGAGGTTATGTGTGGACTATCGTTAGCTGAAAAAAGTGACGATAAAGAACAAGTACCCATTGCCAAGGATCGACGATTTGATGGACCAGTTGAGGGGAGCAACTGTGTTTTCTAAGATCGACCTGCGATCTGGTTACCATCAAATCAGGATAAAGAGGGAGGATATATCGAAGACTGCTTTTCGAAGTCGGTATGGCCACTACAAGTATTTGGTTATGCCATTCGGTGTGACTAATGCTCCGGCAATGTTCATGGAGTATATGAACAGGATATTCCGACCGTTCCTAGATAAGTTTGTTGTCATGTTTATCGATGACATCCTTATTTACTCTTCGAGTAAAGAGGAACATCAAGAGCATCTTCGAGTGGTGCTACAGGTGTTGAAGGACAGGCAGTTGTACGCAAAGCTGTCAAAGTGTGGGTTCTAGCTGGAAGAGGTACAGTTCTTAGGGCACGTGATCAACAAGGATGGGATCACGGTGGATCTTGCTAAGGTTGAAGCGCTGGTTAGGTGGGAAAGCCCAAAGTCTATGAGTGAGGTTCGAAGCTTTCTTGGGCTGGCAGGCTACTACAGGTGGTTTATCGAGGGATTCTCAAAGATTGCGTTGCCTATGACACAATTGACAAGAAAGGGGAAGACGTTTGAGTGGTCTGAAGCTTGTGAGCAAAGTTTCTAAGAGCTGAAGCGGAGGTTGACCACGTCGCCAGTGTTGATTTTTCCAGATCCGTTAGGACGTTTTGACGTGTACTGTGATGTGTTATATCAAGGATTGGATTGTGTCCTCATGCAAGGAGGGAGAGTGGTGGCGTATGCCTCCAGGTAGTTAAGCGTGCATGAACGAAACTACCCGACTCACGATCTGGAGCTAGCTGTGGTAGTGTTTGCATTGGAGATATGGAGACACTATCTTTATAGTGCTAAATTCAATATATTTAGCGACCATAAGAGCCTTAAGTATCTGTTCGACCAGAAGGAGTTGAACATGAGGCAGAGGATAGAATTCATAAAGGACTATGAATTTGACCTGCAATACCATCCAGGTAAGGCGAATGTAGTAGCGGATGCACTCAGCAGGAAGTCCCTACACGGATCTGCCATGATGGTACGAAAGCTTGAGTTGTTAGAGCAGTTTAGAGATCTGAATCTAGATGTGGAAATTGTCGAGGATAAGATGAATCTTGGGATGATTGAGGTGACTAGCGATTTCCTGAATCTGCTTTGGAGAAGGCAAGCTGAGGATGTGTATCTTAAAGAGGTTAACCGATTAATTGAGGAAGGCAAAACGTTTGAGTTCAGAAGGGGTGCTAATGGTTTGGTTAGGTATGGTGATCGAGTTTGTGTGCCTGCTGATAGTGAAGTTAAGAACATGATCTTAGAGGAAGCACACAAGAGCTAGTTGAGCTTTCATCCAGGGGCTACCAAGATGTATCAGGATCTAAAGAAGCTATTCTGGTGGCCGGGAATGAAGACGGCTTATGTCCTATCCTGCTTAGTATGTCAAAAGGCGAAGGTTAAGCACTAGAAGCCAGCGGGATTATTGTAATCACTGGATGTTCCGGAGTGGAAATGGGACAGCATTGCAATGGACTTTGTCTCTAGGTTACCAAGGACTCAGAAGAGGTATGATGCAATTTGGGTCATCATAGATAGGTTGACGAAATGTTCATTTCCTACCTATCAACCAGAACTATTCTCTGGAAAGATTGACATAGATTTACATCAGGGAGTTGGTGAAGCTACATGGTGTACCTTCGAGTATTATCTCGGACCAAGACCCAAGGTTTACTTCTAGGTTTTGGAGAGGTCTGAACGGAGCGTTGGGAACTAAGTTAAAGTTGAGTTTTGCTTATCATCCCCAAACGGATGGTCAGTCAGAACAGACAATTCAATCGTTGGAAGATCTGCTAAGAGCATGCGTGTTGGAAAACACAGGAAGTTGGGACAAGTTTCTTCCTTTGATTGAGTTTATCTATAACAATAGTTACCAATCAAGCATCGGGATGGCGCCGTATGAAGCTTTGTACAGGAGGAAATGCAGGACTCCATTGTGCTAGTTTGAGACTGGAGAAAATCAGTTGTTAGGTCCAGAATTGGTGAGCAACGGACAACGGAACAGGTTAAGTTAATCCGGGAAAAGATGAAAGCCGCAAGGGATAGGCAGAAGAGCTACGCTGACAAGAGGAAGAGACCCTTAGAGTTCCAGGAGGGCGATCTTGTATTTCTGAGAGGTACTCCAAGGACTGGCGTTGGCAGGGCAATTCGATCCAGAAAGCTTACACACGGATACATAGGACCATTTCAAAGTCTTCGCCGAATTGGTCTAGTAGCTTACCAGATAGCCTTACCGCCTAATTTTTCAAATCTCCATGACGTCTTTCACGTCTCTCAACTTAGAAAGTACTACCCTGATCCATCGCATGTGTTAGATCCCGAATCAATCCAGCTAAGAGAGAACCTTGAATATGAGGCTTTACCTATCGGATAGTGGATAGAAGGATCAAGGAGCTTCGAGGCAAGCAAATTTCCCTGGTGAGGGTTGAGTCGAACCCAGCGATCGGAGATTCAACCTAGGAACGAGAAGCACAAATGCGCCAACAGTATCCATCTTTGTTTACAGGTATGAACGAGGAATTTCGGGGACGAAATTCTCTGTAAGGGGGGTGGTAATGTAACATCCCTGTTTTTTGAAACCCTAATTAAGGTGGATGACCTTGATCGGGTGTTCGTATGATTGTGTGATTGTTTGTGTGTTAGTTTGTCACCTAGTTGGAAGTTTAGGAATAGGCTTGAACAAGGTTGGAAGTGCTTAAGGTGTAACACGAGAAAATTGCGGAAGTCAGAAGGCTGGAAGTCCAATCCCAGCTGAGTTTGACGCTTGAGCGTGGGAGGACTCCACGCTCAAGCATTGCAACACTTAGGCATAAGAGAACTTGCACGCTTTAGTGTACTGAGTGCGTTGTACCAGTTGTTCTGAGTTTGGACGCGTGTGAGACATGTGTCAGGCTAGGGAGAAGGCGGAGTGGACGAGGTTCCCGCTCAAGCGTGGAGAGAGTCCACGCTAGAGCGTGGGAACTGTAATGCCCTGATTTTCATGTTTTCTAATTATTCAGTATTTATGAGTTTGTATTTTATTGGAGGGTCTAGAAAGTGAAATAAAATAATCCGAGATCATAGTCATGCTCTACGCTATCGTGGGAAGCTATGGTTAAATATTGGTCGAAAACTCAGACGGAGCCTAGTCTGCGTTTTTACACAGACAGTATGATTTTACTGCTCAGACGACCTAATTTTGATCTGTGAACGAAACAGTCAGGTTATAAATAAAATTGCGAACAATATCGGCGATTTTGATAAATTTCAAAAAAAAAAAGTTCTCACGACTTTCTTGGGCCAAAACCCTAAATCGGGAAATCGACGGAATCGCGAACGGACGCGTGAGGAAAAAACCGGACACCAGATGAGGGGCACGAGTCACCAGGGTGGGGTGAGTCACCATTATGACTCACCAACGTCATCATTGTGATTCTACAAATATCTGAGATATTTAGGGCGAGAAAAGGCCGTTTTGCCCCTAGGAACTGATGGAATTACACTTGTGCCACATCGCACATCACCTTATCATCATCATCATCATCATTACTTCTAACAAATATCTAGATATTTTTAGTGTTTTTAGAGGTAGAATTACCAAAATGCCCTTGGCCTTTTAAGGAAATTACCAAAACGTCCTAAACTTAATTACAGGTTTGTCATGGAGTGAAAAAAAATATCTCACTCCCCTCTAACTCACCTAGGCCATTCGACCAAGACACTCCCTCACTATCCTATCACTTTGCTCATCTTTTCTCTCCTTGTTCTTCATATTTCTTCATTGGAGAACCTTAGAAACTTGAAGATTTTGAGTGATTTCAAGCTAGTTTCCTTCAAGGAAGTGCATCAAGTTGTTGTCGGGTAATCGGACGAGGAATTTGGAGAATTCGTGGACCGATCGGGCGACTTTACCTTCAGAGGATGACTTCAAGAGCTAAAGGGAGATTAGCTCCAATGAGTTTGATAGTCACATGAGGTTGGTTGTGATGTGAAGTTGATGGTTGTTCCTAGTTGATGCTTTATGTGACAATTATGCTTGATTAGTGCTTTGAAGATATGCCATATGAAGTATATACTTGGATATTTGAATATGAATTGTGGCATGGATGCCTTGATTGAGATTTGAAGTGTATATATAGATATTTATATCCTGAACTGGTTAAGAGCATAGCACTGGCTATAGCTCAATAATGACGATTAAGCTAACTAAAAGTCTTAATCAACGATTTTGAAATGTTTTGATTTGAGGAATGAAAAGCTTCTAAGCTAAATGTTATTATGGCCAATTTTACTAAAAAGTCACTAAGTTAAGAATCTAAGATGTTTTTGAATAAGACTTAGGAGGTTGAGAGTTGGAGACGATATTAGTGCAAAGTCGTTTTATCATTATTTTCTGAACATGTTTTACAAAGAAGGAAAAACTTGAAAAGTATTTAGTTTGTCAAAGAAAGTATCTTATGAAAGTATTTGATGTTCCGAAAATGAAAAAGTTTCTTCATGAAAGTTGCTCCGGTAACAATCTTTGGAAAAATGTTTTAAAAACGAGGGAACCTTTAGAAAAGGCTTTTAAGCCAAAATCCTTTGAAAATGAATCCTCGGAACTTGAGTCTTCGAAAATGATTTATAAAGAAAAGTTTATGTGGAAAACAATTTTAGAGCGAAAAACGAGTGAAAACGAGTTTTAGTTTATAACAAAGAGAACCTACGTTTTGTTTTTGAGTTTTGAACTACGAAAATGGTTTTGATGGAAATGGTGATTACCCCTTCACGCATGTGAAGCACATGAACCTAGTGACCGAGACGTCGGGCTAGTGTTCTGTGATTTGAGCACTTGGGCTTCACGTCCTGTGTTTTGAGGAAGAATGGACTTTGTGTCCTATATGCGAGTCTAGTGTCCGCGACGTTGGCCTAGTACTTCGCATCTTGAATTTGAGTTGAACGGGCTTTATGTCCTTCAAAATGAGTCATGACCTTTGTGCCGTGACATAGAAAGAAAGAAAAGAAAGAATGAAAGAAAAGGAAAATTGAACGAAAAGAAAGAACAGAAAACCTCCTGCATATATGCATGAGTCGGCCGACGTGCCATACGAACCGATCCCACAAGTGGCCGGAGGACTCGCGACCTCGTGCCGTGGTAAATCGGCTACCCAACACGGATGAGCTCAATCAGAGATAGGAGTATTCATGATATGGTTATGACGTGAAACCCTGGAACAATTGGAGTTCGGACCTAAATTGAGAGGCCGACTCACGAGAACAATTGTGCTACGGGTGTAACTGCGGCCTATCGCTCGAGGACGTGAAGTTAGGAATCTCCGGAGTACATGATGTTAGAGAGTCAAATTAAGGCCACATGCATTTATTCGACTTGCATTGATGAATGATATGACACTTTGAAAATAGAATTATCCCACTGTGATATTACATTGAACATTGATATTTTGCCGCATGACTATGTTGATGCATGATTTGTTTGCTGTTTTACTTATGCAGCTATTATGATGAACTTGTGAAAGAGTATCTCACCTTTGCCTGTACATGTTGGATGCCCTGTTGTGTTTTTTTTGAACACATGTATAGATGTTTTTCCAACGGTTCTCTGGGTCACTGCGGGGCCCTGTAGCTGAGTTCCTTGGTGTTGACGATGAAGACGGATGGACTGTTGATGACGAGGCCTAGTCTCATCAGGACGATGCCGGCTAGGTAGTATACTTTATTATTCTTAGAGTTTTGTTAGACCAGCTCTTAGGATTTTGATATTTAAAGTCAGGTCCTTTGACTGTGACTCAGTATGATGTATAATAAGAAATTGAAATGATGTATGCCTTAAGGCGAAATTGAATGTCTTGTAAATGATGAGTTTGAATTTATTCCTTTGTTATTGTTAAAGTTTTGGATTGGTATTAGAAATTCCACAAAAAAGTCTAATATGTTTTGATATAGGACAGTAAGAGTAAGAACCGTTTGTGATGACTTGTTTCTTTTCGAATACAACCAATTGGATTGGTTAGATCCGATGATTGAGATGCGTTAAGACTCTTAAGAGAAGAGTTATACTTGTTATTAAGAGGTGACATCTAAGGTAAGCTTTGAGATAGCTCCTTAGTCAGTTCTAGCAAATAGGCTTGAATATGACCTTTACTTTATGAGTCAAGGATGTTAGACTCTTAGTTATCAAGCGAGTGAAAACTCCTTGGTATGTGAAGGAAGTTTGAATGTTAGGAAAGTTTGCCAAAGGGACAAACGTGCCTTAGGCAAGTGGAAGAATACCAGAACGTTTTCGGAGTAGATACATAGGTAGCTAGTAAGCGACCAAAGGAATGGCAAGATAATGATATGTGCTCTAAAGGAGTTGGCAGACTGGAATGGAATTCCGGTAAAGCAATAAAAGTGTGATACAGTGTGAAGTTTCTTCTGATAGCATTTTAAGAAACGATTGGAGCCTCCGCTGTTGTGAATTTGATTGATAGGATATTTGCTCCATTAGGACAGATGAAAGGCTACACCTTATGGTTGGACTTGTGATCCATGTTGTTGATGGTGAAGGATTCGTATAATACCTAAGTATAACTTTTCGAAGTTGCGAATGATCAGAGACTGAGTGAACCAGAATTGAAATGTGAAATTTGGCTATAGAACGAGTGCCCTTAGGACTGGTATCAGTAGAGGAAGAAATTACAATGGAATAATATATAGGTGGGAGTATTGTCTTATTAATAGAACTTAAGACAATGACCAATAGAGATGAGTAAGACAGATGAGTTTAGACTCGGTCGCAACGACCACTATCTGGTAAGGCATATGATGAATATGTTTGGCCTCCTGACTCGCGAGGCGAGCCTTGGTTTCGCGCGGCGAGACCGAGAGACTGTATTTTACTTCGCAGACAGACCCTCTGGCTCGCGAGGCGAGAATTTGTTTGCATCGTGAGGCCAAAAGACTGTATTTTACTGCTCTGGGTAGCCATCTGGATCGCGAGCTGAATATGATTGACTCCTTGTTTTGATGCTTTAAAAGAATTCGAGGACTTGGACTAAGTTTGATATTGAGTTTGGATTTTCACTTAGATATTAGAACTCTTGAGTGAGCTTATTGGGATTTAGAGTGCGATAGAGCTGTTGGTGAGATTGAGATGTGTAATAACAAAATAAGAACTGTTTTCAGTGTTTGACTTGATCATGGAAGTAAGTCTTTCGTGAAGGATTGGTAGTAGGGAAAGACGGACTAGCATGTAAAAGAAAGAGAGAATGACTTTTCGATAGTTGATGGGTAAGCAAAAGGCTGATGATAAGTTTCGGGAGTTTGTTTTATTTCTCCAAGAAAGTAGGACCTTGTTGAAATTGTCTCCTTGACGAAACAATGTGTGTGGACACATAAGGGTGTGCATTTTGTTGGGTTCTAATCGGGTAAGGCCTGGTGAGAACTCACGTTTAGAAAAGGTACTTGTATTCATGTTGACACATCGTTAGCCCTTTTGAGATGGTGTCAGACATTTGAACGATGTACCAGTCTGGGAAGATTTTCAGGATAAATTTTCTGCGGATATTCCGAGTTATGTTGCAGAGGACGTTGAGTTTTCGATTGATCTAGTTTCTAGACTCAGTCAGATCTCCATCATTTGGGCAGAATATTACCTACGGGCTGGCCGGATTGGACTGCATGAAGTGGAATTTCGTTTGGTTCTTGTAAGATTCGTCATCATCGGCGATGTTCTCGTTTACTCTAAGAGTCACAAGGAAAGTGAGGAAACTCTGCGCCAAGTGTTATGGACCCTACGCGAGAAGAGTTATCGTGAAGTCAAATAAGTATGAGTTTGACCCGACGGTGATCAAATTCTTAGGGCATACGACCCCAAACGAGCATTTGTACTCACACTCTCATGTATTAGACATTCGAGTAAACTAGTTTAATAGTAACCTTTGACATGGACATTTTTATGTCATTCCATCGAAAGATTTGTTATGACTATTTCTTGAGTTGTAACACAGTCAAATTCTTGATACCAGAAGTTTCTTGATGAGACTTAGTCTAATCACTTTTACTTTTGGTAAATGTGATCCAGTTTGATTTTTGCCAGACTATTTATCTTTTGATTCCTTGATCTGTTCGGAAGATTCTTATGAAAGAAGGGACTTTACTAGAGTCATGGTTGTAAATATGTATTAGCTATGCATTTTTACACTCACGAAACTACTTAAGAATCTTTTTGCATACTGGATATTCCGGTGTTCGTTTTCGAATTGTAAAATCCTTCTGTTCAACTGATTGCCCTCAATTCAAGTGGACGAGCAAGAAAACGTTTCAATCGTTGGAGGACTGGTTGGGAGTAAGTGTATTACTCTAACTACGAACATCCTACCAGCAGAATAGATGATAACTGATAGGCGTTTTGTTAAGATAAGGAGTAGAATTTGGGGATTAATAAATCCTGTTTAATTTCAATTCATGAAATTTCGAGAACGAATTTTTTTTTTTTTAGTGGGGTAGTAATATAACGCCCCGATTTTCAAGTTTTTTAATTATTCAGTATTTATGAGTTTGTATTTTATTGGAGGATCTAGAGAGTGAAATAAAATAACTCGAGATCATAGTCATGCTCTACGCTGTCGTGGGAAGCTATGGTTAAAATTTGGTCGAAAACTCAGACGGAGCCCGGTCTACGTTTTTACACTGACAATATGATTTTACTGCTCAGACGACCTAATTTTAACCCGTGAACGAAACATTCAGGCTATAAATAAAATTGCGAACAATATCGGCGATTAGATAAATTTCAAAAAAAAAAAAAGTTCTCATTACTTTCTTGGGCGAAAACCCTAAATCGGGAAATCACCGAAATCGCGAACAGACGCGCGAGGACAAAACCGAACACCAGATGAGGGACACGAGTCACCAGGGCTAGGTGAGTCACCACCATGACTCACCAACTTCATCATTGCGATTCTACAAATATCTGAGATATTTATGGCGGGGAAAGACCGTTTTACCCCTAGGAACTGATGGAATTACACTTGTGCCACATGACACGTCACCTTATCATCATCATCATTACTTCTAACAAATATCTAGATATTTATAGTGTTTTTAGGGGTAGAATTACAAAATGCCCTCGGTCTTTTAAGGAAATTACCAAAACGTCCTAAACTTAATTACAAGTTTGCCATGGAGAGAAAAAAAAAATATCTCACTCCCCTCTAACTCACCTAGGCCATTGGGCCAAGACACTCCCTCACTCTCCTATCACTTTGCTCTTCTTTTCTCTCCTTGTTCTTCATATTTCTTCATTGGAGAACCTTATAAACTTGAAGATTTTGAGTGATTTCAAGCTAGTTTCCTTCAAGGAAGTGCATCAAGTTGTTGTCGGGTAATCGGACGAGGAATCTGGAGAATTCGTGGACCGATCGGGTGACTTTACCTTCAGAGGATGACTTCAAGAGCTAAGGGGAGATTAGCTCCAATGAGTATGATAGTCACATGAGGTTGGTTGTGATGTGAAGTTGATGGTTGTTCCTTGTTGATGCTTTATGTGGCAATTATGCTTGATTAGTGCTTTGAAGATATGCCATATGAAGTATATACTTGGATATTTGAATATGAATTGTGGCATGGATGCCTTGATTGAGATTTGATGTGTATATATAGATATTTATATCCTGGACTGGTTACGAACATAGCACTGGCTATAGCTCAATAATGAAGATTAAGCTAACTAAAAGTCTTAATCAACGATTTTGAAATGTTTTGATTTGAGGAATGAAAAGCTTCTAAGCTAAATGTTACAATGGCCAATTTTACTAAAAGGTCACTAAGTTAAGAATCCAAGATGTTTTTGAATAAGACTTAGGAACTTGAGAGTTGGTGAGGAAAATAGTGAAAAGTCGCTTTATCATTATTTTCTGAACATGTTTTACAAAGAAGGAAAAACTTGAAAAGTATTTTGTTTGTCAAAGAAAGTATCTTATGAAAGTATTTGATGTTCTTAAAACGAAAAAGTTTCTTCATGAAAGTTGCTCCGGTAACAATCTTTGGAAAAATGTTTTAAAAACGAGGGAACCTTTAGAAAAGGCTTTTAAGCCAAAATCCTTTGAAAATGAATCCTTGGAACTTGAGTCTTAGAAAATGATTTATAAAGAAAAGTTTATGTGGAAAATAGTTTTAGAGCGAAAAACGAGTGAAAACGAGTTTTAGTTTATAACAAAGAGAACCTACATTTTGTTTTTGAGTTTTGAACTACGAAAATGGTTTTGATGAAACTGGTGATTACCCCTTCACGAATGTGAAGCACATGAACCTAGTGACTGAGACATCGGGATAGTGTTCTGTGATTTGAACACTCGGGCTTCAAGTCCTATGTTTTGAGGAAGAACGGACTTTGTGCCCTATATGCGAGTCTAGTGTCCGCGACGTCGGCCTAGTACTTCGCATCTTGAATTTGATTTGAACGAGCTTTATGTCCTTTAAATTGAGTCATGACCTTTGTGCCGTGACAGAGAAAGAAAGAAAAGAAAGAATGAAAGAAAGAAAAGGAAAATTGAACGAAAAGAAAGAACAGAAAACCTCCTGCATATATGCATGAGTCGGCCGACGTGCCATACGAACCGATCCCACAAGTGACCGGAGGCCTCGCGACCCCGTGCCGTGGTAAATCGGTTACCCAACACAGATGAGCTCAATCAGAAACTGGAGTATTCATGATATGGTTATGATGTGAAACCCTGGAACAATTGGAGTTCGGACCTAAATTGAGAGACCGACTCACGAGAACAATTGTGTTACGAGTGTAACTGCGGCCTATCGCTCGAGGACATGAAGTTAGGAATCTCCGGAGTACATGATGTTAGAGAGTCAAATTAAGGCCACATGCATTCATTTGACTTGCATTGATGAATGAGTATGACACTTTGAAAATAGAATTATCCCACTATGATATTACATTGAACAATGATATTTTGTCGCATGACTGTGTTGATGCATGATTTGTTTGCTGTTTTACTTATGAAAGAGTATCTCACCCTTGCCTGTGCATGTTGGACGCCGTGTTGTGTTTTTTTGAACACATGTACAGATGTTTTTCCAATGGTTCTCTGGGTCACTACGGGGCCCTATAGCTGAGTTCCTTGGTGTTGACGACGAAGACGGATGGACTCTTGATGACGAGGCCCACTCTCATCAGGACGATGCAGGCTAGGTAGTATACTTTATTATTCTTAGAGTTTTGTTATACCAACTCTTAGGATTTTGATATTTAAAGTCAGATCCTTTGACCGTGACTCAGTATGATGTGTAATAAGAAATTGAAATGATGTATGCCTTAAGGAGAAATTGAATGAGTCTTGTAAATGATGAGTTTGAATTTATTCCTTTGTTATTGTTAAAGTTTTGGATTGGTATTAGAAATTCCGTAAAAAAGTCTAATGAATATTTTCGAAAAGGTTTTAAATAACCGAAAAAGAATATTTGGGTCACGAATTGTGACACCTCGAGGGGGTGTTACAGGAACACTCAAGCGTGAAGATGTTCCACACTTAAGCATGGACATCTGATCATGTTGGGGGAGTTCCTTTCTCTTCCTCATTTGCTGCATGAAAATATGAAGTATTGGAGAGTTCTCTGCAAGTAGCGAGAGAGAGAGTTAGAAGGTTGTGAGAGAAAGCTCAAGGTTGAGGAAGATTGAGTGTTGGAACGCGATTTTGACAACACCGTTGAGATCGTGACCTCGAAATCTTCACTTTCGCCAAATCGAATTCTCGATTCGCTCAAGGTAAAGTCGAATCCCTAAGACGTGTTCTTCGTGTTCTTGGTGTTCGTTGAGTCTTTACCTTCTTCCTCGATCCTTTGAGCTTGCGCTAGGACTAACACTATTGTATACGTGTTGTGCTCGTGATTAGGGCAAAGTCCACGTTCGTGATTGCTCGTGACTTGGGGCTTGAGATCGCGGCTGTGAGGGAGGTTTATGGCTGTTCTTGAGCTTGGAGGCTGCGAGCTTGGTGAGCCGGTGCCTGTTTTGATCTTCGTACCACAACTGTTCAGGTGGGGAGAAAGAGTTACGCATGTCAGGTAGGCAAGAGTAGTTTCTATAGCTCTGTGGTCTGCTTTATGTTGTGTAGGGGAACCCTAAACCCTACGTGAGGTTGAGCCCTGACGAAGTACCTAAACCCTCCATTTAGCCTACTTCGGGCTAGCACTGCTGTGTCGATACCCTAGGTTAGCAGACTTGTATTGATTAACGTGATGTATGTATCATTGCTCTGTGAGTATTTGAGTATCTGCTAACTGTGGTATGTGATATATCTGCATGAGATGATGGCATGATGACGTATAAGATGTTTACTACTTTATTGAACATACTGATAATGATGAATTGCTGTATGTATCTCGAAATGCGTGTATGCATGAGAATTTTAGGTTTAGTCTGATTAGGGCTTTGTCCACCTGGTGGACGTTTGAGCTGATCGTCGAGATTCGAGGTTGTAGTTGGAGCTTGGATCTCGTAAGTTTGTGATGGGAGCTTGGAGCTCAAATGGTTACAATGGAGCTTGGAGCTCAAATGGTTACAATGGAGCTTGGAGGTCATGTGGTACAGTTGGAGCTTGGAGCTTGTGTTGCTAAGAGCAAGTTGCATGTGTTGCTATATCAGCTCAAGAGAGATGGATGACATGCATAGCATATGCATATGATGCTAAGTGGCGAGCGGTATGCTGTGAGGCATACGAGGTTGGTGCACCGAGTGCGGGTGCGGAAAATGGAAGGGGAGGTCTGTGTGACCTCGGGGATATATTGGAAACTGGTGTACCCACAAAAGACCGATATGGTAGCGCCTGCCGTGTCGTGGCGGTCCTGGGCATGTCCTACTATCCCAACTGGACCCTAAGTCTTTCCAGTTGCTGGTGGATCTTCTGAGGAGGCCCAGATAGCCCTCTTTGTTTGGGACAGTTGAGCGGTGATGCACACTTGTGGGTCACGGCGAGCGGAACGGATTAACGGAACAAACCAACTTGTGGTCCATTGAGCGGATGAGATGTTGCCCTTAGTAGGGTGTTTAGTACCGACCGGCATGCATAGAAAGAGTATGTGCCACATCTAGTTGAGGAACGACCGTGGTTTCGAGACATTAAGAGATCGTTGTGTTTGCTATATACCCTGCATTGCATCATCCCTATATTTGATGTGTTGTATACCTTATCTCCCTATCTTTTCTTTGTATGTATACATTCGATTCGCGAACAGACGACTAGCCAGCCGAGCCACAGGATGGACCCGAGACGTCATCTTTTTGTCACAGGGGCACCGCGAATGCCGGTGTTGGGGGATATTGAGATCGTAGATCATGATGAGAGGGGATGGCGGGTGGACCCCTCGACCTTTTTGGTAGTATACATAGGACCTGTCAGCCTGATCTTCAGAAGCGGTACCCCATCGTACGTGGACATTATCAGACCCTACCAGGTGTATCAGTTTCTTCCTTTCCCTCGGATGTGGCGTCCTCTGAGGCAAAGAGAGTAGGCCTACTTGTGGGTGGCACCCCAGTCTTCCGCGGTATCCAGCTGGAGGGGCTTCATCTACAGAGGACAGCGGAGGCGTTTAGATCGGTACTTGAGGGCAGCTCTAAGGCGCCGGATCTTAGTGCCGAGTTCCTCCTCCGAGTACGAGCCTATACGGGTTTATAGGCGTACCCGCGAAGAGGGGCAGGGTAGCTCAGGACGTCCTCACCACTGATGGTGAGGGTTAGCCAGTGCGTCTCTAGGACTGTGTGGAGAGGCTTGATGTATTTTTGAGAGCGGACTGGGGAGTGCTGGTGAGTGTGCTTAAGAGTTTCTTTTTTTTTTTTTTTTTTTTTTTTTTTGAGGTCTTGATGTATATGTGTTTCTTTTCAGTTTACTATTGTATAGTTTATGTATGTAATACAGTACCACTACTGATGGGGCCGCCATGTATATATTACAGTACCGTATGTGTATATGTTTTACTTTACCTGTTGTGTTACTCTGATAATTGCTTTACGTACGTGCTTATGTTGTATGCTTTGTCGTATGTCTCGCCTATTTAATAAGCGCGTAATAATATCGCTAGTTAGTACTGTAAGTGAGTTCTGAGCCAATGGGATGATTTCATATTCTTATGGGGGTCGTCTCATTATGGTGGTATCAGAGCAGTTTGATCCTATCAGGACTGTGGAAGTCAGGGACTAAAACTGTGGGTGTTAGGAAGGTGAACTCGCTAAGTTGGTCGTCTCTGCAAGAGAGTACAATTGTGTCTAGAAGGGTAGAAGGAGTGTGATCGAACGTAATGATGCTTGAATGAATGATAAGTAGATGTATGTATTTATGTTGCTTATTGTAACACCCTCGCTTCTGTAACTGTTTATGATCAACATTTAATTGTGATCGCTACCTTATGTTTGATATGACTTATATATATATATGTCAATGTTTATATGATGGTTTATATCCATGGTTATGTTGTGGTAAAGTTTCTTTTGTCGTCAAGAGACCTAGTAAAAGTTCTATTGATCGTTATTGGGTAATTTCTCGTTTTGCCTGCCGGAGGCCGGGAAACGGGGAATTAAGTGAAATGTAATGTTGAATTACATTTTCCATTACCTTCTTGATTATTCCTAATGAAGAAGATTAGCTTTCTTAAAATCCAAAAATTTACCAAAAGTAGTAAAAACCATTTATCCATTTTTGGTAAAAATCCTAATTACCTAATTCCTAACTAAATGAGAATGTAACTATTCTAGTTACATTAGTCAAGGCCATTCGGCCGTGATGCTTGGGGAAGATCCCAAAATCCTCCTTTTATCATATCCAAGAAAGTTATGACATTAACCACTAACAGAAAAAACATCTTAACCATTTTTGGTTAATCTTGTCCTTAAGCCCTCCATAGCAACAACACACTCATCAACTTGAATCTTGGCCCTCCAATCTTTATGATCAAAATTGAATGAGGATTTGGAGTCCACAAGGGAGGGAGAACTCGGCCCTTTAGGTGTTCAAGACACCAAAACACTATTCCATTCATTTCTCACTCAAAACACAAAAGTTCAAGATTTTCTCTCTTCTCTCACTTCCCTCTTGCATTCGGCCAGACCTAGTAAGTAGTCTTACTCACCTTATTTCATCTTTCTAACTTCATATTATTGTTTATCTCATTCATCTAAACAAATTTCGTCTTTGCAATTTCTTCATTTGAAGTTGTTTGCTTCAAGTTATTCAAAAATCATTCAAGAAGGTTCAAGCTTGAGGTCGGGTGAAGGTTGTCCTCAAATCTGGTGATAACCGGATCTCAGATCAATCTTTGAAAAGACAGTGGCTCCCTGAAGTTGATCTATCTAGTCATCTATGCGGGGTAGAGGACACTGTTCTTAATCGTAATCTTGTTTAGTTGACGATAATCCACACAGAGTCTTGAACTCCCGTCCTTCTTCTTCACCAACAACACTGGTGCTCCCCACGGGGACACACTTGGTCTCACAAACCGCTTGAACATCAGATCCTCTAGTTGAGTCTTCAGCTCGGCTAACTCCGTAGGTGACATCCTATAATGAGCTATAGAGATCGGACCGGATCCGGGAACTAGATCAATCGAAAACTCGATCTCTCTCATAGGTGGCAAACCTGGAACTTCCTCGGGAAAAACTTTCGGAAAATCTTTCACAACCGGCACATCCGTCAAGACAACGTCCCTCTCGATTTCTAAACAGGATAGAAGCATGTATCCCTGATCTCCTTCTTTCAAAGAAGCTCTTACTTGGTTGGCAGTTATAAATCCAGAAATTTTAGGGTCAGGAAGACTAAGGTTCTATGTGCACAATCTAAAAGGATATGGTTAGAAAATAACCAATCCATGCCTAGGATCACATCCAATTGAGTCAAAGGCAAACATATTAAGTCAACAAGGAAGTTCCTACCATGAATAGTAATAGGCCAGTTCAAGCATACTGTATTAACAGTAATAGGCTTAGCAGTTGGAGTTGTGACAATCAAATCAAAAGACAGCGAAGAATAGGCAAGTCTAATTGTTTCACACAATTCAAAGAGATAAACGAATGTATCACACCCGAATGGAATAGTACCGTTAGGAGATTACCAGCTATGATGCCACTACCTTGTATGCGATCGTCAGATTGGGAGCATCAACGCCAGTCATGGTATAAACCCTTCCCCTCGCTGTGGGTCTCGCAGTTCGAACATTGTTGACAGTCGGCTTGGTTTGTGGTGTAGGGCACTCCCTTATGAAATCTCCTATCTTCCCGCATCGGAAACATAGAACTCCTTCCAGCTCGCAGTTGTTAGCTTGATGTCCGTGTTTCCCATATTTGCAACATCTCCGGTTTTGGCTTTGGTTCTGGTCGTTTCCACTCCCTCCACTGTAAGTAGAAGCGACAGAACGATGAGGTTGCTGTTTCTGACCATTCCCTTGAGGTCGGGAATATGGCTTCGTTTGGGACTGCTCCCCTTTCTGATTCTGGTACTGGTTTGGGTTCCTGGACCTAGATGGCCCTCCTACAGTACTCTTGTTCTCCCTTCCTTGTCTGAAGGTACGGATCTCCAGTGGTAACAGTGACTCCTTGATCCCGAAGCGCAAACCACCTTCAAATCTCTCGCACTTCCAGTCCCCATGAAACTGCGGTGGATTATGAGCAGCAAGATTAGCTCCTTGTTGGTTCTGTTGATTCTGTTGAGCCATCATAGCTGTCTGTTGAGCAACAGCAGCCGCCATACCAGCCATGGCCTGGATAGCTCGATTGATGTTGTTTTCATCAACATTGTTGTCAGCAGTGCCGCAACCTCCACCACGACCACCTCTAAGATTCATGTTTCCCTCACAAGGCAGACCAATCATACCTTAATAAGGAAACATAAATTCGTGCGTTAAATGCTAGTGTGTCAAGTAACAGTGTTCTAGTGTGTCAACACACATTGCTTCAACGGAGAAACAATTCACAAAGTTCACACAGAGCTCACATAACACAAACATAACAGACTCACTTCCCAAGGATTCCCGAAAGACTCGACCAGCTCTGATACCACTAATGTAACACCCCCCTCGCGTGTGCTACATACTCGGACTCTAATGCAGAAATAAATCAAGAAAATAAAAAGCTGGTTGCTTTCGGAAAATACTTTAATTAAGTAGCTACGTTCGAAAACGCGGTTCTAAAAATCTTCTGCATACATAGGCAATACAAACTCAAGATGAAGGAATAAGCTCCTTACAGCACATCAGTATTCACTGTTCATAAAACATAATCATAATATAAATCCTGGTCTAATATATAAGTCATTACAAACTTGAAAACATAAGTTCAAAAGCTTACAGTAATATAATATGAGACTGCTCAAAATAAAAGACTCCTAAGCTGGTTGGCTGAAAGTAGCCATTGGGATACAACCCAACATCAACTTCATCAGAACGCTCCATCATCCGAGTCCTCACGTCTCCGCGGGGACCTATGATCAACATTTGTACATATGTTCCAAAAACACAACCAGGTGTCCAACATGTACAGGCAAAGGTGAGATACTCATATAATAAGTTTATCACGATAGCCGCACAGGCGACAAACAGCATAAATACAGTCCTATGAACAGTTATCTATACAACACAATATAATATGTCAAACATAATCATGATTTATAATAATGCATGAGACTTCAATATCAACTTTCTAATTCATGTACTCCAGAGATTCTAACTTCCCAACATCGAGCGATAGGCCGTAGTAACACCAGTAACACAATTGTCCTCATGAGTCGGCCTCTCTATTTAGGTCCGAACTCCAATTGTTCCAGGGTACCACGTCATAACCATATCCTGAATAGTCCAGTCCTTGATCGAGTTCATTCTTGTTGGGTAGTCAACTCACCACGGCACGGGGTCGCGAGGCCACCGGCCACTTGTGGAGTCTCGACACACAGAATGCCCCTATAAACCTAGTGGTCTTAACCGGTTCCATTCTCAACTACTAGAGTTGTAGCTCGGATTCAAATGGCATGTCTGCCGGTTCATGCATGTACACAGAAAGTTTTCTGTTTTCTTTGCGTTCATTCTTTCAAATGTCGAGACATAAAGTCCACGACTCGTTTCAAAAAGGCATTAAGCCCACTCAAAGCAAAAACACAGGACACTAAGTTCGAGTGCTCAATCCACAAAACACTAGCCCCGACGTCTCGGCCACTAGGTTTGGGTTCATCTCAAAGGTTCATCATTTTCCTTTTCGGTCAAACTTTCTCAAAACAACTTTGGAAAACAAAATACACTCTTGTTTTCTTGAAATAAAACATTTCTTGATTAAAGAGAACATTTTCCGGGAAAAACACCTTTCTTGAAAACAAAACCGTTTTCTAAAATTTCACGCCTTTTTTTTAAACACTTTACAGAATAAAACATATTTGCGCGACTTTTCACAAAACAACTTTTTACTTTTCAAAAGGACATACTTTTCAAAAGAACATACTTTTCAAAAAAACATACTTTTCAAAAGAGAACTTAACTTTTCTTGAAAAGCAACACGTTTTCCAAAAACCATTTTTTGATTTCCAAAACACGGTTTTCAAAACTTTGATTTCGATTCCGAGTCTTTTAACAATTATCGAGACATAGCCAGTCCTATGCTCATCCATGATATAAATATTTGTATAGATATATATATCAACAGTTCAATATCACAATAAGATATCATCCAAGGCATCCATGCCACAGTTATATCAAATAACCAACTATGCACAACACTTAACATCCAATCAATCCAAGACATAAGTATACATATACATCAAGTCTTAATTCAATCATAACACACCAATCAATCCTATGCCATGAGGCTACCAAACTCAAAATGAAATACCTCCCTTTACCTCACAAAGGAAGTTCAATGCAAACTCGATAGGTTCTCGGCTCCGGTTTCGTTTGCGTCGCCTAAAACAATCAAACACAATTCAATTCAAACAACAAAGCAACATCAATCTATAACATCAAAACATAATTTTTCATCCCCAAGAAGGTATAGGGTTCGGCCATGAAAGGATAAAAAGGCTAGGGATCTCATTTGGTTCCAAATCTTTGGATGGTTGGTTCTTAAGCATGATTAACACTAAATCAAGTCCTATGAACCAAAAATTTGAGACAAAACTCATGGTTCTACACCCTATATGTTTCGGCCATAAAGAGGAGAAATAGGTCAGGAGCTTTGGTTGATGTTTTGCTCTTGGGTTTAGGGTTCAAAGACATCAAGTAAGCTAGAACAAGTGTTATATAGCCAAAAATTGCAACAAAACCCATCCTTGCACCATTAATAGGATTCGGCCCTCCCATGGAAGAATAGGGAGAAAATTTCTTTTGGGTTCATGTTTCTAGACACTCAAAGTACATATCATGATGGTTTCATAGAAATTGGTTTCATGATCATAGGATTTTTCTACAATTTTCTATGGATTTTCAAAGTTCTAGATCTAAACTTGGATCTTTATGAATCAAGTGATTCAAGAGATGAAATAGAGAGATTGAGAGAGTTACGATGAAGATCATATCTCCTAGGATCAAAGATTAGTGAAGAAGAAACAAGTTTTCACTCAAAAACTTCAACTTTTGAAGATCAAACTAGGGTTTTTGTGAAGAACTTTTGATGAACACTCAAGAACTCATGAAGAACATGAAGAACAAGTGAGAGAAGATGAAGAACAAGAGAGAGTAGAGAGAGAAAGAGTGATGGCCGAAATGGCCAAGAGAGAGAAAGAGAGAAATATATATATTGATGTCATGGCAAACTTGTAAATAACCAAAAGGGTAATTTGGTAATTCCTTCAAAGACTAGGGGCATAAATGTCATTTCCCCTATAAATATCTAGATATTTCTAGAAAGGTAATGATGACATGGTGAGTCACAGGGTCAGAATGGTTATTCCATAAATTCTCAGGGGCAAAACGGTCTTTTCATTCTAGGGCAAATGGTAATTATGAAAAGGGTCAAGGGCATTTTAGTCATTTAACATCCAGATATTTTCTAAACGTAATTATTATACTGATGAGTCACTGATGAGTCATAGCACACCATGTGACTTTAACCTTATCCGTAGCGGTTCACTGAAATCTCGTATTCAGCTCCGTTTTTCACCCGATTTAGGTTTTCGCCCAAGAAAGTCGTAGGACGACTTATTTATTTCGAATATTTTCAAAATAACCAATATTGTTGGAAATAAAATATAAAACCTAACTGTTTCGTTCACGAGTCAAAATTAGGTCATGATAGTAGAAAAAGACTACTATTCGTGAAAAACGCAGACTGGGCTCCGTTTGAGCTTTCGCCCGAAACTTAACCAGGGCTTCCTATGGTTGTGCAGGACATTCCTATCTGGTCAGAATATTTTATTGCCATTTCTAAGGCCTCGAATAAAATATAAGTTCATAATTACTGAATAATTAGGAAAACTCGAAAAGCAGGGTGTTACAGTGAGGGTAGCACAGGAGTCACCTAGCCACCACCACCATCACCACCTGCTGATCATCCGTGACAGCCTAGCACCCAGACTACAGTTCATCGGGAGGAGCCTCGGGACATATATGTTGACCCTGCTTCTATGCGACCTCCACCTACTGCACCGCCTACTTCTGCTGTACCTGCATCTGCGGCCGGCCCTTCTGTCCCTGTTGTCCCACCCCCAGGGCCTACTTATGAGCCTTCCGAGCTACACCCTCTGATTCCCCGCCATCGGGCTACTTGGAGGATGACTGCTCGTAAGAGCACACCGGCTCCTGCTAGGGTATCCTTTTCTGCTCCCCTTATTATCCTCTCGTCTAACGATGAGGAGATGGAGGAGGAGGAGGAGGAGGAGGAAGAGGAAGTGCCCGAGTATGTTTCGAAGGACATTCTTGAGGTAGCCCCTGCCAGCCCGTGGTGGTTGAGGACTGACGAGGAGGTGCTGCGGTACGCAGAGCAGATCATGAGCGGTTATGACATGCAGGCCTTGGACGATGAGGACGAGGAGGAGGAGGACCTTGAAGAGTATTACTCTGATGACTAGTGCAGTGTCAGTGTTTGGCCAGTCTCTAGAGTCTTCCCAGTGTCTGTATATTTATTATGTACCCCCTTCCCCTTTATGTTATGGAGCTACATCTCCTGTAGTATAGGATCAGATGGTCTTTATGCTATTTTGCTTTTCCCTGTAGTTAGATGTTAAACTACTATGTGTATTATGAAAAGTTGACAGAAGTTCTTCCTTTTACTATTGTTATGATAATGCATATTATCCTTGTTGTGTAAGTATACGTGTATGGTTTTGGAACTTGAGTATGAAACAAAAAAAAAAAAAAAAAAAACCCATATCTTCGGTAAGCTCTATTTATATATTTTCCGCATTTAATTATGGTCTTGTGTTGAATAATCATGACCCCTAAAGTGGGGTGTTACATTATTTAGTAGGCCGAGTCTTTTTGGGTTTGTGGTTGGTCTATCTTGTTTGTGTTGTGTGCCTCTGTGACTTGTGTGCTGTTGAATTCCGAAAGGAATGACAACATTGTTTGAGCTTGTGCGAAGTGAATTCCGCAGGAACAACCCGCCGCAATACAAGGGAGAATTCGACCCGGAGAAGGCAGAATTGTGGGTGCAAGAAATGGAAAAGATCTTTGAAGCCATGAGGTGCTCAGATGCTGATAAAGTTACCTATGCAACCTACATGCTGGTAGGTGATGCAGAGTACTAGTGGAGGGGAGCCTGCCAGGTGGCCGAGCACGCTGGACAAACCATCACCTGGGAGCTCTTCCGTATGAAGTTCTTTGAGAAGTACTTCCCTGCGAGTGCTAGGCATGCCAAGGGGATGGAATTCCTCTAGCTACGTCAAGGAAACATGACAGTCTGCGAGTATGCTACCAAGTTTGAGGGTCTGGCAAAGTTCTCCAACTACTTCCAAGACAAGCCCAACGAAGCCTGGAAGTGCAAAAAGTTCGAGGAGGGTCTGAGACATGAGCTCAAGGAGGCAGTCATGCCGTTCGAGATTTCTACTTTTCCTTAGCTCATGGACAAGTGTCGGCTGATTGAAGAACTGAAGGGAAGTCGGAGAAAAACCCAAGGAAGCATTGGGCCATTAAGGTTCAAGAAGAGTGGTGGTAGCAGTTTCCATCATAAGAAGCCCTACTCAAAGCCGTTTGGAGGTCAGCGCTATCAACAATTCCAATGGACGGACAACGGAAACCGTGCAGTTTCGGGAGCTGTTGGTGTCAAGTGCTTCAAGTGTGGAGGAGACCACTATGAAAGGGAGTGCTCAACGACAGGGATCATCTGCTTCAACTGTGGGAAGCCTGGTCATATAGCAAAGGAGTGCAGACAACCCAAGGCAGAACCTGCTGTCAACCTGGTTCGAGCAGCAAGGCCCAAGGCAAAAGGGCGAGTCTACTCAGTGAATGGTGCTGAAGCTTCTCAGAACCAAGGCCTGATCCAGGGAGAAGGTAACATTGGAGGTAAAACTTTAACTGTACTGTTTGATTTAGGCGCAACACATTCTTTTATTGCATATAGTGGTGTTAAGCTTTTGGGACTACCTATTTCTTCACTACCATTTGATTTGGTTATTTCCACGCCTACTGCGAAACCTGTTGTTACGGCTGAGGCCTGTCTAAACTGCCCTATTCTTGTTGAGGGTAGGAAGTTTGTAGCCAACTTGATCTGTTTGCAATTATATCAAATAGATGTTATCTTGGGGATGGATTGGTTATCCTCTAACCATGTTCTTCTGGACTGTGCCAACCGAACCCTAATCTTTCCAAAAAGTGATATTTCTAGTTTTATCTCTGCCAATCAAGCGAAAGCTTCTTTGACAGAAGGAGCCCAAGGATACATGTTGTTGTCCTTTCTGGAGGTCAGTAGCGAGAAGGATGCGCGTCCGATTCCGATTGTCGACGAGTTTCCAGAAGTCTTTCCTGAAGACATACCTGGACTTCCACCGGTTAGGGACATCGAGTTCGCAATAGACCTAGTGTCGGGAGCTGGACCAATATCTATGGCACCGTACCGGATGGCACCCGCAGAGCTAGAGGAGCTAAAGAAAAAGTTGGAGGAGCTGATGTCGAAGCAGTTTGTTAGGCCCAGTGTGTCACCATGGGGAGCCCCAGTTTTGCTTGTGAAGAAGAAGGATGGGACGTCTCGGTTGTGCGTGGACTACCGCCAGCTCAACAAGATCACTATCAAGAACAAGTAACCACTTTCAAGGATCGATGACCTGATGGACCAGCTAAGAGGAGCAGCCGTGTTTTCTAAGATAGATCTACGGTCGGGTTACCATCAGATCCGAGTCAAGACAGAGGATATTCCAAAGACGACATTCAGAACACATTATGGACACTATGAGTATTTGGTAATGCCATTCGGAGTGACAAATACCCCTGCCATATTCATGTATTACATGAATAGGATCTTTCGTCCTTACTTAGATAAGTTTGTTGTGGTATTTATCGACGACATCCTTGTCTACTCTAAGGATAAAGAAGAGCATGCAGAACATTTGCGAGTGGTACTGCAAATACTCAAGGAGAAGCAGTTGTACGCCAACTTTTCAAAGTGCGAGTTTTGGCTAGAAGAGGTTCAGTTTTTAGGTCATGTTATCTCAAAGGAGGGGATTGTTGTGGATCCGGCGAAGGTAGAAGCTGTGATACGGTGGGAACAACCAAAGACAGCAACAGAGATCCGTAGTTTCGTCGGGTTAGCGGGCTACTATCGGAGGTTCATTGAAGGATTCGCTAAGATTGTGGCACCGTTGACCAAGTTAGCACGGAAAGATCAAGCTTTTGCATGGACCGAGGCCTGTGAGGCTAGTTTTCAGGAATTGAAGAAGCGTCTGACCAATTCACCAGTGCTAGTACTTCCGGACCCCAACGAACCTTCTGAGGTATTTTATGATGCTTCGTACCAAGGTTTGTGATGCGTCATGATGCAGAACAGAAAGGTGGTAGCTTACGCTTCAGGGCAGGTGAAGAATCATGAGAAGAACTATCCGACTCACGACTTGGAGTTAGCTGCGGTGGTTTTTGCTCTGAAGATTTGGAGGCATTTCTTATATGGGGTAAAGTTCAGCATTTTCAGTGATCACAAGAGTCTGAAGTACTTGTTTGACCAGAAGGAGCTCAACATGAGGCAACAAAGATGGTTAGAGTTTTGAAGGACTATGACTTCGAGTTGCACTATCATCTTGGGAAGGCAAACGTTGTAGCGGATGCCTTAAGTAGAAAAGTGCTTCATGCGTCTGCCATGATGGTCAGAGAGAAAGAGCTCATCGAGCAGTTTAGAGATCTAAAGTTAGCTGTAGAAGCATCCCCAGGGAAGCTCAGTGTGGGTATGATCACCATGGACAGTGATCTCTTGAATCAGATCAGAGAGAAACAGAGTGAGGATCAGTATCTCATGAAAGAGAGAGGAGCCGGACGGCAGGAGACCACGTCAGAGTTTGTGGAAGGACCGGATGGGATTCTGAGGTTCAAGGGCAGAATTTGTGTACCCAGTGATGCGAATCTAAGGAGGTTGATACTTGAGGAAGCTCACATGTGCAAGCTGAGTATGCATCTGGGGTCAACCAAGATGTACCAAGACCTGAAACGGATGTATTGGTGGCACGGGAGGAAGAGAGATGTGGCCAATTTTGTATCGTCATGTCTAGTATGTCAGAAAGCGAAGGTGGAGCACCAGAGACCCACGGGAATGATGCAACCCTTAGGTATTCCCGAATGGAAATGGGATAGCATCTCCATTGATTTTGTGACTAGTTAACCTAAGACGCCGAAGGGTTATGATGCGATTTGGGTGATCGTGGATCGACTCACAAAGTCAGCACACTTTTTACCCATAAACATCAAGTACTCGATGGAGAAGTTGACCCAAGTTTATATCGGGGAGATAATTAGGTTACACGGTGTACCATCCAGTATCGTTTCAGACAGAGACCCGAGGTTCACGTCTCGTTTTTTGCAAAGCTTGCAAGAGGCTCTAGGAACGAAGCTGCGTTTGAGTTCAGCATACCATCTATAGAAAGATGATCAGTCGGAGAAAACGATTCAGTCTTTAGAAGATCTGTTGAGAGCTTATGTGCTTGAGCAATCAGGGAGCTGGGAAGGATTTTTGCCGTTGATAGAGTTCACATACAACAACAGTTTTCATTCTAGCATAGGGATGGCACCCTATGAAGCTCTATATGGGAGACATTACAAAACACCGTTATGTTGGTACGAGGACGGAGAACACCTTACTCTAGGACCCGAGCTTGTATGTTAGACTACAGACAAGGTGAAGTTGAATCAAGATAAGATGAGGGCTACTCAGAGTAGACAAAAGGGATATGCGGACAAGAGGTGTCGACTGCTAGAGTTTCAAGAAGGGGACCACGTATTCTTGAGAGTCACGCCCATGACTCGGATTGGTAGAGTAATAAAATCCAGGAAACTCACACTAAAGTTCATTGGACCCTATCAAATTCTTCGTAGAGTTGGCCCAGTGGCATATCAAATCGCCTTACCCCCTTTTCTTTCAAACCTTCATAATGTGTTTCATGTTTCGCAACTGCGAAAGTATATCCCTGATCCCACACATGTTATAGAGCCTGATACAGTACAATTAAAGGATAACCTAACTTTTGAAACTTCTCCTGTCAGGATCGGGGACCGAAGAATGAAGCAGCTGAGAGGAAAGGATATTGCTCTGGTGAAGGTCATCTGGAATGGAGCGTCAGGGGAAGCGACGTGGGAGCTAGAAGAGAAGATGAAGGAGCAGTATCTGCATTTTTTTTGATGCCCTCAAGTTTCGAGGGCGAAACTTTTAGTTGTAGGGGAGTGTTGTAACACCCCCGTTTCTGTAACTGTTTATGATCAACATTTAATTGTGATCGCTACCTTATGTTTGATATGACTTATATATATATATATATATATATATATATATATATATATATATATATATATATATATATATATATATGTCAATGTTTATATGATTGTTTAGATCCATGGTTATGTTGTGATAAAGTTTTTTTGTCGTCAAGAGACAAAAAACCGATAAAAGTTCTATTTTGATCGTTATCGAGTAATTTCTCGTTTTGCGTGTTCGAGGCCGGGAAAAGGGGAATTAAGTGAGATGTAATGTTGAATTACATTTTCCATTACCTTTTTGATTATTCCTAATGAAGAAGATTAGCTTTCTTAAGATCCAAAAATTTACCAAAAGTAGTAAAAACCAATTATTCATTTTGTTAAAAATCCTAATTACCTAATTCCTAACTAAATGAGAATGTAACTATTCTAGTTACATTAGTCAAGGCCATTCGGCTATGATGCTTGGGGAAGAGCCCAAAATCCTCCTTTTATCATGTCCAAGAAAGTTAAGACATTAACCACTAATAGAAAAAGCATCTTAACCATTTTTGGTTAATCTTGTCGTTAAGCCCTCCATAAGCAATGACACACTCATCAACTTGAATCTTGGCCCTCCAGTCTTTATGATCAAAATTGAATGAGGATTTGGAGTCCACAAGGGAGGGAGAACTCGGTCCTTTAGGTGTTCAAGACACCAAAACACTATTCCATTCATTTCTCACTCAAAACACAAAAGTTCAAGATTTTCTCTCTTCTCTCACTTCCCTCTTGCATTCGGCCAGACCTAGTAAGTAGTCTTACTCACCTTATTTCATCTTTCTAACTTCATATTCTTGTTTATCTCTTTCATCTAAACAACTTTCCTCTTTGGAATTTCTTCATTTGAACTTATTTGCTTCAAGTTATTCAAGAATCATTCAAGAAGGTTCTAGCTTCTTGAACTTGATTTTGAACCCTTGTTCAAGAGTAAGTTTCTAACTTAGTCTCTTCTCTTTATTACTCTTGAGAACATCTTTATGTTATCATCTTTATGATGTTGAAAAATTATTGTGTTCTCATTGTTTATGAAGTTGAAAAAAATCAAGTTTTGAACTTGTTTGTTTCTCCTCTAGGTCACGGTTTTCCTAGTGTTTTTGGTGACCAAGTTTTCATCTTCTACTCTTCAAGGAAGCTTCACAAAGGTAATGGGGGAGTGAACCATATCACACCTTAAATGGTGGTGATAAAGGCCTCCTAATTTGTTGAAGGAAAACCCTAGATCTAGGGTTTCCTTATAAAGTTCTTTACTTTGTTGTCATATTAATTTATGTTATTGTATTGATATGATGATTATGTTTGTATATGCTAGGAGAAAAGTATTTTGGCATGGTGAAAAACTATTCTTAGGTCCAAAGATCTAAGGATAGGATTTTTAATGGTTTGAACTTGTTTATGTTCTAAGTTGTCTTGATAACATGCTTATATGTTGATGTGATTATTCTATGCTACTTTGGATGTTGTTTAATGGCTGTATTTTGGTGGTATATGACCATGAGTTTTTCGGCCTTGACGTGTTTAGGAGGGAAGCCAAAGCTTCTATGTTTAAGTGATGATAAAATGAACTTAATATGATTCTAACAATGCAATAAAACCAAGAAAACCTTATCCTATTTTCCTATGGGGCATTCGGCCTTGGTGTAGAAAATAGGGTTAGGACCTTAAAATTTTAATACTAAGGGGTTTTATATGTTCATACTAAAGTATGAGAAGTATATAAATTGGAAAGGTTTCCAAAGAAACCAAGTTTTGGCTCCAAAGAACCATGTGTTGTGAAATAAGAGTTTTTGGACTTCATGTAGGAACCACGTTAAGAATGGGTTGGTTTGATATTGATCAACCACTTACTTTAATAAGTTGTTTTAAAGAAAATTTTTCAAGAACCAAGAGTTTCATAATTAATCAAGATGGTTTTCAAGAAATTTTAGTTAGTAAGTCTTCTTTGAGAAATAGGATTCTTACAAAACCTTTCTTTAAAAACAAAGAGTTTTACACTATCACCTCTTCGGACTTTCCAAAAGTTATAAGTTATAGTTCATTTGAAAACAAAATAATGATTTCAAAGGAGAATTATGTTTTCTTCTCCACTAAGTAATATAATTAAGGAAACTAACTCAAGGAGTTTTACACTAAAATGAGACACCTATGGACACTTGATTAGAATTTTCAAACTATACATCATCAAAGAGATTTCATCAACTACTTTGACATAAGGATAGTACTTTGAAGTTTTCACTATAAGTATAAACACGCGTTATCACCTTAGGGAATCTATATGAACTCCATAATGGACTCATAAGATCCTAGTAAAAGACATATACTAATACCTAGTGGGCATGACAAAACCATGCTCCACATCCTTGATGATTTAGATCATCTAAGGACTCCATAATGTTTAATCACTAAGAGTTACTTACAAGTATAAGTAATGTTCCTTTGTTAGACAAGTGAGAAGATTGATGAAAGGGATCCTTGTGGATCCCAGCCTCCATAATGCTTCTAGGTTATCGACTAGTGTATCATAAGACATGAACATCGTGTTTCGAACAACGAAGTGGTACATGATTCCAAGAACGGAACCAAGGATGGGTGACTGATGGCAAGTCGTGTGAAAGTGGGTCCCGTAAGGGTAACCTGTGGCTTATCAAGGGATAAACGAGGTACTACAGTGATGAGGTAGTAGGACCTGTTTTGTGTGGTTTTCTTGACATGCATATGCATCTGTGCATGAGTCGGGCGTGATGCCTAGGAGTTGAGATTACACCTTGGTGCAGGTGCGATTGTCTGAGGTGTCGATCATGAGGATCTTGGGGACGTCAGGGGTTGGGGAAAACACATGTGGCCAGAGAGTAGCTCCTCTGTGTCGTGGATATCCATCGAAAAACACTGACGTCCTGACTGAAACATCGGGCAAGTCATGATTTGGGTAAAGAACGTCTGGCGCGAGCCATTATGATGATTGCAATCATTTGGATGTGGTACTGTGGTCTGAGATAACATAGACAATGTTCTCCCAATCACTCACTCTTGTTATGTTAGCTCCATGGAGTATGGGGTCTGAGTCATGTTGCACTTGTGTCATTGCATTTTTGAGTTAACCTTTGACCCATATCATTGTTGATGGATATATTAACTGTAATTGATATATATATGTATATATATATATATATATATATATATATATATATATATATATATATATATATATATATATATATATGTAACTGTGATACCATGTAATTAATTGTTATGCAGTGAAAGCCCATGCGCTATTATGCCGATTGGGTGCGTGTGTGCGTGACTTTTATCACTGCTATTCTGGTTGTACGATATGCGGAATCACCTCATTACTTTTGCTGTCACGCTGCTCGTGTGTTTTTCTTTCTACTATGGTGAGTAGATATAGCAAGCGATCCACTTTCTCGATTGACGTTGGACTTGATGCTTCACGACGGAGCGGATGCTTGGACGATCCATCCTGACGGACGTCGCACATACACGGGTGCAGTGAGCTTCACCAGCAGGAGAGAGTTGCCTTACTCCATGACGAGCCTGTCTGAGAGAGTTTGTACTGTACGGTTTAGTGGTGAGGGTAGCATAGGAGTCACCTGGCCACCACCACCACCACCACCTGCTGATCATCCGTGGCAGCCTAGCACCCAGACTACAGTTCATCGGGAGGAGCCCCGGGACATATATGTTGACCCTGCTTCTATGACACCTCCACCTACTGCACCGTCTACTTCTGCTCTACCTGCATCTGCGACCGGCCCTTCTGTCCCTGTTGTCCCACCCCCAGGGCCTACTTATGAGCCTTCCGAGCTACACCCTCTGATTCCCCGCCATCGGGCTACTTGGAGGATGACTGCTCGTAAGAGCACACCAGCTCCTGCCAGGGTATCCTTTTCTGCTCCCCTCATTATCCTCTCGTCTGACGATGAGGAGATGGAGGAGGAGGAGGAAGAGGAAGTGCCTGAGTATGTTCCGGAGGACCTTCTTGAGGTAGCCCCTGCCAGCCCGTGGTGGTTGAGGACTGACGAGGAGGCGCTGCGGTACACAGAGCAGATCATAAGCGGTTATGACATGCAGGCCTTGGAGGATGAGGACGAGGAGGAGGAGGACCCTGAGGTGTATTACTCTGATGACTAGTGTAGTGTCAATGTTTGGCCAGTCTCTGGAGTCTTCCCATTGTCTGTATATTTATTATGTACCCCCTTCCCCATTATGCTATGGAGCTACGTCTCCTGTAGTATAGGATCAGATGTTCTTTATGCTATTTTGCTTTTCCATGTAGTTAGATGTTAAACTACTATGTGTATCATGAAAAGTTGACAGATGTTGTACCCTTTAATATTGTTATGATAATGCATGTTATCCTTGTTGTGTAAGTATACGTGTATGGTTTTGAAACTTGAGTATGAAAGAAGAAAAAAAAGAAAACCCATATTTTCGGTAAGCTCTATTTATATATTTTCCGCTTTTAATTATGGTTTTGTGTTGAATAATCGTGACCCCTAAAGTGGGGTGTTACACTTATCATTTTTGAACTCTGAGCTAACGGCTACTTGAATCAGGAACCAATGGCTCGAGTTAGAGGTAGAGGTAGAGGTGGAGGTAGAAAGGGTCCAAATAGAGGTCCAGAGGCTGTTGCTTCACATACTGGAAACGGAGCTGAATCGTTGGACACCCTTAGGACTATGAGGGATAGGCTGCTGTAATGTTACAACAAACTCAGTATAATGCTCAGCTTATCCAACTAACTCGTGAAAACCAACGACAACAACAACAGAGAGATGTCAGGAATGAGCATGCCGGGTTAGATGCTTTCAGGAGGTGGAAACCTCCTCAGTTCAACGGGGACTACAATCCCGAAGGAGCATAGCTATGGGTGCAAGAGTCAGAAATGATCTTCGCAGTAACACATTGTGACGACGCTCGGAGAGTCTCTTACGCCTCGTTTATGCTAGTTGGAGGGGCGGAGATGTGGTGGAAGGGAAAGCAGAGATTGCTTGAGATGGAAGGAAGAGAAATAACCTGGGAGTTGTTTAGAATATTCTTTCTTGAGAAATACTTCCCTCGGATGACCAGGTGGGAGAAAGACAAGGAATTCCAGAGCCTGAAGTAGGGTAATATGTCAATCGGGGAATATGTAGCAAGCTTCAACGCATTGCATATGTTTTCAGAATTCTATCAGCGGTATCAGGATGAAGAGTGGATGTGCTGCAGATTCGAAGACGGTATGAAGTACGAAGTCCAGAAAGCCAAAGTGCCGTTGGCAATTACCAGGTCCCCTGACATGCTTGATTGGTGTTCAGCCATAGAGAACATCGAGAGAAGAAGGGAGATGACTACAAGGAGCGGAGGACCCATCCGCAGTAACCAGAGAGGTAGGGGTGGAAAGTTTCAGTCAAGTCAAGGACCTTACCAGAGGCCCAACCAAAAGGCAGGAAAGGCTGGAGGATAAAGGCCGAGTGCAACTCAGGGATTGCAAGGATGCTTTAAGTGTGGGGGACCACATGGATCGAGACTGCAGGAGCCAAGCACCAGGGGGAACAATGACCTGTTATGCGTGTGGAAAGCCGGGACACATGGCAAGGGATTGCAGGCATGGGAATGCCAGACCAACCGGAGTGACTGGGCAAGCTGCAAGGCCACAAGCTATGGGAAGAGTGTTTGCTGTGAGGGGAGCTGAATCCTCTCGATGCCCGGATCTGATTCAAGGTAAGTATTTAGTTTTAGGCAAGCTCATATCTGTTTTGTTTGATTTGGGGGCGACCCACTCGTTTATTTCTATGGAATGCATGGATCACTTAGGGTTACCGGTTTCATCTTTACCATATGACCTTACTGTATCCACGCTTATGGGTGATTCTTTACTACCCTATTTGTGTGCTTAAACTGCCCTATTACAATAGAAAACAGACATTTCTTTGTGGACCTGGTCTGTTTGCCTATGCAGCAGATCGATGTTATCCTAGGCATGGATTGGCTTTCGGCCAACCATGTGGTGCTTGACTGTGCCAATAAAACCCTTTGTTTTCCTGAGCCATCTGGATTGACGCCTGCCACCGAAGGTGTTCTGAAGGGTGTACGATCTGAAAAGTATGTGGTGCCGTTCTCCTTGGAAGCGAAGGAAATGCCGAGTGTAGGAGCGTTGCTTATTGTGCGAGAATTTTTGAGGTGTTTCCAGATGATGTTCCAGGGTTGCCACCAGAGAGGGAGATCGAGTTCGCTATAGATCTTGTACCAGGGACTCGGCTTATATCAATAGCGTCGTATCAGATGTCTCCATTTGAGTGGACGGAGCTAAAGAAACAGTTGGACAAGATGCTAGGCAAAGAGTTCATTAGACCTAGTGCATCTACGTGGGTTCGCCGGTACTGTTTGTGAAGAAAAAGGACGAGAGCTCGAGGTTATGTGTGGACTATCGTCAGCTGAACAAAGTGACGATAAAGAACAAGTACCCGTTGCCAAGGATCGACGATTTGATGGACCAGTTGAGGGGAGCAACTGTGTTTTCTAAGATCGACCTGAGATCTGGTTGCCGTCAAATCAGGATGAAGAGGGAGGATATACCGAAGACTGCTTTTCAAAGTGGGTATGGGCACTACGAGTATTTGGTTATGCCTTTCGTGTGATAATGCTCCGGCAGTGTTCATGGACTATATGAACAGGATATTCCGACCGTTCCTAGATAAGTTTGTTGTCGTTTTTATCGATGACATCCTTATTTACTTTTCAAGTAAAGAGGAACATCAAGAGCATCTTCGAGTGGTGCTACAGGTGTTGAAGGATAGGCAGTTGTACGCAAAGGTGTCAAAGTGTGAGTTCTGGCTGGAAGAGCTACAGTTCTTAGGGCATGTGATAAAAAAGGATGGAATCACGGTGGATCCTGCTAAGGCTGAAGCGGTGGTTAGGTGGGAGAGCCCAAAGCCTGTGAGTGAGGTTCGAAGCTTTCTTAGGCTGGCAAGCTACTACAGGCGGTTTATCGAGGGATTCTCTAAGATTACGTTGCCTATAACGCAGTTAACAAGGAAGGGGAAGACGTTTGAGTGGTCGGAAGCTTGTGAGCAGAGTTTCTTAGAGCTGAAGCAGAGGTTGACCACGTCGCCGGTGTTGTTTTTGCCAGATTCGTTAGGACATTTTGACGTGTACTGTGATGCGTCATATCAAGGATTAGGTTGTGTCCTCATGCAAGGAGGGAGAGTGGTGGCGTTTGCCTCCAGGAAGTGCATGAAGGAAACTACCCGACTCACGATCCGGAGCTAGCTGTGATAGTGCATGTTTGCATTGAAGATATGGAGACACTATCTGTATGGTGCTAAATTCAGTATATTTAGCGACCATAAGAGCCTTAAGTATCTGTTCGACCAGAAAGAGTTGAACATGAGGCAAAGGAGGTGGATGCAATTCATAAAGGACTATGAATTCGACCTGCAATACCATCCAGGTAAGGCGAATGTAGTAGCAGATATGCTCAGTAGGAAGTTCCTACACGTATCTGCCATGATGGTACGAGAGCTTGAGTTATTAGAGCAGTTTAGAGATCTGAATCTGGACGCGGAAATCGTCGAGGATAAGATGAATCTTAGGTTGATTGAGGTGACTAGCAATTTCTTGAATCTGCTTTGGAGAAGGCAAGCTAAGGATGTGTATCTTAAAGAGGTTAACCGGTTAATTGAGGAAGGCGAAACGTCTGAATTCAGAAGGGGTGCTGATGGTTTGGTTAGGTATGGTGATCGAGTTTGTGTGCCTGCGGATAGCGAAGTTAAGAACATGATCTTAGAGAAAGCACACAAGAGCAAGTTGAGCTTTCATCCAAGGGCTACCAAGATGTACCAGGATCTAAAGAAGCTGTTTTGGTGGCCGGGAATGAAGAAGGATATAACGGCTTATGTCCTATCCTGCTTGGTGTGTCAAAAGGCAAAGGTTGATCACCATAAGCCAGTGGGATTATTGCAATCATGGATGTTCTAGAGTGGAAATGGGACAGGATTGTAATGGACTTTGTCTCTGGGTTACCAAGGTCTCAAAAGAGGTCTGATGCAATTGGGTCATCATAGATAGGTTGACGAAATGTGCTCATTTCTTACCTATCAACCAGAACTATTCTCTAGAAAGATTGACTCAAATTTACATCAGGGAGGTGGTGAAGCTACATGGTGTACCTTCGAGTATTATCTCGGACCGAGACCCGGGGTTTACTTCTAGGTTTTGGAGAAGTCTGAACAGAGCGTTAGGAACTAAGTTAAGGTTGAGTTCTGCTTATCATGCCCAAACGGATAGTCAGTCAGAATGGACGATTCAATCGTTGGAAGATCTGCTAAGAGCATGCGTGTTGGAAAACACAGGAAGTTGGGACGAGTTTCTTCCTATGATTGAGTTTGCCTATAACAACAGTTACCACTCAAGCATCGGGATGGCGCCGTATGAAGCTTTGTACAGGAGGAAATGCAAGACTCTGTTGTGTTGGCTTGAGACTGGAGAGAATCAATTGTTAGGTCCTGAATTGGTGCAACGGACAACGGAACAAGTTAAGTTAATCCGGGAAAAGATGAAAGCCACAAGGGATAGGCAGAAGAGCTACGCTGACAAGCAGAGGAGACCCTTAGAGTTCCAGGAGGGCGATCATGTATTTCTGAGAGTTACTCCAAGGACTGGCGTTGGTAGGGCAATTCAATCCAAAAAGCTTACCCCCAGATTCATAGGACCATTTCAAATTCTTCGCCGAATTAGTCCAGTAGCTTACCAGATAGCCTTACCGCCTAATTTGTCGAATCTCCATGACGTCTTTCACGTCTCTCAACTTAGAAAGTACTACCCTGATCCATCGCATGTGTTGGAACCCGAATCAATCCAGCTAAGAGAGAACCTTGAATACGAGGCTTTACCTGCTCGAATAGTGGATAGAAGGACCAAGGAGCTTCGCGGCAAGCAGATTTCCTTGGTGAGGGTTGAGTAGGACCCAGCGACCGGAGATTCAACCTAGGAACGAGAAGCACAAATGCGCCAACAGTATCCATCTTTGTTTATAGGTATGAGCGAGGAATTTCGGGGACGAAATTCTCTGTAAGAAGGGGTGGTAATGTAACATCCCTATTTTCTGAAACCCTAATTAAGGTGGATGACCTTGATCGGGTGTTCGTATGATTGTGTGATTGGTTGTGTGTTAGTTTGGCACCTAGTTGGAAGTTAAGAATAGGCTTGAACAAGGTTGGAGGTGCTTAAGGTGTAACAAGAGAAAACTGGGGAAGGCAGAAGGCTGGAAGTCCTATCCCCGCTGAGTTGGATGCTCAAGCGTGGAAGGACTCCACGCTCAAGCATTACAACGCTTAGGCGTGAGAGAACTTGCACGCTTTAGCATGCTGAGTGCATTGTGCCAGCTGTTCTGAGTTTGGACGCATGTGAGACACGTGTCAGGCTAGGGAGAAGGCTGAGTGGACGAGGTTCCATGCTCAAGCGTGGAGAGAGCCCACGCTAGAGCGTGGGAACGCTCCAGTATGAAGATGTTCCATGCTTAAGCATGGATAGCTGATCATGTTGGGGGAGTTCCTTTCTCTTCCTCATTTGCTGCATGAAAATCTGAAGTGTTGGAGAGTTCTCTGCAAGTAGAGAGAGTTCGAAGGTGGTGAGAGAAATCTCACGATTAAGAAAGATTGAGTGTCAGAACGCGATTTTGACAACACCGTTGAGATCGTGACCCCGAAATCTTCACTTTCGAACGATCGATTTCTCGATTCGCTCAAGGTAAACTCGAATCCCTAACACGCGTTCTTTGTGTTCTTCGAGTCTTTACCTTCTTCTTCGATCCTTTGAGCTTGCGCTAAGGCTAACACTATTGTATATGTGTTGTGCTCGTGATTAGGGCAAAGTCCGCGTTCGTGATTGCTCGTGACTTGGGGCTTGAAGTCGCGACTGTGAGGGAGGTTTGTGGCTGTTCTTGAGCTTGGTGGCTGCAAGCTTGGTGAGCCGGTGCCCGTGTTGATCTTTGTGCTGCAACTGTTCAGGTGGGGAGAAAGAGTTACACACGTCGGGTAGAAAACAGTAGTTTATATAGCTCTGTGGTATGCTTTATGTTGTGTAGAGGAACCCTAAACCCTACATGAGGTTGAGCCCTGACGAAGTACCTAAACCCTCGGTTTAGCCTACTTCGAGCTAGCACCGCTGTGTCAATACCCTAGGTTAGCAGACTTGTATTGATTGACGTGATGTATATATCGTTGCTCTGTGAGTATTTGAGTATCTGCTAACTGAGGTATGTGATATATCTACATGAGATGATGGCATGATGACGTATGAGATGTTTACTGCTTTATTAAACATGCTGATAATGATGAAATGCTATATGTATCTCGAAATGTGTGTATGCATGAGAATTGGAGGTTTAGTCTGATTAGGGATTTGACCCCGTGGTGGACGTTTGAGCTTATAGTCGAGATTTAAGGTTGTAGTTGGAGCTTGGAGCTCATATGTTTTTTATGGGAGGTTGGAGCTTAGATGGTTACAATGGAGCTTGTAGCTCATGTGGTACAGTTGGAGCTTGGTGCAACACCCTTTCCCGAGTGCGCATTCCCGAACGATTATAAGGCCGAAAATAATATTAATGCGGAAAATACGGTTTTCTTTTTTTTTCTTTTCGCAATGATGTAATGGGATTAGTAAAGGTAAGTAATAATAAATGAACTTAGGTTCACCATGCAATTCTAGAAGTCATATAGAATTACGTACAACAATAGAAACAATAATGTATACAGACATAGGTCCAAGCCTAACTGATAATAAGTATATAATAAGTACTACGAGTCACAGCTCCCCAAAAGGTAAAACTGACACTTGGACACAGCCTGGCCAAACTAAACAACAAAGGGAGTCCCCCTCCGGACTCAAATTAAATGCTGAACCGTATCGTCGTCGCGCCCATCATCTTGAGCATCAACAATAATACCAGCAGAGAAGATATACAGATATGGGTGAGATTCCCAATCATCAACACAACAAAATAGCAGAAGTAAAAACGGGATGACGCACCAAGTAATAATATACTTAACATGCATACCATAAATCTCAATATATCATGTTAATCAATTAGCAGCATAATATAAGGCATCCTCGAAAATAGAATAGTGATATACAACAAGTAAATGTAATCATCAACAGCCATGCAAAGCAATGCAATGTACATGACTCAATGCCATATGCCACAAGGATAAACTTTGACCCTTGCTCCATGGAACTAACAAAACATCGGAGAGAGTGAATGGGAAGACATGTTCCATGTATGCCAGCCATGGGCAAGATGCTACAACATTCGTAACATGCAAGTATCTGGCTTTATGGAAACACTCTGCACCAAACATGAAAAGTACAGCATCTAGTTGAGAATATCAGTGTATTGCTCGGATTCGCCACGACACAAAAGAGCTACCAACTGGTCACATGTCAGCCTTTCCAAGATACCTCCAAGATTATTTAAAACGTCACCATAATATTCGCACCCGCATCAAGGTGTAAACTCCTAGGCTTAAGGCCTTACAAATCGTGCAATGAAATGCAAATGCTTACACAAAGCAGATGCGATAAAGCAATGTCTATCCACTGGATAAACCTCAAGGTTATCTTCCTTAGGAACTATACGCGTCTTTGTATTACAAAAATTTTATCCACCGGATAAATCTCGTGATCCCTCCAGGTTCGAATCATCACAAGACTGAAACAATTGAATGATTGACCTGGATCCGAATCACCAGTCCGTCATCGAATTATTGTTTCAAAACCCAAAACGTTTCATGTTTGTGTTTATGTCTTATGAATTATGTCTCAAGTCCTAAGTATTATGAAGAAGGATTGAGAATCCTCTTAGATAAGTCGTTCCTTTCTAAGATATTACTCCTTGAGTTTCAATCAATGAAATAAGTGTTGATTCACTTAAGTCTTATGAAGTCATTGATGAACTAAGTCATCAATGGTATAGTGTATGGTCTTGTTCTACCACATACTATACTTAATTATCTCTTGTCTTCAACTCTAAGTTAATTACTCTAACTTAGGTTTTCGCGCGTAAAACTTTACGATTTAGAGTTGAAAACTCTCTTTGTAATCCAAAACCTTTCTAATTGAAAATGCATTGACTTAAAAGAACTTTGTTAGCTGATTAAGGTAAAGTACTTTAAATAATTTGAAAAAGACTTTTCCTTACTAACTTAGTGTAAAACCATGATCTAAATTAGTGTAAAAGAAAATGTAATTCGTTTAATTTTCTAACTATGATTCATTTAATTCAAAACTTAAGGACAAGGTCCTCTCTATATTTGAAAAAGGAATGTTATCTTAGTTCTAATATAAAGGTGATATCTCATTAAAATTTATGGTAACTTTCATGTTACTTTACTTCCATGAAATCACTTTCATCATTTTTCTCCTTTAAAATACTTAAATGTTGAAACTTTATTTGATCTTTGGATCAAAATCAATTCTTGTTTTGCTTTGAAATATAAGTTATTAAAACACTTTCTTACTTTCAAAACATTGAATGTTCAAGAACAACTCATGTTCTTCCTTTTATTCTTATCCAAGGCCGAATACGCCCTCAAATGGGACGTGAAGATTTTGCTTCACTAACTTGTCAAGTTATAGCTCAAAATGCTCACGATATTATAACAAACAACAATCATACATTATTGCATCATAATCAAGCATAAAAATCCTTACTTGTTCTAGAGATCAAAGTATGGTTTTTCAACGTACCTGAAAATATTTTTTTCAACCAACCACACATCATCATAAACTTCTAAACATAGAACCTTTATTACAAATCATGTTCTCCAAGAGAACTTTACCAATAAAGTAGTGAACCCAAACAAAAGGGTTTCACCCACACAAACATAAACAACCATTTTCACCTCCAGTAATTTTGGTGAGATGAGGTTCATTCCTCATACCTTTTGTGAAGTAATCCTCCGGATGAAAGTTGGTTGACCGGTTCACGAATATCCCGGTTATTTTCCCGAATACTCAACACAAACTACAATCACACAATCAATCAAATATTAACATCTAACAACACAAACTTCCCTTATTTCCATCCACTTAGGGTTCGGCCCCTTAATTTTAAAATTAGCTAGAGATGTCCAAAATTTCTTATCTCTTGGATGGATGATCCTTAGATATACCTAACACTAAAACAAGTCCTATTGTTCAAAGCTTGAATCAAAAGCTCAAACTTTTTCAACATAGGCTATTCTGTAACACCCTTTCCGGGGGCATCACATAACGGACATTTTATAAAACTATAAGGACGAAAAAACGGGTTAATTAAAATCATTTAAGAAATATGGGGTAAATGTTTCATTTTCACAAGACATAACTGTAAAACTTGTAACCGTTCATGCATATAAGATAAACAGAAACATTTCATAATATATGTTCGTAAAGGCTTACATAAAAACCCAACCCGACTACAAAAAGAAAACAGAAAGATACAGACTCATCATAAAATTTTGGAGACGCAGCTCCTAAACATAAGATACTTGGAAACGCAGCTCCGAAACATAAGATACTTGAAGTCGCGCTCCACAAAAGATAAAAGAAAGGGACAGACTCTCTGACACTCTACATTGGCCGACAACAGACTACACGGGAAGACATCCCTCGGGTCAACTGCGGAATATTTCCTCTGACTTCTCCTTTACAGAGGGACAAGCGAAAGAAATAGGAAGGTGTGGATAAATCACCTCACTCCTAGTCTCTTCACTCATCGCCTTCCAACCAGGACCCATCAAATGAGATCTGATAGGAACCCTAGCAAGGAACACTGCTGGCATTCCTATGGAAGACATAAAAGAAGTTGACTTAGATGCAACTCTGTTAACAAGCAGCCTACCCCTAACAGAGGGAGAAGAAACTAAACGCTTCAGTGGAAAAGTTCATCTATCATTCCACTTACGTGTACAACCTTGACAGCGGACGACATGAAGACAAGCTGTGGACCGGTCAAGAACTCTTCCTCTGCGACCCTTGCGGATGGCGAGTGTGGCTCTCCACATGTACTTTGCTAGAAGCTCACCATGACTAGATGTCCAAACGCCAAAACCACTGGGAGGCTCAACAGAGAGGTGCATCCAAAACGTCGCGTGAAGTCTCGGTAACACAACCTTCTCGGGAGACAACCAGAGAAGCATACAACGATGCAATACAAAGTAATGAGGTGAGATTCCCATTCATCAGCACAACACATGGCAGAAGTAAAAACGGTATGACACACAAGACAATAAAATACTAGTCATGCATATCATACATCTCAATATCTCATAATATCAAATCAACAGCACATGACATCATCAAAACAGGATAATAGTGTATAACATGTAAATGTATCCTTCAACAGTGATGCAATGCAAGGCGATGTAGATGACTCAATGCCATAAGCCCCAAGGGGAAAACTCCGACCCCTACTCCATGGAGCTAACAAAACGTCGGAGAGAGTGAATGGGAGGACATGTTCCGTGTACGCCAGCCTTGGGCAGGATGCTACAACATTCGTAACGTGCATATATCTGGATTTTACGAAAACACTCTACACCAAACATGAAAAGTACAGCATCTAGTAGAGGATATCAGTGTATTGCTCGGATTTGCCACAACACAGAAGAATCACCAACTGGTCTCATGTCAGCCCTTCCAACCCTGATACCTCCAAGACCATTTAAGATCAACACCGTAAGATTTGCACCAGCATCTAGATGTAAGCTCAATCTGCTAGGCTCAAGGCCTTACAAACTCATGCAATGAAATGCCAATGCTTACACAAAGCAGATGCGATAAAGTAATGTCTATCCACCGGATAAACCTCAAGGTTCACTAAGGTCCACTTCCTTAGAGACTATACGCATCTTTGTATTATAAAACCTTTATCCACTGGATAAATCTCGTGATCCCTCCGGTATCGAGTCATCACAAGAATATATAGTTAGACGATGTCCTCGGGTCCGACTCACCGCCCGGCATCGAACTACTGTTCCATACCAAAACGTTTCATGTTTGTGTGCGTGTCTTATGATATATTTCTCAAGTCCTACATGTCTTATGAAGAAGGATTGAGAATCCTCTAGTTAAGTCTTAGATCCTTTCTAAGTTAGAGGGTACTTGTCTTTCGAGTAATGAAATACATCTTGATTCATTAAGTCTTATGAGTTGATTGATGAATGAATCATCAATGGTGTAACATATGGTCTTGTTCCACCACACATTACACTTTCTTGTCTCTTTATTTCACTCTAAGTCAATTATTTGACTTAGGGTTTTAACTTAGGAAAATCTTTAGTTATGAGTGTAAGACACTTTTGTAAAGAGGTGAGTACAAAACACTTATTTGTTTTATACCTTGGCAAAGTGCCTTGGTGCCTTTGATTCAAAATCTTATACTTTGAAAACATTATTTCAAAAAGCTTGTAGTTTCAATTAAACTTAAAGTCAGAAGTTGGAGTTTAAAACTCTTTTGTATTAACTAAAGAAGAGAAATCTTCTTAAGTCCAAATTCCTTTTAACTTGGAATCATTTATACTTAAACTTGAAATTAAACGTTGTATTGAAATCAAAGATTGGTTTTACGTCCAAAACCTACTTAGTAACCGAATGTTACATAAGATTTTCTCAAAGTTGTTTGTTATTGCGAACATTTCATTCGTTAATTTTCCAAAACATCATGTGATTTAGTTAAGCCATAACTTAAGATTAAAATACTTTTTCCCTTATTCTAAGAATCTCTTGAATGAATGTTATGTTTCATTCAAATAAAGTTTCTTTGTTTTGCTTTGGTTCATCGTTCTTCGATTCCATTTTAGAGTTGTAAAATCATTTGAGTTTCGAAGATTGAAGTTGAAAATCATTTTTGTTTATGCTTTGGCCGAATCCTATACTAGGTTTAAAGTGAAGATTTTGCTTCACCAAAATCCATCATGAACAAGAGTAATCAGCAATGCATCAACATGAATAATAACATAACAACCAATTCCAAAATTCAACATCAAACCCGTATACAGACTTTTCAGCATGTCAAGCATCAACTTGTGACAAACATTTGATTGACCAAACGAACTCGGATTTGAGACAATGAGGACTCATATGAAAGCTTAGGATGTCTAGTTTTTGGATGTAAAATTAATTTTCACAAATAGTAACCGAGTTAGTACAGTTCGCTAATTAAGTTGCTGTAGTCAGAATCCGAGGCAGAATTTTATGCTTAGATTGAAACAAGTTTTCAAGGGTCAAATATTTATGAAAACACATGAAATTTTGGCTCAAAATGAAGCCCAACGTCTAGTTTTAGAATCAAAAACAAGTTTTGAAAACCAAGTTCTAGGTTGAGAGAAAAACCGAAATGACTCACAAAAAGGTTAGATCCGAAAATCACATTTTCTCAACCTCTTTTCAACAAAAAGATGGAGGAAACTTAGATTAGGGTTTTCTCACATATAAAAGTTCTTTTCAACTGTTCAAACACATCAATGAACACAAATCAAGCAATAAATAATTATTACAACATTGTTCTCATAGAAAACCAAATAGACAAAGTAGGAAACCCTTGATTTAGGGTTTTCCCCAAACCAAACCCATAAACTATTTTCACCACCACCAATGTGGTGTGATGAGGTTCACTCCCCCATTACCTTAATGAAGATCTTTAGGATGAGCAAAACTCCAAGCTCCAAGAAAGAGTGACAAGGCCGAACTTTCATAGAAAGAAAAGGTAAGATCGTGAATTTGTTTCACAAAATCATGAACTAGAAGAAGTTGTTTCATGATTCTAAGAAAAAATATGAAGAGAAAAGTAAGATTTGAGACTTACTTAGTGAAGAATACATGACGAACAAGGTTGGTGTTCCTGAGGATCAAGAACAAAGTTGCTCCAAAATGGAAGATCCTAGCCAGACAAATACTTAAGCTTTAAAGAGGGCTTATTTTCGAAAATCACTTGAACAAAACTGATTGCTTTTAACTTCTAAAAAGAGAAATGAAAAGGTTTACAAGTGTAGAAGACTTATCCTTGAAGAACAAACTTGAAAAGATGAAGTCTTGAACTTGAAGCTTGAAAATGAAGTTGCTCCAATGTGAAAACTTTCTTCACCAAAGTTGTAGTATAAGATATGGTGATCACAAATATGTGGTTTATTTGATGAGAAGAAAATTAGCTCATGGATATCAAGCCATGGCCGAATATGAATAGGTAGGAGAGAGAAGAGAGAAAATGAGTTATGTTCTTGAAGAACCAAGCTTGATTTTTTTCAATGAAATGGAAATCAAAATGGTTTAGTGATGTTTCCATCACTTGGCCGTGTGGCCTCTAGCAAATGGGCAACCAAATTGATTAAAAGTTTATGACATAGGTGATGTGATTATGTGTAAGCAAATGGAAGGCTTGGATTAAACCAAGTACATAGGTGTTGATCATAGGATTAAAGGGGGCAAGATTAACCATAAGTAGATTAATTTGCTTTCTCCATAAAAGGAAAAGATGCTAGGTTATTAACCGAGAGTCATAAGAATTTAATCTATTGGTTAAAGGAATGAAAAAGGTGATGGATGGTTGACAACGTCTCGTGAAGCATGAGATGCAATCATGAACTACTCCCGACTCTGGACCAGAACAACTTCCCCGGCCTGGCACGCATCCCAAGGTAAAGCCATTCCGATTAAAATAATAATATTTTTATCGGTTCCGACTCAAAACAGCACACTGGGTTCAAGACAGCATTTTATGATTATTAAGCTCATAATTGAAATCCAGATATGAATTTCCAATCATTAACCATTCTTATGATTAAACTTAGATGAATTGCATTCTCAATCAAGTTATTCACACAAACAGTTAAGAGAAACGGGTATAGGATTTTTGGGATGTTAAAATTTCGGCCACTACATACCCATAAAGAGAATGATGAAACTAACTCATAAAAATTGGTTTGGTATTAAAAGGATTTTTCTACAAATTTTCATAGATTTATGAAGTTTATGAATCAAAACTCTAACCTCCATGAATCAAGAAATTTAAGATATGAAATAGAGAGATAAAGAGAGCTAGGATGGAGTTTATACCTCCTTGATGCTAATCCTTAAGAGAAACTAGCTTGAATCACCCCAAAATCTTGAAGATTCAAGCTTAAAATGAAGAGAAATGGTGAAGAACAAAGAGAGAAAATGAAGAACAAAGTGAGAGAGAGAAAGAGGGCTGGTCAAATTTGGCCAAGGGTGAGGGAGAGAAGTTGAGATATTTTCTCATTTAGGGGTAGTTTGGTCATTTCATGAAAACTCAAGGGCGTTTTGGTCATTTCGCGTCCAGATATCTTGAAAAACCATCATGACACTGGCACTCCTCCCAATGTGATGTGACTTGATGTGACACTGAGTTTATCCGTTAGCGGGTCCCGTTAAATCCATCTGCAGCTCCAATCATCTCCTGGTTCGAGTTTTCGCCCGAATAGTTTATATTATTTTCAATTTTTAACGTCAAGAATTGATTTTACCAAATTTGTAGAGAATTAAATTCGAAGACTTACTGTCTCGTTCATGAGTCAAAATTAGGTCTTTATAGTAGTAAAACACTACTGTCAGTGAAAAACACAAACCGGGCTCTGTGTGAGTTTTCGACCCAAAATTTAACCGTAGCTTCATACGATAGCGTAGGACTTGACTATGGTCTCAGTTTATTTTCATTCACTCTCTAGACCCTCCAATAAAATATAAACACATAAATACTATTTATTAATATTAGAAAGCTTGAAAAATCGGGGCGTTACATTACTGCCCCTCTTAAAATAATTTTGTCCTTGAAATTTAACGTACCTCTTAAAATAGACTTGGATATTGTCGTTGCATGTCTTCCTCTCTTTCCCAGGTAGCATCACCTGAAGTCTCGTTCCAGATAACCTTGACCAAAGATATCTCCTTCACTCGCAGTTGTTTTACTCTTCTGTCCTCGATCTTAACAGGTAGTGTTTCATAGGTCAGGTTATCTTTTAGCTATACTGAATCAGACTTTATGACATGAATGGGATCCAGAATATATTTTCGCAATTGCAAAACATGAAAAACATTATGAAGGTTGGATAGAAAAGGCGGTAAAGCTATTTGGTAAGCTACTGGACCTATCCGACGAAGAATTTGATAAGGTCCGATGAATTTCGGAGTGAGTTTTCTGGACTTAAGGACCCTGCCCACCCAAGTCATTAGTGTGACTCTCAAAAACACATGATCACCTTCTTCGAACTCAAGGGGCCTACGTCTTTTGTCGGCATAACTTTTCTGTCGGCTCTGAGTTGTCCTCATCTTTTCTTGAATCAGTTTCACCTTTTCAGTTGTTTGTTGCACTAGTTTAGGTCCTAATGAAGCGCTTTCTCCATCTTGATACCAATATAAGGGTGTTCTATATCGTCGCCCGTATAAAGCTTCATAGGGCGCCATCCCTATGCTCGAATGATAACTGTTGTTGTAGGTGAACTCTATCAAAGGTAGGAAACTCTCCCAACTTCTAGCATGTTCCAACACACATGCCCTCAATAGGTCCTCTAAAGATTGAATCGTCCTTTCTGATTGTCCGTCAGTTTGAGGATGATAAGCCAAACTCAATCGTAACTTCGTTCCTAAGTCTTCATGTAAACTCTGCCAAAACCGTGAAGTAAAACATGGGTCTTTATCTGATATGATGCTTGAAGGTACCCCATGCACTCTCACAATCTCACTGATATAAATCTGAGTAAGCTTCTCCATGGCATACTTGATATTGATAGTTAGAAAATGAGTTGATTTCGTAAGCCTATCAATTATTACCCAAATTGAATCGCACCCTTTAAGTGTCCTTGGCAAACACGTCACAAAATCTATTGCTATGCCGTCCCATTTTTTACTCTGGGATATCCAACGAAAGTAACATTCCCGCTGGCCTTTGATGTTCAACTTTTTTTTTTTGACACACCAAGCAAGACGCCATGAAATCACTTTCATCATTTTTCTCCTTTAAAACACTTAAATGTTGAAACTTTATTTGATCTTTGGATCAAAATCAATTCTTGTTTTGCTTTGGAATATAAGTTATTAAAACACTTTCTTACTTTCAAAACATTGAATGTTCAAGAACAACTCATATTCTTCCTTTTATTCTTAGCCAAGGCCGAATACTCCTTCAAATGGGGTGTGAAGATTTTGCTTCACTAACTTGTCAAGTTATAGCTCAAAATGCTCACAATATTATGACAACGAACAATCATACATTATTGCATCATAATCAAGCATAAAAATCCTTACTTGATCTAGATATCAAAATATCGTTTTTCAACATACATGAAAAAAAAAAATTTCATCCATTCACACATCATCATAAATAACTAAACATAGAACCATTATTACAAATCATGTTCTCCAAGAGAACTTTACCAATAAAGTAGTGAACCCAAACAAAAGGGTTTCACCCACACAAACATAAACAACCATTTTCACCTCCACCAATTTTGGTGTGATGAGGTTCACTCCCCATACCTTTTGTGAAATAATCCTCCGGATGAAAATCGATTGATCGGTTCGTGAATCTCCCGGTTATTCACCCGGATACTCAACACAAACTACAATCACACAATCAATCAAACATTAACATCTAACAACACAAACTTCCCTTATTTCCATCCACTTAGGGTTCGGCCCCTTAATTTTAAAATTAGCTAGAGATGTCCAAAATTTCTTATCTCTTGGATGGATGATCCTTAGATATAGCTAACACTAAAACAAGTCTTATTGTTCAAAGCTTGAATCAAAAACTCAAACTTTTTCAACATAGGCAATTCGGGCCCTACATACCCATATGGGATAGGAAAATATTTTGGTTACATGCTCTTGGATAATGAAAGAGAATGATGAAACTAACTCAAAGAAATTGGTTTGGTATTAAAAGGATTTTTCTACAAATTTTCATGGATTTATGAAGTTTATGAATCAAAACTCTAACCTCCATGAATCAAGAAATTTAAGAGATGAAATAGAGAGATTAAGAGAGCTAGGATGGAGTTTATACCTCCTTGATGCTAATCCATAAGAGAAACTAGCTTGAATCAGCAAAAAATCTTGAAGATTCAAGCTTAAAATGAAGAGAAATAATGAAGAACAAAGAGAGAAAATGAATAACAAAGTGAGAGAAGAGAGAGAAAGAGGGTTGGTCGAATTTGGCCAAGGGTGAGGGAGAGAAGTTGTGATATTTTCTCATTTAGGGGTAGTCTGGCCATTTCACCATGGTTAAGTTGTAATTTCATGAAAACTCATGGGCGTGTTGGTCATTTCGAGTCCAGATATTTTGATAAACCATCTTGACACTACCACGCTTCCCAATGTGATGTGACTTGATGTGACACTGAGTTTATCCGTTAGCGAGTCCCGTTAAATTCATTTGCAGCTCCAATCATCTCCCGGTTTGAGTTTTCGCCTGAATAGTTTATATTATTTTCACTTTTTAACGTCAAGAACTGATTTTAGCAAATTTGTAGAGAATTAAATTCTAAGACTTGCTATCTCGTTCATGAGTCAAAATTAGGTCTTTATAGTAGTAAAACACTACTGTCAGTGAAAAACGCAGACCAAGCTCCGTCTGAGTTTTTGAACCAAAATTTAACCGTAACTTCCTTCGATAGCGTAGGACTTGACTATGGTCTTAGTTTATTTTAATTCACTCTCTATACCCTCCAATAAAATACAATTACATAAATACTGTTTATTAATATTAGAAAGCTTAAAAAATTGGGGCGTTACATTTGGAGCTCGTGTTGCTAAGAGCAAGTTGCATGTGTTGCTATATCAGCTCAAGAGAGATGGATGACATGCATAGCGTATGTATATGATGCCAAGTGGCGAGCCGTATGCTGTGAGGCATACGAGGTAGGTGCACCAAGTGCGGGTGCGAAAAACGGAAGAGAAGGTCTGTGTGACCTTGGGGATATATTGGACACATGTGTACCCACAAAAGATCGGTATGGAAGCGCCTATCGTGTCTTGGCTGTCCTAGGCATGTCCTACTATCCCGACTAGACCTTGTGCCTTTCCAGTTGATGGTGGATCTTCCGAGGAGGCCCAGATGGCCCTCTTTGTTTAGGACAGTTGAGCGGTGATGCACACTTATGGGTCACGGCGAGCGGAACGGATTACCGGAACAAAGCAACTTGTGGTTCATTGTGCGGACGAGATGTTGCCCTTAGTAGGTTGTTTAGTACCGGCCGACATGCATAGAAAGAGTATGTGTCACATCTAGCTAAGGAACGACCGTGGTGTCGAGACATTGAGATATGGTTGTGTTTGCTATATACCCTGCATTGCATCATCCCTATATTTGATGTGTTATATATCTTATCTCCCTATCTTTTCTTTGTATGTGTACATTCGATTCGCGAACAGACGACGAGCCAGCCGAGCCACAGGATGGACCTGAGACATCACCCTTTTATCACAGGGGCACCGCGGATGCCGGTGCTGGGGGATATTGAGATCATATATCATGATGAGAGGGGATGGCAGATGGACCCCTCGACCTTTTTGGTTGTATACATAGGACCTGTCAGCCTGATCTTCGGGAGCGGTACCCCACCGTACGTGGACATTATCGGACCCTACCGGGTGTATCAGTTTCCTCCATTCCCTCGGATGTGGCATCCTCCGAGGCAGAGAGAGCAGGACAACTTGTGGGTGGCACCCCAGTCTTCTGTGGTATCCCGCAGGAGGGGCTTCATCTACAGAGGACAACGGAGGCGTTCAGATCGGTACCTGAGGGCAGCTCTGAGGCCCCGGATCGTAGTGTCGACTTCGTCCTCCGAGTACGAGCCTATGTGGGTTTATAGGCGTACCCACGGAGAGGGGCAGGGTAGCTCAGGACATCCTCACCACTAATGGTGAGGGTTAGCCAGTGCGTCTCTAGGACTGTGTGGAGAGGCTTGATGTATTTTTGAGATCGGGCAGGGGAGTGCTGGTAAGGGTGCTTGAAAGTTTCTTTTTTTTAAGGTCTTGATGTATATGTGTTTCTTTTCAGTTTACTATTGTACAGTTTATGTTTGTAGTACAGTAGCCTTACTGATGGGGCTGCCATGTATATATTACAGTACCGCATGTGTATGTTTTTGCTTTACCTGTTGCGTTATTCTGATAATTGCTTTACGTACATGCTTATGTTGTATGCTTTGTCGTATGTCTCGCCTATTTAATAAGCGTGTAATAATATCGCTAGTTAGTACTGTAAGTGGGTTCTGAGCCAATGGGATGATTTCATATTCTTATGGGGTCGTCTCAGACCAGCTCTGACAAGAAAGCTACAGAAGCTGCTCTCAGGTGTCCAGGCGCCCAACGCTACTCACAGGACGCCCGACGCTCGCTGGGAATTACAGAAACGCAGCAAATGTTGCTGTTACACGAATTTTCACCCCAAAACCCATTTTCATGCTCCCAAACTCAAATTCAACCACCAAAATGCACCAAATACCAACAAAAACAAAGTCCATGTAAAGATTTGTAGAGTCAATAGCTCAAACCATTTCTATACATATTATACTCCTATTAAACCCTAACATTCAACCCACAAAAATCATCACAACAAAAGATAATAAGGGCCTGTTTGGTTGCATTTTCATTTCTTATTTTCATTTCCCGTTTCTATTTTCTAAAATTTATTTTCATTTACAAATTTTGAAAAATTTGAAAACGTGTTTGTTTTGACTTCCCGTTTTTCGTTTTCATTTCCTATTTTCAAAATTTTGGGAATTGTTCTTGCCAAAATCCGATTAATCGGAATCTGACCAGAACCGAGTAACACAAGTGCTTCTCAGTATGAATTCAGAGGATCCTTTGTGGATATAGCTTGACAGAATAGGCATATTCTGCTCCTACGTATCCTTTATAGGAATCAAAGCTAACGTAGTTCTCGGTTAAATCAAAATCATCTCCTCTAGTGTACCCCTCTTACTTGTATTTATAGTGTCAGTGCGATAACTGATTAGGATAAGTTATTGATCCCCTAGTGGGATAGTGGGTGGTTACCTTTACAAGATAGTGCTATTGTGGGTGTTTAACCATATTCATGGTAGTGGAAAAGTGTGTAGTTACACTTTGACCAAGTCATCATAGAATAAGTTATAATGTCAAGATGTATATCTTCGGCATTCAAGAGTATATATGGCCGAGTATATGTTCTCGGTTTATGGGATTTTTCTTAAATGACTAAGTTATTCATCTGTGCCAATTATCGAATCTTGAGACAAGCTCGGTTGCCGACATTATAATCTGGGCCAATACATAAGCCCCCCAAGCTCTGAACTTGAGAAAGCGAAAGAGCTTATAAAACGTTCTTATACGACTGAGCTCATGCTTTAGCGTTGAACGGGTTAAATTGTCCATTTGGGACTTTCAAAAGCCGAAATTCTTTTACTAGAACTTAGTAGGGTGTAATAGAACTTGATTCTCATTAGAACCTCATGGATAGTAGCAGGATCTTGTTCTGACTAGAACTTTGTAGTTTAACATTGCCTTTGTTTAGAAATGCTTAAATACTATTAGTTCGAATTTTGCTTTATTAATTTACTAAATCAACTAATACTCATTCTTTGGGCTCAAATTTGCCCTCAATAATCCAGGCTCATACTCAACTTTTATTTTTTAGAAGGCTCGGTTTTGGCTTTTTGAAGTTAAGCTCAAATTTTCGCAAACTTGATGTACTCTTTTAAAAGCTGGATCTCAGCTTCTAAGCTTGGCTTGCTCTTGCAGTTTTTCATAACGAGGCTTTATGCTTTTCAGCCGAGCAATCATTAATATATAATAACAAAACTATGAAATAACATAGATTTTTATTTATAGAATATTCAAGGTGTGCCTCATTAAAACCTTGTCGGCCAAAACCCAATTGGGAAAAAACGCTCGGTAAGGAAAAAGAGTACATCACCCGTTATAGAATTTAACTAAAACATCAAATGAGGCTCATTCCAGGTTCCCAGAATGAGCTTTCTTGATAGCTTTTTCATCATGTATGAGAAAATAGTAGTCATACAAGTCCTTTGTAATGACAATTTATTAATTCTTAAAAAATGAGAGGCCAAACAGTTATCCGAGTAACTGGCGTAGGCAATGGGAAGTGACCAAATTCCAATATGTAATTGTTGAGCTTGGAGCCAGGCTAAGGGAATTCCCTTAGCTCCGTAAGCCCCCAGGCTCTGAGCTTGACATAAGCGAAAGAATTTAAATGCCAATGTGCATACTTTAACATGCTTTTAACTTTAAGCCAAGGATGGCTAGGCAATTTGCAAGATTTCAAACTCGCTCATACTCAAGCAATTTCTCCGAGGTTAAAATTGCTCTAGGCACGTAGAATGTTAAAAAACATCAAGAGATTTGGAAGCCGGATTCAATAGCTCGGGTTTATAAGATTTGATACTTTGGTTCAAACTTGACTCTTTTAGAAATTTGAGCTCATATTTGGACCTCAGGTTCATACTTAACCATTAAAAATTTGAGCTCATACTCGGCTCTTGGGTTCATATTTGACCAATAAATTTTTTAGCTCTACTTAGTCTTTACAAATTTGAGCTCGGACTTGGCTTTTACAAATTTAAGCTCGGACTCGTCTTTCAGGCTCATACTCGGCCTTTAGGCTCGAACTCGGCATTCAACAATTTAAGCTCGGTGTCAACTTTTAGGCTCGAACTTGACCTTTACAAACTTAAGCTCGGGTTCAGCTTGGCCTTATGCTCGGTGGCCTTGAGCTTAGTTTCGGCTCTTAACTTCAATGTCTTAGCATTTGCTAAGTTAGGCTTAATGGCCTTAGGATCGATGTCCTTGAGCTCGGTTTCGGCTCTTAACTTCAATATCTTAGTATTTGCTGAGTTAGCTCAATGGCATTAGGCTTGGCGACCTTGATAAATTTAAGCTCGTATTCAGCTTTTATATTGTAGGCTCGATGACCTTGAGCTTGATTTCGGCTCTTAAATTCAATATCTTAGCATTGCTAAATTAGGCTCAATGGCCTCAGGCTCAATGGCCTTGATAAATTTAAGGTCGGATTCGGCTTTTATATTTTAGGCTCGGTGGCCTTGAGCTCGGTTTCGGCTCTTCAATGATCTTAGGCTCAATGAACTTAGGCTCAGTGGCCTTGAGCTCAGATTCGACTCTTCAATATCTTAGCATTTGCTAAGTTAGGCTCAATGGCCTTAGGCTCGGTGGCCTTGAGCTCAGATTCGACTCTTCAATATCTTAGCATTTGCTAAGTTAGGCTCAATGACCTTAGGCTCAATGACCTTAGACTCAGTGGCCTTGAGCTCGGATTCGGCTCTTCAATATCCTAGCATTTCCTAAGTTAGGCTCAATGACCTTAGGCTCGGTGGCCCTGAGCTCGAATTCGGCTCTTTTGCTAAGTTAGGCTCAATGGCCTTAGGCTCAGTGGCCCTGATCTCGAATTTGGCTCTTTAATATCTTAGCATTTGCTAAGTTTTGCTTAATGACCTTAGGTTCGGTGGCCCTGACCTCGAATTTGGCTCTTTAATATCTTAACTATTGCTAAGTTAGACTCAATGGTCATAGGCTTGAAATTTTGTATCCGTTGCATCTTCAGCCAACTTCACTAATACCATAACTTCAACAGTAACATGCTGCACATGCATCATTAATGTGCTAGAGCCAATTTTAATAATTCTATATATATTTGATAAAGTCATCATTGCAATTATAGCGCGTAATGTCAACAAGAGAGAATCATTTTTCTAAAACCCTGGGACATTTACTCCTCCAAAGTATTCTTATTGAATACAAGAAGTTCCCAAAACAGGACACGTACATAGCCTTTTCATGTGTCAGGGCATGAATCATTTTTCAATTCATTAATACATATACAAATATTACCCAAGTTTGAAGCCTTTATGTTATATATATAGCCAAAATCAGAAAAAGATTATTATCCTTCATTCTCGGCTTAATAATCTCATTTTCTCGCAAAACAACGTTTATAGGTTCAAGCACTTATCTGATTTTCTTATGAAGGAGGTGTTGAGCTTTAGTAGCAAAATGGTGGGCTATGGAAAACAGGTGCCCAATGATGTCAAAGGAGGAGGTGGGACAACGTTTGGGGAGCTCCACAGTTGATGAATAAGCTCCGCTTCAATCGCCACTGAACTTCCTGACCTCCAATCTTACAAACTCCACCAACCCATCAACAAAGAAGTTCCAGGTCCTCCAACGCTACAAAGGTGACTCTTTTTCTCAAGCCTTCAATCTCCTCAATACCTCTTTCCTTTTCTTACTCAGGCCAATCTTCTATGCTTCCCATCACGTCATTCACTCCAACATGAAGCAAGATGAACTTGGCCTCATCATGCACCAAGTTTGTTGGGGCCACGTGAGTTGGTTCTCCATGCTTATTCCTCCATAAACCAGCCTGAAACACAGTGAAACTAGCAGAGAAGTATAGCTGGAGTATAATAGTAAACAAAACAATCATAAGAGTTGAAACAATAGCACCTCAGAGGCGTTTTGCCGTTTACTCCTCATTGAAGATGATTTAGTGTTTCTTTCCTTCAGGAGGGAATCCCCTCTGCGATCCTCGGCACCATAATGATGATATTGTCATCTCATGCCATATTTTATTGATCTACATAAAATCCAGTGCTTTTGCATGTGTGTACAATAACTTGTAGAACCACAACATTTCATAGAGTGATAAATGCATGCATCTGGCATCAACACCAAATGCAAACCCGTGCACATGCATGAGGAGGAACTATTATTGCCTTGGTCGACATCCCTTAAAGCCGTTTCGCCTGTTGAAGATGATCTTTATTGTTTTTTTTTTTTTTTTTTTTTTTTTTTTACAAAGAGCATCCAAAACACTTGCTCCCGGATCCGTCGTGGGTCGTGTATGCCATTTGATAAGATGACATTGTTGGGCCTCAAGAGAGCTCTTTACGAGGCAACCCATAGACCAGTGCTGGTGACTGCCACAAATGGAGCAACGTCGGCTGCATCCGTTGTGTCACCAGCATCAAGATTCGCGTTGGAGGTGCCTATCTTCGAGGAAGCACTTCACACTCCCCTTGAAGCTGAGAAAATGGACCATCTCAGACACAATGGAGTGTGTCATCTACGGCCGAGCTACATGGTAAATTGATGGAGGAGAACTTGGTCATTGAGATGCGTAGCTTGGGTTAGATGAGTTTCCGAACTCAGTTTGGGCCCAATGGACCCGGTTTCACCCCATACGTGCATGAATAAAAGGAATCCCATTTTGTTAACACCCATTTTGCGGGTCATGTGGGAGGAGGTTAATACTTCCCTCGTAACTGTACGTGAAATGTTTCCACCTTTTGAATTTTGGACGCAACGGTTTTATCCTTTAGTCCCACTCCTCCGCAATTCATAGACTTTGAATTCAGATTGCACTCACCTGTGTAGCTTTATTTGTTGGACATTTGAAGTTTGTATTTGCACCAGATGTTCCTAAGCTTGCACCCTTGGCATGTAGTTATCCATCTATGCCACCACTTTATAGACTACCATGCCATTAACGAGAACACGTTCTGGCCTTCTACGCGAGCGTCCACTATTCGACGATTTTCTCGGAGTGGTGTGGTTGTTGGCACCTACATTGGAAAATGTTTTTTGCCAGTACATATTTTATATATATATATATATATATATATATATATATATATATATATATATATATATATATATATATATATATATATATATATATTAATGCATAAAATATTGTAAATTTAAATAAATTAAAAACACTCATCTGTATAGTTGTTCAAACGAGGACTTCCTACGGTTTTTTAGCAGATATCTGCCCTCAACAGATTCTGTTGGGACTTTATCTTTTGATCAAACTTGTCCTCAATTCATGGTTTTCAAAATTCCTTCTGAACGTGCACTCAACGGTTTTTTATTTCAAAGATCGGTTCTTGCTCCAGTGGTTCAATTCCAGGCCATGCGAGAGTGGTGATTCCGGTGCCGATACTTTTACCGCCAGTTTGCCAATTCCAAATCGCTGGAAGGCCAAAGGAATATGCACAAGGAAGAGCGTCCAAATGCTAAGCTAACCCAGTTCAAATATATTTCAGCATGTCAACGTAGGTGCCGAGTAGCTTCACTGAGCATTAATTTTGGTGGTGCAACTATTGTTGCAATTGCCTTGTCTCTACATATTTCGGGTAGAGTCTTGACTCTGTTGCCTAAGATTAAAAGCAACAAAAATTGGAGAGTAAATAGTGCACGACATCAAAAATTAATCCAATAGGTTATAATTTTATTAATAAGGAATGAAGAAATAAAAGAGACTTCCCTGAATTTCTTGGTAATGGAAATACCAAATTTGTAATCACATTTGTCCCAGTAATTCTTGATTGATCTCATCATCCCTATGACGGATGACAGCGAACATAATTAGCAAAAGTTGATTGGAGAAATTGCGATGCATATTCTCCATTCTTCAAGTTGAATTCTTCATCATCCATGTCAAATGTGCGGCCGGGGAAAGTTTATCTCGGCCCCACGGTAGGGGCCAAATGTTCTTGCCAAAATCCAATTAATCGGAATCTGACTAGAACCGAGTAACACAAGTGCTTCTCAGTATAAATTCAGAGGATCCTTTGTGGATATAGCTTGACAGAATAGGCATATTCTGCTCCTACGTATCCTTTATAGGAATCAAAGCTAACGTAGTTCTCAGTTAAATAAGAATCATCTCCTCTAGTGTACCCCTCTTACTTGTATTTATAGTGTCAGTGCGATAACTGATTAGGATAAGTTATTGATCCCCTAGTGGGATAGTGGGTACCTTTACAAGATAGTGCTATTGTGGGTGTTTAACCGTATTCATGGTAGTAGAAAAGTGTGTAGTTACACTTTGACCAAGTCATCATAGACTAAGTTATAACATGTCAAGATGTATATCTTCGGCATCCAAGAGTATATATGGCCGAGTATATGTTCTTGGTTTATGGGATTTTTCTTAAATGACTAAGTTATTCATCTGTGCCAATTATCGAATCTTGAGACAAGCTCGGTTGCTGACATTATAATCTGGGCCAATACAGGAATGAAACACTGAAAACAACTTATTTTTGTTTTCAAATTTAGGTCTAATTAAAGAAATGTTTTTTGGTGAAAACATTTTCACTAAACTCAACCGAACGCATTTTCAAGCCTATTTTCTATTTTCATTGAAAATGAAAACAGGAAATAGTCAAACCAAACAGGCCCTAATCTCTCACAAAGAGTCAGAATTTATACACCCAAATGGCAAAGGAAGAGTTTCAAGGCATACTCATACTATTACCAAAGCGAAAATCAAATCTAATCACATAAATCCCTCACCTTGTGTGAAGTTCTTGAATATCATTTCATTCTTCTTCAGTTGTTACTCGTTCCTCTTCCTTCCTCCTCCTCCTCCTCCTCCCCCCCCCCTCGTTCTTCTTCTTCTTCTTCCCTCCTCCTCCTCCTCCTCCTCCTTCTTCTTCTCCTCCTTCTTCTCTCCTCCTCCTTCTTCTCCTTCTTCTCCTTCTCCTCCTTCTCCTCCTCCTCTTCTTCTCCTTCTCCTTCTTCTTCTCCTCCTCCTCCTCTTCCTCTTCCTTGTAACACCCCCCTCACGGGTGCTACATACTCGGACTCTAATGCGGAAAATAAATCAAGAAAATAAAACGTTGGTTGCTTTCGGAAAAAATACTTTAATTAAGTAGCTACGTTCGAAAACGCGATTTTAAAAATTTTCTACATGCATAGGCAATACAAACTCAAGGTGAAGAAATAAACTTCTTACAGCACATCAGTATTCACCTAATATATAACATATTACAAAACATAAGTTCAAAAGTGTGCAGTAATATAAGACTGCTCAAAATAAAAGACTCCTAAGCAGGTCGGCAAAAAGTAGCCATTGGGGTACAACCCAACGTCAACTTCATCAGAGCGCTCCGTCATCCGAGTCTTCACGTCTCCGCGGGGACCTATGAACAACATCTGTACATGTGTTCCAAAAACACAACAAGGTGTCCAACATGTACAGGCAAAGGTGAGATACTCATATAATAAGTTTATCATGATATCCGCACAGGCGACAAACAGCATAAATACAGTTATATGAACAGTTATTTATACAACACAATATAATATCTCAAACACAATCATGAGTTATAATAATGCATGAGACTTCAATATCATCTTTCTAATTCATGTACTCCGGAGATTCCTACTACCCAACATCGAGCGATAGGCCGTAGTAACACTCGTAACACAATTGGTCTCATGAGTCGGCCTCTCTATTTAGGTCCGAACTCCAATTGTTCCAGGGTACCACGTCATAACCATATCCTGAATACGCCAGTCTCAGATCGAGTTCATTCGTGTTTGGCAGCCGATTTACCACGGCACGGGGTTGCTACGCCACCGGCCACTTGTGGGATCTCGAACACAGAATGCCCCTATAGACCTAGTGGTCTTGACTGATTAAATTCTCAACTACTAGAGTTGTAGCTTGGTTTCAAATGGCACGTCTAGCGGTTCATGCATGTACAAAGAAAGTTTTATGTTTTCTTTGCGTTCATTCTTTCAAATGTCGAGACATAAAGTCCACGACTCATTTCAAAAAGGTATTAAGCCCACTCAAATCAAAAACACAGGACACGAAGTCTGAGTGCTCAATCCACAAAACACTAGCCGCGAAGTCTCGGCCACTAGGCTTGGGTTCGTCTCAAAGGTTCATCATTTTTCTTTTCGGTCAAACTTTCTCAAAACAACTTTGGAAAACAAAATACACTTTTATCTTCTTGAAATAAAACATTTCCACATTTTCCGGGAAAAACACCTTTCTTGAAAACAAAACCATTTTCTAAGGTTTCACGCCCTTTTTAAACACTTTACAGAATAAAACACATTTTGCACGACTTTTCACAAAACCACTTTTTAAAAGAACATACTTTTCAAAAGAACATACGTTTCAAAAAAACATACATTTCAAAAGAACATACTTTTGAAAAGAACATACATTTCAAAAGAACATACTTTTCCAAAGAACATACATTTCAAAAGAACATACATTTCAAAAGAGAACTTAACTTTTCTTGAAAAGCAACACGTTTTCCAAAAACCACTTTTAATTTCAAAACGCGTTTTTCAAAACTTTGTTTTCGATTCCGAGTCTTTTAACAATTATCGAGACATAGCCAGTCCTATGCTCATCCAAGATATAAATATATGTATAGATATATATATCAACAGTTCAATATCACAATAAGATATTATCCAAGGCATCCATGCCACAGTTATATCAAATAACCAACTATGCAAAACACTTAACATCCAATCAATCCAGGATATAAGTATACATATACATCAAGTCTTAATTCAATCATAACACACTAGTCAATCATATACCATGAGGCTACCAAACTCAAAATGAACTACCTCCCTTTACCTCACAAAGTTGTTCACTCCAAACTAGATCGGTTCTCAGTTCCGACTCCGGTTCCGTTCGCGTCGCCTAAAACAATCAAACATAATTCAATTCAAACAACAAAGCAACATCAATCTTTAACATCAAAACATGAGTTTTCTTCCCCAAGAAGGTATAGGGTTCGGCCATGAAAGGATAAAAAGGCTAGGGATCTCATTTGGTTCCAAACTTTTGGATGGTTGATCCTTAAGCATGATTAACACTAAATCAAGTCCTATGACCCAAAAATTTGAGACAAAACTCATGGTTCTACACCCTATATGTTTCGGCCATAAAGAGGAGAAATAGGTTAGGAGCTTTGGTTGATGTTTTGCTCTTGGGTTTAGGGTTCAAAGACATCAAGTAAGCTAGAACAAGTGTTATATAGCCAAAAATTGCAACAAAACCCATCCTTGCACCATTAATAGGATTCGGTCCTCCCATGGAAGAATAGGGAGAAAATTTCTTTCGGGTTCATGCTTCTAAGCACTCAAAGTACACATCATGATGGTTTCATAGAAATTGGTTTCATGATCATAGGATTTTTCTACAATTTTCTATGGATTTTCAAAGTTCTAGATCTAAACCTGGATCTTCATGAATCAAGTGATTCAAGAGATGAAATAGAGAGATTGAGAGAGTTAAGATGAGGATCATACCTCCTAGGATCAAAGATTAGTGAAGAAGAAACAAGTTTTCACTCAAAAACTTCAACTTTTGAAGATCAAACTAGGGTTTTTGTGAAGAACTTTTGATGAACACTCAAAAACTCATGAAGAACATGAAGAACAAGAGAGAGAAGAAAGAGAAAGAGTGATGGACGAAATGGCCAAGAGAGAGAAAGAGAGAAATATATATATTGATGTCATGGCAAACTTGTAAATAACCAAAAGGGTAATTTGGTAATTCCTTCAAAGACTAGGGGCATTTTGGTCATTTCCCTTATAAATATCTAGATATTTCTAGAAAGGTAATGATGACATGGTGAGTCACAAGGTCAGAATGGTTATTCCATAAATTCTCAAGGGCAAAACGGTCTTTTCATTCAAGGGCAAATGGTAATTATGAAAAGGGTCAAGGGCATTTTAGTCATTTCACGTCCAGATATTTGCTAAACGTAATAATTACACTGATGAGTCATAGCACACCATGTGACTTCAACCTTATCCGTAGCGGGTCACTGAAATCTCGTATTCAGCTCCGTTCTTTACCCGATTTAGGTTTTCGCCCAAGAAAGTCGTATGACGACTTATTTATTTTGAATATTTTCAAAATAACCAATATTGTTTGAAATAAAATATAAAACCTAACTGTTTCGTTCACGAGTCCAAATTAGGTCTTGATAGTAGAAAAAGACTACTATCCGTGAAAAACGCAGACCGGGCTCCATTTGAGCTTTCGCCCGAAACTTAACCATGGCTTCCTATGGTTGTGTAGGACATTCCTATCTGGTCAGAATATTTTATTGCCATTTCTAAGGCCTCGAATAAAATATAAGTTCATATTTACTGAATAATTAGGAAAACTCGAAAATCGGGGTGTTACACTCCTCCTCCTCTTCCTCCTCCTCCTCTTCTTCTTCACCTTTTCTTTTCTGCTAGGGTTACTGATGGCTGCCAACCCTCCTATCTCTACTATTTATACCTCATCACTTTTTACCAAAACTCCCTTGATATTAAGCTAACTCATAACTTAACGCTTTGATGTAAACAAAATATGTCTCTAAGTTTATTATGATAACTCATTTATTTTATTTTTTTTAAGCACACTAATACTCATTATTATACTCTAGTAATATTCTCATGTTATATATTATTTATAACCTGCCAAACAATTCATCATTTCCCCTATTGATTTATTTATTTTTTTTAAAAATAACTTATGCCATTTTTGGCGGGTATTACATTCTACCCCTTTAAAAGGAATTCGTTCTCGAATTCCAAGGACCCTTACTACAAATTATACTTAATTCGTCATTATCTTTTATCCAGATACCAACACATGGTTGTCGACCATCATGTCATCAAAGCACATTGCAACAAACCAGTTTTGTACATCTTACCCGTTTGATAATCAACACCTTGTATATACAAACTTAGCATATGATTTATCATTTCCGTCCCACAACCGATATTATACGTAAATACCATCTCATCATTTACTTATTTCTTTCAAAATCAACTTCTTCAAGAGATGAATGTCACAATACCCCACAATGTACATATTCTAGCTATCATTAACATGTTTTCAAGTCTATCACTTTTCGCTATCCTCAAATGATCATTTCCACCCATAGGTCTTACCGCAATTTGATACCTATCACTTACTCGTACACTTTCACATTCATTTTCTACATTAGTATAATGCTGGTGTAACGTCTGCTATACCCATTAAATCGTATTGTGTACTTGCACCTATGTAATGATATCATACTAAGACTCCTTAATTAAATAAGCTACCATCCGGTATGTATTACCCTTGCATCCTCATCCTTTCACTTGCACCTCATTTCTAGTCCTATTTTCTTATGGTAATCCATCACTATAACATAGGTTGTAACCTTATAAGCTTAACTCATACGTCCATTTTCGTTAATCACTCATTCTAATTCTTTGCATAACCATACTAATTTTTTTTTTTTTTTTGTACTCGCACATATGTCATAATTCCTCTTCAACACAGTCCCACATAGTTCATTTCATTGATCCTTTAAGCTCATCGAAATGCCCTAATCCAACATAAACCTACTTCATCTTGAATTTCTAAAATCCTCAATCATTGCCTAAATCATATTGTGACTTAATTCTATAGGCATTAATCATCATACCCTTGCACCCAGCCATAAACTTGATAAACGAAAGTGAACATACATATTCACTGTCACTCGTGAGCTTAAGCTAAACTAACATAGACATATTCTTGTCATACCACTAACCACGTTTTCCATACGTTTCATCAATCGAACTAAGCCATTTCAAGACTATGTCCTATCTTGTTTCTATACTCCTGGCATTTTAGCATGCCAGATTATCATCTCATAACTAAAGAAATCTCTATTATTCATCATCCTCAAAATAGTATCAACATAACAATCATAAGTCTACAATACTACTACGAGCATTTTATAGGTTCAAACCTAAGCATTATATCACTAAACAAGTCCATCTTAGATCGCTGCTTTTAGTTGTCATATAAGAATTTCCCCCTTTTCTTTTCCATGACTAACCTTAAAAAACCAGATTAGCTACAAATGACTTCTGGCACAACTCTCGCTTGGGTTCGGGAATTATCACAGAACTCATCAGTCTCTAATCGTGCTCAGGACCTATAACCATTAGCTCTGATACCACTTTGTTCAGATCCAACTTAGGCGTCCCTGACAGGCCTTCGCTATCCAATTCCCAAGGCCTTTCAAGCACGTATAATTCACATCATAACAAAATATATTGCATATCATAGGTAATTATAAGAGTAAAAGATTATACCAAAAGAAAGCCAAGGTGGCCCTGAGTCAACATCAAGAGTTTTAAAACAAAGCCCAAACAGGTTAACAACTAGAAAGAAGGTCAAAACTCCAATTAGCGGAGAAATCTCTTATGAAAATAAACCGAACTAAAATGAAACTGAAATAGCAGTAACTGCTCGCACTACACAAGTGCATGAGCTCCCTGAGATGGCTCCACTCGCTGAGTACCTGAAGGTAAAACCAAAAAGGGCAGGGGTGAGTTCCAGAATTCAATGAGGGATAAACAAAACACAATAGCAAATAGTATAATATCTAAGCATCTCAATAAATATATGTCATTAAGTACTTGACATTGTATATAACCATACATAGCAGTTCTTCACTTGCTATGAAGTCAATTTTCCATTGGGTAAGAAGCTTGTGTATCCCCTTGGAGTTGTTCACCAGAGTCTCCTACTCCGACGGTAACATTTATATCCCAGTCGAGTCCGCTGACTGGCAAGTGACCTCGGTCACTACACAGCCACCCTCCGAACTCCGGGGTTTTTCACTAGAGGCCCCACACTCCTACGGTCACATTTATATACCGGTTGAATCCGCTGACCGGTCGGATACACCAAGTCTTGTCCAATGTCTAAGCATCATACTAAAATACCAAATACAATATATCATGTCTTACCATAGCATACGTCCACTATGTTTTGTAACATAGCTTGCATAACCACCTCGATGGTAATCAATAACATCCATAAGGTACTCAATCACAAATACATATAAGCTACATTATAGGCATTCCATTCACATCTAGTATCACCTTACCATTTTGTTAAACTACTTACTTCATATGCAATTACATAGAGGAAGCCAACAAACCTTACCTTGGCATATTTCAATAATCTCATAGCAAACATTATTCATCACAATAAGCATTTATATCACGAGTTCAAGACCCTCATAAATATAGAGTAGGACCACAACTCACATATTCTTTATGTCCTTTCACTTAACTACTTTCTCAACATTTCTTGGGTACCTCCTTTACCATCTTGACTAACGTTCCTTAACATACCTAACATAATTACAATGTAACACTTATAACAATACCCTCTTCTTTCCATAAGAACCAACTCCACCATAAACTAGATCCATTCTTAGCTCCAACAAGAACATAAGCATCTATATCACCATCATATAAATACACTCAAGGCTTCCTATATCTTTTTTCTTACCCTTTTTCATTTCTTAATTTCACAGCCTATAAACACAGTCCATAATCATGTTCCTCTCATTTTCTATCACCATACACCTTCATAAAATAATACTCACCTCATCATTTATATCACAATTATACACCATCATGTCCATAGATTTCTCTTAATCCATACCATCATATAAAAGAACTCACTAATAAAGTCGTCAACTCAAATCATTACATAATACTTTAGATATGAAATCTTAGGTACAATTCAATACTTTAATCTGATAACAAACACTTCACACAGCAACTCATCATCATCATCATGTGTGTGTGTGTGTGTGTGTGTGTGTGTGTGTGTATATATATATATATATATATATATATATATATATATATATATATATATATCAATTCACCTATAAATACCCCATAACGCAAGACATACATCAAAGTATTCAAAAAGGTTTTTCAATACTTCAAAATGCTCAATAGACATGTTTTAACAAGGTAAAAGAGTGTAACCATCATAAACTATGGTAAACCATCATTTTTGAAATATAATGTCTTGACCTTTGATCACTATTTCTATCATAACTTTCACAATACTTAGAATTTTAATATGAAACCTGTTGCACATGAAAATAGACTCAGATAGCTTTCCAACAAGATGATAAACTATGGTAAACCATCATTTTTGAAATACAATGTCTTGACCTTTGATCACTAGTTATATCATAACTTTCAAAATAATTAGAATTTTAATATGAAACTCGTTGCACATGAAAATAGACTCAGATAGGTTTCTAACAAGATGTCATTTACCCAAAATGGATAAGAAATAAAGAAGTTATGAACGTTTGGAGTTGGGTTGTTCCGCCCCTAGCGCCCAGCGCCACCTACAAGCGCCCAACTCTGACAAGAAAGCTACAGGAGCTGCTCTTAGGTGTCCAGGTGCCCGGCGCTACTCACGGGGCGCCCGACGCTCGCTCGGATTGCAGAAACGCAGCAAACGTTGCTGTTACACGAATTTTCACCCCAAAACCCATTTTCATGCTCCCTAACTCAAATCGAACCACCAAAATGCACCAAATACCAACAGAAACAAGGTCCATGCAAGATTTGTAGAATCAATAGCTCAAACCATTTCTATACATATTATACTCCTATTAAACCCTAACATTCAACCCACAAAAATCATCACAACAAAAGATATAATCTCTCACAAAGAGTCGGAATTTATACACCCAAATGGCAAAGGAAGAGTTTCAAGGAATACCCATACTATTACCAGAGTGAAAATCAAATATAATCACACAAATCCCTCACCTTGTTTGAAGTTCTTGAATATCTTTTCCTTCTTTTTCCATTGTTACTCGTTCCTTCTTCTTCTTGCTCCTCCTCCTCCTCTTCTTCACCTTTTCTTTTCTGCTATTTCTTCTTGTTCTCCTCCTCCTCCTCCTCTTACTGATGGCTGCCCACCCTCCTATCTCTACTAATTATACCTCATCACTTTGTACCAAAACGCCCTTGATGTTAGGCTAACTCATAATTTAACACTTTGGTGTAAACAAAATATGTCTCTAAGTTTATTGAGATAACTCATTTATTTTATTTTTATTTTATATTTTTTAAGCACACTAATACTCATTATTATACTTTAGTAATCTTCTCATGTTATATATTATTTATAACCTGCCAAATGATTCATCATTTCCCCTATTTTTTTATTTATTTATTTGTAAAAAAAATACCTTAGACCGTTTTTGGTGGGTATTACACGTAGGAATGTGGCCGCGTCCTCATGTAAGGTCTAAGTGCATGAGAGTGTGAGATAAGTAGTTAAGTCTAATGAACCCAGAGGAAGGTTGTTGTGATGACGGTGTGCATTGTGCTATCAATGTTAACTACTTCACTGCTATCCCTATTTTATGATGAGATGGAGTTCTTATCTCCTATTTTTCTCTATATTGTATGTTTCCCTTATATTGTGAGAAGACTCGTTGCTGGATCCAGCTAGCGAAGAAATGGATGGCTCTCCATATGAGCTCGACGCCAGTGGGAGATCCACCAACCCCAGTCTCGAGAGGTTCTGAGTTGTTGTACGATGAGCATGAGTGGGGAGTTCCCGTCATCTGTAACACCCTGCTTTCCACCTCTATGCTTGTATATGTTTTACATATATATAAGTTATGTATTGTTATGCTTGCATTAGATGTTTAGGGATGTGTTTTGGGGGTATTTAACTTTAGAACGAGCCAAATCTGTAATCCTGACAGGACAGCACGCCCGTGCTCCCATGAAGCATGCCCGTGCTCGTTGATATGCACGCTCGGGCTCATGGTCAGCACGATGTGCTCTACGCGTGCACCAGAAACGCGTTTTGGGCCTTAGGTCGACCCGTTTCACCCCATTCCTATTTATATCTCTTTTGCTCAACCTAAAACTCATAGCCGTCATTCCTAGAGTTAGAAACAGTCGTCATCAACCTTTCTCTTGGGTTTCCATTGAATCCTTGAGCGTTCCCCAATCCTTGTTGGGTGTTCTTCGTCAAGAACACATCCCTGTGGTGTTTTCTGTTGCGTTTTGTAACACCTCATTTTCTTGACTAGTGAATGGGGCATAAGCTAAGCATATTTAAGGGCTTAATTATGTTCCTTGTGTATTGAGAAAGCCATGGTCCAAATTTGAGACAATTTAGCCTTAGAACGAGCTCAGAAAGTGCAAAAACACGGAAGGACGGGTTCCGAACGCGATGAAACGCTAACCGAGCGATTAATTGATTAATTAATTAATTAGTGGAGGGTTAGCATATTAAAATTTGACGGTGACTTGAGTTTAATAGACTTTTAGTGTTAGCCTAAAAATATTACGGAAAATATTTCAGTAGTGAGTTATGTTGGGGAAATGCGAAAGAAAACACCCCCGCATGCCGACGGGGCAACACGCGGTAACATGTGTCACGACACCAAAGTGACCGCTAGAATTCCACTAATCTAACCTTGCCTAAGATCATGCCATGTGGACTCCACTACATGACACCTAACTAGCCTAGGATCATGCCACCTAGCCTAACTAAAGGACACCTAACCAGCCTAGGATCATGCCACCTAGCCTAAATAAAGGACACCAAACTAAACCTACACATGACACCTAGCACCTAGGCTAGGACACCTAATGACTCTAAGTGACACCTAATGCACCTAAACAATGGCATCTAGTAACTTAAAGACACCTAATTAGCTAACTATTGGACATCTAAGCTAACTAAAAGTTAATCAAGTAATCTAATGGAATGAATCAAAAACAATAGCTTCGTATTCTACATTTTTGTGAGCTAGGAGGAAGAGAAGGCAAGGTGAAAGCAAAAGTGAAACAATTGTTGGAAGCTTTGAAGCTTGGTTGAAGGAGTCTCAGTAAGATCATTGCCAGAAGTTCGTCAACCGTTGGATCAAGCTCAAACTTGGTAATGAGGTTCTGAACGTGTGGTTATTCATTTTCACTGTTCGGATTTTTGGTTCGAGCTTCTGAATGTGAGATATTGAGCTCTTACCGTGGGCCTAGAGTGTGACAAACTCATCCCGTATACCACCCACCCTGTCACCATGAAATCGTCGCCAGAGATTCGTTAACCGTTGGATCGAGCTGAAACCTGGTCAGCAGGGTAAGGAAGTGTAGTTCTTCAGTTTCACCGTTCGGATTAGTGATTCGAGTTCAGGAGTAGGAGATATGGAGCCCGTACATTAGAAGTTTGGTACATTTTTCCTTAGATTCTTGAGCTCAATTTCGAATCTACCTTCGCCTAAGTCCAGCAGCTACATTGTGTGAGGAGTCGTGTGGTGTGTTCGTTGAAAAGCATGCTAAAGTGCCGGTTGCGGAGCTGTGTTCGGAAGCTTGTACGGGAAGGCGTGCTTGTAGCAGTTCGTAGCAGTTTCAAGTGGGGAAAAATAATCACACATTCATCGGGAAGGAAAGAGTAGAATAGTTTATATTCACATATGTAGGGGAACCCTAAACCCTACTAGATGTTGATCCCTGACAAAGTACCTAAACCCTCGGTGTAGGTATCTTTGGGCTATCACTGCTAAGAGTATAGCTTTAGCTAGACTACTATTGCTGGATGGATGATTGATATGTTTGGTATGATTGCGAATATATGCTCTATGTGATTCGTACTATGTGATTTATGAGTTTATATGTTTAAAATGGTATGCTTAATAGTATGGATTGTATGGTCTTATATGCTTAAGGAGGTATGTTGAGATATTAAATATTATGTCTGCATGCTTTATGAATGATGATGATGTTGATAGTAAATGAAAGTGCCACAATGTATGTGTGAGGAAAAGTGGTGGATACTAGAGTATCGTAAATAGAGCAATATAAGGCTTGAAATGAGATGTTTATTGAGATATTGGTGGCACAAGTGATGGTTGACATGATAGCATAATCATGTGCCAAGTGGTGAGCCGTGTGGTATGGCAAAAACAAGGTTAGTGTACCTGAGTGCAGGTACAGATTACGGAAGGGACGATCTTCGTGATCTTAGGGATGTAATTGTGCTCTGGACTTATCACAAGTGACGGATGGGGTTGCTCCTATCATGTCGTGATCCCCGTTGGAGCCTGGTTATCCCGACTGGACCCTGAGTATTCCATGTCGTAGGTGGACTTTTCGAGGCGACCAAGATACCCCTCCCGAGAGTTGGAGTGGGGATGCACTCTTATTGGTCACGGCGAGCGGAAAAGTTACTTGGACAACTAACGAAGGTTCTCTGAGATCGAGAACGAGTATTGAGATATCGGCTGACATGCACGTAAGGACGAGATATATATAGTATAAGTATTGACGACAAGAGAAATGATGGATTGGAGATGACTGACATGTACGATCCAGGGAGGTGTTTGTCTAAATGCTTGTGTGATGCGTATGATATTAATATATGTTATCCTATGATTTCTTTCCCATATCTAATGTTTGTTATTGATCCTTATCTCCCAATTTTGCTATATATGTTTTCTCTTCTGGTTTGTGGAGAAGATACTGCAATTGAGGAGTCGATTCCTGAGGAGGATGGCATTCCCTATGAACCTGATGCTGGTGGGCGAGTCGCGGATGCCAGTGGTGGGAGATCTGAAGTAGAAGGTTGTTCACGGCCACCATATCATTCCTATTGATATGAGTGCCTAGCCAGTTCGTCTCAGTAGGCATGAGAGTTTTGAGTGTTCACATTTTGATGTATTTTGGTGAGGTGGGCTGGGACGAGAGATAATATATTTTATTAGTTGCTTTTATGTGTGGTTTATTATATATCTTTCTTGTTGAAAGTTTTTATATTAGCTATATGACCTTAGTGGCGAACTCTGATTAATGTACTCAAGGATGATTGTACCTATATATATATTTCTATCAATGTGTTGTATGTATTCTTTATATGTATTTTAAGTTTTAAATTTTTAGCATGTTTTAGGATTAAATAATTAAGTTACTTAATGATGCGGGACGTCTCATTTGGTGGTATCAGAGCAGTTCGGTTCTAAGACGGACTTTGAGGTTATGTTGGCGGCATGGTGTAGTCCGATTAGAATCAAGAACTGGGAAGTTATGTTGTTCGAACAATTGAGTCCGGTTAGGAACGCAGATTGTGAGGATGGGTAGTTGGAACTTGCCATGTTTTGTCAAGACCTCAAAAGAAATTGACTGTGTCTAGAAGGGTAGGATGCTTGTATGTTGGAGTTATCTCTTGTTTCTAATAGTTCGGGAATGAAGATAATTGACTTGATTGTATGATATGTGTGATTGTTTGCTAAGAGTTTGCTTTTGTGTCTTGGGACTATGGAGCTAATGGTTGCTTTTATAGGAAGGAGTTTATAAGATGTTGGGGAAGGAGTTTATAAGGCCAAGTGTTTCACCGTGGGGAGCGCCGATATTGTTGGTGAAGAAGAAGGATGGAAGCTCAAGGTTGTGTGTTGATTACCGACAGATGAATAAGGTTACCATTAAGAATAAGTATCCATTGCCAAGGATTGATGATTTGATGGATCATCTAAAGGAGCTGCAGTTTTCTCTAAGATTGACTAATGGTTTGGTTATCATCAGATTCAAGTCAAGAAGAAGGATGTACCGAAAACTGCATCCAGAACTCGCTAGGGACCCTATGAGTATTTAGTTTTGCCCTTCGGCATGACGAATGCTCCAGCTATGTTCATGGATTACATGAATAGAATTTTCCGACCCTATTTAGATAAGTTTGTTATCGTCTTCATCAGTGACATTCTCATCCATTCCCCTAATCGGGAAGAGCATCGGGAACATCTCAGGATTGTACACCAAGTTCTGAAGGACCGACAACTTTATGTGAAGTTGTCAAAGTATGAGTTCTGGTTGGAGGAAGTTCAATTCTTGGGGCATATAATCTACAAAGAGGGAATAGCAGTGGATCCTGCAAAGGTAGAAGCTGTGTTGAAATGGGAAAGCCCAAATTAAGACGGTCAATGAAGTCAGAAGTTTCTTGGGTTTGGCTGGATACTACAGAAGGTTTATAGAGGGATTCTTTAAGATTGCATTGCCTGTGATGCTATTGACGAGAAAAGGGAAAGCCTTTGAATGGACAGAAGAGTGTGAACAAAGTTTCCAAGAGTTGAAACAGAAGTTGACTACATCTCTAGTTTTGGTATTACCTGATCCTTTAGGGAAGTTTGAAGTGTATTGTGATGCTTTGTATCAAGGGTTAGGTTGTGTGCTTATGTAAGAAGGAAGGGTGGTGGCTTATGCTTTTAGACAATTAAGGATTCATGAAAGAAATTACCCAACTCATGACCTAGAGCTAGCAGCCATAGTGTTTGCATTAAAGATATGGAGACACTATCTTTACAGAGCTCAGTTTAGTGTGTTCAGTGATCACAAGAGCTTAAAGTACTTGTTTATCAAAAGTAACTGAATATGAGACAAAGGAGGTGATGAAATTCATAAAAGATTATGAGTTCGATTTACATTACCACCCAGGAAAGGCTATTGTGGTGGCAAATGCATTAAGTCGGAAATCTTTACTTCTGTCTGCAATGATGATAAAAGAGCTAGAGTTGCTGGAACAGTTTAGAGACTTAAGTTTGGGAGTGGAGGTATCTAAGGATAGAATGTACCTAGGTATGACCTCAGTAACTAGTGAATTTTTAAGGACGGTTAAGGAGAAGCAAGGACCTGATCAGTATCTCCAAAAGATGAAAGAATTGATAGAGCAGAATAGGACTTCTGAGTTTAATATATATGGCCATGGGGTTATTAGATATAAGGAAAGGATCTGTGTGCCTGAGGATATAGAAATTAGGAAGGTGATCTTAGAGGAAGGCCATAAGAGTAAGCTAAGCTTTCACCCAGGAGCAACAAAGATGTATCAAGATTTGAAGAAAATGTTTTGGTGGCCTGGGATGAAGAAGGAAATAGCAGAATATGTATTATCATGTTTAGTGTGCCAAAAAGCTAAGATTGAACATAAAATGCCAGCTGGAATGTTACAATCTTTGGATATCCCAGAATGGAAATGGGACGACATAACAATGGACTTTGTAACGGGACTACCAAGGACTCCGAAAGGATTTAATGCAATTTGGGTAATCATCGATAGGTTAACGAAATCTGCGCATTTCTTAGCCACCAATGAAAGATATTCTTTGGAAAGGTTAACCCAGATTTATATCAAAGAGATAGTAAGGTTACATGGAGTGCCTTCGAGTATCATATCAGATAGAGACCCAAGGTTTACGTCAAGGTTTTGGAGAAGTTTACAGGAGGCTTTGGAAACTAAGTTAAGGTTAAGTTCAGCTTATCATCCTCAAACGGATGGTCAGTCTGAACGAACGATTCAATCATTGGAAGATCTGCTAAGGGCTTGTGTGTTGGAACAGCCAGGAAGTTGGGGAAACTTCTTGCCATTGATTGAATTCACCTATAACAATAGTTTCCATTCCAGTATTGGAATGACACCCTTTGAAGCTTTATATGGGAGGAAGTTTAGAACTCCGTTATGTTGGTACGAGACGGGAGAGAATCAAATCTTAGGATCTGAAGTGTTACAACAAATGACGGAACAAGTTAAGCTTATAAGGGAAAAGATGAAAGAAGCATAAGAGAAGCAAAAGAGTTATAGTAACAAGAGGATAAGACCTTTAGAATTCCAGGAAGAAGATCATGTTTTCTTGAGAGTTACACCAAAAATTGGAATCGGAAGGGCGCTATAATCAAGAAAGCTTACTCCTAAATTCATCGGACCATTTCAAATTCTTCATCGAATTGTTCCAGTAGCCTACCAAGTAGCCTTACCTCCACACTTATCCAATCTTCATAATGTTTTCGATGTGTCGCAACTTCGAAAGTACTATCCCGATCCATCACATATCATTCAGCCCAAGTCAATACAGATAAGAGACAACTTAGAATATGAAGCATTACCTGTGTGGATCGAAGATCGAAGGGTTAAGGAACTTTGTAGGAAGTATATTCCTTTAGTGAAAGTGATATGGGATGCAGCAATAGGCGACGCTATGTGGGAACGAGAAGCGGATATGTTAGAACAAATTCCACATCTCTTCTAAGGTATGCTAAATTTCGGGGACGAAATTTCTTTTAAGGGGGTGGTAATATGACACCTCATTTTCTTGATTAGTGTGTGGGGCATAAGCTAAGCATATTTAAGGGCTTAATTATGTTCCTTATGTATTGAGAAAGCCATGGTCCAAATTTGAGACAATTTGGCCTTAGAACGAGCTCAAAAAGTGCAGAAACGCGGAAGGACGAGTTCCGAACGCGATGAAACACTAACCGAGCGATTAATTGATTAATTAATTAATTAATGGAGCGTTAGCATATTAAAATTTGACGGTGACTTGAGTTTAATAGACTTTTAGTGTTAGCCTAAAAATATTACAGAAAATATTCCGATAGTGAGTTATGTTGGGGAAATGAGAAAGAAAACACCCCGGCGTGGCGAAGGAACAACACACGGTAACATGTGTCACGACACCAAGTGACACCTAGAATTCCACTAATCTAACCTTGCCTAAGATCATGCCTTGTGGACTCCACTACATGACACCTAACTAACCTAGGATCATGCCACCTAGCCTAACTAAAGGACACCTAACCAGGCTATAATCATGCCACTTAGCCTAACTAAAGGACACGTAACTAAACCTACACATGACACCTACCACCTAGACTAGGACACCTAATGACTCTAAGTGACACCTAATGCACCTAAACAATGACACCTAGTAACTTAAAGACACCTAATTAGCTAACTATTGGACACCTAAGCTAACTAAAAGCTAATGAAGTAATCTAATGGAATGAAACAAAAGCAATAGCTTCATCGTCTACATTTTCATGAGCTAGGAGGAAGAGAAGGCAATGTGAAAGCAAAATTGAAACCATTGTTGGAAGATTTGAAGCTTGGTTGAACCAGTCTCATTAAGATCGTTGCCAGAAGTTCGTCAACCGTTGGATCAAGATCAAACTTGGTAAGGAGGTTTTAAACGTGTAGTTCTTCATTTTCACCGTTAGGATTGTCGGTTCGAGATTCAGAGTGTGAGGTATTGAGCTCTCACCATGGGCCTAAAGTGTGACAAACTCATCCCGTATAGCACCCACCCTGCCATAATGAAATCATTGCCAGAGTTTCGTTAACCGTTGGATCGAGCTAAAACTAGGTCATCTGGGTAAGGACGTGTAGTTCTTCAGTTTCACCGTTCGGATTAGTGATTCGAGGTCTGGAGTAAGGGATATAGAGCCCTTACAGTAGAAGTTTGGTACCTTTTTCCTAAGATCCTTGAGTTCAATTTCGAATCTACCTTCAGCTAAATCCATCAACTACATTGTGTGAGGAGCCGTCTGGTGTATTCATTGAAAAGCGTGCTAAAGTGCTGGTTGCGGAGTTGTGTTCGGAAGCTTGTACGGGAAGGCACACGTGTAGAAGTTCCTAGCAGTTTCAGGTGGGGAGAAAGAATCCCATAATCGTCGGGAAGGCAAGAGTAGAATAGTATATATTCACATGTGTAGGGGAACCCTAAACTTTACTAGAGGTTGAGCCCTGACAAAGTACCTAAACCCTCGGTGTAGGTATTTTTGGGCTATCACCGCTAAGAATATACTTTTCGCTAGACGACTATTTCTGGATGGATGATTGATATGTTTGGTGTGATTGCGAATATGTGCTCTATGTGAGTCATACTATGTGATTTATGTGTTTATATGTTTAAAATCGTATGCCTAATAGTATGGATTGTATGGTCTTACATGCTTGAGATGGTATGTTGAGATATTAGATATTATGTCTGCATGCTTTATGAATGATGATGATGTTGATAGTAAATGAAAGTGCCACAATGCATGTGTGAGGAAAAGTGGTGGATACGAGAGTATCGTAAATAAAGTGATATAAGGATTGAGATGAGATGTTTATTGCGATATTGGTGGCACAAGTGATGGTTGACGTGCATAGCATAATCATGTGCCAAGTGGCAAGCCGTGTGGTATGGGACACATGAGGTTAGTGTACCTGGGTGCAGGTACGGATTACAAAAGGGACGATCTTCGTGATCTTAGGGATGTAATCGTGCTCAGGACTTATCACAAGTGACGGATGGGGTTGCTCCTATCGTGTAATGATGCCCACTAGAGCCTAGTTATCCCGACTGGACGTTGAGTATTCCACGTCGCAGGTGGACTTTCCGAGGCGACCAAGATACCCCTCTCGAGAGTTGGAGTGGGGATACACTATTATTGGTCACGGCAAGGGGAAAAGTTACCTAGACAACTAACTAAGGTTCTCTGAGACCGAGAACGAGTATTAAGATATCGGCCGACATACACATACGGATTAGATACATATAGTATAAGTATTAACAATGAGAGAAATGATCGAGTGGAAATGACTGACATGTACGATCCCGAGAGATGTTTGTCTAAATGCTTGTGTGATGCGTATGATGTTAATATATGTTATCCTATGATTTCTTTCCCAGATATGATGTTTGTTGTAGATCCTTATCTCCCTATTTTCTCTATATATGTTTTCTCTTCTGGTTCATGGAGAAGATACTGCAATTGAGGAGTCGATTCCTGAGGAGGATGGCATTCCCTATGAACCTCATGCCGGTGGGAGAGCCGCGAATGCCAATGGCGAGAGACCTGAAGTAGAAGGTAGTTCATGGCCACCATATCATTCCTATTGATATGAGTGCCTGGCCAGTGCGTCTCAGTAGGCATGAGAGTTTGGAGCGTTCACATTTTGATGTATTTTGGTGAGGTGGTCTGGGACGAGAGATAACATATGTTATTAGTTGCTTTTAGGTGTGGTTTATTATGTATCTTTCCTTTTGGAAGTTGTTATATTGGCTATATGACCTTAGTGGCGTACTCTGATTAATGTACTCAAGGATGATTGTACCTACTTATATATTTCTATCTGTGTGTTGTATGTATTCTTTATATGTATTTTAGTTTTAAATTTTTAGCATGTTTTAGGGTTAAATAATTAAGTTACTTAATGAGGCGGGACGTCTCATGTTTGAGGTTAAGTTGTTTGCTTACTGTTACTCCAAAGTACAGTAACCAACCCTGTTCATCCGTTTCTTTGAATCCTTTAAGTTTAGTGTTGAACCGTTTTCTCCCTGTCAAACCAGACTTCGTTGTTCGTGTGCCAGTGTTGTGAACGGAAACTAACAGATTAGTTCCCCAGGGATCTAATCGAGTTATGTTTATAACCCTTGTGTTGATCCCTTTTTTCTTTTCCTTGTTTGGGGAATTAACTTATCCTTTTGCCTTGGCTTTATTGGTCAAAGCTCGCTGAAGCTGTTGAACCAGTTGGAGGAGTCAAGTGTGGATTTCGCTCTTGTGGGCTCATAGGCTGAAATCGTCATGCCAGGTATGGGGAAAAGGGATTAATATAACATATAGGTTCTACGGTAACGTAATATGAAGGTTAACCCATGACCCTATTTGTGTGCTATAAACCTTAGTTGACGTATGAATTCGTTATAGTTGTTTATACATGATATTAATCGTTTTATTGATTTATGCGACTCTGGCATGAATGATATGATGTTGATGATGATGTTTCTTGGTATGCCATAATTATGTGAGTTGGTATGTTGAAACTGATGTTAAAAACTATGTTAATAAAAGACATAAGGATGTTAGCGCTAAGCCTAAGACTAGGATTAGTCCAATTGATGTGCATAAAACATAAAAGATGTTGATGAGGGGTGAGATTAATGCCAATGGATTAGTCAAGAACCTTAGGATTAATTTGGAGTGTTGAAATCTATAGAAATCACTAATTTCCCAAAACTGAAACTTGTAACAGCGTTGAGCACGCCCGTGCTCTATGCCCAGAAAAGCCAGCACGACCGTGCTCTCAGCAGCACACCCATGTCGAAAAAACGAGTAAAGTGACGTTGTTTAGCATGTCCGTACTCTCGCGTAGCACGACCATGCCAGTTGACCAGCACGCCCGTGCTCGGGCCGTGCCACTGTCAAAATTAAGAAAACTTCATTGTTTTAATTGAAAAGAGATTTAATAACCTTTTGAAATAAAAAAATGACATAAGAGATTATAAAACACGACCTTGAGGATAGTTAATGAACTAGGATAATGATATGGTAAGATGTAATAATGGAGACTTAATAAAGAGATTAATTAATGAGAAGATGATGTTATCGGTAATGACATACTGTTACCGATGTTGTTGGTTATATCATTCTTGATGCTTAATGGTCGAGATTGATGTTGATAAATCACTTTGATGCTTATTGGTCAAGGTTGATGGCTTGTGTTAATGCTGTCGATGGAGGTGGTTGCCATGTTGTTTGTATGTTAGCATTGCATGCATCATGACATGGTGTTGTTAGTTTGGGGAAAGTTACGATGATTGGGGAGTTCGTCCGAGAGTATGGCGAATTGGCTGTCTGCAGTGATTAATCCGAGATTTAGGTGAATCAAGCGCATCCGTGGTGGTCCATCAGAGAGTAAGGTGGATCGGCTATCCAAGGGGTTCAGCCGTGAGTTTGGTAAACTGTCGGCGTTGGTGCTTATTGGCCAATGTGGATATGTAACTCCTAAATCATCTTCCTGAGTTAGTTATTGGATCCACATTGGATATGGAGTAGCGGAGTAGTTTGTGCATCGCATAGCATGTTATAATGTGATACAATGAAGTATAATTGTGTTATGTGTTATAATATGATGTTTCACATGCTGTATGATCATCTTGCTAACTGCTCTGTTACCGTTTATGTTTATACGTACAGTTTCTTACTCCCTATTACTATTGTTGTTGTTTTGCATGTACCTTTAGTTATATAGAGGATGGTGAGCAGCCATTTGAGGAGTGATCCTGAAGAGATCGCTTGGTCTTAGCTTTAGTTTATGTTTAGTTTGTTTTTCCGATGTACCTAGTGGTTGTTGTAACACCCCGATTTTCATTGCTTTTAATATCAGTAAATTATTTAAATGAGTTTATATTTTTATTTGAGGTTTAGAAAATGAAATTAAATAAACCAAGATCATAGTTATGCTCTACATGATCATAGAGAGTTACGGTTAAATTTTGGATCGAAAATTCAAAAGAAACTCGATCTGTGTTTTCATTGACAGTAAGATTTTACTGATCAGAAAACCTAATTTTTAACTCGTGAACGAGACAGTTAGGTTTTAAATCGAATTTCTAACAACTTTGGTAATTTTGATATTTTTTACCAAAAAGTGAAATAATATAAGTTATGCGGGCGAAACCTTAAATCGGGTAAAGAACAAAGCTGAATACGGACTTATCGGAACCTGCTAACGGATAAATTTAAGTCACATCAGGTTACATCACCTAGGAAGGCGTACCAGTATCATGATGACAAACGAAAATATCTGAACTCGTTCACCCTGAGAAAAGACCGAAATACCCTTGGTCTTTTTCCTAAATGACATTTTTGTCCCTAAAGGAAAAGACTGTTTTGCCCCAAGGAATTCATTAAAACCCGTCCTTGCCCTCATGACTCATCACCGTCATCAAAATATCTAAATATTTTGGTGACTTTGGAGGTGAAAAGACCATTTTACGCTTGGTCTTTTGTTTTAATTCCAATTTTGTCCCTAAGTGAAATGACTATTTTGTCCCTTAAGTGAAAAAATTTCGACCACCTTGTCCTCCTTTCTCTCCCACGCCTACTTCATCTTCAAGAGGCAAATGACCATTTTTTTTCTTCATAACTTCAACTTTCTCTCAAGTTTTCTCTCATTTCTTCAAGAGGAAGCTAAGCCTTTTGTGAAGAAAAAGTGTGGGAACTTTGCTCATTTTCATCATCCAAGAGGTATGACTGCTCTCTTTGATCCATGAGTTCATGTTCTTCACTTATTCCTTGTCTTCAAAGCTATGATCATCTATGTTTCTAATTCTAAGTCCAATGTTCAAAAATCCCTAGAAAATCATAGAAAATCCTTTTAATATGAAATCAATTTCTATGATCTTGTCTCATCATCTTCTATCATTATTCAAGAGCATGTAATCAAATAACATGCCTAGCCTATTTTTCTAGGAGAGGCCGAACCCTAAGACTTTTGGGCAAAATAAGTTTTGCTTCAATTTTTGTTAAATGATACTTGATTTCACCTCTTTCATTCTTATGATCATTGAATCAAAGTGATTAGGAAACCAAATCAAATTCTAACCTATTTTTCTCAATGATATCCGAACCCCATCCTTGTTGGTTGAATGGGTTTTGGTTCAAATCTTTGACAAGTGATTGAGGATTATGTCTTTATCATGCTTAAGGATCATTCATCCAAGAGTTAGAAATTTTTAGACACCTCTAGCCTATTTTTCTAAAAAGGGTCGAACCATAGTTCATATTAACAAGATGAGTTTTGTTGGATTGTATTAATTTCTGGTTGTGATTTGTTGTGAAGGATCAGATGGTGTTTGATTATTCTAAAGCATGTAAGGTAGCTAGTTGTGGAGCTGCCGTCAGAGTTGCACGAGGAAGCACGCGGGAAAACTGTTCAGGTGGGGGAAATAACCACAATATCGTCGGGGAGGCAAGAATAAAATAATTTATATTGATATGCGTAGGGCGATCTAAACCCTACTAGTGGTCGAGTGACCGATAGATTGATTTTATGATATATCGAGGTTGCATGTTGTGTGTTAGTATGCTTAATATTATATATGCAATATGTATGTTGTGTCTAGTATCATGCTTAGGATTACTTGAATATTTACCTATGAGTTGATGAGTTGATATGCTTACATGAGTAGATATGATAAACATGATTATTGAACTTGCTTATGGTTGCCTATGATATGATGTGGTGATTACTGTTGTATGAGTAGAGATAGGCAGTAATTTCTGATAAATTGGGAGACGAACATGTGGTGAGGAATTTGAGGATATATATGTTGTAGTGCTCAACCTAGAAATTCTGTTGATATAATTATGCCGAGACATAAAGTTGATACCCGGTTAAGCCGGAGAAAGTTGGTCATAGTTGTGGTTAAGACACTAAGTTATTGATCCCGAGATGAGTTAGTGAGGTTCATGTTGCATCGTGGTTGTTCATCACTATGTTGGCGTATGGTCGATCGATCTTGCCTGCGGGCAGATGACTGTACCCACAAGTTGAGTTGTTAGCGGGCGAATGCCATGACCTGGCCTGCAGGCTGGGGGATATGTCGTACCCATGAGTTGAGCCTGCAGGCTATTGGCTGAACCCTGCATTACGGGGGTGGCATTGCAACACCCTTTCTCGAGTATCACATTCCCAAACAATTGTAAGACCGAGAATAATATTCATGCGGAAAATATGGTTTTCTTTTTTTTCTTTTCTTTTCGCAATGATATAATGGGATTAGTAAAGTAATTAATAATAAATGAACTTAGGTTCACCATGCATTTCTAGAAGTCATACATAATTACATACAAAAATAGAAACAATACTGTATACAAACATAGGTCCAAGCCTAACTGATAAAAGTATATAATTAAGTACTAGAAGTCACAGCTCCCCAAAAGGTACAACTGACACTTGACACAGACTGGCCAAAACTAATCAGCAAAGGGAGTCCCCCTCTAGACTCAAAGTATATGCTGAACTGAACCATCGTCACGCCCATCTTCTTAAGCAGAAACAGCAATACCAGCAGAGAAGATATGCAGATATGGGTGAGATTCCCTATCATCAACATAGCCAAATAGCAGAAGTAAAAACGGGACGACGAACCAAGTACTAACATACTTAACATGCATACCATAATTCTCAATATATCATGTTAATCAATTAGCAGCATAATATAAGGCATCCTCGAAAATAGAATAATGATGTACAACAAGTAAATGTATTCATCAACGGCCATGCAATGCAATGCAATGTACATGACTCAATGCCATATGCCACAAGGGTAAAACTCTGACCCCTACTCCATGGAGCTAGCAAAGTGTCAGAGAGAGTGAATGGGAGGACATGTTCCGTGTGTGCCAGCCATGGGCAAGATGCTATATTATTCGTAACATGCACATATCTGGCTTTACGGAAACACTCTCGACCAAACATGAAAAGTACGGCATCTAGTAGAGGATATTAGTGTATTGCTCGGAGTCGCCACAACGTAGAAGAATCACTAACTGGTCTCATGTCAGCCTTTCCAACCCTGATACCTCCAAAGACCATTTAAGATCATCACCGTAAGATTCGCACCAACATCTAGGTGTAAGCTCAACTCCTAGGCTCAAGGCCTTACAACTCATGCAATGAAATGACAATACTTACACAAAACAGATGCGATAAAGCAATGTCTATCCACAGGATAAACCTCAAGATTCGCTAAGGTTCTCTTCCTTATGAACTATACGCATCTTTGTATTACAAAACTTTTATCCACCGGATAAATCTCGGGATCCCTCCGGGATCGAGTTATCACAAGACTGAAACAATTGAACGATTGACCTGGATCCGAATCACCGGTCCGTGATCGAACTACTATTCCAAAACCCAAAAAGTTTCATGTTTGTGTTCGTGTCTTATGATTTACATCTCAAGTCCTAAGTATTATGAAGAAGGATTGAGAATCCTCTTAGATAAGTCTTTGATCCTTTCTAAGATATTAATTCCTTGGATTTCGAATAATGAAATAAGTATCGATTCACTTAAGTCTTGTGAAGTCATCGATGAACTAAATCATCAATGGTATAGTGCACGGTCTTGTTCCACCATATACTCTACTTAATTATCTCTTTTCTTTTGTTCTAAGTTAATTACTTAACTTAGGTTTTCATGCGTAAAACCTTACGATTTGGAGTTGAAAACTCTCGATTTGAGACTTGGTCAACTAAAACCTTTCTAATTGAAAACTCATTTGATTTGAAATAACTTTGTACTTGCTTAAAGTAAAGCACCTTAACTAATTTGAAAAGGGTGTTTCCTCACTAACTTAGTGTAAAACCATGATCTAAGCTAGTGTAAAAGAAAATAGAATTTCATTTAGGTTTCAAACTATGATTCAATTAGTTCAAACTTGAAGACAAGGTCCTCTTTATACTTTGTGGATTGAATGTTAACTTAGTTTGAAAATAAAGGTGACATCCCATTAAAACCTAAGGTAACTTTATATTACTTTTACTTCCATGAAATCACTTTCATCATTTTACTTGAAAACACTTAGTTAAATGGATAAACTATGACTAAAGTAAAAATACATTTTCACCTTAGTAAAAACACTTGAAAGTCAAAACTCTATTGATTTTCGAATCAAAATCACTTCTTGTTTTATTAATATAAGTTATTAAAACACTTTCTAACTTTCAAAACGTTGAATTTTCAAGAATAACTCATGTTCTTCCTTTTTCTTAAGGTTGAGGCCGAATCCTCCCACACAAGGGATGTGAAGATTTTGCTTCACCGACTTGTCAAGTAATAGTTCAAAAGCTCAAAATATAATGATGAACAATAATCATGCATCATTCATTCATAATCAAGCATAAAAATTCTTACTTGATCTAGAGATCAAAGTATGGTTTTTAACATACATAAAAATATTTTTCCATCAAAGCATGCATCATCAAACACACATATTAAACATAGAACCATTATTACAATTATGTTCTTAATGCAAACTTCACAAATAAAGTAGTGAACCAAACAAAAGGGTCTCACCCAAACAAACATAAACAACCATTTTCACCTTCCACCAATTTTGGTGTGATGAGGTTCACTCCCCATACCTTTTGGTGAAGTAATCCTCCGGATGAAAGTCATGTGACCTATTCGCGAATCTCCCGATTATTCGCCCGAATAGTCAACACCAACTACAATCACACAATCATTCAAACATTAACATTTAACAACACAAATTCTTCCTATTTCCATCACCATAGGATTCGGCCATAGGGTTTTAAATTTAGCTAGAGATGTCTAAAATTTATTATCTCTTGGATGAATGATCCTTAGGTATACCTAACACTAAAACAAGTCTCATTACTCAAAACTTGAATAAAGAACTCAAGCTTTTCCAACATATGTGATTCGGCCATATATACCCATATGAGTTAGAGAACTCTTTTGGTTACAAGCTCTTGGATTATGAAAGAGGATGATGAAACTAGCTCATAGAAATTGGTTTGACATTAAAAGGATTTTTCTACACTTTTCTATAAATTTTTGAAGTTTGAAGTTCAACTTGAACAAAAGCTTGAAAAGCATAGTTTCAATGGAAGAAAATGAAGATTAAGAGACCAAAGAAGAAGTCTATACCTCTTAGAGGATGAAGGTGAGCAAGATAATCAACTTTGCTTCTCAAAGCCCTTGAAGTTTCTTAAGGAAAATTTAAAGAAAAAGATGAGAAAGTGTGATGAAGATGATGTTATGAAGAGAAAGTGGTTGGAAGGCCTTCATGAAGTGGAATTTTGTGTGGGGTGAAGGTGAGGGTAGAAAGGTCCACAAATTTTCACTTAAAGGGGAAAATAGTCTTTTCACACAAGGTTAAATGGTAATTATGCAAAAGGTTTGGGGTATTTTGGTCTTTTCACGTCCAAATATTTTCAAAATCATCATGACACTTGGCACGTATCCCAAGGTGATGTGACCTGATTTGACTTCATGATTATCCATTACCGAGTCCCGGTAAATCCATATACAGCTCCGTTTGTCTTCTGGTTCGAGATTTCGCCTGAATAAAGCGTAGGAACCTATTTTTTTCAAATTTAACGAAAATGTAGGAAATATAATGCTAAGACTAACTGTCTCGTTCATGGGTCAAAATTAGGTCTTTTGAGTAGTAAAATACTACTGTCAGTGAAAAACACAGACCGTGCTCTGTCTGAGTTTTTGACCCAAAATTTAACCATAACTTCCTACGATAGCGTAGAGCGTGACTATGGTCTTAGTTTATTTTATTTCACTCTCTAGACCCTCCAATAAAATGCAAACACATAAATATTGTTTATTAATATTAGAAAGCATGAAAAATCGGGGCATTACAAGCATAGTGATGAACAGGGCATCTTGATCTGTTGGGGATGTCACGTCGTGATCAAGTCCATATAGTTGTTAGATGCATGAGTGTGTGAGACAGCAGCTAAGAGAGCAGTACTTGGGAGATGATTGTTTGACGTTCTTGTGCTGTTGTATGTTGCTAGCTATATAGCTTATTTTATAGTTGTTTCCCTATTTATGATGTATTGTTGTTTCTTATCTCCCGTATTTCTCTATGTCGTATTTTATTTATTCTCAATCTCACGAGAACATCCTATTGAGGAGTTGCTAGAGGAGATTGATGGCATACCTGTTGAACCTGATGCTGGCGGGAGAGCCCCGGATCCTAGCGTTAGGAGACTTTGAGCTGTTCTATTCAGAGGATGATCGTCTCTAGGAGATTGACTACTCTTAGCGAAGAGTAGTGTATACGGGTCCGACTACCGTATACATTAGAGCTTCGGTTGGGAGCTCTCGTTATCTTTGTTCGAGTCATGGTTGGGTAGACAGTCGTAGTTTGTTGTGGCCAATACATGGGTTTGAGCGAAATGTATTTTTGGGGCCAGGAGAGGAAGTCTTATGTATTTTATTTTGTTGCCATACTTTCAGTTTATATGTGTTGCATACTCTAAGGGTTTGTAGTTGGTATCAGTTGTTGAAGGCTCTACTGATGGAGCCATTACTTTTATATGTATTTTATATATAGTCGTGGTATTAGTGTTGGTTGTTTTAATATTTCCGCATTTTTAATTAATCACGCTACGCTGCAACGTTAAGAATATGAGTTCGGGTTACGAAATGGGACCTCCGAGGAAGGGCTGTCTCAGTTGTCAGGCAAAGAGTTTAAATGATTAGAAGCATAAAGAGCTAAGAGGCTGAATGACTGAAGATAGTAAATCAAGTTTGGTCATGCTATAATTTAAACCCCGGTTATCCTATAGATCTACCAATTTAATTGGGCTTGATAGCCAAAATATCAATCAATTGATTTAGAGAATACAAAGGGTGTGCAATCCTAGTATGGGATGAAGAACAACAGAATAACACTATTCAAATCGCAACTTTGAAACCAAATAGAATTCGAATTAAAGTTACGACATACCAAAAAGGGTTTCTACTAATACAAGATCAACCACAACTCTAGTGGTGAATTTAGCTACTCATAATAATAGATAAAACTTTAACAAAGGAAAATGCTTCCTGAAGAGTTAGAAGAAGAAGTGTCTCCAACTAAACCCCCAGGTGCAAATCCTACTCTAGAAATCAAAACTAACAAAAGCTATAAACTACAAACCTATTACAAAAGAATAGAGTATGATATATATCCAAGCATGAATAAGAATGGCACAGAAGGCCTCTATTTATAGGAAAATATAAGAATGGGCCCAAAATTTAGGTCTTCTGCACAGCCAGCATGGGCGTGCTCTTCTGTCAGCTTGACTGTGCTCATTATTATGTCAGGCCGTGCTCAATTCTGCACGGGCGTACCAACTTCATAAAACAACGTTCTAGTGCACGGACAGCAACACAGGCATGCTTAATTTTCTGCACAATCGTGCTCTTTAGTTGTAAGGTCGTGCTCACTTTAGTCAGCCCTTGTTTTCTGAGTCAGGCCTTGCTTCACTTTGGCACGGGCTTGCTGGTGTTTGGCACGGTCGTGCTAAATCTTCAGAGGTATGCTTTAAGTCATTCTTGTAAGGCTTTGTTCGGATTGAGGGCTTGGAGGGCTTGCACGGGCATGCTCACGCATGGCTCGGCCATGCTTGACCTAAGAACTTCAGTATTCTCTCCATTTCAGGTCAAAAACCTTCATCTTTCTTCACAAGTTCATCAAATTGCCTCTAAACATCAATTCTGTCAAAACTTAAGTAAAAGGGGCAAAATACAATAATATTATCATGAAATGCATCGAAACTCAACCCTAATACCCCCTATAAAATACACAGAATTGAGTTTTATCAATGTTTAATAAGCGTTAATGGTTAATGACGAAATTAGGGTCAGTTAACTAAGTTCTTTAATGAGGCAAGGGGACGTCTCAGAAATGGGATAGTATTACAATGGACTTCGTTTCCGGGCTGCTAAGAATGCAGAAGAGGTGTGATGCAATTTGGGTAATTGTGGACAAGCTTACGAAATGTGCTCATTTCTTGCCTATCAACCAGAGTTATTCTCTAAAAAGGTTAACTTGGTTGTAAATCAAGGAGGCTGTCAGGTTGCATGGAGTAGCTTCAAGTATAAATTCGGATCGAGATCTGAGATTTACTTCCAAGTTTTGGCAGAGTTTAAACAGTGCGTTGGGAGCTAAGCTAAGGATGAGTTCGGGTTACTAAATGGGACCTCCAAGGAGGGGTTGTCTCATTTTATGATATCAGAGAAGTTTGATTCTTAATCAAGGACTACTTGGGTTAAGTTGTGATTTCTGGCAGTGTCTAGTTGAACTCGCATTAGGTTTTAACTATGCTTAGAAGTTGGGTAGAGTGTCCGATACGCGAGTTATCGTAAGAGGTAACTGTTTCGAGCATTTGTAAGGCATATGATAATATGGTCTTGTATGTCTTACAAATGTGAGCTGATAATTTCTTCCATAGAAAATCAAATGGCTCGCGGACGATTTAGAAGACGTGGCGGAAGGGCCACAGAGAGTGTCGCTAAACTTAGAAATGGTAACGTTGGAAATTCCCACGTTAGTGATGGGATAGAGTCAACTGAAACCCTAAGGACAGTTAGAGAGTTGGCAACGGCAATGCTGCACCAGACGCAGCAGAACGCTCAACTGTTGCATGTAACCATACAATAATAACAGAGACAGAATCTGGGAGGTGGAATGGAGGCGGAAGACGCTGGAATGAATACTTTTCTGAAAGGGAAGCCGCCGCAGTTTAGTGGTCACTTCAATCCGGAGGGAGCTAAACTCTGGATACAGGAACTCGAGAAAATCTTCACCGCAATGCACTGTCGTGAGGACATGAAATGTAACACCCCAACCCGGTGTCACATTTCGTAACCCAAATTATCTTTTTCGGTAAATTGAAATTTTTTTCGAAAATAAATCAATAGAGTAGTTGCGGAAATCTGATACTAAAGTAAAACTTTAACAGGCAGATGAAAACAAATTGAAACTCATCATCTATAACAGTAATTCAACTTCACCATAAGGCGTACATCTTTTCAATCTCTTAATACACAACATAATCAGTCATATTCGAAAGACCTGACTTAAACATCAAAAATCCTAAGAGCTTGTCTGATAAAAGAACTTTAAGAACAAGACAGTATACCACCTAACATACATCGTACAAATGAGACTGGGTCTCGTTGTCAACAATCCACACGTCATCAACTTCAAGAAAATTCAAGCTATAGGGTCCTGAAGTGACCCAGAGGACCGTTGAGAAACATTTATACACGTATCCAAAAACACAATAGGGTGTCCAACATGTACAAGCAAGGGTGAGATACACGTTCACAAGTTTATCATAATAGTCACACAAGTAAAACAAAGTACAAATAATACATTAATATACAACACAATCATGCTATAGAATATCAACATTCAACATAATATCACAACAAGATAATCTCACTCTGCGGGATTACACCCATTCACCAAGATAAGTTAAAAGAATGCATGAGACTTCAATCAACTTTCTAATTCATGTTCTACGGAGATTCCTAACTTCCATTCATCGAGTGATAGGCCGTGAATACTCCCATAGCATAGTTATCCTCATGAGTCGGCCTCTCAATTTAGGTCAAAACTCCAATTGTTCAAGGGTATCACGTCACAACCATATCGTGAATAGTCCAGTCTCTGATCGAGTTCATTCGTGTTGGGTAGCTGATTACAACGGCAGGGGTCGCGATGCCTTCGGCCTCTTGTGGCATCTCGAACACAGGATGCCCCTATAGACCTAGTGGTCTTAACTGGCTCATATTCTCAACCATTTGGATTATAGCTCGTTTCCAATGGCACGTTGGCCAACTCATGTATGTAACTCATGGTTTTCTGTTTTTCTTTTTCGTTCGTTCTTTCCTTTTTTGTCAAGGCACACAACTCATGACTCATTTTAAAGAACATTTAGCCCATTCATTCAAAATATAGGACACATAGTCCAAGTTCACAATTCACGAAGTACTAGGCCGACGTCGCGGACACTAGACTCGCATATAGGACACAAAGTCCGTTCACTTCAAAACACAGGACACGCAGTACGGGTGCTCAATCCAGGAAGACTAGGCTAACGTCGCGGACACTAGACTCGCATAGGACACAAAGTTCCTTCATTTCAAAACACAGGACACGCAGTCCGGGTGCTCAATCAACAGAACTTTAGCCCGACGTCTCAGTCACTAGGTTCATGTGCTTCACATACGTGAAGGGGTAATCACCAGTTTCATCAAAATTTCATTTTTTTTGATCAAATCTTGAAAACAAAACTCAAAATCTATTTGGTATAAACCAAAACTCATTTTCGCTCTAAAACTTATTTCTACCAAATCTTTTCTTTGCAAAGCTATTTCTAAAGCTTAAATTCTCAAAATTCATTTTCAAAACGGTTTTGACTTGAAAAGCCTTTTCTAAAGGTCCCATCATGTGAAACATTTTTCTAAAGATTTTAATTGGATCAAACTTTTTTGGAAATACTTTTTCGTTTTTGAAAGGTCAAACACTTTGAGAAGGTTCTTCCTGTGATAAAACTAAAATATTTTCCAAGGTTTTCCTTTTCGTACAACATGTTTAGAAAATAATGATAGAGCAACTTTTCACTATTTTCCTCACCAACTCCCAACTTCCTAAGTCTTATTCGAAAATTCCTTTTGAGTTCTTAACTTAGTGGCTTTTTAGTAAAATTGGTCATTATACCATTTAACATAAAAGCATTTCATTTCTCAAACCAAAACCTTTTCTCAATCTTTGATTTCATTATCAAGCCATAGCCGATGCTATGCTCTCAACCAATCCAGTCGGAGAAATCACAATTCAATGTATACATTTATAGTCATCAAATCTCCAAAACCAACATCATACATATATCTCATCCAAGGCAATAACGCCACAATTCATGTTTCAATATCCAATCATATATTCACCAAATAATTCAAGCATATATATCACAAGAGAATCATCAACATCACTTCAAATAACAACATCACAATCATACAACAATCACTCTTATGAGGCTATCAAACTCATTGGAGTTAATGTTCCCTTACCTCTTGAAGGTAATCCTCCGAATGAATGTCGTTTGACTAATTCGTAAATCTTCCGATTACTTGCCCGAAACATTCAACAACTAATACCTTCACACAATCAATTCAAAACATCAACATTAACAACATAAATTTCCCTGCCTCACTTGATGTAGGGTTCGGCCATCTTATAACAAAATAGGGTAGGGATTTCATTTTGCTTCAACCTCTTGGATTCAATGATCTCTAAGTATGGTAGAAACCCAATCAATACTCCTTAATCAAAAATTTGAACAAAATCTCATAAACCAATTAGATGGGGGTTCGGCCATGACGCTCCAAAAATAATAACTCTTGGATGAATGATCCTTAGGTATACCTAACACTAAAACAAGTCCGTTTACACAAAAACATGAATCAAAAACTCATGATTCTTCAAGCTATAGGGTTCGGCCTCTTGCTAGAAAAATAGCGAGGAAATTTCTTTTGTGTTCAAGCTTCTAGATACTCAATATGCACATCATAGTGGGTTCATAGAAATTGGTTTCATGATCATAGGATTTTTCTGCAATTTTCTAGAGATTTTTGAACTTTGGACTTAGAAGTTGAACAAAGTTGAATCATGGCTTGAAAACAAGATTTAAAGGAAGAATAAGAAACTTATGGATCAAGGAGAGTAATCTTACCTCCTTGAGTGATGAAAATGAGCAAGTTCCAACACTTTTCTTCACCAAAAAGTTGAGTTTCAACTTGAAGGAATGGGAGAAAGCTTAAGAGAAAAGATGGAGTTAGAAGGAAAATGGGTGAAGGCTTCATGATGGTGGTCTTATGCGTGGGAGAGAAGGGAGGGCAGAGACGTCCAAAAATGTTCATTTAAGGGACAAAATGGTCTTTGTCCTTTAGGGACAAAAATGTCATTTTGTGGAAAGCCAAGGGTATTTTGGTCTTTTCGCAATGTGAACGCGTTCAGATATTTTCGTTTGTCATTATGACAGTGGTGAGTCATGGCACGCTTTCCTAGGTGATGTGACCTGATGTGAATTCAAGTTTATCTGTTTGTGGGTCCCGATAAATCTGTATTTAGCTCCGTTCATTACACGATTTAATATTTCGCATGTATAACTTATATTAGGATTTGGATCCTCTCCTTTTCTCTCTCATGTTATGAGAGAGAAAGACACAAAATCAAGTTTTAATGGACCCCAAACATAAAAGTAAATTTTTTTTTTCTTTCTTTCTCTAACATGAGAGGGAAAAGGAGTGAATAAAAGGAGATGATCCAATTCCCTTATATTAATCCACTTTTTAGTGCGAAAAACCAATTTTACCAAAGTTGTTGGAAATTCGATTCTAAACCTAATTGTTTCGTTCACGAGTCAAAATTAGGTCTTCTGATCAGTAAATTATACTGTCAATGAAAACGCAAACCGGGCTCTGTCTGAATTTTCAACCCAAAATTTAACCGTAGCTCCCTATGATAATTTAGAGCATAACTATGAGCTTGGTTTATTTAATTTCATTTTCTAAAACCTCGGATATAATATAAACTCATTTATATAGCTTTCCGATCTTAGAAAGCAGCAAAAATCGGGGTCTTACATTTCTACCCTACTTAAAAAAAAAATTCGTCTTTAAAATTTCGTGACTCAAAACTAAACATGATTTCTTAATCCCCAGGTTCCACCTTGTACTCCCTTATGGAATTTCCCCTTAGGTAACATTTGTAACTTAATAACAAACTTCATACCTATTCTCGGTTCGATTTACCGTAATATCAAATCGCCTATCCTCAATCCATACTCCTTCTCCTTAATACCTTACCTTAGTCTCTCACACGTGATAGGTATAATTAAACTTAACCACTTTCTTTCAATACTAATCCATTTAGGAAATCTTCCTCCGACATCTTTAACTCTTACTATTAACACCGAGGTTGCAATTACGACACATATTCTTTTTTACAACACATCCATCAGTTCCTATCCAAGATGTCCAATCTTAGTCTTAGTTCCTTTTGAATATAGTCCACCTCTCTAATCTACATCATGCATCTCAACCTTAAAGAATATGATTACACCTCTTAATGCGACTACAACCAAAAAGAATTTGCATCGGGTAGAATTATCCAAAATCATAAATCTTGAACTGTTCTAACAACTTAGTTTTACTCAAGAACTCCTCTTTTCTGCTTATATTCAACTTAGGTAAAACTACTAAGGACACTTTCCTATAAATCTCCAAACTCATACAATCAATCTTAACTATAGACATTGATCATTACCCTAGATCTCCCAACTACTATTCTGCCTCGATCAATACTTGACTCATAATAATTGTCTCACTTACTGAGACTTAGCTTAAAAGTTCACATCTTACCAATCACAACTATAACTCAATAAAATTCCCATTATTCCTTGTTTATCCCGTTAAAAGAATTATTGTAGTTAGCTACTATACTTACTCTCAACCACCCTTTCAAAGATCGAATCGTTCTTCTTGCTTGTCCACTCGAATTGAGTGTGATCAATTGGACTCAGGCTCTACTTGGTCCTTGAAGATTAAGGAAAGAAATTTTCCACCAGGGAAATTTTCTTGGTCTTACTCTCATACAAAGAATATAGAAGAATTTTACCACTTTGAAAAGATTACAGGAATATCCAGTATATAAAAAGATTCTTCAGTAGGTTCGTGAGTGTCAAAATGCATAGCTAATACATGTTTACAACCATGACTCTAATAAAGTCCCTTCTTTCACAAGAATCTTCCAACGGATTAGGGAATCGAAAGATAAGCAGTCTGGCCAAAAATCAAACTGGATCACTTTTACCAAAAGTAAAAGTGATTAGACTAAGTTTCATGAAGAAACTTCCGGCATCAAGAATTTGTCTGTGTTACAACTCAAGAAATAGTCATAACAAATTTTTCAACGAAATGATATGAAAATGTCCAAACCAATGGATACTATTAAACCAACCACTCAAATGCCTAATACACTGAGGATTATGTAGGAGTCTGAGTACAAATACTCGTTTGGGATCGCATGCCCTAAGAATTTCACTACCATCGAGTCAAAACTCATACTTAAGTAACTTCACGACAACTCTCCTCGCATAGGGTCCGTAACACTTGACACAGAGTTTCCTCATGCTCCTCGTGATTCTTAGAGTAAACGAAAACATCACCGGTGATGAAGAATTTATCAAGAAACGGACGAAAATTCCATTTCATGTAGTCCAACCCGTCCAACTTTGTAGGTGATATCCTACACAAAGCGATGGAGATCTGACTGAATCTAGAAACTAGATCAATCGAAGACTCAACATCCTTCGCGAACACAAACTTGGAACATTCTTAGAAAATTCTCTTGAAAACCTTCCATGAAGGCACCTTATTCAAATGTCTGACACAATCCCAAAAGGATAAACGAAGCGTCAACTTGAATACAAGTACCATTAACTAAACATGAGTTCCTACAAGGTCTCAACCTGATTAGAACCCAACAAAACATACACACTCGTGTGTCAACACACATTGTTTTCGATAAGGAAACCATTCAACAAGGTCCTACTCTTTTGGAGAAATAAAACTTTTAGAAACTTATCATCAGTCTTTTACTCATCCTTCAACTATCGGGAAAAGTCACTCCCTCTTTTACTTACATGCTAGTCCATCATTCTCTAGTACTAATCCTTCACTAAAGACTTACTTCCATTCTTACTTGTAAGCATTACTTTAGTGATTAAGCACTTAAGTTAACTTCCATGATTAAGTCAAACACTTAAACTAATTGTCATTCCATTACTACATGTCTCAATCTCATCAATAAACTCTAATGCACTTTAAATCTCAATAAGCCCACTTAAGAATTTTAATATCTAAGTGAAAATCCAAACTTAATATCAAACTCAGTCAAAGTCCTCGAAAATTGAAAGTATCGAAACAAATAGTCAACAATCTCTTCATATAGTTGTCGTTGAAAGCGAGTCCAAACTTATCTGTCTTACTTATCTACACCGGTCACTGTCTCAAGTTCTCTTAATGAGACATTTCTCCTATCTCTATAGGATCCATTGTGATTCTTTCTCCTACTGATACCAGTCCTAAGGACACTCATTCTATAGCCAAAATTCATACTTTCATTGTTCTACCTGGATTCTATTCTAGTTTCTCAACTCTATTAGCGAACATATCGTTATCTTGCCATTCCTTCGGTCGTTTACTAGCTACCTGTGCATCTTTTTTAACAACTTTCGATATCCTTCTACCTACTTAAGGCACACTCGTTCTTCGGAAAACTTTCCCAACAATCGAACTTCCTTCCCAGACAAGGGAGTCTTCACTTACTTGATAGCTAAGAGCCAAACATCCTTGACTCATAAAGTAAAAGTCTTATTTAAACTTATTTGCTAGAACTGACTAAGGGATTTTTCTCAACGTTTACCCTAGATGTCACCTCTTAATAACTCAGATAATTCTCCTATAATAATCTTAACACCTCTTAATCATCGGATCCAATCAATCCAATTGGCTGTATTCCGCAAGGAACAAGTCATCACAGACTGATCTTACTTCTATTGACCTCTATCAAAACAAAACAAAGAATAAACACAGCAAAAACATCATGAATCCATAACCTAGATCCCAAAAGACATCAACCAGCACTGATACCACTATTGTAAGACCCCAACCCGGTGTCACATTTCGTAACCCAAATTATCTTTTTCCGTAAATTAAAATTTTTTTCGAAAATAACTCAATAGAGTAGTTGCGGAAATATGATACCAAAGTAAAACTTTAACAGGCAGATGAAAACAAATTGAAACTCATCATCTATAACAGTAATTCAACTTCGCCATAAGGTTTTCCGCCATAAGGCGTACATCTTTTCAATCTCTTAATACACAACATAATCAGTCACAGTCGAAAGACCTGAATTAAACATAAAAAATCCTAAGAGCTGGTCTGATAAAAGAACTCTAAGAACAAGACAGTATACCACCTAATATACATCGTACAAATGAGACTGAGTCTCATCGTCAACAGTCCATACGTCTTCGTAATCGACTTCAAGACAATTCGAGCTATAGGGTCCCGAAGTGACCCAGAGGACCGTTGAGAAACATTTGTACATGTATCCAAAAACATAACAAGGTGTCCAACATGTACGGGCAAGGGTGAGATACTCGTTCACAAGTTTATCATAATAGCCACACAAGTAAAACAAATTACAAATAATACATCGATATACAACACAGTCATGCTATAGAATATCAACATTTAACACAATATCACAACCAGATAATCTCATTCTCTGGGATTACACTCATTCATCAAGATAAGTTAAAAGGATGCGTGAGACTTCAATCAACTTTCTAATTCATGTTCTCCCGAGATTCCTAACTTCCATTCATCGAGCGATGGGCCGTGAATACTCCCATAACACAGTTGTCCTCATGAGTCGGCCTCTCAATTTAGGTCAGAACTCCAATTGTTCAAGGGTATCACGTCGCAACCATATCATGAATAGTCCAGTCTCTGATCGAGTTCATCTGTGTTGGGTAGCCGATTACCACGGCACGAGGTCGCGATGCCTCCGGCCTCTTGCAGCCTCTCGAACACAGGATGCCCCTATAGACCTAGTCGTCTTAACTGGCTTATATTCTCAACCACTTGGATTGTAGCTCGTTTCCAATGTTACGTCGGCCAACCCATGTATGTAACTCATGGTTTTTTGTTTTTCTTTTTCGTTCGTTCTTTCTTTTATTGTCAAGGCACACAACTCATGACTCGTTTTAAATGACATTTAGCCCGTTCATTCAAAATACACGACAAATAGTCCAAGTTCTGAATTCACGAAGTACTAGGCCGACGTCGCGGACACTAGACTCGCATATAGGACACAAAGTCCATTCATTTCAAAACACAGGACATCAGTCTGGGTGCTCAATCCACGAAGTACTAGGCCGACGTCGCGGACACTAGACTCGCATATAGGATACAAAGTCCGTTCATTTCAAAACACAGGACACGCAGTCCAGGTGATCAATCCACAGAACTCTAGCCCGACGTCTCGGTCAATAGGTTCATGTGCTTCACATGCGTGAAGGGGTAATCACCAGTTTCATCAAAATTTCGTTTTTGTTGATCAAATTTTGAAACAAAACTAAAAATCTCTTCGGTATAAACCAAAACTCATTTTCGCTCTAAAACATATTTCTGCCAAATCTTTTCTTTGCAAAGCTATTTCTACAAGCTTAAATTCTCAAAATGCATTTTCAAAAGGGTTTTGACTTGAAAAGCCTTTTCTAACGGTCCCATCATGTGAAACATTTTTCTAACGATTTTCATTGGAGCCAACTTTTTTGGAAAGAGACTTTTTCTTTTTTGAGGTCAAACACTTTGAGAAGGTTCTTCCTGTGACAAAACTAAAATATTTTTCAATGTTTTCCTTTTCGTACAACATGTTTAGAAAATAATGATAAAACAAGTTTTCACTATTTTCCTCACCAACTCTCAACTTCCTAAGTCTTATTCGAAAATTCCATTTGAGTTCTTAACTTAGTGGCTTTTTCGTAAAATTGGTCATTATACCATTTAACTTAAAAACTTTTCATTTCTCAAACCCAAACCTTTCTCAATCTTTGATTAAGACATTTAAGTAGCTTAATCTTCATTATCAAGCTATAGCCGATGTTATGCTCTCAACCAATCCAGTAAGAGAAATGTATACACATATAGCCATCAAATCTCCAAAACCATACAACAATCACTTTTATGAGGCTATCAAACTCATTAGAGTTAATCTCCCCTTATCTCTTGAAGATAATACTCCGAATGAACGTCGTCCGACTAGTTTGCAAATCTTCTGAATTTTCGCCCGAAACACTGAACAACTAATACCTTCACACAATCAATTCAAAACATCAACATTAACAACATAAAATTCCCTACCTCACTTGATCTAGGGTTCTTCCATCTTATAATAAAATAGGGTATGGATTTCATTTTGATTCAATCTCTTGGATTCAATGATCTCTAAGTATGGTAGAAACCTAATCAATACTCCTTAATCAAAAAATTTAACCAAAACCCCTTAAACCAATTAGATGGGGGTTCGGCCATGGTACTCCAAAAATAGCTAGAGATGTCTAAAAATTTCTAACTCTTGGATGAATGATCCTTAGGTAAACCTAACACTAAAACAAGTCCCTTTACACAAAAACTTGAATAAAAAACTCATGATTCTTCAAGCTATAGGGTTCAGCCTCTTGCTAGAAAAATAGGGAGGAAATTTCTTTTGTGTTCAAGCTTCTAGATACTCAATATAAACATCTTGGTAGGTTCATGGAAATTGGTTTCATGATCATAGGATTTTTCTACAATTTTCTAGAGATTTTTGAACTTTGGACTTACAAGTTGAACAAAGTTGAATCATGGCTTGAAAACAAAATTTAAAGGAAGAATAAGAAACTTATGGATCAAGGAGAGTAATCTCACCTCCTTGAGTGATGAAAATAAGCAAGTTCCAACACTTTTCTTCACCAAAAAGTTGAGTTTCAACTTGAAGGAATGAGAGAAAGCTTAAGAGAAAAGATGGAGTTAGGAGGAAAATGGGTGAAGGCTTCATGATGGTGGTCTTATGCTTGGGAGAGAAGGGAAGGCAAAGAGGTCCAAAAATTTTCACTTAAGGGACAAAATGGTCTTTTCCTTTAGGGACAAAAATGTCATTTTGTGGAAAGCCAAGGGTATTTTGGTCTTTTCGCAGTGTGAACGCCTTCAGATATTTTCATTTGTCATTATGATAGTGGTGAGTCATGGCATGCTTTCCTAAGTGATGTAACCAGATGTGACTTCAAGTTTATCCGTTAGTGGATCCCGATAAATCCGTATTTAGCTCCGTTTATTACACGATTTAATATTTCGCCCTTATAACTTATATTAATCCACTTTTTAGTGCGAAAAACCAATTGTACCAAAGTTGTTGGAAATTCGATTCTAAACCTAACTGTTTCGTTCACGAGTCAAAGTTAGGTCTTCTGATCAATAAAATCTTACTGTCAATGAAAACGCAGGCCGGGCTCCGTCTGAATTTTCAATCCAAAATTTAACTGTAGCTCCCTACGATAATGTAGAGCATAACTATGAGCTTGGTTTATTTAATTTCATTTTCAAAAACCTCGGATAAAATATAAACTCATTTATATAGCTTTCCGATCTTAAAAAGGAGCAAAAATCGAGGTGCTACAGGAAGGTGACCTATGCATCCTTCATGCTGATGGGAGGTGCAGAGCTATGGTGGAATGGCAAGCAAAGAATGCTTGAAGCAGAAGGAAGAGTGATCAACTGGGCACTTTTTCGGGAAAGCTTTCTGGAGAAGTATTTCCCCAGAATGATGAGAAGAGAAAAGGAGAAAGAGTTCATGGATCTGAAACAAGGAACCATGTCTGTTGGTGAGTACGTTACGAGGTTAGAAGCGTTACTCAAATTTTCTAAATTTTATCAGTGGTTTCCAGATGAGGAATGGGTGTGCAGGAAGAACTGGAGGACCTACTCAGAGATTTGACCAGAGAGGTGGAGGAGGAAAAGTGAGGTTTCAGACGGGACGGAAGCCTTATGTCCGTCAGATAACAAGACCAGCTGAAGGACAACTACAACCAAGTGGATGCTTTAGGTGTGGAGGATCACATCTAATTCGAGATTGTCCGGTGAGGGAGACTCGCCAATTTTTTCGATGTGGCTAGGTGGGTCACATAGCTCCAGAATGTTCACAAGGAGCAAGGTACGACACAGGCGATCGTGGCCCAGCGACCAGAGCCCAAGGACCAGAACAGCAGGCGGCGAGACTGCAAGCCATCGGAAGAGTGTTTACCATAAGAGGAGTTGAATCCTCTTAATCCCCTAATCTTATACAAGGTATATGCCTAGTGTCAGGTAAACTCTTATCAGTATTGTTTGACTCGGGAGCTACGCATTCGTTCATATCCCAAGAGTGTGTGGATCATTTGAAATTGCTTGTTTCTTTACTTCCTCATGACTTAATTGTTTCTACTCCTACCAGTCCTACCAGGAATCCTTTGACAACCATGACTATTTGTTTTCAATGCCCTGTCATTGTTGAAAATAGAACTTTTCTTGTTGACCTTGTTTGTTTGCCTATGCAACAACTTGATATAATTAAGCATGGATTGGCTTTCGGCTAACCATGTAGTGTTAGATTGTTCTAAAAAGACTTTGTCATTCCCTGAGCAATCTAGATTGATGCCTGCCAATGATAGAAATCTTATGTTAGGTAGTGAACCTTAGAAACACATGGTGTTATTCTCTATGGAAGCTAAGGAACCTCCGAAGTTGGATTCGTTGGCTACAGTGCGAGAGTTTCCGGAAGTTTTCCCTGATGACGTTTCAGGTTTACCCCCGAAGAGAGATCTCGTACCAGGAACTGGACCGATTTCGATAGCACCTTATCGAATGGCTCGAGCAGAGTTAGTAGAGCTGAAGAAGCAGTTGGATGACATGTTGGGTAAAGAGTTTAGAAGACCAAGTGCTTCACCTTGGGGAGCATCGGTTCTGTTCGTTAAGAAGAAGGACGGAAGCTCAAGGCTGTGTGTGGATTATCGGCAGTTGAACAAGGTGACGATCAAGAATAAGTATCCATTACCCAGGATTGACGACTTCATGGACCAGTTGAAAGGAGCGGTAGTGTTTTCGAAGATTGACTTACGATCTGGTTATCATTATATTCGAGTCAAGATGGAGGATGTACCGAAGACAACGTTTAGAAGTTGGTATGGACACTATGAGTATTTGGTTATGCCCTTTGGTGTGACTAATGCACCAGCAGTGTTTATGGATTACATGAACCCGATTTTTCGACCGTTCTTGGATAAGTTGTAGCTGTGTTTATCAACGACATTCTTATCTATTCCCCTAATCGAGAAGAACATCAGGAACATCCTAGGATTGTGCTTCAAGTGTTAAAGGACCGACAGCTTTATGCGAAGTTGTCCAAGTGTGAGTTTTGGTTGGAAGAAGTGCAATTCTTAGGTCATATGATTAACCGACATGGGATAACGGTAGATCCAGCGAAGGTTGAAGCTATGGTACAATGGGAAACCCCTGAGACGGTGAGCGAGATCAGAAGCATTCTCGGGCTAGCAGGATACTACAGGAGATTCATCGAAGGATTCTCGAATATCGCGTTGCCAATGACGTAGCTAACAAGGAAGGGGACATCCTTTGTATGGACGGATTAGTGCGCGAAAAGTTTTCAAGAGCTAAAGAGGAGGTTAACAACATCATCAGTGCTAACGTTACCAAATTCTTTAGGACAGTTTGACGTATACTATGATGCGTCATACCAAGGTTTGGGCTGTGTCCTAATGCAAGACCGGAGGGTCGTAGCGTATGCTTCTCGATAGCTGAGAGGAATTATCCAACTCATGATTTGGAGCTAGCAGCTATAGTGTTTGCTTTAAAGATATGGCAACACTATTTATATGGAGCTAAGTTTATAGTGTACAGTGACCATAAGAGCTTAAGGTATCTGTTTGATCAGAAGGAGTTAAACATGAGACAAAGGAGGTGGATGGAATTCATAAAGGATTATGAATTTGACCTACAATACCATCCAGGGAAAGCAAATGTAGTAGCGGATGCGTTAAGTAGGAAATCCTTACACGTATCTGCTATGATGGTAAAAGAGTTTGAATTGATTGAACAATTCGGATATCTAAATCTAGGTATGGGATTATCTAAAGATAAGATGCACCTAGGAATGGTCATAGTAACAAGCGACTTTTTGAAAACAGTTAAGGAGAAACAAGAAGTCGATCAGTATCTTCAGAAGGTGAAAGAAAAAGTAGCAGAAGGCAGAACATCTGAGTTTAGGATGAATCAAGATGGATTCTTGAGGTATGGTGATAGGATTTGTGTGACGATGGATATAGAACTAAGAAGGATGATCTTGGAAGAAGCGCACAAGAGAAGGATGAGTTTTCATCCAGGAGCTACCAAGATGTATCAAGATTTGAAGAAGATGTTTTGGTGGCCTGGAATGAAGAAGGAAGTGGCTGAATATGTGTTGGCTTTGTTTGGTTTGTCAGAAAGCGAAGATAGAACAACAAAAGCTAGCAAGACTATTACGATCTCTGGATATCCCAGAGTGGATGTGGGATGGAATATCTATGGACTTTGTGGTTGGGTTACCAAGAACTAACAAGAGGCATAATGCAATTTGGGTAATCATCGATAGGTTGACGAAGTGTGCTCACTTCTTGCCTATTGGTGAGAGTTATACGTTGGAAAGGTTAACCCAGATCTACATCAAGGAAGTATTAAGGTTGCACGGAGTGCCTTCTAGTATTGTTTCCGACAGAGATCCTAGATTTACATCTAGATTCTGGAAGCAGTTACATAAGGCTTTAGGAGCTAAGTTGAGGTTGAGTTCTGCTTATCATCCTCAGACGGATGGTCAGTCGGAACGAACAATTCATTCATTGGAAGATCTCTCAATAGCTTGTGTTTTAGAACACGCAGGATGTTGGGATGAGTTCTTACCGTTGATTGAGTTCACCTATAACAATAGTTTTCATTCAAGTATAGGTATGACACTTTACGAAGCGTTGTATGGAAGAAAGTGTAGAACACCGTTCTGTTGGTATGAGATAGGAGAAACTCAAGTGCTAGGACCTGAAGTAGTACAACAGATGACGGAACAAATCAAGAGGATAAGGGAAAAGATGAAAGTCGCATTGGATAGACAAAAGAGTTACAGCGATAAAAGGAGAAGACCTTTAGAATTCCAGGAAGGATATCATTTTTTCTGTGGGTAACTCCAAGGACTGCGATTGGCAAAGCAATCAAATCTAGAAAGCTTACTCCTAGATTCATTAAACCATTTCAAATTCTTTGTCGAATTGGTCCTGTAGCCTATCATGTTGCTTTACCACCAAACCTATCCAATCTTCATGATGTCTTTTATGTTTCTCAGTTGAGAAAATATTGCCCCGATCCATCACACATCTTAGAACCAAAGTCAATACAATTGAGAGAGAACCTTGAGTATGAGGCTCGTGGATAGCAGGGTTAAGGAACTCCGAGGTAAAAACATTCCATTGGTTAAAGTCATATGGGATGAAGTGACAGGAGAAGCTACCTGGGAAAAACAAGAGGACATGCAATGACAGTACCCGAGTCTGTTCTAAAAGGTACGTCGAATTTTGAGGATGAAATTCTTTTTAAGGGGGGTAATAATGTAACACTCCGATTTTCATTGCTTTTAATATCGATAAATTATATAAATGAGTTTATATTTTTATCTGAGGTTTAGAAAATGAAATTAAATAAACCAAGATCATAGTTATTCTCTACATTATCGTAGAGAGTTACGATTAAATTTTGGGTCGAAAATTTAAACGGAACCCGGTCTGCGTTTTCACTGACTGTAAGATTTTACTGATCAGAAAACGTAATTTTGACTCGTGAACGAGACAGTTAGGTTTTAAATCGAATTTCCAACAACTTTGGTAATTTTGATATTTTTCACCAAAAAGTGAAATAATATAAGTTATGCGGGCGAAACCTTAAATCGAGTAAAGAACGGAGCTGAATACGGACTTACCGGGACCCACTAACGGATAAACTTGAAGTCGCATCAGGTCACATCACCTAAGAAGGCGTGCCAGTGTCATGATGAAAAACAAAAATATCTGAACGCATTCACACTGAGAAAAGACCAAAATACCCTTGGTCTTTTTCCTAAATGACATTTTTGTCCCTAAAGGAAAAGACCATTTTGCCCCTAGGAATTCATGAAAACCCATCCTTTCCCTCATGAATCATCACCATCATCAAAATATCTAAATATTTTGGTGACTTTGAAGGTGAAAAGATCATTTTACTCTTGGTCTTTTGTTTTAATTCCAATTTTGTCCCTAAGTGAAATGACTATTTTGTCCCTTAAGTGAAAATTTTTGGACCACCTTTCCCTCCCTTTCTCTCCCACGCCTACTTCATCTTGAAGAGGCAAATCACCATTTTTTTTTCATAACTTCAACTTTCTCTCAAGTTTTCTCTTATTTCTTCAAGAGGAAGCTAAGCTTTTTGTGAAGAAAAAGTGTTGGAACTTTGCTCATTTTCATCATCCAAGAGGCATGACTACTCTCTTTGATCCATGAGTTCATGTTCTTCACTTATTCCTTGTATTCAAAGCTATGATCATCTATGTTTCTAATTCTAAGTCCAATGTTCAAAAATCCCTAGAAAATCATAGAAAAATCCTTTTAATGTGAAATCAATTTCTTTGATCTAGTCTCATCATCCTCTATCATTATCCAAGAGCATGTAATCAAATAACATGCCTGGCCTATTTTTCTAGGAGTGGCCGAACCCTAAGACTTTTGGGGAAAATAAGTTTTGCTTCAATTTTTGTTAAATGATACTTGATTTCACTTCTTTCATTCTTATGATCATTGAATCCCAGTGATTAGGAAACCAAATCAAATTCTAACCTATTTGTCTCAATGAGAGCCGAACCCTATCCTTGTTGGTTGAATGGGTTTTGGTTCAAATCTTTGACAAGTGATTGAGGATAATGTCTTTATCATGCTTAAGGATCATTTATCCAAGATTTAGAAATTTTTAGACACCTCTAGCCTATTTTTCTAAAAAGGGTCAAACCATAGTTCATATTAACTAGATGAGTTTTGTTGGATTGTATTAATTTCTGGTTGTGATTTATTGTGAAGGACCAGACGGTGTTTGATTATTCTAAAGCGTGTATGGTTGACAGTTGCGGAGCCGCAGTCAAAGTTGCACGAGGAAGCACGCGGCAAAACTGTTCAGGTGGCGAAAAGAAACACCATATCGTTGGGAAGGCAAGAATAAAATAATTTATATTGATATGCGTAGGGAGACCTAAACCCTACTAGTGGTCGATTGACCGATAAGTTGATTTTATGATATATCGAGGTTGCATGTTGTGTGTTAGTATGCTTAATATGATATATGCAATATGTATGTTGTGCCTAGTAACATGCATAGGATTACTAGAATATTTGCCTATGAGTTGATGAGTTGATATGCTAACATGAGTAGATATGATAAACATGATTATTGAACATGATTATGGTTGCTTATGATATGATGTTGTGATTACTATTGTATGAGTAGAGATAGGAAGTAATTTTTGATAAGTTGGGAGATGAACGTGTGGTGAGAAATTTGAGGATATATATGTTGTAGTGCTCAACCTAGAGATTCTATTGATATAATTATGTCGAGACATAAAGTTGATACCCGGTTAAGCCGGAGAAATTTGGTCGTAGTTGTGCACAAGTTGTGGTTGAGACACTAATTTGTTGATCCCGAGATGAGTCGGTGAGGTTCATCTTGCATCGTTGTTGTTCATCACTTTGTTGGCGTATGGTCGATCGATCTTGCCTGCGGGGAGATGATCGTACCCACAAGTTGAGTTTTTAACGGGCGAATGTTCCGACCTGGCCTGCGGGCAGGGGCATATGTCATACGCATGAGTTGAGCCTACGGGCTGTTGGTTGAACCCTACATTACGGGAGGAGGCATAGTGATGAACATGGCATCTTGATCTGTTAGGGATGTCGCTCCATGATCGCATCCATATAGTCGTTAGCTACATGAGTGTGAGAGACAGTAGCTAAGAGAGCAGGACTTGGGAGATGATTATGTACTCTGAGGGTTTGTAGTTGGTATCAGTTGTTGTAGGCTCTACTGATGGAGCCATTACTTTTATATGTATGTTATATATAGTCGTGGTATTAGTGTTGGTTGTTTTAATATTTCCGCATTTTTATTTAATCACACTACTCTACAATGTTAAGAATGAGTTCGGGTTACGAAATGGGACCTCCGAGGAGGGGCTATCTCAGTTGTCAGGCAAAGAGTTTAAATGATTAGAAAGCATAAAGAGCGAAGAGGCTGAATGACTGAAAGGAGTAAATCAAGTTTGGTCATGCTATAATTTAAACCCCGGTTATCCTATAGATCTACCAATTTAATTGGGCTTAATAGCCAAAATATCAATCAATTGATTTAGAGAATACAAATGGTGTGCAATCCTAGTATGGGATGAAGAACAACAAAATAATCCTATTCAAATCGCAACTAAACCAAGTTTAACAAAGGAAAATGCATCCTGAAGAGTTAGAAGATGAAGTGTCTCCAACTAAACCCCCAGGTGCAAATCCTACTCTAGAAATCAAAATTAACAAAAGCTATAAACTACAAACCTATTACAAAAGAATAGAGTATGATATATATCCAAGCATGAATAAGAATGGCACAGAGGGCCTCTATTTATAGGAAAATATGAGAATGGCCCCAAAATTTAGGTCTTCTGTGCAGCCAGCACGGGCGTGCTCTTCAGTCAGCACGACCTTGCTCTTTATTATGTCAAGGCATGCTCAATTCTGCACGGGCGTACCAACTTCGTAAAACGTTCTAGTGCACGGGCAACAGCACAGGCATGCTTAATTTTTTGCACGGCCGTGCTCTTCAGTTTTATGGTCGTGCTCGCTTTAGTCAGCCCTTGGTTTTCTAAGTCAGGCCTTGCTTCACTTTGGCACGGCATGTCGATGTTTGGCACGGTCGTGCTAAATCTTCAGAGGTAAGCTTTAAGTCATTCTTGTAAGGGTTGTTTGGATTGATGGCTTGGAGGGCTTGCACGGGCATGATCACGCATGGCATGTTCGTACTTGACCTCAGAACTTGAATATTCTCTCCATTTTAGCTCAAAAACCTTCATCTTTCTGCACAAATTCATCAAACAGCCTCTAAACATCAATTCTATCAAAACTTAAGTAAAGGGGCGAAATACAATAATATTTATCATGAAATGCATCGAAACTCAACCCAAATACCCCCTATAAAATACACAAAATTAAGGTTTATCATTGTTTAATAAGCGTTAATGGTTAATGATGAAATCAGGATCAATTGACTAAGTTCTTTAATGAGGCAAGGTGACGTCTCAGAAATGGGATAGTATTGCAATGGACTTCATTTCCGGACTGCTAAGGATGTAGAAGAGGTGTGATGCAATCTGGGTAATTGTGGACAAGCTTACGAAATGTGCTCATTTCTTGCCTATCAAACAGAGTTATTCTCTAAAAAGGTTAACTCGGATGTACATCAAGGAGGTTGTCCGGTTGCACGGAGTACCTTCAAGTATAAATTCGGATCGAGATCTGAGATTTACTTCCAAGTTTTGGCAGAGTTTAAACAGTACATTGGGAATTAAGCTAAGGATGAGTTCAACTTATCATCCGCAAATAGATGGTCAGACTGAAAGGATAATTCAATCTTTGGAGGATTTGTTAAGAGCATGTGTTTTGGAAAACATAGGAAGTTGGGTGATTTCCTTCCACTGGTTGAGTTCATGTACAATAATAGTTTCCACTCGAGTATTGGCACGGCGCCATACGAGTACGAGACACTGTATGGAAGAAAGTGTAGGACACTGCTCTGTTGGTATGAGACCGGGGAGAATCAGTTCTTGGGTCAAGAGGAGGTGCAACGAACAACAAAACAAGTATGAAAGATTCGAGAAAAGATGAAAGTCGCACGGGATCGACAGAAAACATAGTGACAAGAGGAGGAGACCCTTGGAGTTCCAGGAAGGCGACCATGTGTTTATGAGAGTCACTCCAAGAACTGAAATTGGCAGGGCAATCAAATCCGGAATATATTCATTGGACCATTTCAAATTCTTTGCCGAATTGGCTAGTTGCCTTACCTCCCAATCTATCCAACACCAATGATGTCTTCCATGTATCCCAACTCAGAAAATACCATCTCAATCCATCAATGTGAAAGAGGCCAAATCAATACAAGTAAGAGAGAACTTAGAATATGAAGTACTGCCAGTACAGATCAAGGACCGAAGGATAAAGGAGCTTCGTAGAAAACTAATTCCCTAGTCAAAGTCATATGGGATGCAAACACCAGAGATGCTATCCGGGAAAGAGAGGAGGACATGTGACAGCAATACCCGAGTTTGTTTTGAAGGTAAGTCGAATTTCGAGGAAGAAATTCTTTTGAAGAGAGATAGTAATGTAACACCTCATTTTCTTGTTTAATGTGTGGGGAATAATTTAAGCATGTTTAAGGGCCTAATTATGTTCCTTATGGCTTAAGGAAGCTATGGTTCAATTTGAGACAATTTGGCCTTGGAACGAGCTCAGAAAGTGCAAAAACGTGGAAGAACGGATCTAAAACGCGAAGAAACGCCAATCCGATGATTAATTAATAATTAATTAATTAATTAAAGGAAAGTTAGAATATTAAAATTACACGGGGATTTGAGTACAATAGGATTTTAGGGATAACCTAAAAATAATACAGAAAAATATTTCGACAGTAGGTTACGCGGGAAAATGCAGAAAAAACACACGGGAGTGCCGATGGGACAACACACGGTGACACGTGTCGCGATCAGGAGAAAGGTGGCCATAATGGTGCCACCTCACCTACCACTAACTAATCCTAAACCCACCGACACATGACACCTAGCCTAAAACACCTAAACTAGGACACCTAATGATTCCACTAACTAATAAAATATTCTGAATGTAATAATACTAAAACTAATGGAACTAGTAGAATTTCCATATTCATCTTATCTTGTGCACCTGGACCAGAATGGTGAGTGAGGAAATTCACTTTCAAAGCCATTTTTGAAACTTTGGAGCTTCGGTTGGAGTAGTTTCGGTTATCGGAATTTTAAACCGATCGCATATTTGGGTTCGTAGCTTCGATGCCTTCGTACTGCTGTCATAGCATGTGAGTCTCATTAAGGTAAGTCGGGGTCGACATTGACGACATTCACCTTGTTGTAGTCATTCAATTCCATTTCTTCCCCATTCTCCTTCCTAATATCGTTTTCAGTACGTTTTAGAACTATACGTGTTTTTCCGCCCGATCATTTGAGCAAGGAATCGAGTGAAGCTTCGGGGCTAGTTCTAAACCACTAAGTCAGCGGCTATTTGGGTATGTTCTTGCTTCGATTATCCGTTCTCAATTCTTTTTGGGTCATTGTCTCGAGCCCTATCGTTGATTCTGTGGCTGTTTTGGGTTTTCTGGCTGTTTTTGGATCCCGTGCATGTGCTAGGGGCTATTTTTAGTCCAATTCATCACATGTTGGCATGTCAATATCAGAATCGAGGTTGTTAGAATATATGGCTATTACTCAAGAGAGAGGTGAATTGAGTGCGCAGAATTAATGCTTTTCTTGATTTTCTTGAAACCTTACAACTTATTTCAATCAAACAAACATGAAATCAAACACCACAAATTTGCAAGAATTAAGAGTAAGAGATAGAGAGAATCGCAAACATGATTTATACTGGTTCAGCCACAACCTTAGTGACCTACATCCAGTCCCCAAGAAACCTTGGGTATTTTCCACTAACTTTGCAAAATGTATATTACAAGCTAGCAATTTCAAGTAAAAGAGATATCACACTTTACCTTGATTGAAATTGAGTTACCTCCCTCAATTATCAATCCTCACCTTTCTAAGGATTCCCCACCTTAGAATTAATTTGGATTCCCCACCAAATTGTGATGCTTTGTCCACGTACAACAAAGAGCTTGAATTCCTCCAAGGATGCCCCACCTTGAGTCGCTTCGGATGCCCCACCTTGTGTCGCTTCGGATACCCCACCAAAGACTTACACGAATTCCTTCAAAGATACCCTACTTTGAAATTCCTTTGCTACGCTTCTACAAAGACTTGAACCTTACTTTGGATGCCTCACCAAAGACTTGAATCTTCAAGGATTTGAACTCACCTTGAATGATCACCAACTTTCTTGTTGAAGATTGTAACAATACACTCTAAATTCTAGAGTAAAAACAATATTACAATTGTAACTAGATCTATCTCAAGTATGAAATTTGTAAAGCTCAAGTGTATATTTTGGCGGAGTGACAATAGTGTAAAAGTTGTTAATTTTCGAGTCAAAACTATGTCAATTTATAGAGAATATGGTTTAGATAATGAAGCCTTATAGAATTTAACATTCTGTTGCTGAAAATCTTGAAGTAATCGATTACTTTCAAGAAGGTAATCGATTACTTTTATAAAGAACCTTCAACTGTCTTTAACAGACACAAAGTAGCAGATTACTTTGACCAAGTAATCGACTACTTTGACCAAGTAGTAGATTAATTTGTTCTGACAGCAACTCAAGATTCAAGAACACGTGCAAGTACTCGATTACTTTTACACGTAGTCGATTACTTTGTTCTAAAACAAAGTTCTAACTTTTGGAACCATAAAGTAGTCAATTACTTCATCAAAGTAGTCGATTACTTTACTTGAAAACATATTTTTCACTTATGAAAAAGTCCAGAACTTTGTCTTATCAACTTAGAATCTTGAATTAGAATATATAAACCTTTTTCACTTATTATACAAACACATATTAAGCTTAATTTCATACTTAGAGATATTTACACAATTAGACTACTATCAACTATAATTTTTGTCTCCAAGTTCCTTCAATGCATTTGGTAAGTCTTCATCAAAACTCATGGAGAGTTGTATGAACAACTTCAGTCTCCCCATTTTTTATGATGACAAATGCCTTTATCTTTTCAGCTATATTAAACTCATGTTGATAGTATTTGTGTAATAATGTTCCCCCTCAAAACTTGCATATTACCTGAAACATAAAGCAAATTACCTTTCTCCCCCTTTGTCATTATCAAAAATAATAAAAAGGAAGTCCATATGATAAAATAGGAAGGTTAATTGTTACTAGCAGGCATGAATACGAAGGAGACAAAAAAAAACATTTAACCATTTATAAGTTTGATTATAAACCATGAGTTTAATATTTGAACCCTTGAAAATTTTAATATCAGAGTATGGTCCAAAAACTAAGCATTAGTCGTGATGATAATCAATTTTCATGATCAAAATGAGAAATCAAGACCCAATTGCAATGCATAATAAAGTTCAAATATTAGTAAGAACAAACTCGTAATACAAAATGGAATGATAATTATGATATGTGCAATTTTAGTGAAATGCGTGCCAAAGGTCAAACCTTATTGTTGTTACCATAGGCTGCATGAACATTATGTTTTGGGGAGAGATAAATGAGTTTCGTAATAATCCCGGTCATGTGCTTGGAGTACACTTCTATTAAGATACAATTGTTTTTCATGGGTCTTCAAGCATCCCTACAAAACAAGATTTAAGCTTTTGGTACCCAATCTGGTTTTGGGTCCTTGAGAATTAGTATTGGATATTCTTCTAGGAACTCAAATTACCTTTCTATATAAAAAAAAATGTGAATAAGAAACAGAGTTAATCGATTACTTTCTAGAAGTAGTCGATTACTCTTATGAAACAGTATGCTTGTCTTTCTGGAAAAACAAAGGTAATCGACTACTATAAGGAAGTAATTGACTACTCATTCAGAAACTTCAAAAAAAAAATCACATTTTAATCAAAGTAAACATACCAATTACTAATCTAATCATGCATTCACATATAAGCATAAAGACAATTAAGCACAGAATCATGTGAAACATTCATATAATCATCAAGATTGAACAAAAAATATTGTCATGTAACATATATATCAATTTACACTTAATGAAAATAATTCTTATTTTAATTTTGATTACTTATGTAACACCCAGCTTTTCGTTAAATATATTTTATTTAAGTTTGTTTGATTTTAATTATAATTGTTGGTTAAGGGCTAAGTGGGATTTTTGGCTTAAAAGTCCCTTTCTAGAACATTGGCACACCCGTACTGATTTCCAGCACGCCCGTGCTGTTTTGGCGTGTCTTGTGACCAGTTGAGTCACAAGGAGCGAATCGCATCTCGCTGACGCTGAGTTCGACATGCCTGTGCCAAATGTGCGGACCGCGTCTCCCTAACGCTAGGGTCAGAACGCCCGTGCCAAAATAGAGCACGATCGTGCCATGTGCGTAGATTATATTATCGCACAGAAAACGAGGGTTAGCGATTTTAACCCTCATTTGACGGCGGCTGCTACCCTAGTGCCGCCAGAGCACCTTGCTTCTTATCTCCATCAACCTTGGTGTGTTCTTGGAGTTTTGGAGGCCTTTGGTAAGCCCCTGGTACGCATGTGCCAGCCCTGTAGGTAACGTTCTTCTCCTTTCTTAGTTTCTTTTCATGTTTTGGATTAGAAACTGATTGGTTGATTGTTTTAGTTGACCAAGGCTTAGTACGAACTGAGCCGCTTGGGAGGACGTGACCGAATTGCATTTGGGGCTATCGTTGCTGCAACCTTCACACCAGGTATGGGGAGAAGGATAGTTTAATCACTAGGCAATGGGGGTAGTGTAAGATGAGGGGTTCCCATGATCCCGAGATTATTTGTATGCTATTTGTTAATGTGCTTGTTGCTATAATTGATTGTTGTTATATGCATTGTTGTTGGATTGATGTTTGATGGTATGTGCATATATTTGTTGTTGAATTGTTGTCTGATATGAACCTGCTGCTATGTCCCTAAAATTGGTTAATTAGGATTTAATTGGTTAAATAATAAAGGGAATGCTGTTACCTAAAAATATTTCATAAAACATGCATTAATAAAGAGTAAGTTTTTATGTTAATGGATTAGTCATGAACCTAGGGATGATTTTTTAGAGTGTTAGGGATTTTTGGTTAAATGATTAACTTGTTCTTCGCTGCCCAGAACAGCACTGTCGCGCGATCAGCACGGCCATGCTGAACAGGGAGCACGCCTGTGCTCCCAATTGAATTCTGGAAAAGAGCCGCGCTGTGCAGCATAGAGAGCACGCCCGTGCTATGGTGTAGCACGCCCGTGCCATCGGGCAGCACGCCCGTGCCATCATGCAGCATGGCCGTGCCACCCCTCTGGTCAGAATCAGTGACTTACGGTTTAATGGGGTTTTAACCCCAATGTTCCCAATGATGATTGCATAACACACCAAACAAATAATAATGATAGATAACTTAATTTTATAATAATTAAGATGATGAGTTAGTTAAGTCGGTGCCTCGGGGTTACCGCACGTTGATATAATTGGATGCCTTTAGTGGTCCAATGTTCAGTTGATATAATTGGGTGCCTTTAGTGATCCAATTGCGTTGCTATAATTGGGTGCCTTTAGTGGCCCAAACGGAGGTGGTGGTTGTTGTTGTTTGTTGATAATGTTCATGCATAGCATTGGAGATGTTAGTTGGAGGAAGTTCAACATAGGGGAGGTCGTCCTAGAGTACGGCGATCTGGCCATCCATGGTTGGTTCACCCAAGGTTTGGTGAATTATGGCCCCCGTGATGAGGCATCCATGGTTTGATACGTTGGCTATCTAAGGGGTTCACCCATGGTTTGGTGAACTGCCAGCGTTGGCACCTTTAGTGGCCAATGTGGATATGTAACTCCAAAGTTGTTCTTCCTGAGTTAGTTGGATCCACATGCATTGATGGAGTAGTGGAGTAGAGTTGTATTGCATCATATAGCATACTGGTTGATTTATGATGTTGAAATGATATTTATGTATGTGAGTGTATGCTATGACTGTTGCCATGCCATGATGTACGTCATATAATTTCTATGTCCATGCCGTTATGATTATATGTTTCCTTACTCCCCTTTCTGTGTTTTCTTGTTTGGCATGTATGGTTCATGCAAAGGATGACGAGCATCCCAGAGAGGAGTGACTCTGAGGAGCCACCACTCACAGTTAGTGCCTTCTGTTTAGTTGGTTATTTTTATTTTAGTTTCTGTTGTATTCCGAGAATATTTCCGGAACGGTTGTACCAGCTCTGAACTGTGACATCGGGGTTGGGTTTATTTATTATGTTGAGATTTTCTTTATCTTTTAAAACTTTGGTTTAATATTTTTCTGCATTTGAGAACTGTTTCATGAGGTACCGTTTCTACCCATGAATCTTTTTAATAAAAGAATGCATGTTTTAATTCTTATCTGTATTTAATTTATTATTATTATTTACATTTACATTTAATGCATTTATAACATACGGGGTAGAAGGGTGTCACAACTTAAACATCATGTGCTTTGAAAAAAACATTTTCAAAAAGTTCATTAACAAATATTGGTTTTCAAGCACATGTAGTAAACAAATCATCCTTTTAGGAACCCAAAATTCCTCAGGTTCTAAATGATTTGCATTGGATATCATTTTTTATACCCATTTCATTTTGGCATTTGCAAGACCAATCTTCTTAATATAGCATGTGGGTGCTATATGTCCAGATTTACAACAATAATGACATATAACTTTAGACTTCTTACTTTTACTAGAAATTAATAGGATTATAACCAATTCCAGTTTTAATAAGAGGAGATTGTTGTTTTCCTAGTAAAGTGTTCAAGTTCTTTCTTCCATTAGTGAATCTTGAAAGTGAATTCTTTAAGTCATAGTTTTCGTTTTCTAGATCCATACAATTATCACACTTTGAAGAACTACGCAAATCTTGATTAGGACAATCATAAATCATAGACATTGTATCAAGTTCTAATTTAAGCTCATCTATGACCTTCATTAGTTTTAGAATTTCATCATTATGTCTAGATATCATGGATTTTTGCCTAGTCACAGTTTTAGGAAGTCCTAAAGATTCTTCATGTAATTCTTCAAAGGCTAATTGCAATTCATCATAGGATGGTAATGAAGATTTGGAATCACTTACCTCATCACTAATTTGGTGACTTGCAAGCAAACAAAGTTGGGATATCTCATTTTGTTCACTCTCACTTGAGGAAGTTTCTACATTGTCCTCCCAAGCTATGTATGCTCTTTTCTTCTTCTTGTCATTCTTCTTATACATAGAGCACTCCATTATTTTGTGACCATTCTTTCTACATTCATAGCAAATTATGGAAGATCCTTTTCTCTTTTAGCTTTTCTTCTTCTTTAGGAATTATTCAAATTTCTTTAAGAGCAACTTGCGGTTTTCATCATCGGAATCTTCACTTTCACTTTCTTCTTCATCTGAAGAGCCTTTAGATTATGCTTTTAGAGCAATGCTCCTCTTTACGTTGTTGGCTTCTTCATGCTCAAACAATCTTGAAAGTTCCAATTCATGTTCTTTGAGTTTTCCAAACAATATAGGAAGTGTCATTGAAGAAAGATCCCTTGATTCCATAATTGCCATCACTTTAGGTTGCCAATCTCAATTGAGACATCGTAGTACCTTGATAATAAGATCCTCATTAGAAAATATCTTGTCATATGTAATCAATTGATTCACAATTAATTGAAACCGATTTTGCACATCTATAATTGATTCACCATTTTTCATTCTAAATAGTTCATATTGGTGCATGAGGGTACTAATCTTAGATCTCTTAACCTCACTTGTCCCCTCATCGATTACTTGTAAAGTATCTCATATTTCTTTAGCCGTTTTGCAATTATAAATTCTAAAGAACTCATTAACTGATAATGCGGTTGTGAGTATATTCTTTGCCTCATAATCTAATTGGACTTTTTGTTTTTCAACTTGAGTCCAAAGAGTTTTGGGTTTTTCTTTCTATTCATTCCCAACTTCCATGTTTAGGAATGTGGGGACCATTGTCAATTATCTCCCATAAGTCTAAGTCTATACCCTCAATAAAGATTTTCATTCTAGCTTTCCAATAAGGGTAACCCTCACCATCACAGATAGGAGGTGTGGTAGTGGAGATGTGCTTCTGTTTCCTATTTGAGTTTAGTGTCATTTTTTTTAAAGCAAATCTTGAAAGCTAGTAGGCTTCAAAACAAGACCCTAGCTCTGATACCAATTGTTAGATTATATGGCTATTAGTCAAGAGGGGGGTGAATTGAGTGTGAGGAATTAATGCTTACTTTCTTGATTTTCTTGAAACCTTACAACTTATTTCAATCAAACAAATATGAAATCAAACACCATAAATTTGCAAGAATTAAAAGTAAGAGATAGAGAGAATCACAAACACGATTTATATTGGTTCAGCCACAACCTTAGTGACCTACATCCAGTCCTCAAGAAACCTTGGGTATTTTCCACTAACTTTGCAAAATGTATATTACAAGCTAGCAATTTCAAATAAAAGAGATATCACCCTTTACCCTAATTGAAATTGAGTTACCTCCCTCAATTATCAATCCTTACCTTTCTAAGGATTCCCCACCTTAGAATTAATTTGGATTCCCCACCAAATTGTGATGCTTTGTCCACGTACAACAAAGAGCTTCAATTCCTCCAAGGATGCCCCACCTTGAGTCGCTTCAGATACCCCACCAAAGACTTACACGAATTCCTTCAAAGATATCCCACTTTGAAGTTCCTTTGCTACGCTTCTACAAAGACTTGAACCTTGCTTTGGATGCCTCACCAAAGACTTGAATCTTCAAGGATTTGAACTCACCTTGAATGATCACCAACTTGCTTGTTGAAGATTGTAACAATGCACTCTAAATTCTAAAGTAAAAACAATATTACAATTGTAACTAGATCTATCTCAAGTATGAAATTTGTAAAGCTCAAGTGTATATTTTGGCGGAGTGACAATAGTGTAAAAGTTGTTAATTTTCGAGTCACAACTATGCCAATTTATAGAGAAAATGGTTTAGATAATGAAGCCTTAGAATTTAACAATATGTTGCTGAAAATCTTGAAGTAATCGATTACTTTCAAGAAGATAATCGATTACTTTTATCAAGAACCTTCAACTATCTTTAACAAACACAAAGTAGTAGATTACTTTGACCACGTAATCGACTACTTTGACCAAGTAGTAGATTACTTTGTTCTGACAGCTACTCAAGATTCAAGAACACTTGCAAGTAGTCGATTACTTTGTTCTAAAACAAAGTTCTAACTTCTGGAACCATAAAGTAGTCAATTACTTCATCAAAGTAGTCGATTCCTTTACTTGAAAACATATTTTTCACTTATGAAAAAGTCCAGAACTTTGTCTTATCAACTTAGAATCTTGAATTAGAATATCTAAACCTTTTTCACTTATTATACAAACATGTAGTAAGCTTAATTTCACACTTAGAGATATTTACACAATTATACTACTATCAACTATAATTTTTGTCTTCAAGTTCCTTCAATGCATTTGGTAAGTCTTCATCAAAACCCATGGAGAGTTGTATGAACAACTTCAGAGGTTGTTGTTGGAGAGCGTGCCGAGGTTCATGCCGGTAGCGCGAACAGGTTCGGGAGCTATACGGGAAAGCATGCACTTTCAGGTGGGGGAAAGCACCAATATCGTCGGGAAGGCAAGAGTAGTGTACAATGTTTACATGTGTAGGGGAACCTTAAACCCTACCAAAGATTGAGCCCTGGGCAAAGTACCTAAACTCTAGGTATAGGTATCTTTGGGGCTATCACCGCTAAGACGATACCCTAGGTTAGACGATGTTGTTGTTAAGGATGTTTTCGTATGCATGTTGAGTTGTTAACTTGACTACCTCATTATTTGCCTATGTGTATAATTGTATAATGGCATGCTAGATGTTTGAACGTTATTATCATATGTTGATATTGTTGTTAATGGATGTTGATAACTATGAGGTGAGGTTAATGAGTTGGTCGTGTTGATAACGTTGAGGTTCTGATCGTTGAGTTGTGTCTTGTGGATGCATGGCGTCATGTTGATGGTTTCGTGGATTCAAATCATCGTGGCTATGGCCAAGTGTTTAGGTGTGAGGTTCCGGTATCAACTCTTGATGGATGGATGTTGCATAGCATATCATGATGTTTTTGCCAAGTGGCGGAGCCGTATGATCGTAGTATGGGTTGCGATAATCATACGAGGTTAGTGTACCTGAGTGCGGGTACGGAAAGCGGAATGGGCGATTTGTGATGGGCCTTGGGGATGTAACTGGACTCGGGACCGATCCACAATGACGGATGGGGTTGCTCCTATCGTGTCGTGATGCTCGATCAAGCCTAGTTATCCCAACTAATGCTTAAGTTGTTCCATGTCATATATAGACTTTCCGAGGCAACCAAGATAACCCTCCCTGTTTGGGACAGTGGACTGGTGATGCACTCTTATTAGTCACGGCAAGCAGAAGAGTTACCATGACAACTAACTTGTCCAACTAGAGACAGCCTAATTGGGGACGTGATGACCTTATATTGTCCAACTAGGGACGGTCCAAATGGGGACCTAATGAACTTATATTTGTCCCAAATGGGGATGTCCAAATGGGGACGTGATGAATCGGCCAACATGCATAAAGGGGTTAGTATCCCTTGTAGAGGTTCGATCTGTGGGTGAGAGTATTTTGAGATGGTTGCTGATGTTTGACCCGAGAGATGGTTGCTTGAGTGTTGCTCGCTTTATGTGTTGCTCGCTTTATGTGTTGCATGCTACATGTTTATATTCTATCACACTGCTACTTTCCTATTTTATGATGATATATGCTCTTATCTCCCTATTTCCTTCTTTGTATGTTTATCATTCTTCATCGGGCAGACGACGAGTAGTTGAAGGACGACGGACTCGAGGCAGCACCTGTTTGTGGCTGTGGCACCAAGGATTCCGGTGCTAGGGGGCATAAAGATCATCTAACACGAGGATCATGGTTGGCAGGTGGACCCTGCCACCTTCCTGGCCGTTTATACTGGCCCGATCAGTTTATGATTCAGGTCTAGCGCCCTACCCTTCGAAGATGTCTTAGGACCCTACAGAGTCATCCAGTATCTGCTTTTCCCACACATGTGGTACCCACCCAGGCCACGCATTCAGGATCAGATGTGGGCCACACCGGAGTCATCACACGTTACCGGTAGGAGAGGGTTCGTGTTGCGAGAACGCAGACGGAGGAGTGAGCAGTATCTGTGGACTTACCGACGGAGGAGGATAGTGGTGTCCAGTTCTTCGTCGAATTATGTACCCCAGCGGGTTTACCAGCGTACATATGGTGAGGGTCAGGATAATCTAGGTATTCGCGTCACTGATGATGCGACACCGCCAGTGCGTCCGTCTAGGTAGTGTGGTGAGCATATGTTTGATGTATTTTGAGTATCGGCAGGTGAGTGCTGGTCAGTTGAAAGTTTTGTTAGTCTTTTGCTGTACTTTGCTTCCTGTTATCTTTTTATGTACAGTGTCTGTATATAGTACTACAATCCTACCGATGTGGTAAACCTTGCATGTTTTATGTATATAGTTATTTTCTTTAGTCGTGCCTTACTCTGATGTATGTTGCATGCTTTAGTTTAGTTTTTGTTTCTCTCTTTCCGTTTCGTTCTTTTAATAAAGCGCGCTAACGTTTATATTACGGTTCAAGGTTAGGTAATACTTAGGTTCTTTAATGGGATAATGGGTTGTCTCACCGAAGCAAGTATGGTCTTTCTGGTTAGGGATGAATGTGTCCTCAACTTTCTTTAATGGTGGGAGTCTGGATAGAGTATAATTTGTCCCATGAGTTGGGTAACTCTACTATTGGTGAATGGGAAATGATTTTTGGTGTTACTATCTAGACTACTTGGTTTTTTAGGAACCAAGCCGTCTTTCATGATAAAATTGTGACTGCTCTGAAAGTTATTAATATGGCGCGAAGGAGACTTGGAGAAATCAAGGGAGGTAATGAGATAAACTCTCCCTTGGATAAACTATGCTCCCGTTACACTCAAGTTTTGATTGGGTGGACCTTTCCTGGTAATGGCTGGTTGAAGTGTAATGTAGACTGCTCGGTTAGGCAAAGCGGTGTGGAATTTGGGTGTGGTGGCATCTTTAGGGATGATATTGGCTCGTGGATTTTGGGCTTTGCAAGAAACCTTGGAGTTACTACTGTAACTACCGCGGAGCTATGGGGCTTGTTTACAACTTTATCAATTGCTTTGGATAAAGGGATGTCGCATGTTTGGTTTGAATGTGATTCCCTATCAGTTGTTAATCTGGTTTTGGGTGATTGTCAACCTACCCACCCTTACAGAACCCTGATTCACTCGGTTAGAGCTCTGATTCCGAGAGACTGGTCTATCAAACTCACTCATGGTCATTGTGAAGGCAATTGCGTAATGGACTGGCTAGCTAATTTTTCGCATAACTTGGATAGAGGTTTACATATTCTGGAGCATCCACCTACAGGGTGTGGGGATGTTCTTCTTCATGATTTAGCTGGTGTTTCTTTTCCTCGCACTGTTTTAGTTTTGTTTCTTTTGGGGGTTTCCCCTCCTATGTGCCGAAAAAAATAGAAGTCTCACTGATTCACTCTCTAGTAAGATTTTAACAACATTGCTCACTAAAAACAAAAGCTGAATTTTTTTTAATATCAAAATTTCAACTCCTAGTTGATTGAAAGATACAATGTAAATGGTTGAAAACCGTAGCTATACCCTCAAAACGATAATTAAATATCATTTAGCAAAACAATTTATAGAAAAATTTGATGGCTTTGATGGCTGCTTAAAATTTGAGTTTTCAAGTATATTTTTCTTTTGAAGTAAGGGATCTTTTAGTATAATTTTAATTTTTAATTTACTTGTATCTTATAAAAGTATTTGGTCCATAGTCCACCCAATCTAACTATAGTTGAACTGATCCAGTTGAAATTTGCTTTCATTTATTTTCTCATTGTTAACATGTTGTAGTAGGCACGCTTTTCTCTCCATGTTTTCCTACACTCTCTAATTTGTTGAACGTGGACAAAGAATTTAGATTTTTCACCACACTTTTCTTTCCATTTTTTTACACCTAATTTATAACCATTGATTAAACAACAACGTTATTTGTACACCTGAAATTCAACACCTGGGCGACACCTGGTTAATGATGTACAAAATCTTGGTTAATGCCGCTCAATGGACTGTTAATGACCAAGTGTGAACTGTTGTACCCATCGATCAAGTCCAACACACCATTAACCACGATTGTGAATGTTGTTATGAGTAGTAGCCCGCTACTAGTCCCGCTGGATGAATATCCTACTTGTAATTGCCCCATATCCAGGCGAATATTCGTCATGCGGGTTTTAAACAAATTTATGAATATCCACGAGTATACGTAGATATATATTAAAATGTAACAACTTTAAGAAATATAAAAAATTGCAAAAAAAAAAAAAAAAAAAAAACAACCTAACTTAGTACTTCAATCAACATATTAATAAAATTCAGAAGCTAACTTTAGTACATTTTATCCCATAAGTCTAAACAAAAATAAGTTTTTAACATAATTCAAAAGCATCCTTAAAACATAATAAGAATCAAAAGTTATTTTACCTTTAATGGGTATCCACAGGTATGGATACCACAATATCTGTCCCTGTCCTGTTAATAAATGGGTAGAGAAAATACCCATTTATGTTGTCCCATATCCATTAAAGTATCCATATCCAACCTATTGCTAGTTTTATTCACGGATATCCGTGGGTACGACTAATATTTTCATCCCTTTTTCATCGCCTTGCCAATGAGACAAAAATGAGCTACAATGTAAAAAGGTGGTGAAAACATTGAAATGGAAGGAAGAACATCCAAAATACAAAAAATCATTCCATACCAAAGTTTTCTTCTTCCATGATTGTAAAAAATGTTGGTTCACCGGTTTTTATCAAGTTTTGATGGTTCAACTGCTCCAACGATTCTATGATCAACCTATGACCGGTAAAGTATCTAACCTGGAGTCCAACCAATCTAACTAATTGAACTGGTCTCCACTTAAAGTTTACTCTCATTTGTTTTCTCATTATTTACGTGTTGTAGTATGCACACATCACAATTTTCTCTCCATATTTTCCCACGCTCTCTAATTTGTTGCAGGTCGAGAAAGGATCTCTCACTTTTCTAATGGTGACCAACATAGTGAAAAAAATACGAACTGGTTTTTCAAAATTTAATAACCAAGTACCTTATACTTAAAAAGGTATAACCATTCATCATGTGGTTGATCCGAATGATAAAAGGGACTCAAACACCTTAAGCAAGTGATTAGGGATTCAAACCCTAACTCTTAAGAAGGAAGAACCTAATCGGAAGGGGAGAACCCACCTTGTGTGCCCAACAGATTTCCCGACGGAAATTAATCACTGCTAACAGCGATTGATATTTCGTACCTATGTCATGGTTAAAAAAAAAAAAAAGTATAACTATTCACATACATTTAAACACATCATTTCACATCAGTGTAGTATTCACCAAAAATCAACCCTATTGTACTTAGTATTGTACTTAGATATACCCGATTTCTGAAAGTTTTCTAAAACCCACCAAGGCTTCAGTTAAGATTGGCCTAGCAAATTAGGTCGCTATTCATTCACAAGGTCAAGCAAAGGCAAGAAATAAAATGACCATTTTCACAACGAACAATTCAAATTCTAAAGTCTTAAGCTACACAATGACAACTTAAATACAATTGAGAAGTTAAGCCAAAGAAACCAACTACAATTCTTACTCTGAAAAATAACACATGATCCGGGTGACGGAGCACCATTACTTAGCTATTACTGATACAAAGGGGACAACAAGATTGGCACATGAGCAGTGTTGATTCTTAAGGATTATCAATCATCTTCTTCAAATCCTCATTTTCTTTGTTCAGAAGGTCGACACGAGACTGGAGAATATTAATCATCGCTTGAGCACTCATCATCTCGAACCTCATAGCCTCCCTTTCAACAGAAAGCTTTTGCATCTCACTCTGCAAGTGTTTGATGAATTTTACACAGCTAGGAGGCACAGTCGACTCAAAATTAGCAGCATCAAAATCTGGTGGTTGAACCAAAGGGCTTCCCTTCGATTCAAGAGATTCCAGCAGCGAAAACTCCACCAGTGCAGAAAGAAAATGTTTTTTCGGTGCAGTGCTGGTAGTTGTGGTGGTGGTGGTGGTTGCCGTGGGGAGTGTTGTTGCAGCAGTAGTTATTGTAGATGAGCATGGATCCTGGCTGGTTCGGATTGAATCTCCGGAAACATTCAAATGGTTGGAGTTCATGTTATACCGCCTTCTTTTGTATATTTGAGAGAAAGGCTTTGGATTATCTGTTTGGGGTGAAGGGTACTCATCCATAGGCTTAGAATTCTCCTTTTCTGGTGATGGGAATTCAGCCATACTCTCCCTCTTGCAGACAGCCAGAAGATTTTGAGTTTCTATAGGCAGCTTGTTGACATCAAATGGAGCCTTAGTAATAGATTGAGTATCCTGAAAGAATAAAACAATGAAAATTTTAACATCCAAAGGATTGAAATGTGAAAGCAAACTTTGAAGCTAATTAATGATGCATAAAAGAGTCAAGATCATCAAAATTCAAATCCCTCCATCATTATCACCACATCATCTTCAATTTAACATAAGCTAGAGGCAACCAATCTCATATTAATTCCAAAACAGAAGCCCGAGGAACAGAAACAGAGAGGAAACAGAAATTACAAAACAACTTAGCAAATCATAACAGTAAAGAGAGGTAACCTAGGGCAAGGGAGCAGACCACAATCACAACAAAGAAGAACCACAACAAATTAAACAAAGAATAAAAAACCAACAGAAGAGGAACCAACCCTTCATGGCGGCAACAATCAAACACTTGGAGATGGAATAAGGGGAACAATGGCGCCAATGGAGGAACTCAACAGAAGAGAAGTTGACCAAGAGAAAAGAGGAATGTATTTTAGCCTTTGAAGAATGTGCCCTAGCAGAAACGTTTGTGTTTCAAAGATAAAAATCAGGATGAAATAGTGAGGTTTTGGGCTTCTGGTGCAGAAATCAGTCTGCCCTAAACTCATGAAATCACTGGTGAAATTGCAATTCTGTCCAATTCTACCTGAGTTAACCTGAGCCAATCACAGTTTTTATGCAAGTTGGCTTGATTTTGGTACAGGGCTTGTAAACAAAGAGGATTTTATGAGTTAACTACACGTTTGACAATCATGGTTGTGCTGTGTCTTATATGGGATGAATAGAGGTAAGACTGTAGAGACAGACTAATTGCCAGAAAGAGAGGGGGAAATCTATCTATCTATAGAGAGAATGGGATGGAAAAAAGGGAAGTAAGGGAGAACAGAAGCAACTCAATAGTAATTTAACTTTCAAACCAAAGACTGACTACTCAATGAACACAACAGTACTTTAATAATAAAACCAACAAGTCCTATTTAATGAACAACTTGATAACCAGCAAATGAGTGAGAAAGATTTCTTTATAAAATACAGCATATATTTGCCAATAAATGTTACAATAAACTTAAAAATCTGCCACCCACAGTTAAGTCACTCTTATCTTTCAATATATTGTCAACATTAGAAATCTTCTTAAACAGGACAAACTACTGACTCAGTCATCATAGGCATGTGATGAGTCACGTTCCAAATTAGTGATTCAAAGTTGGCAGATAGAAACACTACAATGTAGAAGCCAATTCTTTTACTAATTGAAGCATCAACAGTTTACTAAACCAGCAATTCTGAATTACTTAACAGACATAATGTCACCATAGAACAGTGCCCACCAATTGAGTTGAGAGGTAAAAACAACAGAAAGGAATTAAATATATCAGTATGCAATGCATTGCACCTGAGAGGGGGAAGGAAAAAGGATCTACCATGCATGTAAAGGTCTATGATAGGGTGCCGAGAGAAGTCTTGTGGAAGGCAGGAGACTCTAGAGAAGAAAGAAATTCGTGTTGTTTTTATTCAAGCAATCGAGCTATCAAGGATCAGTGATGAGAGGTTAAAACTTGTGGGCAAACACATTGTGGGGTCACAGAGGATTTCCTTATAACTATAGGTTCACACCAAGGGTCAAATTAAGCCCTTATAATTTTACATTGGTTTTGGACATACTGAGCATATCCAAGAGCTCGTGCAACAATGCTTGCTTTGTACAAATGATATAGTCCAAGTGGGAGAGTCAAGAGAGGGAATAAATTGTAAACTAGAGTTGTGAGAGAAGCTTTGGAATCACATGGTTTCCAATTAAGTAGAGGTAAAACGGAGCATATTGAATACAAGATCAGCAAGACGCATGCTAGCAATGAAGGTGAAAATTTGAGATCATATTGTACCACAAGTTGCACAACCTAGGCATTTTGCATCTATCATACAGAGTGGCAGAGAAATAGAGGAGATGTAAATCATATGATTTAAGTTGGGTGGATGAAATGGAGAAATGCTAAAGATGTTTATTTGTGATCAAAGGAGCCTCTCAAGCTCCAAAGATATTTTAACCAGTCAGCCAGGAGACTAGCAATACTATATGGTACTGGTTATTGAATGTCGGGCAGTAAAGTGCCAATAAGAGCATAATCTAAGTGTTGCAAAGATGAGAATGTTGAGGTAGATGAATGGATATACAAATAAAGATGAGATTAGTAATATATTAGATAAAAGGTAAAAGTAGCACCTGTTGAGGAAAAAATAACAGAATCTCGCCTAAGATAGTTCGGCTATATGAGAAGAGTAGAAGACCATTAGAAGTCTCAATAAGAAGAGTTTATCAAATAAAGGATAGCACAGGAACACAATAGCATCATTTGATCCATGTAACCGATCGCACCTAGTAAGAAAAAGATTTTTGTTGTTGTTGTATTGCCCTTCTTCTTCATGAGTAGCATTTTCATGCCATTTTCGAGCAATCCACCAAGCACTATGAAACTCAAGTAGTTGCAATAATCCTTTGAATGATAGAAGGCCAACAATTGTGAACGTTCTATTACAAAATCCAACCTATCAGATTCACCAAGTTGTGATTAGGCTGATATTCAAACAAAATTGGCCAAGTTTCCTAGGTTCAAATGGCGTTGCATTTATAAACCTATAACTTGACCGCAATTTCTTTGGTTTGATTGTTTATGGATTCCGGAATTTGGCATGCTCAAAACTCCCAAACCAACTTGCAGCAAGGTAAAACTCTCATTTGTGTGAAATGGTAAAGGATATTGAACAAGAATGCCAAGACCTGAAGGATCACCAATTAAATCTGAAATATCGTGCAACATGTCTTGTTCTGTGGAATCATTGGGCAAAGATACTTCCAAAGACATGATTCCCAAAGATGCACAAGCATTCTTCTTATTAAGCACATAACTTGCAGAGTCCTTCCTATCACCAAAATGGATTACATCCAACTCAAGATCCATGTCAATGGTTTTTCCTTACTTGAAAACTTCAGCTGTTATCTCTCATTTGCTTTTTCTATCAATCACCTTAGTAGAAGCTGCAATAGTCATGGCATAGGCACCACCCTTGACTTTCCTACAGAGACATGGAAGACCTATAGCACCCATGGCTGTTAAAATCCTCAAGAGCTTCCTCAATGATAGGCAACTTGATACCATCATCTTTGAGAAGAGATACCCAAGGCTTTTTTATCTCCCAATAATGAAATCATTATCCAAGGCTTTGGGAAGAGATATCCCTCTTATCTTCATCCGAATCAAATGTTATATTCTGTTTCCTTTGGCTGTCGGTCCTTCTTCATCATCAAATTCCACCTCTAACTGCCATTTTCTATCTCACTGGCACCTGAAACCTGCATCTCTGGCACAGAACAGGGTCTTCCCATTTCCATTTTCAAGTCAGCACTGATACCTGCAAGTGACTTCCCAATTTCTTGAGTGTCCTATGCTAGATTTTCTGGAACGACAACACCTCTCATACATCAATTGTCCCATCATTGCTTCGATGTTCTTCAAAGATTTCAGTGTTCTTGCAAACAAAGCATCCCTGGTCTCCTCCAATTCTGCATCACTAAGTCCTTTTGCCATTCGGGAGGATATACAAATTCTATTTATAAAATGAAAAAATACAATCATTGTTCGAGTCAAGGAGAACTCTAATGATCACTAAATGATCAATGTCATACAAATAATCTAATGAAACATTTGGTTCTCCAACTCCTATTTATAGAAGAGACACTTAATGAATTAATTACTTGGCACTAACTATTTAACTAATAGTAACTAACTAGCAAGTACAATTAGTAACAGCTGAATCCACTAATCACTTCAGAGTAAGGTGTCTTATCTCAGAATCCTGGTGAAATTCTTGAGTTCTATAATCACTGCATAGTCACCTCATCTTAAAAGTGCAGAGCAGCTTCCACAACAACCAATCATCGTCAATTTTTTAAAAATTATAGTTTGGTATTCTGTGATTTTCCATGCAATAACAATAGCAAGGCATTTACCGATATTTCTTCAGCATTTAGCCAATCTCCAGTTGTAGCCAATAGCTTCTATAAATGTTTAGTCCTCATATCTTACACCAAAGCAAAGAATTATTAACGAAACTACAAATCCAGTTCTAAAATAATAAATAGATACCCAACTCTAACAAAAAACATCAAACAGAACTTACACCTTTCTAACTAATTCTTACTATTCTTAATCAAATGGTGCTGATTTTTTTCTTAATTCCTAATTGGTGCAGGGTGGTAACAACCTCGAAGAATTATATCAGAAGGAACAACACTATTCTTTCTTATCTTTCCAGTCAAACTCTCTCTTTTGAGAAACTCCAATTTAACTTAATCATATGTCATCCCTCACTTTTGTTTTGCCAACAGTTCATTGTCAATGTTATTTTCATGATCTCCATCATATCAACTGAAAGGGCATCAACTTTTTAGGCAAGACAATGTAGTGTATATCCCTCAAATGAGGAAACAGGTAGGTTGCTATTTTCTTTACAGTTAAATAGCAGAGAGCTCAAATTTAAGGCAAGACAATATAATTATATTCCCCAATACTGGAGAAAATCCAATGACTGCCCATAATTTCCAAATATCTTCCAACAGCTCCCAAAGCCTCAACATGTAGAAATGGTGTATCAACGTTACCAATTCCATGACACATGAAGAACTCCTCTAAAAGAGAGAGGAAAAAGAAAACAAGTTTACTAATCACAAGGTCAAAACTCTTTTCAACAAGAACAGCAAAGGGTGTTGTAAGGGGAATACCCCAGTACCTATCTTTTTTTTTTTTTTCCAGGGTATCAATACCAAGGGTGAGTTGCAAAGTATTTATTGGCTATTAGTAATATTTAATAGACTTCAAAATATTTATTATGAAACCAAAAGTCAATAAATACTAAACAACTTACCTTACATAGTGTACCCATAAGAGTACCACATCTACTCTCCTGACGTAAATAGCATTTCCAATTCAAACAAATTCCAATTGGTATCATTAGATACTATCAAGCACCTTGTCATTTGCCACAACCAATCATAAAGTCTACCATTTAACCTCGGCACCTGTTGGAAGTCCCATCCACCATATTCTACAATCACAATCTCTTCCTCTATAATAACAAATAACAGTAGGGGCCATATAATTCTTGACAATTGCCGCCCAAAATAACTTTCTAAGACTTGAGTATAATGGAATTCAATTGCCTGGTAGCATCACATTTCTTTCTTTATCCATGTAAAGAAAGATAGAAGGGCCACATTATATATTTTTTCTACCATGAGGTGTCTCCACACCCTTTGGATGTGGCACTAATTCATGCTCAGGCGTCGGCTTGGCCCTAGCCACAAAGTGCATCCAATGGATTTACTATAGGTGAAGTCCACCCAGATGGAGCTTAGCTTGCCAAATTGAGCAACACCTCATGGAAAAAAAATTGTCTATAAGGAAATGCAATATTCCATGTTGCAAGAGCATTTCGAAAATATGAAGTCTATTAGATAAGAAAAAGCAATCACCCATTATCTAAGAAGAGCTCAATGAACTAGTAAAGAAGCAAAAATTGTGTTGCTCACAAGGGATTATGCCTAAACAAACAAAAGACGAAAGTATCAACTGCAGTCTAAAATTTTAACAGTTAGGGCATGGATCAATCCTTAGTTCTCAAATTCTTGGTCTTGTGGAAGGGTATAACAAAATCCTTTGCATCAATTCATATCTAAGACAAAAGTTACCCAAAAAGCCTTATAACTTGGGGAACATCATTTCATTTTTTAGGAGAAAAGAAGAAGTTCCTAGAGACGAAGATAAGGAAACTACAAGGAATATGAAGGATAAGGGATCCGCCATAGGGGGAAAAGTAGAAAAAGGGAAAACATCAATGTAGCTTGGCGAACATTGTCATTGCACATCTATAACTGACAAAAGATGGGAATAGTGAATTGAAACTTTACTTTTCCAATTATTGTTGTTTACTATTTGTTTATAAGAAAGAAAAGAAGAAATTCGTTAAGACGGAAAGAAGAAAATACAATGAGCCTGGAGGATAAAGAATCTTCCTTAACTGAAAAGCAAAGGAAAAAAAGTGCAGCAAAGCTTCCCAATACCGCAGCAAAGTTATCATTTATCAGCTTGCTTGGAATAGATTTTAATCAACGTGTCTAAGCATTCGAGACATTTTTATCAAAAGGAAGTCTTATCTTCCTTTGCCAAGACGCCCCGTGGCAGTGGACTAAAGTTAAAACAAACGAACTCTTCACTATTGATTGAAGTCAACAACTGTCATCTACGTTTTACATTTCCAATTATTTTTCACATAAATATTCAACATATCATCGCATGGACTAAATGTAAAGCAACAATAAATTTATTTCTAGGTGGATCCACAATATTAACCATTAATGACAAAGAATAAATTCACCCAAAAAACCTTGGAGAGAACAAACCTGCACAACTTCATTTTTCCCTTCAATACATAAAACGCGACCATTGCCTTCGACATGTGGTTGTTGGGCAACAGAAACAGGTTCCACGAGCTCTGCCCCAGGAACCAGCCCCGACGCATCATCCCACTCTTCTTCGACGAAAGGTGCATATCGTTGCCCATTCGGAGGTCCTATGTTATTCTTGTGAAATACTCTACACAAAACATATGCATCCTTCTCCATCCAGCAGAGAAATGCACAAAAATGATTAACCAACTGTGATATAATAACAATGTCCATATTGTAGGACATAGCAATCTATTCTTTCGACATTTACTAAAGAACAAAGTTCAAACTCCTGCATCCAAGTGTTGTCATACACAATTTGGGTTTGGAAACCAAATAAAATAACGATTCTCCTTATTTTATCAACATCAAAATGAGGAGAGCCCTTAGTTGCCGCGAGAAACAGCACAAAATTATACAGTTTAGGCTCATCTCACACTTCAATTTCTAAAAAACCTCACCTGAGAGGATCCAGTCCTAGCCCTCTCCAGCTCTTCATCAACAAGTCTGTACTCATGCATGACCCAATTGGTCCTCTTCCCATCCGGAGCACGACCGCTATGAAACACCAAAGTTTTCTTCAACCCCACAGTCCTTTGTTCATGCCTAACTGGGCGGTCATTCCCAGTAGCTTTCCAGTACCCTTTGTTTGTAGCCCTGTTCATCCTGCCACCATTCCCATATTTCTTGTCCAATGCACTAAAAAAATACCATTCCTGGTCCCTGGTCTTCAATCTTGATTTATCTAAACAACCATTCAACCCAGTTAAAATAAAAAATAAAAAATAAAAACCCAAAACACAAGGAAGCATCAGAAAAACTAAAAATTTTAAAAACCCTCTTGAAGAAATAAAAAAAACCCATCTGCAGAAAACCCCCATTAAGTTCAAGAAACCAAATAAAACCCAGAAACAAAAAAAGCAAAAATTTCAATTTTTACCGCACAGGATAGCAAAAAGGTGGTATTTTTGGGGAAAGGGAGTAACCTGCAAGGTCCCAGGGCTCGCTCCTGTAAATGTCAACCTCAGATATGGCATCAAATCGGAAGCTTTTCCCAGAAACCTTGCGCTTCAGGTAATAAATAACAAGCTCCTCATCAGTTGGGTGGAACCTGAACCCAGGAGCAAGAGAGGTTGGAGATGCTGCTGCACCTGCACCTGCACCTGAACCTGAACTTGCACCTGCAACTACAGCTGATGCTGATGCTGATGGTGCTACCACTGACACTGGCAGTGGTGGGGGGTTCTTAGTGGTGGATGGGGTTGGTGGAGGTGGAAAGAGAAGAGTTTCGCGACCCATGTTGAAGGGTGGTGAGTGAAGAAGGAAAAGGGGGTGGTGGATGATAATGGTGATTAGGGCTTCAGTTGTGAAGTTGCCTAAGCAAAACGGAAAAGATGGGTCTTTGATTGAGGGTCAAGCAACAAAAGAGGGGTACCTTCAATGACAAGAAATTCTAACACTTCGTGGCTTCGAGGGATTGTGTTTTTTTCTTTTATATTTTCTTTTTCAGAAATTTTGAGGGAGTGATTGGTTTTTTTTTTTTTTTCATTTAATTGATATCCATTATTAATGCATAAAAATTTTATACTGTCAATCAATTAAAAATTAACGTATCATTAACAATATTTAACTTTTATCTTAACTACCTTAAAATTCACTCATATCATAATTTCTGATTGATTAACGATATAAAAAACTTTACACTAAAAATACATATCAAATAAATTATTTTTTATTTCAAAACTTTTTAGGTGTCCTCATAAGAGTGATAATCACCAAAAAGTGAGTTAAAAAAACCATCATTGCTTTAATCTAAAATTAAAAAAACCATCATTGCTTTAATCTAAAATAAAATATATAGTGATTTTTTTAAGCAAAATAGATTGATTAGTCTTATATATTTCTTTTACTTTTCATATTGGTCCTATAAAATTTTTTTCAAATTGATCCTATATGTTATGTTCTGTTTTCATGTTAGTCATTTCTGTCAATTTCGACCTAACGTCGTCAGTTTTAACCTGACGTGACTATCATGTTAGTCCTACATATGACTTTTGATCTGATATCGTAAGATTGAAATTGACGAAAAGGAATAACGTAAAAACGGAACATAACGTGTAGGACCAATTTGAAAAAAAATTTATAAAACGGATGTAAAAGGTAAAAAAAATGTATAATAAGACTAATCAACCTATTTGCCTTTCTTATGGTGGATAGTTTAGATGAGTTGGGTCTCGCGAGCTTACCAGGGTCAAGGTAAGCCTCACAGCCCAGAGCACTTACAGAGGTACTTATAAATTACTCATCAATGATGTCCTCACATCAGCAGTGGAATTCGAACTCATGTCGTTGTGAGATATGAGTCGTATCTTTACCAACTGAACCAACTTGCATTCACAAATATATAGTAATTTTAAGTTTCTAAAATATAAGAAAATACATTCTTACTTACATATTCTTATTTATTTTTGAAATAAATTCATTTTAAAAAACCTTTCTGATAATACTATAGTGAATTATCAAACATTCATCTAAGGTTATTATATAATAATAAATATTTAAAAATAATCGACAACCAACCAAATATTTGACAGCTCACTTTAGATAATGTACCTTAAAAAATGAGTACCATAACATTCTAGTTTTATTATTAGTTGATATATTTCTTTTTATAATTAAGAAATATAACCATATTTCTGTTTTTATTTTTAAACTTTTTATTATTTTTAGAAGAAATTTCGAAACCCAAAAAAAATAACGTAATATTTTTATGAGGATTTAATTATAATATATTATTGAAATTTTTTTACATTATCAACCAATCATATAATGACAGTAGCGCATTGTTTGATTGTGTTCAAAAGTGAGGGAAAGATAAAAGAAAGGAAAGAAAAGAAAAGAGGAGAAAAGAGAAGTATTTTCATTGTTTGGTTGTGTTAGAAAAGGAAAGGAAAACAAAAAATGTGTGGGGCCACAAGACGGTTTGGTTAGGTTCTTCATGAAAAAAAATCTGAACCAAACAAAACAATTAGTTCAAGTTTGCAATTTTTTTTTTCAAGAAACTTGAACCAAATCAACCCAATCAAAAATGATTTAGTTCGGTTCGGTTATACAAAAAGAACTTGGTTCAAAAATATGAAAAAATGCATAAATTTGTTATAAAATACATGAACAACATGGAAAATTTCAAACTAAACAATATATAAAAATTTCTCAGATATGAAAATAAAAGTATTAAAAGTTATTATTTAAAAAATTTTTAAAAAGAAATATATTAAATATTAAAATATATATAATCAATTCGATTCGATTTCAGAAACATTGAATTTGAGAATCAAACCCATTACTATCAAATCTTAATTGATTTGATTCGAATTAAATCGGAACACCCAAAAAATGCTAACAACATTTGTTGGTTCAGTTCAATTTTTGGGTTTGTCGGATTAATCTGAATCAATGAACACCCGTTATTGAAAGATCATTAAAAAATGAATATCTTGGATTGATACATCATTAAAAATATTTGACTCTTAAAATAAATATCTTAAAAGTCACACATATATTATTGTATAACTAATTGATAGTGTAAAAATTTTACGCTCAAAATAGATCAAAATTAAACTCTTCTTATAATTAATAATAAAAGTATAATTAAAAAACAAAAAAAAAAAACTAAACATTGCGTTATTTTTTGTTTCTTTTGAACTCAACAACCCAAAAATAAATAATCAAATCCTTTTCGTTTAGTTGCATTTTTTTTTTTTCACAAGAGATTCTCTTAGTTTTATTGCATTACTGTACATGAATAAACACATGATATAGATATGGATATGGATTCGGTAGGGACTTCTTCGGAAACTATATGATTGGGTTTTCTTTCTTTTACCAATTTACTGCTATCAAATTTGGAAGTAAATGAATGAGAGGATTTTCTTCTTTTTCTGTTTGCAAGGTAGTAATTTGGGACCATTTTGGGGCACAGTTCCCATCTATGGCCTATTGTTGTTATCCTTTTATTTGAGGACAAAACATGCATTGTCTTCCTAGTCACGCCAAAAAATTATTTTGCTGATTGTAATTCATTGGATGTTGTATTGTTACAGTAGGAAAATTCGAAAATGTCATTGAGAAAATGGCTAATTGAACATTAATTATTTTCTATTGTAATTAATTTAAGGCTTAATTGCACTTTTGGTCCTTCAGGTATCACGATTGTGCAATTTTGGTCCCCCGAGTTTTAATTGTGCCAATTGGGTCCTCCAAGTATCACGATTATGTAATTTTGGTCCCCCAAGTTTCAATTGCGCCAATTGGGTCCCTCATATATCATGATTGTGCAAATTTGATCCCCCAAATATCACGATTGTGTAATTTTGATCCTCCAAGTATCACGATTGTACAACTTTTAACATCAATAGCCTATGAAACACATGTGCGACTGATTTTGCACTTAATGAGACTAGTTTGGCAGCTTACGTGTCATTCTTATGTGACACTTAATGATGTGCATTTGATCATTAAATTGTGTGAGATGTCAATGATGCCTTATAAGAATGTCCCGTAAACTGTCAAGTTGACTTCACTAAGTGTCAAATCAGTCCCACGTGTCCTATGGAAGCTACTGACATTAAAAATTGCACAATCGTGATAATTGGGGGACCAAAATTGCACAATCATGATACGTGGGAGACCCAATTGACGCAATTGAAACTTGGGGGACCAAAATTGCACAATCGTGATACTTGGAGGACCCAATTGGCTCAATTAAAACCCAGGGGACCAAAATTGCACAATCGTGATACCTGGGGGACCAAAAGTACAATCAAACCTTAATTTAATATTAGGAATTCACTGTATGTGGGACCATTTGAGAGAGAAACAGAGTTAAAGAGAGAGAATAAGAGAAAGAGGATAAGAAACAGAGTTTAATTTCTATACACTGACAGTGTAAAATTTTTTTACACAGGCATCCAATCATAAATTGTCACATCAGCACATTTGTTTAACTATTATCATAACTACCTTACAAGTCATTTATATCATGATTGGTGATTGGTTGACAGTGTAAAAACTTTACACTGTCAGTACATAGAAATTAAACTCTAAGAAAAAAATCTAAATCAATCACCAGTGTAGATGTGATTGATTTTTGAAAGTATATTAATTTAAAAGGATATTCTAATATACACTTACCATATTATCTTTTTTTTTTAACAAAAAAAGGGTGTCATTAAAATCTTATAATGCAAAACCTTTCTTAGGGATAAAAACATCATGAAGGAAAAAGAATGCCAGTATAGTATTAAAAGATAAGAAAAAGAAAACAAAAGAAAAAATGGGGGGCAAACCAAACCCATACAAGGAAATCAACTAAACCTATAGTTTGGGAGACCAATCCCATTCCGGTTGAAATCATCCCAAATAAAACTAGGAGTGGAGTCCCACCAACAAAAAGAATGGTTATTAACACCATAAGTAGCAAGCTTGTCAGCACAAGCATTGCCTTCCCTATAAATGTGAGATACATGAAAAAACATTTGTTTACATAAATGCATACAATTAGACCATCTATTTATGAGATTTCAAGGAACAATCTTCCAATTACTAAAAACTTGGATCACAAGACTTGAATCACAGTCCAACCAAAGCTTCTTCCAATTCTTTTCAAAATCTATTTCAATTGATATCATTGCTCCCAAAATTTCAGCATGTAGAGCCGAGGAGGCACCAACATAATTGGAAAAGCAGCCAATGAAAGAGCCATTACTATCCCTAAAAAGACCACAACAAGAAGCATGACCCATATTACCAAGGGAGGCTCCATCAGAGTTGCACTTTATCCACCCAACTTTTGGAGGATACCGGCTTACTTGGATAATTTTTAGGCCTTAGATGGATGGCAGCTCACACCAAAAGACTTGAGAATAACAAAGTCACCAATAGAAGAACTCATTTTACCAACAAAAAAGTTACCTGACATAGAAACTGAGGTATGGATCATAGAAAGAGCTTGCCTGACAGAAACATCTTTGTCCTTAAATCTGACTTGATTCCTAAGAAACCAAATGGCCCAAATAACACTGGTCAAGCCCGAGAGCACAACAACCTTCACTTGATCACTCCAATTTTGCTTCAAGACAGATATGGAAGCTTGAATGGAAGATATATCAAAATTGCACTGCAGCTTATAACCAATCCAAGACCAGATCTGAGAAGCAAAGTCACAATCTAAGAATAAGTGTTGTGAGGTTTCCTCTGCTTTACAGCATAGGCTGCACATGGACACCATTAAGCAACCTCTAACCTTCAAGTTTTCATCAGTAGGCATTTTGTTATGTAACAGCCTCCATAGCATAAATGTCCTAGAAGGAGGGATGATCTGACTCCAAATAGGTTTCCCCCAGGAAAGAGTTTGCTTTGGCTTCCTCAAAAATTTGAAAACATCTTTAAAGCTCATTTCACCATTGTCTGAGTGCTTCCAAATCATATAATCTTCTTTATCAATGAGAGGGATCATATAATCTTCTTTGTCAATTTCACTAACTATAGATGGGAATTTGTCATTCAGAACAGCAGGAATACACTAGGATTTGTTGTTTATGAAAGCACTAACCTTTGCCTGAAGAGAGGATCGTGCTGAAGCTGGGTTTTGCAGCATGTTGGCCACTGAATCTAAGAACCAAGTGTTAGTCCAGAAGTTAACAGATTGTCCATTCCCTATAATCCATTTGCAGCCACAGTCAATAGAGTGCAGATGAGGTTTTAGAGATGGCCAAATGGAGGACTTAACATAGTAAAGAACACAACCATGATGCCTTAAAAATATTGCTCTAAGAAATTTAGCCCATTGATTTGAGGCAGAATGCACTTCCCAACACAATTTCAACATTGCAGCATCATTAATCTCCTTGAGAGATTTAAGGCCAAGACCACCTTCTTGAATAGGAGAGCAAACCTTATTCCATGCCACAGTAACAAGCTTTCTGCAATGAATATCTCCTGACCAAACAAAATTTCTAATCCATGTTTCCATTGTTTTCAACAAAGAAATTGGACAAGCATAAACACGGAAACTATTAGAAATCATGCCATGTATAACTGAGTTTACAAGTTGAAGTCTCCCCATTATTAAGAGAAGAGCTCCTTTCCTAGCAAAGAGCTTTGCCTTGATTTTATCAGCAATTGGCTGCAAGAACCTCTTCCTAGGCTTGCCTTGAAAGAGGGGCACTCCCAAGTATATGAATGGAAGCCTGCCAGCAGAAAAAACCAGGTAAGAAGCTATGCTGCTGATCCTGCTACTAGATATCCTACTAGAATAGAATTTGCATTTACTATGACTTAGAAATTGCCTTGAAGTGTCTCCATATTCTTTGAATAGATTCATTATAGCTTTTCAGGTTATGCTTAGTACCCTTGCAGAAGACCAAAATGTCATCTCCATACATTAAGTGGCTTGGAGTAGTGAAACCTCTAGGACTAGACATAGGCTTAAGTTGGCCTATTTCAACCAAATGATTGATCCCTCTACTTAGAGCATCCTCAGCTAGACAAAAAAGTAAGGGAGACAATGGATCATCCTGTCTAACCCCTCTTTTACATGATATGAACCCCACTAGATGACCATTAACAGAAAAGGAAAGCCTGGCAAAGTGGAGAATAACTGAGATCCATTGACAAAAAGTAGAATTAAAGCCAAAAGCATTGAGAACTTTGAGCATATAGTTCTAGTCAATTGTGTTAATTGCCTTCTTAATATCAAATTTGAAAGCCATATTTCCCCCAAAAAGCTTAGAGTCCAGTAGATTAACTGCCACTGAAACTGTACAAATACATTCTGAAATGTGCCTTCCCTTGATAAAACCTTTTTGCTGTTCAGATATTAGTTTAGGAGCAATTGAAGCTAATCTATCTACCAGAATCTTGGTGATGATTTTAAACTGAAAGTTTGCCAATGCAATTGGCCTAGAATCCTCAACTTGTATACACTTGGATGCTTAGGGATTAGAACAACCAAATTTGAGTTTAAGTTAGGCAAAAGCCAAGACTGAGTAAAGAAATGCAGCATAGACTAGTGAACATCATGACAAATGATATTCCAAAAGGCTTGATAGAAGCTACCACCAAAGCCATCAGGGCCTGGAGCAGAGTTACCACTGAGACTGAAGACAACAGCTTTAACTTCCTCTAGATCAGGGAGATTAGTCAACATTATGTTATCCTCAAGAGTAACCAGATCAGGTACCACCCTATCTATTAGACCATTAGACTGGCAATTGTTATCAGAAGCATAAAGTCTTGAGTAGTAATCTAAGACATGCTACTCTATATCCTCTCTTTTGTCAATGAATAAATCACCATTTCTAAGACTAGACATTTGCTTAGATGTATTTCTAATCTTAGCCACTTTATGGAAAAAGGAAGTATTCCTGTCACTAGAAGTAAACCAATTGAACCTAGCCTTTTGTTGCCAAAATTCTTCTTGGAGAGATAAAGCTTTCTGAAGTTCTAGCTGAGATTTTTCTTCACTATCTATCAAAGAGTCAGAATAACCATTAATGGCCAACTCATGTTGAATACCATCCAAATTTGCTGGAGCAAGCTCCACCTTCTAATTAACATCTCCAAAAATAGTCTTGTTCCACCTCTTCAATTCTACCTCTAAAAGCTTCAATTTCCAAGAGAGAACAAACATTGGCTAACCACCAATTGACTTCTGCCAGACCTCTTTAACAATTCTTTCACAGTCAGGATGCCTAATCTTCATTTTGAAGAACTTTAAAGGAGATGGAAAGGTAATGATGAACCTCAATTCTGTGCATTTTATAGGTGGTATTTGGGTCGAATTTCGATGCATTTTAAGATAAATATTATTGTATTTCACCATTTTACTTAAGTTTTGACAGAATTGAAGTTTGGAGGCAGCTTTACGGACTTTTGAAGAAAAGAGAAGGTTTTAGAGTTTAAATTGGTAGAATACTGAAGTTCTGAGGTTAGCACGGTCGTGCCATGCAAGAGCATGCTCGTGCCAACCCTCCAAAGCCATCCATCCAAACAAAGCCTTACGAAAATACTTGAAGCTGATCTCTGGAGACTTAGCACGGCCGTGCCACATGAAAGCACGCCCGTGACGCATTGAACAAAGGGCTGGCTCAGTGAAGAAAGGCGATGGAAGCTAGCACGGCCCCAATCGCAAAGAGCATGGCCGTGCCAGATGAAGAGCATGCCCGTACTGTAGCCCGTGCACTAAAACGTTGTTCTACGAAGTTAGTAAGCCCTGACATATTTGAGCACGGCCTAATATGCTGAAGAGCATGGCCGTGCCATGGGAAGAGCACGCCCGTGCTGATGGTACAAAAGACCAGAATCAAGGCCTGGTCCACATTTTGTGTTATAAATAGAGGCCCTCTGCGCCACTCTAGAGACATCTTTGAATCTTTTGCACTTTCTTTCATCTCTTTATTTCTTTGAATACTATACTCTTGCTTGGTTTTTAGTTTGTAGTTTTGATCTCTTTATTTCTTTGAATATTATACTCTTGCAATTTCTTTGATTTGTTGGGGAAGCAATTTGTTAGACTGAGTATTGCCGTGGGGAGCTCCTGTGCAGTTAGTGAAGAAGAAAGATGGAACTTCTCGCTTATGTGTGGATTATTGCCAGCTGAACAAGGTTACCATTAAAAACAAGTATCCTCTTCTGAGGATAGACGACTTGATGGATTAGTTGAGGGGAGCGGCAGTTTTCTCCAAGATTGATCTGCGATCGGGTTATCACTAGATTCGTGTGAAGGCAAAGGATGTACCAAAGACAGCGTTTCGAAATGCTATGGACACTACGAGTACTTTGTGATGCCTTTTGGGGTGACGAATGCTCCAACCATATTCATGGATTATATGAATAGGATCTTTTGTCCCTACCTAGATAAGTTTGTCGTTGTTTTCATAGACGACATACTCATCTATTCACGAGACCGGGAAGAACACGCTGAACATCTTAGTGTGGTTCTTCGGGTTCTGAAAGAGAAACAGTTATATGTAAAGCTGTCTAAGTGTGAGTTTTAGCTCGACAAAATGCAATTTTTGGGTCACGTGATTTCAAAGGAAGGGATTGCGATAGATCTGTCAAAGGTCGAAGCAGTTCTTGAATGGAAGAAACCAACCACAGTGACTGAGATACGCAATTTTGTGGGCCTGGCTGGGTATTATCGGAGGTTCATCGAGGGATTTTCTAAGATTGTAGGACCCCTTACCCAATTGATGAGGAAGGATAAAGCTTTTGAGTGGATTGAAGCCCATGAGCAGAGTTTTCAGGAGTTGAAGAAGAGGCTGACTACTTCGCTAGTATTGGTGTTACCAGATCCAAGTGAACCTTTTGAAGTGTACTGTGACGCTTCATACCAGGGGTTAGGCTGTGTTCTGATGCAGAATCGGAAAGTGGTAGCATATGCCTTGTGACAGTTGAAAGTGCACGAGAAGAACTACCCTACTCATGATCTGGAATTAGCAGAGGTGGTCTTTTGCTTTGAAGATTTGGAGGCACTACTTGTATGGTTCGACGTTCAATGTCTTCAGTGATCATAAGAGTTTGAAGTACCTGTTCGATCAGAAAGAGCTCAACATGAGGCATGAGGCAGAGACGGTGGCTGAAATTTCTGAAGGACTATGACTTCCAGTTACAGTATCACCCGGGGAGAGCTAATGTAGTAGCGGATGCTCTGAGTAGGAAGGTGTTATATGTGTCTGCCATGATGGTTAAGGAACATGAGTTGTTGGAACAGTTCAAAAATATGCATCTGACAATGGTCAGTATGCCAGGAAGACTTTGTATGGGCATGGTTACCGTGTCATGTGATCTAATGGATCAGATTCGGGAGAAACAAGTGTACGACCAATATCTAGAGAAAGAGAGAGCAAATCTGAAGAAAGGGATGGCGCCTGAGTACAAAGAAGGAGCAGATGGAATCCTAAGACGAGGTGATTGAGTTTGTGTGCCAAATAACCCAGAGATAAGGAGGTTAATTCTGGACGAAGCTCATAGAAGTAAGTTGAGTATGCATCCAGGATCAACCAAGATGTACCAAGACCTAAAGTGGTTGTTTTGGTGGCAAGGCATGAAAAGGGATGTGGTTGACTATATGGCGTCTTGCTTGGTGTGTCAAAAAGCAAAGGTTGAACATCAAAGGCCAGCAGGAATGTTACTTCCATTGGATATCCCAGAGTGGAAATAGGATGGCATAGTGATGGATTTTGTGACGTGTTTGCCAAGGACACCTAAAGGGTGTGATTCCATTTGGGTAATAGTTGATAGGCTTACGAAGTCAGCTCACTTTCTACCTATCAATGTCAAGTATTCCATGGAGAACCTGACTCAGATTTATATCAGCGAGATTGTGAGACTACATGGGGTACCTTCAAGAATCATATTAGATAGAGACTCACGTTTTACTTCGCGGTTTTGGCAGAGTTTACATGAAGCCTTAGGAACGAAGTTACGACTGAATTCGGCTTATCATCCTCAAATAGACGGACAATCAGAAAGGACGATCCAATCTTTAAAGGATCTGTTGAGGGCGTGTGTGTTGGAACATGCCAAAAGCTGGGAGAGTTTTCTACCGTTGATAGAGTTTACCTACAATAACGACTATCATTCAAGTATAGGGATGGCGCCCTAGGAAGCTTTATACGGACGACAATGCAGAATGCCTTTATGCTGGTATCAAGATGGAGAAAGTGCTTCGTTAGGACATGAATTTGTGCAACAAACAACTGAGAAGGTGAAACTGATTCAAGAAAAGATGAGGACAACTCAGTGTAACGCCTCGATTTTCAAGTTTTATAATTATTCAGTATTTAAACGTTTGTATTTTATTGGAGGGTCTAGAGAGTGAAATAAAATATTTTGATACCATAGTCATACTCTACGTTATCATAGGAAGCTATGGTTAAGTTTTGGTCAAAAACTCAAACGGAACCCGGTCTGCGTTTTTCACGGATAGTAGTGTTTTTCTACAATCAAGACCTAATTTTGACTCGTGAACGAGACAGTAAGTCTCAGGATTTAATTCTCTACATATTTGTTAAAATCCGTCCTGACGTCCAAAATTGAAAATAATATATTATATTCGGGCGTATACTCGAACCGGGAGACGTTTGGAGTTGCGAAAGGATTTAACGAGACCCGCGAATGGATAATCTTAAGTTCAAATCAAGTTGAATTTCGTGGCCTTCTCATGATGACATTTAAAAAATATCTGGACGTGAAATGACCAAAATACCCCCGGTCTTTTAAGGAAATGACCAAATTGTCCTTTGGTTATTTACAAGTTTGCCATAACATCAAAATAAATATCTCTCTCACTCTCTCACTTGGCCTCTCGGCCATTCTCTCTCTCTCTACTCTCTCTCACTTGTTCATCCTTGTTTTTCAAAGTTCATAAGAGTTCTTCCATTGTTCTTCACAAAAACTACCTTTGATCTTGAAAAAGTTGAAGTTTTTGGTGAAAACTTGTTTCTTTTCTCATTAGTCTTTGATTTTAGGAGGTATGATCTTCATCTTAACTCTCTTAATCTCTCCATTTCATCTCTTGAATCTCTTGATTCATGAAGATCCAAGTTTTGATCCAAAACTTTGAAAATTCATAGAAAAGTGTAGAAAAATCCTTTTAATACCAAATCAATTTCTATGAACTGGTTTCATTATTCTCTTTCATAATCCAAGAGCATGAAACCAAATAAGTTTTCTAGCCTTTTTATTTAAAAGTGGTCGAAATCTTCAAGTTAAGAAAGGTTGAGTTTTTTATCTAAGTTTTGAGTAATAAGACTTAATTTAGTATTAGGTATACCTAAGGATCATCCATCCAAAAGATTAGAATTTTTAGACATCTCTAGCTTGTTTTCACAAAGAGGGGCCGGACCCCTAGTTGGTGTGAATAAGAGATTTTTGTGTTGTTTGATGTTTAATGTTTGATTGATTGTGTTGTTTGTAATTGGTGACGAGTAATCGGGAGATTTACAAACCGATCAACCGACTTTGATCCAGAGGATTGTTCATCAACAGGTATGGGGGGTGAACCTCATCACACCAAAGTTGGTTGAGGTGGGAATGGTTGTTTAAGTTTATGTGTGGGTGAAACTCTTTGGTTTGGGTTCAGCACTTTATTTGTTAAGTTCTCTTGGAGAACAAAGTTTGTAATAATGGTAGTTTATGCTTTAGTATGCTCTAGCATATGTTTATGATGATGTTGATTGGATGAAAATCATTTTCATGTATGTTGAAAACCTACTTTGATCTCTAGATCAAGTATGGATTTTTATGCTTGATTATGATGCATTGATGTGTGATTGTTGTTTGTCATAATTCTATGAGCATTTTGAGCTATGACTTGTCTTATGGGTGAAGCAAAATCTTCACATTTGTTTATGTGAGGCATTCGGCCATGACCAAAAAGAAAAGGAAGAACACTAGTTGTTCTTGAACATCCAAAGTTCTTGAAGTAAGAAATTGTTTTAATAACTTATGTTTCAGAGGAAAACAATAAGTGATTTTGATCCAAAGATCAAATAAAGTTTCAACCTTTAAGTGTTTTCACCAAAGTGAAACATGCTTTTACCTTAAACCTTAGTTCATCTAATTAACCAAGTGTTTTAAAAGTGAAATAAAGAAGTGTTTTCATGAAAGTTAACATAGTTTTCATAAGACATTACCTTTATCTTAGAACAAAGATAATGTTCCTTTTTCAAACATAATGGAGACCTTTATCCTTAAGTTGATTAAAATGAATTATATTTAGAAGATTAGATGAGATAACATTTCCTTTCCATTAACTTAGAACATGGTTTTACACTAAGTTAGTAAGGAAAAACATTGACAAAGTTGTTAAGGTACTTTACCTTAATCATGTAACAAAGTTCTTGCAAATTCATGTGTTTTCATTTGAAAAAAAGTTTTGGTTTACAAAGAAAGTTTTCAACTAAAATCATAAAGTTTTACGTGTGAAAACCTAAGTTAAGTGATTAACTTAGAGTTGAAGACAAGGGATAATTAAGTATGGTGTGTGGTGGAACAAGACCATATACTATACCATTAATGACTTAGTACATCAATGACTTCATAAGAATTAAGTGAATCAACACTTATTTGCTTAATTGAAAACCAAGGAGTAATATCTTAGAAAGGATTAAAGACTTATCTAAGACGATTCTCAATCCTTATTCATAATACTTAGTACTTGAGACATAATTCATAAGACATAAACACAAACATGAAACGTTTTAGGTTTTGAAACAGTAGTTCGATGACAGACCAGTGATTCGGATCCAAGTCAATCGTTCAATTGTTTCAGTCTTGTGATGACTCGATCCCGGAGGGATCACTAGATTTATCCGGTGGATAAAAGTTTTGTATTTCAAAGACGCGTATAGTTCCTAAGGAAGAGAACCTTAATGAATCATGAGGTTTATCCGGTGGATAGACGTTGCTTTATCGCATCTGCTTTGTGTAAGCATTGGCATTTCATTGCATAGTTGTAAGGCCTTGAGCCTAGGAGTTGAGCTTACACCTTGATGCGGGTGCGAATCTTACGGTAGCGTTTTAAATAGTCTTGGAGGTATCAGGGTTGGATGGGCTGACATGTGATCAGTTGGTAACTCTTCTGTGTCGTGGCGAATCCGGGCAATACACTGATATCCTCGACTAGATGCCGTACTTTTCATGTTTGGTGCAGAGTGTTTCCGTAAAGCCAGATACGTGCACGTTATGATTGTTGTAGCATCTTGCTCATGGCTGGCAGTACACGGAACATGTCCTCCCATTCACTCTCTCTGATGTTTTGTTAGCTCCATGGAGTAGGGGTCAGAGTTTTACCCTATGGCATATGGCATTGAGTCCTGTACATTGCACTGCATTGTATGGCTGTTGATGATTACATTTACTATTGTACATCGCTATTCTGTTTTTGAGAATGCTTTATATTATGCTACTAATTGTTTAACATGATTTATATTGAGATATATGGTAAGCATGTTGGGTACGTCGTTACCTGGTGAGTCGTCCCGTTTTTACTTCTGCTACTTTGTTGTGTTGATGATCGGGATCTCACCCATATTTGTATATCTTTTCTGCTGGTATTACTGTTTCTGCTTGAGCAGATGGATGCGACGACGGTTCTGTCCAGCATTTGCTTTGAGTCCGGAGGGTGATTACTTCTGCTGTTTTGTTCTTAGCCAGACTGTGTCAGTGTCTGTAGTACCTTTTGGGAGCTGTGACTCCTAGTACTTATTATATTCGTGTTGTCAGTTATGCATTAGACCTATGTCTATATATAGTGCTATTTCTGTTTCTGTATTTTATTTCAGTACGTCTTTTAGAAATGCATGGTGAACCTAAATTCATTTTATTATTGCTTATTATTAATAATCCCATTACATCTTTGTGAAAAGGAAAAAAAAAAAAAACCGTATTTTCCTCATTAATATTATTTTCGGCCTTATAATCGTCCGAGAATGTGACACTCGAGAAAGGGTGTTGCATTATTTGGTATCATAGCGGACCTCTCCCAGTATGATGTGGTTCAGGGACGAGCCAGGCGGAAGCTGGTGGGCATGTAACGCTTGAGGCTGACGAGGGCGAGGAGTGATCGCCGGTGCATGAGGCACGGACAAGGAGCGGCTCCTGGCAGGCTTCTAGGCAAAGGGATACATGAATGAACCGAATTCACATCGGAATGAGAGGGATCCTGAGGCTGTGCAGATATGGGACTGTACAGTTGAAGGAAGGCTTATAAGAATTGATTGGTACTACCTATACCAATAAGATGCATCTTCTTTTCAAGAGCCCAGAACATAAGAACTCCATAGTTAAGCGTGCTTGACTTGGAGTAATTGTGGGATGGGTGACCTTCTGGGAAGTTTCCAAGAAAGGGTGTGAGTGAGGACACAGCATACTGAAAAGACCCGTGTTGGTTTGTGGGGACAGTCGGCAATCCTGAAAGCAGTCTAGGCCCTTACAAATGGTATCAGAGCTGGCCAAGTCTTTTTGGGTTTATAGGTTATGGTCTGTCTTGTTTGTGTTGTGTTCTCTGTGTGTTTCTCTGTTGTTATCTCTATGAGGGAGGTAATATTGTTTGCTTTAATTATGTTGTTGTTTCTTGAGTTTGACAGTTCTGGTTTTGAAGGTAGCAATGGCTGCTCAAAACCTGAATGCTGTTGTGAACGCCATACGAGAAATGGCTGCTGCGATGGTTCAACGTGATGAAAGAGCTGCTGGGGGTAGAGGACTGGACGAATTCCTCCATAGGAACCCACCTCAATTCAAGGGTGAGTTCAATCCTAAGCTAGCTGAGCGTTGGATCCAGACGGTGGAGAAAATCTTTGGAGCAATGAGGTGTACTGAGAATGACAAGGTTGTTTATGCAACTTATATGCTGGTGGAGGATGCTGAATACTGGTGGAAAGGAGCCTGTCAGATGCTGATACATGATCAACAAGCTGTGAATTAGAATGCTTTTAAGGGGAAGTTCCTCGAAAAGTATTTTCCTGCAAGTGCGAGGCACGAGAAAGAAATGGAGTTCCTCCAGCTGAGACAAGGGGGAATGACTACAGCTAAGTACGGGGCCAAATTTGAAAGTTTGGCAAAGTTCTCAAATTATTTCCTGGACAACCCAAGAGAAGAATGGAAATGCAGGAAGTTCGAAGGGGGTCTGAGGATCGATTTGAAGAGGGTTGTAGTTCCTCTGGAAATTGCTGTTTTTCCATGGCTGATGGAGAAGTGTCGTCTGATCGAGAGTCTGGAGCCTAACAAGAACAAGCAGGCACAGAGTTCTGGACCGACTAAGTTTCATAGAGGAAACGATGGTCGTGACAACAAATCTTGATGGAAACTGTATTCGAAGCAAAAAGATCAACATGAACGTTCTGTGGGAGGAAGCAGTGGGGGTTTAGTCAGTCTGGAAACGCCCCAAACAAGTGTATGAAGTGTAGGGAAGAGTAATCATGCCACAGGAGACTGCTCAACCAAGGGAATTATATGCTTCAAGTGTAGGAAGCCGGATCATATTTCACGTGACTGTATGCAACCGAAAGCGGAACATTCTGTCAACAATGTGCAAGTAGCAAGGCCTAAGGCAAAGGGCAGAGTCTATACTGTGAGCGGCGCTGAAGCTTCTCAGAATGAAGACTTAATCCAAGGTTAGTGCATCATGGGAGGTAAAACCTTAACTGTACTGTTTGATTTAGGCGCAACGCATTCCTTTATTGCATATGACTCTGTGAACCTTTTGGGATTGCCCGAGTCTTTACCTTTTGATTTAGTAATTTCTACGCCTACTGCAAAGCCTGTTATAACTGCTAAAGTTTGTTTGAATTGTTCTATTTCTATAAAAGATATAACATTTTTGATTGATTTGATCTGTTTGCCTCTTTCTCAAATGGTTGTAATCTTAGGAATAGATTGGTTATGTTCTAATCATATCCTGTTAGACTATGCAAATAAAACCTTAGTTTCTCCTAGTTATGAGAATTCTGGATTTTTGACTGCCAACCAAGTAAACGCTTCTTTGAGAGAAGTAGCTCAAGGGTACATGTTGCTATCTTCTTTAGAAGTCAAGAGCGAGCTAGTCTTAGAGTACGTACCTGTTGTGAACGAGTTTCCGGAAGTCTTTCCTGAAGATGTACCAGATTTACCGTTAGTTCGGGACATCGAGTTTTCGATCGATCTTGTGCCAGGAACAGGACCCGTGTCTATGGCACCGTATCGTATGGCACTTGCAGAGTTGGAAACCTTGAAGGAACAGTTGGTGGACTTATTGGGGAAGCAGTTCGTTAGACCCAGTGTGTCGTCGTGGGGAGCACCTGTGCTGTTAGTGAAGAAGAAAGATGGAACCTCTCGCCTATGCGTGGATTATCGCCAGTTGAACCAAGTTACTATTAAGAACAAGTATCCACTTCCGAGGATAGATGACTTGATGGATCAGTTGAGGGGAGCGGCAGATTTCTCCAAGATTGATTTGCAACTGGGTTATCACCAGATTAGCGTGAAGGCAGAAGATGTACCAAAGATAGAGTTTCGAATACACTATAGGCACTACGAGTATCTTGTAATGCCGTTTGGCGTGACGAATGCTCCAGCTATATTCATGGATTATATGAACAGGATCTTTCGTCCATACCTAGATAAGTTTGTCGTTGTCTTCATAGACGACATACTTATCTATTCGCGAGACCAAGAAGAACGCGCTGAACATCTTAGTGTGGTTCTTCAGGTTCTGAAGGAGAAACAGTTGTACGCAAAACTGTCTAAGTGTGAGTTTTGGCTCGACGAACTGCAGTTTTTGGGTCACGTGATTTCAAAGTAAGGAATTGCTGTAGATCCGTCAAAAGTTGAAGCAGTTCTGGAGTGGGAAATACCAACCATAGTGACTGAGATTTTGTGTGCTTGGCTAGGTATTATCGGAGGTTCATCGAGGGATTTTCTAAGATTGTAAGACCTCTTACCTAATTGACGAGGAAGGATAAAGCTTTTGAATGGATTGAAGCCTGTGAGCAGAGTTTTCAAGAGCTGAAGATGAGGCTGACTACATCACCAGTGTTGATATTGCCAGATCCAAGCGAACCTTTTGAAGTGTACTGTGACGCTTCATACCAGGGGTTAGGCTGTGTTCTGATGCAGAATCGGAAAGTGGTAGCATATGCCTCGAGACAGTTGAAAGTGCACGAGAAGAATTAGCCTACTCATGATCTGGAATTAGCAGCGGTGGTCTTTGCATTGAAGTTTTGGAGGTGCTACTTGTACGGTTCGACGTTCAATGTCTTCAGCGATCATAAGAGCTTGAAGTACCTGTTCGATCAGAGAGAGCTCAATATGAGGCAAAGACGGTGGCTGGAATTTCTGAAGGACTATGACTTCCAATTACAATATCATTCGGGAAAAGCTAATGTGGTAGCGGATGCCTCGAGTAGAAAGGTGTTACATGTGTCTGCCATGATGGTTAAAGAACACGAACTGTTGGAACAGTTCAGAGATATGCATCTGTCCGTGGTCAGTATGCCAGGAAAACTTTTTGTAGGTATGGTTATAGTATCTTGTGATCTGATGGATCAGATTCGGGAGAAACAAGTATACGACCTGTACCTAGAGAAATAGCGAAGGAATCTGAAGAAAGGGATGACGTTTGAATACAAAGAAGGAACAGATGGAATCCTAGGATGAGGAAAACGGGTTTGTGTGCCAAACAACCCAGAGATAAGAAGGTTAATTTTGGACAAAGCTCATAGGAGCAAGTTGAGTATGCATCTAGGATCAACCAAGATGTACCAAGACCTAAAACAGTTGTTTTGGTGGCAAGGCATGAAAAGAGACGTGGTTGATTATGTGGCGTCTTGCTTGGTGTATCAAAAAGCAAAGGTTGAACATCAAAGGCTAGCAGGAATGTTACTTCCGTTGGATATCCCAGAGTGGAAGTGGGACGGCATAGCAATGGATTTTGTAACGTGTGCCAAGGACACCTAAGAGATACGATTCCATTTGGATAATAATTGATTGGCTTACGAAATCAGCTCATTTTCTACCTATCAAACTCAAGTATTCCATGGAGAAGCTTACTCAGATTTATATCAGTGAGATTGTGAGACTGCATAGAGTACCTTCAAGTATCATATCGGATAGAGACCCATGTTTTACTTCACGATTTTGGCAGAGTTTACATGAAGCTTTGGGAACGAAGTTATGACTGATTTCGACTTACCATCCTCTTTTTTTAAGCAAACCAATATAAGTCTCGTTAAAACCTTCTGATGCAAAACCCTCCTTAGGGATAAAAACATCAAGAAGGAAAAGAGTGCTTATACTGTCTTTTTATTAATAAATAGAGGAAAAAAACAAAAGAACATTTGGGGGGACATATACCTTAACCCAAGAAAAAGAAAAAAAAAACAACCTAAAACTAGGAAAAAAGAAACCAATTTAAACAATCCAAAAGGATCATTTAAATCTGTAAAAAGGTAAGCCAATCCTATTTCTAAAAAAATCAGCAGCAATGAAACTTGATGGTCAATCATAAAGAACGATTCAGTCTTTAGAGGACCTGTTGAGGGCGTGTGTGTTGGAACATGCCGAAAGTTGGGAGAATTCCCTATCGTTGATAGAAGTCACCTACAACAACAGTTATCATTCGAGCATAGGAATGGCACGCTATGAAGCTTTATACGGACGACGTTGCAGAACACCTTTGTGTTCATATCTGGATGGGGAAAGTGCTTCATTAGGACCTGAACTAGTGCAACAAACGACTGAGAAGGTGAAACTGATTCAAGAAAAGATGAGGACAACTCAGAGCCGATGGAAGAGTTATGCGGATAAAAGACGTAGGCCACTTGAGTTCGAGGAAGGTGATCATGTGTTTTTGAGAGTCACTCCAATGACTGGGGTGGGCAGGGTCCTCAAGTCCAGAAAACTCACTCCAAAATTCATCGGACCTTATCAAATTCTTCGTCGGATGGGTCCAGTAGCTTACCAAATAGATTTACCGCCTTTTCTATCCAATCTTCATAATGTTTTTCATGTTTCTCAACTGCGAAAATATATTCCGGATCCAAGTCATGTCATAAAGTCTGATTCAGTACAACTAAAGGATAACCTGACCTATGAAACACTACCGGTTAAGATCGAGGACAGAAGGATAAAGCAACTACAAGGTAAGGAGATATCTTTGGTTAAAGTTATCTGGAAAGAGACTTCAAGTGATGCTACCTGGGAAAGAGAAGAAGACATGCGACGACAATATCCGAGTTTGTTTTAAGAGGTACTTCAAATTTCGAGGACAGAATTCTTTTAAGAAAGGTAGGAATGTAACGCCCCGATTTTTAAGTTTTATAATTATTCAGTATTTAAACGTTCGTATTTTATTGGAGGGTCTAGAGAGTGAAATAAAATATTCTGAGACCATAGTCACACTCTAAGTTATCGTAGGAAGCTATGGTTAAGTTTTGGTCAAAAACACAAACGGAGCACAGTCTACGTTTTTCACGGATAGTAGTGTTTTTCTACTATCAAGACCTAATTTTGACTTGTGAACGAGACAGTAAGTCTCAAGATTTCATTTTCTACATATTTGTTAAAATCCGTCCTGACATCCAAAACTGAAAATAATAATATTATATTCGGGCGTATACTCGAACTGGGAGACGTTTGGAACTGCGAAAGGATTTAACGGGACCCGCGAACGGATAATCTTGAGGTTGGAGGTGATGGAAGTACCGGAACGCGATTCCGACTACACCGTTGTGATCGCGGCGAAGTTATCTTCGACTTTGACGAATTACTTTCTCAATTTGTCCCAGGTAAACTCAAATCCCTAACATGTGTTCTTCGTGTTCTTGGCGTTCTTCGAGTCATTACCTTTTTCTTTGATCTTTTGGGCTTGCCCTAGGGCTAACACTATTGTACATGTGTTGTGCTCGTGATTAGGACAAAGTTCGCGCTCGTGATTTCCCCGTAATTGGAGCTTAAGGCCGCGGCTAGGGAGAAGCTTCGAGGCTGTTCCGGAGCTGTTCTTCATATTGGGAGGCTACGAGCTTGGAAAGCCGGTGATCACGTGGATTCGCATGTCAACTGTTCAGGTGGGGAGAAAGAGTATTGCTGCCATCGGGAAGGCAAGAGTAGTGTAGGATGTTTTTCTGCTATATGTAGGGAAGCCCTAACCCTACTAGGGGTTGAGCCCCCGATAAAGTACCTAAACCCTAGGTTTAGCTTACTTTGGGCTATCGCCGTTAAGTTGGAAACACTAGGCTAGTAAACTGTTGATTAAGGATGTTTGACTTCGTATGATTGTATGCTGCTGATTGTTGTTGTTGCTATCTGTCTAAGTGCCTATATTCTACTTGGTATGTGATATGCTGCTATGTGTTGTTGTTGGTATTATTGTTGCTGTTATTATGCTGTATGCTGTGATGTCGAACGTTGTGGCGGAATGCCATAGAATTAAGTTTGGCTGTGTGCCGTGTTGTTGTCGGATTGATACCGTGATTGGTGCCGTTGCTGTTGTGCTGACTTTTGAGGCTGTGGCTGTGACTGTTGGAGCTGTGGCTTGTGGACGCGTGGCGTCGAGGCTGTGGCCATGTGGATGCAGTGGCATCGTGTATTTTCTAACTGAGAGCTTAGGCGTGAGATCCGGTATCAAGTCCGTTGAGGATGTTTGCTACATATCATCATCAGTTGCCTAGTGGCGAGGCTGTGTGACAGGTAGTATGGGCTGCAACGTCATACGAGGTTAGTTGTACCTGAGTGCGGGTAGGGAGAGTAGAGGGGGCGGTCAAGTGAGTGACCTTGGGGATGTTGCCAGTCTCGGGAATAGTTTACAGCGACGGATAAGGTAGCTCCTATCCTGTCGTGACGCCCGATTCAGTCCGATTTGCCCGACTAATCCCAGAGCTTTCCATTTGTTCCAGGCTAACGTTCCGAGTCGACCGAGATACCCCGATTCCGGTGTGGAAGGGGGATGCACTCTTATTGGTCACGGTGAGCGGTTCGGTTCCTTGGACAAGCTAACTCCATTCCAACACAAAACCTGTTCTGGTGTGGACTTGTTCGGGTGTGGAACAGTTCCAGTGGGAACCAGTTTTGTGAGTGATTCGGCAACATGCTGCATGGGATTAGTATCCCAGTCTAGAGGATTGATCTGAGTGTGAGACTCATGGAGATAGATGCTTGTTACATGTGTTGTCTTTAGAGATGTTTGTCGGAGTGTAGTAACTGTTATATCTGCGATATCTGCTATATGTTATATGTGTTTACTACATTACTGTTGTTTTCCGATATTGTTATGCACGGTATTTCTTATCTCCCTACTATTGTTTTTGTTGTTCTGTTTTGGGATCGCATGAAGACGACGAGCCAGCCGAGGAGCAGGATGGACCCCAGACTTCACCCGTTTATCACAGGGACACCGCGGATGCTGGTGTTGGGCGACATTGAGATTGTATATCATGATGAGAGGGGATGGCAGGTGGACCCCTCGACCTTTTTTGTGGTTTACACGGGACCCGTTATTCTGATCTTTCGGAGCGGCACGCCGCCATACGTGGATATCATAGGCCCTTACCTCGTGTACCTGTTCCTTTCTTTCCGAGGATGTGGCGACCGTCGAGGCAGAGGGAGCAGGACTACATGTGGGTGGCACCCCAGTCCTCAGTTGTATCTAGCAGGAGAGGCTATCTCTACCGAGGCCAGCGCCGGAGGACGGAGCGGTATATTAGTACCTACCGTAGGCGTAGGATTGTGGTGTCCAGCTCTTCGTCAGAGTATGAGCCTCTGGTGCGGTACAGGCGTACTCATGGCGAGGGTTAGGGTAGCTCAAGGCATCCTTACCACTGATGGTGAGGGCCTGCTAGTGCGTCCTAGGTTGTGAGTTGAGAGCTTTTTGTGTACCTTTTGAGAGGGGACGGGTAGTGCTGGTGAGCTCCGAGAGTTTTCTTTTGCCTATGGATGTATTTTCAGTTTTTATTTTGACAGCATGTATATGTATGTACAGTGCTCTACTGATGTGCTAAGATATGTATGGTATTTGTACAGTTACTTTTATGTTGCGTTTTACTCTGATAATCTTTCTATGCTTGTCGTTATTGCTTGTTTGTTTCCGCGACGTTGTTTGACTACCACGCTATCGTTTTATATAAGGCTAGGCATAGTTAATAATAGTAGGAGTTTTGGGACTAATGGGATTATCCTTCTAATGGAGGAGGGTCGTCTCATTAACTGTAAAGACTTTCAATCCAAGTTTCTTCCAATATGAAACAGGCAAAGAACCTACTACTATCATAGGCTTAAATATGAAAAGAATATCAGGCTTATGCCTAATACAAAACTTCTTAAGAGCTAACCTTGTATCAAGGTTTCCAACCCCTCGAGCATTCCAGTAAAGAACTTTCATTATGCAAGATTTCTACGACCAGCCTTGCTTCGGGTATTCTTTGTGACAGGCTTACCTTTATTTTTCATTTTATTATTCTGAGATTTAGTCAAAACTACAGTGTACTCTCCTTCCTTATCAGCAGCATGTTCATTCTGATTGTTGAGGTCCACCAAATGAAGCTCATGATCATTGTTGTCCTCATTACCATCTGCCCAAAATTTAGAGGCAATGGCAATGTCTTTTTGCACAACAGGATCAATATTATCCAACTGAACATGAGTGGTCAAATGCAGACCCAAGTAAGGATGCACTGGGGGGATCAATCTCCTGAACAGGTGTTAATTGTAAATTTCCTTCTTGGTCCAAAGCAGGATTGAAGGATGTACCCTGTATTGCAACTATAGGAGAAATTGAACCCACAACTCTTTCATTACCTTCTTGAGAATCTGGCACAAAGTCTGACTTGCTCCCCAAGTCATCCTGATCATCATTGAGAACAGGCTGGGACTCATCATAAATTTTGTCTATAGAATCTTCATCACTATCTGAGGCATTACCACTGTTGGCTTGCACTGGCTTTTCAGTTTCTAAAGGTCTAGGAGATTGATGTAAATCATTTATGATTTTAAATGATATGTGCTCCACATCAATTTCCCTAGGAATCTCAATGACTCTATCCAAAACTATGGGATTCACGGCATACGGCTCGCCACTTAGCATCATATGCATATGCTATGCAAGTCAACCATCTCTCTTGAGCTGATATCGTAACACATGCAAACTCAATCTTTGACCTCACAAGCTCCAACTGTAACCATATGAGCTCCAAGATCCTCTTATAACCATATGAGCTCCAAGCTCCTATCATAAAGTTACGAGTTCCAAGCTCAAAATATAACCTCGAACCTCGATTATCAGCTTGAATGTCCATAACGGGGTTAAAGCCCTAATCATACTAAACCTCCAAGTTCACATATATACATGCATTTCAAGGCAAATGCAGTAGTTATCATCATGTTCAATAAAGCAATAAACATCCCAACATATCAACATGCTACCACATCATGCATATATCTCATATATTTCAAATATCATAGTTAGCAGATACGCACATAGCAACATATAGCACATATCACCAAGCATGACAAATCTGCTAGCCTAGTGTATCAAACATAGCGGTGATAGCCCAAAGTAGACTAAACCTAGGGTTTAGGTACTTCGTCAGGGCTCATCAGTACGTAGGGTTTAGGGTTCCACTACACAACATAAAACATACAACAAGGCTATATAGACTACTCTTGCCTCCCCAACGTGTGTAACTCTTTCTCCCCACCTGAACAGTTTCTTGCACGCTTTCCCGTGCAACACTGACAGCGGCTCCGCAACCGGAAACCGTACATGCTTCCCGACGAGCACAAAACTCAGCTCTACACCACTGCCAAAGAGACCCCCGACATGCATGTTGGGCCAACAATCGTCCCGAGTGCACGCACGAGGTCAAGAAACAACCAAAAACTCGGAAACGATAACAGAATCAACGGCAAATGATCGAAGAACAATGAATCAAGGACTCTAAGATTTCAGCCACAAAATTGAGATGGAAACTCACCTATACAGCGGCTGTCTCAGAGCCCAAAAACCATGCACGATCCCTCGTACGACTCCTCGAACAATCGATCAGGTAAAAACAACCGTAAAAGCTTAAAACACACCCAAACATTGTCGGAATTAAGAATGAGGAAGAAATGGAATTGAATGACTAAAGGAAGGTAAATTTCAACACCGACTTACCTTGACGATACTCACATGCAACTACGAACCCAAATACGTGATCATTTTAAAATTCTGATACCCGAAATCACCCTAACCAAGCTCTCCAAGCCTTCAACAATGGCTTCTCCAAGGTGAATTATCTTCACCTCTATTCTGATACAGCATATAAAATGATAGAAGAGGAAGTTAGTTTGTCATTTTACTAGATTAGAATTATCAGGTTAGTTAGTGGAAGTCTTAGGTGTCATGGTGACTAGGTGTCACGATTCTAGGCTAGTTAGGTGTCCTTTAGTGGAGTCTATGTGTCACTTCCTCCTTGCCACCTTCTCATCCTCGTGACATGTGTCCAGTTGTGACACATATCACCCACACGTGATGCCGCGTGTTGCCCTGTCAGGACGCCTGAGTGTTTTCTTCCGCATTTTCCTGCGTAACCTACTGTCGAAAAATTTTTCTGTATTATTTTTAGGCTATTCCTAAAAGCCTATTGTACTCAAGTACTCGTCTAATTTTAATATGCTAACCCTCCATTATTTAATTAATTAATCAATTAATTACTCGGTTAGCATTTCATAGGGTTCGGGACACGTTCTTACACATTTTTGCACTTTTTGTGCTCGTCCCAAGGCCAAGTTGTCTCAAATTTGGATCATGGCTTCCTCAACACATAAGGAACATAATTTAGCCTTTAAACATGCTTAATCTATGTCTTATATACAAATCAAGAAAAGGAGGTGTTACATTACCACTCCCTTGAAAGAAAAAATCGTTCCCGAAATTTCCTTTTTATACTTGCAAACAAAGATGGATACTGCTGGCGCATCTGTGCTTCTCGTTCCCATGTTGAGTTTCCAGTTGTTGGGTCCCACTCTACCCTCACCAAAGGAATCTGCTTGCGGCGAAGCTCCTTGACCCTTCTATCGACTATCCGAACAGGTAAAGCCTCGTATTCAAGGTTTTCTCTTAGCTGGATTGATTCGGGCTCTAGCACATGCAACAGATCAGGGTAGTACTTTCTAAGCTAGGATACCTGAAAGACGTAATGGAGATTTGAAAAATCAGGCGGTAAGGCTATTTGGTAAGCTACAAGACCAATTCGGCATCTGAAATGGTCCTATGAATCTGGGTGTAAGCTTTCTGGATTGAATTTCCCTGCCAATGCCAGTCCTTGGAGTAACTCTCAAAAACACGTGGTCCCCTCGTGGAACTCTAAAGGTCTCCTCCGTTTGTCAGCATAGATTTTCTGCCTATCCCTTACGGCTTTCATCTTTTCCCAGATTAACTTAACCTGTTTCGTTGTCTTTTTCACCAACTCAGGGCCTAAAAACTGATTCTCTCCAGTCTCAAACCTGCACAATGGAGTCCTGCACTTCCTCCCGTACTAAGCTTCATACGGCGCCATCCCAGTACTTAAGGGGTAACTGTTGTTATAGGTAAACTCAATCAAAGGAAAAAAACTCGTCCCAACTCCCTATGTGTTCCAACACACACGCTCTTAACAGCTCTTCCAATGATTGAATAGTCCGTTCTTACTGACCATCCATCTGTGGATGATAAGCAGAACTCAATCTTAACTTAGTTCCCAACACTCTGTTTAAACTCCTTCAGAACGTAAACCTCAGGTCTCGATCTGAGATAATACTTGAAGGTACACCATGTAGCTTCACCACCTCCCTGATGTAAATCTGAGTCAACCTCTCCATAGAACAGTTCAGGTTGATAGGTAAGAAATGAGCACATTTCGTCAACCTATCTATGATGACCCAAATTGAATCAAACCTTTTCTGAGTCCTTGGTAACCCAGATACAAAGTCCATTACAATACTGTCCCACTTCCACTTCGGGACATCCAGCAATTGCAACAATCCCGCTGGCTTCTGGTGTTCAACCTTCGCCTTTTAACACACCAAGCAGGATAGGACGTAAACTGCCACTTCCTTCTTCATCCCTATCCACTTGAACTGTAACACCCCCGTTTTCTTATAACCGGTTATAATCACCATTACATCGTGATTGCTACCTTATGTTTGATATGACTTTATATATATATATATATATATATATATATATATATATATATATATATACATACATACATATGGATGTTTATATGATGGTTTTTATCCCTGGTTATGTTGTGGTGAAGTTTTCTTTTGTCGTTATGAGACAAAAACCGATAAAAGTTCTATTTTGATCGGTATCGGGTAATTTCTTGTTTTATGTGCCGGAGGCCAGGAAACGGGGAAATTGAGTGGAATGTAATGTTGAATTACATTTTTTATTACCTTGTTGATTATTCATAATGAAAAGAATTAGCTTTCTTAAAATCCAAAAATTTACCAAAATTAGTAAAAACCAATTATTCATTTTTGGTAAAAACCCAAATCACCCCATTCCTAACTAAATGGAAAAATGTAACTATTCTAGTTACATTGGTTAGGGCCATTCGGACATGTTGCTTGGGGAAGAGACAAGATCTCACTTTATCATTATCCAAGAAAGTTTATAACACTTACTCTTAATGGAAAAAGTATTTTAGCCATGTTTGGTTAATCTTGTCCTTAAGCTCTCCTTAAGCAACAACACACCTATCTCTTTACATCTTAGCCTTGCATTCCTTATGACCAAAATTGAATGACAATTTGGAGTCCACAAGGTGGACTATTCGGCCACTTAGAGGGGAGAACACCTAATCACACTATTCCATTCATTTCTCACTCAAACACCAAAGTTCCAAGTTTTCTCTCTTCTCTCACCTCTCCACTAGCATTCGGCCAAGCTTGGTAAGTAACCTCATTCATATTATTTCATCATTTTGACTTCACATTCTTATTCATCTTACTCATCTAAACAACTTTAATCTTTGGAATTTCTTCATTTGAAGTTGTTTACTCAAAGTTACTCAAGAATCGTTCAAGGAGATTTCAAACTTCTTGAAGTTGTTTTGTACCTTTCTTAAGAGTAAGTTCATAACCATGTTTCTCCTACATTCTTACTCTTTAGATGTAACTTTGTTTTACCTTGATCATATTGATGAGAAGTCAAAGTTCATGGTCTTGTTTTCCTTCTCTATAGGCCACGGTTTTGAGCTTGATTTTGGTGACCAAGTTTCTCTTCATTTTCTTCCAAGGAGATTCAAAGAGGTAATGGGGGAGTAAACCATATCACACCTTAATGGTGGTGATAAAGGCCTCCTAATTTGTTGAAGGAAAACTCTAGATCTAGGGTTTCCTCATAAAAAGTTCATTACTTTGTTGTCATTTTGTTTTATGTTGTGATGTTGATATGATGATTGAGCTTGTATGTGCTTTTAGAAAATTATTTTGGCATGGTGAAAAACTATTCTTAAGTCCAAAGACCTAAGGATAGGATTTTAGAATGTTGAACTAGTTTATGTTCTAGGTTGCCTTGATAATATGTTTATGTGTTAGCATGGCTTTTCTAGTCACTTGATTATTGTTGAATGGCTTCATTTTGGTTGAATATGGATGTGTGAGGTTCGGCCTTATGATGTTGAGGAGGGAAGCCAAAGCTTCTATGTTTAAGTAATGGTTCAATGAACTTAAATGGTAATTTCAAATAAGAAGTATATTTCTTTTACACTAAGTAATAGAACTAGGAAACCAAATTCAAAAGAGTTTTCGACTAAATGAGACGCCTTATGGACACTTGAATAGAGTATTTCAAACTATACTTAATAAAGGAGATTTCGTCAACTACTTTTCTATAAGGATAGTACTTTGAAGCTTTTTACTATAATAGTATAAATGCGTGTTATCTCCTAAGGAGTATCCAATGAGCTCCATAATGGACTCACAAAGACTAAGTAAAAGACATGCATCAATACCTTGCGGTCATGATAAATCATGTTCCACATCCTTGATGATTTAGGTCATCTAAGGAATCCATAAAGCATAATAACTAAGAGTTACTTATAAAGAGTAAGTAATGTTCCTTTGATAGACAAGTGATAAGATTGATGAAGGGGATCCTTATGGATCCTACCCTCCATAATACATCTAGGTTATGGAATAATGTATCATAAGATATGAACATCATGTTACGAACGACGAGGTGGTACGTGATTGCAAGAAACGGAACCAAGAACGGGCGACTGATGGCAAGTCATGTGAAAGTGAGTCCCGTAGGGGTGCCCTGAGACGACCCCACTTACGTAGGATAATCCCATTAGACACTTTCAAAATTTAACCTCACTCTCTCTGATACTTTAAAACACAGCCAAAAATTTTCACTTCAACAGTTAAGCAGATAAGAACTTATCACAGTTCAAGAATTTCACGCCAGAGTTTCGCCTAGAAGCCATGGCGTAAAAATAACAACAACAAACATAAACACCCCACTGGCCGTGGTACAACTCACAAGAGACTCAAAGATACCTCTGAGATCTCTATCTATTTGAGAAGCGCCGACGCCACACTTGTTACTGACGATAGAGTACACCTTGGGTCAGCTCCACCTGCTGTAGCACTTCCGATGACCAATTGGCACTTCTGTCTTCGGATCACGATCCGGACAACCACATATATGTAAACATGGAGAAATATGCATAGGAGGTAAGAAACGCTACACTATCATAAAAAGGGAAATCACGTAGCATATAACACATCAACATGTACAATAACACACAATCAACAAACACATCCATCTCTCGAGTTCAGCACAACAATCAACCTCAAAGTATCACGACTAGGGATCATCGCCTATTCTACAACAGTCATCCTCAAAGTATCACAACTATGGATCATCGCCTATTCTACACATCACAACAATCGACCTCAAAGTATCACAACTAGAGATTACCATCAATTCTACAACAATCAACCTCAAAATATCACATCTAGGGATCATCGCCTATTCTACATGCACAACTAAGTTCCTGGCCCTTGGAAATACTGTCCTTCAACTCAACTGTGAAGTAGTCATTTTCCAAGGTAGGAAGTCACCCTCCAACTATAAGGGCATAGAGTCGGTAGTCCAGGTTACTGGTTCCCAAGACGTCTCCTAGAACGTCCACCTCGACCTCATGTGACAGTCACAAACTGTTGTTGCAACTGTACACATGGCTCCCTGTACACAACCACTCAAACTGCTGCTGCAGCTGTATACAGGTAACAGCTCATATGATAGCCACTCAAACTGCTGTTGCAGCTATTCATACAGCTCCTTGTGACAACCACTCAAACTGCTGTTGCAATTGTCACAAGTCCCGACCTCGCGTGATCACTGCTGGCAAGCTTCTGTGGCAAGTACACACACCTAACCCTATGCACAACCACACAAACTGCTGTTGCAGTTGTGTACCAGCATATATGATTGCAGTTAGTCATATAGCCCCCTTGTGACAACCACTCAAACTGCTGTTGCAATTGTCACAAGTAATCCACCGCGTGTGATAACTGTTCAAACAGTTGTTGTAGTAAATCCCGCGGCTTTCCACCACAACAATGCAAATGTTATGATTATGCATCCATCATTTCAACAACAACTTAACTAATGTCTCACAACCTACATCCTCCAACTGTGAGGATGCCACTCTCCGACTATGAGAGCCACTTATAACTTAGATCCACATCCTTAATTTACTAGTCTAACCTCAATAATCATCTCCAAAGTCAATCATTCTCATATAATCCTAGCAATATACCAATCATCTCCAAAGTCAACCAAGATCATATCAGTCACAAACACTTCACATGTCATAGCATGCAGTATAACATTCTAATAAGCATACCAAAACGCAATTAAGCATGTTATCACCACAAACAAGTTATTATCACAAACATCTCATCTAGGATGTTATCATGTAGGACATCATTTAAGCATGTTATCAATTACCACAAATACCATAAGTACACACACATCACCACTAGTAGGGTTTGAGGAGCCCTACACATGTGAACAATTATATACTACGCCTATGATTCCCAGATATATGTAGGTTCTTCCCCCTCACCTGGTAGTCCATTCCTGTACATTCTTGTATTCACGGACAGCCTTGACCCTCGATCTCACGAACGCGACGAGCACAACCACAACCACTACGAGCTCACCATGTAGCTCCTCAACTAAAAATAGGGTACTGTGCGAGCCCCATATCTTGAGCTACAGACTTCTTCTTGAAAATCCGAACGGTGAAGATGAAGATAAACGTGTGTTAAGCCTACCTCCCAAATTGCATCCCGATCCAACGGTTAACGAATCTCTGGAGAAGGTTTTACTGTTGCAGGTTAGGTGATATATGGGATGAGTTTCTCACACACTAGGACCATGATGTAAGCTGCATATATCCCACTCTAGACCTTGAACCGAAAATCCGAACGGTCCAACTGACGAACCATATGTTATGAACCTCCGTACCAAGTTTGAGCTTGATCCAACAGTTGATGAACGTTTTCCAACGATCTTACTGAAACTGCTTCAACCAAGCTTCAAGGCTTCCAACAATGGTTTCACTCTTTCTTTCACCTTGCCTTCTCTTTCTCCTACCCACGAAAATATGGAAGTTTCTCATTCCATTATATTACTTCCTTCTAGATGATGAAGATGATCAAGCTTGTCAAGTTTACTTCTCAAAGTTCTTGAAGAATCCTTGAAGAACGGAGAGAAATTGAAGTTGAAAGCTTGGAGGTGTCTTGAAGTGAAGAAGATGGAGAAGAGAAGGGGAAGGTGCACGAAATTGAGAGAGGACAAATGGAAGAGAGTGGCATGATATGTATATATATAGGAAGGGAAGGATAAGGATAGGATAGAATGGTCATTTCCTTTAAGAACCAAATTGGAATTTCATCAAAAGTTGTACTAGAAACTTCAACACTTGAACTTAAAGAATCAAGTGAAGGAGAAAGAAATATGAGAGTATAAATATATCTATGAATGGCGTGGAACATATGTGAAGAAAGGGTAAGGTTGATATAAAATTTCTTAAGGGCAAAACTGTCATTTCTTATTAGGGGCAAAATTGTCATTTTACACTAGGTCATCATGACTATGGTGAGTCACCTATGTGACTCACCCCTTGTCATCATTACTATGGTGATGAGTCACCATGTAATGATTACATATGGATAAGGTGGTGAGGTGTCTAGGTGAGGTGGCGTGAAAGCGACGTGAGGCTTATCCGTTACCGGTTCCGGTGATCTCATACGCAGACCGGGTTTCGTCAGAGTGTTCAACCCAAACCTTAACCATAATTCTCTACTAGTAAAGTAGAGTAAAACAATATCTGTGTGGTATCCAAAAAGTGGATAGTAGGGATAAAATCAAATACCAGACGAGAGATGTGGTTCTTGAATGTGATTAGTCAATGGATGAGTTCATCACTATGACTTATCATCATCATGATTACTCTACCATGACTCATCATCATGAGTCATCCATGTCAAGATTACTTGTCTAAAGTAGTCATGATTACTCCTCCAAAATACCTTGAAATTACAACTTTGCCACTATGACTCAGATAAGATTTGTATACTTTACCGATCTGAAAATTGGGATGTTACATGCCCTGTGGTTTATCGAGAAATAAACATGGTACTACAGTGATGGAGTAGTACGTGTTGTGTTGTGGAATTTTCTTGACATGCATACAAATCTATACATGAGTTGGGTGTAACATCCCAAAAATCTTATATCTGTCTTTTTAGCTGTTTGTGTGAATAACTTGATTGAGAATACAATTCGATTAATCATAATCATAATAATAGTTGATGATTGGAAATTCATATTTGAATTTCAATTATGAGCTTAATAATCATAAGATGTTTTGAACACAGTGTGCTGTTTTGAGCCGGAACCGATAAAAATATTATTATTTTAATCGGGACCACTTTACCTTGGGATGCGTGCCAGGGTCGGGGAAGTCCAGGACTGGGAAGTTGTTCTGGCCCAAAGACGAGAGTAGTTCATGGCTGCTTTTCACGTTTCACGAGACGTTGTCAACCATCCATCACCTTTTCATTCCTTTAACTAATAGATTAGATTCTTATGACTCTTGGTCAATAAGCTAGCATCTTTTCCTTTTATGGAGAAAGCAACTTAACCACTTATGGTTAATCTCTACCCTTTTAATAAGAGCTCAACACCTATGTACCTGATTAAATCCTAACCATCCTTTTTCGTACACAATTTCCATCAAGTTGTCATTTGGCTTTTGAATCAAAATTTGTTGCCTTTTGGAATAGGCCTCACGGCCAAATGTTAGAAATAACACTTCCATCACTTTGTTTATCAATTCCAAAACATCAAGAGTTCATCTTCTTCAAGAACTTAGCATTTTCTCTCTTCTCTCTCCTACCTCCTCATATTCGGTTTTCACTCTATGTCCATCTTCCAACTTCCTTTTCTTAAATCTAAGACCATAGTTCAACTAGTCTTAGTCTTCTAATCATCTTTGATGAAGAAAGTTTTTGATTTGGAGCAACTTTGTTCTTGACCCTCAAGAACACCAACCTTGTTCATCAAGTGTTCTTCACTAAGTAAGTCTCTAATCTTACTTGTCTCTTCATTTCCTTTCATTAAATCATGAAGCAACATCTTCTAGTTCATGATTTTGAGAAACAAGTTTCAAAACCTTGTTGTTTTGTTCCTAGTAGGTTCGGCTTTCTCTTTTGTTCTTGGTGCTTGGAGTTGTCTCATTCACAAAGGATCTTCAAGAGGTAATGGGGGAGTGAACCACATCACACCACATTGGTGGTGGTGAAAATGGTTTATGGGTTTGGTTTGGGGAAAATCCGAAACCAAGGGTTTCCTACTTTATCTATTCGGTTCTCGATGAGAACAATGTTATAATAATTATTTGTTGCTTGATTTGTGTTCATTGATGTGTTTGAATGGTTGAAAATAATTTTTATGTGAGGGAAAACCCTAACCTAGAGTTCCTTCATCTTTTGATGAAAAGAGTTTGTAAAAATGTGATTTTCGGATCTGACCTTGTGTGAGTCATTTCGGTTTTTCTCTCAACCTAGACCTTGTATTTGAAAAATTGTTTTTGATCCTAAAACTAGACATCTTGGGCTTCATTTTGAGCACAAATTCGTGTGGTTTCATGAAAATTTGACCCCTGAAAACCTATTTCAATCTGATCATAAACTTCTGCCTTGGATTCTGACTACAATGGCGTTTCGAAAAATTGTATTAACTCGGTTACTTTTTGTGAAAATGAGATTTATGACCAAAATTTAAACATCCTAAGCTTTCATATGAGTCCTCATTTCCTCAAATCCGAGTTCGCTTGGTCAATCAAATGTGTGTCACAAATTGATGCTTGAAATGCTGAAATTTTATATTTACGGGTTTTGGTGTTGATTTTTGGAATTGTATGTTATGGTGTTGGTGTGACTATTTGTGTTTGAGTGTTAGTGTGGAAAATCATTTTGACATGGTGAAAAACTATTCTTAGGATCAAGACCTAAGGATAGGGTTTTTGAATGATGAGTTTGTTCAAGCTTTTACTACTTGATTGAAATGACTATATGTTGAGATGATTGTCATGATGCTAGAATGTTGTTGGATGACATATATTTTGTTGAAAATTACCATGTGTGGTTCGGCCTTGTTGAGTTAGAAAGGGAAGCCAAAGCTTCAATGCTCAAATGATGGTGTAATGAAATTAAATGTTTTCAAGAAGGCAAAAGAAATTAAAAAGACCTACCTTACTTACATGAAAGCATTCAGCCATACCATAGTAATTAGGGCTAGGAATCTAAAATGTTGATGTTAAGAGGTTTAAAGTGTTTATACTAAAATATAAAGGAAATATAAATTAAAAAGGTTTCCTAAGAAATCAAGTTTTGGTTCCAAAGAACCAAGTGTTGTAAAATGAGTATTTTGGGTTCATTTGAAAAGCGTTTTAAGAATAGGAAAGTTTGAAGTTAATCAACCACTTATTCTAGAATGTTGTTGCAAGGAAAATATTTTCAAGAACAAAGAGTTTTCTAAATGATTCATGTGGTTTCCATAGGTTTTGGTTAGTAAACCTACTTTCAAGAGAAATGAGAATTCTTGTAAGTGTTTCTTTAAAACAATGAGTCTTTACACTACTATGATTAATTTTGAAATCTTACAAAACAAATGAGTTATGGTTTTCATTTGAAAATAAAAAGGTGATTTAAAGAAAGATATGTTTTCCCTTTTTACGCTAAGTAAAGGAAATTAGTATTACTTCAAAGGGAGTTTTATGCTAGTTTGGCAAAAGACAAGGTACTGTGTATATTAGGGTTTTGGATACCTTACAAGTATATGTATAGAGTTTTCAAAACTATGTTTTATAAAGGAGATTCCATGAACTAGTTTACTACCAAGGAAAGTATTTTAAAGACTTTACTACAATAGCGCAAGTACGTAATATCTCCTAAGGAATGCAATGAGTTTCATAATGGAGTCACAAAGACTAAATAAAGACATGTACCTATTCCTTGTGGTCATAGAATACCATGTCCCACACCCTTGATGATTTAGGTCATCTAAGGATCCATAATACTTAACCACAAAGAGTTACTTATACAAAATAAGTAATGTTTCCCTTGATAGATAAGTGAGAAGACATGATAAAGGAATCCTTGAGGATCTTGTTTTCCATAATCCACTTAGGATATGGAATGATACATCATAAGACTTGAACATCATTTTCTGAACGACAGAGTTGTATGTGGACGCAAGGATTGGAACCAAGAATGGGTGATTGATGGCAAGTTGTGTGAAAGTGGGTCCCGTAGGGGTGCCTTGTGGTTTATCAAGAGATAGAGGTGGTGTTGTAGTGATAGTGTAGTACGTGTTTGTGTTGTGGCATTTCTTGACATGCATACGCATCTGTGCATGAGTTAGGCGTTGTGCCTGGGAGTTGAGCTTACACCTTGGTGCAGGTGCGATTGTCTGAGGTGCCGATCATGAGGATCTTAGGGACGTCGAGGGTTGGGGAAGACACATGTGGCCAGAGAGTAGCTCCTCTGTGTCGTGGATATCCATCGAAAAACACTAACGTCCTAACTGAAACATTGGGCAAATCATGATTTGGGTAAAGAACGTCTGGCGTGAGCCGTTTTAGCAATTGCGATCTTGATGTGGCACTGTGGGGCTGAGATAACGCAGACAATGTTCTCCCAATCACTCACTCTTGTTTTGTTTATCTCCATGGAGTAGGGGTCAGAGTCTTACCCTTGTGGCATATGGCATTGACTCATGTACATCGCATTGCATTGCATGACTATTGATGGATACATTTACATGTTATACATTATTTTCCTATGTTGATGATGTCCTATGCTGTTGATTGGATAATATGAGATATTGAGATGTATGATATGCATGACTAGTATTTTATTGTCTTGTCTGTCGTACCGTTTTTACTTCTGCCATGTGTTGTGCTGATGAATGGGAATCTCACCTCATTACTTTGTATTGCATCGTTGTGTGCTTCTTTGGTTGTCTCCCGAGAAGGTCATACTACCCAGACTTAACCCGGCACTTCGGATGCATCTCTCTGTTGAGCCTCTTGGTGGTTACGGCGTTTGGACAACTAGTCGTGACGAGCTTCTAGTAACGTACGTGTGAAGAGCCGCACTCATCATCCGCATGGGTCGCAAAAAAAGGGTTCTCAACTGCTTCACCACTTGTCTTCGTGTCGTCTGCTGTCAGTGTTGTAGTTATAAGTGGAATGCTAGATGGACTAATCCACCGATGCGTTCAGTGCCTTTTCCCTCTGTAAGGGATGGGCTGCTTGTCAGCCAAGTTGCCTCTAAGGCAACTCCTGCTATGCCTTCCATAGGAATACCAGCAGTAGTCCCTGTTAGGATTCCTGTTAGGTCTCGTGATGGGTCCTGGTTAGAAGGCGATGAGTGAGGAGTCTAGGAGTGAGGTGACCTATCCACATCTTCCTATTCCCTTCGCTTGTCTCTCTGAAAAGAAGGAGTCAGAGGAAGTATTCAACGGTTGATCCGAGGGATGTCTTCTTGTGTAGTCTATTGTCGGCTAGTGTAGGATGTCAAAGCGTCTGTATCTTTCTTTTATCTTTTGTGGAGCTGCGACTCCAAGTATCTTATGTTTAGGAGCTACGTCTCCAACCTTTTATGATGAGTCTGCATCTTCCTATTTTCTTTCTGTAGTCGGGTTGGGTCCTTATGTAAACATTATGAACTTATGAACTTATATTATGAAGTGTTGGTATTTACCTTACACACATAAACGGTTACGAGCTTTTACAGTTATGTTTTGCAAAAATGAAAATTCACCCCCATCTTTCTTAAATGTTTTAATTAACCCGTTTTTCGGCCTTAGAGTATTTTAAAATGTTCGTAAATGTGATGCCCCCGTTATCTTATCTTGCGAAAGGGTGTGTAACACCCGGGCTGACGAAGGCGGGGAGTGATCGCCGGTGCATGAGGCACGGACAAGGAGCGGCTCCTGGCAGATTTCTAGGCGGAGGGACACATGAATGAACCGATTCACATCGGAATGAGAGGGATCCTGAGGCTGTGCAGGTATGAGACTGTACAGTTGAAGCAAGGCTTATAAGAATTAATTTTTACTACCTATATCAACAAGATGCATCTTCTTTTCGGGATCCCAAAACATAAGAACTTCAAAGTTAAAGCACGCTGAAGTGGCTCGTGTTGGTTTGTGGGGAGTCGGCAATCCTCAAAGCAGTCCAAGCCATTAAAAGTGGTATCAGAGCGGACCTCTCCCAGTACGGTGTGGTTCGGGGACGAACCAAGAGGAAGGTGGTGGGCATGTAACACCCGAGGCTGACTAGTGCGGTGAGTGATCGCCGATGCATGAGGCATGGACAAGGATGGCTCCTGGCAGGCTTCTAGGTGGAGGGACACATGAATGAGCCGATTCACATCGGAATGAGAAGGATCCTGAGGCTGTGTAGGTATGGGACTATACTGTTGAAGGAAGGCTTATAAGAATTGATTTGTACTACCTATATCAACTAGATGCATCTTCTTTTCGGGAGCCCAAAACATAAGAACTCCAAAGTTAAGCGTGCTTGACTTGGAGCAATTCTGGGATGGGTGACCTCCTGGGAAGTTTTCCTAGGAAGCATGTGAGTGAAGACAAAGCACGCTGAAGAGACTCGTGTTGGTTTCGAGGGGCAGTCGACAATCCTTAAAGCAGTCCAAGTTATTACTTATGGTGTTGTGCTCGAGAGTTGAGCTTACACCATTGTGCGGGTGCGATTGTTAGAGGTGACGATCGTGGAGATCTTGAGGACATTGGGGTTGGGGAGACCACATGTAGCCAGAGAGTAGCTCCTTTCTGTCGTGGGTGACCTGTCGAAAAACGCTAACATCCTGACTGGACACCGGACAAATCATGATTTGGGTAAAGAATGTCTGGCGTGTGCCGTTATATCATTTCAATCTTTGGATGTGGCAAAGTGGGTTGAGATAACGCAGATAATGTTCTCCCAATCACTCACTCTTGTTTTGTTTAGCTCCAGGGAGTAGAGGTCTGAGTCATGTTGCATTATGTCATTGCATACTTGAGTTGTCATTTGACCCACATTATTGTTATTGATATATCAACTGTGATGCATGTAAGTAATTGTTATGATGTGAGAGCCAATGTGCTATATGCCAATTGGGTGCGTGTGTGCGTGATTTTTATCACTGCTGTTCTGGTTGTGCAATATACGAAATCTCACCTCATTACTTTTGTTGTCACGCTGCTCGCGTGGTTTTCATCTTGCTATAGTGAGTAGATATAGCAAGCGATCCACCTTCCCGTTTGACCTTGAACTTGACACTACACGATGGAGCAGACGCTTAGATGATCCATCCTGACGGATGTCACACCTACACTGGAGCAGTGAGTCTCACGAGTTCCGCAGGAACAACCTGCCGCAATACTAGGGAGAATACGACCCGGAGAAGGCTGAGCTATGGGTATAGGAGATGGAAAAGATCTTTGAAGCAATGAGGTGCTCGGATGCAGACAAAGTGACCTATGCTGCATACATGCTGGTAGGTGATGATGAATACTGGTGGAGAGGAGCCCTCCAAGTGGCTGGAAAGCGATAAAAAAAACATTTTAGACTCTCAAGTTACAGGGCCTATCCGAAAAGAAAGAGAATTCAGTACCTCTTGGTCGTGAATATCTGAATAGGACAAACCGCCCCGTGGATATCTTTGCTTCGGAACAAAACAATTAGAATTAGGCTCAGTCAACTGGAATGTGTATTATCGATATAGGGGATCACCTTGAATGTGACGTAGATAGGGTTGAGATTCATTCATAGGCTGCCCAAAGATCAACCTTCAAGAGCAAGGGGTTTCGAAGCTTTCGAACCCTGTGAGGATTCAGCTTCCAATTGAGTCGGTGTTTTAAGTATAGACTTTCAACATACTGGACAAGCCATCACCTGGGAGCTCTTCCGTATGAAGTTCTTTGAGAAGTACTTCCGTGCGAGCTCCAGGCATGCCAAGGAGATGGAGTTTCTCCAGCTACGTCAAGGGAGCATGACGTTCTGCGAGTATGCTGCCAAGTTTGAGGGTCTGGCAAAGTTCTCCAACTACTTCCAAGACAATCCCAATGAAGCATGGAAGTGCATAAAGTTCGAGGAGGGTTTAAGGCACGAGCTCAAGGAGGCAATCATGCCGTTCGAGATCACTACCTTTCCTTAGCTCATGGACAAGTGCCGGCTGATTGAAGAACTAAAAGGAAGTCGAAGCAAGTCACAAGGGAGCTTTAGGCCGTCAAGGTTCAAGAAGGGTGGTAATAGCCTTACTCGAAGCCTTCTGGAGGTCAACATTACCAACGATTCCAAGGGAAGAACAACGGAAACGTGCGGTTTCAGGAGCCGTTGGTGTCAAGTGTTTCAAATGTGGGGGAGACCACTATGCTAGGGAATGCTCAACAATGGAGTTTTATCTGCTTCAACTGTAGGAAGCCAGGTCATGTGGCAAGGGAGTGCAGACAACCAAAGGCAGAACCTGCTGCCAACCTGGTTCGAGCAGCAAGGCCCAAGGCAAAAGAGTGAGTTTTCTCTATGAGCGGTGCTGAAGCTTCTCAGAACCAAGACCTGATCCAAGGGGAGGGTAATATTGGAGGTAAAACTTTAACTGTACTGTTTGATTCAAGCGCAACACATTGTTTTATTGCATATAGTTATGTTAAACTTTTGGAATTACCTGTTTCTTCACTACCTTTTGATTTGATTATTTCCACGCCTACTGCGAAACCTGTTGTTATGACTTAGGCCTATCTAAATTGCCCTATTCTTGTTAAGGGTAGAAAGTTTGTAGTCAACCTGATCTGTTTGCAATTATCGCAAATAAATGTTATCTTGGGGATGGATTGGCTGTTCTCTAGCCACGCTCTTTTGGGTTGTGCCAATCGAACCCTAATCTTTCCAAAAAGTGAGATTTCTGGTTTTATATCTGCCAATCAAGCGAAAGCTTCTTTGAGAGAAGGAGCCCAAGGATACATGTTGTTGTCCTTTCTAGAGGTCAGTAGCGAGAAAGATGCGCGTCCGATTCCGATTGTCGACGAGTTCCCAGAAGTTTTTCTTGAAGATATACCTGGACTTCCACCGGTCAGAGACATCGAGTTCGCAATAAACCTAGTGCCAGGATCTGGACCAATCTCTATGGCACCATACCAGATGGCACCGGCAGAGCTAGAGGAGCTAAAGAAACAGTTGGAGGAGCTAATGTCCAAGCAGTTGTTTAGGCCCTGTGTGTCGCCGTGGGGAGCACCAGTTTTGCTTGTGAAGAAGAAGGATGGGACGTCTCGTTTGTGTGTGGACTACTGTTAGTTGAACAAGATCACTATCAAGAACAAGTACCCACTTCCGAGGATTGATGACCTGATGGACCAGCTAAAAGGAGCAACTGTGTTTTCTAAGATAGATCTACGGTCGGGTTACCATCAGATCTGAGTCAAGACAGAGTCAAGACGGAGGATGTTCCAAAAATGGAATTCAGAACATGTTATGGACACTATGAGTATTTGGTAATGCCATTTGGAGTGACAAATGCACCAACCATATTCATGGATTACATGAATAGGATCTTTCGCCCTTACTTAGATAAGTTTGTTGTGGTGTTTATCGATGACATCCTTATCTACTCTAGGGATAAAGGAGAGCATGCAGAATATTTACGAGTGGTACTGCAAATACTCAAAGAGAAACAGTTATATGCCAAGTTTTCAAAGTGCGAGTTTTGGCTAGAAGAGGTTCAGTTTTTGGGTCACGTTATCTCCAAGGAGGGGATCGTTGTGGATGCAGCGAAAGTGGAAGCTGTGTTACAGTGGGAACAACCGAAGACAACAACAGAGATTCGTAGTTTCATTGGATTAGCAGGCTACTATCGGAGGTTCATTGAAAGATTCGCTAAGATTGTGGCACCGTTGACCAAGTTAACACAGAAGGATCAAGCTTTTGCATGGACCGAGGCTTATGAGGCCAGTTTTCAGGAGTTGAAGAAGGGTCTGACCAGTTCACCAGTGTTAGTACTTCCGGACCCCAACGAACCTTCTGAGGTATTTTGTGATGCTTCATACCAAGGTTTGGGATGTGTCATGATGCAGAACCGGAAAGTGGTAACTTACGCTTCAAGGCAGTTGAAGATTCATGAGAAGAATTATCCAACTCACGACTTGGAGTTAGCTGCAGTGGTTTTTGCTCTGAAGATTTGGAGGCATTTCTTGTACGGGGCGAAGTTCAGCGTTTTCAGTGATCACAAGAGTCTGAAGTACTTGTTTGACCAAAAGGAGCTCAACATGAGGCAACGAAGATGGTTAGATTTTATGAAGGACTATGACTTCGAGTTGCACTATCATCTTGGAGAAGCAAACATTGTGGCGGATGTTTTGAGTAGGAAGGTGCTTCATGCATCTGCCATGATGGTCAGAGAGAGAGAGAGCTCATCGAGCAGTTTAGAGATCTGAAGTTGGCTGTAGAGGCATCCCCAAGGAAGCTCAGTGTGGGTATGATCACTATGGAGAGTGATCTTTTGAATCAGATCAGAGAGAATTAGAGTGAGGACCAGTATCTCATGAAAGAGAGAGAAGCCGGATGGCAGGAGACCACGTCAGAGTTTGTAGAAGGGCCAGATGGAATTATGAGGTTCAAGGGCAGAATCTGTGTACCCAGTGATGCAGATCTAAGGAGACTGATACATGAGGAAGCTCACATGTGCAAGCTGAGAATGCATCCAGGATCAACCAAGATGTACCAAGATCTGACGCGGACGTATTGGTGGCACGGTATGAAGAGAGATGTTGCCAGTTTTGTATCGTCGTGCTTAGTGTGTCAGAAAGCGAAGGTGGAGCACCAAAGACCCGCGGGAATGCTGCAACCCTTAGATATTCCCGAATGGAAATGGGATGGCATCTCCATGGATTTATTGACTAGTTTACCTAGGACGCCAAAGGGTTATGATGCTATTTGGGTGATCGTGGATCGACTCACAAAGTCAGCACACTTTTTACCCATAAACATCAAGTACTCGATGGAGAAGTTGACCCAACTTTATATTGAGGAGATCATTAGGTTACATGGTGTACCATCCAGTATAGTTTCAGATAGAGACCTAAGGTTCACGTATCGCTTTTGGCAAAGCTTGCAAGAGGCTCCAGGAACGAAGCTGCTTTTGAGTTCAGTATACCATCCGCAAACAGATGGTCAGTCGGAGAGAATGATCCAGTCTTTAGAAGATCTGTTGAGAGCTTCTGTGCTTGAGCAATTAGAGAGTTGGGAAGGGTTTTTGCCGTTGATAGAGTTCACCTACAACAACAGTTTTCATTCTAGCATAGGGATGGCACCTGTAACACACCGATTTTCACTGCCTTTATAAATCAGTAAGTTGTATCATTAAGTTTGTATTATATTCGAGGTTTTATAAAATGAAATAAAATAAACCGAGACCATATTCATGCTCAACGCTATCGTAGGGAGCTACGATTAGATTCTGGGCTAAAAACTCAGACGGAGCTCGGTCTGCGTTTTTGACTGATAGTAGTATTCTACTACTATAAAGACCTAATTTTGACTTGTGGACGAGGCAGTTAGGCTTAGAATTCCATTCTCTACAATTTTGCTAAAATTGGTTCTTGACCTTAAAAAGTGAAAATAATATAAACTATTCGGGCGAAAACTCGAACCAGGAGGCAAATGGAGCAATAAATGGATTTATCGGGACCCGCTAACGGATAAACTCAGTGTCACATCAAGTCAAATCACATTGGGAAGCGTGCCGGAGTCATGATGGTTTTAGAAAATATCTGGACGAGAAATGACCAAAATGCCCCCGACCTCTTTCTTAATGACATTTTTATCCTAAGGTGAAAAGACCATTTTGCCCTTAAGGGGACAAATCTTGGACCTTCATATCCTCTCCTCCCCCACGAAATAAACTAGCCAAGGCAGCCCCATCCATAATTTTTTCTCCTAACACCATTTTCTTCTCAACTTGATCTCTAACCATTTTTTGGTGAATCAAGTGTGGATTCCTACTCATTTTCATCACTCCAAGAGGTAAGATCACTTCTTTGATCCTTAAAACTCTTGAATCTTCTCTTAATTCATGTTTGAAAACCATGATTCAAGTAGATTTCAAGTTCTAGGTTCAAACTTCAAAAATCTCTAGAAAATTGTAGAAAAATCCTTTTAATGTCAAACCATTTTCTATGAGCTAGTTGCATCATCCTCTTCCATAATCCAAGATCTTGTAACCAAAGGATCTCTCTAACCCATATCGGTATAGATGGCCGAATCCACCTCTTTTTGAATCAATGGAGTTTTGTTCCAACTTGTGCCTAAGAACTAGTGATTAGGTTCTATCACACTTAGAAGGCCTTGAATCCAAACGTATGTGATCAAAAAAAACTTTCCTAGCCTATTTAATCATAGGATGGCCGAACCACCAAATTGGGGAAAACATGAGATTTTGATTCAAGTTTCAAAATTGAGTCTTGATTTGGTGTTAAGGTTACCTAGGGATCCTTCCTCCTAGAGATAGGAATTTTTAGACATCCCTAGCTATTTTTGGGACCCTATGGCCGAACCTAGCTTCTAAGGGATTAGGGGAAATTATGTTGTTAAATGTTGATTATTGGATTGGTTTTGTGTTTTTAGTTGTTGTCGGGTATTCGGACGAGAAATTGGGAGAATTCGCGGACCGATCGGACGAATTTTCCTTCGGAGGATAACTTCAAGAGGTAAGGGGAGATTAACTCCAATAAGTTTGATAGCCTCATGGAATTTTTGTTGGATGATTGTAACTATGATGTGATATTGATGATTTTCCTGGTTGATGCATTATCTGGCCCATAAGCTTGATTGATGCTTGAAGATATGTTATGAGTGGTGTATGTACTTGGTTTATTTTATGAAGTATATACTTGGATATTTGAATATGAATTGTGGTATGGATGTCTTGGATGATATAGACTTGTGATGTTGAATGGAGACTTCATATGTATATATATATATATATATATATATATATATATATATATATATATATATATATATATATATATATATATATATATATATATAAGAGCATAGCATTGGCTATAGCTCAATCATGAAGATTAAGCTTCCTAAAAGTCTTAATCAACGATTTGGAAATGTTTTGGTTTGAGATATGAGAAGCTTTTAAGTCAAATGGCATAATGGTCAATCTTACTAAAAAGCCACTGAGCTAAGAACTCAAGAAGAATTTCGAACAAGACTTAAGAAATTGAGAGTTAATGAGGAAAATAGTCAAAAGTTGTTTTATCACTATTTTCTAAACATGTTGTACAAAGAAAGAAAACCTTAAAAATATCTAGTTTGTCAAAGAAAGAACCTTCTAGAAGTATTTGACTTTCCAAAACAAAAAAGTTTCTTCATGAAAGTTTGCTCTGATAACAATCTTTAGAAAAATGTTTTAAAACAATGGAACCTTCAGAAAAGGCATTTAAATCCAAAATCCTTCGAAAATGAATCTTTAGGACTTGAGCCTTTGAGAATGGTTTGTAAAGAGAAGTTTTTATGGAAAACAAGTTTTAGAGCGAAAACGAGTTTTGGTTTATACCAAAGAGATTCTGAGTTTTTGTTTTTAAGATTTGAACTACGAAAATGAAATTTGATGAAACTGGTGATTACCCCTTCACGCATGTGAAGCACATGAACCTAGTGACCGAGACGTCGGGCTAGTGTTCTGTGAATTGAGCACCCAGACTACGTGTCCTGTGTTTTGAAAAAGAACGGTCTTTGTGTCCTATATGCGAGTCTAGCGTCCGCGACGTCAGCCTAGTATCGTGAATTAAGAACTTGGACTACGTGCCCTGAAATTTGATTGAACTGGCTATATGTCCTTTAAAACGAGTCATAAGCTGTGTGCCTTGACAGAAAAAAAAAGAATGTACAAACAAGAAAATAGAAAACCTTCTGCATACATGCATGAGTTGGCTGACGTGCCATTTAAAACGAGCTGCAACTCAGGTAGTTGAGAATATGAGCCAGTTGAGACCACTAGGTTTATAAAGGCATCCCGTGTTCGAAACCCCACAGGAGGCCAGAGGCGTTGCGACCCCGTGCCGTGGTAATCGGCTACCCAACACGGATGAACTCGATTAGAGACTGGACTATTCATGATATGGTTGTGACGTGGTACGCCGAAACAATTGGAGTTTGGACCTAAATTGAGAGGCCGACTCGTGAGAATAATTGTGTTATAGGAGTATTCGTGGCCTATCGCTCGATGAAGGGAAATAGGAATCTTCGGCGAACATGAATTAGAAACTTGAATTGAAGTCTCATGCATTCTTTTGACTTACCTTGATGAATGGGTGTGATCCCACAGAGTGAGATTATCTTGTTATGATATGATGTTGAATATTGATAATCCATAGCATGACTGTGTTGTATATCGATGCATTATTGTATGCTGGTTTACTTGTGTGGTTATTACGATAAACTTGTGAACGAGTATCTCACCCTTGCCTGTACATTTTGGACATCCTGTTGTGTTTTTGGATACATGTACAGATATTTTCCAACGATCCTTTGGGTCACTGTTGGACCCTGTAGCTGAGTTCCTTGGTGTCGACGACGAAGACGGGTGGACTGTTGATGACGAGGCCCAGTCTCATTGGTGCGATGCATGCTAGGTAGTATGCTTTATTATTCTTAGAGTTTTATTAGACCAGCTCTTAGGATTTTTGACGTTTAAGTCAGGCCTTTTGACTGTGACTCAGTATGATATGTATTAAGAGATTGAAGTGACATACGCCTTATGGCGAAGTTGAATGAGTTTTATAGATGATGAGTTTGAATTTGTTTCTCAGCTGTTATTAAAATTTTCAATTGGTATCAGATTTCCGCAACTAGTGTAATGAGTATTTTCGAAAAGGTTTTAATTAAGCGAAAAAGAAAATTTGGGGTACGAACTATGACACCGAGAGGGGGTGTTACAGCACCCTACGAAGCTCTGTATGGGAGGCATTGCAGGACACCGTTATGTTGGTACCAGGACGGAGAACACCTTACTCTAGGACCCGAGCTCGTACGTCAGACTACAAAGAAGGTGAAGTTGATTCAAGATAAGATGAGGGCGACTCAGAGTAGACAAAAGGGATATACGAACAAGAGGCGTCGATCGCTCGAGTTCCAGGAAGGGGACCACGTATTCTTGAGAGTCACGCCCATGACTGGGATAGGTAGAGTAATAAAATCCAGGAAACTCACACCAAAATTCATTAGACCCTATCAAATCCTTCGTAGAGTTGGCCCAGTAGCATATCAAATTGCCTTACCCCCTTTTCTTTCAAATCTTCATAATGTATTTCATGTTTCGCAATTGCCAAAGTATATCCCTGATCCCACACATGTTATAGAGCCTGATACAGTACAATTAAAAGATAACCTAACTTTTGAAATTTTTCCTGTCAGGATCGGGGACCAAAGAATGAAGCAACTTAGAGGGAAGGATATTGCTCTGGTGAAGGTCATCTGGAATGAAGCGTCAGGAGAGGCGACATGGGAGCTAGAAGAGGAGAAGAAGGAGCAGTATCCGCAGTTGTTTTGACGTCCTTAAGTTTCAAGGACGAAACTTTTTCTTGTAGGGGAGTGTTGTCACACCCCCGTTTTCCTGTAACCGGTTATAATCACTATTAGGTTGTGATTGCTACCTTATGTTTGATATGACTAACATAACCATGGATATAAACCATCATATAAACATCCACATATGTATATATATATATATATATATATATATATACATATGTGGATGTTTATATGATGGTTTATATCCATGGTTATGTTGTGGTGAAGTTTTCTTTTGTCATTATGAGACAAAAACCGATAAAAGTTCTGTTTTAATCGATATCGGATAATTTCTCGTTTTACGTGCCGGAGGTCTGAAAATGGGGAATTGAGTGGAATATAATGTTGAATTACATTTTTCATTACCTTGTTGATTATTCCTAATGAAGAGAATTAGTTTTCTTAAAATCCAAAAATTTACCAAAAGTAGTACAAACCAGTTATCCATTTTTGGTAAAAACCCTAATCACCCCATTCCTAACTAAATGGAAAATGTAACTATTCTAGTTACATTGGTTAGGCCATTTGGCCATGTTGTTTGGGGAAGAGCCAAGATCTCACTTTATCATTATCCAAGAAAGTTTATAACACTTTCTTTTAATGGAAAAGTGTTTTAGCCATTTTTGGTTAATCTTGTCCTTAAGCTCTCCTTAAGCAACAATACACCTATCTCTTTACATCTTGGCCTTCCACTCCTTATGACCAAAATTGAATGACAATTTGGAGTCCACAAGGTGGACTATTCAGCCACTTAGAGGGGAGAACACCTAATCACACTATTCTATTCATTTCTCACTCAAACACCAAAGTTCAAAGTTTTCTCTCTTCTCTCACCTCTCCTCTAGAATTCGGCCAAGCTTGGTTAGTAAACTTACCCATCTTATTTCATCATTTTGACTTCACATTCTTGTCCATCTTACTCATCTAAACAACTTTCATCGTTGGAATTTCTTCATTTGAAGTTATTTACTCAAAGTTATTCAAGAAACGTTCAAGGAGGTTTCAAACTTCTTGAAGTTGTTTTATACCTTGCTTAAGAGTAAGTTTATAATCTTGTTTCTCCTACATTCTTACTCTTTAGATATACCTTTGTTTTACCTTGATCATATTGATGAGAAATCAAAGTTCATGGTCTTGTTTTCCTTCTCCATAGGATATGATTTTGAGCTTGATTTTGGTGACCAAGTTTCTCTTCATTTTCTTCTAAGGAGCTTCAAAGAGGTAATGGGGGAGTGAACCATATCACACCTTAATGGTGGTGATAAAGGCCTCCTAATTTTTTGAAGGAAAACCCTAGATCTAGGGTTTCCTCATAAAAAGTTCAGTACTTTGTTGTCATTTTGTTTTATGTTGTGATGTTGATATGATGATTGAGCTTGTATGTGCTTTCAGAAAATTATTTTGGCATGGTGAAAAACTATTCTTAGGTCCAAAGACCTAAGGACAGGATTTTAGAATGTTGACCTTTTTTATGTTCTAAGTTGCCTTGATAATATGCTTATGTGTTAGCATGGTTTTTCTAGTCACTTGATTATTGTTGAATGGTTTCATTTTGGTTGAATGTGGATGTGTGAGGTTCGGCCTTATGATGTTGAGGAGGGAAGCCAAAGCTTCTATGTTTAAGTAATGGTTCAATGAACTTAAAATGGTAATTTCAAATAAGAAGTATATTTCTTTTACACTAAGTAATAGAACTAGGAAACCAAATTCAAAAGAGTTTTACACTAAATGAGACGCCTTATGGACACTTTAATAGAGTTTTTCAAATTATACTTAATAAAGGAGATTTCATCAACTACTTTGCTATAAGGATAGCACTTTGAAGCTTTTTACTATAATATTATAAACACGTATTATCTCCTAAGGAGTATCCAATGAGCTCTATAATGGACTCACAAAGACTAAGTAAAAGACATGCATCAATACCTTGTGGTCATGATGAATCATGTTCCACACCCTTGATGATTTAGATCATCTAAGGAATCCATAAAGTGTAATTACTAAGAGTTACTTATAAAGAGTAAGTAATGTTCCTTTGATAGACAAGTGAGAAGATTGATGAAGGGGATCCTTGTGGATCCTACCCTCCATAATACATCTAGGTTATGGAATAATGTATCATAAGACATGAACATCGTGTTACGAACGACGAGGTGGTACGTGATTGCAAGGAACGGAACCAAGAAAGGGAGACTGATGGCAAGTCGTGTGAAAGTGGGTCCCGTTGGGGTGCCCTGTGGTTTTTCGAGAGATAAACGTGGTACTGCAGTGATGGAATAGTACGTGCTATGTTGTGGCATTTTCTTGACATGCATACGCATCTATACATGAGTTGGGCGTTGTGCCCGTGAGTTGAGCTTACACCTTTGCGCGGGTGGGATTGTTGGAGGTGACGATCGTGGAGATCTTGAGGACGTTGGGGTCGGGGAGACCACATGTGGCCAAAGAGTAGCTCCTCAGTGTCGTGGGTGACCTGTCGAAAAACGTTGATGTCCTTATTGGTCACCGGACAAATCATGATTTGGGTACAGAACTTTTGGCGTGAGCCGTTATATGATTGTAATATTTGGATGTGGCACAGTGGGCTGAGATAACGCAGACAATGTTCTTCCAATCACTCACTCTTGTTATATTTAGCTCCATGGAGTAGGGGTCTGAGGCATGTTGCATTGTGTCATTACATACTTGAGTTGACATTTGACCCACGTTATTGTTATTGATATATCAACTGTGATGCATGTAAGTAATTGTTATAATGTTAGAGCCCATGCGCTATATGCCGATTAGGTGCGTGTGTGCGTGACTTTTATCACTGCTATTCTGGTTGTGCGATATGCGGAATCTCACCTCATTACTTTTGCTGTCACGCTGCTCGCGTGGTTTTCATCTTGCTATGGTGGGTAGATATGGCGAGCAATCCACCTTCCTGTTTGACCTTGGACTTGACACTACACGATGGAGCGGACGCTTGGACAATCCATCTTGACGGACATCGCACCTACATTCAGTGAGTCTCACGAGCAGGAGTGAGTTACCTTTCTCCATGACGAGCCTGTCCGAGAGAGTTTTCACTTTACGGATTAGTGGTGAGGGTGGCTCAGGGGTCACCCAGCCACCACCACCACCTGCTGATCATTCGCGACTGCCTAGTGCCCAGCCTGCAGTTCACCGAGAGGAGTCCAGGGACGTGTACGTCGACCCTGCTTTCATGCCACCTCCACCTACTGCATCGTTTACTTCCGCCGAACCAGTATCTGTTGCCTGCCCTTTTGTCCCTGTTGTCCCACCCCCAAGGCCTACCTATGAGCCTTCCGAGCTACATCCTCAGATTCCTCGCCATCGGGCGAATTGGAGGATGACTGCTCGCAAGAGCACACCAGCTCATACCAAGGTATCCTTTTCTACTCCTCTAGTTATCCTCTTGTCTGACGATGAGGAGATGGAGGAGGAGGAGGAGGAGTAAGTGCCCGAACATGTGCCGGAGGACGTTCCTGAGGTAGCCCCTGCCAGCGCAAGTCAGGATGCATGGTGGATGAGGACTGATGAGGAGATGCTCAGGTATGCGGAACCGATCATGAGTGGATATGACATCCAGGCCTTAGAGGATGAGGATGAGGAGGAGGAGGAGTACTACTCTTATGAGTAGTGCAGTGTCAGTTTTGGCCAGTCTCTAGTGTTTTTCCCAGCGTCTGTACTTTTATGATGTACCCCCTTCCCCTTTATGTTGCGGAGCTGCGTCTCCAAGTAGTGTAGGTTGAGTTGTCTTTATGTTGGTTACTTTCTTTTGTAGTCAGATGTTGAAAACTATATCTATCTATCTATCTATATATATATATATATAATGGAAGCTTTTATTTGTTTCAATGTCGGTTATGTTTATGTGTATTTATTCTTATAAGTACAGGCACACTTATTGATGCTTGAAGATATGTTATCAGCCCCCCTTCTGAACTCAGACGTCTCACCTTCCTCAATCAACCGGTTAACCTGTTTAAGGTATTCGTCCTCAGCTTGCCTTCTCCAAAGCAGATTCAGGAAATCGCTAGTTATCTCAATCATCCCAAGATTCATCTTATCCCCAATGATTTCCACATCAAGATTCAGATTCCTAAACTGCTCTAGCAACTCAAGCTCTCGTACCATCATTGTAGATACGTGTAGGGACTTCCTACTGAGCGCATTCGCTACAACATTCGCCTTGCCTGGATGGTATTGTAGTTCGAATTCATAGTCCTTTATGAATTCCATCCACCTTCTCTGCCTCTTATTCAACTCCTTCTGGTCGAACAAATACTTCAGGCTCTTATGGTCGCTAAATATGCTGAATTTAGCACCATACAGATAGTGTCTCCATATCTTCAATGCAAACACTATCGCAGCAAGCTTCAGCTTGTGAGTTTGGTATTTCCGTTCATACACTCTTAACTGCCTGGAGGCATATGCCACCACTCTTCCTTCTTGCATGAAGACACAACCCAATTCTTGATATAACGCATCACAGTATACGCCAAAACGTCCTAACAGATCTGGAAAAAACCAACACCCGCGACATGGTCAACCTCCGCTTCAGCTCTAAGAAACTTTGTTCATAAGCTTCCAACCACTCAAACGTCTTCCCCTTTCTCGTCAACTGCGTCATAGGCAATGCAATTTTAGAGAATCCCTCGATAAACCTTCTGCAATAGCCCGCTAAACCAAGAAAGCTTCAATCCTCACTCACAGACTTCAGGCTTTCCCAACCAACCACAGCCTGAACCTTCGCAGGATCCACCGTGATTCCATCCTTGTTGATCACATGTCCTAGAAACTGCACTTCCTCCAGCTAGAGCTCACACTTAGATAGCTTTGCATACAACTGCCTGTTCTTCAGCACCTACAGCACCACTGAAGATGCTCTTGATGTTCTTCTTTGCTTAAAGAGTAAATAAGGATGTCATCAATAAACACAACAACAAAATTATCTAGGAACGATCGAAATATCCTGTTTATATAGTCCATGAACACAGCCGGAGCATTAGTCACACCGAAAGGCATAACCAAGTACTCGTAGTGGCCATACCGACTTCAAAAAGTAGTCTTCGGTATATCCTCCTTCTTCACCCTGATTTGATGGTAACCAGATCGCTGGTCAGTCTTGGAAAACACAGTTGCTCCCCTCAACTATTCCATCAAATCGTCTATCCTCGACAATGGATGCTTGTTCTTTATCGTCACTTTGTTCAGCTGACAATAGTCCATACATAACCATGAACTTCCGTCCTTCTTCTTGATGAATAGTACCGAAGTTCCCCATGGTGACATGCTAGGTCTGATAAACTCTTTGCCTAGCATCTCATCCAACTGTTTTTTCAGCTCCACCAAATCTACTGGAGATATTCGATAAGGTACTATCGAAATAGGTCCAATTCGTGGTACAAGATCTATGGCGAACTCGATCTCACTCTCCGGCGGCAACCCTAGAACATCATCTGGAAACACCTTCGGATATTCCTGCACAACAGGCAGCACTCCCACACTTGGAGTTTCCTTCGCTTCCAAGGAGAACAGCACCACGTACTCTTCAGATCGTGCACCCTTTGGAATACCTTCGTTAGTAGGCGTCAATTCAGATATATCAGAAAAACAAAGGGTTTTGTTTGCACAGTCAAGTACCATATGGTTGGTCGAAAGCCAATCCATGCCTAGAACAACATCGATCTGCTGCATAGGCAGACAGACTAGGTCTAGGATAACATTGATCTGCTGCATAGGCAGACAGACTAGGTCTACAAAGAAATGTTTGTTTTCTATAGTAATAGGGCCTTTTAAGCATACAAACAGGGTAGTTAAAGAATCACCCGTAGGCATGGAAACAATGAGATCATAAGGGAAAGAAGAAACTGGTAACCCTAAGTGATCCATGCACTCCAAAGAAATAAACGAATGGGTAGCCCCCATATCAAATAACACAGACAAGAGTTTCCTTGAAACTAAACATTTACCTTGAATCAGATCCGAGCATTGAAAGGATTCAGCTCCCCTCACGGCAAACACTCTCCCCGTGGCTTGTGGTCATGCAGTCTGTCCAGCCACACCGGTCTGTCTTGCACCCCCATACCAATAGTCATTGGCCATGTGTCTCGACTTCTCGCATGTATAGCATGTCATCGTTTTGCCCGGCACTTGGCTCTTACAGTCTCTGTCTATGTGTGGTCCTCCACACTTAAAGCAACCCTGCAACCCTTGAGTTGCACTCAGTCTCTGACTTCCAGCCTCTCCAGCCCTCTGTACTGGTCTACTGTATGGCCCCAAACCTGACTGAAACCTTCCACCTCTGCCCCTTTGATTGCTGTGGATAGGTCCTCCGCTCCTCGGAACCAGCTTTCTTCTCCTTTCGATGTTCTCAATCGCTGAACACCGATCTAGCATGTCAGGGAATCTTGTAATCCCCAAAGGTACAATAGCTTTCTGAACTTCATACTTCAGACCATCTTCAAATCTGCAGCACATCCATTCCTCATCCAAAGACGCCTACAAGTCCAGAGTTGCGCATCGCAAGAGTTCCAGTTCGCAAGGTAACAAGAAGACAACTCGGCAAGATAAAGAGGAACGACATCTGGCGCCAGTAAGCCGTGATTTCAAGCAAGTCAGCCAGAAGCCACAGTATGCTACAAGGTTAACCAGTGACGGAGGATTTTCTGCCCCTAGGCCAATCAAGTGTGGCAAGTGTGAAAAAGGGTCACTTCACTCGCGAGTGTAAGGAAACTGATGTCATCTGCTTCAAGTGTGGGAAATCTGGCCACATCAGCCATGATTGTGGTGGAGCGAAGAGTGAGCTGCAAAGCACCAGTAAGAGTTCTCAGGCCAATCTTCTAAAGGCAAGTGGGAGAGTCTTCACCCTCAATGGAGATGAAGCTTCTCAATCCACATATCTGTTTCATGGTAAGAGTTTGCTCAAAGGGACTCCTTTTGTATTGTTTGGTTCGGATGCCTTGTCTTCTTTTTCTTCGTTTTCTTCACATGTTTTGTTTTAGAAACCTTAAGTTGTTTGTTCCCTATCTTGAGTATGATCTAGTTGTTGTTGCACCTGTAAGTAAGCATGTTATCGCTTCCCATGTTTCGTAAGGTTGTTCTATTATCATTAATAGTAGAAACTTCATAGTTGACCTTGTGTGAGTTTATCTCTTAAGCTGTTCGATGTTGTTTTTGTTATTGGCTGGTTGTCTGCCAATCAAGTCCGAGCTTATAGAAATTTCGAGGACGAAATTTTTATAAGGGGGTGGAATTGTAACAGCCCAGTTTTCGCTTACTTGTTATAAAGTGTTATATATATATATATATATATATATATATATATATGTGTGTGTGTGTGTGTGTGTGTGTGTTATGTGTTGTTATGCATGTGTTAGATGTTTAGGGTCGTGTTTTAGGGTAGTTAACCTTAGAAAACGAGCCTATCAGTGATCCTGTCAAGACAGCACGCCCATGCTCTCGTGCAGCACGCCCGTGCTACACTAGCGCACCAGAAACACGTTTTGGGCTTTTGGTCAGCCCGTTTCGCCGTAATCCTTTTTATACCTCTTCTTCTCGACCTAAAACTCATAGCCATCCTTCCTAGAGTTAGAAACAGCCGTCATTGACCTTTCTGTTAGGTTCCCATTGAATCCTTGAGCGTTCTCCAATCCTTGTTGAGTGTTCTTCATCAAGAACACAACCTTGTGGTGTTTTTCGTTGCGGTTGAGGATAAGTTGCTAGCTTAGTGTTACTCTGAGGTAAGGTAGCCAACCTTGTTCATCCTTTTATTTGAATCCTTTGGGTTAGTATTGAACCATTTTCTCCCTATCAAACCAGACCTCGTTGTTCGAGTGCCAGTGCTGTGAACGGTAACTAGCAGATTAGTTCCCCAAGGATCTAATCGAGATATGGTTATAACCCTTGTGTTAATTCCCTTTCCTTTTTCTTGTTAGGGGAATTAACTCATCCTTTTGCCTTGGCATTATCAAACCCATTCGAAGGAGTCAAGCGTGGACTTCGCTCTTGTTGGCTCGTAGGCTACGCTAGGTATGGGGAGAAGGGATTAGTATGAACATATAGGTTCTAGGGTAGCGTAAGATAAGGGTTAACCCATGACCCTATTTGTGTGCTATATGCTTTAGTTGCTGTATGAAGTTGTTATGGTTGTTTATACATGATGTTAATTATTTAATTGATTTACATGACCTTGGCATGACGTTAATAATGTTGTTAATGATGTTGTTGATATGCCATGATTGTATGAATTAATATGATGGAAACCGCTGTTAAAACTATGTTAATAAAAAACATAGAGATGTTAGCGCTAAGCCTAAAACTAGGATTAGTCTAATTGATGTGCATAAAGCATAAAGATGTTGATGAGGGGTGAGATTAATGCCAATGGATTAGTCAAGAACCTTAGGATTGATTTGGAGTGTTGAAATCTAGAAAAACTATTAAGTTCCCTAGAACTGAAAAACGCTGTAACAGCGTTGAGCAAGCCCGTGCTCAATATTAGCACACATGTGCTCTTTGCCTAGTAAAGTCAGCACGGCCGTGCTCTCAGCAGCACGTCCGTGTTGGGAAAACGAGAAAAGTGACGTTGTTTAGCACATTTGTGCTCTCGTGCAGCACGCTCGTGCCAGATGGCCAGCATGCTTGTGCTCAGGCCATGCCACTATCAGAATTAAGAAAACCTCACAGTTTTAAGTAGAAAGAGAGTTAATAACCTTTTGGGATAAAAGTATGACATAAGAGATTATAAAAGAAGACCTTGAGGATAGTTAATAAACTAGGATAATGATAAGGCAAGGTATAATAATTAAGACTTAATAAAGAGATTATTTAATAAGACAATAATGTTATTAGTAACGACGTACTGTTACCAACGTTGTTAGTTAAATCATTCTTGATGCTTGTTGGTCAAGTTAGATGCTAATAAATCACTTTGATGCTTATTGATCAAAGTTGATAGCATGTATTAATGGTGTTGATGGAGGTGGTTGCTATGTTATTTGTATGTTAGCATTGCATGCATCATGACATGGTATTGTTAGTTTGGGGGAAGTTACGATGACTGGGGAGTTCGTCCGAGAGTATGACGAACTAGCCGTCCGCAGTGATTTCATCCGAGAGTTAGGTGAATCAATCGCATCCATGGTGCTCCATCCGAGAGTAAGGTGGATCGGCTATCCAAGGGGTTCACCCATGAGTTTGGTGAACTGCCGGCGTTGGTGCTTATTGGCCAATGTGGATATGTAATTCCGAAATCGTCTTCCTGAGTTTGTTATTGGATCCACATTGCATATGGAGTAGAGGAGTAGTTTTGCATCACATAACATGTTATAATGTGATATGATGAAGTATGATTACGTTATATGTTATATTATGATGTTTTACATGTTGTGTGATCATCTTGCTAACTGCTCTATTACCATTTATATTTATACGTACAGTTCCTTACTCCCTACTGTTGTTGTTGTTGTTTTGCATGTACCTTTGGTTATGCAGAGGATGGTGAGCAGCCAGCTGAGGAGTGATCCCAAGGAGATTGCTTACTCATAGTATAGTTTAGTTATGTTTAGTTTTTTTTCCAATGCATTATCGGTAGTGGTTACCAGCTCTGATATGTGACATCGGGATTTGGGTTTTGTTTTATGTTTATATTTTCCGCCGTTGATATTTATGCTCAAAAGTTTTGGATCATGTGGTACTTGTTACCCTTTTGTTTTTTTAATTTATGGATTTTATTTTATATGATATATTTTTTTTAATATTATCGTATGCGGGATAGAGGGTGTTACAGTTACCACTTAAGTGTAGGGATGGCGCCGTATGAGGCTTTGTATGGGAGTAAGTGCAATACTTCGTTGTGCTGGTTTGAGACTGGAGAGAATCAGTTGTTAGGTTCTGAGTTGGTGCAACAAACAACGAAACAGGTTAAGTTGATCCAAATAAAGATGAAGGCCGCAAAGGATAGGCAGAAGAGCTATGCTGACCAACGGAAGAGACCTTTAGAGTTTGAGGAGGGAGACCACGTGTTTGTGAGAGTTACTCCGAGGACTAGCGTTGGCAGGATAATTCAATCCAAAAAGCATACACCCAAATTCATAGGACCATTTCAGATTCTTCCCCGAATTGGTCCAGTAGCTTACCAGGTAGCCTTACCTCCTAACTTGTCAAATCTCCACGACATCTTTCACGTATCCTAGCTTAGAAAGTATTACCCTGATCCATCGCATGTGTTAGAGCCTGAATCAATCCAACTAAGAGAGAACCTTGAATACGAAGCTTTACCCGTTCGAATAGTGGATAGAAGGATCAAGGAGCTTCGCGGCAAGCACATACCTTTGGTGAGAGTGGAATGGGATCCTGTGACCGTAGATTCAACATGGCAACGAGAGGCACTAATGCGCCAACAGTATCCATTGTTGTTTACAAGTATGAACGAGGAATTTCGGTGACATAATTCTCTTTAAGCGGGTGGTAATGTAACATCCGATCTTTTGAAACCCTAATCAAGATGGATAACCTTGATCGGGTGTTTGTATGGTTATATGCTTGGTTGTGTGTTGGTTTGATACCTAGTTGGAAGTTTAGGACTAGGCTTGAATCATGTTGGAGGAGCTTAAGGCGTAACACGAGAAACTGGGAAAGTCGGAAGGCTAGAAGTCCCTTCCCAGTTGAGCAGAACGATCAAGCGTAGGAGGACTCCACGCTCAGGCGTGGCAATGCTTGGACGTGGGAAGCTTTCACGCTCAAGCGTGTTGAGTGCGTTGTGCCAGCTATTCCGAGTTTTGACACGTGTGGGACGCGTGCCAGACCAAGGAGAGGACGAAGTGGACGAAGTTCTATGCTCAAGCATGGAGAGAGCCCTTGCTAAAGCGTGGGAATGCTCAAGCGTGGTGAATTCTGCACGCTAAAGCGTGCCGTCTGTTACCCTTAAGTAAAATGCTTTCTTATCACTTCCACTTCCACACAAATGTTGCCTAAGTTTCTTCATCCCTGAGCTTAAGAGAGTCCAGAGAATGTTTTGAGATTTCTTTAGTTATTCTTACCCGTTTGTTCATCGAAACCCTATTCCGACTACACATTCGTGATCGTAGCTTCGGACTTGCCTCGGGTGAGGTTTTGATTTCGAGCTTTATTGAGGTAAGCCTAGGTGCCGATATCGTCGACCCTAAGTTCTTTTTGGTATTTCTCTTGGTTTCTATCCTTTTCTTAATCCTACTTCAACCTAATGATGTTTTGCTAATACATTAGGGTTTTACGGGTGTTTTTGCCCGAGTGTTCATTCGAGGAGTCGTGCGAAAACCCTGCTTGAGGTAGCAGCTGCGAGAACAGCCCCTGCTTGGGTAAGTTCCCTCTTGATTTTCGTCGCTTGATCCTTGGTTTCCTTTGATTCGATGTTGTACGATCGTTTGTTGTTGAATCTATCATCATTTCTGAATTTCGGTTTGTTTTTGGACCTCTTGCGTATACTCGGGCAATTGTTGGCCCGACGTGCTTGTCGGGGGTATCTTTGGCAATGGCGTAGAGCTGAGTATGAAGGATGTGTGTTGGCCTTATGGGGCAAGCGTGTACGTTTGCCGATTTCGGAGCTGCAGTTGAGATTGCATGGGAAAGCACACAAGAAATAGTTCAGGTGGGGAGAAGTTACACACGCGGGGAGGAAAGAATAGTCTATATAGACTTGTTGTATGTTTATCGTTGTATAGGGGAACCCTAAACCCTACGTGAGGTTGATCCCTGACAAGGTACCTAAACTCTAGGTTTACTCTACTTTGGGCTAGCACCGCTATGTTTGATACCCTAGGTCAGAAGATTTGTGATGCTTGGTGATGTGTGTTACGTGTTGCTATGTGAGTATCTTCTAACTGTGGCATTTGCAATATATGCATAATATGTTGACTGTGATAGCATATTGGTATGTTGTTATGTTTACTGCTTTATTGAGCATGATAATAATAAACTGCTGCATTTACCTTGAAATGCGTGTATGTATGAGAACTTGGTGGTTTAGAATGGTTAGGGCTTTGAAACTGTCATAGACATTCGAGCTGATAGTCGAGGTTTGAGGTTATAGTTGGAGCTTGGAGCTCATGAGGTTATGATGGGGAGCTTCGAGCTCATATGGTTATAGTTGGAGCTTGGAGCTCGCTATGTTGCGGATTAAGTCTGCATGTGTTGCGATATCAGCTCAAGAGAGTTGGATGACATGCATAGCATATGCATATGATGCCAAGTGGCGGGCTGTGTGTTGGGAGGCACATGAAGTTGGTGCACCGAGTGCAGCTACAGAAAATGGAAGGGAAGGTCTGTGTGACCTCGAGGGATATACTGGACACAGGTGTGCCCACATGAGACCGGTATGGTAGCTCCTATCATGTTGTGGTAGTCCTGAGAACGTCCTACTATCCTGACTGGACCCTAAGTCTTTCCAGTTGCTGGTGGATCTTCTGAGGAGGCCCAGATAACACCCATGCTGAATAGGTGATGTCTCGGGTCCATCCTGAAAGACCTCTTGTGTTCTTTTGTATGTTACGTGTTCGATCTTCGAGCAGATGACGAGGCGGAAGACTTTTAGGATGGACCCGAGACATCACCTGTTCATCATGGCGCACCTCGAATGCCGGTGCTAGGTGATATTGAGATCCTGTACCACAACGAGAGGGGCTGGCGGGTGGACCCCTCGACCTTTTTCTTTTTTTACTATATATATAGGACCCATCAATTTGATCTTTCATAGTTGCATGCCGCCATATGAGGACATCATAGACCTTATCGCATGATCCAGTTTCTACCCTTCCCGCAGATGTGGCACCCACCAAGACAAAGGGAGCAGGACTACTGGTGGAGTGCACCACAGTCTTCAGCAGTATCTAGCAGGAGAAGCTTCGTCAATAGAGGTTAGCGGAGGCATATCAAGCCGTATCTGAGGACGTATCGGAGACGTCACATCATCGTGTCGAGTTCCTCGTTCGAGTACGAGCCTACATGGGTTTATAGGAGTACTAATAGAGAGGGACAGGGTAGCTCGGGGCATCCTCACCACTGATGGTGGGAGCCTCCCAGTGCGTCTCTAGGACTGTGTGAAAAGGTTTTGATGTATTTTTTAGAGTGGGTTGGGGAGTGCTAGTGAGCATGTTTTGAGAGCTTGTGGAGGTCTTTTGATGTATATGCTTTTATTTTCAATTGTTGTTGTACTTTCCGTTTGTATATGTACCTCGCCCTACTGATGGGGAAATCTCGTATCTTACAGTACTGCATGTATATATATGTTTTATCTTCTTCCGTTGTGTTTACTCTGATGATATACACGTTTATGTTGTATGTCCGTTATCGTTTGCTTCGTCTGTTTTAATAAGCGCGTAATAATATCGTTAAGCTATAGTTAATAATGTAATTGGGTTCTTATGCTAATGGGATAACTTCATGTATGTGGGGTTGTCTCATTATTATGGTATTAGATCATTGAGAGTGTTCTGAAGCTAATGTGATAACTTCATGTATGTGGGGTTGTCTCGTTATTATGGTATCAGAGCATTAAGAATGTTCTGAAGCTAATGGGATACCTTCATGTATGCGGAGTTGTCTCATTATTATGGTATTAGAGCAGTGAGAATGTTCTGAAGCTAATGGAATAACTTCATGTATGTGGGGTTGTCTCATACTTAGGAAGATTATTCTCAATGAGCATTGTTCTAACCGTCTCTTGAAGAGATCTGTTCTTTCTCTCTACAACTCTATTTTGTTGTGGAGTTCTTGGAGTAGAAAAATTGTGAGAGATACCATTCTCATCATAGAACACTTTGAATAGCTCATTATCAAATTCTGCTCCATGATCACTTCTATTGGCAGAGATACATTATGAAAGAGTCATCCTTGGGGGTTAGGAAGATTACCCATGTAAATATGGAATAGTGATCAACTATGAGAAAACCATATTTCTTTCCACCTAGACTGGCAACACTAACTAGGCCAAACAAATCCATATGTAACATTTGCAATGGTCTAGAGGAAGATACTAGGTTCATTGATTTGAAACTGGATTTGATTTGTTTACCTTTCTGACATGCATCAAACAAGATATCTTTCTTAAAAGAGATATCAGATAATTCTCTCACGAGGTTATGCTTCTTTAGATTTGAAATAACTTTCATACTGACATGTCCTAGTTTCTTTTGCCATAGCCATCTTTCATCTTTCTTAGACACAAAGCATTTTACATTCTGATCTAAGAGTTCAGTAAGCTCAATCTTATACAGTTTTTGTTGCCTTTGAGTAGAAAAGAGGCATTTGCCATTATTGTCTTTCACTATACAAGCATCTTCGGTAAAGGAGATAATAAATCCATTATCAAATAATTTATTTATGCTAAGCAAATTATATCTTAATCCTTCAACCAATAAGACATTAGATATAAAGGGTAGAGGAGGTTTACCACCGATTTTACCTCCTCCAACAACTTTTCCTTTCTGGTTACCTCCAAAGGTAACCTATTCACCATATTTATGTTAGAGGTCTTGGAACATAGATCTTTCTCCTGTCATGTGTCGTGAGCAGCCACTGACCAAGTACTATGACGAATGTTTCCTTTGTCCTATTAAGTATATATGCAATAGGAATGATTAATACTTTAGGTACTCATATCTTTCTAGGTCCTTTTTTGTTATTTCTACTTGTCTGTGGATGTTTCTTTGAACGAAAATATTTGAATGTGATATGTCCAGCTTTTCCACAGAAGTTACAAACAGATTTATAATTTAAAATAGGTTTAACATTATGATATGAAGGTGTGGCTTTCTGAATTGAAACTTTAACAGTCGTCTTATGATGCGTCTGTTCGTCGAATCCTATACCTGATTTGTTTAGGGAGTGTCTTTGACAGCCGAGAAGCTTACTCAAATTTTCTCTACCATTAACAAACTTGGAAAGATCCAAAGTGAGCTCTTTTACTTTTTGTTAAAGTTTTAACACTTCTTCAGACTGTAGTGTCTCAGTTGAGATCTTTGCTTCAGATTTTTCAGCTTTAAGGTCTAGATTGTCCTTTGCCAATTTTTCACACTCTTGACTTTTATGTTCATGCTCTTTTAGGAGCTTAAAATATTGTCTTTTTAGTGCTTTAGAGGCTTTGGTTAAGCTAGTATATTCTTCCACTAATTCATCATAAGCATCTTTTAAGTCACCAAGTTCAGTTGTTACCTCAATGTTTGATTTTAAATCTGTGTCTGCCATCAAGCAGAGATTTGCTTCTTCTTCTGCTTCAACATCACTATCAGTTGAGCTTTCATCTAGATCCTCCCATGTGGCCATCATCCCTTTCTTCTTATTCTTCTTGAAGAACTTCTTTTGGGGTTGACCTTTTAGTTGTGGGCAGTCAGACTTCATGTGACCTAGTTTCTTGCATTCATAACATTCAATGGGATTCTTTTCAGAAGATCCATTTTCTTTGTAACTTTTGACTTTATGGAAACGTCAATGGTCGTTCCCTTCTAAAACTTTTCTTTTTCCAAAGTTTCTTCATCTTTCTAGTGAGAAGAGATATCTCTTCATCAATATAATCTTCATCTGAGTTATCTGAGTCATCAGACGGCTCATCAGCTTTTAGAGCTTTAGGTGTTTCTTTGTTGACCCTCTTTTCAGCCTTTAGAGCAATGGACTTTCCCTTTTTATTGGGATTGTCTAGATTTAGTTCTTGCTCATGAACCTGTAATGTTCCAATCAGTTCATCCACAGTCAGGACAGATATATCTTTAGCTTGAGCAATAGCTGTCACAAGAGGTCTCCATGGTTTTGGAAGACTCCTAAGAACTTTAGTCACATTCTCTTGGACTGAGTAAGTTTTTCCAAGAGATTTGAGATTGTTGGTGATAGTTTGAAATCTACCATCCATTTGAAGAATAGATTCTCCTTCATCCTTGGTGAACATTTCGTATTCCCTGACTAAGATACTTATTTTAGTTTCTTTCACCTTGCTGGTTCCCTCATGGATATTTGCTAAGGTGTCTTATATTTATTTTGCTAAGTCACAAGCATGAACTTTTTAAAATTCACTTTGACTAAGAGCACACATAAAAGAGTAACAAGCTTTGTGGTTCAAGTCCCACTTAGTTCGTTCACCATCAATCCAATCATCTTCTGGTTTGGGCTGGCAATTATCAAGAAGTGGAGTATAGGGACCATTTAGTATAAGAGACCAACATCTGGAATTAGTATTCATAATAAGCCAGTGGATTCTTTCCTTCCAGTAAAGATAATTTGTTCCATTAAAGAAAGGAGATCTAGTCATGCAGGTTCCTTCATCTATGGGTGCTTCAGGCTCAAACAAAGAGTATTGTTTGCAGACCTAGTCTCTCCAGGCTCAACAAGTATTCTTCAGTTAGCCTCTTTAGGCTGTACGAAACAAAAGAGTTGTTTTGAAGTGTAACGCCCCGATTTTCACGTTTTCTATTTCTTTAGTATTTTAATGTCTTTATTTTATTCGAGGTCTTAGGAATGGAAATAAAATATTCCGAGACCATAGTCATGCTCGACGATATAGTAGGAAGCTATGATTAAGTTTTGAGTCGAAAACTCAAACGGAGTCCGGTCTGCGTTTTTACACTGACAGTATGATTTTACTGCTCAGAAGACCTCAGATGGACCCGTGAACGAGACAGTAAGTCTTAGAATTCAATTATCTACGTTTTGGTTAAATTTCGTAAAAATTTCAGAAAAATCATTTCCAGACCTTCGTTCGGGCGGAATCCTCAATCGGGTGACGAACGGAGCCACATATGGACTTATCGAGACTCGCCAATAGATAATCTTGATATCACATCATCCCAGGACCCTTGGGAGAGTATGCCAGAGTCGTCATGACGTTCGGAAATATCTGGACGCAAAATGACCAAAATGCCCCTAACCTTAGTCTTTTACACTTTTACCATTATACCCTTTTGGCAAATGACCTTTTTACCCTTAAGTGAACTTTTAAGAGGCTGAACTCAGCCCCTCACTTCATCATTTTCGCATAGCCCCTCACACCATAGAGTTCCATAGTTGTTCTTGAGAGAAAACTCCATTTTCACCTAGAAAAGCTTGAGTTTTTGTTGGATTCACTTGATTCCTTGAGCAATCTTTCTTCATTTCAAGGTAAGATCACTTCTATGATCTCTTAGCTTCTTGAATCTTTCTTTATTTCAAGATCAATCTTCATTTTCATGAAAAGAATTTCTTAGATCCAAAACTTTGAAAATCCATAGGAAATTGTAGAAAAATCCTTTTGAGGTAAGACCAAGTTCTTTGAACTCACATCATCAATCTCTACCTAAACCCAAGAGCTTATGATTCAACTCTCATCATAGCTCAAAAAGCATTTTTGGCCGAACCCACTTGGAAGATGATGAATAGTGTTTTCATCAAGTTTTGATTTTTAACACTAGATTTCATCCTTAGTTTTCCTAATGCTTTTGAATCCATGAAATGGAAACCAAAACCAATTTCTAACCTTTTTAACCTAGGGTGGCCGAAACCCTCTTTGTTGTAATAGTTGAGTTTGGCTTTGATTGTTGTTTAATGTTGAATTGTTGTGTTGTGTAGTTGTTGACGATCATCAGGAGGTTCAGAAACCGATCAACCGACTTTGATTCGGGAATCTGCTCATCAAGAGGTATGGGGAGAAGAACCTCATCACACCAAGATGGTGGTAGTGAGAATGGTTGTTTGAGTTTATGTGTGGGTGAAACCCTTTAGTTTGGGTTCACTTTTATGTGTTAAGTCTTGTTAAGTTCTCTTGGAGAACAAGATTGTTATGATGTGTTTATGCTTGAGTATGTTGTAGTGTGCTTTAGCATAAGTTGATGATGATATGATTGATGAAAATCATTTTCATGTATGTTGGAAAACCTACTTTGATCACTAGATCAAGTATGGACTTTTATTGTTGATTATGAGACCATAATGTGTGATGGACTTGGATGTTTGAGTATGATGTAGTAATGTGTATTATGGTTATCATGATTGTGTAAGTATTGTGAGCCATATTTTGTTTGGTTGATGGAGTAAAACTTCACATTGATTCCTAGTTGGCTTTTAGCCATGGCTTTGAGAAAAGGAAGAACATGAGTAGATCTTGATTAAGTCAAGTTTTGATGTAAAGAAAGTGTTTTCAATAACTTGTGTTTTTCAAAGAAAACCCTAAGTGTCTTTGAATGGAAATTAAAGCTCAAAGTGCTTTCACCAAAGTGAAACATATTTTATACCTTATCCTTAGTCCATATAGTTAATCAAGGGACTCAAAATGAGAAAAGAAGTGGTTTCATGAAGAGAATCAAAATGGTTCCCTAAGGTTGATGTCTTGTTTATGGCAACCATTTCGCTAAGCGAATTTTCTCTCGCTACGCGGAAACAGGGGAAAGCCTAAGTTGGGCATCACTGCCTCACTTTCGCTAAGCGAATTCATATTCGCTAAGCCAATCAAACGAGTTTCGCTATGCGAATTACGTCTCGCTGAGCGACCCAGAGAAGTCTCCAAAGGAGGTATAACCGCCTCCATTTCGCTAAGCGAAATTATTTTCGCTACGCGAATACAATGCATTTCGCTACACGAATTCTGTTTCGCCGAGCGATCCAGAGGCGTTTACAAAGAGGTTTAACCGTCTGAACTTTCGCTAAGCGAATTCATATTCGCTAAGCGAATACAATACATTTCGCGTTTACAGAGGTTTAACCGTCTGAAATTGCGCTAAGCGAATTAATATTCGCTACGCGAATACAATACCATTCGCTACGCGATTTATGACTCGCCGAGCGATCCAGAGGAGTTCCAAAAGAGGCATTATTGTTTCAATTTCGCTAAGCGAATGAAATTTCGCTAAGCGAATTACATGTTCAGAAAATGCAAAAAAAATAGAGCAAGTAAGTGTTTCAAAGATTGTTTCAAATCAAATGAGTTTTCAATTGAGAAGTTGTTCTGGTTTACAAATGTTTTGGGTTTTGAGACAGTAGTTCGATGACGGACCGGTGATTCGGACCCCGCTCAGTCGTTCAATTGTTTCAGTCTTGTGATGACTCGATCCCGGAGGAATCACGAGATTTATCCGGTGGATAAAGGTTATGCTTTCAAAAGACACGTATAGTTCCTAAGGTAGAGAACCTTAGTAGACTTTGAGGTTTATCCGGGGGATAGACATTGCTTGATCGCATCTGCTTTGTGTAAGCATTGGCATTTCATTTGCATAGTTGTAAGGCCTTGAGCCTAGGAGTTGAGCTTACACCTTGATGCGGGTGCGAATCTTACGGTGACGATCTTCAATGGTCTTTTGGGAGGTATCAGGGTTGGAAGGGCTTACATGTGACCAGTTGGTAGCTCTTCTGTGTCGTGGCGAATCCGTGCAATACACTGATATCCTCTACTAGATGCCGTACTTTTCATGTTTGGTTGAGAGTGTTTCCGTAAAAGCCAGATACGTGCACGTTACGAATGTTGTAGCATCTTGCCCAAGGCTGGCGCGCACGGAACATGTCCTCCCATTCACTCTCTCCGACTGTTTTGTTAGCTCCATGGAGTAGGGGTCAGAGTAGTACCCAGTGACATTGACATTGAGTCATATACATTGCATTGCATTGCAGGGCTATTGATGTTTACATTTACTGTTATACATCGTTGTACTGTTAAATAATACCTTATTTTATGCTGTCAACTGCTTAATATGTTTGACATTGAGAATTCCTGTAAGCATGTTGGGTACGCTGTTACCCGGTGAGTCGTCCCGTTTTTACTATTGCTGTTTTGCTGTGTTGATGAACGGGAATCTCACCCATATCTGTATGTTTTCTATTGGTACTTGCTGTTGCTGTTTGAACAGATGGACGTGATGATGGTTCAGTCCAGTAGTTCCTTTGAGCCAGAGGAGGACCTTCTTTTTGTGGTCTAGTTTTGTTGTCGGCCAGACTATGTCGTTTTTGTAGTACTTTTGGGGAGCTACGACTCCTTGTACTTATTGTATTTCTTATGTCAGTTACACATTAGACTTATGTCTGTATATAGTATTATTCCTTTTTCTGTTTATGTCCCTGTAATTATTATGTATATTGTTCTAGAAATACATGGCGAACCTAAGTTCGTTATTAGTATTATTTACCTTTACAAAATCCCATTGCATCTTGTGAAAAGAAAAAAAAAAGAAAACCGTATTTTCCGCATTAAATAATATTTTCGGCCTTATAAACGTTCGGGAATGTGACACTCGGGAAAGGGTGTTGCATGAAGCAGCAGCCAACCAAATTACACTCACAGAGTTAATATGAAGTATTAAGGTATGACTGCACAATAACTTATCTTAGGATTTATAAATGACTGAGAAGTAAATGAAGGAATGAAGAATTAAAAGCTTCACAATAAATGAGAGTTGTTCAGCTTGTTTGATCTATTCTTGTTGTTGTTGTTGTTGTTGTTGTTGTTGTTGTTGTTCATCAAAACTTCAGAGTCTTCTATTTATAGTCTTCACAGCAATACATCCATTGTGAGACATTTCATCTTTGACACTTGCTTTATCTCAAGTCTTCAGAGAAACCATTAATGCAATAGAATTGTTCTGATGAAGCATTAAATGTGTTGCAAGACATTAAGGGTATTCGTGTACTGAAGTACAATCTTTTAGCGTAGAGCAGAGTGAAAAGAAAGGCATCAGGGTTTCTGCAGCGCAAATTTCTTCTTTAGTGTAATCACTCAAATTAGACAATTGTAAAATGACTTCGTTGCGTACTAAGAGTAAAGGTGTCAGGTACGATGCATAAAAGATGTAGCTTTATTCCAATTGACTTTGCTAATAAAGAATCTTTGTATTACTTTTTAAATATGTTCCCAACATAATTAAAAAGTTCATATCAGTTACTTGAGGAAGAGAGTAAAGACGCTCTAAAAACGTGAGTAGACTCGTCTGTCTTTGCATGAGACGCTTGGATCTTGTACTTTGATTATATCTAGCTCAGACGCTTGATTTGGGGATAACAGATGATAGCGATGATTAAGACGATATATAAACAAGCAGACACTTGAATATAAACTTGAGTCCTATCTTATTGAAGATATGTTTGTATACTTGAATAAAATGATTAGAAGATATCACATGGTTTATTTAAATCATTCTATAAATGTTTGGGTTCATCAAAACTTAAGGTTTAAAGCAATATCAGATGCTTAGAGACTCAATAGTTTTATCATATTAAATATTTCATTTTCTCATTGTTATGCTATTCATATGAGATATATTCTTGTTTGAAGATCTTAATGCCACCATAATGGTAATCTTTACCACATCAAATGACCATGACCTTTGTCGTATCCAAAATTATAGTACAAAATATTCACTTCTAAGAATGAAAATCAAACCATTGGGTAACCTTTGTGATTTTTCATCAATAATAGCTCATGTTCAATCGTAATAATGCCTAAACTTAATTCAAAATATTCTTGAAAATATTTTATCATTTTCGCTACTCCAGGAGCATATTTAAGTGGCACAAAAATATATGATTTTTGTGTCACTTTCTTTTGTTTCAAAATATACTAAGATCAAATAGATCTTTTAGATTTCAATCATGGTCTAAAGGTCTAGTTCTTCAAGAACTATACCACAAATCTTCATATACATGATGACCAAGATAAATCATAATTTGTGCAATCCTACAAGGATGCTTCAATATTAAATTCTTCCAAAATTTATCAAGAATGACAAGACAACATGATAATTGGGTTAGTCAAACAAAATTGACAATAAAATTTCTATGGAAGGAATACTAAAAAATTTTCATACTTACATGAAAAACAGAATGATAAGAAAGAACATGATCTTCCAAAGAGAGTGAGAAAAAATGAATTCTTTCAATAGAACCTCCAAATCGATTAAGCCATCACTCGTATGATAGAGTTTCGTTCTGATAATGTATTACAGAAAGAGGGAAGAAAGAAGAAAAGATTATTTGAATTATCACTACAACAGAAAAGGGATTAGACAACGTTTATTTTTTGCCTACAAAAGCGCTTACAAGCGTTATTCATGTAACTGTTGTGGTAGATTGGAAGGAAAAGGCAGCGATTCTGAAGCGCTGTCTAAAAGATAATTAGAGGAAGCGCTGTCTTTGTTGTGACTAAGACGGCGCTTCCTTACTGCGCTTCCTTAAGGAAGCGCTGTCTATATACCATACACAAACACAGCGCTTTCTAGAGAAAGCGCTGTCTAATTATGGTATAGACAGCGCTTTCTTTAGGAAGCGCTGTGTTTTGTATATTTTAGACAGCCTTTCCTTAAGGAAGGGCTGTCTATACCCTTATTTTTTTAAAAAAATTTTACATTCTTTTTTCAATTATCCCCCTGCACTCAGTAAAATCAATACATACCAGCTGCAATTTCTCCTCAAAACCAGTACATATATACCAAAATAACCATTCAAGTATAATTTCTATACGTTACTAACACAGTATACAAAAGTAAGGTTAACTTAGTTGCATATACAAAAAGAAGTATGCTCTTAAAATTTCTACTACACTAACAGTACTAACAGAGGTTCACTAACAACACTTATACATTATGTACACTATAACAACACTTTACACTACATACTATAGTTTCACTACTTAATACTAGCTAGCTGTAGGTACACTTCATATATATCCAAGCTTGTTGCTGTCCCTGCACACAAGATACACACAACTTAAATTTACAACACATCAACAAATTACATATACACACACACACAATCACTTGCACAATGCACACAAACCTAATAGGAGACAACATAGCGACACCACTCTTCCCTGAGTTCAATAAGTTGGTCATCATAATATCTGTCACATTTACACTCAGGAAAGTACTGCGAAATGAAAATTAAATCAAATAGAATTAAAGTACATTCAATTAATGATAAAATGTGTGTAATTTAATTATTAAACTAGAGATAAAATTACATACCGTCGTTGGGATTTGCGTTTGGTTTTGAACGAAGATATCCTTGATAAACTTCAGGACATAGTAGCCACAATCGTCGCTATTCGGTTGGCCCGAAAATAATAAATTAAAAGTTTCAAGTTAATTTTTAACCTAAATAATTGTATAAGAGTTTTTGTAAATACCGCTATAGATATCCATTTAGTTTTGGATGACTTAGAATATCTCGACTTGGCTTCTCCACTGTAGGCATGATGAATTAGCAAAGCCCTGATTTCAAAATCAAACAACTTCATTAAGTTACATAATCATGATCACTATTTATATATATGAAGATAAAAATAAATGCATATATACTTATTGATTGTAGATATCCTTCATTTTTTGGCGAATGTTATAGTCAGTATGCAAGGGGTCTAAATAGTACACTATGTTTTCTTGGGGATTGATCGCTAACAATACCCAATGATGCCTACAAAAAGGTTTATTATAGTTAGCAATCATCACATTTCACAAAAGAAAACAATATCGTTAACTATGTGATATACTATATGATTTAATAACTCGCCCTACTTTGCACGATGACAAAAACAAGGTCTCATAATCTGGATATGCTAATGACAAGCGATCAGCTATATATTGTTGATGCCCAGATCCTACTTGCATAGCTGTTCGTAAAGGGCATAGAAATCTAAACCTCTGAGTCCTTTGTTCAGGTACCAGGAACATATGGTACAAGTATCTAAAATTAAAATATGTATATAAATTAATAGATTATTAATAAATCAAAATTTTAGGCGAGATATAACCTTTAAAGTTTGATGTAATACCTGAGATATACACTAATAACAGAGAACCCCAGCCATTCATGATTAAGGATTTCTTTGAGTTCCGTATCACCACCGAGCATTAATGTGTGCTCATAACCCAGAATGTCTTCCTCCATATGAATATTGACTTGATCATTCCCTAATATTGTTAGCACATGGACTCTAAGGTAGACTATGAAATCTGTATCATGTGCTACAAGAGCCCGAAAGGGTTGAGATTTGTTCCCCTTTTTTACTGGGGATGTAACTGACCCCTTTGTGTGCTCCTTGCCAGCTACATTAGGGGAAGGCCGAGGTTTTGTCACTTTCATGCCAGCTGTATTCTCCGACCCTTTGCCCTTGCCCTTGCCTTTGGATTTAGATTTGGATTTTTGGGGTGCCTATATAAAAAACATTGCAATACATTAATGAGTTAGTGACCACCTAATTTAACAAACATATATATGATAATGAATCCTATTTATTGACATATACCTTGTCACATACACCTATGAGGCTGATTGGCCATGCCACATAGGTACCTATTGCCTGATCCACTATCATCACATCTGCCTCCTCAAGTGGTACGGGCAATGGTGCATCACCCTCAACACCAAACTCAACTGCAACTTTCACATGACTAGGAGGCAATGGTCGGTTATGTAGTGTCACACCCGGTTCGTTATAGACCATCCCCCTAGCTACAATGCGATGAGTTGGGCTTGACAAATATAGGTTGGATGGGTTGTTGCCCTAAATCAGTGATAAACAAAATATTAATATGTGAACTATCAATGCAATACGTACAAGTAAAGAAAACAACATAACAATTATTACCTCAGGAGGCATACGAGTGCAACTATCTCTGACACTACGTGGAGTAGGTAAATCAGGCTCAGGCTCATGCTCATGCTCATGCTCATGTCCCTCCACCGTTGTCTTGTTCTGTATGCAGCTTTGCAACGCTCGAACTTGTTGACCCAGATCAGCTACTTCCCTCCTCAACTCCACCACTTTAGTAACATCTGCTTGTTTGGCGCGCTGTTGTGCTCCTACAATAGTTTTCTGTCAGGGACCAAATCCCACGCCCCTATAGCGACCAGGATACTCTTTAGCGGGTATGGCTCTTGGCAAGGATGTCATGGCGACCAACACAATATGTTATTTCCCCCTATGATACAGACTGTGATATGGTATCCTGAGACACAAATATTATTCACAAAGATGTTTCACATTATTCACAAATATCGAAAGAGGATTACAAATGTAAATGTTAATATGAGAACATATACTTACAATTCTTTCAGCCACTTGCCTAGAGTTGGGATTTACAATCACACCCTGCTCATTCATACGGGCTTCTGGCCACAAAATATGTCGTTCAATGCTTTCAGTTTTTGAGTCTCGTCCTACCTCCCGCAACTGTACATTTGAACAAACGAATTGAAATCCATCAATGCTAAGAAATAAACCAAAAAATGCGTTAAATAAAATGACTTATTGTACATACCTTTTTTTCCTTAATGCCGGCATACCCTACATTCCCTTTATGGTAAGGGTAGGGAGGAGATGACGCTCTCTCCTGATTTTCACGGCTTATTTTCTACATAGACACAGAAGTAAGTATTAATGCACACTGACCTAAATAAGTAGTAATGCATAGTATACACAAAAGTAAGTACATACCAAAAAATCCTCATCCTCAGTCCGTTTTATGACAAAGGCTCTTCAATCCTCCAATCGTATAATCTCAGCATATTTGGGTGGAGGCTCTTGTTTGACATTCCCACCATCATCTCTCAGCCACTTTGTCGGTAACTTACTTCTAAAGCTGCGGTGTAATTTTCCGGCTTCCTTAAGTATCATGTCTCGCCAAGTCTCATCAACATTAAAACAGGCCTGCAAAGACAATAAAAAAATGTCACAATATAAATATGTTTACATAATTAACTAATGCTAATTAATTTACCTGTATATCATGCCAGATGTCATCTTTTAGACCGTCCAAATCTCTTGACTTCCAATTGCCGCAGGTAATTGGGACCATCTGCGGCACTATGGCGCCAATGTAATTAACCAACTGCTTATTATTTGTATCAATTGGCTGACCCTTTACATTCCAAGTAACCTAAAAATATTTGATGAAATGTATAAATTAAAGATAACAAACTATAGAATCAAACCATTAACTGCAGCTGAGTTAGTAATATATTACCTCAAGTCTCACTCCTCTACTCCTATGACGGACGATATTCTTCTTAAAAGTCGGTCGACGACGCCTCATATTTTTCTTGGGCTCGACCCCACTATCATGACTGGGAGATGCCATTTACCTGTAACAAAATTAGACACACAAGTAAAAACGTCAATTCACAATCATACAAGTTTATTTACAGAAATCGATGAATGAAAATTTAATTGATCAAGAAATTAAAAAAAAAAACATAATGACTACATACATGTTTAAGTCTATCTTTTTCTTTTCCTTGTTGGATTGAGATTTGCGTCTCTCTTTTTGGTAAGAAATAATGGATTGACCCAAAGCCCCTCATCATGATCATTTCTAATATACATATCATCCTCTCTAGTTGGATTAGCCTCGAGTGATTGTGATGTCCCGGAGAAAGGATCATCCTCAATATCAGCATCTTCATGTGTTTGATCATTAATATCATTAAGAATCATTTTGTTAGACAATAGAACAATGGACCAATTTGTATTAGTTGGATCGGTGACATAGAACACTTGATGAGCTTGCGATGCTAAAATAAAAGGTTCATCTTTATACCCCCACTTTATTGAAATCCACCTGCATGAACCCCAATTCATCCATTTGTACACCGTTATTATTGTCAACCCACTTACAATGGAACACAGGCACCCGAAACATAGTGTAATCCAACTCCCATATGCGTTCAATGACCCCGAAGTATGACATGTTTGCGTATATAGGATTTCTGTCTTTGGCACTTGAGAAATGCATAGATTGAGCTACAAGAGTCACCCCACTATTTTGCGTTGTACTCCGATCATCTTGTTCTTTTGTATAGAATGTGTATCCATTCATCAGATAACCGGTGTAAGAGAAAACATGCACAGTTGGACCCTTCGCTAACCATCTTAATCTCTCTGAAACTAAAGTAGGATTTATAGTCAACTTTGTAGAAATATGATCTTTAAGCCACGTTATAAAACAACGATTGTGTTCTCTTGTTAACCAAGTCTGAGTCTTATTTGGATAAGAACTCTTAAGTAGGTCCTTGTGTTTTACAACAAATGGCTCAACCTCATCGGCATTGTGAAGAACATATAAATGTGCTTACTCCCATTCTGTCCTTGGTATAGTCAATATTTCAGTTCCAGTAATCCCTTGCCCTATGGTTCTTTCTCTGTGACGAGACATTGGCAGCCCTACGGAATATTCAATATTGGATAGGTATTCGGTACAGAATTCAACCGCTTCTTCGACTATGTACTGTTCAACAATACAACCCTCTGGTCGAGATCGATTTTTCACATACCCTTTTAATATTTTCATGTAACGCTCAAACGGGTACATCCATCTCATATAAGCTGGCCCACACAATTGTGTCTCTCTAACCAGATGAACAGTTAGATGAACCATTATGTTAAAGAATGAAGGTGGGAAATACATCTCAATCTCACATAGAGTCACAACAATTTCTTTTTGCAATGCTAGCAACTTTCCAGGATCAATCACTCTGCTGCAAATTGCCTTGAAGAAGAAACAAAGTTTAGTTAAGGTCTCCCGTACTTTCTTGGGCGAAATGGATCGCATACCGATGGGTAGAAAATTCTCCATGATAACATGGCAATCATGGGACTTTAGACCCTTTAACTTGAGATCTTTCATTGATGCGAGGTTCCTAATGTTTGAAGAGTACCCCTCTAGAACCTTAACTCCATGAAGAAACTTACGCAAAACAATTTTCTCTTTTCTAGATAGAGTATAAGCGGCCGGAGGTAAATATGTACGTTTCCCCTTCTTTACTGGTCCCAATTCTCGTCTCAATCCCATACTAACCAAGTCCAGCCTTGCATTGATGCCATCTTTAGTCTTCCCTGGCACATTGAGTAAGGTACCAATGACTTTGTCAAATATATTTTTTTCAACATGCATCACATCAATGAAATGTCTTACCTATAATGACTTCCAATATGGGAGCTCAAAGAAAATAGACCTTTTCTTCCACCCTCGTGTAATAAGCTCTCACGCAAAAGGTTTCCCAAATTCAATATTCAAATCTTCTACCTTTTCAAATAGTTGCACACCCGTCAACGGCAAAGGAGCTCTACGTTCTTCTGTATTCCCATTGAATACTTTTCTCCAAAATCTATAATGATGACTCGAATGCAAAAATCTACGATGCCCAAGGAAGACATTCTTCTTACCATGTTCCAACCGCATCCAATCTGTACTATCTTCACATATAGGGCATGGACACTAACCTTTGGTACTATATCCTGACAGATTACCATATGCCGGAAAATCATTAATTGTGCCGAAGATCATAGATTTCAAGGTGAAACTTTCTTCTCTATACCCATCATACACATTTACACCTGTCTCCCACATTTGCTTCAAGTCTTCAATTAAAGGAGCCAAGTATATGTCGATATCATTTCCTGGCTGTTTGGGCCCAGAAATTAACAAAGACAACATCATATATTTGCGCTTCATGCATAGCCATGGAGGTAGGTTATAAATCACCAAAATCACAGGCCATGTACTGTGAGAGCTACTTTGAACACCATGCGGGTTAAATCCGTCAGTAGACAATGCAAGTCGTAGGTTTCTTGGTTCTTGCCCGAAATCAAGATAATCATGATCAATTCTTTTCCATTAAGGAGAATTTGTTGGGTGATGCAGCTTGCCATCTTTAATCCTTTCATCCTCATGCCATGTCAAGTTTTTTGCATCTTCTAAACTACGATACATGCACCTAAATCTGGGAATTATGGGAAAATACCACAAGACCTTCTCTGGAGCCGATTTTTTCTTCTTATACCTTGAGGCATTACACTTAGGACACGTCTTTAATTTTGTATAGTCATTCCGAAATAAAATGCAATTGTTAGGACAAGCGTGTATCCTCTCATAGCTCATGCCAATAGATCGTAACATTTGTTTAGCCTCATATGTCCAATGAGGAAGCACATTATCCTCCGGCAACATATCTTTCAATAGTGTGAGTAAGTCCGTAAAGCTCTTGTCAGTCCATCCATTGCCCGATTTCAAGTTATACAACTTTAGCATCGCTAACAATCTTGTGAAGTTAGTACAACCCTCATACAGCGGTTTCTCCGCATCACTTATCAACTTCTCAAACATTTGAGGACAATCACGAATATCTTCTTCAACCGCGTGTGTCATCTCCTCAAAACGGTCGCCCTCAAATGTATTTGTACCCGTATCATTTGACATATATCTCCCATTATTACCCATATCACTAGATTCACCTCTCCTCTCACCATGTTTTGTCCAACAAGTATAACTTTGATCAATTCCATAGCACACTAAATGTCCTTCCAACTCAGCTGCACTAACTCGTCTTGTATAACAATAACTTAAACAAGGACATATGATTCTACTAGGGTTTTATGCATGCCCAACTGCCAACCTAATAAAATCTTGCACTCCGACCTTACATTCCTTCGACAAACGATTGCCAGACATCCACTTCCGATCCATATTTTCACAATCTACCACAAGTTTAGAGAGATTGATGTCTACATTCAATGAGTACGACATGCATGCATGGTGCATATGTCTACTTGATACTATAGGGTGGGGTTCCTATCCTATCCAAGATTTTAAATTTCGCATTATATTATTGTATATCTTAGATACTTCTTGTTCTAAGAAAAATTTGGCAGCATTTCCCCTTGGTTCTCCAAGCACACAACTTAATTCAGGTGCTATTATGACCTAAATTAGGTATATACCCAGAGAACAAAGAGAAAATACAAACCAATGATATTCTTATATCAAGAAGGAAATAAGACATACAATAATATGGATTGAATGCGAAGTTAAAATCTCAGACTGTCCACTTTGGACAATTCAAGAACAACTTGTATATTGTGCCCAAAACAATATACAAATCGTTCTTGAATAGGAAACTAAGGTTAATGCATGTGTATACCGATGCTAAAATAAACATGTCTAATGTTACAACTAAATGATTAAAAAAAGTCAGGGGAATAGCAAGTACCGTAGTGAAGCCGAGCAGCTTGAACAACAGAGAGTTGATTGACATAGGAGCCTGAGAGAAGCAATGTTTTATTAGTTTCTTTATTTCTTCCGAAATCAAATACCAAATTTTAAAGGAAGTATCAAGAGCTAGTCAAGTAAGCTACCTGAGAGAGGAGACAACCGAGCACACCAACAAGTTTGCTCCAATCGAGCAAACACCAACAATGAAACTAAAACTGAAGTCAAGCACACACACATACACATATCAGAACTCAGAATTGATCACTAACCTATCAACTAAGAAGCAATGTATAACAAAGTAGACCAAATCAAACCATACTTACCTTTTCAACAAGATGCTTTTTAGGAGGTGCAAGCAAGTAGTTCGGAATGCAACCCAACTGGCCCAAGATTTCAAATCTCTGCACTGGAAATAACACACAACTACATCAGAAACATAAATCCAACCTGAGATAAGTTGAGATATAGGTCTTAGGTTCAATGCTCTTGTAAAGCATAAAAATACTAACCATGTTATACACATTATGGTTAGGAAAAAAAAAAAGTTGAATTCGAACATGAAACAAAAGTCATTGTGTATGCACATTACTCAATAGTACAACCAACACCACAAGGGCCAAATTCATGATTATCAACTCTAGGGAAATGACAATGTCTGCTTCTTAGCAAATGTAAGAGATGATGGATTAAAAAAACTCAAGAACTATCCCTACGACAGTATTGAAAATGTGTCATGAGTGAGCTATGATGGATTAGACATTCCATAACAAAAAAATCTTTCTACACATTGCATTTTTTTCACTGCATTACCAATTCTCTGTTCTGTACCAATGTCATTTGCTAACAAAACCAAATCAGAGCAGGGGTGTTGTCCTCATTCTCATCATTTAATTAAAATATATAAGCTGAAAATGTAAAATACAAAAATTCAACAGCCTAATAAGATAATCTATATTACTATTTTAAAAATTCAAATTTTATAGTATATAGGGAATGAAGGGGTTACAGGGAAAAGGAGGGTTTGCAGTGAAGAGGGGGTTGCAGGGAATGATGGGTTACCTGGGAACTTGCAGTCAAGAGAAGGGCTTTCAGAGAGAAGGTGGTTGTCGTGGTGGCTGAAGAGGTGGTTCTCGCGTTGGGCAGAGAGCAGGCCGCACGAACAATGCACTTGATGAGAGGTGGTTCTCGCGGTGGTTTGAGAATGGTGTTTGCGGTGGTTCTCGCGAAGGTTAAGGTTTGAGAATGGTGGCAATGATGAGGATGAGTGGTGTCTGAACTTAGGTCGTGGAGGGGGGAATGAACAGTACGTGAGTGTTTTGTGTGAGCGCGAGAGGGGGGAAAGTATACGTTATGAAAATTTAATGCAAGGGAAAAGGAGAATAGACAGCGCTTACTAAAGGAAGCGCTGTCTTAGTGTGACCTTAAGGAAGCGCTGTCTATCCTCTTATCAACCTTTTAACAGTGCTTTCAAGCGCTGTCTATTCTCATTCATCTAACAACGCTTCCTAAGAGAAGCGCTATTGCACATTCTCCGCATCATTAAACACAACGTTTCACTAGAAAACGCTATTGAAGGTGCGCTTCCAAAGACATAAACTGGCGTAGTGTATGCTCTTCAAGGTCCAATCTTTACAATGCTCCATGAGTCCTATTTATTGGATACAAGTATTGCAACTTAATTACAAGTCTATTGGAGGACTAAAATAATGTGTCATTAACATATGATATTAAGGTCACTATCCCAAGAGTGAAAGCCAAAAGTTCATGAAAGTTGTAAAAGCTAAATGGACATCAACATCCACCTCTTATTTAATAACACTTTTTGATTTATATGTATATAATATGTTCCTGCAAATATCCGTCAAGGGATATCCTCAAGAACGCTCTCCTACACTCGGGGGTTCCCCATTGATATGGCTCAACAGAATGATAATTATATTCTGCTCCTACGTATCCCCAAGGGGAATCAAAGCCACGTAGTTCTGATTGTGGAGTGAGTCTCTTCGAATATCAGAGAGAATTTTTCGTCTACAAGGGATCCCCCTATATATACATGTCTCACTGTCTTCCTCTGACAGTGGAGTGGTTATGATCCTTTTTTGTGGTATAGTGCCGTCGTGGGCGGTTATAAAGATAAGATTGATATAAATTCAAATATATTGCGATAGAGATAGTTGTATATTGGCTCAACTGAAGATAAGCTCGATCATATCTCAGCCCAATTAAAGATAAGCCCGACCATATCTCGACCCAATCTTCCCGGACAGTATATAATATAATAGTATTTTAGTGTTCTTTTTTAAAAATATTCGTTGTAAAATATTCTTTTATTTTAATTTTGTACTTTAAGAATTTTATAACTTATCAAAACATAATATTTAAATTTTACATTTCATTTAAATATTATATCAACTCGTACAAGTCTAGGCATTAATTAAGAATTCATTAGATCAGATCCGAATTTAAAAAGTAAAATTCTAATAACATACTCTTTTTAATACTCTCTTTAATATATTTTTATTATTATGTGAATTTCATGTGGAATCTATTAAATCATATGATTAAGTCTTTAATTATAGGGTATCATATGCACTTCGTCCAATAAAAAAAGTTAAAAAAAAAAAAAAGTGTTCAAAGAGAAATACTATATCCCTTGACAATTTTTTGCTTACAAATTGTCCTACCCACTTAAAAGAAGAAGAAAAATTAAAAAATCGTCAACACTTATATTTTATGAATTTAATTTTGATACAATATCAGTGTAAAGTTTTTTAAACTGTCAATTCTATGTGTAACTTTTACCGTAGTTAATTATGATAAAAGTCAAATATTTTTAATGATGTGATATTATATGATTGGTCAACAATGTAAAAATCTTTACAAATAACAATGCATATGCATTAACTCCATATTTTATAAGTACAACATATGACATATTTTAGAAAAATTCATAAACACTATGTTTTTTTGCCGTGAAAAAGAGAGGAAAGAACAACGAAGGAAAGAAAATAAGAGGATTAGACACTTTTTCTCTGATTGGTACATGAGAGAAAAGGAGAAGAAAGAAAAATTGTGGTGCTATCTACCTAAATTTTTTTTTTCTCCCCACCACAGAGAAGAAAACGGGAGAAGAAGACGTCTTGATGTGTGAAATGACTTATGTACCCTTTTCTCTCATGCCTTTGTCTCTATTTCTCAAGCCTTGCTCTGTTCTACCAAATCAAAAGACAAGCGACCACCATTCACCGTCTCTAAAGCCACTGACCTGGACCTCGCCATCACCGCCTTCTATTCCAAATCGTCGTCGCTAGAAAGAGTTCTTTTTTGTTTTTTTATTGTTTTTTTTTCCTCATTCTATGTTTTAGTTGTTCATTACCTTCATTACATGCAAGCTTAGCAGATGACACCACAACAACTAATGGCTGCATGGTCCTCCCTTTTGTATGCCTAACACTGTAACACCCCGATTTTCACTATCTTTATAAATCAGTAAGTTGAATAATTAAGTTTGTATTTTATTCGAGGTTTTAGAAAATTAAATAAAATAAACCGAGACAATATTCATGCTCAGTGCTATCATAGGAAGCTACGATTAAATTTTGAGCTAAAAACTCAAACGGAGCCCGATCTGCGTTTTTCACCGGCAGTAGTATTTTACTACTATAAAGACCTAATTTTGACTCGTGGATGAGACACTTAAGCTTAGAATTCCATTCTCTACAATTTGCTAAAATCAGTTCTTGACGTTAAAAAGTGAAAATAATATAAACTATTCAGGCGTAATTCAAACCAGGTGACGAACGAAGCTAGAAATGGATTTACCGGAACCCGCTAACGGATAAGGTTGAAGTCACATCATCTAGGAAAGTGTGCCATGACTCACCACTGTAATGATGACGTTTAAAAAATATCTGGACGTGAAATGACAAAAATGTCTTTGGTCTTTTAAGGAAATTACCAAGTTGTCCTTAAGTAAATTACTAATCTACCCTTAAGTGAAAATATCTTATGGACTTGCTCCCCCACACTAGGTCATTCGGCCATCTCCTTCTCTTTTTCCCTTCTCACTTGTTCTTCATTTCTTCCATTGTTCTTCAACATTTCTTCACTTTGAACCTTGAAAACTTGAAGATTTTTTGTGAAATCAAGTTCTTTTCTCTTAAGATTTAGCATCAAGGAGGTATTATCTCTCTTATAGCTTTCTTAATCTCTCTATTTCTCCCTCTAAATTCTATGATTCATGGAAGTTAGGTTTTGAAGCTTAAACTTCAAAAATCCATAAAAAATTATAGAAAAATCCTTTTAATGTCAAATCAATTTCTACGAGCTAGTAGCATCACCCTCTTCCACTATCCAAGATCTTGTAACCAAAGGAGCTCTCTAGATCTAATCGGTGATGAAGGCCAAACCTACCCCCTTTTGGGTGAGTAGAGTTTTGGTTGGATTTTGGGTATTCTAAGCTTGATTCTAGTGTTATCACACTTAGCTAGTGTAGAATCTAAGAGATGGGAATTTTTGGAGCTCCCTAGCCATATTCTCTAGCACATGGCCGAACCCCAATTTGGGGAAAATATGAAGTTTTGATTCAAGTTTCAAAATTGAGACTTGATTTAGTGTTAAGTATGCTTAATAATCCTTCATCCAAAAGATTGGAACCAAATGAAACCCCTAACCTATTTTTCATACCCCATGGCCGAACCTATCCTCTAGGGGATTAGGGAAATTTGTGTTGTTAGTTATTGATGTTTGGATTGGTTGTGCATTTGTAGTTGCTGTTGGGTAATCGGACAAGAAATCGAGCGACTTTAGGCTAACCGGGAAGCTTTGAGAGGTAAGGGGAGATGAGCTCCAATAAGTTTGATAGCCGCATAAGGTTGGTTGTGGTATGATTGTGATGATGTTTATGTGAGGCATTTTTGCCTTGGATTGAACATATGTATGAGGTTGATTTTGAGATTGAATGGATATATGTTATGTATGTACTTGATTTGCTTGATGAAGTATATGTTTGGATATTGAAATATGGATTGTGACATTGATGTGTTGGATGAGATGATGTTGAATTGAGATTTGATGTGCATATATATATACTTATATCCTGGATTAGTTAAGAGCATATAAGAACCCAAAATGATTTCGAATAAGACTTAGGAAGTCGAGAGTTGGTGAGGAAAATAGTGAAAAGTTGCTTTATCATTATTTTCTAAACATGTTGTACAAAGAAAGAAAACCTTGAGAAATATCTAGTTGTCAATGAAAGAATCTTTTGAAAGTATTTGATGTTTCGAAAACGAAAAAGTCTCTTCATGAAAGTTTGCTCCGATAACAATCTTTAGAAAAATGTTTTAAAACGATGGAACCTTTAGAAAAGGTATTTAAAGCCAAAATCCTTGGAAAATGAATCTTTAGGACTTGAGCCTTTGAGAATGGTTTGTAAAGAGAAGTTTCGTGGAAAACATGTTTTAGAGCGAAAACGAGTTTTGGTTTATACCAAAGAGAATCTCAGTTTTGTTTTTGAGATTTGAACTATGAAAATGAATTTGATGAAACTGGTGATTACCCCTTCATGCATGTGAAGCACATGAACCTAGTGGCCGAGACGTCGGGCTAGAGTTCTGTGACATGAACGGACTTTATGTCCTATATGCGAGTCTAGTGTCCGCGACGTCGGCCTAGTACTTAGTGGATTGAGCACTCGGACTACGTGTCCTGTGTTTTGAAATAGAATGGACTTAGTGTCCTATATGCGAGTCTAGTGTCCGCGATGCCGGCCTAGTACTTCATGAATTAAGAACTTGGACTTCGTGTCCTGAAATTTGAATTGAACGGGCTATATGTCCTTTAAAATGGGTCATGAGCTGTGTGCCTTGACAGAAAAAGAAAGAATTGAACGAAAAAGAAAGAATAGAAAACCTCCTGCATACATGCATGAGTCGGCCGACGTGCCATTTGAACCGAGCTACAATCCAAGTGGTTGAGAATATGAGCCAGTTACGACCACTAGGTCTATAGGGGCATTCTGTGTTCGAAACTCCACAAGTGGCCGGAGGCCTCGCGATGCCGTGCCGTGGTAAATCGGTTGCCCAACACAGATGAACTCAATCAGAGACTGGACTATTCATGATATGGTTGTGATGTGGTACCCTGGAACAATTGGAGTTCAGACCTAAATTGAGAAGCCGACTCATGAGAACAATTGTGTTATGGAAGTATTCGCGACCTATCGCTCGAGGAAGGGAAGTTAGGAATCTCCGGAGTACATGAATTAGAGAGTCTAATTGAAGTCTCATGCATTCATTTGACTTATCTTGATGAATGAGTATGATAATTTGAAAGTGAAATTATCCCATTATGATATTATGTTGATTATTGATACTCTATCGTATGACTATGTTTATGCCTTGTCTGTATGCTGCTTTGCTTGTGTGGCTATTATGATGAACTTGTGAACGAGTATCTCACTCTTGCCTGTATATGTTGGACACCCTGTTGTGTTTTTTTGAACACATGTACAAATATTTTCCGACGGTCCTATGGGCCACCGCGGGACCCTGTAGCTGAGTTCCTTGGTGTCGACGATGAAGACGGGTGGACTATTGATGACGAGGCACAGTCTCATTGGGGCGATGCATGCTAGGTAGTATGCTTTTTTGTTCTTAGAGTTTTGAAAGATCAGCTCTTAGGATTTTGATATTTAAAGTCAGGTCCTTTGACCATGACTCAGAATGATGTGTATTAAGATATTGAAATGATGTATGCCTTAAGGCTAAGTTGAATGAGTTTTATAGATGATGAATTTGAATTTGTTTCTCAATTGTTGTAAAGGTTTAAATTGGTATCAGATTTCCGCAACTAGTCTAATGAGTATTTTCGAAAAGGTTTTACTTAACTGAAAGAGAATTTGGGTTACGAACTGTGATACCGAGGGGGGTGTTACAAACAACCTTTTTCAACACTACAACAGCAACAAGCCTTTCATAGCCAACTTGACATGAGCTCCAGTGCAAGTCTCGGGCTTCACATGTTGCAAGGTGAAGCCACTAATGTGGGAGGCAATGCTCCATACATAGGTTCTCTAGGGGTTTCCTAATTTTGGCGGTAGAGGGCTTGTTGGTAGTGGCAAGCAAGATATTGGGAGTTCAACTGAAGGCAGATGGGGAAGCTCTGGTTGTCACATTGGTGAAGAAAGTGAAACCCTTTATTTGAATTGTGCTGATGATGGGAACTAAACCACCAAGAATGATGAAAATAGTGGCCTTTTACCATTTTAGTTTGGAGAATTCGGGCCGTGAACATTATCTTGGGTAGTTTTATTCTAATTATTATAAATTTATAACTTATTTTTATTTAAGGGTATTTATGTCATTTCCTAAATTTATTTTTTCTTTTCGTTTACTTTTTATCCGATCAAACAAAAAGAGAAAAAATATTTAATTTTCTTTTCTTTCATTTTCTTTTATATAACTAATAAAATAATTATTTTATTTTCTATTTATTTTTTTTCCTTTTCATTTCTTGGATAGCAGTGTTCTTTCCTAAACCATAGTTTAAAACAGATACAAAGATTTATTGTACGAGGAGTGTTAGTAATACAATCGTTAATATTCTCTTTTCAACACATTTTTTTCTATTGATTGAAATTCATGTGGATCCTATAAAATTTAAGTGGGACCCATATAAATTAATAGAACTCACATGAAATTCAATCAATAAAAAAAGAATATCTTAAAAAAAATGTGTTAAAAAATATATTAGTATCATTTCCCAGTATTTTATTGAAAAGAGCGTCTTACCCTCTTTGAAAAATAACCGGTCAAATCATTGGGCGGGATCGGACAAGTCTACGCAGAAATTGGTGGGTCCCAAACATAACAACATATTTAACAAAAATCTCTGCAATAGTCACAGGTCTCCTCTTGGTTCTCATGTGTGACTGGCCAGAACTCCGAAATGCGGTGCGCGTGGGTCTTTGTTCCCCAGATTTCATGGTCACTGGTGAGTGGCTTGTGTTGCACGTGTACAATTTTCAGTGATGCATTTACCACGTGTCTTTACTCTGTTAGTCTCAGATTGTATAAATAGATGAATTTTTTAGTATTTTAAATATAATTTATTTTATATATGATCCAATCAAATGATAATAATTATTTGACTTGATTTATTAATATGATCAATTTAATTAAGATGATTTATTTTAATTGGATAAGATAATTTTTATCCCAAAATTATTAAAAATACAAAAATAAGACACCTTATAAATATTTAATAAATTTTTCAAAAAGTTTCTTGATAAGAAAAATCTGGGAAAGATAGAAGCAGGTACGTTGGATTCACTTTGACACATGATTAGGACGACACTGCAGGTAGGTGGTCCCGGGATGCTTATCTTTGGGAATTGGGATAAGCTGGGAGTTTAACTGATTTACACCTATATTATTAATTAATAATAAATTATAATATGAGTAATTTTTTAAATTATTAAAATAAATATTAAATATTTTTAATTATATAATAATTTATGATGGATCAATAAAAATATAAAATTATTTATTTCATACAATCATAACGTTATTTGTATATTATGTTAATTTGTTATCATTATTATCTTTTATTTTAATAATAATTTTACTATTATAAATGAAGTGGTATAAATTAAACAATATAAAATAAAAGCTTTTTCTCACACTAAAAATATAATTTTTTGTCCATATCCACCTCCGGAAAGAATTTCCCTTTTAGTTTTGTCTTCTCATTTGTGTAAAATGTAATGATACTAGTGAAAGATAAATGTAATATAAACAATAACTAATAGAAAATACAAAGTAACAATGTGTTATGTTAAATGTCTGTATATATAATATTAGAAACTTTAGAAATAATATAATGATATAAATTAATGCGACTTTTTGTGTGCATAAACTAGCTAGTGTTCGTCATTCTTAATTTAAAATTATAAATCCTCAACTTAATGTAAAATTTAGAAAAATTACATGATGATACCTTACATGTATAATATATGTGTTCAAGTAATACTATTAATGACTAAAACTACAGAGATATGATTTAGTTAGTAAAGTTTGAGGCACTTTACTAACTATATCACTTTGATTTGATTTTTATTAGAAATTATTGTAACAAGATAGCCTCTTGTTCTTCTATCTTTTTTTTTTTTTTATTTAAAAGCTATTAAATTACAGATAAATTAAAATAAAAACATATGTTGATATAATTTTATATATATACACTAACTCATTAATTGATACTACAAGTCTACATCCTTGTCAACTTGCATTTTTTATTTTTTAAAACTACAAATTAAATAATGATGAAATTGAAGCTTCGAATCAATTTTTAATCAATTTTTAATTAGTTATTTTTAAATTAATATTGAAATAGGTGATATGATATAGGTTTAATTAAGTTTTTTGTTCCTGAAAAATGAGTTAATTTTGATTTTGGTCCATGTACCTTTTTTTTTTGTTGGTTTTGGTCCCTGTAACACTCTATCCTCGGGTGTTACTTTCGTAACCCCAAACACTATTAAGTAGTTGATGGTTCGCTTTTGGAAAAAGCTTTTCTTTATTTATATATTACTTACTATGAAAATCGTGATAGAATTTTTTCTTTTTATAATATTAAAGAAAACATACTCACGATAATATTAGTATAACTCACATATATGCATATGTATACTCATATATATATAGGTAAACATCATCCATTAAAATCCATCAGTCTATCCCACGGTCATCAGGAGCCGATAACACACTAATCCAAAAGTAATTACTGCAAAATAAACCTAAGCTGGTATGACAAAAGAAACCTACAGATGACAAAGTGTACTACCCCGACACCAGTCGTACCAAAAGAACAGCGTCTCATTATCACCATTCCACACCTCTTCGTCATCAATCTTCAGTACTTAAGCTATAACGATCCAGAGGACTGCTAAAAAACATTTGTACGTGTATCCAAAAACACAACAGGGTGTCCAACACGTACAGGCAAGGGTGAGACACCAATATATGAACTCAAAATACAACAACTGCATACTTAAAGCACAAACAGCAGATGCATATAGGTATGTCAAACACAGTTATTAAACATGTTAAACATAGCACAGAACATCATGACAACACAGGTAAATCCAGGGTCTCATACTTAACAGTCAGCGCCATTTTCAAAACATATGCATGACACTTCCAATATACCATCTAGCATTCGATTCTTAATTTCTGGAAATCTCATCACCAAATGAATGAGTTGATCAGACTCGATTGCCAATCAAGGCACACCATATTTACCATATCACACTGACCAACACAGGGTACAATGTTTCACCTTATATGGATTTCATTACCATGGATTTCAATACCATATCACGCAATCCAACACAAGACATAGTGTTTCACATTATATGGATTTATTGACCATGTCACGTTGTCCAATCCAGGCATAACGCTTCACATTACATGGACTTCAGTACCATATTACACTATCCACACAGGGCATAGCGCTTCACTTTACATGGATTTCATTACCATATCACACCGTACAAATGTTTCACATTATATGGATTTTATTCATTGTCCATCAAGGTACAATGACACACGATGACTTAAAGTCATCACAAGGCTCAAGGTCCCCTATCCCATGGCACGTCTGCCAAAAACAAATGTATGAGAAAATCTTTTGTTTTCGTATGTTTCTCTGTGTCGTATAATTATTTCCGCGTTGAAGCTCAAAGCTATCAACTACCACATCTTTTAGACTTTCAAGTCTTTTCAACATTTTCTCAAAAGCTGGACACTCAGTCCAAAACTCAAAAAGGACACGCAGTCCCCACAGCTCAAATCCAAAAATCCCTAACCGATGCACCAGTTTAGAATTTTGGTTTCCAAAGCATAAAAACACGTCCACAAGCCCATAGGACCACAAAGAATGTCCACCAGCTTATAGGACCAACACATTAACACGGATCCTTGATCCTCATGTTTTATAGAATCCTAGAACCCCGACGTCTCGATTTCTAGTTTCCAAACCAAAACCATATTTCTCTTTTAAAAACTCATAACCAAAACCCAAATCTCCGAAGCTTATACACATGGCCTTCGGGATCGGTTTTCCAAAACAAAACGTCACATGGTTAAAACCACCTTTTTCCTTATCGAAGGATTTCGGTAAAACACAAAACCTTGAAATACAGTTCGTAAAACCCTTTTTCTTGAATAAAACAATTTATTTTGAAACGATGTTTCCAAAAGCACTTTTCCTTGAAATGGTTCCCTTTATCACTTTAAAAAAACTACTCATGTCTCTAAATCACACTCTTCACCTCAAAACCTTCTTTTTCCCAATTAAAGTCAATCTCTCTCCATTTTACTCTTCAAGTTAACTTATCCTTAATAAAGTAAATATTTTCATTCTCCTTTATTCTAAAAAGCCATTTGTTTCCTTTTTATTTCCAAAAACCCTCAAACTTAAATCCTTTCATTTTCTTATCCAACTTTCCAAGCTTATTAAAGTTTTTAGCTTTATACCATTACGAACTCTAAACGATGTTAGGTTCCTTAGCGTGCTACCAATCACTATTCAATCGCCATACCATGTTAAACATACATAGGCATAATCCAACATGCTGGAGCATAATAAAATGCAATCATATATACTTAAGCAAAAACAAGCATAAGCACATATAATTAAGCAATAAATAAACCATTCCACAAAACATTTACTATTACACACCAGTGCACAAATTTTCATCAAACACACATCACAGACAATATACAGCCGTCGGAAATTGAATTCCTCAGGTTATCACCCCTTACCTCTTGGAGTTCCCGAAAAGCAATAAATCTCCCGGTTGATCCAAAAGTCGTTCGATCTCTCGTCCTATCACCCGACAGCAACTACAAACACACAACCAATCCAATCGTCAATAATTAACAACATAAATTTCTCTAATCCCTTAGGAGCTAGGTTCGGCCGTAGGGTGCCAAAAATAGCTAGGGATGTCTAAAATTTCCTATCTCTTAGAGTAAGGATCCTTAAGTACCCTTAACACCAAATCAAGTCTCAATTTTGCAACTTGAATCAAAATTTCATGTTTTGCCCAAATTGGGGGTTTGGCCATATAGCTAAAAAACATGGCTAGAGAGCTTAAAAAATTTTCATTTCTTGGATTCAATACCTATTAGGTGTGATAAGACTAGATTCAAGCTTATGACATCAAAACTTCAACTAAAATCCTACCTAATCACACATAGGGGTTTCGACCCCCAAAAACCAATATGAGCTAGAGAGCTCTTTTGGTTCCAACTCTTGGATTAGGATAGATAATCATGAACTAGGTTCAAAGAAATTGATTTGACATCAAAATGATTTTTCTACGATTTTCTAGGAATTTTTAAAGTTTAAGCTTCAAAACTTAAACCACCATGGATCATGAACTTGAAGAGATGAAAAGAGAGATTGAGAGAGCTAGAGGAGAGTCTTTACCTCCTAGATGCTATTCCTTGAAGAAAACTAGCTTGAATCACTCAAAAACTCCAAGTTTCCAAGCTTTAACAATGGAGGAAAATGAAGAAAATAAGAGAGAAAGAAGAGAAAGTGAGAGTGGGGGGAGGAAGAAGAATGGCCGAATGGCCTTAGGGGTGAGAGAGTCAGTGAGATATTTTTATACCAATGGCAAACTTGTAATTAGTTAGAAGGGTATTTTGGTAATTTTGTTAAAAGATACGGGCATTTTGGTAATTTCACGTCCAGATATTTTCTAAACGTCATCATTACAGCGATGAGTCATGGCAGACCTTTCTAGGTGATGTGACTTCAACCTTATCCGTAGCGGCTCACTGAAATCCAGTATTCAGCTCCGTTGTCCACCCGATTTAGGTTTTACGCCCAAATAACGTATAACGACTTATTTATTTTGAAAATTTTCAAAATAACCAATATCGTTGGGAATAAAATATGAAACCTAATTGTTTCTTTCATGTGTCAAAATTAGGTCGTTTGAGCAGTAAAATCATACTGTCAGTGTAAAACACAGACCGGGCTCCGTCTGAGTTTTTGACCAAAATTTAACCATAGCTTCCTACGATAGCGTAGAGCATGATTATGGTCTCAGATTATTTTATTTCCCTCTCTAGACCCTCCAATAAAATACAAATGCTTAAATACTGAATAATTATAAAACTTGAAAATCGGGGCATTACATTACTACTCCACTAAAAAAAAAATTTCGTCCTGAAAATTTCGTGACTTATAACTAAACAGGATTGCTTAATCCTTACAATAATGCTATGGAAAGAATTTCACAGCTCCGAAACGGAATGTAGGAATATTCAGTATGTAAAAAATTCTTCAGTAGGTTCGTGAGTGTAAAAATGCATAGCTAATACATGTTTACAACCGTGATTCTAATAAAGTCTCATCTTCCACAAGCATCTCCCAACAGGTTAGGAAATCAAAAGGTCAACAAGCTGGTTGAAATCAGATTGGATCACATTTACCAAAAGTAAAGTGATCAGACTAAGTTTCATCAGGAAACTTCCAGCATCCAGAACTATTAGTGTTATAACTCAAGGGATAGTCATAACAAACCCTTCAATAAAGTATTACAAAAGATATCTAGACTAATAGATACTATTAACCCAATCCCTCAAATGTCTAATACACTGAGGATCAAACAGAAGTATGAGTACAAAAACTCATACTGCAAGGAAGAAACAAGTAATTCTAAACATTGCACGCAATTCATCGTGATAAAAGAGTAAGTTGTACCCGAATCAAAAAGCACGATTAAGAAATTACCGTCTACGTCGCAATTACCTCATATGCGATCGTCGGAACCCGAAGCTTCCGCACCTCTCATGATATGAACTCTTCCTCTCATCGTTGGCCCTTTGTTCCTGGTATCAGTACTGGCAGCTAGGACAGATCCTTGTGCCTTGCAATATCTTGCTATGTGCCCCGTTTGCCCACAAGTAAAACATTTAGGCCCCCGCACAGAACAGTTGTTGGCCAAGCGTGATGGATCTCCACACTTGAAACATTTTCTTTCTCGAACCTGATCATAATTCCTCTGGCCTCCACTGCCTAATGCGTGAGTAACAAAACAATGGGGTTGCTGCTTCTGATTATCCCCTGGGGGTCGGGAATAAGGTCTCCTATGACTCTGTTCTCCCATCTGGTTCTGGTACTGATCCTTAAAACGGAGAGGTCCCCCAACGTTCCCTCTATTATCTCTTCCTCTCCTCATCTGCTCCACCTTGCGGCACATCTCAACTAGGGCTTGAAAGTTTCTAATCTGCAAGGGCAGCATAGATTCTTTAATCTCGAACCTTAAGACTGCTTCAAACCTCTCACACTTCCAGTTTTCATTAGGTTGAATCTGAAAGAAACGAAAGTACTTGGCGAGCGATTCAAACTTCGTTGCATATTCCCCGACAGAAAGATCCCTTTGCAGCAGATAGAGAAATTCTCGCTCCTTCTCGACTCTAGCACTTTCAGAAAAGTACTTGTCCAAAAAAGTGTTTCGGAACATTTCCCAAGTAATCTCCTGGTTGTCAGCTTCTAACAGTTGCTTGGTGCCTTTCTACCAATATTCTGCATCTCCCGTCAGTAGGAAAGCAGCATACTGAACCTTAACTCCCCCTGGACTCAACATGAGATCAAAGATCTTCTCCAGTTCCTGTATCCACAGGTCAGCTTTCTCAGGTTCAGCATCCCCGCGAAACTGCGGAGGATTCTGACGTCAAAATGCAGTCAGACCTCCCGCTTCTGCAGCTTGCTGGTTCTAAGCACAGCCATAGCAGCTGTCTGTAGGGCGATAGCAGCCGCAACGTTCTCCATTGCCTATGCAGTATAATCTACCGCACCCTCATAATACTCATCAATATAACCAGGGCCATCGATAGGACCACCTCGACGACTCCTACCACGACCGCATCCACGGCCACGCCTACGTCCAGCTCTAGTTTCGATTCCTAGTTCCATATTGGACCTACAAAATTGGAATCAGTCAAACTGCAACCAGAAACGGAAACATAGGTTCACCTAACAACATACCTTACTTCTAAGAAGTAAGTCAATCAATCCTTAATCAGAGATCACACAACATCAACACAACAGACCTATTCCCCAAAGGTTCCCGAAAGACTCGACCAGCTCGGATACCAACTGTAACACCCTATCCTCGGGTGTCACTTTCGTAACCCCAAACACTATAAAGTAGGAAAAAGGATTTGCAGGTTCGCTTTTGGAAAAAGCTTTTCTTTACTTATATATTACTTACTATGAAAATCATGATAGAATTTTTTCTTTTTATAATATTAAAGAACACATACTCACGATAACATTAGCATAACTCACAAATATACATATGTATACTCATATCTATATAGGTAAACATCATCCATTAAAATCCATCAGTCTACCCCACGGCCATCAGGAGCCGATAACAGACTCATCCAAAAATAATTACCGCAAAATAAACCTAAGCTGGTCTGACAAAAGAAACCTACAGATGACAAAGTGTACTACCCCGACACTAGTTGTACCAAAAGAACAGCGTCTCATCGTCACCATTCCACACCTCTTCGTCATCAATCTTCAGTACTTGAGCTATAACGATCCAGAGGACTGCTAACAAACATCTGTACGTGTATCCAAAAACACAACAGGGTGTCCAATACGTACAGGCAAGGGTGAGACACCAATATATGAACTCAAAATACAACAACTGCATACTTAAAGCACAAACAGCAGATGCATATAGGTATGTCAAACACAGTTATTAAACATGTTAAACATTGCACAGAACATCATGACAACATAGATAAATCCAGGGTCTCATACCCAACAGTCAGCGCCATTTTCAAAACATATGCATGACACTTCCAATATACCATCTAGCATTCGATTCTTAATTTCCGGAAATCCCATCACCAAATGAATGAGTTGATCAGACTCGATTGCCAATCAAGACACACCATATTTACTATATCACACTGACCAACATAGGGTACAATGTTTCACGTTATATGGATTTCATTACCATGGATTTCAATACCATATCACGCGATCCAACACAGGGCATAGCGTTTCACATTATATGGATTTATTTACCATGTCACGTTGTCTAATCCAGGCATAACGCTTCACATTACATGGACTTCAGTACCATATCACACTATCCACACAGGGCATAGCGCTTCACTTTACATGGATTTTATTACCATATCACACCCTACAAATGCTTCACATTATATGGATTTTATTCATTGTCCATCAAGGTACAATGACACACGATGACTTAAAGTCATCACAGGGCTCAAGGTCCCCTATCCCATGGCACGTCTGCCAAAAACAAATGCATGAGAAAATCTTTTGTTTTCGTATGTTTCTCTGTGTCGTATAATTATTTCCGCGTTGAAGCTCAAAGCTATCAACTACCACATCTTTTAGACTCTCAAATCTTTTCAACATTTTCTCAAAAGCTGGACACTCAGTCCAAAACTCAAAAAGGACACGCAGTCCCCACAGCTCAAACCCAAAAATCCCTAACCGATGCACCAGTTTAGAATTTTGGATTCCAAAGCATAAAAACACGTCCCCAAGCCCACAGGACCACAAAGAATGTCCACCAGCTTATAGGACCAACACACTAACATGGATCCTTGATCCTTGTGTTTTACAGAGTCGTAGAACCCCGACGTCTCGGTTTCTAGTTTCCAAACCAAAACCACATTTCTCTTTTGAAAACTCATAACCAAAACCCAAATCTGCGAAGCTTATACACATGGCCTTCGGGATTGGTTTCCCAAAACAAAACGTCACATGGTTAAAACTACCTTTTTCCTTATCGAAGGATTTCGGTAAAACACAAAACCTTGAAATACAGTTCGTAAAACTCTTTTTCTTGAATAAAACAATTTATTTTGAAACGATGTTTCCAAAAGCACTTTTCCTTGAAATGGATCCCTTTATCACTTTAAAAAAACTACTCATGTTTCTAAATCACACTCTTCACCTCAAAACCTTCTTTTTCCCAATTAAAGTCAATCTCTCTCCATTTTACTCTTCAAGTTAACTTATCCTTAATAAAGTAAATCTTTTTATTCTCCTTTATTCTAAAAAGCCATTTGTTTCCTTTTTATTTCCAAAAACCCTCAAAATTAAATCTTTTCATTTTCTTATCCAACTTCCAAGCTTATTGAAGTTTTTAGCTTTACACCATTACGAACTCTAACCGCTGTTAGGTTCCTTAGCGTGCTACCAATCACTATTCAATCGCCATACCATGTTAAACATACATAGGCATAATCCAACATGCTTGAGCATAATAAAATGCAATCATATATACTTAAGCAAAAACAAGCATAAGCACATATAATTAAGCAATAAATAAACCATTCCACAAAACATTTACTATTACACACCAGTGCACAAATTTCCAGCAAACACACATCACAGACAATATACAGCCGTCGGAAATTGAATTCCTTAGGTTATCACCCTTTACCTCTTGGAGTTCCCGAAAAGCAATAAATCTCCCGGTTGATCCAAAAGTCGTTCGATCTCTCGTCCGATCACCCGACAACAACTACAAACACACAACCAATCCAATCAACAAAAATTAACAACATAAATTTCTATAATCCCTTAGGAGCGAGGTTCGGCCATAGGGTGCCAAAAATAGCTAGGGATGTCTAAAATTTCCTATCTCTTGGAGTAAGGATCCTTAAGTACCCTTAACACCAAATCAAGTCTCAATTTTGCAAATTGAATCAAAATTTCATGTTTTCCCCAAATTGGGGGTTCGGCCATATAGCTAAAAAACATGGCTAGAGAGCTTCAAAAATTCTCATTTCTTGGATTCAATACCTATTAGGTGTGATAAGACTAGATTCAAGCTTATTACATCAAAACTTCAACCAAAATCCTACCTAATCACACATAGGGGTTTCGACCCCCAAAAACCCATATGAGCTAGAGAGCTCTTTTGGTTTCCAACTCTTGGATTAGGATAGATAACCATGAACTAGGTTCAAAGAAATTGATTTGACATCAAAATGATTTTTCTACGATTTTCTAGGAATTTTTAAAGTTTAAGCTTCAAAACTTAAACCACCATGGATCATGAACTTGAAGAGATGAAAAGAGAGATTGAGAGAGCTAGAGGAGAGTCTTTACCTCCTAGATGCTATTCATTGAAGAAAAGTAGTTTGAATCACTCAAAAACTCCAAGTTTCCAAGCTTTAACAATAGAGGAAAATGAAGAAAATAAGAGAGAAAGAAGAGAAATTGAGAGGGGGGAGGAAGAAGAATGGCTGAATGGCCTTAGGGGTGAGAGAGTGAGTGAGATATTTTTATACCAATGGCAAACTTGTAATTAGTTAGAAGGATATTTTGGTAATTTTGTTAAAAGACCAAGGGCATTTTGGTAATTTCACGTCCAGATATTTTCTAAACGTCATCATTACAGCGATGAGTCATGGCACACCTTTCTAGGTGATGTGACTTCAACCTTATTCGTAGCGGCTCACTGAAATCCCGTATTCAACTCCGTTGTCCACCCGATTTAGGTTTTACGCCTAAATAACGTATAACGACTTATTTATTTTGAAAATTTTCAAAATAACCAATATCGTTGGAAATAAAATATGAAACGTAATTGTTTCGTTCACGAATCAAAATTCGGTCGTCTGAGCAGTAAAATCATACTGTCAGTGTAAAACGCAGACCGGGCTCCGTCTGAGTTTTTGACCAAAATTTAACCATAGCTTCCTACGATAGCGTAGAGCATGACTGTGGTCTCAGATTATTTTATTTCCCTCTTTAGAGCCTCCAATAAATTGAAAACGCTTAAATACTGAATAATTATAAAACTTAAAAATCGGGGCGTTACAGTCCCTGCCGTCACAAGTCATCCGTTAAGTGTTAATATGGCTAGCGGACCGCCATATCAGCACTGCTATGTAGGCTTTTATTATATTTTTATTTTTATTATAATATTATTATTTGTTTTTTTATTCTTTTTATTAAATGAATGAAAGGTTGAAATAGTGAGACGACTCGCCGTCTCATTAAAGAATCTAAGATATTAACTATCCTTAATTGTATTATAAATGTTAGCGTGCCTTATTAATACGAAGCAAAGCGGAAATATTAAACACGGAAACGAAACTAAATTAAGGCATGCAACATATCAGAGTACCCAGCTATGTATCGGTTGCCCCGTCACTAGAGCTACAGTAGTAGTGTATACGTACGGAGTATATCGGTAAAGACTATAAGCAAAATACATCAAGAGATAAAAAACTCTCATGCTAGCCACACTTCTGGTACAAAGCTCAACCTCGCAAGGCGGGGGTTTGTGGCTCGTCCACCGGCATCAAGCTCGTAAGGAGTGTCATCCAACACCTCAGCGACTGGTTCCTTCACATAGTCTTCCCATAAAATAAACGAAACATACAGAGAAAAGACAGGGAGATAAGAAACATGCATCATCAAACATGGGAGAGGGGCAATAGTACAACATATAAATATGTAACACACAGCACACATAAAACATATAACACACCAACAACCATCTCTCGAGTCATACAGCACAACCATCTCAAATGTCATTCTCTCATATCAAATCTCTACGAAGGATACTAATCGTCATATGCATGTCATCATCTCTATATGCACGTCGGCCGATTTCATCACGTCCCCAGTTCGACATCGTCGGGATTAATAACATCATGTTCCCAATTGGACATCCTCGTAAGGATTAAAAAAATCACGTCCCCAATCGGACATCCCGCTTCGAGATTAAAAACATCACGTCCCCAATTGGACATCCTCCATTGGGACAAATATGCTATGGTATGAAGTGCTATGATATGCAACAAACATTCATCACATGTTGATATCGGAATCTCACACATAAGCACTCGGCCACAGCCACATCAACATCAACATCACGACGCCTTGCGTCCATGAGCCACAGCTCCATGGTCAGGACCACGACGGTATCAACCCGAACAACATCACAATCTCACCATACTCTCATAAACAATCATCCATCCAATCACAAGAATAGAATATCGCAACAATAAGTATGCCAATATAGATATCGTAACGTTGACAGATAAATAGATAATCACATAGGCAGTTCAACATAACAGATCAACAGATAATCACATAAGCAGTTCAACATATCGGATAAACAGATAATCACATAGACAGGTAACATATCAACCTCAACAATCACATCGTCTAGAGTATCATCTCAGCGGTGGTAGCCCAAAGATACCTACACCTAGGGTCCAGGTACTTTTTCCAGAGCTCAACCTCTAGTGGGGTTTAAGGTTCCCCTACACATGTATACATTCTATACTACGTTTGCTTTCCTGATGATAACAGTTCTTTCTCCCCACCTGAAACTGCTACGCACGCTCGCCTTCCCGTCCAAGCTTCCGAACACAGCTCCGCAATCGGAACTTTAGCATGCTTTAGGGCGATCGAACACAGTCTAATCCTTCATAACAAATCACAACTTTAAAATTAACAAAATATCATTCCTTGCCTCCTGTAACGCCCCGATTTTCACGTTTTATTATTCTTCAGTATTTTAACGTTTTTATTTTATTGGAGGGTTTAGGGAGTGAAATAAAAATTCTGATAAGATAGGAATGCCCTACACAACCATAGGAAGCCATGGTTAAGTTTTGGGCGAAACCTCAAACGGAGCTCAGTTTGCGTTTTTCACGGATAGTAGCATTTTTCTACTATCGAGACCTAATTTGGACTCATGAACGAGACAGTAAGTCTCAAGATTTTATTCTCTACATCTTTGTTAAAATCCGTCCTGACGTCCGAAAAAATAATAATAATATATTATAATCAGTTGTATAATCGAATCAGGAGACGTTTGGAGTCGTAAAGGGATTCAACGAGACCCGACAACGGAAAAGCTTGATACCACATCATCCCAGGACACTTGGCAGAGTATGCAGAGTCGTCATGACTGTTGGAAAAATCTAGAAGCAAAATTACCAAAATGCCCCTAACCTTAGTCTGTTACACTTTTACCATTTTGCCATTGAAGCAAATGACCATTTTGCCCTTAAGTGAGATTTTAAAAGGCTGAACTCAGCCCTTCACAGCCCCTTCATTCACGCACAGCCCTCCCAAAGAACACCCATCATCAACCTTAAGAAAAACACCATTGTTGTTCTTGAGAAAACCTTGAATACTTGTTAGAAAGCCTTGATTCCTTGATCAATCTTCATCTATTCTTGGATAAGATCACTTCTATGATCTCCTAGCTTCTTTAATCTCTCTCTATTTCAAGATCAAAATCCATTTTCATGAAAATCCATTCTTAGATCCAAAACTTTGAAAATCCATAGGAATTTGTAGAAAAATCCTTTTAATGGGAAACCAATTTCTTTGAATTCACTTCATCATTCTCTACCTAAACCCAAGAGCTTATGATTCAATTCTCATCATAGCCCTAAATCCCCAATTTGGCCGAACCCTATATAGTGATGATGAATAGTGTTTTTCATCAATTTTTGATTTCTAACACTTGATTCCATCCTTAGTTTTCCTATTGTCTTTGAATCCAAGAAATGGAAAACCAAATCATTTTCTAACCCTTTTACCTTAGAGTGTCCGAACCCTCTTTAGTTAGAAATTGTTGAGTTTTGTTTTGATTGTTGTTTAATGTTTGATTGTTGTGTTGTTGTAGTTGGTGACCATTACCAGGAGGTTCACAAATCGATCATCACACCAAAATGGTCGTGGTGAAGAAGTTTGTTTAGTTTATGTGTGGGTGAAACCCTTTGGTTTGGGTTCACCAATTAATTTGGTTCTCTTGGAGAACAAAGTGTAATAATTGTAGTTTATGCTTTGTATGCTTTATCATGTATTTTGATGATGTTGTTTAGATGAGAAAATATTTTCTTGAATGTTGAAAAACCTACTTTGATCTCTAGATCAAGTACGGATTTTTATGCTTGATTATGATGCAATGATGTGTGATTATTGTTTGTCATAATTATGTGAGCTTTTTGAGCTATAACTTGTCTTAAGGGTGAAGCAAAATCTTCACATTTGTTCCTAATAGGCTTTCGGCCATGACCTTGAGAAAAGGAAGAAAATGTTTAGTTCTTGAACAAATTAAAGTTTTGATGTAAGAGAAGTGTTTTAATAACTTATGTTTCAAAGAAAAATAATAAATGACTTTGATCCAAAGATCAAACAAAGTTTCAATCTCTAAGTGTTTTCACCAAAGTGAAAAATGTCTTATACCTTATCATTAGTTCATCTAGTTAATCAAGTGATTTAAAAGTGGATTAATGAATGTTTTCATGAGAATCAATATAGTTCCATAAGGCTTTTTCTTGAACAAGGTTCATGTTATGCTTAAGGTAATTTCGCTAAGCGAATTCAATTTAGCTAAGCGAAAACAGAGAAATTCCAAGCTAGGCATCACTGCCTCAATTTCGCTAAGCGAATTATGTTTCGCTAAGCAATCCAGAGGAGTTTCAAAAGAGGTATCACTGCCTCAATTTCGCTAAGCGAATGGAACCCCGCTAAGCGAAATTCACGTTTCAGAAAATGCTAGAAATAGAATGAGTTTTCAAATTAAAAAGTTGTTTGGTTAACAAAAGGAGTTTTCTAACTCAATCGTAAAGTTTTACATATAAAAACCTAAGTTAAGTAATTAACTTAGAGTTGAAAACAAGGGTTAATTAAGTATAGTAGGTGGTGAAACAAAACCATATACTATACCGTTGATGACTTAGTACATCAATGACTTCATAAGACTTAAGTGAATCAACACTTATTTCCTTAATCGAAAATCAAGGATTAATATCTTAGAAAGGATTAAAGACTTATCTAAGAGGATTCTCAATCCTTATCCATAATGTTTAGGACTTGAGATATAATTCATAAGATAAAAGCACAAACATGAAACGTTTTGGGTTTTGAAACAGTAATTCGATGACGGACCGGTGATTCGGATCCTGATCAGTCGTTCAATTATTTCAGTCTTGTGATGACTCGATCCCGGAGGGATCACGAGATTTATCCGGTGGATAAAAGTTTGTATTTTTAAAGACGCTATAGTTCCTAAGGGAGAGAACCTTAGTGGACCTTGAGGTTTATCCGGTGGATAGACATTGCTTTTTCGCATCTGCTTTGTGTAAGCATTGGCATTTCATTTGCATAGTCGTAAGGCCTTGAGCCTAGGAGTTGAGCTTACACCTTGATGCGGGTACGAATCTTACGGTGACGTTTTCAGTAGTCTTGGAGGTATCAGGGTTGGAAGGGCTGACATGTGACCAGTTGGTAGCTCTTCTATGTCATGGCAAATCCGAGCAATACATTGATATCCTCGACTAGATGCCGTACTTTTCATGTTTGGTGCAGAGTGTTTCCGTAAAGCCAGATACGTGCACGTTACGAATGTTGTAGCATCTTGCCCAAGGTTGGCGTACACGGAACATGTCCTCCCATTCACTCTCTTTTTGTTAGCTCCATGGAGTAGGGGTCTGAGTAGTACCCAGTGGCATTGGCATTGAGTCATGTACATTGCACTGCATTGCATGGCTGTTGATGATTACATTACTGTTATACATCGCTATTCTGTTTTAAGAATGCCTTATAATATGTTGTTAACTGTCTGACATTGTATTATGCTGTTGACTGTTTAACATGATTTATATTGAGAATTCTAGTAAGCATGTTGGGTACGTTGTTACCTGGTGAGTCGTCCCGTTTTTAATACTGCTGTTTTGTTGTGTTGATGAACGGGAATCTCACCCATATCTGTATATTTTCTGCTGGTACTTGCTGCTGCTTCTTGAACAGATGGACGCGACGACGGTTCAGTTCAGCAGTTCCTTTGAGTCCGGAGGTGGACTTCTTTTGCTGTTTTATTTTGTCTGGGCCAGACTGTGTCGGTATCTGTAGCACCTTTTGGGAGCTACGACTCCTAGTACTTATTTTATACTTATGTCAGTTATACATTAGACTTATGTCTGTATACAGTATTATTTCTGTTTCTGTTTTCTGTTTCAGTATTTATAATACAGTATGTTTTAGAAATGCATGGTGAACCTAAGTTCATTTATTAGTATTATTTACCTTTACTAATCCCATTACATCTTTGTGAAAAGAAAAAAAAAATCGTATTTTCCGCATTAATAAATATTTTCGGCCTTATAAACGTTTGGGAATGTGACATTCGGGAAAGGGTGTTGCACCTCCTAGGGTCTAGGTTCGGCCAAGGTGACTTAAAATGGCTAGGATGTCTAAAAATTTCTAACTCTTGGATGAATGATCGATCCTCAAGTATACACAACACCAAATCAAGTTACATCATACAAAAACTTGAAGTAAAACTCATAGTTTTCACACAAGCTAGGTTCGGCCACCTCCTTGAAAATAAAGCTAGGCATGTTATTTGATTACATGCTCTCGGATAGTGATATAGGGTGATGAGACTAGATCATAGAAATTGGTTTCACATTAAAAGGATTTTTCTATGATTTTCTAGAGATTTTTGAATATGGATCTTAAAAGTTGCAACTTAGTGATTCATGATTTGAAAACAAGAAAAGATTGAAGGATCATGAAGCTTATGGATCAAAGAGAGTAGTCATACCTCTTGGATGATGAAAAATGGCAAGGAATTTACACTTTCTTCACCAAAATGTTAAGCTTCTACTTGAAGGAAAATGAGAGAAAGATGGAGTTTGAAGAAAATGGAGTGAATGGCCATGAAGGGGGTCATCTTAGGCGTGGGAATGGGAGGGGACAAAGAGGTCCAAAAATTGTTCACTTAAGGGCAAAATAATAATTTCCTTTAGGGCAAAAATGTCATTTTGTGAAAAGTTAAGGGCATTTTGATCTTTTCACCTTCAAAGTCAAAAAATATCTAGATATTTTGTTGGATGTCATGATGAGGGTGATGAGTCATTGAGGCGAAAATGTAATTTCACTGGTCCCCAGGGGCAAAACGGTCTTTTCTCAGTATGAATGTGTTTCAGATATTTTCATTTTCATCATGACTGTGATGAATCACTGGCACGCCTTCCTAGGTGATTTGACCAGATGTGACTCCAAGTTTATCTGTTAGCGGGTCCCGATAATCCCGTATTCAGCTCCGTTCTTCACCCGATTTAGGTTTTACGCCCGAATAAAGCATAAAAACTTATTTTTTTTTTTTTTGAAATTTTCAAAATTACCAATGTTGTTGGAAATTCAATTTGAAACCTAACGGTTTCAATCACGAGTCAAAATTAGGTCTTCTGATCATTAAAATCTTACTGTTAGTGAAAACGCAGACCGGGTTCCGTCTGAATTTTCGATCCAAAATTTAACCGTAACTCCCTCCTGATCACTAGTTATTCTAACCATCCCCAGATTAGCATATCCTCGACGATTTCTGCTTCCAGATTCAGATCACTAAATGCCTCTAAAAGCTCTAACACCTTTATCATCATCGTAGATACGTTTAGGGACTTCCTACTAAGCGCATCCGCTACTACGTTCGCCTTACCTGGATGGTATTGCAGGTCGAATTCATAATCCTTTATGAATTCCATCCATCTCCGCTGCCGCATGTTCAACTCTCTCTGGTTGAACAGATACGTTAGGCTCTTATGGTCGCTAAACACACTGAATTGAGCACCATAGAGATAGTGTCTCCATATCTTCAATGCAAACACTATCGTAGCCAATTCCAGATCATGCGTTGGATAGTTTCGCTCATGTACTCTCAACTGCCTCGAAGCATACGCCACCACTTTTCTTTCATGCATGAGCACACATCCCAAGCCTTGATAAGATGCATCACAGTATACATCAAATCGTCCTAATGGATCTGGTAGCACAAACACAGGTGATGTGGTCAGTCTTCTTTTCAACTCCTGGAAACTTTGCTCGCAAGCCTCTGACCACTCAAACGTCTTCCCCTTTCTTGTTACTGCATCATAGGTAACACAATCTTAGAAAATCCCTCGATAAACCTCCGATAGTAGCCCACTAAACCAAGAAAACTTCTCACCTCGCTTACAGACTTAGGGCTTTCCCAACTCACTACGGCCTCAACTTTCGAAGGATCCACTGCGATTCCATCCTTACTGATCACATGGCCTAGAAACTGAACTTCCTCTAACCAAAAACTCACAATTCGACAGTTTAGCATACAACTGCCGGTCCTTTAGCACTTGCAACACCGCCCTCAGATGCTCTTGGTGTTCCTCTCTACTCGAAGAGTATACAAGGATGTCATCGATAAAAACAACAACAAACTTGTCGAGGAGCGGTCGGAAGATCCTGTTCATATAATCCAAGAACACAGCTGGAGTATTAGTCACACCAAACAGCATAACCAAATACTCGTAGTGACCATATCGACTCCAAAAAGCAGTCTTTGGCACATCCTCCTTCTTCACCCGGATTTGATGGCATCTAGATCGCAGATCGATCTTAGAAAACACAGCTGCTCCTTTCAGCTGATCCATCAAATCATCTTTCCGAGGTAACGGATAATTGTTCTTTATGGTCACTTTGTTCAACTGACGATAGTCTACGCACAGCCTCGAACTCCCATCTTTCTTCTTCACAAACAATACCGGAGCTCCCCACGGAGATGCACTAGGTCTGATAAACTCCTTGCCTAGCATCTCGTCCAACTGCTTCTTTAACTCCATCAGCTCAATTGGAGACATCCGATACGGTGCTATCGATATAGGTCCAGTTCCCGATACCAGGTCTATGGCAAACTCCACCTCTATCTCTGGTGGTAATATAGGAATGTCATCGGGAAACACATCCGAGAACTCTCGCACGATAGGCAGAGCTTCAACACTAGGAGTCTCCTTCACTTCCAAAGAGAACAGCACCATATACTCGTCCGATCGTTCACCCGTTGGAGTACTCTCATTGGCAGGCATCAATCCAGATTGCTCGGAAAAACTGAGAGTTTTATTTGAGCAGTCTAACATTACACGGTTGGCCGAAAGCCAGTCTATGCCTAGGATTACATCTATCTGTTGCATAGGCGAGCAGATAAGGTCAACAAGAAAATGACGGTTTCCTACCGTAACGGGACATTTATGGCATACAGATAGGATTGTTAAAGAATCACCAGTAGGTGTTGAAATAGTTAAGTCATATGGCAGTGTAGAAATAGGCAACCCTAAATGATCCATACACTCTACTGATATGAAAGAATGCGTAGCCCCCGAATCAAACATAGCCGACAAAAGCTTACCAGAAACTAAGCATTTACCTTGGATCAGATCAGGACTTTGGGAGACTTCAAAACCTCGCATGGCAAACACCCTTCCGGTCGTCTATGGCCTGCTCTGCTGATTTGCCATAACTGATCTCGCTCCACCACTCTGAGTCCTACCACTCTGCTGCTGAAACTGAGCCCTTCTATTCACTTCGGGCTTGCAGTCTGTCGCATAATGACCCATCTGATTGCAATCAAAACATCTGATGTGTTGGGTCCTCGGACAGTTCTTGACCAAATGCGGTCCTCCGCACCTAAAACAAGTCTTGATCCCTTGCTGTGCTTGATTGGAGTCGCTCACTCCATGGTTGACATTGAATCAAGCCCGGCAATCATACGGCCCTACTCTCCTTTGGAACTTGCTGCTTCTGCCACTTTGACTGCTCCGAACAGGTCCACCACTTGCCCTTTGTTGCGCGACAGTCCCTGCTTGATCATGACCTTCAAGCACTGTACACTTCTCCACCAACTCGGGGAAAGAATGGATACTTAGAGGCAGCATTGCTCGCTTTAATTCAGGTCTCAGTCCATCCTCAAACTTCGTGCAGACCCATTCTTCATTCGGGTGGATCTAATAGAATTGAGAAAAGTTGAGTAGCGCTTCAAACCTCATTGCGTACCCACCAATCGATTGCTGTTCCTGTTTCAGACTTAGGAATTCCTTTTCTTTTTTTGCTTGACGCTTCTCGGGAAGTATTTCTCCAGAAAACACTCCCGGAATAGTTGCCATGTCAACACCCTTCCTCCGCCCTCTAACAGTCTGGCCTTGGTTCTCCACCGAGCTTCTGCTGCTCCTACTAACATGAAAGCAGCGTAGGTAACCTTTTTGTCCTCTCTGCAGTGTGTGGCCACGAAAACTTTTTCTATTTCTTGCAACCACATCTTCGCCGCTTCAGGGTTATACTCTCTGTGGAATTGGGGAGGATTTCCCTTCATGAAAGCATTGAGACCGGTATCCACAGTCTCATTTCCTCTTACTGTGTGCAGCTGATCCTGTCTAGCTTCTCTCTCTTCCTGCCTTTGCATATACTGGGCAGTTTGTTGAGTTTGCTGCATCATTGTGGTTGCCAAGTCCCTCATGGCCCACATTGCTTTTGATGTGTCACCACCATTTCCTGTCCCTGAGTGGTCACCATTGTTATTGTTGTTATCGTTGCCTCCGGTTGTAGCCGGCCTTCCACCTCTTTCTCTTCCATGTGCCATCTAGCTTCCTATAAAAGGAGCTATCAGTTCCAATTCATAAGACATATAATAGCACTTAACAGTTAAACATATCATATGCCTTATGAATGAAAACAGTTATCACACTACGATAAGTAGCGCATCGGACACTCTATCCGACACAGTTGATACAACTCGGTTATCAACCGTCAAAGCCAGTACACTTGACCATCACAGTCCGATTTAGAATCGAACTGCTCTGATATCACTAAAATGAGACGACCCCATACGTATGAAGCCTTCCCATTAGTCCCAACCTCCTATTATTATTATGATTAACTATGCCTAGCCGTATATAAAGCGATAGCGTGGTATACAAGCAGCGTTGCGGAAAACAAAACAACGTAAACAAGAATGGCAAGCATAGCAAACGATGATCAGAGCATAAAGCGCAAAATAAGCATAACTGTATAATAACATGCATAAGTTAGCCCCATCAGTAGGGCACTGTATATACATATACATACTGTCAGGTAGAAAACAAAAATACACCAAGAGCCAAAAGAAAACACTCGGAACTCACCAACGACCCCCGTTCCCTCTCAAAAGATACATCAAAAGCTCTCAGCTCACTCCCTAGGACGCACTGGCAAGCTCTCACCATCAGTGGTGAGGATGCCGTGAGCTACCTTGACCTTCGCCATGAGTACGCCTGTAACGCACAATCGGCTCATACTCTGACGAAGAACTGGACACCACGATCCTACGCCTGCGGTAAGTCCTCAAGTACTGCTCTGTCCTCCTGCGCTGTCCTCGGTAAACGTAACCTCTCTTGCTGGTCACGATTGATGACTGGGGTGTCGCCCATGTGTAGTCCTGCTCACTCCCTAGGACGCACTGACAAGCTCTCACCATCAGTGGTGAGGATTCCGTGAGCTACCCTGACCCTCGCCATGAGTACGCCTGTAACGCACAATCGGCTCATACTCTGACGAAGAACTGGACACCACGATCCTACGCCTGCGGTAAGTCCTCAAGTACTGCTTTGTCCTCCTGCGCTGTCCTCGGTAAACATAACCTCTCCTGCTGGTCACGATTGATGACTGGGGTGTTGCCCATGTGTAGTCCTGCTCCCTCTGCCTCGGAGGTCGCCATATCCTCGAAAAGGGTAGGAACTGGTAGATGCGATAGGGACCAATGATATCTATATACGGAGCAGTACCGCTCCGGAAAATCAGGCTGACTGGTATTGTGTAGACCATCAAAAAGGTAGAGGGGTCTACCCACCATCCCCTCTCGTCATGGTATGCAATCTCAATATCGCCCAGCACCGGCATCCGCGGTGCCCCCGTGATAAACGAGTGAAGTCTCGGGTCCATGCTGAATCTCCGCTGGCTTGTCGTCTTCAAGCGATCACCAAACAGACAACAAGGAAAAACAAAAAGGAGATAAGAAATACAGCGCGTCATAAAGTAGGAAAACAACAGTAACGCAGTAAACGCATAATAGGTAGCATATAACAGATATCACATTTATAACATTTACTGCATTCCGGCACACATCTCTCGAGACAACAAATGCAATGAACGTCCATCCCATGAGTCTCACACTTAGATCAATCCTCTTGACCGGGATACTAATCCCATGCAGCATGTCGTCCGAAAAACATACTTATGCAGGTTCCCAACTGGAACGGTTCCACAACCGAACAAGTCCACACCGGAACAGGTTCTGTGTCGGAAAGGAGTTAGCTTGTCCAAGAAATCGAACCGCTCGCCGTGACCAATAAGAGTGCGTCCCCCTTCCACACCGGAACCGGGGTATCTTGGTCGCCTCAGAACGTTAGCCTGGAACAACTGGAAAGCTTTGGGATTAGTCGGGCAAACCGGATTGGATCGGGCGTCACGACAGGATAGGAGCTACCTCATCCGTCACTGTAAACTATTCCCGAGACCAGCAACATCCCCAAGGCCACTCACTTGAACGCCCCATTTGTAACGCCCCGATTTTCGCGTTATATATTTCTTATGTATTTTAACGTCTTTATTTTATTCAAGGTCTTAGGAATGGAAATAAAATATTCCGGGACCATAGTCATGCTCGGCAATATCGTAGGAAGCTACGATTAAGTTTTGAGTCGAAAACTCAAACAGAGTTCGGTCTGCGTTTTTACACTGAGAGTGTGATGTTACTGCTGAGGAGACCTCAGATGGAACCGTGAATGAGACAATAAGTCTTAGAATTCGCTTCTCTATGTTTTGGTTAAATTTCACAAAAACTTCAGAAAAATCACTTCCTGACCTCCGTTCGAGCGGAATCCTCAATCGGGTGACGAACAGAGCCACATATGGACTTACCGAGACTCGCCAACGGATAATCTTGATATCAAATCATCCCAGGACACTTGGAAGAGTATGCCAGAGTCGTCATGACGGTCGGGAAAATCTAGACGTGAAATTACCAAAATGCCCCTAACCTTAGTCTTTTGCACTTTTACCATTTTACCCTTTTGGCAAATGACCATTTTGCCCTTAAGTGAGCTCTTTAATGGCTGAACTCAGCCCTTCCAGCCCCTCATTCACGCACAAAGAGCCCTCCTTCCACACTCCATCTTCAACCTTGAGAAACTCCATTGTTGTTCTTGAGAAAAGCTTGATTACTTGTTAGAATCACTTGATTCCTTGAGCAATCTTCCTTCATTTTTAGGTAAGATCACTTCTATAATCTCCTAGCTTCTTGAATCTCTCTTTATTTCAAGATCAAACTTCATTTTCATGAAAATTATTTCTTAGATCCAAAACTTTGAAAATCCATAGGAATTGGTAGAAAAATCCTTTTGATGTGAAACCAATTTCTTGGACTCACTTCATCATTCTCTACCTAAAACCAAGAGCTTATGATTCAATTCTCATCATAGCCCTAAATCCCCGATATGGCCGAACCCTACAAGGTGATGATGAATAGTGTTTTTCATCAATTTTGATTTCTAACACTTGATTTCATCCTTAGCTTACCTATTGCCTTTGAATCCATGAAATGAAAAACCAAAATAAATTCCTATCTTTATTCTCTTTAGGGTGGCCGAAACCCTAAGGTAGAATTGTTGAGTTTTGTTTTGATTGTTGTTTAATGTTTGATTGTTTGGTTGTTTGTAGTTGGTGACGATTATCAGGAGATTCACGGACTGATCAACCGACTTTGATCCGGGAATCTGCTTATCAACAGGTATGGGGGGTGAACCTTATCACACCAAAGTGGTGCTGGTGAAGATGGTTGTTTACTTTATGTGTGGGTGAAACCCTTTGGTTTGGGTTCACCATTCAATTTGGTTCTCTTGGAGAACAAAGTGTAATAATTGTAGTTTATGCTTTGTATGCATTATCATGTGCTTTATGATGATGTTGTCTAGGTGAGGAAATAATTTCTTGCATGTTGAAAAACCTACTTTGATCACTAGATCAAGTATGGACTTTTGTGCGTAATTATGATGCAATGATGTGTGTTATTGTTTATCATAATTGTGTAAGTTTTGTGAGCCATAATTTGGTTAGTTAGTGAAGCAAACCTTCACATTTGTTCCTAATAGGCTTTTGGCCATGACCTTGAGAAAAGATAGAGTATGAGTAGTTCTTGAACAATTAAGTCTTCAAGTAAGAAAAGTGCTTTAGTGGCTTATGTTTCAAAGAAAAACCATAAGTGATTTTGATCCAAAGATCAAACAAAGCTTCAATCTCAAAGTGTTTTCACCAAAGTGAAACATGTTTTATACCTTATCCTTAGTTCATCTAGTTAATCAAGTGACTTAAAAATGAGACAAGAAGTGTTTTTCATGAAGAGAATCAAAATGGTTCCATAAGGCTTTTTCTTTAACAAGGGTAATGTCTTGTTTCAAGGCAAATTTCGCTAAGCAAATTTACTTTCGCTAAGCGAAAATAGAGGAATTCCAAGCTGGGCATCACTGCCTCCTTTTCGCTAAGTGAATTAATATTCGCTAAGCCAATATAGCGAATATCGCTATGTGAATTATGTTTCGCCAAGCGATCCAGAGGAGTTTCAAAAGAGGTGTAACCGCCTCCATTTTCGCTAAGCGAATTAATATTCGCTAAGTGAATACAACAAATTTCGCTACGCGAATTATGTTTCGCCGAGCGATGTAGAGGAATTTCAAAGGAGGTATCATTGCCTCAATTTCGCTATGTGAATGGAATTCCGCTAAGCGAATTTCATGTTTCAGAAAATGCTAAAAATAGCGTAAGTGGTTCAAATGTTGTTTCAAGTTAAATGAGTTTTCAATTGTAAAAGTTGTTTGGTTTACAAAAGGAGTTTTCTAACTCAATCGTAAAAGTTTTACTCGTAAAAACCTAAGTTAAGTAATTAACTTAGAGTTGAAGACAAGGAATAATTTAAGTATGGTATGTAGTGGAACAAGACCATGTGCTATACCATTGATGACTTAGTACATCAATGACTTCATAAGACTTAAGTGAATCAACACTTATTTTCTTAATTGAAAATCAAGGAGTAATATCTTAGAAAGGGTTAAAGACTTATCTAAGAGGATTCTCAATACTTATTCATAATGCTTAGGACTTGAGACATAATTCATAAAACGTAAACATAAACATGAAACGTTTTAGGTTTTGAAACAGTAGTTCGATGACGGACCGGTGATTCGGATCCAGGTCAGTCGTTCAGTTGCTTCAGTCTTGTGATAACCGGAATGAGAGAGAGATCCTAAGATTGTGCAGTTATGGGACTGTACAGTGGAAGGAATCCTGAGGCTATGCAGGTATGGGACTGTATAGCTAGGGAAGGCATATAAGAATTGATTGGTACTACCCATAGCAACAAGATTTATCTTCTTTTCGGGAGCTTAGAACATAAGAACTTTATAGTTAAGCATGCTTGACTGAGAGTAATTATGGGATGGGTGACCTTCTGGGAAGTTTCCTAGAAAGCGTGTGAGTGAGGACAAAACACGCTGAAAAGACTTGTGTTGGTTTGTGGGGACAGTCGGCGATTCTGAAAGCAGTTTGGATCATTCCAAAGGAGTCATGAGATATTTATCCGATGGATAAATGTTTTATAAAACAAAGACGTGTGTAGTTCCTAAGAAAGAGAACCTTAGTGATCCTTGAGGTTTATCCAATGTATAGACATTGCTTTATCGCATCTGCTTTGTGTAAGCATTGGCATTTCATGTGCATAGTTGTAAGGTCTTGAGCCTAGGAGTTGAGCTTACACCTTGATGCGGGTGCGAATCTTACGGTGACGATCTTCAATGGCCTTTTCGGAGGTATCAGGGTTGGAATGGCTGACATGTGACTAGTTGGTGATTCTTCTGTGTCGTAGTGAATCCGTGCAATACACTGATATCCTCTACTAGATGCCGTACTTTTCATGTTTGGTCGAGAGTGTTTCCATAAAGCCAGATACATGCACGTTACGAATGTTGTAGCATCTTGCTCATGGCTAGCAGAAACCGGAACATGTCCTCCCATTCACTCTCTCCGACACTTTTGTTAGCTCCATGGAGTAGGGGTCAGAGTAGTACCCAGTGGCATTAGAATTGAGTCATGTACATTGCACTGCATTGCATGCCTGTTGATGTTTACATTTACTGTTATACATCGCTGTTCTGTTTAAAAATGCATTATATGGTGCTGTTAACTGTTTAACACGATATTATGCTGTTAACCGTTTAACATGATTTATATTGAGAGTTTTAGTATGCTGTTTAACTGTTTAACATGTTGGGTACGCTGTTGCCTGGTGAGTCGTCCCGTTTTTACTACTATTGTTTTGTTGTGTTGATGAACGGGAATCTCACCCATATTTGTATGTTTTCTGCTGGTACTTGCTGTTGCTGTTTGAACAGATGGACGCGACGACGTTTTAGTCCAGTAGTTCCTTGAGTCTGGAGGGAGACTCCTTTTGCTGTTTTATTTTGTTTGGGCCAGACTGTGTCAGTATCTGTAGTACCTTTTGGGAGCTACAACTCCTCGTACTTATTTTATTCTTATGTCGATTATGCATTAAACCTATGTCTGTATACAGTATTATTCCTGTTTCTGTTTTCGGTTTCTGTATTTATAATACAGTATGTTCTAGAAATGCATAGTGAACCTAAGTTCATTTATTAGTATTATTTACCTTTACTAATCCCATTACATCTTTATGAAAAAAAAAAAAGAAAATCGTATTTTCCGCATCAATAAAATTTTTCGGCCTTATAAACGTTCGGGAATGTGACACTCGGGAAAGGGTGTTGCACCATCTACTTTCCGTACTCGCACTTAAGTACCACTAACCTCGTATGACGTTGGAAGCCCATACTACCTGTCATACGGCCTCGCCACTTGGCAGCTGATGATGATATGCAGCAAACATCCTTAACGAGCTTGATACCGGATCTCACGCCTAAGCTCTCAATCAGAAACAACACGATGCCCCTGCATCCACACGACCATAGCCTGGAAGCCACGCGTCCACGAGCCACAGCTCAAACAAACACGGCCACAGCCTCAAGAAGTCAGCGTAACAGCAACGGCACAATCCACGGTATCAACCCGACAACAACACGGCACACAGCCAAACTTATTCTACTGCATTCCGCCACAACTCTCAATATTACCGCATACAGCACAATAACAGCAACAATAACATCAATATGATAACAGTAATATCAACAACATCATATAAGCAGCATATCACATATACCAAGTAGCATGTATGTATTTAGATAGATAGCAACAGCAACAATAGGCACATTCAATCATACGACAGCAAGAATTCTCAATCAACAGTTCGCTAACCTAGGGTTTCCAACCTTAACGGCGATAGCCCAAAGTAAGCTAAACCTGGGGTCTAAATACTTTATCAGGGCTCAACCACTAGTAGGGTTAGGGCTTCGCTACACATAGCAGAAATCACAACTACATTACTCTTGCCTTCCCGACGGCAGCAGTACTCTTTCTCCCTACCTGAACTGTCGACACGCAAATCCACACGATCACCGGCTCGCTTCTCCTTCCTCAAGCCCGTAGCCCTCCTTCAAGAACAGCCACCACGTGGCCTCCAAGAACAGCCCCAGCTCCAAACCTCGCACCACCGCGAGTACGAACTTTGCCCTAATCACGAGCACAACACATGCATAATAGTGTCAGCCCTATGGCAAGCTCAAAAGATTAAAGGAAAAGGTAAAAACGTTAAGGGTGGAAAAACTAATCCGTTGGAGTTGTGTAAAACTTCGCCGCGATTGCAACGGTGTAGTCGGAATCGCATTCCGGCGGCTCGGTCACCTCTAACCTCAAGCTTTCTCCCTCAAGAACTCAGAACTTCTCCCTCTAACTTGCAGAAAAGCTCTAAGTTTCGTGCAAAATGAGAAGGTGAAAATGGAACCTCCACCTATGGTTTCTTCTGTCCACGCTTAAGCGTTCATCATACTGCACGCTTGAGCGTTGCCACGCTCTAGCGTGGGATCCATCCACGCTTGAGCGTGGAACCTCGTCCACTCTGCCTGCTCCCTGGCCTGATGCATGTCTCACACGCGTCCAAACTCAGAGCAGCTGCTCAGCGCACTCAGGACGCTGAGGCGTCCAACTCCTCCCACGCTTGAGTGTCAAGCTCAGCGAGAGAAGAACTTCAGCCTTCTGACTTCCCCAGTTACTCGTTTTATGCCTTAGGCACTTCCAACCTTGTTCAAGCCTATTCCTAAGCTTCATACTAGGTCTAAAACTAACACACAACAATTCACACAATCATCCAAAGCTCCAATCGAGATTAACCAACTCGATCAGAGTTCACAGGAAAAAAAATATCGGGATGTTACATTACCACCCCCTTACAGAAATTTCCATCCCCAAAATTTCTGTCGTATACCTGTGAACAATAGGGATGACTCTGGCACATCTCAGCCTGACGCTCCTACATTGAGTCACCAGTCACTGTTGGTGTAAGCCCTAGTGGCCAATCTATTTGGAATAGATCATCATTTGCGTCATGACTTTGATCATATATTTGATATATGAATAAGGCATTAATTTATTATGTTATTAGTATTTAGCATAATAAAGTCCTTAGAATAGGCAGTTCGTTTAATGGAACATCAAATGTGACTTGATAGCGAGATCCCATTAAACTATAGAACGCTATTCTTAAAATGTCCGTAGTCGAGTATTATTGTTAATTAGGACAACAATAATACATAGAGACTGTTGTGTGAGTAGACTGATGACCACATCTCACGGATCACGGTTATGTGATATCAAGTTAACACACAGGTGCAAATATTAGGAGTAATATTTGTATTGGATTGACCCACTATGAGAATGCTGCATAATAGTTATGTAAGTGTCATGAGCGCTTCTTATGGCGACCATAGTGAAGTAGTCCTTCGACTTGAAGTCACTACGATTCCTACATGTGGAGTTGTAGGCTTTAATGCTATCAAATGTCATCCGTAACAGGATGATCATACAGGTAGTTATTGGGCCTGCAATGAAACATGTTGAGGGATGTGAGTGATGTAGATAGGATTCGTCCCTCCTACATAACAGGAGTAATGTCATAAGCCTCTCGATAAAGTAAGACATGAAATATGTGAGGCCATGCGGAAATGGACCAATATGTGATATTGGGCCCGTTTCTGATTACACGTCTACACGGAGATCGAGGAATATGTAATTGGACTTAACAAGGGTGACACATTTATGCCTTGTGTTCAATTATGACATATGGACGAAGGGACATTTACTACACGGTTATTTGGTCGCAATAAGGTTATGTCAAATCATTAACATTCTCATTACTTAGGTAGCAGTGATGTGTTGCTAGATACCGCTCACTGCTTGTAATATTAAATAGGATTTAATATTACTGCCAACGTTATGGGAACCTACAGGGTCACACACATAAGAGTAGATTAAAATGAGCATTGAAAAGAGATTTGGACTCTCATTTTTCTATTGGGCCTAGCACATGGTGCATGGGGCTTAGGTCAAATGCAGCTCACTAACTCACTTAAGGAGGTGCTACTATAAGTAGACCGCTTAAGGATTTGTGCCGTCATGCGTGACATCACCCTAGCCTCACATCAGAGTGAATAGTGAGTTACAGGTCTCATTTTTCGTAGCTAGCACTATAAGACGGAGGCCGCTTCTTGTTCACGACGTTGGACGCTCACGAAGTCTGCTCGTGTGGATGCCGTAGAGGCATCGTTCGTGCGGTGCTCGTGATAGACAAAGCTTTTATCAACGGTCTACGCTACAAGAGGTAAACACTACAATCATGAGTTATGACGATTCGCTTGGATCTTTTAGTGGTAATTTTTCCGCTACTTTTTTTGTTTTGAAATACGCAAATTCCCAACAGTCACTGGGTTCCATTCCACTCTGACTAACATAATGTGCTTACCGCGTAGCTTCTTGATCCTTCTATCCAAGATCTGAACAGGTGAAGCTTCGTACTCCAGATTTTCTTTCAATTGAATTGATTTGGGCTCTAACACGTGTGATGGATCGGGATAGTATTTTCTGAGCTGAGAGACGTGAAAGACATCATGAAGATTTGAAAGATTTGGTGGCCAAGCTATCTGATTGGCTACAGGGCCGATTCGTCGAAGAATCTGAAACGGTCCTATGAATTTAGGTGTTAGCTTTCTGGATCTGATTGCCTTGCCCGCTCCAGCCCTTGGGGTAACTCTCATGAAAACATGGTTGCCCTTTTGGAATTCCAAAGGCCTCCTCCTCTTGTCGGCGTAGCTCTTTTGCCTATCCCTTGCAACCTTCATCTTTTCCCGTATTTTACGGACTTGTTCCATCGTCTGCTATACCAACTCTGGTCCTAACAGCTGACTTTCTACCGTCTTAAACCAGCACAATAGAGTCCTGCACTTTCATCCATACAGTGCTTCGTACGGCGCCATCCCAATACTAAAATGGAAACTGTTGTTATAAGTTAACTCGATCAATGGAAGAAACTCGTCCCAACTTCCCATGTTTTCCAACACGTACGCTCTTAAGAGATCTTCCAATGACTGAATTGTTGTTTGAAGATGATAAGCAGAACTCATACTTAACTTAGTTCCCATTGCACTGTGTAAGCTCCTCCAAAACCTTGAGGTAAACCTTGGATCGCGGTACGAAACGATACTCGAAGGTACCCCATGCAGCCTTACAACTTCCTTGATGTAAATCCGAGTTAATCGCTCCAGAGAATAACTCTGGTTGATTATTCGTCAATCGATCGATGATTACCTATACTGCATCACACCTTTTTTGAGTTCTTGGAAACCCAGAAAAAAAGTCCATGGCAATACTATCCCATTTCCATTCTGGGACATCCAGCGACTGCAACAACCCTGCTGGCTTCTGGTGTTCAACCTTCGCTTTCTGACGCACCAAGCAGGTTAGGACATAAGCTGCTACATCTTTCTTCATCCCTGGCCACCAGAACAGCTTCTTCAGATCATGATACAAATTGGTAGCCCCCGGATGGAAACTCATCTTGCTCTTGTGTGCTTCCTCCAAGATCAGATTCTTAACTTCTCTATCTGCCGGCACACAAACTCGGTCACCATACCTAAGCAGACCATCTGTACCTCTTCTGAATTCCGAAGTCTTACCTTCTTCTATCGACCGATTCACACTCTCGAGGTACTTATCCTAAGCTTGCTTCTTCCATAACAGGTTCATGAAAACGCTAGTTACTCTAACCATCCGCTACAACATTCGCCTTACCTGGATGGTATAGCAGGTCGAATTCATAGTCCTTTATGAATTCCATCCATCTCCGCTGCCGCATGTTCAACTCTTTCTGGTCGAACAGATACTTCAGGCTCTTATGGTCGCTAAACACACTGAATTTAGCACCATATAGATAGTGTCTCCATATCTTCAATGCAAACACTATCCCAGCCAATTCCAGATCATGCGTTGGGTAGTTCCGCTCATGTACTCTTAACTGCCTGGAGTCATACGCTACCACTTTCCTGTCTTGCATAAGCACACATCCCAAGCCTTGATAAGATGCATCACAGTATACATCAAATCGTCCTAAAGGATCTGGTAACACTAGCACAGGTGACGTGGTCAGTCTTCTTTTCAGCTCCTGGAAACTCTGCTCGCAAGCCTCTGACCACTCAAATGCCTTCCCTTTTCTCGTTAACTACGTCATAGGCAACGCAATCTTAGAGAATCCTTCTATAAACCTCCGATAGTAGCCCGCTAAAACAAGAAAACTTCTCACCTCGTTTATAGACTTAGGGCTTTCGCAACTCACTACGGCCTCAACTTTCACAGAATCCACTGCGATTCCATCCTTACTGATCATATGGCCTAGAAACTGAACTTCCTCTAACCAAAACTCACACTTCGATAGTTTAGCATACAACTACCGGTTCTTTAGCACTTACAACACCGCCCTCAAATGCTCTTGGTGTTCCTCTCTACTCGAAGAGTATACAAGGATGTCATCGATAAAAACAACAACAAACTTGTCGAGGAACGGTCGGAAGATCTTGTTCATATAATCCATGAACACAGCTGGAGTATTAGTCACACCAAACGACATAACCAAATACTCGTAGTCCATATCGACTCCGAAAAGCAGTCTTTGGCACATCCTCCTTCTTCACCCGGATTTGATGGCATCTAGATCACAGATCGATCTTAGAAAACACAGCTGCTCCTTTCAGCTGATCCATCAAATCATCTTTTCGAGGTAACGGATAATTGTTCTTTATGGTCACTTTGTTCAACTGACGATAGTCTACGCACAGCCTCGAACTCCCATCCTTCTTCTTCACAAACAATACCGGAGCTCCCCACGGAGATGCACTCGGTCTGATAAACTCCTTGCCTAGCATCTCGTCTAACTGCTTCTTTAACTCCATCAGCTTAACTGGAGACATTCGATACGGTGCTATCGATATAGGTCCAGTTCCCGGTACCAGGTCTATGGCAAACTCCACCTCTCTCTCTGGTGGTAATCCAGGAACGTCATCGGGAAACACATCCGGAAACTCTCGCACGATAGGCAGAGCTTCAACACTAGGAGTCTCCTTCACTTCCAAAGAGAACAGCACCATATACTCGTCCTATCGTTCACCCGTCGGAGTACTCTCGTTGGCAGGCATCAATCCAGATTTCTCGGAACAGCTGACAGTTTTATTTGAACAGTCTAACATTACACGGTTGGACGAAAGCCAGTCCATGCTTAGGATTACATCTATCAGTTGCATAGGCAAGTAGATAAGGCCAACAAGAAAATGACGATTTCCTACCGTAACAGGACATTTACAGCATATAGATAGGGTTGTTAAAGAATCACCAGTAGGTGTTGAAACAGTTAAGTCATATGGCAATGTAGAAATAGGCAACCCTAAATGATCGATACACTCTACTAATAGGAAAGAATGCGTAGCCCCCGAATCAAACAGAACCGACAAAAGCTTACCAGAAACTAAGCACTTACCTTGGATCAGATAAGGACTTTGGGAGACTTCAGAATCTCGCACGGTAAACACCCTTCCGGTCGTCTGTGGCCTGCTCTGCTGACTTGCCACAACTGATCTCCCTCCACCACTCTGAGTCCTACCACTCTGCTGCTGAAACTGAGCCCTTCTGTTCACTCTGAGCTTGCAGTCTGATGCATAGTGACCCATCCGATTGCAATCAAAACATCTGATGTGTTGGGTCCTCGGACAGTTCTTGACCAAATGTGGTCCTCCACACCTAAAACAAGTCTTGATCCCTTGCTGTGCTTGATTGGAGTCGCTCACTCCATGGTTGACATTGAATCGAGTCGGCCGATCATATGGCCCTACTCTCCTTTAGAACTTGCTGCTTCTGCCACTTTGACTGCTCCGAACAGGTCCACCACTTGCTCTTTGTTGCGCGACAGTCCTTGCTCGGTCATGACCTTCAACCACTGTACATACTTAGAGGCAGCATTGCTCGCTTTAATTTAGGTCTCAGTCCATCCTCAAACCTCCTGCAGACCCATTCTTCATCCGGGTGGATCTGATAGAATTGAGAAAACTTGAGTAGCGCTTCAAACCTCATTGCGTACCCACCAACTGATTGTTGTTCCTGTTTCAGACTTAGGAATTCATTTTCTTTTTTCTTGCCTGACACTTCTCGGGAAGTATTTCTCCAGAAAACACTTCCGGAACAGTTGCCATGTCAACACCTTTCCTCCGGCCACTAACAGTTTGGCCTTGGTTCTCCACCAAGCCTCTGCTGCTCCTACTAACATGAAAGTAGCGTAGGTAACCTTTCTGTCCTCTCTGCAGTGTGTGGCCACGAAAACTTTTTCTATTTCTTGCAACCACATCTCCGCCGCTTCAGGGTTATACTCTCCGTGGAATTGGGGAGGATTTCCCTTCATGAAGGCATTGAGACCGATATCCACAGTCTCATTTCCTCTTACTGTGTGCAGCTGATCCTGTCTAGCTTCTCTCTCTTCCTGCCTTGGCATATACTGGGCAGTCTGTTGAGTTTCATTGAGGCAGCCAAGTCCCTTATGGCCTGCATTGCTTCTGATGTGTCACCACCACTTCCTGTCCCTGAGTGGGCCCCGTTGTTATTGTTATTATCATTGCCTCCGGTCGTAGCCGGCCTTCCACCTCTTCCTCTTCCACATGCCATCTAGCTTCCTGTAAAAGAAGCTATCAATTCCAATTCATAAGACATATAATAGCACTTAACAGTTAAACATATCATATGCCTTATGAATGAAAACAGCTATCAAACTTCGATAACTAGCGCATCGGACACTCTACCCAACACAGTTGATAAAACTCGGTTATCAACCGTCAAAGCCAGTACACTTAACCTTCACAGTCTGATTTAGCATTGAACTGCTCTGATACCACCAAAATGAGATGACCCCATACGTATGAAACCTTCCCATTAGTCCCAACCTCTTATTATTATTATGATTAACTATGCCTAGCCGTATATAAAGCGAAAGCGTGGTATACAAGCAGCGTTGCGGAAAACAAAACAACGTAAACAAGAACAGCAAGCGTAGCAAACGATGATCAGAGTATAAAGCGCAAAATAAGCATAACTGTATAATAACATGCATAAGTTAGCCCCATCAGTAGGGCACTGTACATACATATACATACTGTTGGGTAGAAACCAAAAATACACCAAGAGCCAAAAGAAAACACTTGGAGCTCACCAGCAACCCCCGTCCCCTCTCAAAAGATACATCAAAAGCTCTTAGCTCACTCCCTAGGATGCACTGGCAGGCTCTCACCATCAGTGGTGAGGATGCCTTGAGCTACCCTGACCCTCGCCATGAGTACGCCTATAACGCACAATCGGCTCATACTCTGACGAAGAACTGGACACCACGATCCTACGCCTGCGGTAAGTCCTCAAGTACTGCTCAGTCCTCCTACGCTATCCTCGGTAAACATAACCTCTCCTACTGGTCACGACCGATGACTGGGGTGCCACCCATGTGTAGTCCTGCCCCCTCAGCCTCGGAGGTCGCCACATCCTCGAAAAGGGGAGGAACTGGTAGATGCGATAGGGACCAATGATATCTACATACGGAGGTGTACCGCTCCGGAAAATCATGCTGACTGGTCCTGTGTAGACCATAAAAAAGGTAGAGGGGTCTACCCGTCATCCCCGCTCGTCATGGTATACAATCTCAATATCGCTCAGCACCGGCATCCGCGGTGCCCCCGTGATGAACGGGTGAAGTCTCGGGTCCATGCTGAATCTCCGCTAGTTCGTCGTCTTCAAGCGATCACCAAACAAATAACAAGGAAAAACAGAAGGGAGATAAGAAATACAGCGCGTCAGAATGTAGGAAACAACAGTAACGCAGTAAACACTCAACAGGTAGCATATAACAGATATCACATTTATAACATTTACTACATCCAGCACACATCTCTCAAGACAACAAATGCAATGAACATCCATCCCATGAGTCTCACACTCAGATCAATCCTCTAGACCGGGATACTAATCCCATGCAGCATGTCTGCCGAAAAATGCACTTATGAAGGTTCCCAACTGGAACGGTTCCACACCTGAATAAGTCCACACCGGAACAGGTTCTATGTCGGAACGGAGCTAGCTTGTCCAAGAAACCGAATCGCTCACTGTGACTACTAAGAGTGCATCCCCCTTCCACACCGGAACCGGGGTATCTCGGTCGCCTCGGAACAATAACCTGGAACAACTGGAAAGCTCTGGGATTAGTCGCGCAAACCGGACTGGATCGAGCGTCACAACAGGATAGGAGCTACCTCAACCGTCACTGTAAACTATTCCCAAGACCAGTAACATCCCCAAGGCCAATCACTTGACCGCCCCATCTACTTTCCGTACCCGCACTCAGGTACCGCTAACCTCGTATGACGCTGGGAGCCCATACTACCTGTCATACAGCCTCGCCACTTGGTAGTTGATGATGATGTGCAGCAAACATCCACAACGGGCTTGATACCGGATCTCACGCCTAAGCTCTCAATCAGAAACAACACGCTGCCACTGCATCCACACGGCCACAGCCTCGACGCCACGCGTCCACATGCCACAGCTCAAATAAACACGGCCACAGCCTCAAGAAGTCAGCATAACAGCAACGGCACCATCCACAGTATCAACCCGACAACAACACGGCACACAGCCAAACTTATTCTACGGCATTCCGCCACAACTCTCAATATTACCGCATACAGCACAATAACAACAGCAATAACATCAACATGATAGCAGTAATATCAACAACATCATATAAGCAGCATATCACATATACCAAGTAGCATGTAGGCATTTAGACAGATAGCAACAGCAACAATAGGCACATTCAGTCATACGACAGCAAGCATCCTCAATCAACAGTTCGCTAACCTAGGGTTTCCAACCTTAACGGCGATAGCCCAAAGTAAGCTAAACCTGGGGTCTAAATACTTTATCAGGGCTCAACCACTAGTAGGGTTAGGGCTTCCCTACACATAGCAGAAATCACAACTACATTACTCTTGCCTTCCCGACGGCAGCAGTACTCTTTCTCCCCACCTGAACTGTCGGCACGCAAATCCACGCGATCACCGGCTCGCTCCTCCTTCCTCAAGCTCGCAGCCCTCCTTCAAGAACAGCCACCACGTGGCCTCCAAGAATAGTCCCTCAACCGCAGCCCCAGCTCCAAACCTCGGACCACCGCGAGTACGAACTTTGCCCTAATCACGAGCACAACACATGCATAATAGTGTTAGCCCTAGGGCAAGCTCAAAAGATTAAAGGAAAAGGTAAAAACTCTAAAAACGCCAAGAACATGAAGAACGCGTGTTAGGGGTTCGAGTTTACCTGGGGTGAATCGAAAAACTAATCTGTTGGAGTTGTGTAAAACTTCGCCACGATTGCAACGGTGTAGTCGGAATCGCATTCTGGCAGCTCGGTCACCTCTAACCTCAAGCTTTCTCCCTCAAGAACTCGGAACTTCTCTCTCTAACTCGCGGAAAAGCTCTAAGTTTCGTGCAAAATGAGAAGGTGAAAGTGGAAGCTCCACTTATGGTTTCTGTTGTCCACGCTTAAGCGTTCATCATACTGCACGCTTGAGCGTTGCCACGCTCTAGCATGGGATCCATCCACGCTTGAGCGTGGAACCTCGTCCACTCTGCCTGCTCCCTGGCCTGATACATGTCTCACACGCGTCCAAACTCAGAGCAGTTGCTCAGCACACTCAGCACGCTGAGGCGTCCAACTCCTCCCATGCTTGAGCGTTAAGCTCGGCGAGAGAAGAACTTCCAGCCTTCTGACTTCCCCAGTTACTCGTTTTACGTCTTAGGCACTTCTAATCTTGTTCAAGCCTATTCCTAAGCTTCAGACTAGGTCTAAAATTAACACATTACAATTCACACAATCATCCAAAGCTCCAATCGAGATTAACCAACTCGATCAGAGTTCACAGAAAAAAAAAAAATCGGAATGTCACAGCCACCGAGCGCCCTCTTCCACTCCGTTTCGTCTCAGGTCAGTCACCATAGTTATGTTGATCATTTTTTTTTTTGCCAAAATACTGTTGGATTGTTGTATGTTTAGTGTTGATGTTCTTTGGTTTTGGTGTTTTTAATATTTTTGACATGATGTTTTGTGTTAGAGCATTTGGATAAAAATGATTTATTACCAATTAAAATTATCTAATTCAAAATTAAAATGAAATAATCAAATAATTTAAATTAAATAATACTAATTCAAATAGGAACACTTATGGTAGAACACTAGGTTAATGATTAGGACTTTAAAAGAATTTTCATAAGACAAGTTCATAAAATTTAAGGAAGTTCAATTAAAATAAATAATATTAGAAATTAAAATAAATATAATTAAATAACAAATAAATAAAGCAATGAAGTGAGTATAATAAATAAAAAATAAGAGTAGGAAATTTGGCAGCGGCTCGTGCGACGTAGCGGAAATAACTTAAACAAAAATGACTAAATAATAATACTTAATAAGTTAAATAATTAAATAATTATTTAAATAACTAAATATCTAATAACTAAATAAAAATTTATTTAAATAATTAAATAAAATGAACATAATGAAAATAAAAACGGCTCGTGCAACAGCAATGTCAGATGAGGAGCGTCAGAGTTGGAGATAATAAAAATGAAAACCTCTAATAATGGTTAAATAATTAAAATAATTAAGTAATTAAATTAAACGATTCAATAATTAAAATGAAATAAATAAATAAACCATAAGACTCATAATACCAATTTCTCTTAGCACTTATAACATATGTTAAGTTTCATAAGACTTGATTTAGACAAAAAAACAATAATATCAATTAAAAGATTAAATAATTAATATAATTAATTAATTAAACCATAAGTCTCATAATATCATCTTACCAAAAAAATAAGTCTCATAATATCAATTTCTCTTCGTACTTATAGCATGTGTTTGTTTAGATGAATGGTTGTTTTATTAGTCCCTATGCACTTTACGTTGCTAAAGTGTGGGGATTTGAACAATTGCTTATCCTATGAACTTGAATTTCAAGTACAAAAGGTAACATTAGACGAGTTAGTACTGGAGCAAAACCTTAACTTCCCATTTGAGGTTCAATATTATTGAGCAGGCGTGTAATCGCATAGAGGTGCTGCTCGTTGTATTGAACCTTGAATTGTCCAAGGAGGACAGTTTGGGAAAAACTTTTTCTTCACTTGTATAATAGTAATATTGCCTATTTCTAATGCTTTATATTTGACGAAATATCAGTCCAATACATTTCCTTTTGTTCTCTGGGTGCAAACTTGACCGCAGTATTGCGGTCAACTATTGTACTTAGAAACCAATGGAAAATGTTGCCGAAATTTTGCCAAATATAAGGCATGTGAATTAGGTAATAACTATTCATACTAGGATCGGGTGTTGAAAAAGTTTTTTCTCGAATGGGATAGGGCCGTGCCAAATAAAGAAAGTGAATATGGATATATCTAAGTTGGCATGTTGTCCAAATTTAATGGTTTTGCATTCTTTTAACATGCAGAAGATGGATTTTTATCCTTTGAATCGTAGTTGGATGTATGATAGGGTATATCCGGGAAAAAGGGATCTGAAACAATCCTTTGTAGATGGGGTTGAAGAATTTGTTGCTCAGGCGAAGCGACAACAACGTTTCATCGATGATGGGGGAATTAGATGTCCGTGCCTTAAATGTCAATGTCGACGGATTAAGAGCGATGATGAGGTGAAAACAGGCTTGTATAAAGTTGGGTTTAAGGATAATTACTGGATTTGGACTGATCATGGTGAAGAAGTGCCAAATGTTGATTTAGGGGTTAATGAGAATTGCACAGGTGGCTCAAGCAGTTGCGCAAATATGGGATATGGGGAAAATTTTGTGTCAGTGCAAGACATGGTGGGTGATGCTCTCGGGGTGAATGAGGCGCATGATTACGATAACACCGAAGAACTTCCGAATGAGGAAGCACAAATATTTTTTAATCTTTTGATTGAGACAAATAAGTCGTTGTATCAAGGCGCCTCAGACTCTAAATTATCGATGTGCGTTAGACTGTTAGCCTGCAAGTCCAATTGGAATGTTCTCGACGAGTGTTTGGATTATTTTTCAAAAATGCTTTTGGACGTGACGCCTGTAAAAGACGGTTTACCCAAAAATTATTATGATGCGAAGAGGTTAGTATCCAAAAATTATTATGATGCTAAGAGGATTGACTGTTGTGTGAATGAGTGCATGCTTTTTTACAATAATGAATTCGGTAAAAATGACGGTGCGCTGCTTGAATGCAGATTTTAGCATTGAGGTATTGTCCTCGCAAGACCGGGACAAGTAAGAACAAACTAGTTCCTCTTAAGGCAATGTTCTATCTGCCAATAATTCCAAGGCTACAGAAAATGTTTGCATCAATGCAAACTGCAGGAAAAATGACGTGGCACTATGAGAACAGAAGAAGTTCAGGCGTGTTACGCCATCCTTCTGATGGCGAAGCATGGAAGCACTTTGATCGGGTACATCCAAATTTTGTTGCGGATCCCCGTAATATAAGACTTGGTTTATGCTCTGATGGTTTTACCCCTTATATTCAAGCGTCGGCTATGCCATATTCTTGTTGGCCAGTAATTGTTACCCCATATAATCTTCCTCCTGAAATGTGCACGTCGAAACCTTATATGTTTTTGACTTGTCTCATACCGAGTCCATCGAATCCAAAACTTGGTATTGATGTTTATTTATAGTCATTGATAGATGATCTGAAGAAGTTGTGGACTGGCGTGGAAACGTATGATATTGCAAGGAAGCGAAATTTTACAATGAAGGCAGCTTTGATGTGGACCATTAATGACTTCCCTGCTTATGGTATGTTGTCTGGTTGGGGTACTTATGGCAAATTTGCATGTTCGCATTGCATGGAGTATACAAAGGCTTTTACTTTAAAACACTGAGGGAAAAGTTCCTGGTTTGATTCGCATCGTAGGTTCTTACCAAGAGATCATCCATTTAGATGAAATGAACGCCTTCAAAAAGGGAGAAGTTGAAAGAGATGACCCGCCGCCTAGGTTTACACCCGAACAGATTTGGATGAGAGTAATGGAACTGCCCAAAGTCACTGACAATGGTCGTGTGTCTAGATTACCAGGATACCGGGAGGTGCATAATTGGACAAAAAGAAGTATTTTTTGGGATCTCCCGTACTGGAAAGATAATTTGTTGAGACACAATCTCGATGTCATACAAAAAGAGAAGAATTTTTTTGACAGCATATTCAACACAGTCATGAATGTGAGTGGCAAGACCAAAGATAATGAGAAGGCAAGAATGGACATAGCTTTGTACTGTAGGCAACCAGACTTGGAGCTGAAGCAGCATGCTAATGGGAAAATGTTAAAAACCAAAGCCAATTTTAGTTTATCTGCTGAGGAAGCAAAGTTAGTTTGTGAGTGGATAATAGAACTAAGGATGCCAGACGGTTATTCTTCGAATTTGGCAAGATGTGCCGATGTCAGCAAGGGAAGGATGCATGGGATGAAAAGCCATGATTGTCATGTATTCATGGAAACTTTACTTCCTATTACTTTTAGTTCGTTGCCAATCCATGTCTTGAATCCGCTTACTGAATTGAGTCAATTCTTTAAGGATTTGTGTTCTACAATGTTAAGGGACGATGAACTGATAAGGATGGAGCAGAACATTCCAATCATTCTATGCAAGTTGGAGAGAATATTTCCCCTCGGCTTCTTTGATTCCATGTAACATCTCCCAGTTCATCTCGCATATGAAGCAAGGCTTGGTGAACCTGTTCAATATAGGTGGATGTATCCATTTGAAAGGTATAAATAACTATCATACAATTTTAAATAGTTTTATTTCTATTTGAAATTAAATGTAATATATATAACTATCAATGTGTTATTTTATAGATTCATAGGTGATTCAAAACGAACGGTGAAAAATAAGGCTAGGTTGAAGGATCAATTTGTGTGTCTTACTTACATCGCGAGACAACTCATTTTTGTTCTCATTATTTCAACAACTTCATGTTGTCACCGAGAAATAGTAGGAATGAAATGGAAAATGAAAGTGAAAGACATCCGTTAGCCTTGTCAGTCTTTTGTCAGCCAGGTCGTCATTCCGGGATAAAGTTGACCCATTGGTTAACGGATGCAGAGAGGAAGTCGGCTCATGTCCATGTGTTGATTAATTGCACCGAAGTTAAGCCATACCTTGAGTATGTATTGCATATCCTTTTCTTTCAATTACATTAAATAATAAATACTACTCTGCTAAAAATATGAATTGTCCAATTTGTACAGAGCATTCTTGTTATCTGAAAACATAAGTGAGCAAGAACAGTCTACTCATATACATGCAGATTTTCCAGTGTGGTTTAGGCAACAGGTAAGTATATTCAAATTCTATACGTAGTATTACATAACTTTTTTGCATCTAGCATAAGGAATTTATCCATACGTAGGTTTCCCATGAGCCACCAACTCCTCTCAACAGACACTTCAGGAACGTATCCAACGGTCCGTATTCATGTGTCAAAGAATGGCACACATTCTTCATGAATGGGTACAAATTTCATACCCATTCATGGACAGAGGGTAAAAAAATAATTAACAACGGGGTTTACGTGAAGGGCATCACAGAAGGGGGTGAAGATGACTTCTACGGAGTAATCCAACATATATATGAATTGGCGTATACTACTTTAGACTATACTAAAAGAATAGTTCTATTTTATTGTAATTGGTTTGATCCATCCATTAGAGGCACAAAATTAAGTCCCAAATATAATACAGTGGACATCCGCATGGGTAGCAGATATCATAACTTTGATCCGTTTATCCTAGCACAAAATGTGAGACAAGTGTATTATGTCCTATACCCAGCAACCCGAAAGGACAAACAAGATTAGTGTGTCGTCATCATGCCCGGTCTGCGTTTTTCACTGACAGTAGTGTTTTACTAATATAAAGACCTAATTTTGACCCGTGAATGAGATAGTTAGTCTTATAATCACGTTTCTTACCTTTTTGCTAAAATTGGTTTCACGCTTTCAAAATCGGAATAATAATAAACTATTCGGGCGAATTCTCAATCAGGTGACGAACGGAGCCGAATAGCGATTTAACGGGACCCGCTAACGGATAAAATTGATGTCACATAAAGTCACATCACCTAGGAATGCGTGCCAGTGTCATGATGGTTTTCAGAAAATATCTGGACGCGAAATGACCAAAACGCTCTTGAACTTCCATGAAATTACCATTAAACCATGGTGAAATGACCAAATTACCCTTAATGACAAAAATTAACCTCCTTATCTCTCCTCTCTCCCAAACCCACGCCCGCTTCATCTTTTCTCCCTTCACTTTCTATCTTCTTCTTCTTCATTCCTCCACCATTTTGCTTCAAATCTCTTATAATCTTTCAAGATTTTTGTGAAAACAAGTTGATTTCTTCTCAAGCTTTGTCATCAAGGAGGTATAACTTCCATCCTTGATCTCTTAATCTCTCTATTTCTATCTTCAAATTCATGATTCATGGTAGTTTAGGTTTTTAAGCTTAAACTTCAAAAATCCATGAAAAATTGTAGAAAAATCCTTTTAATACCAAACCAATTTCTATGAGCTAGATTCTTTACCCTCTTTCATAATCCAAAAGCTTGTCAGCAAAAGAGCTCTCTAGCTCATATGGGTAAAAAAGGGCCAAACTTAGCTTTTTGGGGGAAATGAGTTTTTGATTCAATTTTTGAACAATGAGACTTGGTTTGGTGCTATGTATGCTCAAGGATCATTGATCCAAGAGATGGGAATTTTTGGGTATCCCTAGCTAATTTTTCTAGCCTTGGCCGAAAACCTATGATGAGAAAAGCTTGAGTTTTGCTTCAAGTTTTTAAGTAAAAAGACTTACTCTAGTGTTGTGCATGCTTAAGGATCATTGATCCAAGAGCTGGTAGAATTTCAACACCTCTAGCCTATTTTAAAAATTTGAGGCCGAACCATAGTGTGTAGGAGTTTGATAAATTTGTTGAATTTTGATTGATTTCTGATTGTGATTTGCCGTGGATGATCAGACTGTGTTCGATCGCCGTAAAGCGTGTTAAAGTGTCGATTGCGGAGCTATGTTCGGGAGCTTGTACGGGAACATTGTTCAGGTGGGGAGAAAAAACTGATATCGTCGGGAGGGCAAGCTTAGTATAGAATATATATGTATGTAGGGGAACCTTAAACCTTACTAGAGGTTGAGCCCTGGATAAAGTGCCTGGACCCTAGGTGTAGGTACTTTTGGGCTATCACCATAAGATGATAATTTAAGTGATTTGATTGTTTGAAGTTGATGTGTTGAATTATTTAATTGCTTATCTGTGATCTGTTCTGTTGAACTGCATGTATGATTAAATGTTTGTCTGGCATTGTGATGATATCTGTATTGGAATAAATTCTGTTGCGATATTTTTATTGTGATTGGCTGGTTGGGTGTTGATGAGTGTATGGTGAGTGTTGATGTTGGTCGGGTTGATACCATCATGGTCCCGACCATGGAGCTGTGGCTCGTAGATGCAGGGTGTCGTGATGTTGATGATGATGTTGATGTTGATGTTGATGTGGATGCAGTGCATCGTGGTCGTGGTCGAGTGCTTAGTTGTGAGGTCCCGGTATCAACCTGTGATGGATGTGTGTTGCATATCATAGCATTTCATACTACAACATATTTGTCCCAAAGGGGGATGTCTAATTGGGGATGCGATGTTTTTAATCCCGAGGTGGGATGTCCAATGGGGGACATGATGTGATGTTATCCCGATGGGGATGTCCAACTGGGGACGTGATGTATCGGCCGACATGCATATAGGGAAGTCAGCATATACATTGGGTTTATTATCCCTCTTATAGGTTTATCCCAGAGAGAATGACTTTTGAGATGGTTGTGCTGTATGACTTAAGAGATGGGTGTCGTCATGTTGTATCTTTTCTATGTGTTGTGTGCTGCATGTATATATTTGCTATACTGATGCCCCTCTCCCATATTTGATGGTGCATGTTTCTTATCTCCCTACACTTTTCTCTATGTGTTATTTTATTTTATGGGAAGACCCCATGGAGGAAACACTTGCTGAGAAACTGAATGGCACTCCGTATGAGCCCGATGCAGGTGGACGAGCCCAGGATCCTAGCCTTGAGGGGTTGGGAAGTGACTGTGTTTAGCCGAAGAGTTGTCTCCCGGCCAATTTTACGTATTTTGATTACCGTCTGTATTAAACATACTTTGTATCTATTCACTATTACTGTAGCCCTACTGATGAGGCAACCGATGCATGTATGTATTTCTTCATATTTTAAAGCTGTGCACTTTGAGACGGTGCGTACCTTAATTTCGTTTCGCTTCCGCGTTTAATTTTTCGCTTCGCTTCGTATTAATAAGGCGCACTAACGATTTTAAAACGATTAAGGTTAGTTAATATTTTAGGTTCTTTAATGGGACGGCGGGTCGTCTCAGGTACCTTGCACTATTTCATCAACTCGAGGACCTTCCTCTCTAGTGGTTGTAGGCGTGTTTGTTACGCTTACATTATTTGCATCACTCATATTTCGAGAGTTTTGAGAAGGATAGTGTGTAATCAACTTTCAACTTCTTAGACACATAAAATCATCCTTGGTAAAACAGGTTCGTGACACTTAACGAGTTACTCTAAACTCGTCCCACTAGGCGTGCCAATTTGTTTAAGACCAAATCTGACAACAAATAATGAAAAAAAATCAAGTGAAAGTGGGTTTTGAGTTAGATAAACCTCAATTTTGTGCATTTTATAGGTGGTAATAAGGTTGAATTTTGATATATCTGATGATGATTATTATTTAATTTCACCTTTTTACTTGAGTTTTTACAGAATTGACGTTTAGAGACAGCTTGAAGAATAATCGATAAAAGATGGATTTTTTTGAGTTGAAAAGAGGAAACTAATGAAGTCTGGAGCTCGAAGCACGGCCGTGCACAATGGAGCACGCTCGTGCAAGCCTTTCAGTTCAACCTATCAAAACATACCCTTACAAAAAGTCTTAAAGTTGACCTCTAAAGATGAAGCATGATCGTGCCAGCTAGTAGCACGCCTGTGCTAAAGTGAAGCAAGGCCTGACTCAGTTAAGCACGCCCTATCTCAAGGAAGCATGGTCGTACATAAAGGAAGCACGACCGTGCAAAAGTGAAGCACGCCCGTGCTCAAGCCCGTGCACTAATGCCACTGTTTTACGAAGTTGGTAAGCCCGTACTGAATTGAGCACGTCACACATGAAGGAAGCACAACCATGCTGAAGTGGAGCATGCCCGTGCTGGCGGTGCTGAGAGACCTAATTTTGGGGCTCTTTCTCCTATTTTCCTATATATAGAGGCCCTCTGTACCACTATTCGATCATCTCTTGACATGTATCTCTCTTATACAATACTTTTCAAAGTTTATATAGCTTTTAGTAATTTGTTTAGAATTCTAGAGTAGGATTGCGCCTGGGGGTTAAGTTGGAGATCTTTCTTCTTCTTCTTCTTCTTCTTCTTCTTCTTCTTCTTCTTAATTCTTCAGGATGAGTTTCCCTTTGTTGACTTTGGTTTTATCTATTAATATGGGTAGCTAATTTCATCACTAGAGTTGTGGTGGATCCTGTATTAGTAGAAACCTTTTTTGCTACGTCTTAGCTTTAATTCGAATTCTATTTGGTTTCAAGGTTGCGATTTGAGTAGCGTTATTTAATTGTTCTGCATTCTATGCTAGGATTGCGCACCCTTTGTATGCTCTTAATCAATTCGTTGATCATCGACCATAATGCAATTAATTGGTAGATCTATTGGATAACCGAGGTTTAAACTATTGTATGATCAAACTTGATTTATTCTTTTCAGTCATTCAACCTCTTTGCTCTTTATGCTTTCTAATCATTTAAATTCTTTACTTGACAAACATTGGGTTCATCTGGGGGAAAAGAATATTGATTGCCTGACAAACAATTAATAGTTTTAGTAGAGACATTGATATTCAGAAAGCAACCGCAAAATTGAATAGGACTAGGATTTGTGGGGTACCGAACGTATAAGTGAAACCACGACTCTAGGCTCTTTCAGTCTTGATTTCAACAAACCTTTATTTCTCTTTTTGTTTATCTTTTACTATTCCTTGCACTATAATTTTCCCATTCTTTTGGTTAGTCTAAATAGAATAAGAATTTCTCAATTCCGGTACTCAAGTTAGTATTACTCATTAATCCCTTCAGTACACAATATTTGGACTTCCGTCCTATATTACTTCTGCGACAGGGTGCACTTGCCATTAAGTGTGTTCAGAACGCAATAAGTTTTTGACGCCGTTATCGGGATCAATTTGTGATATTGGAAAAAAAAAAAATTCTAGTTACTTTAGACATTTATTTTTTCTTTTTGATTATCTTTCTCCTTGTATGCTGACGCGTTCCCAAGTGCCTGAATTACATTTTGAAAGGGAAGTTGACAGAACCTTTCACAGGTTGTGGAGGCAAGCAAGAGAGGAGAACGCCATGGGGTAGATAATGACTCTGCTGGATTACTTTACCCCCTTTACTGAGGTAACAGACAACATCACCAACCCTGCGGTGGATGCCAACAACTTTGAGATCAAGCTTGCTTTGGTCTCTGTGGTCCAAAACTTTGGACTTTTCGGGGGGTTACCTACTGAAGACCCCAACTGCCATCTGAAGAAGTTCTTAAGGATCACAGAATTTATCAAGTACAATGGAGCTTCAACAGATACAATCAGACTCAGACCGTTCCCATTCTCTTTGTCCGACAAGCCAAATCAGTGGCTTTCCGCTTTGCCATCTGGTTCTATCACTACTTGGGATCAATTGACATGCTAATTTTTTGCTAGGTACTTTCCACCTTCTAAATCTGCTAAATTTAGAGCTAATATTTTGAGTTTTGTGCAATATGACAAGGAATCTCTATATGAGGCATGGGAGTGATATCAGGATTCAATCAGAAGGTGTTCGCATCATGGTTTTATAGTCCCTATCCTTGTGCAGATGTTCTATAATGGACTCTCTCGGCAAAACAGGTCCAGTATAGACATTGTTTGTGGGGTCTCAATCTTGAAGAAGACACCTGAGAAAGCTTAAGCCTTAATCCAAGAGATGGCAGCCAATCACTACCAATGGCCGCTCAGAGATAGACAGGTTATCAAGAAGCCTATTGGTGTATATGAATTAGATGCTACTGTGACAATAGAAGCCAAGATGGATGCTCTTACAAAGCAAATAGAGACATTGATGCAAGCACAAGCATAGATCATGACTCAAGCTAGTGCACCGGTGTCTCCATTCCCTTGCAACCATTGCGGTCTGACAGGTCATGAGAGCAAGGATTGCCAACTGAGTAATTCTTTTGCTCAGCCAGCTGAAGAAGCCAAATATGTGGGCAACGCCAACCGAAATCAGAATGACTCTTATAATCCTGGTTGGAGGGGTCGTCCCAATTTCTCTTGGGGAGGTCAGCAGAATGGTCAAGGTTCAAATCGGAATATTTATAGACCACCCCACTTGAGAACCAAGGTACAATACCTGAGGATAAGAAGCCCGATCCCCACGAATAATTGGCAAAGTTCATGGAGAAAACTAACAGCTAATTCCAGGCCTTACTGTCTCAAAGGCCTCAAGGTACAATACCTACCCAGATTGAGCCTAATCCAAGGGAGCATGTCAATGCAATCTCTCTTCAGAATGGTGAGAAAAAAAGACCCTGCACCCATGGAAGAAAACGCTCATGCTGAAGAAGACAATGCTGAAGACCAGCACGACTGTGCACCATACCCAGTGAGCAGAAACAGGTAACAGTCATCAGTGAACTAGAAAAGGTACAAAATCCTTTACCACAACTTTGAAATATGGGGATAAAGACAAGCAATTTGAATTTTTTTTTGAAATACACATGAGATTGCATGTTGATACCCCCATTGACAAAGTCATTGCCCAATTACCCAAGTATGCACAACTTTTAAAAGGGTATGAGGTGGTGCATATTAATGAAGAATGCTCTGCAGTCATTTTAAATAAATTGCCACCTAAAATAAAAGATCCAAGGAGTTTTACTGTTCCCTGTTCAATTGGTAATTTTTACTATGAGAAAGCATTATGTAATTTGGGTGCTAGTCTAAATTTAATGTCTTTTTCTGTGTCAAGAAGGATTGGATTGCAAGAACCTCAGAGCACCAACGTCTCATTGCAGTTAGCTGACAGTTCCATCATTCGCCCTCGTGGAATAATAGAAGATGTGATAGTAAGGGTGGGGAAGTTCACATTCCCTGTGGACTTTCAATTTTGGATATGAAGGAGAATGGGGAAGTTCCTATCATTTCGGGGCAACCCTTCCTCGCCACTAGTAATGCAAACATTGAGGTCAAGAAAGGCACATTAACCTTGAGGTGTGGGGATGAAGAAGCTATTTTCAAAGTCTCCCAAAGGCCACCATGATGAGTACTCTAAACAGGACGTCAGGCTCGTGACGTAAAACAAACGCTTCGCAAGAGGCAACATGTGTTTCTTTTTCATTTTTTGTGTTCTTTGTGTTTTGCGTAGTTGTTTTCCCTTTTTCTTTTAAAATTAAAACCTAGAAATTGAAATAAGTGTGGAAAGGAAAAATATATATTTTTCATGATATTACTGCACACAGTTAACTGGCCTATCATATTTCTTTTTATGATAAAAAATTAAGGGTCCCCTTATAATTTTTTTTTTGATGAATTGCTTTGATAGTCTCATAAGTTTATTTTAAAAAGTTTGTCTTTTGAAAACAGAAAATTAGCATAAAATCCCTTGTTTGATAATTTTTCATTAGACTTAGCTTCTAAATATGAGACTTGGGCTTTTATAGGGGTTAGGCTATAATGCTAAAATTATTTGATATTAACCCATTTTCTTTGTGAGTGTGATTTCTCAGGTGGATACGTTCTAGAACTTGTTCTCAGACCATTTTGAGGCGAATTTGATTGGTACGCATGTGGAAATCTGGTTGGGGCACTCTTAGGTATTTTTTTGGCTTACATTATTTTGATAAACACTTCCACTAGTTGCCCATTTGAGCCTTTATGAAAATTATTTTCTTTGGTCCCTATTCTAAAAATTGAAAATTGATTTTGGTGACCTCTTAGAAGTATATTGGAGTAATAGTGGGTACGTATTGTGAATCCCTTTCTAGAATAAAAGTGTAAAAATAGGTGGGCAAGTAAAGAAAAAAACTTCTCGCTCTCTATTCAAAAAGGAAAAGAAAAAGAAAAGAATAAAAAAATGGTGAAAATAAAATAAAGAGAAGAAGCAAGAAAAAGAAAAAGAAAGCCTATAGTAATGGAAGGGAAGGAAAGGTTGAAAAAAAGTAGTAGGTTCTTGAAAAATTTGTGGAAGAAGTTCCAATTACACTTTATGCTCTTTTATGCTTCAAGAGGTTATTGCTTTATTTTTGTTGGTTTAGCCCTTTAAATATCCCTTTTCTTTCTCTATCACACCTGACATCAAAGCCTAGGCCCCGTTTAACTCGTGAAAGACCACTTTCTTCTTTTGCATGCAAGTGATTCATATTGTGGAGACTTGGTCAATGGACAAGCTGTTGGCCTTGACAACCAATACCCAAGAGGGGATGAATTAGGTTTTGATATAAAAATGAAAACTTTTGCACAATCAAAAACGCAGTGGAAAACAATTTTTTTGAACAAATATAAACAGAAAAGGGAAGAATAGCATGACACAAGTATTTTATCCTGGTTCAGCCACGCACCACCAGGGGCCTAGTCCAGTCTCCACTCCATCTGTGGGATTTTGTTCCACTATAAAAACAAGCTTAACTGGTGCTTGCAACCGTTTTACAAAACCAAGCTTAACAGGTGCTTGTAACCTTCACAATAACAGAGCACTCCTCACAGACCAGGGATATTACATCCCCCAGTGAAAGAGCCTCAAATAACCCCAAGCTTAACAGGTGCTTGTAACCTTCCGAGCACTCCTCACAGACTAGGGATATAACCTCCCCCAGTGACAGAGCCTCAACCAAGCTTAACAGGTGTTGGCAACCTTCCGAGCACTCCTCACAGACCAGGGATGTAACCTTCCCCAGTGACAGAGCCTCAACCAAGCTTGACAGGTGCTGTTCACCTTCAGAGCACGTTGGTACTCAAAGAAATAGATTGAGTCGTTTGACTCTACCAATATAATGCACTCACAATAGTGCAGATAAACAACTTGAAGAACAACAAATACACTCATGAACTTATGATAATCAAAGTATAACAATGGCTCGAGTGATTTTAAAAATCGAAGTGAAAAGAGAGCAAATAATGAAAACAAGGTTTAGTGCTTTCTCTCTCTCTCTCTCTCTCTCTCTCTCTCTCTCTCTCTTTTCTCAAAGGCCCTCAAGATATATATAAGCTTTTGAAATATGACGGTTAGGAATTATAAAAGATATTTTTTAATTAATACAAGTTCTTTTTCTGGTAAATCAATTTGAAAAACTAACCGTTGAAGTCATTAAATGCAGCAGATAAAGAAATTAAATTTTCTCATTTAAGTGCATCATAATCAATTATTATATTTCCATAACTGATTATAGCTTTTCTGCCATCACTGGAATTTTCAATAAAACTTGCATAATCGATTATCCTAATCGATTAAGGCTTCTCTGTAAAAACCTCTCAGTTTCGTAAATGGTCATAATCGATCATAATCGATTATGCCTTTGCTGTTAGCCAAAACATTTTTCACGTTGAGGTACAGACTGGCCATAATCGATTATTGTTTCCCAAAATTACTTTTCAAAGATAAAGCTTTTCTCAACCAAAAGGGAAACCAAAGATATTTCTCAAAAATGTTTTTGATAATTTGAAAACATATTTTCCAAAACATTTTTGAAATAATTTTGGTAAAATTCTTTTTAGAGAATTGAGCCATTATTACCTTCTCATATCTTACATTAGTTCTATCTAAAGATCTTTCTATATGACTACCTTTGAAGCTCATAACTCTTGGTCTTGAATTCTTGAGATTCTTCTAGGAAATATCTTTAATAAATTTCGCTTTTCAAGCTCTTGACATTTCTTCTAGAAATCTTGACTATCTTGATTGATCTTGAATCTTGGCACTTCATTTTTTTATAGCTTTCACTTGAACTTTTCTAAAGATATTTCTCATGAAACACATTAGTTCAAGATGTAGTATATTTCTCATTTAAATTCATGCATAAAGCCATATATCACATAAAGACATATTTTAAGATAATATTCAAATTAACATTTCTTATGTCTTTATTTAAATATGATCAAATAATATCAATAATATATTTTTCAATTATGCTCAAATGATAATCACATTACTTCTCAATATTTAATTTTCCTTCGGCATTTAATAATAATATTAAATTTATTATCTATGCCATTTAATCAAATACATATATCAAGTATATGTCACATGTGTATTTTCTAATAAATCAAATTAATCTAATAACACATGTATATAATTTATTTAAGCTTAGTATGATGATATATCATTTAACAACATCAAATTAAGTTCTCCCCTTAATACTCTATGCAACACCCTTTCCCGAGTGTCACATTCCCGAACGTTTATAAGGCCGAAAATATTATTTAATGCGGAAAATACGATTTTTTTTTCTTTTCACAAGATGAATGGGATTTAGTAAAGGTAAATAATACTAATAAACGAACTTAGGTTCGCCATGCATTTCTAGAACATGTTGTATAATAAACATAGAACAGAGACAGAAATAGAAACGTCAACATCACTGTGTACAGACATAAGTTTAATGTATAACTGACATAAGAAAATACAATAAGTACTAGGAGTCGTAACTCCCAAAAGGTACTACAAAAATTGACATAGTCTGGCCAACAACAAAACTAAAACAGCAAAAAGAGTCCGCCTCCGGGCTCAAGGAGACTATTGAACTGAACCATCATCACGTCCATCTGTTCAAGCAGCAACAGCAAGTACCAGCAGAAAACATACAGATATGGGTGAGATTCTCGTTCATCAACACAACAAAACAGCAGTAGTAAAAACGGGACGACTCACCGGGTAACAACTTACCCAACATGCTTACAAAGATTCTCAATATAAATCATGTTAAGCAGTCAACAACATAATATCATGCTAAACATTTACAACATAATATAAGGCATTCTTAAACAATACAGTAATGTATGATAGTAAATGTAAACATCAATAGCCATGCAATGCAATGCAATGTATATGACTCAATGTCAATGTCACTGGGTACTACTCTGACCCCTACTCCATAGAGCTAACAAAACATTCGGAGAGAGTGAATGGGAGGACATGTTCCGGTTTCTGCCAGCCATGAGCAAGATGCTACAAAATTCGTAACGTGCACGTATCTGACTTTACGGAAACACTCTCGACCAAACATGAAAAGTATGGCATCTAGTAGAGGATATCAGTGTATTCCACGGATTCGCCACGACACAGAAGAATCACCAACTGGTCACATGTCAGCCCTTCCAACCTTGATACCTCCAAAAAGACCATTGAAGATCGTCACAGTAAGATTCGTACTCGCATCAAGGTGTAAGCTCAACTCCTAGGCTCAAGGCCTTACAACTATGCAAATGAAATGCCAATGCTTACACAAAGCAGATGCGATCAAGCAATGTCTATCCCCCAGATATACCTCGAAGTCTACTAAGGTTCTCTTCCTTAGGAACTATACGCGTCCTTTGAAAAACAAAACCTTTATCCACCAGATAAATCTCATGATCCCTCCGGGATCGAGTCATCACAAGACTGAAACAATTGAACGACTGATCGGGGTCCGAATCACCGGTCCATCGTCGAACTACTGTTTCAAAACCCAAAACGTTTCATGTTTGTGTTTATGTCTTATGAAGTCATTGATGTACTAGGTCATCAATGGTATAGTACATGGTCTTGTTCCACCACATACCATACTTAATTATCCCTTGTCTTCGACTCTAAGTCAATTACTTAACTTAGGTTTTTAATGCGTAAAACTTTACGAGTTGAGTTAAAAACTCCTTTGTAAACCAAAACAGCTTCTCAATAGAAAACTCATTTGATTTGAAACAGCTTTTTAACCACTTACTCTATTTCTAGCACTTTCTGAAAACAGGAAATTCGCTTAGCGGAGTTAAATTCGCTTAGCGAAAATGAGGCAGTAATACCTCTTTGAAAACTCCCCTGTATCGCTGGGCGAGAGATGGCTCGCTCAGCGAAACTCGCTTCATTCGCTTCGCGAAGATTATTTCGCTTAGGGAAAAGGAGGAGTGATGCCTAACTTGTATTTTCTCTGTTTTCGCCCAGCGAAATTGGATTCGCTTAGCAAAAATTGCCTTGAAACAAGACATTAACCTTGTTAAAGAAAAGCCTTATGGAACTATATTGATTCTCATGAAACTTTTCATTAATCCACTTTTAAGTTACTTGATTAACTAGATGAACTAAGGATAAGGTATAAAACATGTCTCACTTTGGTGAAAACACTTTGAGATTGAAACTTTGTTTGATCTTTGGATCAAAATCATTTATGGTTTTTGTTTAAGGCACAAGCCACTAAAAACATTTTTCTTACATCAAAACTTGAATGATTCAAGAACTACACATTACCCTCCTTTTCTCAAGGTCATGGCTAAAAGCCAACTAGGAACCAATGTGAAGTTTTACTTCACCAACTAATCAAATCATGGCTCACAAAACTTACACAATTATGATCAACAATAACACACAACATTGCATCATAATTAAGCACCTAAGCACAAAAGTCCATACTTAAGCACATAAGCACAAAAGTCCATACTTGATCTAGTAATCAAAGTAGGTTTTTCATCATGCAAGAAATCATTTTCTCACCTTGACAACATCATCATAAAACACATGATAAGGCATACAAGCATAACTACAAATATCACACATTGTTCTCCAAGAGAACTTAACACAACTTAACCATTAAAAGTGAACCCAAACTAAAGGGTTTCACCCACACATAACTTAAACAACCATCTTCACTACCACCATCTTGGTGTGAATGAGGTTCACCCCCCATACCTGTTGATGAGCAGATTTCCGGATCAAAGTCGGTTGATCGGTTTGTGAACCTCCTGGCAATCGTCAACAACTACAACAACATAACAATCAAACATTAAACAACAATCAAAGCCAATCTCAAGAATTCTAACAAAGAGGATTTCGGCCACCCTAGGTTAAAAAGGTTAGGAATTGATCTTGGTTTCCCATTTCATGGATTCAAAGGCATTAGGAAAGCTAAGGATGAAATCAAGTGTTAGAAATCAAAAATTGATGAAAACACTATTCATCATCATCAAGAAGGGTTCGGCCAAAAAGGGATTTTGGTCTATGATGGGAGTTGAATCATAAGCTCTTGGGTTTAGGTAGAGATTGATGATGTGAGTTCAAAGAACTTGGTCCTACCTCAGAAGGATTTTTCTATAATTTCCTATGGATTTTCAAAGTTTTGGATCTAAGAAATTCTTTTCATGAAAATGAAGATTCATCTTGAAATAATGAAAGATTCAAGAAGCTAATAGATCATAGAAGTGATCTTACCTTGAAATGAAGGAAGATTGCTCAAGGAATCAAGTGATTCCAATAAGAACTCAAGGAGCTTCAAGACCAACAATGGTGTTTTCTCTCAAGAACAACTATGGAGCTCTATCTTTGGAGGGGCTGTACGAAAATGAGAGACTGAGGGGCTGAGTTCAGCCTCTTAAGAGCTCACTTAAGGGTAAAAAGGTCATTTGCCCAAAAGGGTAAAGTGGTAAAAGTGTAAAAGAGTAAGGTTAGGGGTATTTTGGTCATTTTACGTCCAGATATTTCCGAACATCATGACGACTCTAGCATATTCTCCCAAGTGTCCTGGGATGATGTGATATCAAGATTATCTGTTGGCGAGTCCCGATAAATCCATATGTGGCTCCGTTCGTCACCCGATTGAGGATTCCGCCCGAACGAAGGTCAGGAAGCTATTTTTCTGAAATTTTTATGAAATTTAACCAAAACGTAGAGCATTGAATTCTAAACGAAATTTAAGACTTACTCTCTCGTTCACGGGGCCATCTGAGGTCTTCTGAGCAGTAAAATCATACTGTCAGTGTAAAAACGCAGACCGGACTCCGTTTGAGTTTTTGACTCAAAACTTAATCGTAGCTTCCTACGATATCGTCGAGCATGACTATGGTCTCAGAATATTTTATTTCCATTCCTAAGACCTCGAATAAAATAAAGACATTAAAATACTGAAGAATTAGAAAACGTAAAAATCGGGGCGTTATATTCCTACCCCTCTTAAAAGAATTTCGTCCTCGAAATTATACGTACCTCTTAAAACAAACTCGGATACTGTTGTTGTATGTCCTCTTCTCTTTCCCAGGTAGCATCACCTGTAGTCTCGTTCCAGATAACTTTGACCAAAGCTATCTCCTTCCCTCGCAGTTTCTTTATCCTTCTGTCCTTGATCTTGACCGGCAATGTCTCATAGGTTAGGTTATCCTTTAGCTGTACTGAATCAGATTCTATGACGTGACTGGGATCAGGAATATACTTTCGCAATTGCGAAACATAAAAAACATTATGAAGGTTGGATAGAAAAGGCGGTAAAGCTATATGGTAAGCTATTGGACCTATCCGATGAAAAATTTGATATGGACCAATGAATTTTGGAGTGAGTTTTCTGGACTTCAGGACCCTGCCCACCCCAGTCATCGGAGTGACTCTCAAAAACACATGATCCCCTTCCTCGAACTCAAGTGGGCTACGTCTTTTATCCGCATAACTGTTCTGTCGGCTCTGAGTTATCCTCATCTTTTCTTGAATTAGTTTCACCTTCTCGGTTGTTTGTTGCACTAGTTCAGGTCCTAATGAAGCACTTTCTCCATCTTGGTACCAACACAAAGGTGTTTTGCAACGTCGTCCGTATAAAGCTTCGTAGGGTGCCATCCCTATACTCGAATAATAACTGTTGTTGTAGGTGAACTCTATCAACGGTAGGAAATTCTCCCAACTTCCGGCATGTTCCAACACACACGCCCTCAACAAGTCCTCTAAAGACTGAATCGTCCTTTCCGATTGTCCATCAGTTTGAGGATGGTAAGCCGAACTTAATCGTAACTTTGTCCCTAAAGCTTCATGTAAATTTTGCCAAAATCGCGAAGTAAATCGCGGGTCTCTATCCGATATGATACTTGAAGGTACTCCATGCAGTCTCACAATCTCACTAATATAAATCTGAGTAAGCTTTTCCATAGAATACTTGAGATTAATCGGTAGAAAATGAGCTGATTTCGTAAGCCTATCAATTATAACCCAAATGGAATCGTGTCCTTTTGGTGTTCTTGGCAAACACGTTACGAAATCCATTGCTATGCCATCCCATTTCCACTCTGGGATATCCAACGGAAGTAACATTCCAGCTGGCCTCTGATGTTCAACCTTTGCTTTTTGACATACTAAGCAAGACGCCACATAATCAGCTACATCTCTTTTCATGCCTTGCCACCAAAACAACCGCTTCAGGTCTTGGTACATCTTGGTTGACCCTGGATGCATACTCAACTTGCTTCTATGAGCTTTGTCCAAAATTAACCTTCTTCTCTCTGGGTTGTTTGGCACACAAACCCGTTCTCCTCATCTTAGGATTCCATCCGCTCCTTCCTTGTATTCCGACGTCATCCCTTTTTTTAGATTCCTCCGCTCTTTCTCCAGATACTGGTCGTATACTTGTTTCACCCGAATCTGATCCATCAGATCACAAGATACTGTAACCATACCCATACACAGTCTTCCTGGCATACTAACCACGGACAGATGCATATCCCTGAACTGTTCCAACAGCTCGTGTTCCTTAATCATCATGGCAGTTTCTTTATCCTTCTGTCCTTGATCTTAACCGGCAATGTCTCATAGGTTAGGTTATCCTTTAGCTGTAATGAATCAGACTCTATGACGTGACTGGGATCAGGAATATACTTTCGCAATTGCGAAACTTGAAAAACATTATGAAGGTTGGATAGAAAAGGCGGTAAAGCTTTTTGGTAAGCCACTGGACCTATCCGACGAAGAATTTGATAAGGACCAATGAATTTTGGAGTGAGTTTTCTGGACTTCAGGACCCTGCCCACCCCAGTCATCGGAGTGACTCTCAAAAACACATGATCCCCTTCCTCGAACTCAAGTGGCCTACGTCTTTTATCCGCATAACTCTTCTGTCGGCTTTGAGTTATCCTTATCTTTTCTTGAATCAGTTTCACCTTCTCGGTTGTTTGTTGCACTAGTTCAGGTCCTAATGAAGCACTTTCTCCATCTTGATACCAACACAAAGGTGTTCTGCAACGTCGTCCGTATAAAGCTTCGTAGGGTGCCATCCCTATACTCGAATGATAACTGTTGTTGTAGGTGAACTCTATCAACGGTAGGAAATTCTCCCAACTTCCGGCATGTTCCAACACACACGCCCTCAACAATTCCTCTAAAGACTGAATCTTCCTTTCTGATTGTCCATCAGTTTGAGGATGGTAAGCCGAACTTAATCGTAACTTTGTCCCTAAAGCTTCATGTAAACTTTGCCAAAATCGCGAAGTAAATCGTGGGTCTCTATCCGATATGATACTTGAAGGTACTCCATGCAGTCTCACAATCTCACTAATATAAATCTGAGTAAGCTTTTCCATAGAATACTTGAGATTAATCGGTAGAAAATGAGCTGATTTCGTAAGCCTATCAATTATAACCCAAATGAAATCGTGTCCTTTAGGTGTTCTTGGCAAACACGTTACGAAATCCATTGCTATGCCGTCCCATTTCCACTCTGGGATATCCAACGGAAGTAACATTCCAGATGGCCTCTGATGTTCAACCTTTGCTTTTTGACATACTAAGCAAGACGCCACATAATCAGCTACATCTCTTTTCATGCCTTGCCACCAAAACAACCGCTTCAGGTCTTGGTATATCTTGGTTGACCCTGGATGCATACTCAACTTGCTTCTATGAGCTTCGTCCAGAATTAACCTTCTTATCTCTGGGTGTTTGGCACACAAACCCGTTCTCCTCGTCTTAGGATTCCATCCGCTCCTTCCTTGTATTCCGACGTCATCCCTTTCTTTAGATTCCTCCGCTCTTTCTCCAGATACTGGTCGTATACTTGTTTCTCCCGAATCTGATCCATCAGATCACAAGATACTGTAACCATACCCACACATAGTCTTCCTGGCATACTAACCACGGACAGATGCATATCCCTGAACTGTTCCAACAGCTCGTGTTCCTTAACCATCATGGCAGACACATGTAACACTTTTCTACTCAGCGCATCCGCTACCACATTAGCTTTTCCCGGATGATACTGTAACTGGAAATCATAGTCCTTCAAAAATTCCAGCCACCGTCTTTGTCTCATGTTGAGCTCTTTCTGATCGAACAGATACTTCAAGCTCTTGTGATCACTGAAAACATTGAACGTCGAACCATACAAGTAGTGCCTCCAAATCTTCAACACAAAGACTACCGCTGCTAACTCCAGATCATGAGTTGGGTAATTCTTCTCGTGCACTTTCAACTGTCTCGAGGCATACGCTGCCACCTTCCGATTCTGCATCAGAACACAGCCTAAACCTTGGTATGAAGCGTCACAGTACACTTCCAAAGGTTGACTTGGATTTGGCAATATCAACACTGGCGATGTAGTCAGCCTCTCTTTCAGCTTCTGAAAACTCTGCCCACAGGCTTCAGTCCATTCAAACGCTTAACCTTCCTCGTCAATTGGGTAAGAGGTCCTACAATCTTAGAGAATCCCTCAATGAACCTCCGATAATACCCAGCCAAACCCACAAAACTGCGTATCTCAGTCACTGTGGTTGGTCTTTCCCACCCAAGAACTGCTTCAACTTTCGACGGATCTACAACAATTCCTTCCTTTGAAATTACATGACCCAAAAACTGCACTTCGTCGAGCAAAAACTCACACTTGGACAACTTGGCATACAGCTGTTTCTCCTTCAGAACTTGAAGAACTACACTAAGATGTTCAGCGTGCTTTTCCTGGTCTTGCGAATAGATAAGTATGTGATCTATGAAGACAACGACAAACTTATCCAGGTATGGACGAAAGATCCTATTCATATAATCCATGAATATAGCTGGAGCATTCGTCACACCAAACGGCATTACAAGATACTCGTAGTGCCCATAGCGTGTTCGAAACGCTGTCTTCGGTACATCTTCTGCCTTCACACGAATCTGGTGATAACCCGATCGCAAATCAATCTTGGAGAAAACTGCCGCTCCCCTCAATTGATCCATCAAGTCATCTATCCTCGGAAGTGGATACTTGTTCTTAATAGTAACCTTATTCAACTGGCGATAATCCATGCATAAGCGAGATGTTCCATCTTTCTTTTTCACCAACAGCACAGGTGCTCCCCACGGCGACACACTGGGTCTAACGAACTGTTTCCCCAATAAGTCTACCAACTGTTCCTTCAAAGTTTCCAACTCAGCAGGTGCCATACGATACGGTGTCATAGACATTGGTCCTGTTCCTGGCACAAGATCGATCGCACACTTGATGTCCCGAACTGACGGCAAACCTGGTACGTCTTCAGGAAAGACTTCCGGAAACTCGTTCACGACAGGTACGCGCTCTAAGACTAGCTCGCTCTTGACCTCCAAAGAAGATAGTAACATGTATCCTTGAGCTCCTTCTCTCAAAGAAGCGTTTACTTGGTTGGCAGTCAAAAATACAGAATTCTCACAACTAGGAAAAACTAAGGTTTTATGTGCACAGTCTAATAGGATATGATTAGAAGATAACCAATCCATTCCTAAGATTACATCCATTTGCGAAAGTGGCAAACAGATCAAATCAATCAAAAATATTCTATCTTTAACAGAAATAGAACAATTCAAACAAACATTTCCAGTTACAACAGGCTTTGCAGTAGGCGTAGAAATTACCAAATCAAAAGGTAAAGAAGACACAGGTAATCCCAACAGATTCACACAGTCATAAGCAATAAAGGAATGCGTTGTGCCTGAATCAAATAGTACAGTTAAGGTTTTACCTCCCATGACACACTGACCCTGGATCAAGTCTTCATTTTGAGAACCTTCAGCGCCTCCCATAGTGTAGACTCTGCCTTTCGCCTTAGGCCTCGCAGCTTGGACATTGTTGACAGAATGTTCCAATTTCGGTTGCATGCATTCCCATGAGATATGTCCCGGTTTCCCACACTTGAAGCAGATAATCCCTTTGATCGAACAGTCTCTGGTGATGTGGTTACTCTTCCCACACTTCATGCACTTGGTTGGGGCGTTTCCAAACTGACTGAAACTCCCACTGCTTCCTCCAACAGAACGTTGTTGTCGATCTTGTTGCTTTGCATACGGCTTCCATCGAGATTTGTTGTCTCGAGCACCGCTTCCTCTCTGAAACTTGCTCGGTCTAGAACTCTGTACCCGCTTGTCCTTGGGTTCCAAACTCTCGATCAGACGACACTTTTCCATTAGCCTTGGAAAAACAGAAATTTCCAATGGAACTACAGCTCTCTTCAAGTCGATCCTCAGACCTCCTTCGAATTTTCTGCACTTCCACTCCTCTCTTGGGTTGTCCAGAAAATAATTTGAGAACTTTGATAGACTTTTAAATTTGGTCCCGTATTCAGCTACGGTCATTCCCCCTTGTCTCAGCTGGAGGAATTCCATCTCTTTCTCGTGTCTTGCACTCGCAGGAAAATACTTCTCCAGGAACTTTCCCTTAAAAGCATTCCAGCCACAGCTTGTTGATCATGCACCAGCATCTGACGGGCTCCTTCCCACCAGTATTCAGCATCCTCCACCAGCATATAGGTTGCATAGACAACCTTGTCATTCTCAGTACATCTCATCGCTCCAAAGATCTTCTCCAGCGTCTAGATCCAGCGTTCAGCTAACTCAGGATTGAATTCGCCCTTGAATTGAGGTGGATTCCGATGAAGAAATTCATCCAGTCCTCTACCTCCGGCAGCTCTTTCATCACGTTGAACCATAGCAGCAGCCATGTCCTGTATGGCGTTCACAGCAGAAGTCAGGTTTTGAGCAGCCATTGCTACCTTCAAAACCAGAACTGTCAAACTTAAGAAACCAAAACAAAACTAAAGCAAACAACAGAGAAACACATAGAGAACACAACACAAACAAGACAGACCATAACCTACAAACGCCAAAAAGACTCGGCCAGCTCTGATACCAAATAATGCAACACCCTTTCCCGAGTGTCACATTCCCGAACGTTTATAAGGCCGAAAATATTATTTAATGCGGAAAATACGGTTTTCTTTTTTTTTTTTTTCCACAAGATGTAATGGGATTTAGTAAAGGTAAATAATACTAATAAACGAACTTAGGTTCACCATGCATTTCTAGAACATGCTGTATAATAAACACAGAACAGAGACAGAAATAGAAACATTAACATCACTGTGTACAGACATAAGTCTAATGTATAACTGACATAAGAAAATACAATAAGTACTAGGAGTCGTAGCTCCCAAAAGGTACTACAAAAACTGACATAGTCTGGCCGACAACAAAAATAAAACAGCAAAAAGAGTCCGCATCCGGGCTCAAGGAGACTATTGAACTGAACCATCGTCACGTCCATCTGTTCAAGCAGCAACAGCAAGTACCAGCAGAAAACATACAGATATGGGTGAGATTCCCGTTCATCAACACAACAAAACAGCAATAGTAAAAACGGGACGACTCACCCGGTAACAACGTACCCAACATGCTTCCAAAGGTTCTCAATATAAATCATGTTAAGCAGTCAACAACATAATATCATGCTAAACATTTAACAGCATAATATAAGGCATTCTTAAACAATACAGCGATGTATGACAGTAAATGTAAACATCAATAGCCATGCAATGCAATGCAATGTATATGACTCAATGTCAATGTCACTGGGTACTACTCTGACTCCTACTCCATGGAGCTAACAAAACATTCGGAGAGAGTGAATGGGAGGACATGTTCCGGTTTCTGCCAGCCATGAGCAGGATGCTACAACATTCGTAACGTGCACGTATTTGGATTTACGGAAACACTCTCGACCAAACATGAAAAGTACGGCATCTAGTAGAGGATATTAGTGTATTGAACGGATTCGCCATGACACAGAAGAATCACCAACTGGTCACATGTCAGCCCTTCCAACCCTGATACCTCCAAAAATTCCATTGAAGATCGTCACCGTAAGATTCGCACCCGCATCAAGGTGTAAGCTCAACTCCTAGGCTCAAGGCCTTACAACTATGCAAATGAAATGCCAATGCTTACACAAAGCAGATGCGATCAAGCAATGTCTATCCCCCGGATAAACCTTGAAGTCTACTAAGGTTCTCTTCCATAGGAACTATACGCATCTTATGAAAAACAAAACCTTTATCCACCGGATAAATCTCGTGATCCCTCCGGGATCGAGTCATCACAAGACTGAAACAATTGAAGGACTGATCGGGGTCCGAATCACCGGTCCATCGTCGAACTACTGTTTCAAAACCCAAAACGTTTCATGTTTGTGTTTATGTCTTATGAAGTCATTGATGTACTAGGTCATCAATGGTATAGTATATGGTCTTGTTCCACCACATACCATACTTAATTATCCCTTGTCTTCGACTCTAAGTCAATTAATTAACATAGGTTTTTAATGCGTAAAACTTTACGAGTTGAGTTAAAAACTCCTTTGTAAACCAAAACAACTTCTCAATTGAAAACTCATTTGATTTGAAACAACTTTTTAACCTCTTACTCTATTTCTAGCACTTTCTGAAAACAAGAAATTCGCTTAGCAGAGTTAAATTCGCTTAGCGAAAATGAGGCAATACCTCTTTGAAAACTCCCATGTATCGCTGGGCGAGAGATGGCTCGCTCAGCGAAACTCGCTTCATTCGCTTAGCGAAGATTATTTCGCTTAGGGAAAAGGAGGAGTGATGCCTAACTTGTATTTTCTCTGTTTTCGCCCAGCGAAATTGGATTCGCTTAGCGAAAATTGCCTTGAAACAAGACATTAACCTTGTTAAAGAAAAGCCTTATGGAACTATATTGATTTTCATTAATCCACTTTTAAGTTACTTGATTAGCTAGATGAACTAAGGATAAGGTATAAAACATGTCTCACTTTGGTGAAAGCACTTTGAGATAGAAACTTTATTTGATCTTTGGATCAAAATCATTTATGGTTTTTGTTTAAGGCATAAGCCACTAAAAACATTTTTCTTACATCAAAACTTGAATGATTCAAGAACTACACATTACCCTCCTTTTCTCAAGGTCATGGCTAAAAGCCAACTAGGAACCAATGTGAAGTTTTACTTCACCAACTAATCAAATCATGGCTCACCAAACTTACACAATTATGATCAACAATAACACACAACATTGCATCATAATTAAGCTCCAAAGCACAAAAGTCCATACTTAAGCACACAAGCACAAAAGTCCATACTTGATCTAGTAATCAAAGTAGGTTTTTCATCATGCAAGAAATAATTTTCTCACCTAGACAACATCATCATAAAACACATGATAAGGCATACAAGCATAACTACAAATATCACACATTGTTCTCCAAGAGAACTTAACACAACTTAACCATTAAAAGTGAACCCAAACTAAAGAGTTTCACCCACACATAACTTAAACAACCATCTTCACTACCACCATCTTGGTTTGAATGAGGTTCACCCCCATACCTGTTGATGAGCAGATTCCCGGATCCAAGTCGGTTGATCGGTTTGTGAACCTCCTGGCAATCGTCAACAACTACAACAACATAACAATCAAACATTAAACAACAATCAAAGCCAATCTCAACAATTCTAAAAAAGAGGATTTTGGCCACCCTAGGTTAAAAAGGTTAGGAATTGATCTTGGTTTCCCATTTCATGGATTCAAAGGTATTAGGAAAGCTAAGGATGAAATCATGTGTTAGAAATCAAAAATTGATGAAAATACTATTCATCATCATCAAGAAGGGTTCGGACAAAATGGGATTTTGGGCTATGATGGGATTTGAATCATAAGCTCTTGGGTTTAGGTAGAGATTGATGATGTGAGTTCAAAGAACTTGGTCTTACCTCAAAAGGATTTTTCTACAATTTCCTATGGATTTTCAAAGTTTTGGATCTAAGAAATTATTTTCATGAAAATGAAGATTGATCTTGAAACAAAGAAAGATTCAAGAAGCTAAGAGATCATAGAAGTGATCTTACCTTGAAATGAAGGAAGATTGCTCAAAGAATTAAGTGATTCCAACAATAACTCAAGGAGCTTCAAGACCAACATTGGTGTTTTCTCTCAAGAACAACTATGGAGCTCTATCTTTGGAGGGGCTGTGCGAAAATGAGAGAGTGAGGGGCTGAGTTCAGCCTCTTAAGAGCTCACTTAAGGGTAAAAAGGTCATTTCCCCAAACGGGTAAAATGGTAAAAGTGTAAAAGACTAAGGTTAGGGGTATTTTGGTCATTTTGCGTCCAGATATTTCCGAACGTCATGACGACTCTGGCATACTCTCCCAAGTGTCCTGGGATGATGTGATATCAAGATTATCTGTTGGCGAGTCCCGGTAAATCCATATGTGGCTCCGCTCGTCACCCGATTGAGGATTCCGCCCGAATGAAGGTCAGGAAGTTATTTTTCTGAAATTTTTACGAAATTTAACCAAAACGTAGAGCATCGAATTCTAAGACTTACTGTCTCGTTCACGGGTCCATCTGAGGTCTTCTGAGCAGTAAAATCATACTGTCAGTGAAAAAACGCAGACCGGACTCCGTTTGAGTTTTTGACTCAAAACTTAATCGTAGCTTCCTACAATATCGTCGAGCATGACTATGGTCTCGGAATATTTTATTTCCATTCCTAAGACCTCGAATAAAATAAAGACATTAAAATACTGAAGAATTAGAAAACGTAAAACAGGGCGTTACACTCTATTTGTCAACATCAAAACTTATATGACAATATGGTTCACATACTCCCCCTTTTTATGGTGACAAATACTTAGCAAATATATAATGATATTTTCTTTTTAATATTTCTCTCCCTATGTAACATATAGTTGGTAATTTGCTATTTCTCCTTACTTTTGATTAATACTTTTGATGTTTATAATATTTACTCTTTCTCCCCCTATTTGGCAACAACAAAAAGAATTTTAAACTCCCCCTAAAACTGTGCATTTATGATATAGGATTCTCCCCCTAAAGATTTGCCTTAAAAGAATTAGGGAACCTTTCTACATTTTAGGCTTAGTAAACATAGGAGTTAACAACAGAAACAACATTTTAGGCTTAGTAAACATAGGAGTTAACAACAGAAACATATATATAAGATCATAATAAAGAATATTCGAAGCAAACAGTAGATCTTTTGTAATTTTTCACCCCATAATTGATTGTTATTATCCTCATAATCGATTATTTATGTATAGTTTGAGTGTTTTTATGATTTTACTTGTTTGATCAGTATCACATGTTATGGAAATTGTTGGTACCACTTTTGATATATTATACCACTTGAACAGTGTAGATACCACTTGAATAATCACTTGTTATTGGTATTTATACCACTTGTTGTGATATATTATTTGAAAATTACTTTTACCACTTGTTGGAATGATTAAATTGTTAATATTACTTGATGATTAATAGACAACTTGTTATCACTTGTTAAATTAGAAGTGCTAAAGGATATGACCAAAAGGAAGCACACTTTCATTAAAATAAAAGAGAAACAACTATGAATAAATCACAAGAAATTAACATAGATTATTTGATCAAGTTGATGTCCCTGGTACCCACTGGTTTCCTACCAACTCAAAGCCCATCTTATCTAAGGTATGTTCATTAAGACCAATATTTTTCCTTATTGGGATTATCTCCTCATTTTCCAATGGCATGTTGAAGTGCCTAAGAATTCGGGTAACCATCATTGGATAGGGAAGAGGAGAGCTAGTAGAGAGTACTTAATTTACCATGTGTAGCATAATACTAGCGGCCCAATTTATGCGTTTTTGCTCAGCTAAGGGCCATATCAAGGCTAGGTCTCCTTCTGAAAGTTTTGATTGATTGATGAAGCGAGGCAAGAGCCATTGCATAATTGCGAGATGAATTAACTTCTTTCACAATGTTGGATGTTTGACAAGGATAGTGCCATTTATATTTGTACCAGGTTTTACGATTTTATTGCACACAATATTCCCTTTAAATTCTCCCTTCCATAGAGTGTCAAGAACATGACTAGAGATGTCTTCTCCATCAGTGGGAAGGTAAGTTAGAGAGGCCCAAGAGGAGAAGATTATGGTGACAGACATTCCTTTTACTTCTAATGAGATAGCCTTCAACGAGGAGTGAAAACGAAGATTAGAGTAGAATGCTTTGATAAGCGAAGGTATATCATATCGTTGATGGAGCAAAACTTGTGGAGATCAAGATGAAAAAGAGTTTGAAACAGCTCCATCTCTAGACATTTGAATGATGCTAAGTTGATATATCTAGGAGGAATGATAGGTCGATAGATCAAGATGTAGTATATTTCTCATTTAAATTTATGCATAAAGCCATATATCACATAAACACATATTTTAAGATAATATTCAAATTAAAATTTCTTATGTCTTTATTTAAATGTGATCAAATAATATCAATAATATATTTTTCATTTATGCTCAATTGATAATCACATTACTTCTCAATATTTAATTTTTCTTAGGCATTTAATAATAATATTAAATTTATTTTCTATGCCATTTAATTATATATATATATATAAAGTATATGTCACATGTGTATTTTCTAATAAATCAAATTAATCATATAACACATGTATATAATTGATTTAAGCATAGTCTGATGATATATCATTTAAAAACATCAAATTAAGTTCTCCCCTTAATACTCTATTTGTCAACATCAAAACCTATATGACAATATGGTTCACACAAGCCTATGGTAATGTATTACTTTGAGAATCTTAAGTGCTTGATATCTTTGCCCAATACACTAAGAGATTGTGTGTGGAGTGACCTATGGTCTTTTGGAAAGTTTGATTTCAAGGAATTTAAAGTTTCTAATTGGGTAATCTCTTGACTTCCTTTGAAAAATATATTTGTTTTACTATCCTCGCAATTATAAAAACTCTGTTTGTTTGGGTTCTCCTGATTTAAATCTGAAAATTCTTTTAAGCCAGATAATTGCTTGAAATCAAGCAATACTCAAGTGTGGGAAGTTTGATAAACCTCATTTTTGTGCATTTTATAGGGGTAATTGGGTTGAATTTTGATATATTCGATGATTATTATTATTGTATTTAACCTTCTTACTTAAGTTTTTACAGAATTGACGTTTAGAGGCAGCTTGATGAACAATCAATAAAAGATGGAGGTTTTTGTGCTGAAAAGAGGAAATTAATGAAGTCTAGATCTCGAAGCACAGCCGTGCACAATGGAGCACGCCCGTGCAAGCCTTTCAGTTCAACCTATCCAAACATGCCCTAACAAAAAGTCTTAAAGTTGACCTCTGAAGATGAAGCACATCCGTGCTAGACAGCAGCGCGCCGGTGCTAAAGTGAAGCAAGGCCTGACTCAGTTAAGCATGCTCGGTCTCAAGGAAGCATGGCCGTACATAAAGGAAGCACGGCCGTGCACAAGTGAAGCATGCCCGTGCTCAAGTTCTTGCACTAATGATGTTGTTTTACGAAGTTGGAATGCTTGTACTGAATTGAGCACGATCACACATGAAGGAAGCACGACCGTGCAGAAGTGGTGCACGCCTGTGCTGGCGGCGCTGACAGACCTAATTTTGGGGATCTTTCTCCTATTTTCCTATATATAGAGTCCCTCTGTACCACTATTCAATCATCTCTTGACATCTATCACTCTTATACAATGATTTTCATAGTTTATAGCTTTTAGTAGTTTCTATAGAATTCTAGAGTAGGATTGGTGCCTGGGGGTTAAGTTGGAGATCTTTCTTCTTCTTCTTAATTCTTCAGGATGTGTTTCCCTCTGTTGACTTTGATTTCATCTATTATTATGGGTAGCTAATTTCATCACTGGAGTTGTGGTTTGTGACACCCTTAACTCCAACATAGATTTATTATATAAATATTGATTGGCGAAAAGATTCTTTGCGGAATAAAGATACGAGTTCTATCATTAATAATCATTTTCGCAATAGTTAAGAGTATCACCATTCATAAACTCAACTTCAAATCCAATTAAATTAAACATATTGCCATGAAACGTTTACAAGTTTCGCATAAATAATAAATAGCTTAAACAAGATAATCCCCTAGCCCGATGTCACATGGATCAGAGCTAAACAAAAACCCATAAATAAATAAATAAATAACATGATCCAAAGCCTAAAGAACAACATCAAAATGAAAGCAACTCCTAATAGAGCATCCACAACTCCATGTAAGCTCCAATGCGTTACTCCTCAATCACTTGAGAATCATCTGTACAAATCGTACAATATATAAGAAGAGACACAAATACAAAGGGGTGAGAAGACATACTCATATACATATGTTATGGAAGTAAAATGGAAATTAAGGCGAGTGCATACACACAAATATACATATAAATACTACACACCCACAAATATGACATAATCATCTTCGTAATTCAAGTCAAATCATCTCATAACATTTTAACATATCATTTCATTATATTTTATAAACATGTCGCATTACAATCACAAGCAACAATGTCCCCTCGGACTCATACAACACACATATTTGAGTACCCACAAACAGGCTCTCTAGGGGCTGGGTCTCATCCACGGGCTCTTAGCGGTTGGATCCCATCTCGGGCCATTCCATGGTTGGGTCCATAAACGGGTCATTCAGAGCTGAGTCCCATCTCGGGCCTTGCAGAGCTGGGTGTCACACAAGCAATCACAAATGAGTACCCATCACGGGCTCCTTAGAGCTGGGTCTCACACATAAACAATACATCACATTTCAATATAGTCACAATCATAGTTCACATACATTCATCCTTAACTATAACTCAATATTCACATATTATAATCTCAAACCAATAGTCATATAATTCATGATCAAAACATTATCATAATAACATTAACAACACTATACCACTTATAGTAACACATACATATTTATAACATCATTATAGCAATACATACACGTCTTCATGATATCAAAATCATATAATTGATTCAATACTATATTCATAGCACACAATCATCTAAGCCATTGCTCCAACAGTGGTATCAACAAATCACTCAAGGCACAAGGGGATTATGGGAATCCCAAATCACCTCAATCCCATTCTCACATTCCCATATGATGTGATCATCTTTTCCCCCCATACCTGGTATGACGAAACGAAATCCGAGGAAGAAGAGAGTGCGAGATTCGTTCTTGGTTCCGTCTCAGGGCTCAAGCGATTGATCACAAACTAGAAGACTCGAACTAAAACAAAGGAGAGGAAGAGTTGCCTTGTCCTTGGTTCAATACACTTGCTGTATGATGGTGCCAAATAGAACCCAAAAACATTCATAATCAGTCCCCAAATCAAGAAAACTCAAGGAGAATTGGAGAAGATACAAGGGTACACGAATTTACCTCAACCCTAACCTATTAAGGTCAACAAGAACAAGGAAGAACGGCAGAACAAAGGTTTTGTATCAGCTGTGGTTATTTTCCAACGAAAATGGGTAAAACGGTTTACGTTCTTGATGAATCTCAAAGGGATTAAGAGAGAACCCTAAGAGATTGAGAAAGGAGGTTTTCAGAGGTTTAGAAGCTGCTAAACTAGGGTTTATTTCGTGCTCAAAGGGTTTAAAAAGGAGTTAAGACGAAAAGGGCCGAATTAAGGGTCCAAAACTTGTTTCTGCAGAAAAACGCAGTAATAATCGATTATTATAATCGATTCGACAATCAGTGTTCTTGAATACCCATAATCGATTATGGGCAACCAATAATCGATTATGGTTGTTCTGGAAGTCATAATCGATTATGGCTACTCTGACTTGTAGATAATTCTCTAAGCTTTCCAACGCAACCAAGATCGCCTCAATCGAACATCTAGAACTCAAGATACGTCCAAAACCGTAAAACAGGTTTCTTGACCCTTTCTAAAGGCCAAACTACCCAAAACATACACTTAAACATCCAATATGGAACTAAGGACATAGATCATCATATAAAAACATATATAAACACATTGATACACATATAAACGAAAATTGCAGTGTCACATGGTGAATCTTGTATTAGTAGAAACCCTTTTTTTCTATGTCTTAGCTTTAATTTGAATTCTATTTGGTTTCAAAGTTACGATTTGAATAGCTTTATTCTATTGTTCATCATTCCATGCTAGGATTGTGCACCCTTTGCATGCTCTTAATCAATTGGTTGATCAGCGGCCGTACTGCAATTAATTGGTATATCTATAGGATAATCGGGGTTTAAATTATTGCATGACCAAACTTGATTTATTCCTTTCATTCATTCAACCTCTTTGCTCTTTATGCTTTCTAATCATTTAAACTCTTTGTCTGAAAAACATTGGGTTCATCTGGGGAAAAGAATAATGATTGCCTGACAAACAATTTATAATTTTAGTAGAGGGATTGGTATTCAGAAAGCAACTGCGAAATTGAATAGAGCTAGGATTTGTGGTGTATCAAACGTACAAGTGAAACCACGACTAGGCTCTTTCACTCTTGATTTCAACAAAACTTTATTTCTCTTTTTGTTTATCTTTTACTATTGCATGCACTATAATTTTCTCATTCTTTTGGTTAGTCTAAATAGCATAAGGATTTCTCTATTCTGGTACTTACGTTAGTATTACTCATTAATCCCTTGGGTACGATATCTGGACTTCCGTCCTATATTACTTCTGCGAAAGGGTGCACTTGTCCTTAAGTGTGTTCAGACCGCAACAAGTTACCCGATAATCTCGTGTTCAAAGTGGTTTTCAAAGAATTTGTCTATAAAGTACAAGTTTGACAAGAATGAAGTTATGAAAATGATTTCAAAGATTTTCGTCAAAAAATAAATGTAAAACAAATCCAAATAAAGGAAAATGGTACAAGAAAGTATAAAGGAAAGTATGTAAATTACATGAAAGTAAAATGTAATGAAGTTAAAGAGCAAAAAAGTAAAGTGCAATGAATCAAAAGTGCAATAATTGTAAATTGTAAAGAAAGTAAAAAGCAACGAAATATAAAGAGCAATTAATGTCAAAGTGTAATAATTTAAAGAACGTGAAAGATAAATGTGCATAAATGTAAAGGCATGAAGATAAAGTACTGGAAAATAAATGACTTTGAATTTAAATTTATATTGAAAAAAAGGGTGGAAGGTATACTTGATTTCAATCCGTCAATTTTCTATGTGAGATATGTGTAGGATGTTTCTCAAGTATCCAACCTTTATTACCATGACTATTCTAGTATTTACAGAAAATCCTAGAAATAACTGTCTATCTATATCTATTTGACACGTATATGGCAGTTATGCTATATCTTAAACTTAAAATGTGACAACTATAACTGTCTATGTCTCTTAACAAACTAATACCACATGTCTTTTAAATCTCATAACTGTTTTGCATTAGACACGTCGGTAGCTTCGTTGTACTGAATCAACCTTCGTCAGATTCAAAGTATTTATTTCAGGAGTTGCCTTGCACTCGACATCTTTTTGTATCTTATCTCTACTCCTTTGTTAGTATCTTGTCTATCGAATTCAAAGCCTAATGAATTCCTTTATTTACTTATTTCATCTTCAAAACTCCTTACTAAATCATGTTGACTTTAGTCCCTTCATAACTTCTGTCAACTTTTGTGTCAAAATGGACAACCTTGTTTCAAACTTAGGCATCCATCACTTATTTACCTGTCAAAAACGGAAATTGGAAATTGACACCTAACAATGTTAATAGCATTTCCTCAGGGAAGAACTATTAAAACTTCCGCGCAATTTTTTTAGAGCACTTTCTTCTGAAACCGCTATTAAGTATGCGTTATTAAATCTCAAAACTGGCGTAGTGATGATGAAGTGGCATGCAAACTGTTGGATTTCCATAGTGCATTACATGAGGAATAGTTGGGATATGGGAAAATTGGAGATGAAGAACAAGGGTTGCAGAGGCATGCACTTGGTAGAAGTGCTGGTTATGGTGCTATTGATGATATTGCACATTTGCCATCTCGGGAATATGAAAGTGATATATGTTCAGATCCCATACAAATAGGATATGGAGTATGGAGGAATTTGTAAAGGCACAGACTTAAACAGAGCACGCGTGTGTTAGCTATGATATTGATCAAGAAAGGAGATTTTGGAGCAGTGGAAAAACACTTCCACTGGGCCGCCTAGTTTCACTAAAATTGGCCCAACTACTAGAATAGATCAGTTAGTGTTTCAAGAGTGATGGGCAATAACCCAATCAATGGAGACCTCAAAAAAGCTAAGACTACACAAAAAAGAAGACTAGCGATGACTATCTTGAAGCAAGGAGATCGTGGGAGATAGGGAAAGATCTCAATCTGGTGGCCTGAGATGATGAAGAAGTTGCGCAGAAGATTATGAAACTTAGAAGAAGCTCTAGACAACAGAATCAGAGTTCTTCAAAAGGCTATTGAATTTCGGCTAAGGTATGAGGTTTACTATCAATTATTTTATTATGAATTTTGTGGTATGGAATGTTGGAGGTTTGGGTGGGTCGGGTAAGGTCTTTACCCTCCATAATCTAGTCCTTTTAAGGAGCCCAACTCTTATGGGGTTAGTAGAGACTAAGCACTTGACTATAAACATGCAAAGTATCAGAAACTGGTGGGGTAATGATAGGTTTAGTTGGGAAGACATCCCAACGACAAATAGTAGTGGGGGTCTGGTTTTGATTTGGGATGTATCTTTCTTCTTAAAATTAGATTGCAGAAAAGGTGAGAGGTGGATCTGCGTGCATGGAAAGAAAATAGAAAAAGATATCTTGGTATCTATTTGTTGGTGTATGCCCTAGAGGCCAATGGATTTTGACTTTTTTCTTATATACATTGTATCTTACTTTTGATTAATAATATGAGGCATTTCATTTATTGTGTTGTTTATCTTAAACATAATAAAGTCCTTATAATAGTAAGTTCAATATAATAGGACATCAAGTACATGACTTGATCGTGAGATCCTATTGCTTGACAGAACACAATTCTTAAATATCCCTATTCAAGTATTGTTGTTAATAAGGACGACAATAATACGGTGCGAATAGTATGAGCGTATACTGATGGCCACATCTCACGGGTCATGGATATAAGATATCAAGTCTTCACATAGGTACATATTAGGGTAAATATGTACTGGATTAACCCATCATGAAAACGCTAATGGAACGTTATGTGAGTGTCATAGGGTGTTCTCATAAGGACAATGGTGTATATAATCCTTCGACCTGAAATCACTGCGATCCCTACACGAGGAGCTGTGTGCTCTAATGCTGAGACAACCCGTTGTCCCATTAAAGAACCTAAGTATTAACTAATCTTAATCGTATTATAAACGTTAGCGCGTTTTATTAAGAGAACGAAGGGAAACAGAAAGAAAGAAAACTAAAAAGGTAAAGCACGCATCAAGCATTAGAGTCAAGCACAGCTAGTGGAAGATAACTATTTACATCAACATATAGAAGTTCCCCATCAGTAGGGCTATAGTACGCTATACATGCACTGTACAAATAAAGGTAAAAAAGATAAGGAAAGTACAACCAAGACTACATAAGCTCTCAAAAGATCCTCATAGCTCACACTCGCCCCCACTCAAAATGCATAAAAAATGAGCTCGCCTTTCAGACCTAGGACGCACTGGCGGCCCCACACTCTATAGCGCGGATACCTAGAGCTACTATGTCCCTCACCGTACGTACGCCTGTACACCCTTAGGGGTACGTACTCTGACGAGGAACTTGACACGACGATCCTCCATCATCGATACGTCTTCAAGTACTGCTCTGACCTCCTCTGTTGTCCACGTAAGACAAAGCCCTTCTTGCTGGTGACATGCGAAGAAGCTGGTTCCGGCCACATCTTCTGTGGAACTCGTGGCCTCAGCGGGTACCACATGTGTGAGAACGGAAGGACTGGATCACTCGATAAGGTCCGATGATGTCCACAAAAGGTGGAACGCTACTCCTGAAGCGCAAAATGATTGGTCCCATGTACACTGTAAAAAAAGTGGCAGGGTTCACCTGCCAACCCTGGTCATCAT